>OY720374.1:10134579-11448079 GCA_963082945.1 Cerastis leucographa | reverse complement strand
TATTTTAAATACTTTCTGTGTACCCCCCTTTACAGGGTCACAGAAGTACATACCAGTGTCGTTGAATATCTCTCTCCTCCTTAGCGATTGGTATTCACCAGACCCCTCTTTACAGGGTCTGTTTTTAGACTATCCGTCGCTAATGATGCTGATGTTTCGCACCCCATCTGCAACTTTAAGAACAATGGGCTCCGGTAGCTCGCCGCGATCCTCGGAGAAAACGGTTCCCTCGCCCACTGACGCGCGGAGGAGAATCTCCTTCGGAGAAGACACCCCCTCTGCGTCTCAGAAGGGTCCTGCTACTCCGGGAACGCGCCGAGCTGCTGTAGATGCCTCAGCACCGCTCAAAAAGACTGAGGCCGGGTACCCCAGTCGTACTGCGGAAGCGAGAGCTTGCCTAAATAAGGCAAAGCTTAATTTAGGCAACTCTCGCAACCTTAAAACTGATATTAAGACTGCGGTACTCGGGGCCATAAACAGGCTTTTTGAGTTGGTGAAGGAGTCGGAACGAGACAGGGCCCCTCTCGCACCCACAAGTGTGCCAGCACACGCGCCCGCTGCGGACTGTTGTCCTCAGTCCATTTCTGAGACTCTCGCTAGCCAGACTGAGCTCATTACCACCCTAAAGGAGCACATATCGATCGTAAAGGAAAATTCCGAGTATGTGGAAAAGCTCCGAGACAGCCTGGCTAGCTGGGAACATGTTGGGGAGAAGACCTATGCTAGTGCAGCGGTTGCGAGTAAGCGCCAAACCGGGGGCCAGGCCCCGGAGCGAGCAACGCTGCATTCGGTGGTCGTCTCCTCAACAGACGAAATGGATACGGGGGACGAAATCCTGGAAAGAATTCGGAAAGCAGTGGACGCGAAGGAGGGCTGGGTGCGAGTCGAAAGGGTAAGAAAAGCAAAGGACCGAAAGATAATAATGGGGTGCGAAACAAAGGAGGAGAGAACGAAACTGAAAGAACGACTAAAGAAGGCCGGAGGGAACTTTGTCGTCGAGGAAGTGGCAAATCGGGACCCGCTTCTGGTTCTCAGGGACGTACTGTCAGTACATAGTGACGATGAAGTACTCAAAGCCCTGAAGAACCAGAACCGGGAAATCTTTCACGACCTCGACGGCAAGGAACAAAGAATGTCGGTGAAGTTTAGGAGGAAGACGAGGAACCCACACATGAACAGCATTGTGCTGAGTGTGTCCCCCACGATCTGGAGACGTGCACTCGAAGGAGGAAAACTTCGGATTGACCTCCAGAGAGTGCGCGTGGAGGACCAGACGCCTCTGGTGCAGTGCACCCGTTGCCTGGCATACGGGCACGGGAAACGCCTGTGTACGGAGCCAGCTGACCTATGCAGCCACTGTGGTGGTCCACACTTAAGGTTGGACTGCCCAGTCAAGCAGGTCAGCGAAGCAGCGTCGTGCATAAACTGCACCAGAGGCAAGCTGGGGGATCACCAGCACAATGCTTTCAGCAGCGAATGCCCTGTGCGTAGGAAGTGGGACGCATTCGCAAGATCATCAATAGCCTACTGCTAAAGATGTCAATGCGCCCACTTCCTCGTATACTGGGATGCCCACTTCGACACAAGCGGAACTAACCACGGGGGTTCGAAAAAGTACAACCGAAACCTTGAGTCAAATTCATAAGAAACTGGCCCAGGTTATGCGAGACCTGAGTTTAAACCCAAGGGAAACGTTACGTTGTGTCGAATTTGGTGTAAAGCCTGAATTTTATTTGCCTGGATCCGAAAGTAACATTTAAAATACTGATATGTAACTATATACTAAGCATATGGAATATATATCAGAAAAGTAAATACAGAGTTTGGTTATGAAGGAAACAGATTTTCATTTTTTGGTATAAATAGGTTAAAACTAATCTAGGTTCAAGGACTTTAGTAATAAAATTAATTGGAATATAATATTAGAATGAAAAATTGTAGAAAAGATAGAAAATATAGGAAAATATAAAAGTACAACAATAAAGGTAAAATTTAAACAGTAAATAGAAATAAATAAATATGTATCTACATGGTTATCAAATAAACAAGTCAAAGCATACTAAGAGCGTGGTCTCCTCGGCCTCCTAAATTTCACCGACAAATAAGGTAAACCCCCAGAACAAAAGGTCTCTGATAATGTCAGAGGGACACTGGCGGGGCAGGAGTGTGGTTTTAGCCGGTTCGAGTCCGGCACTACCTCGACTGTCTCACAAGTCGCGAGATAGTCGAGGTGTCCGTGGGGATTTCCCACTCCTGCCAAAACAAAAGAAAAAAAAAAAAAAAAAAAAACCTAACCTAACCTAACCTAACCTAACCTAACCTAACCTAACCTAACCTAACCTAACCTAACCTAACCTAACCTAACCTAACCTAACCTAACCTAACCTAACCTAACCTAACCTAACCTAACCTAACCTAACCTAACCTAACCTAACCTAACCTAACCTAACCTAACCTAACCTAACCTAACCTAACCTAACCTAACCTAACCTAACCTAACCTAACCTAACCTAACCTAACCTAACCTAACCTAACCTAACCTAACCTAACCTAACCTAACCTAACCTAACCTAACCTAACCTAACCTAACCTAACCTAACCTAACCTAACCTAACCTAACCTAACCTAACCTAACCTAACCTAACCTAACCTAACCTAACCTAACCTAACCTAACCTAACCTAACCTAACCTAACCTAACCTAACCTAACCTAACCGACAGTTCTAGAACTGTCAAATCATTTTTTGGGCACGGATAACTCTCGAGTCGGAAGTCGTAGAGGGCTCGGGTTTTCTTTGGGGACATCGGTTGGCCCCTCCCTACCCGATTTGCCTTTTTTCAGCGGTTTTCAGGATTCAAATTTTTTCAGGCCTGAAACCTGCTCCACGGGGTAGATCTCTTTGAGCCGATTCAGGAAAGCCCAAGCACGGTTACATTCGGCTGAACGGTTCTGGAGAAAACCACCAGTAACCAAATTTTGGACGCCATCTTGGATCGGCACCGGAATTTCAAACTGCATTATCTCCGGAACCCTTTGGGATAGGGTGGCCGTGTTTGGGTTCATTGGATTGGGCTCGGCGGGCTCTATCCAGTTACATAAACGGGGAGACTCTACATAGAGCCGCTCCACAAAAAAAAAAAAAATTTTATAACGTTTTACAACGGGCTTTAACTATAAGGCGTATGTGGGGCCTCTGATGACTGCCTGGGTTCTGCTGGTCTGGTAGAGTTGATTTTATTTAACAACACCAACCGTTCATATCGTTATAAGTGTTACTTTTAACTAGGAAACTTTCCGATTTTGCGCGCGCTCTCTCGTAACAACAAAGGAAACACTCTACACACACACATTTTTCATTTTCATTCTGCTTCATACCGTACACGTTAGACATGTCAAAGAACATTCCTCCTTCGAGGCGTCCGGCTAGGGCTCCGGCTCCAGTCCCGCCTGCTGGCCAGCGCACTAGATCTAAGGCTGTTGTTAAGGCTTCTGGGCCGGAGAGTGATGCCGTTGCTTGCGGCCCGGACCTTTCTTTGAAAGCAGCGCAGCCACTCGAAGCCGTGGAGCCTCTGGGTCAGGTTGCCCCCGTTGCTGAGTGTGTGAAGACCCCCCTGGGGGAGGATATCGGCTACCAGGAATTGAATATACAGAGCGAGGTTGACATTCCCTCGGGGTCGGAGGCCTCGGAGGCGGAGGACCCACCTTTATCCTCCACCCCCATCAGAGCTTTGCCTAGACCTGCCCCTTCTGAACTGCGCATACAGACGCAGATAAGGCACGCGATGACGGCTGGCTCAGTGGAGGTTCTGGCGCAACGAGACACAGAACCCGCTTATGCTGACACCGATGACTGTGACTCCGATGCCTCAATCAACTCCTGCGAATCCACCAGGACTGTTGATGGGAGGAGGATCGTCCTGAGCGAGATGCCCCGCCAGGCTGGAGCTGTCCTCCAGAAGGCTAAATCAGATCTGGAGAGTTCGGGGAACCTCAAAAGAGAAATAAGGGAGAACGTCGTTGCGGCCTTACAAATGATGTATGAGATGGTGTTAAAGCTCTCGGATTCCCGTAACCTCCACATGGTTGAGAGTCACCGGCTGAGGGAGGGGGTTGCCAGGGGCAGAGAGCGTCAGGCTCAGAGGCATGCCCGAACGCTAGAGGCAGCTCTGACGGAATATAGGAGACTCGAAGCGCATGTTGAGAAACTTGCGAGCGACGTCGAGGCGCTCCGCCAGACACTCCTGTTTGACGCGTGCGAACCCATAAAAGAGTTGAGGCTGAGCACCCAACTTGCTCTGAAGGAGTCCCCCGAACTTGTGAGTTCGGTGCTCGCTAAGGTGGCGGACATGTCCGCCGAGCTTGGGCCGCTCCGAGCGGCTCTGCACTCTATACTGCCCAGGGAAGCGCAAAGAGCGGTGGACCCCGATGCCAACGGCGGCGTCGAAATTGCTCACCTTCATGCGGAGCTATGGTCGTAACGAAGAAACTAAAGTACCAGGAACCAAAGTTCTCCCTCAATGGAACACCCCTCGAGAATGTTAATCGGGTTAAACTTCTCGGTTTAACGATAGACGCAGGGTTAACCTTTCTTCCGCACTTGGAGGAGGTTACTAAGAAAACGGCCAACATTTTTAAAATGGTGGCGAGGGCGGCGCGGGCTCAGTGGGGGCTTAACTCAAACATCCTGAGGATCATCTACACTGGAGTGGTGGAACCCGTTGTCACCTATGCGGCAAGCTCATGGGCAGAAATCGCTGGCAAAAAGTATGCAAAGAAGAAGCTGGACTCTATTACCAGGATGTTTGCAATTAAGATCTCCAAGGCGCATAGGACTTCGTCACTCATTGCCGCGGCCGTCCTTGCAAGGGTTATTCCTCTTGACCTAAGGGCAGTTGAGTACCTCAAGCTCTATGAGATAAAAAGGGGCAAGCCTCTGGACGAACTGCCTGGCAGGAAGATGGAACCACGTGTCCACCCATCTGAGCTACCACATCCTGCTCTAAGGACCGAGATCACGTTCCAAAACGTTTCAAGCGACCAAGACCTGCTGAACATCGGAAACGACTGGCCTCGACTGTACACCGATGGTAGCAAAATCGAAGGGAGGGTTGGTGCTGCGGTGTCATGTTGGGGCCAGGATGGTGAGACTGTCGGAATTGAAGTCAGGCTGGAGAACTACTGTACCGTCTTTCAAGCTGAATTGGTGGCCATACTTAGAGCACTCACCTACGCCAATGGAAAGAAAACTCGAACTTCGGCCAACATCCTCTCAGACTCTAGATCAGCGCTGGAGTCCATTGCCGATGCAAATACAAAGAACCCGATTACATTGCAGATACAGAATGCCATCTCCGAGGCTAAACGATCGGGTCGCCAAATTAGCCTATACTGGGTCAAGGCTCATGTAGGAATACCTGGTAATGAGAGAGCGGATGAGTTGGCAAAGCACGCTGCCCTACATAAGAAAACCGCTCCAGCATACGACAAATTTCCACTGTCCTACGCAAAGCGCACTATCAGGGAGCTAACGCTGGATAGTTGGCAAGAGCGATATACGCTAGAGACGAACCAAGACCGAGGCATCAGGCTGTTCTTCGGCAACGTGAGACGAGCGTATAAAACCCTAGAGAAAGTAGGTACACTGCACAACTTAAGAGCACAACTCTTCACGGGGCATGGTGGTTTCCGTGAATACCTCCATAGGTTTAAGCTAACGGGAACTCCAGCCTGTGTTTGTGACAATACATCTCATGAGACCGTCAAGCATTTGCTGAGTCACTGTCACAGGTTCTCAAGGGAGAGGTATGACTGTGAACAAAGACTGGGTCGCCCCTTAGACGCTTTTGAGGATTTGCTTAGTGACGACAATTGCCGGGTTCATTTTTTGGCTTTTGCTGAAATGGTGGTGGAGAAGGCCGCTAAAGCCAATGGCTCAACACTTCCATGATAGGTGTATTTAAAACAATGTGATTGTGCGTATAGTGCGCTAAATTGTTAGTTGATATATGCAACATTAACATAGTATAAGCTGTAAGTGTATCATATGTTAAGCTGTAAGTGTATCATAGTAAAGGCTGTAAATGTATCATATCATATGTTAGTTAAGGATTATTTAAAAAAAAAAAAAAAAAAAAAAAAAAAAAAAAAAAAAAAAAAAAAAAACAGAGTGGAGTGCTGCAGCAACTGAAAAAAAAAAAAAAAAAAAAAAAAAAAAAAAAAAAAAAAAAAAAAAAAAAAAAATATATATATATACATACATTATATATATCTTTATTTAGTTCGTAAGTAGGATAAGAAGTATTAATTTAAAATATTGTATAACTTTTAATAGAATTAAGTGCTGAAGTATATCAGCAATACAAGAATGTAAGGCAGGAGGTGGTTTTAGTCAGTTGGAGCCTGACACTACCCAGACTGGCTCGTTTTGTGAGTCAGCCTGGGTGTAAGTCCGACCGGATTTCCCCTCCTGCCACAAAAAAAAAAAAAAAAAAAAAAAAAAAAAAAAACCTAACCTAACCTAACCTAACCTAACCTAACCTTTTTTTTTTTTTTTTTTTTTTTTTTTTTTTGTCGCTGGGAAAAAATGCATTACGCATACCCGTCCATCGGGGGATGGGCGGGCTATGTGGGACTCCCCGGTCTGACCCGGTATACCCACTAAAACGACCCAGCGGCATTCCCGCTTCGTCCTAGTGGCGGGGGACTGGGAAACCGGCACAGCCTTTACTTCCAGTCCTCCGCCGACGATGACCCGCACAGCGGACCTCACGCCCTCCCCGTGGGGGGGGGGGCGGGCCCGGGAATGACAGACGAAGGTGGTGACGGGTGCAATGCGGGCGAAGGCGCCCCCGCGCCTGTCGCCCGCCCGTCGCCATCATGAAGAGGGAGAAGACCGCGTCTTCTCCGACCTCTTCTTCTTCTGCGGAGCGGCGCTGCGAGAGGGTCTTCCTCCCGCGCGCGCTCCGCCGCCTCCTTTTGCGAGACTACGTCCTCGCAAAAGGAGGCGACCGCTGACCAGGCCCTCTCGCTCCCCAGAACCTAACCTAACCTTTTTTTTTTTTTTTTTTTTTGTTGACGCTGGGAAAAAATGCATAACGCACACCCTCCCATCGGGGGATGGAAGGGTAGTGTGGGACTCCCCGGTCTGAGACCGGTATACCCACTAAAACGACCCAGCGGCATTCCCGCTTCGTCCTAGTGGCGGGGGACTGGGAAACCGGCACAGCCTTAACGACCAGTCCTCTGCCGACGATTGCCCTTCATGTGGACCCCTCATGCCCTCCCCGTGGGGAGGGGGAAGGGCCCGGGAATGACCAACGAAGGTAGTGACGGGTGCAATGCGGGCGAAGGCACCCCCGCGCCTGTCGCCCGCCCGTCGCCACCATGAGGAGGGAGAGGACGACGCCTTCTCCGACCTCTTCTTCATCTTCACGCGGCGGCCACGTATCCCGGTCCCCTCTCCAGAGCGAGAGGGGAGGGGAGTCCATGGAAGACCGCGAAACCAAGAAACACCAAGCCGTCCCGACCGTGTAAGGCTCGGCGACCACCACCAAGCCCACCAACCACTGAGCCATAGTCTGCATCAGCAGATCCTGGGCTGCACTGCAGTGGTTGGTGTTCGCCTCAGGGATACGATGTTCGACCCTATCCATCAGTCGGACATCGCATTCCCCTCCGCAGCTGCCGCAGGAGCGACGGTGTTATCGACAGCAGCAGGCCCGGACGGCACCTGTGCTTTGCCCCGCTTAGGGGGAGGATTGCAGTTCCTCCCCTTCATAACGTGGCCTGCCGAGCAGCCACTGGCGGCACACACCGCACAGTGTGGCGTGGTGGCCTCGCAGGAGGCGGCCTTATGGCCCTCCTTGCCGCAGCGGTAGCACGTGTCCGACCTGTCCACCGTGGACGGACACAGGGGCCGGGTGTGTCCGATGCTGAAGCACCGGAAACACCGTAGAGGCTGGTCCTCGAGTGCCCGGACTACACCCGAGCTGAACCCGACCAAAAGACGTCCCTTGGCAAGGACGGCTTTGGCAGCGGCGATTGGGCACTCGAGGCGAATAGTGCCCATGCCGCCGCGGCCGGGCCTTATGTCCCGGCCTTGGACCGCTGCGACGCCACAGCCCCCTATCGCTGCGACCGCCGCCACCACCTCCTCTTTGGTGACGGAGTCATCGAGGTCCGTCACCTCTATGGCCGCCGACTTGACCGGTCGGGCCACCTTGGCCGAATCTGCGATGACCTCTTGCAGCTTCGCCGCGAAGAGGTCCGCATGGGCGCTCCCCTCTGCCCCCGGGAACTCGAAAATTCGAGCCCCGGCTTGGGTTCTTCGGCAGGACACACTGCCGATCCCCAGTTGGGTGGGATCGGCATTGGCACGCGCCCGCACCAAAATGGACATGTAAGTCTCCCCTCGCTCCGCAGCCTCCGCGGTGAGCGTCACCACGACGGCCGCGGTTTTTGGGGAGACTAGCTGCCTCCTTTTCCCTCTTCCCTTCCCCTTTCCCTTGCCGGTTGTCTGCGACTGGCTGGGAGCGGTGGTGGCGGGGACGGCAGGGACGGCTGACGCCGACTTTTTGCCCTTCCCCTTTCCCTTGCCGGTTGTCTGCGACTGGCTGGGAGCGGTGGTGGCGGGGACGGCAGGGACGGCTGACGCCGACTTTTTGCCCCTCCCCTTGCGGACCACTTCCGTCCACTCATTGGACGGGGTGGTCGAGGGGAGAAGGGCGTCCTCCTGGACCTGGGATGAGGAGGACGGCCCCGGCTCGGAGCGCCCCTTATCCGCCGCAAGCGGCGGTCGGAGGCACTTTACCGGCAGGAGCCGGTCCTCTATTCCTGCCAGGCAGGCTCGCGTGAAGGCCCGCTCCTCCATTACCACCTTGCGGATTATGTCCTCAAGGTTGGAGTTGGAGGAGGGGCCCCCTGCCGCAGGACTCGTCTTCTTAGACGACTTCGTCGTCTCGGCGGGGGCCTGCTGCGGCTGGGCCGTGGCTTCAGCCAGCTTGCGATGGAGCTCACTGACTTCCACCTGCAAGCGATCCACCCTCGCCTGCAGTTGCCGTGTCTCGTCAGTGGCCTTCCGCTGGACCAGCTCCGTGACCACACCGCGCAAGCTCGCGGCCCGACATTTGAGGGCCTTTTGGAAGGTCCCCTTCAAGTTTGAGGACTTTGAGGCAACTTCCAAAATTTCCTCCTCGTCCTCCTCCGCCATTCGTTCCAGCTCCAGCAGGGAGTGGTCCGCGTAGAGCACACGGGACGCACCGTACCCGGACTTTGCCCGGGTGACGTGCGCCCGCCCCTCCCTCGCGGCAACCCGCTCCTCAAGCTCCTGCTGGAGCTGCGCCCGCTGCGCAAGATCCAACTTACGTTGGGCGTCCGCGAGCCCAACGACGTGGGTGTCCGCGGCCGTCGTCGGCTTTTTAGCCTTTGACAGCGAGCTTTTTAGCTCTTGACTCGTCGACCCTGACGCCGAGGAGCCCTCGGACCCATCCCGCAGGAAGGCCCGCTTTCGCGACTGCGAGTCGCCTGCAACCGAGACGCCAACCATTGAATCATCGTCGGAATCATACGAATCCGACAAGTCAGTTCTTCCGAAGCTAGCCGCAGACGGCGCGCGGCTAGCCTCTGACGCCGAAGCGTCGGTTTGGCCCTGAGAAGGGCCTTTGGGTTGGCCCTGAGAAGGGCCTTTGGATTGGCCCTGAGAAGGGCCTTTGGGTTGGCCCTGAGAAGGGCCTTTTTGTTTTAAAAACCGCCCGCAGGCGTCCCGCGTAGGGTTTGGCATAGCCTCCGCAGGTTCGCACACTCAACAAGACAGGATAAAAAGAGCAACGAAAGCACAGTGCACTTTGGCCAACCCAGTCTGCCACTCCGTTACGGTGGTCAGAACTGGGTTGTTTCCAGGGGACGCGACGTGGACGCAAGCACTGTGGGGTGGTCCCCCAACCTAACCTAACCTAACCTAACCTAACCTTTTTTTTTTTTTTTTTTTTTTTGTTGCGAGGTGGAAAATCCGGAAACGGATGTCCTCCGCCTGGGGAGGGCGGAGGGGTCTGTCAGGCTCCAACTGACTAAAAACCACCCCGGTGTTCCCTCGCACACTTGCGTCTGGGGGCAGCGGGAACGAATGTGACTTCCGCTGCCCCGGACTAGTGCCGGCCCGCTCGACCAGTGCGGGCCTCGTCCCTGGGGGGAGTGAGGTGTACTCCCCCCGTTACGTCTGTGAGAGGCGCGCGTGGAACACTACGCGCCGCCGTCTCGGGTCCATTATGATGGGGGGCGACGGATGTCCCCGAATCCGTCGCCCCTGGACCTGTTTAGGGGGGCCGGAAGAGGGCGTTATCCGCCCTCTGCCGACGCCCGGTGCGTCTGCTGCGGGATGGGAAGGAACTCGAGATTTCCCTCTCCCTCTCCGCAGCTTCCTTCTGCGACATGACGGTTTCGCAGAAGGACACCACCGCGTCCCAGGACTCTGTGCTGTCGACCATCGCGTGAGCAACGGTCGGCAGCGACAGGTCTCCATCTATCTCTGTCACGAGGGCACGGCGCGGCTCGTCCCACGCGGGACATTCTGCCAGCGTATGCCGCGCCGTATCCTCCAAACACTGGACGCAGTGATGGCACCGAGCGTCCGGCTCCCTGCTTATGCGACACAGGTACTTCCCGAAGCAACCGTGCCCCGAGAGCACCTGCGTCGCCCGAAACGTCAGGGAGCCGTGCTTCCTCCCGAGCCAATCGTCGAGTACTGGCCGGATCGCCTCGATTGTGTCGAGGCCGGCGGAGGGATGGTCAAGCCTCCCCCGCCATTCCGCCACCATGACCTGTCGGAGCTGAGACCGGTGCAGCGTGATCTGTCGCTGCACCAGCCTTTCGCCCCGATCCTTGGCGTCCTCGCGCCACTGATGTAGCGTCGCGAGGGCTTTCGCCTCCAGGTCCCACGGCGGGGATCCGGCCAGTACACAAGCCGCCTCGTAGGAGATCGTGCGATATCCCCGTATGACCCTGACGGCCATCGCTCTCTGCGGTTTGCGCAGAACTGCGATAGTGCGGGCCGTCAGGTCCGTCGCCCATACTGGGGCCCCGTAAAGGGCCATGGATCGCACGATCCCCACGTACAACCGCCTACAGGCGGAGCTCGGGCCCCCCAAATTGGGAAGCAGCGTTGAAAGCGCGCCCGCCGCGCCCATCAACTTGGGCACCAGCCGCTGAAAGTGGGGTCCGAAGTCCCAACGGCTGTCGAGCACCAATCCCAGGTACTTCATGGTTGACTCGACAGCGATCCGGGCCCCCCCGACCACTATGTGTGATCCCAGCGGCGGCGCCCGTCGGGGGCCATGAAACGCAATGGCCTCCGACTTGTTGAGGGCCACCTCCAGGCCCAGGCGTCGTATGCGGCTCACCACCTGCGAGACCGCAGCCGTAGCCAGCAACGCTGCTTCCCTGTACGAGCTCCCCCGGGCAATGACCAGCGTGTCGTCCGCATAACACGTCAGGTTCACTCCCGGTGGAAGCTCGCACCGCAAAACCCAGTCGTAACCGATGTTCCACAAGGGAGGGCCCAGAACCGACCCCTGTGGAACACCGCACGACATCTCACGACGGCCTACGCCGTCGCGTCCCATATAGGTGACACACCTTCCCGACAAATAAGCCCCCACGATGTTGCGGAGGTAGAGAGGCACCCGGTGATAGCGCAGGGCCTCCCTAATGCAACCCCAGGGCAGGCTATTAAAGGCGTTGGAGATGTCCAAGGACACCGCCAGCACCACCCCGCCCCGAGACACTGCTTCCTCCGCCAGGACTCTTACCCTCATGATGGCATCAATTGTGGAGCGCCCACGGCGGAACCCAAACTGGCTGTCGTCCAGGTTCGGCCCCTCTGTACTCAAGTGGCTGACGAGGCGGTCTGCGATAATGCGCTCGAGCATCTTGCCCGCCTCGTCTAGCAGCACTATGGGCCGATAAGCGGACGACGAGTCCGCCGGGCGCCCTGCCTTCCTGAGCAAGACCAGCCGACCAGTCTTCCACCGGGAAGGGAACTGGCCCTGCTCAAGGCATGCCGAGAAGAGTCCTCTCAGTGGGGGCTCCAGCTCCTTCATAGCGAGGACCAGAGCGCGGCCATGCACTCCATCGGGCCCCGGAGCGGTGTTTTTGGCCCGGAGCCGCAATACGGCCGCGCCCATCTCCGCCTGTGTCACCTCTGGGATGGTTTCGCTTCCTTCCTCAGCCGGCTCTGCAGCTGTGTGCAGAACCATCGGCGGTGGTTCGTACTCGGCCCTCTCAGGGAAGAGGGCCGAGACCACTCGCTCCAGAAACTGGGGCTCTAGACCTTCCGTTAGCGGGGGCGCCCACGGCCGAAGTTTCCCTCGGACCGACCGGTAAGGGCGCCCAAACGGATCCCCGTCTAGGCTCGCCAGCATTTCCTCTCTGGAGCGCGTCTTTGACTCGCCGATGGCCAGCCACAAAGCCAGCTTCGCCGCGCGGTACACCTCATACAGCGCGGCTTCTTCGTGAGGAACCCGTGGACGTCTTCTACGGCATCGCGTGTACGGGCGTCTGGCGACTGCGCATTCGACGCGCAGTCGCTCGATCTCGACGGACCACCAGTACAAGCGGCGCCGTGCGGACAGACAGGAGACGCGTGGCATGCATGCGTCGCAGATCTGCGTCATCGCATCGCAAAACCACTGCGCCTCCTGTTCGACGTCGACGGGATCAACGGTAGCCGACTCCCGAATCCAGGCTTGGACTATGGCGGCTTCTTCGAGAGCCTCCCCGTCGAGGCGTTTCAGCGCCCAACGCGGGCCGTCTCTTCGGGGCCCCGATTGGCGACGATCTCCAGCGGTCTGGGTGGAGACGTCGAAGCGGATGTATCGGTGATCCGATAGCGTCTCCACCTCCACTTCAACGTGCCAATCACGGACACGGTGCACGACTGCAGGACTAGCGAACGAGACGTCCACTATGGACCCGCCCTGCTGCCGTACACACGTGAAGGCCGAACCCCGATTTAAGACGGCCAGGCCCGTCGTAATGGCCCACTCCTCTAGCACTTCGCCTCTCGGGTCCGTGACCGGGGAACCCCACGCCGCAGACTTGGCGTTGAGGTCACCGAGAAGCAAAATGGGTCGAGGGTGTGACTGGCCGACGACGGCTCCCAACTCGACGAGGAAACTCTCGAAGTCGGCGAGACTCCTGTTGGGCGAAAAATACGCCCCAATCGTGACGATCCCGCTCACAACGGCCGCAACCCAACCGTGACCACGGGATACGTCGACGAGAGTCGCGCCGATGATGGCCACTAGGCCGTCTAGATCCCCTGCCCAGTTATCCCGGGGGGGGATGAAATACGGCTCAGCGACCACCGCCACATTTATCGACCACTGCACCATGCTCTGGAGCAGGAGATCCTGAGCTCTGGTGCAGTGGTTGATGTTCGCCTGGAGGAAATGGTAGTGTGCCATCACTGGCACTCCATTTCCTCAGCGCTACGTCCAACCACAGGCCGGGAGTCGGCCGAAGAGGAGCTAGGTTGTGTGGGGGGTGCGCCCCCCGCAGCCTTGGCCCATCGCTTGCTGCGCTTTCTGGGCGCGCCGCAGGCGTTGCCACCTACTCGATGCCCCGCGGACTTTCCTGCAGCTGCACAAAGACTGCAGTTTGGGTCGGCGGAGCACTGGGACGCCTTATGGCCAGGCTGACCGCAGCGATAACATAAATCGCTGCGGTCTGTGTCACAGGTGCACAGTGCCCGGACGTGCCCTTTCTCCAGGCACCGGTAGCACTGCATGGCCCTGGGTGCCAGGAGTTTTACTCTCGCTGACACCCAGCCAACGAGAATACGTCCTGCCTCAGCAACCTGCCTCGCCGCAGCCACCGGACACCGTACCCATATGGTGCCGAGCCCGCCAGCATTGGCGCGAATGACACCCGCCCGCACATTTTCGGGCGAGCAGCCGCCGCTGCGGGCTATGGCCGCCACCACCTCCTCCGGGGTCACCGAGTCGTCCAGCCCATCGACGCGAACTTCAGCCGTCTTAATGGGCCTGGACACCCGGGCCTCCTCAGGGTTTAGGACGTCCCTTAGCTTCGCAGCCAAAGCGTCCGCCCTCTCGGCGCTGTTGGTCCCCGCCAACTCAAACATCTTAGCCCCCGTGGCTGCCGTCCTGAAACGGAAGCCTTCCGGGGTGCCAAAATCAGCGAGGACCAGCTTGCCCTTCGCCTCCGCCAGCACCTTCTGGTAAGTGACGCCTCTGTCCTTAGCTTCAGGCTGAAGCGTCACTACCACCGCTGCGGATCGAGGGACGCGAATCTTGGGTGGGCCACCCTTGGCTTTTTGCCCCCCGGAGCCCGGCGCGGTCTTGGCCTTGCGGCCCCTCTTTTGCCTCTTTTTACGGCTTTCAGCCGTCTTCCAGGCACCCTCTTTTTCTTTGGGGGATGAGCTGCCCCCCTTAGTGGGCTCTTTCGTCCCTTTCACGGCCTTTTTGGGCCCCTCTGCAGGCGTTTTGGGCGTCTGCGTGGTCTTTTTTGGTGCAGGTGGCGCTTTAGCCACCTGTGCCCACGTAGGCCCAGCCGTTGATGGAGTGGGCTCTGCTTCCTTCCTCCGCTTATCCGCTGCCAGCGGCGGGCGGAGGTTAACTGGGGGGTTGAGCCTGGGTTCAAGGCTGTCGAATCGGGCGGTCATAATAGTCAACAGCCGGTTGAACTGGTCTTCCCCCAAAGACCCGTTCTGTGGCAGAGCGTGACTATCCGAAGTCACACCCTGCTGCCGGCTGAAGTCCGCCCTCAGGGCGCTGACCTCCCGCTGGAGCTCCTCCATCTTCGTATGGAGACGGTGATTCTCTTCTTGGAGCTTCACCGTCTCCTCCGAGGTCGTCCGGTCAAGGAGGACTTCCACAGCCTCCTTTATTCCGTCCGCCGCCTCCTTAAGGGCCCGCGTGAATGTGCCCTTCAGGTTGCCCGATTTCGTGGCAACCTTCAGGACGACGTCCACGCCGTCCAAAACCTGGCGGCTGAGGACTTCAGCCGTCAGGCCCTCAGGGGCTGTGGCAGTCTGTAACCGCCTCTCCCTTGCCTTCCGAGCTAACTCGGCGACTTCGTCGGTCGCGGCAGCCTTCCGGCCCTCTCGCCTCGCAGCGTTGAGCTCGGCCTTAGTGCTCACCAATGCAGTGGATGCCGCAGAATCATTCTGCTCCACCTGCATGGCCCCCTCGGAGTCGCTAACTCCGCTGGCCACCGACGTATCAGGGCGCTTCAGGTAGCGGCCCCGGGTGTCGCGCGACTCTGCCGCTGGAGTGCTGACACCGGAAGGTGTCCCGCGACCACTGCCCCTCCTTGCGGTCCGCACCTTGGCGGCCGGCAGGTTCTCCTCACTTGAGGACAAACCTGCCGACAACGCGTCCGATTCAAATCCACGCGGCCGCTTCCCCCAAAACTTGGAGGGGCCGGCCGCAACTGTTTGCGGAGCGTTGCCGGACTCCGACAACACTCTCACCCGCTCAAGAACCACAAGGGGCTCCGCTGGAGCAACTGCTCCTGTCTTCAATGACGCAGTGCCAGAATCTGACGCTGCGTCCGCCTTCTCCACAACTTTTTGAATTTGTTTTGGTATATCCATAGTATTCCCACGAGTATGGGGGATATAAAATGTCCATCCGGGCAGAGCCCCCTGTACCCGGATAAGCCTTTAACATTTATAACCCGCCAGGGGGTCGGCTGGTACCCTGGCGGGGGTCGCACTAGAGACTGATTGTTCCATGGGAACACCCGTCAGCCATTCATCCCCTCACGGTGCGCCGCCGCTTGAGATTCGGGGTAACTTTTTATAGAGGTTTTCTACCTCGCGGTCCGGGCGGTTAAGCCAAGACCCTCGGTCCCGATCGAAGCCGCGAGACGTGATCCACGACACTCCAATGATGGGATTACGAGAACGACGGGGACAGCGAAGGACTGAGTCCCTCACTGTCTGCTCGGAGGCAGGGTAAGTGCACACCGAGCCCGTTGTTGCTCCTCCACTGTGCCCTCTGCTGTTCAGAGGGTCACGCGGAACAGCGCCCCGTTGGTCCATTTAGTTGGACCCCCTCCTATGTCAGAATATTTGCCACGAACAGTAACATTCCCCGAAGAATGAGAATCTCTTCCCATTCCTTGGGGAAGGCCACTGCCCGCGCCCAGGATGCACCGTCCATGCCGGCTGCTGTTCCCTCCAAACGTATCGAGAGGGACCGGCAGCCGTCAGGCCCACGAGGAGGTTTTCTGACCCAGCACCCCAACCTAACCTAACCTAACCTAACCTAACCGTTGATATCTTCGCCATTAAGGGTGCGTTTTTGACGCTGTTTTCAGCATTTTTAGACTTTAGTGGGCCTCCGCCTACGTTTTGACAATATTTTACCACCCTAAAAGCGTTTTCAAAAATCTTCCCTTACGACACTTAGAAATTTTTTAAAAATTTCAGACAAAATCTTCCAAATTTAGTGTTCTTCCAAATTTTCCTTCAAATTTTACTTTAGAATATAGTTTCAATAGTACTCACCTACCATCCCTGTGTTCCGGTGCCCGTTTCGTGTCCCGGACTCAAGGCTGGGGGTTGAAAACCAAAATTTTTTGACTCAAAAACTGGTTTTTTGAGCAAAACCCAAAATTTTTGTTCGGCACTCACCCCTTTCTATTTCGTAATTAGCTAGCCCGCGCGAAGCCGCGTCTCTGGACACCTCACTCGCGGGTCTAGCTCAAATAGAACTTTGCATTTTTCAAAATTATTGGTTTTTATTAGTTTCTGCTAGTACCTAAAATCCACCTAAGGGATCACGCTAAACACATAAACGTTGATATCTTCGCCATTAAGGGTGCGTTTTTGACGCTGTTTTCAGCATTTTTAGACTTTAGTGGGCCTCCGCCTACGTTTTGACAATATTTTACCACCCTAAAAGCGTTTTCAAAAATCTTCCCTTACGACACTTAGAAAATTTTTAAAAATTTCAGACAAAATCTTCCAAATTTAGTGTTCTTCCAAATTTTCCTTCAAATTTTACTTTAGAATATAGTTTCAATAGTACTCACCTACCATCCCTGTGTTCCGGTGCCCGTTTCGTGTCCCGGACTCAAGGCTGGGGGTTGAAAACCAAAATTTTTTGACTCAAAAACTGGTTTTTTGAGCAAAACCCAAAATTTTTGTTCGGCACTCACCCCTTTCTATTTCGTAATTAGCTAGCCCGCGCGAAGCCGCGTCTCTGGACACCTCACTCGCGGGTCTGGCTCAAATAAAATTTTGCCCTCCCACCCGCCCTATTGTGTATAGGAAGGCCGGAGTGGGATTTTACGCAAAATTTATTTTATTGTTTTTGTTTATTTTTGGCCTTTAGTTAAGTGTTTTAAGGGAACCAGCGCTTAATTTTAACTGTACGCTGTTTATATAGCGGATTTTAAATATTTTATAAGCATTTTATTTATTGTGACTACTTACTGTGATTCCCCTTTTACAGGAACACAGAAGTAAATCTAACTATAAATTAAATTAGAATTTTTAAATCAATTGTATTTTATTGTAATTATTATTTTACGTTCTGTGTACCCCCCTTTACAGGGACACAGAAATATCCAGTGTCCCATACGTCTCTCCTTCCGAGTGGGTATTGTTGGACCGACCCCCTTTTTACAGGGGTCCGTTTCAATAGTATCTGCCGCTGATGATCCTGATGTTTCGCACCCCATCTGCAACCCTGAGAGTAATGGGCTCCAGGAGCTCGCCGCGATCGTCGGAGAAAGTGGTGCCTTCGCCTACTGACGCGCGGAGGAGAATCTCCTTCGGAGAAGACACTCCTTCCGCGTCTCAGATGGGTCCTGCTACTCCGGGGACGCGCCGAGCTCCTGTCGACTCCTTAATATCGCTCGAGAAGCCTGAGACCGTGCACCGCAGTCGCATTGCGGAGGCGAGAGCTTGCCTTAATAAGGCTAAGCTGAATTTGGGCAACTCTCGCAATCTCAAAGCCGAGATAAAAACTGCGGTGCTCGAGGCCATAAACAGGCTTTTTGAGCTTGTTAAGGAGTCGGAGCGTGACAAGGCCCCTGCCGCACCCGCACCCGTAGCTGTACCAGTACCCGCGCCCACTGCTGACTGCAGTCCCCATCCCACTTCCGCCGAGGTTCTTGCTGGCCAGACTGAGCTCCTAACCACCATAAAGGAGCACATCTCGGAGTTAAGAGACAACTCCGAGAAACTTGAAAAACTCCGAGACAGTCTGGCCAGCAGGGAACGCGTGGGGGAGACTACCTACGCGAGTGTAGCGGCCGTCAGTAAGTGCCACACCGGGGCACAAGCCCTGGAGCGAACGACGCTGCACTCCGTGGTGGTTTCCTCAACCCAGGAGATGGACACGGGGGACGAAGTCCTCGAAAGAGTGCGAAAAGCGGTGGATGCGAAGGAGGGCTGGGTGCGCGTTGAGCGGGTCAGGAAGGCCAAGGACCAAAGGATCATCATGGGGTGCGCAACACAGGAGGAGAGACGCAAACTTAAAACAAGACTGGAAGCCGCCGGAGAGAACCTCGTCGTCGAGGACGTGAAAAATCGGGACCCGCTTCTGATCCTTAAGGACGTCTTATTGATTCACAGTGATGAGGAATTGAAGAGAGCCCTTAAGAATCAGAACCGGGAGATATTTCACGGGCTCGGGGACGACGAGCAAAGAATGTCCATAAAGTACCGAAAAAAGACACGAAACCCACATGTCAACAGCGTTGTGTTGAGTGTGTCCCCCGCGATATGGAGGAGGGCACTCGAGGGAGGCAAGCTCCGCATTGACCTTCAGCGTGTGCGGGTTGAAGACCAGACGCCCCTTGTGCAGTGCACCCGCTGCCTTGCGTACGGCCATAGCAAACGTCTTTGCACAGAGCCAGCCGATTTATGCAGCCATTGTGGCGGTCCACACATCAGGGTGGACTGCCCAGAAAAACATATTGGCGAAGCAGCGGTATGCATAAACTGCACCAGAGCAAAGCTGGGGGAGCACCAACACAGCGCTTTTAGCATCGATTGCCCGGTACGTAAGAAGTGGGACGCATTCGCAAGAGCTGCAATAGCTTATTGCTAAAGTCCTCGGTGCACCCACTTCAAAGTACACAGACATCTGTAGCATTTCGACACAACCGGCTAAAAGTACGGTAACAACCACTAGGGTTAGCAACCAAAATAATGGTAACTTGAGTCACTTTCTTGAGAAACTGGCTCAAGTTAAGTGGAAAAAGAGTTCAGCCCTAGTCAAAATATCGGGCTGTGTCGGAGTGGTAGCAAAAATGCATGGACGTCTTATTGAACTGCGATTATCACTGATTTGTAAAAGAGATACCGAAAACTGGAACAGTAAAAATAGAAAATTAGTATTTAAAGCATTAATGATATTTAAATATATAGTAACTATATAGTTGAGATATCGTAGAAATTACCGAAAGATATTTAAAACAAATTAATCCAGTAAACAAGTATAAATATAGGGGTAAATAACAGTCAAATATAGTTTTGAAATAAAATAGATAATTGACATAAACAAATGAAGAAAGAGCAGTTTATCATAATTAAGTGGCAATAAAATCGTTAATATAATAAAAATGAATCCAGACAGATATAATTAAACAAACTTTACATATATCTAGTAGTAAAACAAATTCAGTAGAATAGCGTGATAAATAAAAGTAAAACAAAAAACGGGTAAATCTAAACGAATTAAATTGGTTTCGGCCTTCAAGCTAAAAAAGGCAAAAAAGTGTACTTAAGGGCTCTGATCCCCATGTCAGAGGGACACTGAGTAGGCAGGAGTGGTTTTTAGCCGGTTCGAGTCCGGCACTACCTCGACTGTCTCACAAGTCGTGAGATAGTCGAGGTGTCCGTGGGGATTTCCCACTCCTGCCCAAACAAAAAAAAAAAAAAAAAAAAAAAAAAAAAAAAAAAACCTAACCTAACCTAACCTAACCTAACCGAGAGATTGAGAGAAGGAAGAGCTCCGGAGAGGCAGTCGAACCTGAGGAGGCCCCTCAGGACCTGACGCCGGCCTCGGGTGCCCCGACAGAGCTCATGAAGCAGCTTATGGAGAACCTCCAGCAGCATAAAAATGCGCTGGAGGAATGCCAGCTGCATACGCGGGCTCTGTCGGAGCACTTACAGCAGGCACCTCGCTTTGTCGCGGGCCAAGGCCCTTCGTTCGCGGAAATGGCCGCCGTCCCGAAGCAGCAAGTCCAGGAGCCTCTTCACTCGATGGTCGTGTCATCAGTTAATGACCAGGACACCGGGGAAGAGGTTCTTGAGAAGCTTAGGACGGCGGTCGATGCCAGGAACGAGGGAACCAGGGTTGAGAGGCTGCGAAAGGCGAAGGACCAGAAGGTGGTGGTCGGCTTCAGGACCAGGGAGGAACTTACTCGGGTGGCAGAGAGGATTAAGAAGGCTGGAAACTTAAATGTTGAAGAGGTGAAGAATAAGGATCCTCTCATCATCGCCAAGGACGTCCTCTCGTGCCACTCGGATGAAGAGGTCATCGACGCACTAAAGCGTCAGAACAGCCATCTCATAGGGGACGTGCCTGCGGATGACCTGAGGTTGGGGGTGAAGTACCGTCGCAGGACGAGGAACCCCCACATGTGCTACGTCATCCTGCAGGTGTCTCCTTGTGTGTGGCAGAGGCTGACTTATGCTGGGCGAGTGCACATAGACCTGCAGCGGGTGCGTGTACTGGACCAGTCACCACTGATTCAGTGCACTCGCTGCTTGCGCTTCGGCCATGGCCGTAAACTGTGCACGGAACCCGCTGACCTCTGCACACACTGTGGCGATCCCCATCTGAGGGTCGACTGCCCCTCGCGGCTGGCAGCAGAAGCACCAAAGTGCAGGAACTGTGTTTCCGCAAAGCTGGGGAAGACCGAGCACAACGCCTTCGACAGCGAGTGCCCAGTCCGCGTGAAGTGGGACGCATTGGCGCGACTGTCGGTGGCGTATTGCTAAGGGCAAGCCGGCGGAAACAGGGAGTGACTCATCCAGGGTTTCTCGAACGCACCAGAGCGCAGTCAGAATTACCAGGTAATCCAAGCGAATCTGCAGAGGAAGAACCTTGCAACCCAAGAACTCATGCTTGTGGCTAGTGAGCGGAGGGTTGCTTTCGCATTGCTCCAGGAGCCGTATGTGGGTGGGGTTAAGAGGATGCGGGACTACCGGGGAGCGAGAGTCTACCAGTGCGCTGAACAAGGAAGTGGAACTGTGAAGGCGGCAATAGTTGTCTTTGATCACGACTTGGACGTGACACAGTGTCCGAAACTCACCACCAATAACATCGTGGTGGTGAGGATCCGTACCAGCGCATGGGAAATCGCAGTAGTCTCCTTCTACTTTGAACCAGACCAGCCCATACAGCCATACCTGGAGCAACTCATGCAGATTCGTGAGGAAATAGGCCCCGCGAGGATTCTTATCGGCGGCGACGCCAACGCTAAGAGCACCTGGTGGGGCAGCCTGGTAACCGATACTAAGGGCGAAGATATGTCGGGAACCCTGGAAGATATGTGCCTGCAGGTACTCAACGTCGGCAACACACCGACCTTCGACACCGTCAGAGGTAACACCCTGTACAGCAGCTTCGTTGACGTAACAGCCTGTTCAACGGACTTGCTGGACTTGGTGGAGGACTGGCGGGTCGAGGAAGGACTCACGAGCTCGGACCATAACGGTATTGTTTTCAAAATTAACCTCAAAAAATCAAAAGGAATCAGTATAAACAGGACGACCAGAGTATACAAAACGAAAAAAGCAAATTGGAGCCAATTTCATTCGAAATTGGCCCAATTAAACGCTGATGCAAATTTAAATTCAACAGAAATAGGTAAAATTAATAACAGCATTAATCTAGAACATTATGTAAATAAATATGTAGACAAAATTAAAGAAACGTGTGAAGAAACTTTGGTCAAAATTAGTAATAATAACCAACTCACCATTCCGTGGTGGTCCAAAGAGCTCGCTGAGTTGATGTCGGAGGTGAACACCCGAAGACGCCGCATCCGATGCGCTGCAAGAGTCCGAAGACAAAAAGTCATCGATGAGTACCTGCAAGCAAAAAGGAATTATGAGTCGCTGGCTATGAAGGCACAGACAGAAGGATGGAAGGGGTTCTGCGGAAGACAGGATAGGGAAGGTATGTGGGAAGGGATCTATAGGGTCATAGGACGAACCGCCAAAAGACAGGAGGACCTGCCGTTAGTGAAGGATGGAGTACCGCTGAGTGCGCAGGAATCGGCTATGCTACTGGCCGAGACCTTCTACCCCGAGGACCTGGAGGAGGGTGAAACCGTAGACCACCGTCGGACACGTGAAGCGGCCAGTCGTGTAAACGATTGGGCGCATGATGAACAACATGACCCACCGTTTACACTTCAAGAGCTGAAAACCGCGGTGGATAGTTTCAATCCTAAGAAGGCACCCGGGGCAGATGGTCTCACAGCCGATATCTGTGCCCAGGCTATATCCCGGGACCCAGGAACGTTCCTTGCACTGGCCAACAAGTGCCTAGAGCACGGACACTTTCCTGGGGCCTGGAAAGTGGCTACGGTGGTAGTCCTCCGCAAACCTGGCAAGGATTCCTACACCACCCCTAAGTCGTACAGACCAATTGGCCTTCTACCGGTCTTAGGTAAAACGCTGGAAAAACTTCTTGTAGCAAGACTGAAGTGGCACCTTATCCCGCGGCTCAGTACTCGCCAGTTTGGTTTCATGCCACAGAGGAGCACCGAAGACTCCCTCTACACCATGATACAACATATCAAGGGAAAGCTAAATGAAAAGAAGCTGATCACTGTTGTATCATTGGACATAGAGGGAGCCTTCGATAGCGCATGGTGGCCGGCCATCAGAACCAGACTGGCTGAGGAAAAGTGCCCGGTGAATATCAGAAGGTTGATAGACAGCTACCTGACTGGTAGGAGTGTCCGAGTGAGGTACGCGGGCGCTGAATGCCATAGAGAGACGAACAAGGGGTGCGTGCAAGGGTCCATTGGCGGTCCGATCCTATGGAACCTGATCCTGGATCCCCTACTGAAGGGGCTGGAGGAGCAAGGCATCCACTGCCAAGCGTTTGCCGATGATGTCGTGATGATCTTCGACGGTGAGACAGCGTTGGAAGTCCAGAGGCAGGCCAATGCCGCCCTCGAGTATGT
Organism: Cerastis leucographa; assembly: GCA_963082945.1. Taxonomy (NCBI): domain Eukaryota; kingdom Metazoa; phylum Arthropoda; class Insecta; order Lepidoptera; family Noctuidae; genus Cerastis; species Cerastis leucographa. The sequence goes on along the minus strand of OY720374.1, from coordinate 11,424,900 downwards.
CCGGGTGTGGGGCATTCGTAACAAGCTGAAGTTTGCACCGCATAAAACATGTGCAATGGTGATTACCAGGAAGCTTCGGTACGATGTCCCACTCCTGAGCATGGGCGGGGTAGACATTGGCATGTCTAAGGAAATAAAAATACTGGGGCTCACCGTCGACCACCAGCTCACGTTCAACACCCACGTCGCCAATGTGTGCAGAAAAGCTGTTAATATTTACAAACAGCTGGCACGTGCAGCAAAAGTGAGCTGGGGCCTCAACCCGGAGATCATTCACACAATTTACACGGCAGCAGTGGAGCCGGTTATATTGTACGCAGCGAGCGCCTGGGCGCCGGCAGCGAAGAAGATCGGAGTGCAGAAAAGCCTGAACACGGTCCAACGAGGATTCGCGCAGAAGCTCTGCAAGTCATACCGCACCGTTTCGCTGAACGCGTCCCTGGTGCTGGCTGGGATACTCCCTCTCGACCTCCGAATACAGGAAGCAGCCGCTCTGTATGAGGCAAAAAGAGGGGTGCCACAGCCAGCACTCGCGGGCAGGGAGGTGGAACGGGTGGTGGCATTTACGGAGACCCCGCACCCGGCGAAACATATTCCCATGGAGTTCGTGTGCTTGGAAGATCAGGCGCTTGTGGAGACCCACAACCGTCAAGCAGTCAGAGTGTTCACGGACGGCAGCAAGATTGAGGGCAAGGTCGGAGCAGCACTGTCATTTTGGGACGGTGAGGCCGAGACCAAGTCCGCCAAACTTAGCCTGCCTCCGTACTGCACGGTCTACCAGGCTGAACTTCTGGCCATATGCGTAGCCACGCGCGAAATCCTCAAGCGCAAGGAGGGAACCTTCGGTATCTATAGTGACTCAAAGGCCGCACTACAAACAGTCACAAATCAGGGTTCCCTCCACGCCTTGGCCGTGGAGACGAGAGCGAACGTTGCCGTGGCTTTATCCCAGGGCAAAGATGTGTCTTTGTTCTGGGTAAAGGCACACGCCGGTCTAGAAGGCAACGAGCGAGCGGACCACCTCGCGAAGGAGGCTGCACTCCGATCCAAAAAGAAGCCGGACTACGACCGCTGCCCGGTTTCATTCGTCAAGCGGCAGATCCGTATGGGGTCGCTCGACGAATGGAACCGGAGGTATCAGAACGGCGAAACAGCCTCAGTAACGAAAATTTTCCTTCCCGATGCGATCGACGCCCACAGAATTGTGCTAAAGTTAAAACCGGCTGGCATATTGACGCAAATCTTGACGGGGCACGGTGGGTTCTCCGAATATTTGCACCGTTTCAAATGTAAGGGGAGCCCAGCGTGCATCTGCGAGCCGGATAAAGCGGAGTCGATCGCACACATATTGACAGAATGCCCAGTATATCAAACTGAGAGATATGAAGCTGAGCGAAGGCTAGAGACTGAAATAAATATTAATTCTATTAATAAAATAATGTCAGAGACGAAACGAAGGAAAATTTTTATAGAATACTGCACATCTCTAGCCATCAAAGTAATAAAACGTAATAAAGCCAATTAAAACCTATGCTATTTACAAATATAGATATTTCTCTTCTAGAAAGGATATTTTAGAAATAAGCATAGTGTAACATAACGTATTTGTTGTTTTAAATTTTGAAAACTTTGAAGCTTTTGTTAACTTTTATTTTAATAAGAAAGAAATTGTAAAATAAGCAGTACAAACTAGTAATGTATTAAAAAGATCTCTGACCATGTCAGGGGGACACGAGCGAGGCAGGAGGTGGTTTTAGTCAGTTGGAGCCTGACACTACCCAGACTGGATCGTTTTGTGAAACAGTTGTGAAACAGCCTGGGTGTTAGTCCGACCGGATTTCCCCTCCTGCCAAAAAAAAAAAAAAAAAAAAAAAAAAAAAAAACCTAACCTAACCTACATGGGCACCTGCTGCCCAAAAGATTGGAATTAAAAAGCAACTCAGTGTGGTACAGAGGGGGTTTGCGCAGAAGCTATGTAAAGCCTACCGCACAGTCTCCTTGCACTCGGCACTGGTGCTCGCCGGGATACTCCCACTTGACCTCCGTATACGGGAAGTGGCTGCGCTATACGAGGCCAGGAGGGGGGTGCCCCAGCCCGCGCTGGGAGGCAGGGAGGTTGAGCGGATGGCTCCAGCAGCAGAAGCACCGCACCCCGCGGAACAAATGTACCTGGAGTTTGAAAGCCTGGTAGACGAGGAACAATACAACAACTACAATAATTTCGCAGTACGGATTTTCACAGACGGCAGCAAGATCGAGGGCAGGGTTGGGGCGGCGCTATCCTTGTGGACTAGTGCGACCGAAACTAAGGCCCTTAAACTAGCTCTGCCGTCCTACTGCACCGTCTACCAGGCCGAGCTCTTAGCCCTACAAAGAGCGGCAGCAGAGGCTTTCAAGCGTGCTGAAACAACTTTCGGCATCTTCAGCGACTCCATGGCAGCCCTTCAGACGATCGCCAACGTAAGCTCCTTCCATCCCTTAGCAGTGGAAACGAGGGACACCATCCGACGCTGTAAGCTCCAGAACAAGAGTGTCTCCTTGTTCTGGATAAAAGCCCATGCAGGTTTGGAAGGAAACGAGCGAGCCGACCAGCTTGCGAAGGAAGCTGCGCTGAAGTCGAAGAAGAAACCGGATTATGACCTGTGCCCCGTATCATTCGTCAAGAGGCAGATCCGTATGGAGTCACTTGACGAGTGGAATCAGAGGTACCAGCAAGGAGAAACAGCAGGTGTTACAAAGATGTTCTTCCCCAACGCGATCGACTCTTATAAAATTGTGCGAAAAATCCAACCCGCAGGCATCATGACACAAATTTTCACGGGGCATGGTGGGTTCTCCGAATACTTGCACCGCTTCAAATGTAAGGAGAACCCATCCTGCAGCTGTGAACCAGATGCAGTAGAGTCGGTCCCCCATATTCTGGTAGAATGCCCAGTTTTCGGCGAAGAAAAGTTCAAAGTCGAACAAAAGCTTGATACAAGGATAACTATGGACAATATATGTTTAATTTTGGAAAACAGCAGATCAAGACAAGTCTTTTTGGAATATTGCAGCAAAATTATAGGCAAAATTATAAATAAAAACAAGACTACTTGAAATACTGTGCTTTATCATATATGAACATTTCCCACAAGAAAAGATATAAAGATTAAAGCACAGAAACAATTAAACAGCAAAAATTAAAAATCAAGAAAATCAAATAAATTAGATACAGAAATTCAAAATTGCAACTTTTTCAAAATTGAAGATTCTTAAACATATTAAAATGGTATCCAAAACACTAAAAGTCTCAATAAGATCTCTGATGACCCATGTCAGAGGACACTGGCAGAGCAGGAGTGGTTTTTAGCCGGTTCGAGTCCGGCACTACTTCGACTGTCTCACAAATCGTGAGATAGACGAAGTGTCCGTGGGGATTTCCCACTCCTGCCAAAACAAAAAAAAAAAAAAAAAAAAAAAAAAAAAAAAACCTAACCTAACCTAACCTAACCTAACCGAGTAGACCTTGGTTGTTAAGCCGGTGCGGTCGGTCGATTTCTGTGCGCGATTTCAATAATAATATTTATTTTAATTACAATATTATTTATTAACCGACTTCTAAAAAAGGAGGGTTCTCGATTCGGATGTTTATATTTTATTTTTTGTATTTGCCAACATTAGGCTAGTACCTAAATAGAGACGTGAGGGTCTGTGCTACCGGGAGTTGAAATTGTTATATCGCCTGTACGGGTGAGTTCAGTGCGCTGTTTTCAGCACCTACGTCTGCAAAAAAGTCAAAAAACTGTCGACTAAAACATCATTCTTCCAAATTTATTGTTTCAACCTTTAGTCGCAATAGCCTTAACCTTCCATCCCTGTGCTCTGGTCCGCGTCCCGCGTCCCGGAGTCCTGGTTGGGAGTAAAAAACCAAAAATTTTGCGTTGAAAACAGGTTTTTCGACCAAAACTTCAAAAATTTGTTCTTTCTTTAGATTGTTTTATTCCATAATCGGCTAGCCCGCGCGAAGCCGCGTCTCTGGACACCTCGCACGCGCGTCTAGCTCGAATAACACCCTGTAGTGTATAGGAAGGTATACAAGAAGGGATCGGATTTTTTTTTTAAATCGTCAATATCATCTTGAGAGTCATCTCGACTAAGTGACAGTGGGAAATATATAAATAACGCTCAAAGACGACCACCAGCTCCTCAGGATCAAAATTTTACCTTCCCAGGGGGAAAACATCAGCCCTACAACCCAATATTGGCTCACTGTCAAGCAACACCACCGCATGAAATCGGCACCCCCTGGAAGCATTCGGACGGCGCCGGAGCAGCGAAGATCAACCGTGGACTTAGTTAAGTACATAGATTAGTTTAGTGATTAAGTTTTAGGATTAAGAATTAGACTTTTGACGGTTTTTTGACCAAAACTTTTTGTTTTGTTATTTGGTCCTGCAGCACTTAATAGGTCTTTTGTCGTGCTGTAGCATTTTATTGTATCAAGACAAAGCCCCAATTCGGGTCTTATCATTTTTTACTTTATTATTATTATCTTTTATGGTCTGAATCCCCCCTTTACAGGGATCCAGTACTTTTTAACGTAAATTAACGTGTCCTCCCATAAATAGTGTCGTACTCAGTCTCAGTATCTCTCAGAGATGTTTGGATTCAGGACTCCCGTGACGAAGGCTGTGGAGGAGAGATTGGAAGGGGAGGGGGCATGCCCAGTACAGGCGGGCCCTTCAGTGCGGCGCAGTATTGGCGAGTGGGAAGCGGAGAAACACAAATCGGGACAACCCCGTAAAACCCCATCACCCCAAAAAACCACACCCGCTACCACTCCCCCTAAGAAGACACTCGTGTCCACTCCCCCCAAAATCAACTCAAAAAATACGAGCTCACAGCAGGCAAAGCTGCCAAAAGCCCAGCCTGTGAGAGCCCTGGAGAGCTCGCCTCGAGAAGAGCCACCCGTGAAGTACCTTAATAGAACCACGGAGGCAAAGGCGTGTCTCTCCAGTGCAAAATTACAGCTCGACTGCTCTCGGAACCTTAAACGGGAGATAAAAGAAAAACTCACGAAAGCAGTCGAAAGACTGTACCAGCTCGTCAAGGAGGGAGAGATTGAGAGGAGGAAGAGCTCCGGAGAGGCAGTCGAAACTGAGGAGGTCCCTCAGGACCTGACGCCGGCCTCGGGTGCCCCGACAGAGCTCATGAAGCAGCTTATGGAGAACCTCCAGCAGCATAAAAATGCGCTGGAGGAATGCCAGCTGCATACGCGGGCTCTGTCGGAGCACTTACAGCAGGCACCTCGCTTTGTCGCGGGCCAAGGCCCTTCGTTCGCGGAAATGGCCGCCGTCCCGAAGCAGCAAGTCCAGGAGCCTCTTCACTCGATGGTCGTGTCATCAGTTAATGACCAGGACACCGGGGAAGAGGTTCTTGAGAAGCTCAGGACGGCGGTCGATGCCAGGAACGAGGGAACCAGAGTTGAGAGGCTGCGAAAGGCGAGGGACCAGAAGGTGGTTGTTGGCTTCAGGACCAGGGAGGAACTTACTCGGGTGGCAGAGAGGATTAAGAAGGCTGGAAATCTAAATGTTGAAGAGGTGAAGAATAAGGATCCTCTCATCATCGCCAAGGACGTCCTCTCGTGCCACTCGGATGAGGAGGTCATCGACGCACTAAAGCGTCAGAACAGCCACCTGATAGGGGACGTACCTGCGGATGACCTGAGGTTGGGGGTGAAGTACCGTCGCAGGACGAGGAACCCCCACATGTGCCACGTCATCCTGCAGGTGTCTCCTTGTGTGTGGCAGAGGCTAACTTATGCTGGGCGGGTGCACATAGACCTGCAGCGGGTGCGTGTAATGGACCAGTCACCACTGATTCAGTGCACTCGCTGCTTACGCTTCGGCCATGGCCGTAAACTGTGCACGGAACCCGCCGACCTCTGCACACACTGTGGCGATCCCCATCTGAGGGTCGACTGCCCCTCGCGGCTGGCAGCAGAGGCACCAAAGTGCAGGAACTGTGTTTCCGCAAAGCTGGGGAAGACCGAGCACAACGCCTTCGACAGCGAGTGCCCAGTCCGCGTGAAGTGGGACGCATTGGCGCGACTGTCGGTGGCGTATTGCTAAGGGCAAGCCGGCGGAAACAGGGAGTGACTCATCCAGGGTTTCTCGAACGCACCAGAGCGCCAGTCAGAATTACCAGGTAATCCAAGCGAATCTGCAGAGGAAGAACCTTGCAACCCAAGAACTCATGCTTGTGGCTAGTGAGCGGAGGGTTGCTTTCGCATTGCTCCAGGAGCCGTATGTGGGTGGGGTTAAGAGGATGCGAGACTACCGAGGAGCGAGAGTCTACCAGTGCGCTGAACAAGGAAGTGGAACTGTGAAGGCAGCAATAGTTGTCTATGATCACGACTTGGACGTGACACAGTGTCCGAAACTCACCACCAATAACATCGTGGTGGTGAGGATCCGTACCAGCGCCTGGGAAATCGCAGTGGTCTCCTTCTACTTTGAACCAGACCAGCCCATACAGCCATACCTGGAGCAACTCATGCAGATTCGTGAGGAAATAGGCCCCACGAGGATTCTTATCGGCGGCGACGCCAACGCTAAGAGCACCTGGTGGGGCAGCCTGGTAACCGATACTAAGGGCGAAGATATGTCGGGAACCCTGGAAGATATGTGCCTGCAGGTACTCAACGTCGGCAACACACCGACCTTCGACACCGTCAGAGGTAACACCCTGTACAGCAGCTTCGTTGACGTAACAGCCTGTTCAACGGACTTGCTGGACTTGGTGGAGGACTGGCGGGTCGAGGAAGGACTCACGAGCTCGGACCATAACGGTATTGTTTTCAAAATTAATCTCAAAAAAGCTAAAGGAATTAATATAAATAGAACCACTAGAGTATATAATACAAAAAAAGCAAATTGGAGCCAATTTCATTCGAAATTGGCCCAATTAAATGCTGATGCAAATTTAAATTTAATAGAAATAAGTAAAATTAATAACAAGACTGACCTAGATCATTATGTTAATAAATATATAGTCAAAATTACAGAAACGTGTGAGGAAACTTTGGCCAAAATTAGTAATAAAAACCAACTTACCATACCGTGGTGGTCCAAAGAGCTCGCTAAGTTGATGTCGGAGGTCAACACCCGAAGACGCCGCATCCGATGCGCTGCAAGAGTCCGAAGACAAAAAGTCATCGATGAGTACCTGCAAGCAAAAAGGAATTACGAGTCACTGGCTATGAAGGCACAGACAGAAGGATGGAAGGGGTTCTGCGGAAAACAGGATAGGGAAGGTATGTGGGAAGGGATCTATAGGGTCATAGGACGAACCGCCAAAAGACAGGAGGACCTGCCGTTAGTGAAGGATGGAGTACCGCTGAGTGCGCAGGAATCGGCTATGCTACTGGCCGAGACCTTCTACCCCGAGGACCTAGAGGAGGGTGAAACCGAAGACCACCGTCGGACACGTGAAGCGGCCAGTCGTGTAAACGATTGGGCGCATGATGAACAACATGACCCACCGTTTACACTTCAAGAGCTGAAAACCGCGGTGGATAGTTTCAATCCTAAGAAGGCACCCGGGGCAGACGGTCTCACAGCCGATATCTGTGCCCAGGCTATATCCCGGGACCCAGGAATGTTCCTTGCACTGGCCAACAAGTGCCTAGAGCACGGACACTTTCCTGGGGCCTGGAAAGTGGCTACGGTGGTGGTCCTCCGCAATCCCGGCAAGGATTCCTACACCACCCCTAAGTCGTACAGACCGATTGGCCTTCTACCAGTCCTAGGTAAAACGCTGGAAAAACTTCTTGTAGCAAGACTGAAGTGGCACCTTATCCCGCGGCTCAGTACTCGCCAGTTTGGTTTCATGCCACAGAGGAGCACCGAAGACTCCCTCTACACCATGATACAACATATCAAGGGAAAGCTAAATGAAAAGAAGCTGATCACTGTTGTATCATTGGACATAGAGGGAGCCTTCGATAGCGCATGGTGGCCGGCCATCAGAACCAGACTGGCTGAGGAAAAGTGCCCGGTGAATATCAGAAGGTTGATAGACAGCTACCTGACTGGTAGGAGTGTCCGAGTGAGGTACGCGGGCGCCGAATGCCATAGAGAGACGAACAAGGGGTGCGTGCAAGGGTCCATTGGCGGTCCGATCCTATGGAACCTGATCCTGGATCCCCTACTGAAGGGGCTGGAGGAGCAAGGCGTCCACTGCCAAGCATTTGCCGATGATGTCGTGATGATCTTCGACGGTGACACAGCGTTGGAAGTCCAGAGGCAGGCCAATGCCGCCCTCGAGTATGTCCGGGTGTGGGGCATTCGTAACAAGCTGAAGTTTGCACCGCATAAAACATGTGCAATGGTGATTACCAGGAAGCTTCGGTACGATGTCCCGCTCCTGAGCATGGGCGGGGTAGACATTGGCATGTCTAAGGAAATAAAAATACTGGGGCTCACCGTCGACCACCAGCTCACGTTCAACACCCACGTCGCCAATGTGTGCAGAAAAGCTGTTAATATTTACAAACAGCTGGTACGTGCAGCAAAAGTGAGCTGGGGCCTTAACCCGGAGATCATTCACACAATTTACACGGCAGCAGTGGAGCCGGTTATATTGTACGCAGCGAGCGCCTGGGCGCCGGCAGCGAAGAAGATCGGAGTGCAGAAAAGCCTGAACACGGTCCAACGAGGATTCGCGCAGAAGCTCTGTAAGTCCTACCGCACCGTTTCGCTGAACGCGTCCCTGGTGCTGGCTGGGATACTCCCTCTCGACCTCCGAATACAGGAAGCAGCCGCTCTGTATGAGGCAAAAAGAGGGGTGCCACAGCCAGCACTCGCGGGCAGGGAGGTGGAACGGGTGGTGGCATTTGCGGAGACTCCGCACCCGGCGAAACATATTCCCATGGAGTTCGTGTGCTTGGAAGATCAGGCGCTTGTGGAGACCCACAACCGTCAAGCAGTCAGAGTGTTCACGGACGGCAGCAAGATTGAGGGCAAGGTCGGAGCAGCACTGTCATTTTGGGACGGTGAGGCCGAGACCAAGTCCGCCAAACTTAGCCTGCCTCCGTACTGCACGGTCTACCAGGCTGAACTTCTGGCCATATGCGTAGCCACGCGCGAAATCCTCAAGCGCAAGGAGGGAACCTTCGGTATCTATAGTGACTCAAAGGCCGCACTACAAACAGTCACAAATCAGGGTTCCCTCCACGCCTTGGCCGTGGAGACGAGAGCGAACGTTGCCGTGGCTTTATCTCAGGGCAAAGATGTGTCTTTGTTCTGGGTAAAGGCACACGCTGGTCTAGAAGGCAATGAGCGAGTAGACCACCTCGCGAAGGAGGCTGCACTCCGATCCAAAAAGAAGCCGGACTACGACCGCTGCCCGGTTTCATTCGTCAAGCGGCAGATCCGTATGGGATCGCTCGACGAGTGGAATCGGAGGTACCAGAACGGTGAAACAGCCTCTGGAACAAAAATTTTCTTTCCCGATGCGATCGACGTGCACAAAATTGTCCTTAAGTTAAAACCGGCTGGCATATTGACGCAAGTCTTGACGGGGCACGGTGGGTTCTCCGAATATTTGCACCGTTTCAAATGTAAGGAGAGCCCAGCGTGCATCTGCGAGCCGGATAAAGCGGAGTCGATCGCACACATATTGACAGAATGCCCAGTATATCATACTGAGAGATATGAAGCTGAGCAAAGGCTAGAGACTGTAATAACTATTAACAATATTAGTAAACTTATGTTAGAATCAAAACAAAGAAAATTGTTAATAGAATACTGCGTAAATTTAGCCGCTAAAGTCATTAAGCGCAACAAAGTAAATTAGAATCTATGCTATTTACAAATATAGATATTTCTCTTCCAGAAAGGATATTTTAGAAATAGGCATAGTGTAACGTAACTTATTTATTGTTTAAAATTTTTAAAACTTTGGAACTTTAACTTGTTTAAACTTTATTATGAAAGTAAATGTAAAATAAGCAGTAAAAACTAGAAATGTATTAAAAAGGTCTCTGACCATGTCAGGGGGACACGAGCAAGGCAGGAGGTGGTTTTAGTCAGTTGGAGCCTGACACTACCCAGACTGGATCGATTTGTGAAACAGCCTGGGTGTTAGTCCGACCGGATTTCCCCTCCTGCCAAAAAAAAAAAAAAAAAAAAAAAAAAAAAAAAAAAAAAAAAAAAAAAAAAAAAAAAGAAAAAAAAAAAAACCTAACCTAACCTAACCTTTTTTTTTTTTTTTTTTTTTTTTGTTGACGCTGGGAAAAAATGCATAACGCACACCCTCCCATCGGGGGATGGAAGGGTAGTGTGGGACTCCCCGGTCTGAGACCGGTATACCCACTAAAACGACCCAGCGGCATTCCCGCTTCGTCCTAGTGGCGGGGGACTGGGAAACCGGCACAGCCTTAACGACCAGTCCTCTGCCGACGATTGCCCTTCATGTGGACCCCTCATGCCCTCCCCGTGGGGAGGGGGAAGGGCCCGGGAATGACCAACGAAGGTAGTGACGGGTGCAATGCGGGCGAAGGCACCCCCGCGCCTGTCGCCCGCCCGTCGCCACCATGAGGAGGGAGAGGACGACGCCTTCTCCGACCTCTTCTTCATCTTCACGCGGCGGCCACGTATCCCAGTCCCCTCTCCAGAGCGAGAGGGGAGGGGAGTCCATGGAAGACCGCGAAACCAAGAAACACCAAGCCGTCCCGACCGTGTAAGGCTCGGCGACCACCACCAAGTCCACCAACCACTGAGCCATAGTCTGCATCAGCAGATCCTGGGCTGCACTGCAGTGGTTGGTGTTCGCCTCAGGGATACGATGTTCGACCCTATCCATCAGTCGGACATCGCATTCCCCTCCGCAGCTGCCGCAGGAGCGACGGTGTTATCGACAGCAGCAGGCCCGGACGGCACCTGTGCTTTGCCCCGCTTAGGGGGAGGATTGCAGTTCCTCCCCTTCATAACGTGGCCTGCCGAGCAGCCACTGGCGGCACACACAGCACAGTGTGGCGTGGTGGCCTCGCAGGAGGCGGCCTTATGGCCCTCCTTGCCGCAGCGGTAGCACGTGTCCGACCTGTCCACCGTGGACGGACACAGGGGCCGGGTGTGTCCGATGCCGAAGCACCGGAAACACCGTAGAGGCTGGTCCTCGAGTGCCCGGACTACACCCGAGCTGAACCCGACCAAAAGACGTCCCTTGGCAAGGACGGCTTTGGCAGCGGCGATTGGGCACTCGAGGCGAATAGTGCCCATGCCGCCGCGGCCGGGCCTTATGTCCCGGCCTTGGACCGCTGCGACGCCACAGCCCCCTATCGCTGCGACCGCCGCCACCACCTCCTCTTTGGTGACGGAGTCATCGAGGTCCGTCACCTCTATGGCCGCCGACTTGACCGGTCGGGCCACCTTGGCCGAATCTGCGATGACCTCTTGCAGCTTCGCCGCGAAGAGGTCCGCATGGGCGCTCCCCTCTGCCCCCGGGAACTCGAAAATTCGAGCCCCGGCTTGGGTTCTTCGGCAGGACACACTGCCGATCCCCAGTTGGGTGGGATCGGCATTGGCACGCGCCCGCACCAAAATGGACATGTAAGTCTCCCCTCGCTCCGCAGCCTCCGCGGTGAGCGTCACCACGACGGCCGCGGTTTTTGGGGAGACTAGCTGCCTCCTTTTCCCTCTTCCCTTCCCCTTGCCCTTGCCGGTTGTCTGCGACTGGCTGGGAGCGGTGGTGGCGGGGACGGCAGGGACGGCTGACGCCGACTTTTTGCCCTTCCCCTTTCCCTTGCCGGTTGTCTGCGACTGGCTGGGAGCGGTGGTGGCGGGGACGGCAGGGACGGCTGACGCCGACTTTTTGCCCCTCCCCTTGCGGACCACTTCCGTCCACTCATTGGACGGGGTGGTCGAGGGGAGAAGGGCGTCCTCCTGGACCTGGGATGAGGAGGACGGCCCCGGCTCGGAGCGCCCCTGTCGCCCCCGTCGGAGGCACTTTACCGGCAGGAGCCGGTCCTCTATTCCTGCCAGGCAGGCTCGCGTGAAGGCCCGCTCCTCCATTACCACCTTGCGGATTATGTCCTCAAGGTTGGAGTTGGAGGAGGGGCCCCCTGCCGCAGGACTCGTCTTCTTAGACGACTTCGTCGTCTCGGCGGGGGCCTGCTGCGGCTGGGCCGTGGCTTCAGCCAGCTTGCGATGAAGCTCACTGACTTCCACCTGCAGGCGATCCACCCTCGCCTGCAGTTGCCGTGTCTCGTCAGTGGCCTTCCGCTGGACCAGCTCCGTGACCACACCGCGCAAGCTCGCGGCCCGACATTTGAGGGCCTTTTGGAAGGTCCCCTTCAAGTTTGAGGACTTTGAGGCAACTTCCAAAATTTCCTCCTCGTCCTCCTCCGCCATTCGTTCCAGCTCCAGCAGGGAGTGGTCCGCGTAGAGCACACGGGACGCACCGTACCCGGACTTTGCCCGGGTGACGTGCGCCCGCCCCTCCCTCGCGGCAACCCGCTCCTCAAGCTCCTGCTGGAGCTGCGCCCGCTGCGCAAGATCCAACTTACGTTGGGCGTCCGCGAGCCCAACGACGTGGGTGTCCGCGGCCGTCGTCGGCTTTTTAGCCTTTGACAGCGAGCTTTTTAGCTCTTGACTCGTCGACCCTGACGCCGAGGAGCCCTCGGACCCATCCCGCAGGAAGGCCCGCTTTCGCGACTGCGAGTCGCCTGCAACCGAGACGCCAACCATTGAATCATCGTCGGAGTCATACAAATCCGACAAGTCAGTTCTTCCGAAGCTAGCCGCAGACGGCGCGCGGCTAGCCTCTGACGCCGAAGCGTCGGTTTGGCCCTGAGAAGGGCCTTTGGGTTGGCCCTGAGAAGGGCCTTTGGATTGGCCCTGAGAAGGGCCTTTGGGTTGGCCCTGAGAAGGGCCTTTTTGTTTTAAAAACCGCCCGCAGGCGTCCCGCGTAGGGTTTGGCATAGCCTCCGCAGGTTCGCACACTCAACAAAACAGGATAAAAAGAGCAACGAAAGCACAGTGCACTTTGGCCAACCCAGTCTGCCACTCCGTTACGGTGGTCAGAACTGGGTTGTTTCCAGGGGACGCGACGTGGACGCAAGCACTGTGGGGTGGTCCCCCAACCTAACCTAACCTAACCTAACCTAACCTAACCTAACCTAACCTAACCTTTTTTTTTTTTTTTTTTTGTTGCGAGGTGGAAAATCCGGAAACGGATGTCCTCCGCCTGGGGAGGGCGGAGGGGTCTGTCAGGCTCCAACTGACTAAAAACCACCCCGGTGTTCCCTCGCACACTTGCGTCTGGGGGCAGCGGGAACGAATGTGACTTCCGCTGCCCCGGACTAGTGCCGGCCCGCTCGACCAGTGCGGGCCTCGTCCCTGGGGGGAGTGAGGTGTACTCCCCCCGTTACGTCTGTGAGAGGCGCGCGTGGAACACTACGCGCCGCCGTCTCGGGTCCATTATGATGGGGGGCGACGGATGTCCCCGAATCCGTCGCCCCTGGACCTGTTTAGGGGGGCCGGAAGAGGGCGTTATCCGCCCTCTGCCGACGCCCGGTGCGTCTGCTGCGGGATGGGAAGGAACTCGAGATTTCCCTCTCCCTCTCCGCAGCTTCCTTCTGCGACATGACGGTTTCGCAGAAGGACACCACCGCGTCCCAGGACTCTGTGCTGTCGACCATCGCGTGAGCAACGGTCGGCAGCGACAGGTCTCCATCTATCTCTGTCACGAGGGCACGGCGCGGCTCGTCCCACGCGGGACATTCTGCCAGCGTATGCCGCGCCGTATCCTCCAAACACTGGACGCAGTGATGGCACCGAGCGTCCGGCTCCCTGCTTATGCGACACAGGTACTTCCCGAAGCAACCGTGCCCCGAGAGCACCTGCGTCGCCCGAAACGTCAGGGAGCCGTGCTTCCTCCCGAGCCAATCGTCGAGTACTGGCCGGATCGCCTCGATTGTGTCGAGGCCGGCGGAGGGATGGTCAAGCCTCCCCCGCCATTCCGCCACCATGACCTGTCGGAGCTGAGACCGGTGCAGCGTGATCTGTCGCTGCACCAGCCTTTCGCCCCGATCCTTGGCGTCCTCGCGCCACTGATGTAGCGTCGCGAGGGCTTTCGCCTCCAGGTCCCACGGCGGGGATCCGGCCAGTACACAAGCCGCCTCGTAGGAGATCGTGCGATATCCCCGTATGACCCTGACGGCCATCGCTCTCTGCGGTTTGCGCAGAACTGCGATAGTGCGGGCCGTCAGGTCCGTCGCCCATACTGGGGCCCCGTAAAGGGCCATGGATCGCACGATCCCCACGTACAACCGCCTACAGGCGGAGCTCGGGCCCCCCAAATTGGGAAGCAGCGTTGAAAGCGCGCCCGCCGCGCCCATCAACTTGGGCACCAGCCGCTGAAAGTGGGGTCCGAAGTCCCAACGGCTGTCGAGCACCAATCCCAGGTACTTCATGGTTGACTCGACAGCGATCCGGGCCCCCCCGACCACTATGTGTGATCCCAGCGGCGGCGCCCGTCGGGGGCCATGAAACGCAATGGCCTCCGACTTGTTGAGGGCCACCTCCAGGCCCAGGCGTCGTATGCGGCTCACCACCTGCGAGACCGCAGCCGTAGCCAGCAACGCTGCTTCCCTGTACGAGCTCCCCCGGGCAATGACCAGCGTGTCGTCCGCATAACACGTCAGGTTCGCACCCGGTGGAAGCTCGCACCGCAAAACCCAGTCGTAACCGATGTTCCACAAGGGAGGGCCCAGAACCGACCCCTGTGGAACACCGCACGACATCTCACGACGGCCTACGCCGTCGCGTCCCATATAGGTGACACACCTTCCCGACAAATAAGCCCCCACGATGTTGCGGAGGTAGAGAGGCACCCGGTGATAGCGCAGGGCCTCCCTAATGCAACCCCAGGGCAGGCTATTAAAGGCGTTGGAGATGTCCAAGGACACCGCCAGCACCACCCCGCCCCGAGACACTGCTTCCTCCGCCAGGACTCTTACCCTCATGATGGCATCAATTGTGGAGCGCCCACGGCGGAACCCAAACTGGCTGTCGTCCAGGTTCGGCCCCTCTGTACTCAAGTGGCTGACGAGGCGGTCTGCGATAATGCGCTCGAGCATCTTGCCCGCCTCGTCTAGCAGCACTATGGGCCGATAAGCGGACGACGAGTCCGCCGGGCGCCCTGCCTTCCTGAGCAAGACCAGCCGACCAGTCTTCCACCGGGAAGGGAACTGGCCCTGCTCAAGGCATGCCGAGAAGAGTCCTCTCAGTGGGGGCTCCAGCTCCTTCATAGCGAGGACCAGAGCGCGGCCATGCACTCCATCGGGCCCCGGAGCGGTGTTTTTGGCCCGGAGCCGCAATACGGCCGCGCCCATCTCCGCCTGTGTCACCTCTGGGATGGTTTCGCTTCCTTCCTCAGCCGGCTCTGCAGCTGTGTGCAGAACCATCGGCGGTGGTTCGTACTCGGCCCTCTCAGGGAAGAGGGCCGAGACCACTCGCTCCAGAAACTGGGGCTCTAGACCTTCCGTTAGCGGGGGCGCCCACGGCCGAAGTTTCCCTCGGACCGACCGGTAAGGGCGCCCAAACGGATCCCCGTCTAGGCTCGCCAGCATTTCCTCTCTGGAGCGCGTCTTTGACTCGCCGATGGCCAGCCACAAAGCCAGCTTCGCCGCGCGGTACACCTCATACAGCGCGGCTTCTTCGTGAGGAACCCGTGGACGTCTTCTACGGCATCGCGTGTACGGGCGTCTGGCGACTGCGCATTCGACGCGCAGTCGCTCGATCTCGACGGACCACCAGTACAAGCGGCGCCGTGCGGACAGACAGGAGACGCGTGGCATGCATGCGTCGCAGATCTGCGTCATCGCATCGCAAAACCACTGCGCCTCCTGTTCGACGTCGACGGGATCAACGGTAGCCGACTCCCGAATCCAGGCTTGGACTATGGCGGCTTCTTCGAGAGCCTCCCCGTCGAGGCGTTTCAGCGCCCAACGCGGGCCGTCTCTTCGGGGCCCCGATTGGCGACGATCTCCAGCGGTCTGGGTGGAGACGTCGAAGCGGATGTATCGGTGATCCGATAGCGTCTCCACCTCCACTTCAACGTGCCAATCACGGACACGGTGCACGACTGCAGGACTAGCGAACGAGACGTCCACTATGGACCCGCCCTGCTGCCGTACACACGTGAAGGCCGAACCCCGATTTAAGACGGCCAGGCCCGTCGTAATGGCCCACTCCTCTAGCACTTCGCCTCTCGGGTCCGTGACCGGGGAACCCCACGCCGCAGACTTGGCGTTGAGGTCACCGAGAAGCAAAATGGGTCGAGGGTGTGACTGGCCGACGACGGCTCCCAACTCGACGAGGAAACTCTCGAAGTCGGCGAGACTCCTGTTGGGCGAAAAATACGCCCCAATCGTGACGATCCCGCTCACAACGGCCGCAACCCAACCGTGACCACGGGATACGTCGACGAGAGTCGCGCCGATGATGGCCACTAGGCCGTCTAGATCCCCTGCCCAGTTATCCCGGGGGGGGATGAAATACGGCTCAGCGACCACCGCCACATTTATCGACCACTGCACCATGCTCTGGAGCAGGAGATCCTGAGCTCTGGTGCAGTGGTTGATGTTCGCCTGGAGGAAATGGTAGTGTGCCATCACTGGCACTCCATTTCCTCAGCGCTACGTCCAACCACAGGCCGGGAGTCGGCCGAAGAGGAGCTAGGTTGTGTGGGGGGTGCGCCCCCCGCAGCCTTGGCCCATCGCTTGCTGCGCTTTCTGGGCGCGCCGCAGGCGTTGCCACCTACTCGATGCCCCGCGGACTTTCCTGCAGCTGCACAAAGACTGCAGTTTGGGTCGGCGGAGCACTGGGACGCCTTATGGCCAGGCTGACCGCAGCGATAACATAAATCGCTGCGGTCTGTGTCACAGGTGCACAGTGCCCGGACGTGCCCTTTCTCCAGGCACCGGTAGCACTGCATGGCCCTGGGTGCCAGGAGTTTTACTCTCGCTGACACCCAGCCAACGAGAATACGTCCTGCCTCAGCAACCTGCCTCGCCGCAGCCACCGGACACCGTACCCATATGGTGCCGAGCCCGCCAGCATTGGCGCGAATGACACCCGCCCGCACATTTTCGGGCGAGCAGCCGCCGCTGCGGGCTATGGCCGCCACCACCTCCTCCGGGGTCACCGAGTCGTCCAGCCCATCGACGCGAACTTCAGCCGTCTTAATGGGCCTGGACACCCGGGCCTCCTCAGGGTTTAGGACGTCCCTTAGCTTCGCAGCCAAAGCGTCCGCCCTCTCGGCGCTGTTGGTCCCCGCCAACTCAAACATCTTAGCCCCCGTGGCTGCCGTCCTGAAACGGAAGCCTTCCGGGGTGCCAAAATCAGCGAGGACCAGCTTGCCCTTCGCCTCCGCCAGCACCTTCTGGTAAGTGACGCCTCTGTCCTTAGCTTCAGGCTGAAGCGTCACTACCACCGCTGCGGATCGAGGGACGCGAATCTTGGGTGGGCCACCCTTGGCTTTTTGCCCCCCGGAGCCCGGCGCGGTCTTGGCCTTGCGGCCCCTCTTTTGCCTCTTTTTACGGCTTTCAGCCGTCTTCCAGGCACCCTCTTTTTCTTTGGGGGATGAGCTGCCCCCCTTAGTGGGCTCTTTCGTCCCTTTCACGGCCTTTTTGGGCCCCTCTGCAGGCGTTTTGGGCGTCTGCGTGGTCTTTTTTGGTGCAGGTGGCGCTTTAGCCACCTGTGCCCACGTAGGCCCAGCCGTTGATGGAGTGGGCTCTGCTTCCTTCCTCCGCTTATCCGCTGCCAGCGGCGGGCGGAGGTTAACTGGGGGGTTGAGCCTGGGTTCAAGGCTGTCGAATCGGGCGGTCATAATAGTCAACAGCCGGTTGAACTGGTCTTCCCCCAAAGACCCGTTCTGTGGCAGAGCGTGACTATCCGAAGTCACACCCTGCTGCCGGCTGAAGTCCGCCCTCAGGGCGCTGACCTCCCGCTGGAGCTCCTCCATCTTCGTATGGAGACGGTGATTCTCTTCTTGGAGCTTCACCGTCTCCTCCGAGGTCGTCCGGTCAAGGAGGACTTCCACAGCCTCCTTTATTCCGTCCGCCGCCTCCTTAAGGGCCCGCGTGAATGTGCCCTTCAGGTTGCCCGATTTCGTGGCAACCTTCAGGACGACGTCCACGCCGTCCAAAACCTGGCGGCTGAGGACTTCAGCCGTCAGGCCCTCAGGGGCTGTGGCAGTCTGTAACCGCCTCTCCCTTGCCTTCCGAGCTAACTCGGCGACTTCGTCGGTCGCGGCAGCCTTCCGGCCCTCTCGCCTCGCAGCGTTGAGCTCGGCCTTAGTGCTCACCAATGCAGTGGATGCCGCAGAATCATTCTGCTCCACCTGCATGGCCCCCTCGGAGTCGCTAACTCCGCTGGCCACCGACGTATCAGGGCGCTTCAGGTAGCGGCCCCGGGTGTCGCGCGACTCTGCCGCTGGAGTGCTGACACCGGAAGGTGTCCCGCGACCTCTGCCCCTCCTTGCGGTCCGCACCTTGGCGGCCGGCAGGTTCTCCTCACTTGAGGACAAACCTGCCGACAACGCGTCCGATTCAAATCCACGCGGCCGCTTCCCCCAAAACTTGGAGGGGCCGGCCGCAACTGTTTGCGGAGCGTTGCCGGACTCCGACAACACTCTCACCCGCTCAAGAACCACAAGGGGCTCCGCTGGAGCAACTGCTCCTGTCTTCAATGACGCAGTGCCAGAATCTGACGCTGCGTCCGCCTTCTCCACAACTTTTTGAATTTGTTTTGGTATATCCATAGTATTCCCACGAGTATGGGGGATATAAAATGTCCATCCGGGCAGAGCCCCCTGTACCCGGATAAGCCTTTAACATTTATAACCCGCCAGGGGGTCGGCTGGTACCCTGGCGGGGGTCGCACTAGAGACTGATTGTTCCATGGGAACACCCGTCAGCCATTCATCCCCTCACGGTGCGCCGCCGCTTGAGATTCGGGGTAACTTTTTATAGAGGTTTTCTACCTCGCGGTCCGGGCGGTTAAGCCAAGACCCTCGGTCCCGATCGAAGCCGCGAGACGTGATCCACGACACTCCAATGATGGGATTACGAGAACGACGGGGACAGCGAAGGACTGAGTCCCTCACTGTCTGCTCGGAGGCAGGGTAAGTGCACACCGAGCCCGTTGTTGCTCCTCCACTGTGCCCTCTGCTGTTCAGAGGGTCACGCGGAACAGCGCCCCGTTGGTCCATTTAGTTGGACCCCCTCCTATGTCAGAATATTTGCCACGAACAGTAACATTCCCCGAAGAATGAGAATCTCTTCCCATTCCTTGGGGAAGGCCACTGCCCGCGCCCAGGATGCACCGTCCATGCCGGCTGCTGTTCCCTCCAAACGTATCGAGAGGGACCGGCAGCCGTCAGGCCCACGAGGAGGTTTTCTGACCCAGCACCCCAACCTAACCTAACCTAACCTAACCTTTTTTTTTTTTTTTTTTTTTTTGTTGCGAGGTGGAAAATCCGGAAACGGATGTCCTCCGCCTGGGGAGGGCGGAGGGGTCTGTCAGGCTCCAACTGACTAAAAACCACCCCGGTGTTCCCTCGCACACTTGCGTCTGGGGGCAGCGGGAACGAATGTGACTTCCGCTGCCCCGGACTAGTGCCGGCCCGCTCAACCAGTGCGGGCCTCGTCCCTGGGGGGAGTGAGGTGTACTCCCCCGTTACGTCTGTGAGAGGCGCGCGTGGAACACTACGCGCCGCCGTCTCGGGTCAACCTAACCTAACCTAACCTAACCTAACCTAACCGATATCTTCGCCATTAAGGGTGCGTTTTTGACGCTGTTTTCAGCATTTTTAGACTTTAGTGGGCCTCCGCCTACGTTTTGACAATATTTTACCACCCTACAAGCGTTTTCAAAAATCTTCCCTTACGACACTTAGAAAATTTTTAATATTTCAGACAAAATCTTCCAAATTTAGTGTTCTTCCAAATTTTCCTACAAATATTACTTTAGAATATAGTTGCAATAGTACTATCCCTGCGTTCCGGTGCCCGTTTCGTGTCCCGGACTCAAGGTTGGGGGTTGAAAACCAAAATTTTTTGACTCAAAAACTGGTTTTTTGAGCAAAACCCAAAATTTTTGTTCGGCACTCACCCCTTTCTATTTCGTAGTTAGCTAGCCCGCGCGAAGCCGCGTCTCTGGACACCTCACTCGCGGGTCTAGCTCAAATAAAATTTTGCCCGCCCACCCGCCCTATCGTGTATAGGAAGGCCGGAGTGGGATTTTCAGCAAAATTTATTTTATTGTTTTTGTTTATTTTTGGCCTGTTGATTAGTGTTTTAAGGGAACCAGCGCTTAATTTTGACGGTACGTCGCTTAAACAGCGGATGACCAATATTTTATAATTATTTTATTTATATTGACTACTTACTGTGCTTCCCCCTGTACAGGAGCACAGAAGTACCATTGTTTTAACGTTGTTTTAGGGTTGACGGCTATTCTAAGTAATTTTATCAATAATTTAATTTGCAATATATATTATCTATTAATCAATTTGAAAATTTGTAAGTTATTAATTCGTCAAAACATTTTAATTTTAATTTCAGTTAATTACTTACTGAGTTCCCCCTTTACAGGGACAAAGAAGTAACTACCTACTGTGTTCCCCCTTTACAGGGACACAGAAGTACCAGTGTCCGGTGCCTTCACATCTCCTCTTGAGCGGATATTGTTGTCTCGACCCCCTCCATACAGGGGCCCGTTTTAATAGTATCCGCCACTGATGATACTGATGTTTCGCACCCCATCCGCAACCTTGAGGACGATGGGCTCCAGGAGCTCGCCGCGATCGTCGGAGAAAGCGGTACCTTCACCTACTGACGCGCGGAGGAGAATCTCCTTCGGAGAAGACACTCCTCCTGCGTGCCAGAAAGACCCCGCTACCCCGGGGACGCGACGAGCTCCTGTAAGTGCTCCAAGATTGCTCATGAAGTCTGAGGCCGGGCAACCCAGTCGCATTGCGGAGGCGAGAGCTTGCCTAAATAGAGCTAAGCTCAATTTGGGCAACTCTCGAAACCTCAAGGCCGAGATCAAGACTGCGGTGCTCGAAGCCATAAACAGGCTTTATGAGCTAGTCAAGGAGTCCGAGCAAGACAAGGTCCCTGCCACACCCGCACCCATAGCCGTACCGGTACCCGCCCCCACTGCTGCCTGCGGTCCACACCCCATTTCCGTCGAGGTTCTTGCTGGCCAGACTGAGCTCCTAAACACCATGAAGGAGCACATCTCGGAGTTAAGAGACAACTCCGAGAAACTCGAAAAACTCCGAGACAGTCTGGCCAGCAGGGAACGTGTGGGGGAGACAACTTATGCGAGTGTAGCGGCCGTCAGTAAGAGCTACACCGGGGCAAAAGTCCCGGAGCGAGCGACGCTGCACTCGGTGGTGGTCTCCTCGACACAGGAAATGGACACGGCGGACGAAGTCCTGCAACGTGTGAGGAAAGCAGTGGATGCGAAGGAGGGCTGGGTGCGAGTGGAAAGAGTTCGCAAGGCCAGGGACCAAAAGGTGATCATGGGGTGCGAAACAGAGGAGGAGAGAGCGAAGCTTACGAAGCGATTGGAGTCGGTTGGAGAGAACCTCGTTGTCGAGGCAGTGAAAAATCGAGACCCGCTTCTGGTTCTTAGGGACGTTCTTCTCATACATACTGACGAGGAAGTGCTGAAAGCCCTTAGGAACCAGAACCGGGAGATCTTCCACGGCCTCGGGGACGAGGATCAGAAAATGGCTCTTAAATTTAGAAAAAAGTCTCGAAACCCGCACGTGAACAGCATTGTGCTGAGCGTTTCCCCTGCAATCTGGAGACGCGCACTCGATGTAGGCAAGCTACGTATTGACCTGCAGAGAGTGCGCGTCGAGGACCAGACGCCTCTGGTGCAGTGCACCCGCTGCTTAGCATACGGCCACGGCAAGCGACTATGCACAGAGCCGGCCGACCTATGCAGCCACTGTGGCGGTCCACACGTCAGGGTGGACTGCCCAGTCAAACACCTAGGCGAAGCATCGGTTTGTGTGAACTGCACCAGAGCCAAGCTCGAGGAACGCTCACACAATGCTTTCAGCACGGAATGCCCGGTACGCAGGAAGTGGGACGCATTGGCTCGAGCAACTATTGCATATTGCTAAAGTTGTCGGTGCGCCCACTTCCGTGTACACAGAGACGACAGATGCGGCACAAGCGACAAGCACAAGGACCACTGGGGCTGACTTCATGAAGAATGATAACTTGAGTCATTTTCATGAGAAACTGGCTCGAGTTATGCTGGATCAAAAGTCAGCACCAGTGGAACCATCAGGTTGTATCAAATTAGCTCGAAATCTGTCGAATACATATTTATTTTGTTCAACACGACATTTGGTGAATAAGGTGTGCTTAAAACTGTGATATGAGACTATATAATAAGTATATCGTGTTTGTATCACAATAATGAAACCAAAAACTAAGTGACGTTCAACAAAATCAAATATAAGTGAAACTGATAGGGTGAAAATGGGTTAGTAAGACAAACGCAAACCAAAAAATTTAAACAAATAAATAAATAAATTTGAAGCATAAATAGTTAAACAAAGCAGAAGAAACGTTGTATAAAGCAATGAACTAAACCAGACAAATAAAGCATTTATTCAATATAGTATTTTTTTTTTATTTTTACAGAATTAAATCATAAATATAACATTAATTAACGATAGTTTAGGACAGTTTTAAAAAAAAATAGTAAAAATTAAGAGCAAAGAGCAAGGTCTCTTCGGCCGCCATTCAATAAAGTCGCAAAAGAAGGAAAACCTAGAGTACACAAGGTCTCTGATAATGTCAGAGGGACACTGGCAAGGCAGGAGTGGTTTTTAGCCGGTTCGAGTCCGGCACTACCTCGACTGTCTCACAAGTCGTGAGATAGTCGAGGTGTCCGTGGGGATTTCCCACTCCTGCCTTTTTTTTTTTTTTTTTTTTTTTTTTTTTTTTTTTTTTTTTTTTTTTTTTTGTCGCTGGGAAAAAATGCATTACGCATACCCGTCCATCGGGGGATGGGCGGGCTATGTGGGACTCCCCGGTCTGACCCGGTATACCCACTAAAACGACCCAGCGGCATTCCCGCTTCGTCCTAGTGGCGGGGGACTGGGAAACCGGCACAGCCTTTACTTCCAGTCCTCCGCCGACGATGACCCGCACAGCGGACCTCACGCCCTCCCCGTGGGGGGGGGGGCGGGCCCGGGAATGACAGACGAAGGTGGTGACGGGTGCAATGCGGGCGAAGGCGCCCCCGCGCCTGTCGCCCGCCCGTCGCCATCATGAAGAGGGAGAAGACCGCGTCTTCTCCGACCTCTTCTTCTTCTGCGGAGCGGCGCTGCGAGAGGGTCTTCCTCCCGCGCGCGCTCCGCCGCCTCCTTTTGCGAGACTACGTCCTCGCAAAAGGAGGCGACCGCTGACCAGGCCCTCTCGCTCCCCAGCATGGCGTTGACCACACCGGGAAGCGAGAGGTCCTGTCCGATCTCCGCGATCAGACTGCGGCGCGGCTCGGACCAAGCTGGGCACACTTCGAGGGTGTGCTGCGCCGTGTCCTCCGCCGCGCCGCAGTCGTGGCACGACGGGGCTTCCTCCCTCCCGATCCGGTGCAGGTACGTTCCGAAGCAGCCATGCCCGGACAACACCTGCACCAGACGGAACGAGAGGAAACCATGAGACCGCTCGAGCCAGGCCCGGAGGACCGGACCGAGCGCGTCCAACGTCCGGCGGCCAAAGGTGGCGGTGGCGAGGTCCTCCGTCCAATGGAGGACGATGGCGTCCCTCGCCTCCCGCCGCACGGCCTCCCGCTCCTCGGCGACGGGGTGCTCCCCGAGCGCCCTGCGATGCGCCGTCCACTCATACACCCTGGCCAGCACCCAAGCCTCCAACTCCCAAGGAGGGGTGCCGGCCAGAGCGCACGCCGCCGAGAAACCCACCGACCGGTAGGCCCTCGCCACCCGCAGTGCAATGGCCCTTTGGGGCTTGCGGATGGCGGTCGCGTTCTCCCTCCTGTGGAGGGAGTCCGCCCAAATGGGGGCCCCGTACAGGGCCATGCTCCGCAAGATGCCGGCATAGAGGCGCCGGCATTTCGCCTTGGGCCCCCCCAGGTTCGGGAGGAGCCACGAGAGGGCGTCCGCGGCCTTCAACAGGCGCGTCGACAGCCCGCTGAAATGCGGGCCGAAGCGCCACCTGTCGTCCAGCACCAGGCCCAGATATTTCATCCGGGGCTGGACCTCTATACGGACGCCCTCCACGACGATGTGGGCGTCGGGTGGGCAGCGCTGCCGAGGCCCGCGAAAGAACACGGCCTCGGTCTTGTGCAGCGCCACCTTCAATCCCAGGCGGCGGATCCTCTCTGCAACCAAGGATCTGCCAGCCGAGGCCAGACAGGAAGCGTCCCCGAAACTCCTCCCCCGTGCAGTGAGCAGAGTGTCATCCGCGTAGCATATGACACTCGTGCCCGGAAGGAGGGCTCCCCGCAGCAGCCAATCGAACCCGATGTTCCACAGCGGGGGCCCAAGCACCGACCCCTGTGGAACACCGGACTCTGCGCCGTACCGCCTCACTGTGGCCGTCTTGTCTACGAGGAGGACCTCTCGGTCCTCCAAGTAGCTGGCCAGGAGGCTCCGCAGATATTGGGGCACTCCGTGATACCGGAACGCCTCCAATATCGTCGAGTGGGGCACGGAGTTGAAGGCATTGGCAATGTCGAATGACACCGCCAGCACTCCGTCCCCCGCCTCGACTGCCTCCTTCACCTGGCCCTTGAGTAGGGCCAGCGCGTCGATCGTCGAACGCCCACGACGGAAACCGAATTGGGCGTCCGACAGATCCGGCCCTACATCCCGCAAATGGCGCCCGAGCCGGGAGGCGACTATCCCCTCGAACAATTTACCGACCTCATTGAGCAACACGACGGGCCGGTATGCCGAGGGGGAGTCCACCGGGCGTCCCGCCTTTCGGAGGAGGCAAAGCTGCCCCTCCTTCCACAGTTTCGGGAACTTCCCAGCCGAAAAGCACGCGCTGAAAAGGTCCCGAAACCTGTCCTCCATCTCGGAGGCAGCTATTGCCACCACCCGTGCGGGGACGCCGTCCGGCCCGGGGGCCGTCTTCTTGGCGCGGAGGCTGAGTACCCCCGCGTAGATCTCCGCCGCTGTCACCGGGGGGATCTCCTCCTCCGGCGAAGCCGCCCCTTGCGGGGGATCCATTGTTGGTGGGGCGAAGTCGGTCTTGCGCGGAAACAGGGACCGGACCACCCCATCCAGCAGTGCTGGCTCGAGGGTCTCCGACAGTGGGGGACCATAGGGGCGGAGCTGGTTCCGCGCCGCCTTGTATGGCCTCCCATAGGGATCCCTGTCGAGACCCTCCAGCATCTCGGCCCTCGCCGAGTCTCTCGCAGCGCCCATTGCAGACTTGAGGACCGTCGTCGCCTCTCGGTAGGAGGCGTATAGGCGGTCCTCTTCTGCCCGGACTCGGTTTAGGGCGCTGCGCCGCCGGCTGCGCGCGTAGGCCCTTCTGGCCGCCACGCAGGCGGTCCGAAGCCCCTCCAGCTCCTCCGTCCACCAATAAACGGCGCGACGGGGAGGCGGACGGCGAGACCGAGGCATGCTGGAATTGCACACCTCGGTCAGGGCCCCTCTGAGCCGAACCGCTGCGGCGTCTACGTCAAGGACCTCAACAGGGGGCGACAGCCAGTCCTGGAGGAAAGCCGCCTCCTTGGCTGCCTCCCGGTCCAGGCGGGTGAGTGCCCACCGCGGGAAGGGAGATTGCCCAGCGCGGGCCATCCCCCCCCCTGGGTGGAGATGTCGAACCGCACGTATCGGTGGTCCGACAAGGTCTCCACCATCTCAACCCGCCAGTTCACGACGCGGGCGGCCAGCGCGGGGGTGGCGAACGTGACGTCCACCACCGACCCACCCTGTCGCCGCACACACGTGTGGACCGTCCCCCTGTTGAGGAGGGACATACCGCTTGAGGCCGCCCAGAACTCAACGGCGCGTCCCCGGACGTTGCACCCGGCGGCCGGGTTGCCCCAGGCCGCCGACTTGGCGTTCAGGTCGCCCAACACCACGACCTGGCGAGGCGCCGCCCTCCCTACGACTGCAGTGAGGACCTCCAGGAAATCCTCAAAGTCCGAGAGAGGGCGGTTTGGGGAGAAATAGACCCCGACCAGGGCCATGTCCCCCCACGCGGCGGCCACGTATCCCGGTCCCCTCTCTAAGAGCGAGAGGGGAGGGGAGTCCGTGGAAGACCGCGCCACCAACGCCACCAGGCCGTCCCGGTCACCCAGCCAACGGCCAGGGACCGAGTAAGGCTCGGCGACCACCGCCAAGTCCACCAACCACTCAGCCATTGTCTGCATCAGCAGATCTTGGGCTGCCCTGCAGTGGTTGGCGTTCGTCTGAAGGATGCGATGTTCGACTATATCCATCAGTCGGACATCGCACCCCCCTCCGCAGCCGCCGCAGGAACGGCGGTACCAGCAGCCGCAACAGGCCTGGTTGGCGCCTGTACTTTGCCACGCTTAGGGGGAGGATTGCAGTTCCCCCTCCTCATAACGTGGCCTGCCGGGCAGCCACTGGCGGCACACACCGCGCAGTGCGGCGTGGCGGCCTTGCAGGAGGCGGCCTTGTGGCCCTCCTTGCCGCAGCGGTAGCACGTGTCCGTCCTGTCCACCGTGGACGGACACATGGACCGGGTGTGTCCGATGCCGAAGCACCGGAAACACCGCAGAGGCCGGTCCTCGAGTGCCCGAACTGCACCCGAGCTGAACCCAACCAAAAGTCGTCCCTTGGCGAGGACAGCTTTGGCAGCGGGGACTGGGCACTCGAGGCGAATGGTGCCCATGCCGCCGCGGCCGGGCCTTATGTCCCGGCCTTGGACCGCCGCGACGTCACAGCCCCCTATCGCTGCGACCGCCGCCACCACCTCCTCCTTGGTGACGGAGTCTTCGAGGTCCGTCACCTCTATGGCCGCCGACTTTACCGGTCGGGCCACCTTGGCCGAATCTGCGATGACCTCTTGCAGCTTCGCTGCGAAGAGGTCCGCATGGGCGCTCCCCTCTGCCCCCGGGAACTCGAAAATTCGAGCCCCGGCTTGGGTCCTCCGGCAGGACACACTGCCGATCCCCAGTTGGGTGGGATCGGCATTGGAACGCGCCCGCACCAAAATTGACGCGTACGTCTCCCCTCGCCCCGCAGCCTCCGCGGTGAGCGTCACCACGACGGCCGCGGTTTTTGGGGAGACCAGTTGCCGCCCTTTTCCTTTCCCTTTCCCTTTCCCCTTCCCCTTTCCCTTGCCGGTCGTCTGTGACTGGCTGGGAGCGGCGGTGGCGGGGACGGCAGGGACGGCCGTTGCCGACTTTTTCCCCTTCCCCTTTCCCTTGCCAGTCGTCTGCGGCTGGCTGGGAGCGTAGGTGGTGGGGACGGCAGGGACGGCCGTTGCCGACTTTTTTCCCTTCCCCTTACGGACCACTTCCGTCCACTCGTTAGACGGGGTGGTTGAAGGTAGAAGGGCGTCTTCCGCCTGGGAGGAGGACGGCCCCGGCTCGCACTGCCTCTTATCTGCCGCAAGCGGCGGTCGGAGGCGTCGCTCCGGCAAGAGCCGGTCCTCAATCCCTGCGAAGCAGGCTCTTGTGAAGGCCCTCTCCTCCATTACAACCTTGCGGATGATATCCTCAAGGTTGGAGGCGGGGCCCTCTGCCGCAGGGCTCGACTCGGCTTGACGCGGCCGGGCCGTGGCTTCAGCCAGCTTCTGATGAAGCTGGCTGACCTCCAACTGCAGGCGGTCTATCTTCGCCTGCAGTTGCCGCGTCTCGTCGGTGGCCTTCCGTTGGACCAGCTCCGCGACTACACCGCGCATGCTCGCGGCTCTACATTTCAGGGCCTTCTGCAGGGTCCCCTTCAGGTTGGAGGACTTAGAGGCGACCTCCACAATCTCCTCCTCGTCCTCCTCCGCCATTCTCTCCAGCTCCGCCAGAGAATGGTCCGCGTATATGACACGGGACGCACCATACCCGGTCTTGGCCCGGGCGACGTGCGCCCGTTTCTCCTTTGCGGCCACCCTCTCTTCCAGCTCTTGCTGGAGCTGCACCCGCCGAGCCAGATCCAGCTGGCGTTGGGCGTCCACGAGCCCAACGTCATGCGTAAACGTGGCTGCCGTCAACTTTTTTGCCTTCGACAGCCTCGTCGACCCCGAGGCCGAGGAGCCCTCGGACCCCCGGCCCCGCTTCCGCGACCGAGAGTCGTCCGCGTCCGACACACTAATGGGTGAGTCGTAGTCAGACGACTCGCCCGCCCCTCCAAAGAAGCTAGCCGCAGACGGCGCGCGGCTAGCCTCTGACGCCGGAGCATCAGAGTGGCCCTGAGAGGGGCCTTTGGGTTGGCCCTGAGAAGGACCTTTGGATTGGCGCTTAGAAGGGCCTTTGGGTTGGCCCTGAGAAGGGCCTTTGGTTTTGCCCTGAGAAGGGCCTTCACGTTGGCCCTGCGAAGGGCCTTTTGGTTTTAAAAACCGCCCGCAGGCGTCCCGCGTAGCCGCAGCTGTTTGTGGTGAGTCGCCGGACTTCGGCAACAAACTCACCCTCTCCAGAACCACGAGGGGTTCTGTTGGAGCAACTGCTCCCGTCTTCAATGACGCAGTGCCAGAATCTGACGCTGCGTCCGCCTTCTCTGCAAGTTTTTGATTTATTGATTCCATATCAATTCCCACGAGTATGGGGGATATAAAACGTCCATCCGGGCAGTGCCCCCTGTACCCGGATAAGCCTTTAACATTTATAGCCCGCCAGGGGGTCGGCTGGTACCCTGGCGGAGGTCGCACTAGAGACTGATTGTTCCATGGGAACACCCGTCAGCCATTCATCCCCTCACGGTGCGCCGCCGCTTGAGATTCGGGGTAACTTTTTATAGAGGTTTTCTACCTCGCGGTCCGGGCGATTAAGCCAAGACCCTCGGTCCCGATCGAAGCCGCGAGACGTGATCCACGACACTCCGATGATGGGATTACGAGAACGACGGGGACAGCGAAGGACTGCGTCCCTCACTGTCTGCTCGGAGGCAGGGTGAGTGCACACCGAGCCCGCTGCCGCTACTCCACTGTGCCCTCTGCCTTCCAGAGGATCACGCAGAACAGCGCCCCGCTGGTCCAAGTTGGACCCCTCCTTTGTCAGAATATTTGCCACGAACAGTGACATTCCCCGAAGAATACGAATCTCTTCCCATTCCTTGGGGAAGGCCACTGCCCGCGCCCAGGATGCACCGTCCATGCCAGCTGCTGTTCCCTCCAAACGTATCGAGAGGGACCGGCAGCCGTCAGGCCCACGAGGAGGTTTTCTGACCCAGCACCCCAACCTAACCTAACCTAACCTAACCTTTTTTTTTTTTTTTGTTGCGGGGTGGAAAATCCGGAAACGGATGTCCTCCGCCTGGGGAGGGCGGAGGGGTCTGTCAGGCTCCAACTGACTAAAAACCACCCCGGTGTTCCATCTCTCACCTACGCCAGGGGTCGCGGGAACGTACGACTCTTCCGCAACCCCCGGCTGGTGCCGGCCCGCTACGGCGGGCCTCATCTCGGGTCGAGGGGGGGGAGGTGTTAGACTCCCCCCGCGACGTCTCAGAGGGGCGCGCGTGGAACACTACGCGCCGCCACCTCGGGTCCGATGTATAGGGGGCGACAGACGTCCCCACGTCCGTCGCCCCTGGACCCATTTAGGGGGGCTGGAAGAGGGCGTTGTCCGCCCTCCGCCGACGCCCGGTGCGCCTGCTGCGGACCGGATGAGAGGTCGTGATTTCCCTCTCCCTTTCCGCAGCCTCCTTCTGCGAGATGACTGTTTCGCAGAAGGAAACCACTGCGTCCCAAGACTCCTCGCTACCGACCATCGAGTTCACAACGGCCGGCAGCGAGAGGTCACTGCCTACTCCAGAGATGAGGGCACGGCGCGGCTCCTCCCAAGCGGCACACTCTGCCAGCGTGTGCCAGGCCGTGTCCTCTCGACAGTCGACGCAGTGGTGGCACCGTGCGTCCGGCTCCCTGTTTGCTATGCGACACAGGTACTTCCCGAAGCAACCATGCCCCGAGAGCACCTGCGCCACCCGAAACGACAGGGAGCCGTGCCTTCTCCCGAGCCAGAGATCGAGCACTGGCCGGATCGCCTCGATGATGTTGAGGCCGGCGGTAGGGCGTGAAAGCCTGTCCCGCCATTCCACCACCAGGACCTCGTGAAGCTGCGACCGACGCTGCTCCAGCTGTCGCTGCATCGGTCGCTCGCCTCGCGCCCGCATTTCCTCGCGCCACCGATACAGTGACGCGAGAACTCTCGCCTCCAGGTCCCAGGGCGGGGATCCGGCCAGTGCGCAAGCCGCCTCGTAGGAGATCGTGCGATATCCCCTGATGACTCTGACGGCCATCGCCCTCTGCGGTTTCCGCAGGACTGCGATGCTGCCGGCCGTCAGGTCAGCCGCCCAGATCGGGGCCCCGTACAGGGCCATCGATCGCACGATCCCCACGTAGAGCCGCCTACAGACGGCGCTCGGGCCCCCCAGATTGGGAAGCAGCGTTGACAGCGCCCCAGCCGCGCCCAACAACTTGGGCGCCAGCCGCCGGAAGTGGGGTCCGAAGTCCCACCGGCTGTCGAGCACCAATCCTAGGTACTTCATGGTAGGCTCCACAGCGATCTGGACCCCCCCGACCACTATGTGTGATCCCGGCGGCGGCGCCCGCCGGGGACCATGGAACACCATGGCCTCCGACTTGTTGAGGGCCACCCCCAGGCCAAGACGCCGAATGCGGCCCACGACCTGTGAGACCGCAGCCGTCGCCAGCAACGCTGCCTCCCTGTATGAACTCCCCCGGGCCGTGACCAGCGTGTCGTCAGCGTAACACGTCAGGTCCACGCCCGGCTGGAGTTCACCTCTCAGCACCCAGTCGTACCCGATGTTCCACAGGAGCGGGCCCACCACCGACCCCTGCGGAACACCGCACGACATGCGGCGCTGGTTGACGCCATCACGTCCCACGTAGGTGACACACCTCTCCGACAAATAAGCCCCAACGATTTGGCGGAGGTAGAGTGGCACCCGGTGGTACCGCAGTGCCTCCAGGATACAGCTCCAGGGCAGGGTGTTAAAGGCGTTGGAGATGTCCAACGACACCGCCACCATCACCCCGCCCCGAGACACCGTTTCCTCCGCCAGGACTCTTACCCGCGACACAGCGTGTATCGTGGAGCGCCCGTACCGAAACCCGAACTGACACTCGTCTAGGTCCGGCCCTTCTCCGCTCAGGTGGCCGACGAGGCGGGCTGCTACTACACGCTCAAACAGCTTAGCCACCTCGTCGAGCAACACTATAGGCCGGTACGCAGATGGTGAGTCGGCCGGGCGCCCCGCCTTCCGGAGCAGGACCAGACGACCATTTTTCCACAAAGTGGGAAACTGGCCCTGCTCAAGACACGCCGTGAAGAGTCCTCTCAGCTGGGGCTCCAGCTCCTTCAGAGCGAGGGCAAGCACCTGGCCGTGGATTCCGTCGGGCCCCGGAGCCACGTTCTTGGCCCGGAGCCGCATCACGGCCACCCTCATCTCCGCCTGTGTCACCTCTGGGACGCTGATGGCGCTTTCATCTCCATCAGGCTCTGCGGCTGTGGGCAAAGCCATCGACGGTGGGGTATGCTCCGCTCTAGCCGGGAAGAGGGCTGCGACCACCTCCACCAGCAGCTCGGGTTGGAGACTCTCTGTGATCGGAGGCGCCGCGGCTCTGAGTATTCCTCGAACCGCTCGGTACGGGCGCCCCCACGGATCTCCATCTAGAGTCTCCAACATCTCCTCCCTGGCTCGCGTCCTCGCCTCAACGATGGCCAGCCCCAGAGCCTGCGTCGCCGCGCGGTACACATCATACAGCGCGGCTTCTTCGTCAGGGACCCGACGACGTCTCCTCCGGTATCGGGTGTACTGGCGCCTAACCGCTACGCACGTGACTCGTAACTGTGCGATCTCGGCGGACCACCAATACAGCTGGCGCCTTGCTGACTGTGTGTGGACCCGGGGCATCGACGCGTCGCAAATTTGCGTCATCGCCCCGCGGAACCACAGCGCCCCCTGTTCGACGTCGACGGGTCCGGTCGTTGCCGACTCCCGGAACCAGGCCTGGACAATCGCGGCCTCTTCGAGAAGTTCCCTGTCGATGCGCTTGCGCGACCAGCGCGGGCCGTCCGTTCGTGGGGCCGATGCACTCCGGCCGCCGGCGTTCTGGGTGGAGACGTCGAAACGGATATATCTGTGATCCGACAACGTCTCCACCTCCGCAGCGACACGCCAGCCTCGAACACGGCTCGCGACAGCAGGGCTAGCAAACGAGACGTCCACTATTGATCCACCCCGCTGTCGCACGCACGTGTATACCGAGCCCCTATTCAGGACGACCAGGCCAGTCGCGACCGCCCACTCCTCCAACGCCTCACCTCTAGCATCGGTCACCGGGGATCCCCATGCCGCAGATTTGGCGTTGAGATCCCCGAGCAACAGCACAGGGCGAGGGTGGAAACGGCCCACGACGGCACCCAGCTCGACAAGGAAATTCTCGAAGTCGGCGAGGCTCTTGTTGGGCGAAAAGTACGCACCAATCGTACCAACGCCGTCCGCGAGGGCGGCTACCCAGCCGTGACCTCGGGACGGGCTGACCAGAGCCCCGCCGATGATGGCCACCAAGCCATCCAGGTCGCCCACCCAATTATCCCGGGGGGAGACAAAGTACGGCTCGGCAACCACAGCCACATGAATCGACCACTCTGCCATGCTCTGCAGCAAGAGATCCTGAGCTCTAGCAGAGTGGTTGAGATTGCCCTGGAGGAAATGGTAGAGCGCCATTATGCGTGATCCATTCCCTCCACACCATTCCTAGGCCGGGAGTCGGCAGACTGACGGGGGGGTATAGAGACCTCTTGCTGTGACTTGGCCCCCCTTCTCTTCTTCGTGGCAGAGGCGCCACAGTCTTTTTCACCCATTCTGTGCCCGGCGGGCCTCCCTGCAGCTGTACAGAGGCTGCAGTTTGGCGCCGCGGAGCACTGAGCTGCCTTGTGGCCGGGCTCTCCGCAGCGATAGCACTGATCGCTGCGGTCAATTTCGCAGGTACAACGCACCCGGACATGGCCAATGTCCAGGCACCTGTAGCACCGCATGGCCCTGGGCTGCAGCAGCCTCACCCTCGCTGCAACCCATCCCACCAACAAACGCCCACAGTCGGCGACCCTGTTCGCCGCCGCCACCGGGCACCGCACCCAGATCGTGCCGAGCCCGGAAGCGTCGGCACGAATTTCGCCCGTCTTCACGTCCTGAAGCGAACACCCGCCAGCTCGGGCAACGGCCGCCACGACCTCAGCTGAGGTCACCGAGTCGTCCAGACCAGTGACTCGCATTTCTGAGGTCTTCATAGGCCTGGACACCCGGACGTCCTCCGGGTTGAGGACCTCCCTCAGTTTGGCGGCCAATAAATCCGCCTTTTCCCCACTAGAGGCACCCGGCACCTCAAGCAGCCGTGCCCCCGTCAATGCCGGTTTCATTCTGAAGCCGGACGGTATGCCAAGGTCATCGAGCGCGACCTTAGCTTTTGCCTCAGTAAGGACCGCCTTATAGGTGATGCCCCTTTCGACGGCTCCGGGCTGCAGCGTTATTACTACAGCCGAGGAGCGTGGGGCTTTGACCCTGGGCGGTCTCTGGGCCTTCTCAGGTGCTGCTGCTGCTCCAGCCGGTGCTGGTGTTGGCGGCGCCACCTTCTTCCTTTTGCGGCCCCTCTTGACGACCGTCGTCCAGGAATCCGTGGTAGGCCCAGATTCAGCCGCTGGAGGTGCCGCTGGAGCCACCGCTGGAGGCGCCGCTGTTTGGGAAACAGCCGGCTGCCGCTTTTTAGGCGCTCTTCCCGTGGATCGGCCCGGTTCTGCCGCGGTTATGGGGCCTCTTCTATTGGCCCCCTCCCCCCCGCGTCCGTCCCCAGCGAGAGGCGGTCGGATGGACTCAGCCGGGAGGAGCCTCGTCTCTATGGCCTCGAAGCGGGCACTCATAATGTGCCCGCACTGAATCTGGCAGATGCGGACAATCTTTTCGAGTTCCGCATCTGCAAGTGCGGGTGTCGACGACAGGGCCGGCGATGGAGCCGATGACGTGGCCGCAACAGGAGACGTCCCGGCGGTCGCGGGAGCTTCTCTCTGGGTGGCAACCAGCCGCTTGAGGTCCTCAAGCTCGGCTCGGAGTCGGCCATTCTCCTCCCACAGTTTTGCCGTCTCCTCCGTACTGTTGGTCTTAGCCAGGACTTCAACCGCCTCCTTGATGCCCTCAGCCGCCTCCTTCAAAGCGCGCGTGAACGTGCCCTTAAGATTGCCCGATTTGGTGGCAACCTTCAAGACGACGTCCACGCCGTCGAAAACCTGGCGACTGAGCGCCACCGCCGTTGGGCTCCCTTTAGCCATCCGAGCGGAGCGTCGCTCTCGGGCCTGTCGGGCCAGCTCACTGACCTCGTCAGCTACGACAGCCCTTTGCTGCGCCCGCTTAGCAGCAGCGGCCTCCGCTCTGGTGCTCCCCAGCAGGGACGCAGTGGAGCCCCCACTCAGGTCTGACATGAGCCCGGGGTCGGTCTCCACACCCTCCATGCGCTCCACTGGAGCTGGTGGAACAAAACGACCCCGCACGTCACGAGCGGAGACTCCGCCTGTCACCGCACGCCCTCTGCCTCTCCGCGTCGCCGACACCTTTGCGGCCAAGAGATTCTCCTCGCCCGAGGAAAGGCTGCGCTTGCGAGATCTGGATTGGGGCCTAGATCTGGATCCAGATCTAGAAGCGCGCCCGCGTTTGTCCTCGTCGGACTTCGGGTCCCTGTCAGGACTGGAGCCTCCTCGGCTCATGTTGCCGTCGGTGCCGGCAAGCGGCTGGACCACAACGCGCAGGTGCTTCAGGTTCTCCTGAAGCTCCTTTTCTCGCAGGCCGGTGGTCTCGGCAAGACTGGTGGTGCCCCCCCCAGATACGATGGGGCAGCCCTCGTTAGAGGGGCGGGATTCCCCCCGAAGGGGACCCGCCTGGGGATTTGTATTCCCAACAGACTTTTTCATATTTTTTCCTTTCTAAGGGTGTGGTCCCTTTCCCTCCCCCCCCTAGCGCTAGCGACCGGATACCCTCCGGCCATTCATCCCCTCAGCACGCTCGACCTTGAGATTGGGGTAATTTTTTTAAAGAGGTTGTTGTCTTCCTCTCCCGCTTCCCTGTACGTCCACTAAACCAACCCTCTGTAAGCAGAGAGGGAAGTGGGCCTAAGATGGCCACCGGGCCTACCCCCACGACGGACTTACCGTCCCCAAGCCCGGTTCCCTTCGCGGACCAACAAAAGATGAACGGCGATTGGAACCGAGCCCTTCCCCGTTTGTTAAAGATTTGCCGTCGGACCCAGCTGTCCACCAAAGGTTGGTGGGCAGCTGGGGCCGACGTTGCCCAGGGTGCGCCACGAGGAGGCTCTTCAACATGCACCCCAACCTAACCTAACCTAACCTAACCCGAATTATTTTCGCGAAAAAGCGTGCAAAATTGACGCTGTTTTCAGCATTTTTAGACCTAAATAGGCCTCCGCCTGCGTTTTGACTGATTTGCGCTGACCCGCACGCGCGTTGAAAAAATCTCCCTACCCACACTTAGAAAATTTTTGAACTTTTATACTAAATCACTAAATTTAATTGTTTTTCCAAATTTTCTTGCAAAAGTAACGTTGGATTATAGTTTCAATAGTACTTGCCTACCATTCCTGAATTTTGGTCCGCGTTCCGTGAGCCGGAGTCCAGGTTGGGGGTAGAAAACCAAAATTTTTTGAGTCGAAAACCGGTTTTTTGACCAAAACTTGCAAAATTTGTTTGGCACATAGATTGTTTTATTTCGCAGAGAGCTGGCCCGCGCGGAGACGCTCCTCTGGACACCTCGCACGCCCGTCTGGCTCAAATAAAACATACCCATTAATTTGAAATAGTGTTTTTCTTAATTAAATCAGATTGGCAAAAATCCACCTGAGGGAGCAAGTAAATTACGAAAGTTGAATTGTTTTCGCGAGGAAGCGTGCAAAGTTGACGCTGTTTTCAGCATTTTTAGACCTAAATAGGCCTCCGCCTACGTTTTGACTAATTTGCGCTGACCCGCACGCGCGTTGAAAAGGTCTCCCTACCCACACTTAGAAAATTTTTGAACTTTTATACTAAATCACTAAATTTAATTGTTTTTCCAAATTTTCTTGCAAAAGTAACGTTAGATTATAGTTTCAATAGTACTTACCTACCATTCCTGAATTTTGGTCCGCGTTCCGTGAGCCGGAGTCCAGGTTGGGGGTAGAAAACCAAAATTTTTTGAGTCGAAAACCGGTTTTTTGACCAAAACTTGCAAAATTTGTTTGGCACATAGATTGTTTTATTTCGCAGAGAGCTGGCCCGCGCGGAGACGCTCCTCTGGACGCCTCGCACGCCCGTCTGGCTCAAATAAAACATACCCATTAATTTGAAATAGTGTTTTTCTTAATTAAATCAGATTGGCAAAAATCCACCTGAGGGAGCAAGTAAATTACGAAAGTTGAATTGTTTTCGCGAGGAAGCGTGCAAAGTTGACGCTGTTTTCAGCATTTTTAGACCTAAATAGGCCTCCGCCTACGTTTTGACTAATTTGCGCTGACCCGCACGCGCGTTGAAAAGGTCTCCCTACCCACACTTAGAAAATTTTTGAACTTTTATACTAAATCACTAAATTTAATTGTTTTTCCAAATTTTCTTGCAAAAGTAACGTTAGATTATAGTTTCAATAGTACTTACCTACCATTCCTGAATTTTGGTCCGCGTTCCGTGAGCCGGAGTCCAGGTTGGGGGTAGAAAACCAAAATTTTTTGAGTCGAAAACCGGTTTTTTGACCAAAACTTGCAAAATTTGTTTGGCACATAGATTGTTTTATTTCGCAGAGAGCTGGCCCGCGCGGAGACGCTCCTCTGGACGCCTCGCACGCCCGTCTGGCTCAAATAAAATTTTGCCCTCCCACCCGCCCTATTGTGTATAGGAAGGCCGGAGTGGGATTTTCAGCAAAATTTTTATTTTTGGTTTTCGCCTTTTAGCATTTTTTGGACCCCTACTAAGTGTTTGGAGGGAAATTTGCGTTTTTATTTTATAATTACTGACGATTTCAGAAAAATTTTTGCTCTGACCGTCGTTTGTGAGTGGACGACATTTAACTTTATTGTATTTAATTTATTTATTAATTATTGATGATTATTATTGACGACTTTTAATTCATAGTTTAATTTAAAAATTTATTTTATATACTTTCTGTGTACCCCCCTTTACAGGGATACAGAAGTATCCAGTGTCTTTTGGCATACCTCTCGGCTCCCGAGCGATTACTGTTGAATCGACCTCCTCTATACAGGGGTCCGTTTTGACAGTGTCCGCTTGTTGACATTTAATATGTTCCGCACCCCATCCAGCACGGTGATAATTCAGGGCTCTAGTGGCTCACCG
The DNA here is from genome assembly GCA_963082945.1 of Cerastis leucographa. NCBI lineage: Eukaryota > Metazoa > Arthropoda > Insecta > Lepidoptera > Noctuidae > Cerastis > Cerastis leucographa. The sequence continues at coordinate 11,387,323 of OY720374.1, read as the reverse complement.
CAATCGACGGAGAAAGTGGGGCCTTCGCCTGCTGCCGCGAGGAGGAGAATCTCCTTTGAAGACCACACTCCTTCCGCCTCGCAGGAGGGCCCTGTCACACCGGCGACGCGCCGAGCTCCTGTAGACTGCCCAGTATCGCTCAAGGGGCCTGAGGCTGGGCACCGCAGTCGCATTGCGGAGGCGAGAGCTTGCCTAAATAAGGCAAAGCTAAATTTGGGCAACTCTCGCAATCTCAAAGCAGAGATTAAGAATGCGGTGCTACAGGCCATAAACAGGCTCTTTGAACTGGTAAAGGAGTCGGAGCGCGACAAGGCCCCTGCCGCACCTGAAGCCGCAGCAGCACCCGCGCCGATTGCCGACTGCGTTCCCCGATCCAATCCCAGTGAGATCCTTGCTGGCCAGACTGAACTCCTAAACGCCATGAAGGAGCACATCTCGGAGTTGAAGGATAATTCCGAGAAACTGGATAGACTCCGAGACAGTCTGGCTAGTAGGGAAAGTGGAGGGGAGAGGAGCTACGCGAGTGTAGCGTCAGTGCGTAAGAGCCACACCGGGGCTCATGCCCTGGGGCGAACGACGTTGCACTCGGTGGTTGTCTCCTCAACACAGGAGATGGATACGGGGGACGAAGTCCTCGAGAAGGTTAGAAAAGCGGTTGATGCGAAAGACGGCTGGGTTCGTGTTGAAAAGGTAAGGAAGGCCAAAGATAGGAAAATCATAATGGGGTGCGCTACACAGGAGGAGCGCCGGAAAGTAAAGGAGCGATTGGAGGCGGCTGGAGGAAACCTCGTCGTCGAGGAGGTAAAGAATCGAAACCCCCTTCTGATTCTTAGGGACGTGTTATTAATACACAGTGACGAAGAAGTCATCACAGCCCTTAAGAATCAGAACAGGGAGATCTTTAGCGGCCTCGGGGACGAGGATCAACAGATCGCCATCAAATACAGGAGGAAGACCCGTAACCCGCACATGAACCACGTTGTGCTTAGTGTCTCCCCAACGATCTGGAGGCGGGCAATCGACGCCGAGAAACTCCGCATCGACCTCCAGAGGGTCCGCGTCGAAGATCAAACGCCACTGGTGCAGTGTACCCGCTGCTTGGGGTACGGTCACGGCAAACGCCTCTGTAAGGAGCCAGCCGATCTATGTAGTCACTGCGGCGGCCCACATTTGAGAGCAGATTGCCCAGACCGACAGACCGGTGAAGCAGCGGTGTGCATAAACTGCACCAGATCCAAGTTGGGGAACAGTGGGCACAACGCGTTCAGTAGCGACTGTCCAGTGCGCAAGAGGTGGGATGTGCTAGCCCGAGCTTCCATAGCGTACTGCTAAGGGCGTCCCCGAAACCACCACTAGGTACGAAATGGTCCAGGCGAACCTGCAACGGAGCCAGCTAGAAAGAAAGAAGAAAGAAAATAAGTTTATTTGGCTCATGCCACAAGTACACACAACATTAAACAAAAATTAACCAGAACTTCATAAATTTAAACAAAAGTAAAAAGGGGAAATTATTGTGTATCGAACTAATAACAATAAAAAAAAAACAACAGTAAAGAAAAATAATTATTGTGTGCCTCACGGCAGCGCCAAATAGGGCCAGTTCAGCAAAATGCCAGGCAGCTAGGCTGCCTGACGCTGGTTTTCAACTGGACCTGCGAATGTGATGTGACGGACGTAAAACAGTTTTATATGTTGTGTCAGAGTGTATGTGTGTGTGAGACGGGTGCTTATATAAAATAAGATTGTGTACAGCAATAATAATAACAAATAAAAAATAAAACTACGCAATAATAATACAAAGTAAAGTGCCGAGTAAAATAAGAAGGTAAACAAATGGGATGAACGCATGACAACAGACTAAGGATCTAGAAACCTGTTTCGCACGTTGCCAGATTTCTAACGTACACTACATTTTATTTCATTCGCTGCGAGCAGCCACGCACCACGGACTTATAATTAAACGGTCAACGTTTTTATAATTTTTAAGTGTGGGTTGCATTGTCAATTATTTGTCATCCCAATCGATTCGATATGGTTGTTATAGCTAGCCACGAACGAGCTTTTGCTGGAGGCGACAAACCGCAAACTCGCCGTAGCGTTGCTCCAGGAGCCCTACGTGGGTGGTGTGAGAAGGATGAGAGGCCACCGGGGCGTAAGGGTCTTCCAGAGCTCAGAGGAAGGGGAAGGGACTGTAAAGGCGGCAATAGCCATCTTTGACCAAGACTTGGACGTCTTACAGTACCCGCAACTCACCACAAACAACATCGTTGTGGTGGGAGTCCGAACCCGAGCCTGGACGATCACGCTGGTGTCCTTCTACTTCGAGCCCGACAAGGCCATGGAGCCATACCTGGAGCACCTTCGTCGGATAGAGCGAGAGCTGGGCTCTAGCAGGTTGGTTATTGGAGGAGACGCAAACGCGAAAAGTACCTGGTGGGGTAGCAGCAGTGAAGATTCGAGAGGGGGGCTAATGTGTGGTGCGCTGGGGGAGCTGGGGCTTCAGATCCTCAACACCGGGGACATTCCCACCTTTGATACCATACGGGGAGGCATCAGGTACTGCAGCCACGTGGATGTGACGGCCTGTTCGGTGGACATGCTGGACTTGGTGGATGGCTGGCGGATCGACGAGGGTCTCACGAGTTCCGACCACAACGGCATTATTTTCGGTATTAACTTGAAAAAATCTAAAGGAATAAACATTGAAAGAACCACCAGGATATACAACACAAGGAAGGCTAATTGGGACCAGTTTCGTGAGAAACTAACTCAAATTATGCGAGAAAAGAAGTTAACCCTGGAGGAACTTTCAAATGTTACACACGTACAACAGTTGGAGGAAATTATAATCACATACACACACGCAATAACACACACATGCCAACATACTATTCCATTCAAAAAGAACACAGAAACACTTACCTTGCCGTGGTGGTCTGAGGAGCTCGCTGAGATGAAAAGGCTGGTCGCCACCAGGAAACGCAGAGTCAGAAACGCAGCGCCGGTCCGAAGAGCGATGGTTGTAGACCTGTATGTAAAAGAAAAAGAAAGTTATGAGACAGCGGTTATAAAAGCAGCTTCAGATAGCTGGAAGGAGTTTTGCGGGAAGCAGGACAGAGAGGGTGTCTGGGAGGGTATTTACAGGATAATGGGACGGATCGGAAAGAGAGAGGAGGATTTGCCGCTTCAGATGGGTGGAAAACCACTGGACGCGAAGGGTTCCGTGAGGCTGCTGGCCGAGACGTTCTATCCCGAGGACCGAGAGGAAGATGATAACATAGACCATCGCCAAACAAGAGAACAGGCAGAGATGATAAACGCGTGGAGTCATGGTGAACGACATGACCCACCGTTTACCCTAAGCGAGCTTGATAGGTCTATGCGATCATTCAACCCAAAAAAGGCCCCGGGAGCCGACGGCTTCACTGCCGATATTTGCTCGCAGGCGGTTCACTGTGACCCCAACTATTTCCTGGCACTGCTGAACAAGTGCCTGGCGCACCACCACTTTCCGAAGATCTGGAAGGAAGCAACGGTGGTTGTGCTCAGAAAGCCGGGCAAAGACTCGTACACCGTACCCAAGTCCTACAGGCCGATTGGGCTATTGCCTGTCTTGGGGAAGGTGTACGAAAAGATGCTGGTGGCCCGTCTCAAATTCTACTTACTACCTAGGATAAGTACTCGCCAATACGGCTTTATGCCCCAAAAAAGCACCGAAGACTCCCTCTATACCCTAATGCAGCACATCCGCACGAAGCTGGCACAAAAGAAAATTGTCACGCTTGTGTCACTGGATATTGAGGGAGCATTCGACGGTGCGTGGTGGCCTGCGATTAAAGTACGATTGGCTGAGGAAAAGTGTCCTGTCAATTTGAGACGGGTAGTCAGCAGCTATCTCAGCGACAGGGTGGTCACGGTGAGATACGCCGGTGAAGAGAGCAGGCGAGGGACCAGCAAGGGGTGCGTTCAGGGTTCGATAGGAGGGCCCATCTTTTGGAACCTGATTCTCGACCCACTCCTGAAGCAGCTTGAGAGCAGGGGTGATTACTGCCAGGCCTTTGCTGACGACGTGGTGATGGTCTTTGACGGGGATACAGCGCCTCAAATCGAGGGACAGGCCAATGCCGCTCTCGAACATGTTCGGACGTGGGGTGTCAGAAATCGGCTGAACTTCGCACCGCACAAAACATGCGCGATGGTACTAACGCGAAGGCTAAAATACGACACGCCGCGCCTGAGCATGGGGGGGATCGACATTGGGATGTCCCAAGAGGTAAAAATATTGGGGCTTATTATTGACGCCAAACTCACCTTCAACAAACACGTAGCTATTGCCTGTAAAAAGGCGATAGCTATGTACAAGCAACTGGCCAGAGCAGCTCGGGTCAGTTGGGGTTTGCACCCAGAGGTGATAAGGGCAATATATACCGCCGCAGTAGAGCCTACTATTCTGTACGCCGCAAGCGCATGGGCACCTGCCGCCAACAAATTAGGGGTCATAAAACAGCTCAACGTGGTCCAGAGAGGGTTTGCTCAAAAGCTGTGCAGAGCCTACCGCACGGTCTCCTTAAACTCGGCACTAGTGCTGGCTGGTATAATCCCACTCGACCTCCGTATACGGGAAGTGGCTGCATTATACGGAGCCAAGAGAGGTGTGCCCCAGCCGGTGCTAGGAGGCAGGGAGATTGAACGAATGGCTCCAGCGATAGAGGCTCCGCACCCCGCGGACCAAGTAAACCTGGAGTTCGGGAGCCTGGTAGACGAGGATCAATATAGAAACCACAGCAATTTCGCTGTGCGTATATTCACTGACGGCAGCAAGATTGAGGGCAGGGTTGGGGCGGCGCTATCCTTGTGGAATGGTGCCGCCGAAACTAAGGCCCTCAAACTTGCCTTGTCGTCTTACTGCACCGTCTACCAGGCGGAACTCTTGGCCCTACAGAAGGCGGCAGGAGAGGTGCTCAATAGCAGTGAAACCACGTTCGGCATCTACAGCGACTCCAGGGCGGCCCTCCAGTCGGTAGCAAATGTACTCTCCCCCCATCCCTTGGCTGTGGAAACCAGGGACACCATTCGACGCTGTAGGCTCCAGAACAAGAGTGTCTCCTTGTTCTGGATCAAGGCCCACGCAGGGTTGGAGGGGAATGAGAGAGCCGACCAGCTCGCAAAGGAGGCCGCTCTGAGGTCGAAGAAGAAACCGGACTACGATCTGTGCCCCGTTTCATTCGTCAAACGAAGAATCCGATCAGAGACGCTCGACGAATGGAACGAGAGGTACCGATCAGGTGAGACTGCTTCGGGCACAAAAATCTTCTTCCCTGACGCGGTGGCGGCGTACAGAGTAGTGCGAAAAATGGTCCCCACCAGCATCACCACGCAAATACTCACGGGGCATGGTGGGTTCTCTTCATACTTGAGTCGCTTCAAGTGTAAAGAGAGCCCATCGTGCGCTTGCGAGCCCAGCAAGGAAGAGACGGTGCTCCACATACTGTTGGAGTGCCCGATCTCCGCCAAAGCTCGATTTGAGGCAGAACAGCAGCTGGGTGTCGGGCTCGTGGCGGAGAATCTCCCGAGCCTGATGGTAGATAATAAAACTAGAAATAAATTTTTAAAATATTGTACAGGAATAGTGGCCTTAGTGATAGATAGAAATAAGTAGGGTTAGTAATGAAAATACTGAATTTATATGTATATAAGGTAAGTATTTTTATAAAACTGGGTATTTGTATTTATTAATAGGTCTAGTATTAATGTATAGTATTTATAAGTATAGTATAAAATGTAAATAATATCTAGTTTCAGATAGTGTATCGAGAGGAAGTCTGTCAGGATTCTTTTATAACCTTGCAAGCAAAAATTCGTAAATAACCTGTGATAGCCCAAAACGGCTCTGATCACGTCAGAGGGACACTGGTGGGGCAGGAGTGTGGTTTTAGCCGGTTCGAGTCCGGCACTACCTCGACTGTCTCACAAATCGTGAGATAGTCGAGGTGTCCGTGGGGATTTCCCACTCCTGCCAAAAAAAAAAAAAAAAAAAAAAAAAAAAAAAAAAAAAAAAAAAAAAAAAAAAAAAAAAAAAAAAAAAAAACCTAACCTAACCTAACCTAACCTAACCGCCGGCCATCAGAACCAGACTGGCTGAGGAAAAGTGCCCGGTGAATATCAGAAGGTTGATAGACAGCTACCTGACTGGTAGGAGTGTCCGAGTGAGGTACGCGGGCGCCGAATGCCATAGAGAGACGAACAAGGGGTGCGTGCAAGGGTCCATTGGCGGTCCGATCCTATGGAACTTGATCCTGGATCCCCTGCTGAAGGGGCTGGAAGAGCAAGGCGTCCACTGCCAAGCGTTCGCCGATGATGTCGTGATGATCTTCGACGGTGACACAGCGTTGGAAGTCCAGAGGCAGGCCAATGCCGCCCTCGAGTATGTCCGGGTGTGGGGCATTCGTAACAAGCTGAAGTTTGCACCGCATAAAACATGTGCAATGGTGATTACCAGGAAGCTTCGGTACGATGTCCCGCTCCTGAGCATGGGCGGGGTAGACATTGGCATGTCTAAGGAAATAAAAATACTGGGGCTCACCGTCGACCACCAGCTCACTTTCAACACCCACGTCGCCAATGTGTGCAGAAAAGCTGTTAATATTTACAAACAGCTGGCACGTGCAGCAAAAGTGAGCTGGGGCCTTAACCCGGAGATCATTCACACAATTTACACGGCAGCAGTGGAGCCGGTTATATTGTACGCAGCGAGCGCCTGGGCGCCGGCAGCGAAGAAGATCGGAGTGCAGAAAAGCCTGAACACGGTCCAACGAGGATTCGCGCAGAAGCTCTGTAAGTCCTACCGCACCGTTTCGCTGAACGCGTCCCTGGTGCTGGCTGGGATACTCCCTCTCGACCTCCGAATACAGGAAGCAGCCGCTCTGTATGAGGCAAAAAGAGGGGTGCCACAGCCAGCACTCGCGGGCAGGGAGGTGGAACGGGTGGTGGCATTTACGGAGACTCCGCACCCGGCGAAACATATGCCCATGGAGTTCGTGTGCTTGGAAGATCAGGCGCTTGTGGAGACCCACAACCGTCAAGCAGTCAGAGTGTTCACGGACGGCAGCAAGATTGAGGGCAAGGTCGGAGCAGCACTGTCATTTTGGGACGGTGAGGCCGAGATCAAGTCCGCTAAACTTAGCCTGCCTCCGTACTGCACGGTCTACCAGGCTGAACTTCTGGCCATATGCGTAGCCACGCGCGAAATCCTCAAGCGCAAGGAGGGAACCTTTGGTATCTATAGTGACTCAAAGGCCGCACTACAAACAGTCACAAATCAGGGTTCCCTCCACGCCTTGGCCGTGGAAACGAGAGCGAACGTTGCCGTGGCTTTATCCCAGGGCAAAGATGTGTCTTTGTTCTGGGTAAAGGCACACGCCGGTCTAGAAGGCAACGAGCGAGCGGACCACCTCGCGAAGGAGGCTGCACTCCGATCCAAAAAGAAGCCGGACTACGACCGCTGCCCGGTTTCCTTCGTCAAGCGACAGATCCGTATGGGGTCGCTCGACGAATGGAACCGAAGGTATCAGAACGGCGAAACAGCCTCAGTAACGAAAATTTTCTTTCCCGATGCGATCGACGCCCACAGAATTGTGCTAAAGCTAAAACCGGCTGGCATATTGACGCAAGTCTTGACGGGGCACGGTGGGTTCTCCGAATATTTGCACCGTTTCAAATGTAAGGAGAGCCCAGCGTGCATCTGCGAGCCGGATAAAGCGGAGTCGATCGCACACATATTGACAGAATGCCCAGTATATCAAACTGAGAGATATGAAGCTGAGCGAAGGCTAGAGACTGAAATAAATATAAATTCTATCAATAAAATCTGTGCCTCCTGTGCTAAGTGATATAACTCGAGTTGTACCCTTTTTGTGATTTTCACATGAGCACTATCAAAAAAAAAAAACGTGTATTTTGGTCTAACTCACGTTCTTCTATCTGCTATAGTTTCGGAGATAATTTTGTGCAAAGTGATACAACTATAGGGATTTTGGCAAAAAATTCGTGACAATCGATATTTGTCAAGTTGTAACCCCAAAACCGGTCACTTAACACACTATTTTTCGTGCTTCGTGATTTAAATGCTATTGTATTTAAATTCACATTTTATTTTTCAGTATATTTATCGTGAATTTTGATGTGACTAGAGTAATATCCCTTTGAACAAATTCTTTCGATATGCCTCTAGGATACAAATCGACATGGATCTACAAATCTGAGTTTAAGGTATGCCCTTTTTTTGTGAAAAGTGATACAACTTGACTTAAATCATTCTACACAAATCTGTTTTTATGTGTAAACAGATATAAATGTAGTTGTATCTAAAACTCCAACCAATTGTAAAAAAATATGATACAAAATAATAAATGTGCCAAGTGATACAAGTGCAGGTGGTGGGGGTTTGCGGGGGTAATCGGAGGTGCGCGGGACGTAGAGCCGTATTAGCTCGCTCGTGCGCTCCGCAGTGTTGCTGCGACTGTAATGGAGTGTGGTCACGTCCGAATGCGCCATGGATCGATACGTAAGTTGATAGATATACCATTTTACACGAAATTCAATAATATTGAGATTTTTGTTATTGTATTGAATTAAATCACCTTACACCAAATAACGAAACGTTGACATAGTAAAATTATGTTGCTAAGTTGTAACTAGGAGGTCAAAGTAATTTTCTCTCGTTGTAATAAATCTAGACATTTGATTTTATTTTATCTAGCTTTTGCCCACGACTTCGTCCGCGTGGAAGTCATAAAACGTAAAATCCTATTTATTCCCTATCCCGTGGGAATTTTGAAAAATCCCTTCTTTGTGCACCTCTAGGATACTCAAGGTATACGTGTGCCAAATTTCAAGTCTCTAGGTCTAGTGGTTTAGGCTGTGCTTTGTCTGTCAGTGACTCAGTAACGGAAGAGTTTTATATATTATATTGATTGATATTATTTAGAGAATGCCTATTGTTTTCTTACTCTTAATTTTTTTTTCAGCTAAAATCTCGAATTGATAAAATAATGAAATTGGCTACTAAATCGGATATTGAAGAAAATCATTTTGATACCCAGGAAAATGGCTACGAATCAAGAGAGGAGCAAGAAACAAGCGAAACGGTTAACGGGTCATGGCACCGGGGTCCAGTAGTTTCAGAAACGGTCACTGACCAAGAAAAACCTAATGATATCCAGGAAGAAGGTAACGAAACAATAGAGACGCAAGAAGGAAAAGAACCAGTTGAAGAATCGCGGAACCCTACAATTGTTGCGGAAACAGTTTTCAATAATAATAAGATGAACAAGACTCAAGAAAATTCTTCAAAAAATCTTCTCGATGATTTGAGAATTTCAGAATCATCTGATGATGGTGATTTTGGATCTTCTAGCAGTGATGAATATATTTGCAATACTGATGAATTGTGTTCATCCACTGATGATGAAGGAGTACCGGCTAAAAAAAAAAGAACTGCTACGTCGTCATTGATGAGACAAACCTCCAATATTACGATTCCAGAAACACCACCGTCACCCATGAGCACATCAGAGAATTCCGTTCCTGGTTGCTCTTTCTGGGATCGTATTGTCAGATTGTGATGATTAGATCTCCCTTTAGTTTTAAAAGAATTTTGATAAAAATGTGCCTTAACGACTGACTGTATTTTTAGGTTAATAAACGTTGATTTTTATTTTTCTAAAACTTGTATTTATTTACACACATCACTATCTTTTTTTTGAGGGGTACATCTTGACTTACATCATTTAACATATCTTCTGAAAGACTAGGATTTTAGTAAATTGATATAGTTCAGCTAAATTATATCAAGAGGTGACTGATAAGTAAAAAAAATAAATCTTAAGGGTTATATCTTCAACTTTTGTTTTAGCACATTTTGCTAGAATCATTATTCTAATGAGTTATTAGACGTTTTAACTTCATGTATATCAGTTTACACTAAGACAATTTGTTGGTGCAAGCTTGGTGCAACGTAATTTAACTGTACAAGTATCATTAATAACTTAATTTTAGCACATAAAAAACTAAGTAAAAGTTACAAGTCGCAGGTTTTTCATGAATTACTTCCAAAATTAAATATCTATCAAAAACTCTAAATTATATAGAGAAAGAAAATGTTTTGTTCTACAAAAGAGTGCACTGATATATAACATAGCCCACTTAATTAACGAACTAGATTTTTTTAAACTTGTTTTTGCTGTCCTGTAAAATGACGTTTTTTGACTTGTATCACTTATCACAGGAGGCACAGATTAATAATGTCAGAGACTAAGCGAAGGAAATTTTTTATAGAATACTGCACAACTCTAGCCATCAAAGTAATTAAACGTAATAAAGCCAATTAGAACCTATGCTATTTACAAATATAGATATTTCTCTTCTAGAAAGGATATTTTAGAAATAAGCATAGTGTAACATAACGTACTTAATGTTTAAATTTTGTAAACTTTGAAACTCTTGTTAACTTTTATTTATTAAGACAGAAATTGTAAAATAAGCAGTAAAAACTAGTAATGTATTAAAAAGATCTCTGACCATGTCAGGGGGACACGAGCGAGGCAGGAGGTGGTTTTAGTCAGTTGGAGCCTGACACTACCCAGACTGGATCGATTTGTGAAACAGCCTGGGTGTTAGTCCGACCGGATTTCCCCTCCTGCCAAAAAAAAAAAAAAACAAAAAAAAAAAAAAAAAAAAAAAACCTAACCTTTTTTTTTTTTTTTTTTTTTTTTTTAATTTTTTTTTTTTTTGTCGCTGGGAAAAAATGCATTACGCATACCCGTCCATCGGGGGATGGGCGGGCTATGTGGGACTCCCCGGTCTGACCCGGTATACCCACTAAAACGACCCAGCGGCATTCCCGCTTCGTCCTAGTGGCGGGGGACTGGGAAACCGGCACAGCCTTTACTTCCAGTCCTCCGCCGACGATGACCCGCACAGCGGACCTCACGCCCTCCCCGTGGGGGGGGGGGCGGGCCCGGGAATGACAGACGAAGGTGGTGACGGGTGCAATGCGGGCGAAGGCGCCCCCGCGCCTGTCGCCCGCCCGTCGCCATCATGAAGAGGGAGAAGACCGCGTCTTCTCCGACCTCTTCTTCTTCTGCGGAGCGGCGCTGCGAGAGGGTCTTCCTCCCGCGCGCGCTCCGCCGCCTCCTTTTGCGAGACTACGTCCTCGCAAAAGGAGGCGACCGCTGACCAGGCCCTCTCGCTCCCCAGCATGGCGTTGACCACACCGGGAAGCGAGAGGTCCTGTCCGATCTCCGCGATCAGACTGCGGCGCGGCTCGGACCAAGCTGGGCACACTTCGAGGGTGTGCTGCGCCGTGTCCTCCGCCGCGCCGCAGTCGTGGCACGACGGGGCTTCCTCCCTCCCGATCCGGTGCAGGTACGTTCCGAAGCAGCCATGCCCGGACAACACCTGCACCAGACGGAACGAGAGGAAACCATGGGACCGCTCGAGCCAGGCCCGGAGGACCGGACCGAGCGCGTCCAACGTCCGGCGGCCAAAGGTGGCGGTGGCGAGGTCCTCCGTCCAATGGAGGACGATGGCGTCCCTCGCCTCCCGCCGCACGGCCTCCCGCTCTTCGGCGACGGGGCGCTCCCCGAGCGCCCTGCGATGCGCCGTCCACTCATACACCCTGGCCAGCACCCAAGCCTCCAACTCCCAAGGAGGGGTGCCGGCCAGAGCGCACGCCGCCGAGAAACCCACCGACTGGTAGGCCCTCGCCACCCGCAGTGCAATGGCCCTTTGGGGCTTGCGGATGGCGGTCGCGTTCTCCCTCCTGTGGAGGGAGTCCGCCCAAATGGGGGCCCCGTACAGGGCCATGCTCCGCAAGATGCCGGCATAGAGGCGCCGGCATTTCGCCTTGGGCCCCCCCAGGTTCGGGAGGAGCCACGAGAGGGCGTCCGCGGCCTTCAACAGGCGCGTCGACAGCCCGCTGAAATGCGGGCCGAACCGCCACCTGTCGTCCAGCACCAGGCCCAGATATTTCATCCGGGGCTGGACCTCTATACGGACGCCCTCCACGACGATGTGGGCGTCGGGTGGGCAGCGCTGCCGAGGCCCGCGAAAGAACACGGCCTCGGTCTTGTGCAGCGCCACCTTCAATCCCAGGCGGCGGATCCTCTCTGCAACCAAGGATCCGCCAGCCGAGGCCAGACAGGCCGCGTCCGCGAATCTCCTCCCCCGTGCAGTGAGCAGAGTGTCATCCGCGTAGCAGATGACACTCGTGCCCGGGAGGAGGGCTCCCCGCAGCAGCCAATCGAACCCGATGTTCCACAGCGGGGGCCCAAGCACCGACCCCTGTGGAACACCGGACTCTGCGCCGTACCGCCTCACTGTGGCCGTCTTGTCTACGAGGAGGACCTCTCGGTCCTCCAAGTAGCTGGCCAGGAGGCTCCGCAGATATTGGGGCACTCCGTGATACCGGAGCGCCTCCAATATCGTCGAGTGGGGCACGGAGTTGAAGGCATTGGCAATGTCGAATGACACCGCCAGCACTCCGTCCCCCGCCTCGACTGCCTCCTTCACCTGGCCCTTGAGTAGGGCCAGCGCGTCGATCGTCGAACGCCCACGACGGAAACCGAATTGGGCGTCCGACAGATCCGGCCCCACATCCCGCAAATGGCGCCCGAGCCGGGAGGCGACTATCCCCTCGAACAATTTACCGACCTCATCGAGCAACACGACGGGCCGGTATGCCGAGGGGGAGTCCACCGGGCGTCCCGCCTTTTGGAGGAGGCAAAGCTGCCCCTCCTTCCACAGTTTTGGGAACTTCCCAGCCGAAAAGCACGCGCTGAAAAGGTCCCGAAACCTGTCCTCCATCTCGGAGGCAGCTATTGCCACCACCCGTGCGGGGACGCCGTCCGGCCCGGGGGCCGTCTTCTTGGCGCGGAGGCTGAGTACCCCCGCGTAGATCTCCGCCGCCGTCACCGGGGGTACCTCCTCCTCCGGCGAAGCCGCCCCTTGCGGGGGATCCATTGTTGGTGGGGCGAAGTCGGTCCTGCGCGGAAACAGGGACCGGACCACCCCATCCAACAGTGCTGGCTCGAGGGTCTCCGACAGTGGGGGACCATAGGGGCGGAGCTGGTTCCGCGCCGCCTTGTATGGCCTCCCATAGGGATCCTTGTCGAGACCCTCCAGCATCTCGGCCCTCGCCGAGTCTCTCGCAGCGCCCATTGCAGACTTGAGGACCGTCGTCGCCTCTCGGTAGGAGGCGTATAGGCGGTCCTCTTCTGCCCGGACTCGGTTTAGGACGCTGCGCCGCCGGCTGCGCGCGTAGGCCCTTCTGGCCGCCACGCAGGCGGTCCGAAGCCCCTCCAGCTCCTCCGTCCACCAATAAACGGCGCGACGGGGAGGCGGACGGCGAGACCGAGGCATGCTGGAATTGCACACCTCGGTCAGGGCCCCTCTGATCCGAACCGCTGCGGCGTCCACGTCCAGGACCTCAACAGGGGGCGACAGCCAGTCCTGGAGGAAAGCCGCCTCCCTGGCTGCCTCCCGGTCCAGGCGGGTGAGTGCCCACCGCGGGAAGGGAGATTGCCCAGCGCGGGCCGTCCCCCCCCCCTGGGTGGAGATGTCGAACCGCACGTATCGGTGGTCCGACAAGGTCTCCACCATCTCAACAACATCTGTTGCCGCACACACGTGTGGACCGTCCCCCTGTTGAGGAGGGACATACCGCTTGAGGCCGCCCAGAACTCAACGGCGCGTCCCCGGACGTTGCACCCGGCGGCCGGGTTGCCCCAGGCCGCCGACTTGGCGTTCAGGTCGCCCAACACCACGACCTGGCGAGGCGCCGCCCTCCCTACGACTGCAGTGAGGACCTCCAGGAAATCCTCAAAGTCCGAGAGAGGGCGGTTTGGGGAGAAATAGACCCCGACCAGGGCCATGCCCCCCCACGCGGCGGCCACGTATTCCGGTCCCCTCTCTAAGAGCGAGAGGGGAGGGGAGTCCGTGGAAGACCGCGCCACCAACGCCACCAGGCCATCCCGGTCACCCAGCCAACGGCCAGGGACCGAGTAAGGCTCGGCGACCACCGCTAAGTCCACCAACCACTCAGCCATTGTCTGCATCAGCAGATCTTGGGCTGCCCTGCAGTGGTTGGCGTTAGTCTGAAGGATGCGATGTTCGACTATATCCATCAGTCGGACATCGCACCCCCCTCCGCAGCCGCCGCAGGAACGGCGGTACCGGCAGCCGCAACAGGCCCGGTTGGCGCCTGTACTTTGCCACGCTTAGGGGGAGGATTGCAGTTCCTCCCCTTCATCACGTGGTCCGCTTGGCAGCCACTGGCAGCACAGACCGAGCAGTGCGGCGTGGCGACCTCACAGGAGGCGGTTTGGTGGCCCCCCATGCCACAGCGGTAGCAGGTGTCTGACCTGTCTACCGCGGACGGACACAGAGCCCGGGTGTGGCCGATGCCGAAGCACCGGAAACACCTCAGCGGCTGGTCCTCGAGTGCCCTGACCGCACCCGAGCTGAAGCCGACCGTCAGCCGGCCCTTCGCCAGGACGGCTCTGGCAGCGGGAATCGGGCACTCAAGGCGGACGGTGCCCATGCCACTGCGGCCGGGCCTTATGTCCCGACTCTGGACCGCCGCGACGTCGCAGCCCCCTAACGCTGCGACCGCCTCCACCACCTCCTCCTTGGTGACGGAATCGTCGAGATCCGCCACCTCGAGTGTCACCAACTTTACCGGTCGGGCCACCTTGGCGGAGTCCGCGATGACCTCCTGCAGCTTAGCTGCAAAGAGGTCCGCGCGGGCTCCCCCCTCTGCCCCCGGGAACTCGAATAATCGAGCCCCGGCTTGGGTCCGCCGGCAAGACACACTGCCGATCCCCAATTGAGTGGGATCGGCATTGCTACGCGCCCGCACCAAAATGGACGCGTACGTCTCCCCTCGCTCCGCTGCCTCCGCGGTGAGGGTCACCACGACGGCCGCGGTTTTTGGGGAGACTAGCTGCCCCTTTCCCCTCGCTCTATCTCTACCTCCCCGCTTCCCCCCCCCTCTGCCGGTCGTCTGCGACCGGCTGGGAGCGGGGACGGCTGGGGCGGCAGCCGCCGACTTTTTGGCTTTGCCCTTCCGTCTCCCGACCACTTCCGTCCACTCATTGGACGGGGTCGTCGAGGGGAGAAGGGCGTCTTGTTCCGCCGTCTCCGCGGTGAGGGCCACCACGACGGCCGCGGCCTTTGGGGAGACCTGCTGCCCCTTTCCCCTCGCTCTACCTCTACCTCCCCGCTTCCCCCCCCCTCTGCCAGTCGTCTGCGAGCGGTTCGGAGCGGGGACGGCTGGGGTGGCAGCCGCCGACTTTTTGGCTTTGCCCTTCCCCCTCCCGACCACCTCCGTCCCCTCATTGGACGAGGTAGTCAAGGGGAGAAGGGCGTCCTCCTGGACCTGGGGTAAGGAAGACGGCCCCGGCTCGGAGCGCCCCTTATCCGCCGCAAGCGGCGGTCGGAGGCGCTTTTCTGGCAGGAGCCGGTCCTCTATTCCTGCCAGGCAGGCTCGCGTGAAGGCCCGCTCCTCCATTACCACCTTGCGGATTATGTCCTCAAGGTTGGAGTTGGAGGAGGGGCCCTCTGCCGCAGGACTCGTCTTCTTAGACTTCGACGGCGAAGTCATCGATGACGTCTTCGTCGTCTCGGCGGGGGCCTGCGGCGGCCGGGCCGTGGCTTCAGCCAGCTTGCGATGAAGCTCACTGACTTCCATTTTCCTCCTCGTCCTCCTCCGCCATTTGTTCCAGCTCCAGCAGGGAGTGGTCCGCGTAGAGCACACGGGACGCACCGTACCCGGACTTTGCTCGGGTGACGTGCGCCCGCCTCTCCCTCGCGGCAACCCGCTCCTCAAGATCCTGCTGGAGCTGCGCCCGCTGCGCAAGATCCAACTTACGTTGGGCGTCCGCGAGCCCAACGACGTGGGTGTCCGCGGCCGTCGTCGGCTTTTTAAACTTTGAAAGCCTCGTCGACCCTGACGCCGAGGAGCCCTCGGACCCATCCCGCAGGAAGGCCCGCTTTCGCGACTGCGACTCGCCTGCATCCGAGACGCCAACCATTGACTCATCGTCGGAGTCAGACAAATCCGACAAGTCCGTTCTTCCGAAGCTAGCCGCAGACGGCGCGCGGCTAGCCTCTGACGCCGAAGCGTCGGTTTGGCCCTGAGAAGGGCCTTTGGGTTGGCCCTGAGAAGGGCCTTTGGGTTGGCCCTGAGAAGGGCCTTTGGGTTGGCCCTGAGAAGGGCCTTTGGGTTTAAAATATCGCCCGCAGGCATCCCGCGTGGGTTTAGGCATAGCCTCCGCAGGTTCGTACTCGCAAGGCAAAATGAGCTACGATAATCCCCGCCCAGCCACTCCGTTACGGTGGTCAAACTGGGTCGTTTCCAGGGGACGCGACGTGCTTCAGGTTCTCCTGAAGCTCCTTTTCTCGCAGGCCGGTGGTCTCGGCAAGACTGGTGGTGCCCCCCCCAGATACGATGGGGCAGCCCTCGTTAGAGGGGCGGGATTCCCCCCGAAGGGGACCCGCCTGGGGATTTGTATTCCCAACAGACTTTTTCATATTTTTTCCTTTCTAAGGGTGTGGTCCCTTTCCCTCCCCCCCCTAGCGCTAGCGACCGGATACCCTCCGGCCATTCATCCCCTCAGCACGCTCGACTTTGAGATTGGGGTAATTTTTTTAAAGAGGTTTTTGTCTTCCTCTCCCGCTCCCCTGTACGTCCACTAAACCAACCCTCTGTAAGCAGAGAGGGAAGTGGGCCTAAGATGGCCACCGGGCCTACCCCCACGACGGACTTGCCGTCCCCAAGCCCGGTTCCCTTCGCGGACCAACAAAAGATGAACGGCGATTGGAACCGAGCCCTTCCCCGTTTGTTAAAGATTTGCCGTCGGACCCAGCTGTCCACCAAAGGTTGGTGGGCAGCTGGGGCCGACGTTGCCCAGGGTGCGCCACGAGGAGGCTCTTCAACATGCACCCCAACCTAACCTAACCTAACCTAACCTTTTTTTTTTTTTTTTTTTTTTTTGTTGACGATGTGGAAATCCTCGATGGATGTCCCCCGCCCTGGGGAGAGCGGAGGGGTCTGTCAGACTCATACTGACTAAAACCACACCGGTGTTCCCTCGCACACTTGCGTCGGGGGGCAGCGGGAACGAATGTGACTTCCGCTGCCCCGGACTAGTGCCGGCCCGCTCGACCAGTGCGGGCCTCGTCCCTGGGGGGAGTGAGGTGTGCTCCCCCCGTTACGTCTGTGAGAGGCGCGCGTGGAACACTACGCGCCACCGTCTCGGGTCCAGTGATATGGGGGGCGACGGATGTCCCCGAATCCGTCGCCCCTGGACCCGTTTAGGGGGGCCGGAAGAGGGCGTTATCCGCCCTCTGCCGACGCCCGGTGCGTCTGCTGCGGGATGGGAAGGCACTCGAGATCTCCCTCTCCCTCTCCGCAGCTTCCTTCTGCGACATGACGGTTTCGCAGAAGGACACCACCGCGTCCCAGGACTCTGTGCTGTCGACCATCGCGTGAGCAACGGTCGGCAGCGACAGGTCTCCACCTATCTCTGTCACGAGGGCACGGCGCGGCTCGTCCCACGCGGGACATTCTGCCAGCGTATGCCGCGCCGTATCCTCCAAACACTGGACGCAGTGATGGCACCGAGCGTCCGGCTCCCTGCTTATGCGACACAGGTACTTCCCGAAGCAACCGTGCCCCGAGAGCACCTGCGTCGCCCGAAACGTCAGGGAGCCGTGCTTCCTCCCGAGCCAGTCGTCGAGTACTGGCCGGATCGCCTCGATTGTGTCGAGGCCGGCGGAGGGATGGTGAAGCCTCCCCCGCCATTCCGCCACCATGACCTGTCGGAGCTGAGACCGGTGCAACGTGATCTGTCGCTGCACCAGCCTTTCGCCCCGATCCTTGGCGTCCTCGCGCCACTTGTGAAGTGTCGCGAGGGCTTTCGCCTCCAGGTCCCACGGCGGGGATCCGGCCAGTACACAAGCCGCCTCGTAGGAGATCGTGCGATAACCCCGTATGACCCTGACGGCCATCGCTCTCTGCGGTTTGCGCAGGACTGCAATAGTGCGGGCCGTCAGGTCCGTCGCCCATACCGGGGCCCCGTAAAGGGCCATGGATCGCACGATCCCCACGTACAACCGCCTACAGGCGGTGCTCGGGCCCCCCAAATTGGGAAGCAGCGTTGACAGCGCGCCCGCCGCGCCCATCAATTTGGGCACCAGCCGCTGAAAGTGGGGTCCGAAGTCCCAACGGCTGTCGAGCACCAATCCCAGGTACTTCATGGTTGACTCGACAGCGATTCGGGCCCCCCCGACCACTATGTGTGATCCCAGCGGCGGCGCCCGTCGGGGGCCATGAAACGCAATGGCCTCCGACTTGTTGAGGGCCACCTCCAGGCCCAGGCGCCGGATGCGGCTCACCACCTGCGAGACCGCAGCCGTAGCCAGCAACGCTGCTTCCCTGTACGAGCTCCCCCGGGCAATGACCAGCGTGTCGTCCGCATAACACGTCAGGTTCACTCCCGGTGGAAACTCGCACCGCAAAACCCAGTCGTAACCGATGTTCCACAAGGGAGGGCCCAGAACCGACCCCTGTGGAACACCGCACGACATCTCGCGACGGCCATCGCCGTCGCGTCCCATGTAGGTGACACACCTTCCCGACAGATAAGCCCCCACAATGTTGCGGAGGTAGAGAGGCACCCGGTGGTAGCGCAGGGCCTCCCTAATGCAACCCCAGGGCAGGGTGTTGAAGGCGTTGGAGATGTCCAAGGACACCGCCAGCACCACCCCGCCCCGAGACACTGCTTCCTCCGCCAGGACTCTTACTCTCATTATGGCGTCAATGGTAGAGCGCCCACGACGGAACCCAAACTGGCTGTCGTCCAGGTTCGGCCCCTCTGTACACAAGTGGCTGACGAGGCGGTCTGCGATTATTCGCTCCATCATCTTGCCCGCCTCGTCCAGCAGCACTATGGGCCGATAAGCGGACGACGAGTCCGCCGGGCGCCCCGCCTTCCTGAGCAAGACCAGTCGACCAGTCTTCCACCGGGTAGGGAACTGGCCCTGCTCAAGGCATGCCAAGAAGAGTCCTCTCAGTGGGGGCTCCAGCTCCTTCATGGCGAGGACCAGAGCGCAACCTTTTTTTTTTTTTTTTTTTGTTGCGAGGTGGAAAATCCGGAAACGGATGTCCTCCGCCTGGGGAGGGCGGAGGGGTCTGTCAGGCTCATACTGACTAAAAACCACCCCGGTGTTCCCTCGCACACTTGCGTCTGGGGGCAGCGGGAACGAATGTGACTTCCGCTGCCCCGGACTAGTGCCGGCCCGCTCGACCAGTGCGGGCCTCGTCCCTGGGGGGAGTGAGGTGTACTCCCCCCGTTACGTCCGTGAGAGGCGCGCGTGGAACACTACGCGCCGCCGTCTCGGGTCCATTATGATGGGGGGCGACGGATGTCCCCGAATCCGTCGCCCCTGGACCTGTTTAGGGGGGCCGGAAGAGGGCGTTATCCGCCCTCTGCCGACGCCCGGTGCGTCTGCTGCGGGATGGGAAGGAACTTGAAATCTCCCTCTCCCTCTCCGCAGCTTCCTTCTGCGACATGACGGTTTCGCAGAAGGACACCACCGCGTCCCAGCACTCTGTGCCATCGACCATCGCGCGAGCAACGGTCGACAGCGACAGGTCTGCTCCTACCTCTGTGATGAGGGCACGGCGCGGCTCGTCCCATGCGGGACATTCTGCCAGCGTATGCCGCGCCGTATCCTCCGGACACTGGACGCAGTGATGGCACCGAGCGTCCGGCTCCCTGCTTATGCGACACAGGTACTTCCCGAAGCAACCGTGCCCCGAGAGCACCTGCGTCGCCCGAAACGTCAGGGAGCCGTGCTTCCTCCCGAGCCAGTCGTCGAGTACTGGCCGGATCGCCTCGATTGTGTCGAGGCCGGCGGAGGGATGGTCAAGCCTCCTCCGCCATTCCGCCACCATGACCTGTCGGAGCTGAGACCGGTGCAGCGTGATCTGTCGCTGCACCAGCCTTTCGCCCCGATCAACCTAACCTAACCTTACCTTTTTTTTTTTTTTGTTGCGGGGTGGAAAATCCGGAAACGGATGTCCTCCGCCTGGGGAGGGCGGAGGGGTCTGTCAGGCTCCAACTGACTAAAAACCACCCCGGTGTTCCATCTCTCACCTACGCCAGGGGTCGCGGGAACGTACGACTCTTCCGCAACCCCCGGCTAGTGCCGGCCCGCTACGGCGGGCCTCATCTCGGGTCGAGGGGGGGGAGGTGTTTGACTCCCCCCGCGACGTCTCAGAGGGGCGCGCGTGGAACACTACGCGCCGCCACCTCGGGTCCGATGTATAGGGGGTGACAGACGTCCCCACGTCCGTCGCCCCTGGACCCCGGATGAGAGGTCGTGATCTCCCTCTCCCTTTCCGCAGCCTCCTTCTGCGAGATGACTGTTTCGCAGAAGGAAACCACTGCTCCTCGCTACCGACCATCGAGTTCACAACGGCCGGCAGCGAGAGGTCACTGCCTACTCCAGAGATGAGGGCACGGCGCGGCTCCTCCCAAGCGGCACACTCTGCCAGCGTGTGCCAGGCCGTGTCCTCTCGACAGTCGACGCAGTGGTGGCACCGTGCGTCCGGCTCCCTGTTTATGCGACACAGGTACTTCCCGAAGCAACCGTGCCCCGAGAGCACCTGCGCCACCCGAAACGACAGGGAGCCGTGCCTTCTCCCGAGCCAGAGATCGAGCACTGGCCGGATCGCCTCGATGATGTTGAGGCCGGCGGTAGGGCGTGAAAGCCTGTCCCGCCATTCCACCACCAGGACCTCGTGAAGCTGCGACCGACGCTGCTCCAGCTGTCGCTGCATCGGTCGCTCGCCTCGCGCCCGCATTTCCTCGCGCCACCGATACAGTGACGCGAGAACTCTCGCCTCCAGGTCCCAGGGCGGGGATCCGGCCAGTGCGCAAGCCGCCTCGTAGGAGATCGTGCGATATCCTCTGATGACTCTGACGGCCATCGCCCTCTGCGGTTTCCGCAGGACTGCGATGCTGCCGGCCGTCAGGTCAGCCGCCCAGATCGGGGCCCCGTACAGGGCCATCGATCGCACGATCCCCACGTAGAGCCGCCTACAGACGGCGCTCGGGCCCCCCAGATTGGGAAGCAGCGTTGACAGCGCCCCAGCCGCGCCCAACAACTTGGGCGCCAGCCGCCGGAAGTGGGGTCCGAAGTCCCACCGGCTGTCGAGCACCAATCCTAGGTACTTCATGGTAGGCTCGACAGCGATCTGGACCCCCCCGACCACTATGTGTGATCCGGGCGGCGGCGCCCGCCGGGGACCATGGAACACCATGGCCTCCGACTTGTTGAGGGCCACCTCCAGGAACCTAACCTAACCTAACCTAACCAGACCTTGGTAGGATTTTAAGACCGTGTTAAAGTAGAAAATTTTAATTAGTGATTAATTATTATATATACCTTCCGTGTTCCCCCCTTTACAGGGACATAGAAGTACCTACGTACCAGTGTCCTTACATACCTCTCCCCTCCCAAACGATTACTATTGACCAGACCCCCCCTTTACAGGGGTCTGTTTTTACATATATCTGCCGCTAATGATACTAATGTTCCGCACCCCATCTGCAACTTTGAGGACGATGGGCTCCGGGAGCTCGCCGCGATCGGCGGAGAAGGCGGGGCCTTCGCCTGCTGACGCGAGGAGGAGAATCTCCTTCGGAGAAGACACTCCTTCCGCGTCACAAAAAGGCCCTGATACTCCGGGGACGCGCCGAGCTGCTGTGGACGCACCGCTCAAGAAGCCTGAGGCCGGGTACCCCAGTCGTACTGCGGAAGCGAGAGCCTGCCTAAATAAGGCTAAGCTTAATTTAGGCAACTCTCGCAACCTTAAGACCGACATAAAGACTGCGGTACTCGGGGCCATAAACAGGCTTTTTGAGCTGGTGAAAGAGGCCGAGCGCGACGGAGTTCCTCTCGCACCTGCAGCCGTACCGGTTGCCGCGCCCACCGCTGACTGTTGTCCTACGTCCATTTCCGAGAGTCTTGCCACCCAGACTGAGCTCATCACCATATTAAAGGAGCACATCTCGATCGTCAAGGAGATTTCCGAGAATGTGGAAAAGCTCCGAGACAGTCTGGCGGGCTTGGAAAATGTCGGGGAGAGGACCTACGCTGGTGTAGTGGCCGCGAGTAACCGCCACACCGGAGGACAGGCCCCGGAGCGAGCGACGCTACACTCAGTGGTGGTCTCCTCGAAACAGGAAATGGACACGGCGGACGAAGTCCTAGAACGAGTGAGAAAAGCGGTGGATGCGAAGGAGGGCTGGGTGCGAGTGGAAAGGGTCCGTAAGGCCAAAGACCAAAAGATCGTCATGGGGTGCGCCACAAAAGAGGAGAGGGAGAAATTAAAGAAGCGATTAGAATCGGCCGGAGAGAACCTCGTCGTCGAGGTAGTGAAAAACAGGGACCCACTTCTGGTTCTTAGGGACGTGCTGTTAATACACAGCGATGAGGAAGTCGTCAGAGCCCTTAAGAACCAGAACCGGGAGATCTTTCACGGCCTCGGGGACGAGGAGAAGATCGCAGTAAAGTTTAGGAAGAAGTCCAGAAACCCACATGTAAACAGCATTGTGCTAAGTGTTTCCCCAGCAATCTGGAGACGCGCGCTCGATGTAGGCAAGCTTCGGATTGACCTGCAAAGAGTGCGCGTTGAAGACCAGACGCCTCTGGTGCAGTGCACCCGCTGCTTAGCATACGGCCACGGCAAGCGTCTCTGCACGGAGCCGGTGGACCTGTGCAGCCACTGTGGCGGTCCGCACGTTAGGACGGACTGCCCAGTCAAACACCTTGGCGAAGCAGCGGTTTGTGTGAACTGCACCAGAGCCAAGCTGGGGGAGCACCAGCACAATGCGTTTAGCACGGAATGCCCGGTACGCAGGAAGTGGGACGCATTCGCGCGAGCAACAATAGCGTACTGCTAAAGTTGTCAGTGCGCCCACTTCCGCATACTCAGAGACGACCAGTTTGACACAACCAGATTGCAGACGCATTGAGCGAACCACTAGGGTTGGCTTAATGGAGAACGTTAATTGGAGCCACTTTCATGAGAAAGTGGCTGAAATTATGCAGAACCGTAAGTCAATTCTAGTGGAATCGTCAAGTTGTGTCAAACCTGGAGAAAAATACTGCTGCCACCTCTTAAAAACAAAAGTAAAAATCTGTAAAAATAAAATAATTCATAAATCTGGCATCTTATTGAATAAATTTGGCAAATACTGATATAACATTATATACTGAGTATATTGTGCAGATATCAGAATTTTTGTTTTACCAAAAATAAATGAAATTAAATTAAATATCATCTGAGGACATACGCGCAGAAATATGCCAGGGCGGGCATAAGTGCTATTAAATCTTTAAATTAGGGTAAAATAGTAGACATCAATAGTAAAAATACATATAGTAAATTATAAAACAGACATCAATTGTGAGGCATATTTTGTTAGTAATAATAGTAAATAAATAAGTAAATGTAAAATAGTTTTGATTTCCTGTTCATGTTTTAACAAGAAAATAGAGAGCATGGTCTCTTCGGCCTCCTACGAATCAATCGCTATTCAAGGCAAAAAATCCGCACCTAAGGTCTCTGATAATGTCAGAGGGACACTGGCGGGGCAGGAGTGTGGTTTTAGCCGGTTCGAGTCCGGCACTACCTCGACTGTCTCACACACTGTGAGATAGTCGAGGTGTCCGTGGGGATTTCCCACTCCTGCCAAAACAAAAAGAAAAAAAAAAAAAAAAAAACCAGACCTTGGTTGCTAAGCCAGTGCGGTCGATTCGATTTCTGTGCGCGATTTCAATAATAATATTTATTTTAATTACAATATTATTTATTAACCGACTTCTAAAAAAGGATCATCGCCTGTACGGGTGAGTTCAGTGCGCTGTTTTCAGCACCTACGTCTGCAAAAAAGTCAAAAAACTGTCGACTAAAACATCATTCTTCCAAATTTATTGTTTCAACCTTTAGTCGCAATAGCCTTAACCTTCCATCCCTGTGCTCTGGTCCGCGTCCCGCGTCCCGGAGTCCTGGTTGGGAGTAAAAAACCAAAAATTTTGCGTTGAAAACAGGTTTTTCGACCAAAACTTCAAAAATTTGTTCTTTCTTTAGATTGTTTTATTCCATAATCGGCTAGCCCGCGCGAAGCCGCGTCTCTGGACACCTCGCACGCGCGTCTAGCTCGAATAACACCCTGTAGTGTATAGGAAGGTAGACTAGAAGGGATCGACAAAATCCTAAAATTTTTTATTGTTGCTTCAGAGTGAGCTCGACTCAGTGACAGTGGGAAAAATACAAATAACGCGTCTCTAGCTCATAAATCGCCTCCTTTAATAAATTGACCGAGCAACAGTGACAAATTTTTTGTCTGACAAGACTAAGTCCTATATTTAGGACTGTTATATAATACTATCTTTATTTTTACCTTATTTTGTTTTACTATTATAATTTTATTTACACTTATTTTCTACTCTGGATCCCCTCTTTACAGGGATTCAGACTCTTTGAACAGTGTCCTCTGACAAATTTACCATCTAGTTATCCTTCGGTAAATATGTTTGGAATGGGAATAAGAACTCCTGTCTCGACTAAGGCAAAGCCTGTGGAGGAGAGTTTAGGCGCGGAAGAGGCACGCCCGGCACAAGCGGGCCCCTCAGTTAGGCGCAGTGTCGGTGAGTGGGAAGCTAACAAAGAAACTTAAAGCGGGGCAACCCCAAAAAGCCCAAACACCTCCCAAAAAGGCACCCGTGCCCACTCCCCCTAACAAGACTCTCGTGCCCACTTCCCCCAAACTCAAGTCCAAAGCAGTGATCGCCCAGCAGGCTAAAATAGAGATACAAAAGCGGCCTGAAAAAGCCTTGGAGAGCCCGCCTCGAGAGGTGACACCCGTGAGATACTTAAATAGAACCACTGAGGCAAAGGCGTGTCTCTCAAAGGCGAAACAACATCTAGACAGCTCCCGGAACCTTAAAAAAGAAATCAAGGACGGGTTACTCGTAGCTGTCAACAGGTTGTATTGCCTAGTCAGGGAGGGAGAGATGGAAAAAGGAAAGGGATCGAGGGAGGTTGCCGAAGCTGAAAAAGCTTACAAGGATCCCATGCCAACCACAGGTGAACCGACAGAGCTCATGATGCAGCTCATGGAAAACCTTCAGCAGCATAAACAGGCGCTGGAGGAATGCCAACAGCACACACGGGCCCTGTCGGATCACCTTCAGCAGGCCCCTCGCTACGTCGCAGGCCAAAGCCCATCGTTCGCAGAGATGGCCGCCGTCCCCAAGCAGCGGTTCCAGGAGCCTCTTCACTCGGTGATTGTGTCATCAGTCGATGACAAAGACACCGGGGAAGAGGTTCTGGCAAAGCTAAGGACGGCAGTAGATGCCAGGCATGAGGGCACCAGAGTGGAGCGACTGCGAAAAGCGAGAGACCAAAAGGTGGTGGTCGGCTTTAAGACCAGGGAGGAGCTCACTCGGGTGGCAGAGAGGATCAAAAAGGCCGGAAATCTAATGGTGGAAGAGGTGAAAAATAAAGACCCTCTCATCATCGCCAAGGACGTCCTCTCGTGCCACTCGGACGAGGAGATAATAGAAGCTTTGAAACGGCAAAACAGTCACCTGATTGGGGACGTGCCTGCGGATGACCTAAGGATGGGGGTGAAGTACCGTCGTAGGACGAGGAACCCCCACATGTGCCACGTCATCCTGCAGGTGGCACCGACAGTGTGGCAGAGGCTGACATATGCTGGGCGAGTGCATATCGACTTGCAGCGGGTTCGGGTGCTGGACCAGTCGCCACTGATTCAGTGCACCCGCTGTTTGCGCTTCGGCCATAGTCGCAAGCTGTGCACGGAACCCGCCGACCTCTGCACACACTGTGGAGACCCCCATATGAGGGCAGACTGCCCCTCGAGGTTAGCTGCTGAGCCACCCAAGTGCCGAAACTGCGTTTCCGCTAAAATGGGTAAGACGGAGCACAACGCCTTCGACAGCGAGTGCCCTGTTCGTGTCAAATGGGACGGATTGGCGCGGCTGTCGGTAGCGTATTGCTAAGGTGGTCCCGGGCGGAAGCGCAGAAACCGGCGAAGGCAGACCCCACCAGTATCGAGTCGTTCAGGCAAACCTCCAAAAAAGCAAACTCGCTACAGCTGAACTCATTGTTGAGGCAGGAAAAAGAAAGCTGGCGTTTGCAATGGTCCAAGAGCCATATATAGGTGGGATTGGAGAAATGAAGAGCCATCCGGGTACGCGAGTAGTGCAATGCGCCAGGAAGACCGAGAAAGTCAACAAAGCGGCCATTGTACTCTTTGACGACACCATAGACCTCACGCAGTGCCCAACCCTGACCACTGAAAACTTCGCAGTGGCGAAACTGAGGACAGGAGCTTGGGAAATAGGCGTGGTGTCAGTGTATCTGGATGGTGGACAGCCTATTGAGCCAGACTTGGACCATTTTAAGAAAATCATAGACGAGATTGGAGTTAACGACGTGGTACTGGGGGGAGATGTCAACGCCTGGAACACATGGTGGGGAAGCCGGGAGGCGGATCAGAGGGGCGAGGCACTGGCAGGTGCACTCGACGAACTGGGGCTCCACATCCTGAACCTGGGAACGGCTCCTACCTTCGATGTTATCAGAGGAGGCCAAAGGTACTGCAGCTGCGTTGACATAACGACCTGTACGGAAGACATGCTTCGGGGAGTGGCAAATTGGAGACTATCCGGGGACGTCACAACTTCGGACCACAAGGCGATCCTTTTTGAACTAAATCTGGAAAAATCAATCGGTATGGATATAAAAAGGACGACAAGAAAATTTAACACAAAAAAGGCAAAATGGGTACAATTCTTTGGGAAACTTGACGAAATTTGGGAACAAAATAAAATAAACAAAACGGAAATAGATAAAATAATTACAAAAGAAGAGTTGGATAAAACAACCGAAAAATATACAGAAGCTATAGTTGAGGCATGTGAAGGGACCATACCGATTATTAGCAAAAGAAACCAGACAGGATTGCCTTGGTGGACCGAAGAGTTGACACGACTTAAACATGAAGTCAAAAGACGGAAAAGAAGAATCTCCAGTGCCGCACCGCGACGCCGAGCATGGGTCGTAGACCTATATAACGCAGCTAAAGAGGAGTTGAGACAAAAGATGGAGAGTACGCTGACATCTAGCTGGAAGGAGTTCTGTGGAAGGCAAGAACGTGAAACAATGTGGGACAGCATATATCGGGTAATAGGCCGCACTGCCACTAGGCAGGAAGACATACCGCTAGTACAAAACAACAACGTACTCAGCAGCGAAGAGTCAGCCCGGGTGCTTGCGAGGACGTTTTATCCTGAGGATAAAACACAGGATGACAATGCGGACCACAATAGAATAAGAGAGCTGGCGAATAGAGTAAATGAATACACGAATGGTGAGACATTCGACCCTCTATTCACGGTAGATGAACTAAAGTGGGCCGCATCTAGTTTTAATCCGAAGAAAGCCCCAGGCATCGACGGACTGACAGCGGACATATGCAGGGCGGCTATTGCCCAAAACCCGCAACTGTTCTTGGCAGTACTCAACAAATGCCTCAATCTTTTCCACTTTCCGACCATCTGGAAAGAGGCAGTAGTTGTGGTCCTTAGAAAACCGGGTAAGGACGACTACGCGCACCCCAAATCATACAGGCCGATTGGGCTATTGCCTGTACTTGGAAAAATCCTTGAAAAGATGCTGGTACGTCGGATTAGGTGGCATATGGGGTGGGTTTGTGTTTATGCTTTTGCGGTTGCACAACGACACGCTTTGCTTACGCTTTGCTTGGTAGTATAGATACAAGCCTACCTTACTGCTTCCCTCAGAAGCGGTAAGGTGGCGGGGTCTTGAGGGAGAGCGCTACAGTCGTGTGGATCCTCAAGGCAAGTCTGGCGGATTCACCTTCACGAGGTTGCCGCCCTGTTCTTGGTCTAATTCCCTAAGAAATAGACGCAACAAAAACCACCAGGCGCTTTTTCTCCTAACCATGACTCTCTGTGACTGAGTGGTTGTGGGCTCGGCCGTCACTAAACTCTGCTGGCGACGGGTAGGAACATATAGTCACCTGCGCTAGGACCTGCGCAGTCGAGCGCCGTAAGCGGGGATGAAGGAGTCCTGGGGGGCTGAGTCGAGCGGCGCTGGCGGTAATGTGTCCGTAAGGCAACACGCCCTCTTTGGTCCGGATTTCAAGCAAAACGGTAGCCCTAACCAATAGCCAAGGGTAGGGAAATGGTCAGAGTGTCCCGTCAGAGGGCCTCGGCGAGGAGCGGGGGGTCCGCTGTGGCCGTCCTCGGATTGTCGCAGCGGTGGGTTAAGGTCATGCTGACGGTGTAAGTGAGGGTTGATCAGTTCCAGAAGGGACAGGGCGTCCCCACGGCCAACCCGATCAAGCACCCGATGTCGCACTGTAAGCCAGCCTCTCGCCCCTATATCTCGATGGTACTCCTAACGGTAAGCTAGTTTGTAGCGAGACGTTCCCAGGTGCGGGCTCCGTGGAGGGTGGGAGGCCAGAGAGATGAAACAAAACTACAACTAACTATGGATACTACAAGCCCATACGACACCAAACACACACACACACACACAAACGCTACACAAACAAACACACCCACCACACACACATACACACACACCACACAACCACACATCGGAGTGGAGGCGAAAGCCAAAGATACTCCCAAGAGGGGTGCATGCAGCACCTCTCTCGCCCCTGGGTGCTCCGC
Organism: Cerastis leucographa; assembly: GCA_963082945.1. Classification (NCBI taxonomy): domain Eukaryota; kingdom Metazoa; phylum Arthropoda; class Insecta; order Lepidoptera; family Noctuidae; genus Cerastis; species Cerastis leucographa. The sequence goes on along the minus strand of OY720374.1, from coordinate 11,358,460 downwards.
TGTCAATGCAGCGGGCTCCAGCGCGGGTACCGGTCCGGCTGCGGCGAGAACCGTGGCCAAGACCAAAATAAAGTCCCGGAAAATACAGAGGACATCGGCGCTGATTGGGACCAGTACCGATCCTCTTTTAGTTAGTTACAGGTGTACAGCCCCCCACGACGGTTAATACCGGTGGCAGGGCTCCTCTACTGAAGACACCTCCACCTATGGCTCCTCAAGCTACCCCTCCCCCGCTGGCCGTCACTGGCCAACCGGACGAGATCAGCACCGCCGGGGACACGTCCGCGTTTACCTGGCAGGTGCAGGGTAATAGGCGGAGGAAGGCCAAGGACACTCCGGCTACACAACGCGCTGATCCCTCAGCGCCAGTAGCTCCGGCCCCTACGGCGGGCAACGGTTGGAGAAGGAACAGACCGTCCAAAAAGGAACGGCGCCAGAAACGGTGGAAAGGTAAGACTCCACGTAATCTACAGGCTAACGCCGCAGATTCGGCTCGACCGACCGGCTGTAATGTCATCTTCTCCGCAGGAAAGCGGGAGCAGGCCATGGTCGACAATAGTCGCCCAGGACCCAGCCAACCGTCAACCAGCTTGAAGGGACAAGCCCAGATGACAGCACAGGGACCCGATCGGAAGGATCAGGCCACGGCCAAGCGAGCTCTCAACGAGACCTCGTCACCTCGTGGGGAGCATAAGCGGCCGCGGCTTGATAAATCCAAGCGGGCCGCCAACCGTAGCTACGCCCAAGCTGTGGGCTCCGAGCTTGATGTCGCAGTCACCTGCGACCGCACGGGGTTCATAACCAAGGGGACATCAGAAGAGGTGCTCGCGGCCATACAGAGGAGGATCGTCACCGAGTGCCTCTCCGCTAAACAGGACTCACCTGCACCGGCCTTTAGAGCAAGGCCGGTGTTCACCGGAGGGGTCTTAAAACTGTGGCCTTGCAGTGACTACACCTTAGCCTGGCTGAGGACGGTGATATCTGAGATGCCTCCCTCCACTAGTACCTCGCTAGTGGTCAGGAGGCAGACGGAAATAAAAAGGCGAGTGAGATGCGGCATTCTCATCCCGGATGCACAGGGGATTTTCGCAGAGCAGTCCATCATTGGACGCGCTCTGTGCTACCAAAATCCCTGGATCGACATCAAGGGATGGGTACTGCTGCACACGGACAGACAGGCCGATGCGTGGTTCGTGGTGGTCGGGGTCCCTGAGGACCAAATTCCCACCCTGATGAAGGCCGAACGTCGTCTCTCCTTCGGGGTAGGGACGGCGTACGTGAAATTTCAGGGTGCGAACGGCAGATTTGTCGACGTCCCTCAGGGATGGGACCCGGCCACGGGGACGATCGTCGAGGTCAAGAAGGAGGAGAAGGTAGCTTCCCCCCACACTGACACCGCGGCAGCAACCGTGGTTGCACCTGCGGCAGCAGCGCCGCCGGTGCCGACGGTGCCAGCAGCGCCAGAGGTGCCAATAGCGCCGGTGGAGCCGGCAGCGCCTGCGGCGCCAGAGGTGCCAACATCTACAGCAGTCCCGGCCGCGGCCGGCGTGGACGCTGTCCTCACATCGGGTGACGAGCTCGATGGCAATAACTTGTCGTCGGTCTCGGACTCGGAGGGGGACGGCTTTGACGCGGGTGACCTGTTCGCCGGGCTGCGTCTGGAGGGCGACGAGGAAGGCACGACCAGCGATGGCGTCCCCTTCGTCGACCTGTAGAGTGCTGCAGGCTAACCTCCACCACAGCCAAACCGCAACGGCTCAGCTGCGTAAGTGGTTGGAGGTCCAACATACGGCCATTGCCTTGATCCAGGAGCCGTGGATCAGGGCCGGCCACATACAAGGCCTCTCCAATCTTGGAGGTAAGCTTCTGGTTAGTACAGATCACGATCACCCAAGATCGTGCATTTATACGACAGGTAACATTAAAGCACAACCACTGACAGACTTCTGTTGCAGGGATATCTCTGCAGTAAGGTTGACCTTACAGCGCGACGACACAGAGGTAGCAGTCGTCTTCGCCTCGGCATACATGCCTGAGGCTGAGGATCCGCCGCCGCATGACCTCGCCCGCCTCGTGAGACATTGCGAGAGCTTGGGGCTGGAGGTTGTCATAGGCGCTGACGCTAACGCTCATCACCCTCTGTGGGGCATGGAAACGCAAAACGAACGGGGTAAGGCTCTAGTTGACTATTTATTCACTACAAACTTAACCCTACTAAATACAGGCTCCGAACCAACCTTCGTAACCAGGCGCAGCCGTACAATCATAGACCTAACCCTGGCATCAGAGGGTGCAGCGGCCATGGCCACCGGGTGGCAGGTGTCCAGGGAGGCCTCCTGCTCGGACCATAGGTGGATCCGTTTCGACATCCAGGTTAGTGTCACGCCAATACTGCCACGGCGTAACCCACACAACACAGACCGTGCTGCCTATACACGAACCCTAGAAACCAAGCTTGCACCGACCGATCATCGGTCAACGTTCGAGGACATCTTGCAGATTGACGACCAAGTCAACCACCTTACAAAATCAATGTTAGACAGCTACCACTCAGCCTGCCCGGAAACCACTCCGCCCTCTACACCGGGGCAGCAACCTTGGTGGGGAGCGGATCTGGAACGCAAGCGCAGGAAGGTAAGGACAGCACTGAATAGAGCCATGAACAGCTGCGCTGACAGGGACTGGGACGCGTACAAAGCGGCCAAGTCCTGCTATAAAAAATGCATCAGGTTCAGGAGCAAAAATGGATGGCGCAAATACTGTGGCAACATCGAATCATGCCAACAAGCTAATAGGGTAAGGAAAATACTGGCTCAGCAAAACACGACTGGGCCTGTTGTTCTCCGAAAACCGGACAGCACACTCACCACATCAACAGAAGAGGCGATGCGCGTCCTAATTGAAACTCACTTCCCAGGATGCGCTTTCGCTCAGGTAATTGAGTGGACCGAGACAAACCAAACACCAACAGAGAACGACTGGCGCTACGCACATAAAGTGGTGACGCTGGAGAAACTCCAGTGGGCGATCCAGTGCTTCCATCCTTTTAAGGCGGCAGGTCCGGACGGGATCTTTCCCGCCTTACTACAGTGGGGAGGAATCTCCGTTGCCGGTAGACTGGTCCCCCTAATGAGAGCGTGCCTGGCCTTTAGATACGTTCCGAAAGGATGGAGGGAAGTGAAAGTCATATTCATTCCAAAGCCAGGTAAGAGTGACTACACCAATGCCAAATCCCACAGACCAATCAGCCTAACCTCCTTCCTTCTAAAAACCATGGAGAGAATTTGCGAGAGAGAGCTGAGGGAGGGCGCGTTGAAAACTATTCCACTACACAGCAACCAACATGCATACAGCTCGGGTAAGTCCACTGAATCGGCACTCCACCTGGTAGTCAGTCGGATTGAAGATGCTATACATCAGAAGGGTACCTGCCTTGGAACCTTCATAGACATCGAAGGAGCCTTCGATAAAACCAACTTTTCCAGCATCAGCTCCGCCTTGTCTCGCCATGGGGCGGAACAGGTGCTGATTGACTGGATTACTAACATGCTGAGCAAACGAGCGGTTCGCTTAGAAGGACAGCAGCAGATGGCTCTGATAGCCAGAGGTTGCCCCCAAGGAGGAGTAATTTCCCCCCTCCTCTGGAATCTGGTGATAAATGATCTCATCACCAAACTCAACGCCAGTCATTTCTACACAATTGGGTATGCAGATGACCTTGCTATTCTCATCTCGGGAAAAGTGACAGGAACAATCTGTAACCTCACCCAACAGGCGCTACGCATCGTGGAACGATGGTGCAGGGAATATGACCTTTCAGTCAATCCCACGAAAACTGAGTTAGTCATGTTCACCCAAAAACGAACTTTAGGACCTTATCGCTTGCCTAAACTATTTGATACAGAACTTCAGTTAGCCACTGAAGTCAAGTACCTGGGAGTCATCCTAGACAGTAAGTTAAACTGGAGCAGTCACTTAGACAACAAAATAAACAGGGCGTGCATCACCTTCTGGCAGTGCAGGAGGATGATAGGTAAGAAGTGGGGCCTATCCCCCAAAATAATTCTTTGGCTATACCGCGCGGTGATCCGTCCCATGATCTCGTACGGGGCGGTGGTCTGGTGGCCACGCACCAGACTAGTCACAGCCTCGAACAAACTTCAACGCATGCAAAGGCTTGCCTGCATGGCAATTACAGGCTGCATGAGAACCACTCCGACAGCGGCTCTCGAAGCCATGCTGGAGCTTCCGCCGCTCCATCTGTACATACAACAGGAGGCAACAATGGCGGCAGCACGCCTCAAAACACTTCAACTGTGGAGTAAGTCAAACACGCAACACACTGCGGCACTAGAGGGATTCTACAACGAGTTCCCCCTGGCGAAAGCCATTAACGATCGGGTACCAAAACAATTTGTATTCGACAAAAAATACAAGATCCAGCTCCACGAGGACCACCGCTGCGAGGGGTTAAACCCTGCAGAGTTACGGATCTTCACGGACGGATCTAAAACAGGTACGGGTACTGGGGCCGGAGTATTCTCAGAGGATCTCAACATCCATATAGCCGTACCACTGGGGGTCCACAACACGGTATTTCAGGCGGAATGCATGGGCATTTCCCTGGCCGCATCAGCCATCTTAGCCAGGAGGGCTAAGGACCACTCTATCCGCATACTTTCAGACAGCAGGGCTGTACTGTTAGCACTAGACAACCACACGGTCACCTCCGGGTTAATTTACGAGTGTCACCAGCGCCTAAACCAGGTCGGTAATCACAATAACATAACCATACAATGGATTAAGGGCCACAGCGATTCCCGGGGCAACGATGCAGCGGACGAACTCGCTAGAAGGGGTTCCAGTATGGCAGCAGTAGGACCAGAACCTATCGTGCCACTCCCCTTCGGATATCTACGGACTCTGGTAAGGAAACGCACCAGTGATCAACACCACAAACTGTGGCTAGACCATGGTGAGTGTAGGCAGGCCAAGGAGGCACTTCCTACTATAGATGGCCGCCTCACCAAACGGATGCTTCGGCTGACCAAATTACAGCTCCGCATAGTCACAGCCGCCATCACTGGTCACGGCTCTTTTAATAAACACCTCTTTGTCCTAGGTGTCACAGATAGTCCACTGTGCAGAGCCTGCTTGGAGGAGGACGAGACAGCAGCCCACGTGCTTCTACACTGCCCAGAGGTTGCAACATACAGGGCAAAGTACTTAGGTAACCCAGGTACTCTCCGCGAGATCGTCAGCAACACCAAGGGGCTGCTGGCCTTTCTCGGGGAGCTGGGGTGGTTGGAGTAATGTTCCCACCCGTACGCAAAATACGCGCTTTAGACGTGGAGTTGCGGAAACCAGCCCGCTATACAATACAATTAGGTGGCATATATCGCCACGGGCCAGTAGAAGCCAGTACGGATTTATGCCACAGCGCAGCACTGAGGACTCCCTCTATGACCTGATGACACACATTAGAGACCGATTGAAAGAGAAGAAGATCATCGTCGTCATATCATTGGACATAGAGGGAGCCTTCGATAATGCCTGGTGGCCAGCAATGAAATGCCGACTGGCAGAAACAGCGTGCCCGGTGAACCTACGACGCCTGGTAGATAGTTATCTACTGGACAGGAAAGTAAGGGTCCGGTACGCTGGAGCAGAGTACGTACAGGGAACATCTAAAGGTTGCGTACAAGGATCCATAGGAGGGCCCACATTTTGGAACCTACTTTTGGATCCACTGCTCAAAGAACTGGAGGAACGTGGCGATTATTGCCAAGCATTCGCGGATGATGTGGTCCTGATTTTCTCGGGTGAAACAGCGCTTGATGTCCAGAGACGGGCCAATGCGAGTCTCGTTCATGTCCAGAAGTGGGGAGTCGAAAACAAACTGAAGTTTGCGCCGCAAAAAACAAAAGCGATGGTCGTCACAAATAAGTTGAAGTTTGATTCACCACTTTTGCGCATGGGCGGTGAGGACATTGCCCTGTCTCGGGAGATCAAGATACTGGGGCTCACAATTGATGATAAGCTAACGTTTAATGCCCACGCCTCGAACGTGACGAGGAAAGCATTAAACATATATAAACAGTTAGCAAGAGCAGCAAAAATCAGTTGGGGCCTAAAACCGGAGATAATCAGGACCATATACACTGCGGTGGTGGAACCGGTCATCACATACGCCGCAAGTGCATGGGCACCTGCTGCCCAAAAGGTTGGAATTAAAAAGCAACTCAGTGTGGTACAGAGGGGGTTTGCGCAGAAGCTATGTAAAGCCTACCGCACAGTCTCCTTGCACTCGGCACTGGTGCTCGCCGGGATACTCCCACTTGACCTCCGTATACGGGAAGTGGCTGCGCTATACGAGGCCAAGGGGGGGTGCCCCAGCCCGCGCTGGGAGGCAGGGAGGTTGAGCGGATGGCTCCAGCAGCAGAAGCACCGCACCCCGCGGAACAAATGTACCTGGAGTTTGAAAGCCTGGTAGACGAGGAACAATACAACAACTACAATAATTTCGCAGTACGGATTTTCACAGACGGCAGCAAGATCGAGGGCAAGGTTGGGGCGGCGCTATCCTTGTGGACTAGTGCGACCGAAACTAAGGCCCTTAAACTAGCTCTGCCGTCCTACTGCACCGTCTACCAGGCCGAGCTCTTAGCCCTACAAAGAGCGGCAGCAGAGGCTTTCAAGCGTGCTGAAACAACTTTCGGCATCTTCAGCGACTCCATGGCAGCCCTTCAGACGATCGCCAACGTAAGCTCCTTCCATCCCTTAGCAGTGGAAACGAGGGACACCATCCGGCGCTGTAAGCTCCAGAACAAGAGTGTCTCCTTGTTCTGGATAAAAGCCCATGCAGGTTTGGAAGGAAACGAGCGAGCCGACCAGCTTGCGAAGGAAGCTGCGCTGAAGTCGAAGAAGAAACCGGATTATGACCTGTGCCCCGTATCATTCGTCAAGAGGCAGATCCGTATGGAGTCACTTGACGAGTGGAATCAAAGGTACCAGCAAGGAGAAACAGCAGGTGTTACAAAGATGTTCTTCCCCAACGCGATCGACTCTTATAAAATTGTGCGAAAAATCCAACCCGCAGGCATCATGACACAAATTTTCACGGGGCATGGTGGGTTCTCCGAATACTTGCACCGCTTCAAATGTAAGGAGAACCCATCCTGCAGCTGTGAACCAGATGCAGTAGAGTCGGTCCCCCATATTCTGGTAGAATGCCCAGTTTTCGGCGAAGAAAGGTTCAAAGTCGAACAAAAGCTAGATACAAGGATAACTATGGACAATATATGTTTAATTTTGGAAAATAGCAAATTAAGACAAGTCTTTTTGGAATATTGCAGCAAAATTATAAACAAAAACAAGACTACTTGAAATACTGTGCTTTATCATATATGAACATTTCCCACAAGAAAAGATATAAAGATTAAAGCACAGAAACAATTAAACAGCAAAAATTAAAAATCAAGAAAATCAAATAAATTAGATACAGAAATTCAAAATTGCAACTTTTTAAAATTGAAGACAACATATAAAAAATGGTATCCAAAACACTAAAAGTCTCAATAAGATCTCTGATGACCCATGTCAGAGGACACTGGCAGAGCAGGAGTGGTTTTTAGCCGGTTCGAGTCCGGCACTACTTCGACTGTCTCACAAGTCGTGAGATAGACGAAGTGTCCGTGGGGATTTCCCTCTCCTGCCAAAACAAAAAAAAAAAAAAAAAAAAAAAAAAAAAAAAAAAACCTAACCTAACCTAACCTTTTTTTTTTTTTTGTTGCGAGGTGGAAAATCCGGAAACGGATGTCCTCCGCCTGGGGAGGGCGGAGGGGTCTGTCAGGCTCCAACTGACTAAAAACCACCCCGGTGTTCCCTCGCACACTTGCGTCTGGGGGCAGCGGGAACGAATGTGACTTCCGCTGCCCCGGACTAGTGCCGGCCCGCTCGACCAGTGCGGGCCTCGTCCCTGGGGGGAGTGAGGTGTGCTCCCCCCGTTACGTCTGTGAGAGGCGCGCGTGGAACACTACGCGCCACCGTCTCGGGTCCAGTGATATGGGGGGCGACGGATGTCCCCGAATCCGTCGCCCCTGGACCTGTTTAGGGGGGCCGGAAGAGGGCGTTATCCGCCCTCTGACGACGCCCGGTGCGTCTGCTGCGGGATGGGAAGGCACTCGAGATCTCCCTCTCCCTCTCCGCAGCTTCCTTCTGCGACAAGACGGTTTCGCAGAAGGACACCACCGCGTCCCAGGACTCTGTGCTGTCGACCATCACGTGAGCAACGGTCGGCAGCGACAGGTCTCCACCTATCTCTGACACTAGGGCACGGCGCGGCTCGTCCCACGCGGGACATTCTGCCAGCGTATGCCGCGCCGTATCCTCCGGACACTGGACGCAGTGATGGCACCGAGCGTCCGGCTCCCTGCTTATGCGACACAGGTACTTCCCGAAGCAACCGTGCCCCGAGAGCACCTGCGTCGCCCGAAACGTCAGGGAGCCGTGCTTCCTCCCGAGCCAGTCGTCGAGTACTGGCCGGATCGCCTCGATTGTGTCGAGGCCGGCGGAGGGATGGTCAAGCCTCCTCCGCCATTCCGCCACCATGACCTGTCGGAGCTGAGACCGGTGCAGCGTGATCTGTCGCTGCACCAGCCTTTCGCCCCGATCCTTGGCGTCCTCGCGCCACTGATGTAGCGTCGCGAGGGCTTTCGCCTCCAGGTCCCACGGCGGGGATCCGGCCAGTACACAAGCCGCCTCGTAGGAGATCGTGCGGCGATATCCCCGTATGACCCTGAACCTTTTTTTTTTTTTTTTTTTTTGTCGCTGGGAAAAAATGCATTACGCATACCCGTCCATCGGGGGATGGGCGGGCTATGTGGGACTCCCCGGTCTGACCCGGTATACCCACTAAAACGACCCAGCGGCATTCCCGCTTCGTCCTAGTGGCGGGGGACTGGAAAACCGGCACAGCCTTTACTTCCAGTCCTCCGCCGACGATGACCCGCACAGCGGACCTCACGCCCTCCCCGTGGGGGGGGGGCGGGCCCGGGAATGACAGACGAAGGTGGTGACGGGTGCAATGCGGGCGAAGGCGCCCCCGCACCTGTCGCCCGCCCGTCGCCATCATGAAGAGGGAGAAGACCGCGTCTTCTCCGACCTCTTCTTCTTCTGCGGAGCGGCGCTGCGAGAGGGTCTTCCTCCCGCGCGCGCTCCGCCGCTTCCTTTTGCGAGACTACGTCCTCGCAAAAGGAGGCGACCGCTGACCAGGCCCTCTCGCTCCCCAGCATGGCGTTGACCACACCGGGAAGCGAGAGGTCCTGTCCGATCTCCGCGATCAGACTGCGGCGCGGCTCGGACCAAGCTGGGCACACTTCGAGGGTGTGCTGCGCCGTGTCCTCCGCCGCGCCGCAGTCGTGGCACGACGGGGCTTCCTCCCTCCCGATCCGGTGCAGGTACGTTCCGAAGCAGCCATGCCCGGACAACACCTGCACCAGACGGAACGAGAGGAAACCATGAGACCGCTCGAGCCAGGCCCGGAGGACCGGACCGAGCGCGTCCAACGTCCGGCGGCCAAAGGTGGCGGTGGCGAGGTCCTCCGTCCAATGGAGGACGATGGCGTCCCTCGCCTCCCGCCGCACGGCCTCCCGCTCCTCGGCGACGGGGTGCTCCCCGAGCGCCCTGCGATGCGCCGTCCACTCATACACCCTGGCCAGCACCCAAGCCTCCAACTCCCAAGGAGGGGTGCCGGCCAGAGCGCACGCCGCCGAGAAACCCACCGACCGGTAGGCCCTCGCCACCCGCAGTGCAATGGCCCTTTGGGGCTTGCGGATGGTGGTCGCGTTCTCCCTCCTGTGGAGGGAGTCCGCCCAAATGGGGGCCCCGTACAGGGCCATGCTCCGCAAGATGCCGGCATAGAGGCGCCGGCATTTCGCCTTGGGCCCCCCCAGGTTCGGGAGGAGCCACGAGAGGGCGTCCGCGGCCTTCAACAGGCGCGTCGACAGCCCGCTGAAATGCGGGCCGAAGCGCCACCTGTCGTCCAGCACCAGGCCCAGATATTTCATCCGGGGCTGGACCTCTATACGGACGCCCTCCACGACGATGTGGGCGTCGGGTGGGCAGCGCTGCCGAGGCCCGCGAAAGAACACGGCCTCGGTCATGACCCTGAACCTTTTTTTTTTTTTTTTTTTTTTTATTAAGTGGTGAAAAATGCCTAACGCATACCGCGCCGTCCGGGGAGACGGTTTGGTTATGTGGGGCTTGCACCCACTAAAAAACACCACCGTGAGCCTACTGTCGCCTTGGTGGATGGGCCACGAGAACTGCTACGCATGACATTCGCGACCCACCCAGCGTAGCCCGCCTCCGGGCACCAACTCCTTTGGCGATGTCCGGGCTCACCTGAGACATCGCCACCGCTCGCGAGGGCCGTACAATGCGACAGCGATAGACTCCCCGACCTATCGCCCGCTGGCACCTCCTAAGGCGGCATCAGGTCGCCATGGCGCCTCCTCCGCCGCCCTGTCCTCCTGCGACGAATCGCGTCAGCGAGGGCGTCTTCCTCCCTGACGCGCTCCGCCGCTTCCTTCTGCGAGATGACGTCCTCGCAGAAGGATGCCATTGCTTCCCAAGCCCCCACGCTGTCAACCATGGCCTTGGCCACAGCCGGCAAGGAGAGGTCTGCCCCGATTGCTGCCGCGAGAGCACGGCGCTGCACCACCCAAGCTGGGCAATGCTCGAGGGTGTGAAGGGCCGTGTCCTCGCTGCAGCCACACTGGTGACACACGGGAGTCGCCTCCCGTCTGGCCACTTTGTACAGGTATTTGCCAAAGCAGCCATGCCCTGACAACACCTGCACTATACGGAAGGTCAACGTCCCGTGTCGCCTCCGTACCCACTGTTCCAGGATCGGCTGGATAGCCCCCACGGTCCAGTGTCCTGCGCTGGGCGTCTCCAGCCTCACCCTCCACAGCCTCAGGGTTTGGGCTTGAGCCTCCCTGCGCCACCTCATGACCAGCTCAGGCGGCGGGCGTCTGCCGCTCTCTGCTTGCAGGTCTGCGCCTCGTCGGTAGATTTCGGCGAGCACTCGGGCCTCCAAGTCCCACGGGGGTGTGCCCGCAAGGGCGCATGCCGCTTCCGTGGACACAGTGCGGTATCCACGTATGACCCTGACCGCCATGACTCTCTGTGGCCTCCGCAGTAGAGCCATGTTCTGGGCGGACAGGGACTCCGCCCACACCGGGGCCCCGTAGAGTGCCATCGAGCGAACCACCCCTGTATACAGCCATCGGCAAACCAAATTCGGTCCGCCCAGGTTCGGCAACAGCCGGCTGAGGGCAGAAGCCGTGCCGATCAGCTTCGGCACAAGCTGAGCAAAGTGCTCGCCGAAATTCCACCTCCGGTCCAAAACCAGGCCCAGGTATTTCATACTTGCCCGCACCGCTATCCTTACACCACCGATAGTTAGGTGTGAGCCAGCCGGGAGCCGGCGTCGGGGCGCATGGAATACTAGGGCCTCCGTCTTTTCGAGCGCCACTCTAAGGCCCAGTGCCTCGATTCGTTCCACGACGAGGGACGCACCTTCGACGACAGAGCGTGCCGCTTCCTCGTAGTTATCTCCCCGGGCCGTGACGAGAGTGTCGTCAGCGTAGCAGATGATGCCCTGCCCGGGGGAGAGCACACTGCGCAGCGCCCAGTCGTAGCCTATGTTCCACAGGGGCGCACCCAACACCGACCCCTGTGGAACACCGCATGCAATGGCCCTGCGCGAAACATGGCCGTCTTGTCCCTCGTAGCAGACGAACCGCCCCTGCAGGTAATCCGCTACCAGCTGCCTCAAGTAGACGGGCACCTTATGGTAGCGGAGCGCCTCACCAATGCAGTCGAACGGCAGAGTGTTGAACGCGTTAGCGATGTCTAAAGACACTGCCAACAACACCCCACCCCGCGCGACAGCATCCCTCGCCTCGGCCTTGAGACGCAAAATTGCGTCTATTGTCGAACGCCCAGCCCGGAAACCGAACTGGGCGTCCGACAAGTTGGGACCGACCGCTTCCAAGTGCCGGACGATGCGGGTAGCGAGAATCTTCTCTAGCATCTTCCCCACCTCGTCCAGCAGGACAATTGGCCTGTACGCGGATGGGGACTCCAGAGGCCGTCCCGGCTTCTGTAGCAGCACCAGTCGACCTTCCTTCCAGGCCTTAGGGAACCGCCTCGACATCAAGCACGCATCGAACAGCTCCCTAAGCTTGTCTTCTAGTGCCGCCTTCAGTGCCAGGGCCAGCACCCTTGCATGAACCCCGTCCGGTCCGGGGGCAGTCCTCTTGGACCGCACCCGTACAATGGCTGCTTCCATTTCTGCGTCCGATATGGGGGAAGTCTCCACCTCCGCATCCTGTTCAGCCTCCGCTTCGGCCATGGTCGGGGGAGGGTGATCCGCTCGATCCGGGAACAGCGTTTCCACGACCCTAACGAGGAACTGAGGCTGGAGGGTTTCCGTCAGTGGGGGGCCTTTGGCACGGAGTTTCTTCCGCGCCGCACGGTATGGACGCCCCCAGGGATCACGGTTTAGGTCCTCCAGTGCCTCAGATCTCGACTGCTCCTTCGCTCGACAGATTGCCAACTGCAGAGCCCCCCGAGTATTGCGGTATGACTCATGCAGTTGGGACTGAAGGGTCTCCAGTTCTACACTGCGGCGGCGTAACCTGCGGACCTGCGAGTAGACCCTCCGGGCAATTATACAGGCCGCGCGGAGGTCATCTATCTCTTGGGACCGGACCACCAGTATACAGCTCGCTTTGGGGGTTGCCTTCGAGAGCGAGGCATGGCTGCATCGCATACAGCCGCCATGGCGTTGCGAAATCGGTCAGCCCCGGCATCGACCCCCTCTGCTGGAGGCGGCAGAAACAGCCAAGCCTGGACAATGGCTGCCTCCTCTAGGAGGTCCCCGTCAAGCCGCCTCACTGCCCACCGCAGGAATTGCCGAGCATCAGGTCGTGGAGACACCGTTGGGCCCGAGGAGGTGGAGACATCCATACAGATGTACAGGTGATCTGATAGGGTCTCCACACTCTCAAGGACCCACCAACCTTGGACCCTTGAGGCGACCGCAGGGGTGGCGAACGAAAGGTCCACTATTGACCCCCCATGCTGCCTGACGCACGTGTTAACAGAGCCCCTGTTTAAAAGACAGAGGCCCGCTGCTGCCGCCCATTCTTCGACCACCTGCCCTCTAGCGTCCGTCCTGGGAGACCCCCACGCGGTGGATTTCGCGTTGAAGTCCCCCATGACGACAGCCTGGGCCGGCATCACTCGCCGAACCGAGGTCCCTAGGCAGTCCAGGAAGTCCTCGAACTCCGCAAGACTCCTGTTTGGGGAGAAATAAACTCCGAAGAGAATTAAGTCCCCCCAGGCAGCCGCAACAAAGCCTCGACTCCTCTCCCGGATGGAAAGTGGAGCCCAGGAGCTGACAATAGCGACGGAGCCATCCACATCCCCTACCCAGTCAGGGCGAGTTGGGACGAAGTACGGCTCCGCAACTACGGCCACACCGATCGACCGCTCAGCCATGGTTTGAAGAACCAAGTCCTGCGCACCGGCGCAGTGGTTCAGGTTCGCCTGGAGGAGAGAATGACCACGGACCGAGTCCATATTAGTCCGCGATCATTATCGCCCCCTGCGACGGCTCCTCTGGTCGCACCGAGCCGGAAGCGGTCGACAGCAGAGTCCTCAAACCATCCCTGTTAGAACGGCGTGGCGGTTTGCAGTCCTTTCTGCCAGCGACGTGGCTGGCCGGTAGTCCTGCCGCCGCGCACAGCAAACAGTGCGGGTCGGCAGAGCACACGGAGGCCAGGTGGCCCGGCTCACCGCACCGGAAGCAGTGTCGGCTGAGGTCGACGTCAGAGTCACACCTCTGGCTTACATGCCCCAACCCCCAGCACCTGTAGCACCTCATGGGCCGAGCCTCCAGAACCGCGACTCTGGCAGAGCTCCAACCCACCAGGAGCCGACCGGCGTCAGCCAGCTGCTTGGCCACAGCGACGGGGCACTGGACCCAGACAGAGCTGGCCCCTCCCGGGCCAGGTCGGATCGGACCGATTCGGACCGCGTCCACAGGGCTACCAGTCTTTCGCGCAATCGCGTCTTGCACATCCGAACCAGTCACACCCTGAACCTAACCTAACCTAACCTAACCTTTTTTTTTTTTTTTTTTTTTTTGCGGGGTGGAAAATCCGGAAACGGATGTCCTCCGCCTGGGGAGGGCGGAGGGGTCTGTCAGGCTCCAACTGACTAAAAACCACCCCGGTGTTCCATCTCTCACCTACGCCAGGGGTCGCGGGAACGTACGACTCTTCCGCAACCCCCGGCTGGTGCCGGCCCGCTACGGCGGGCCTCATCTCGGGTCGAGGGGGGGGAGGTGTTAGACTCCCCCCGCGACGTCTCAGAGGGGCGCGCGTGGAACACTACGCGCCGCCACCTCGGGTCCGATGTATAGGGGGCGACAGACGTCCCCACGTCCGTCGCCCCTGGACCCATTTAGGGGGGCTGGAAGAGGGCGTTGTCCGCCCTCCGCCGACGCCCGGTGCGCCTGCTGCGGACCGGATGAGAGGTCGTGATTTCCCTCTCCCTTTCCGCAGCCTCCTTCTGCGAGATGACTGTTTCGCAGAAGGAAACCACTGCGTCCCAAGACTCCTCGCTACCGACCATCGAGTTCACAACGGCCGGCAGCGAGAGGTCACTGCCTACTCCAGAGATGAGGGCACGGCGCGGCTCCTCCCAAGCGGCACACTCTGCCAGCGTGTGCCAGGCCGTGTCCTCTCGACAGTCGACGCAGTGGTGGCACCGTGCGTCCGGCTCCCTGTTTATGCGACACAGGTACTTCCCGAAGCAACCATGCCCCGAGAGCACCTGCGCCACCCGAAACGACAGGGAGCCGTGCCTTCTCCCGAGCCAGAGATCGAGCACTGGCCGGATCGCCTCGATGATGTTGAGGCCGGCGGTAGGGCGTGAAAGCCTGTCCCGCCATTCCACCACCAGGACCTCGTGAAGCTGCGACCGACGCTGCTCCAGCTGTCGCTGCATCGGTCGCTCGCCTCGCGCCCGCATTTCCTCGCGCCACCGATACAGTGACGCGAGAACTCTCGCCTCCAGGTCCCAGGGCGGGGATCCGGCCAGTGCGCAAGCCGCCTCGTAGGAGATCGTGCGATATCCCCTGATGACTCTGACGGCCATCGCCCTCTGCGGTTTCCGCAGGACTGCGATGCTGCCGGCCGTCAGGTCAGCCGCCCAGATCGGGGCCCCGTACAGGGCCATCGATCGCACGATCCCCACGTAGAGCCGCCTACAGACGGCGCTCGGGCCCCCCAGATTGGGAAGCAGCGTTGACAGCGCCCCAGCCGCGCCCAACAACTTGGGCGCCAGCCGCCGGAAGTGGGGTCCGAAGTCCCACCGGCTGTCGAGCACCAATCCTAGGTACTTCATGGTAGGCTCGACAGCGATCTGGACCCCCCCGACCACTATGTGTGATCCCGGCGGCGGCGCCCGCCGGGGACCATGGAACACCATGGCCTCCGACTTGTTGAGGGCCACCCCCAGGCCAAGACGCCGAATGCGGCCCACGACCTGTGAGACCGCAGCCGTCGCCAGCAACGCTGCCTCCCTGTATGAACTCCCCCGGGCCGTGACCAGCGTGTCGTCAGCGTAACACGTCAGGTCCACGCCCGGCTGGAGTTCACCTCTCAGCACCCAGTCGTACCCGATGTTCCACAGGAGCGGGCCCACCACCGACCCCTGCGGAACACCGCACGACATGCGGCGCTGGTTGACGCCATCACGTCCCACGTAGGTGACACACCTCTCCGACAAATAAGCCCCAACGATTTGGCGGAGGTAGAGTGGCACCCGGTGGTACCGCAGTGCCTCCAGGATACAGCTCCAGGGCAGGGTGTTAAAGGCGTTGGAGATGTCCAACGACACCGCCACCATCACCCCGCCCCGAGACACCGTTTCCTCCGCCAGGACTCTTACCCGCGACACAGCGTGTATCGTGGAGCGCCCGTACCGAAACCCGAACTGACACTCGTCTAGGTCCGGCCCTTCTCCGCTCAGGTGGCCGACGAGGCGGGCTGCTACTACACGCTCAAACAGCTTAGCCACCTCGTCGAGCAACACTATAGGCCGGTACGCAGATGGTGAGTCGGCCGGGCGCCCCGCCTTCCGGAGCAGGACCAGACGACCATTTTTCCACAAAGTGGGAAACTGGCCCTGCTCAAGACACGCCGTGAAGAGTCCTCTCAGCTGGGGCTCCAGCTCCTTCAGAGCGAGGGCAAGCACCTGGCCGTGGATTCCGTCGGGCCCCGGAGCCACGTTCTTGGCCCGGAGCCGCATCACGGCCACCCTCATCTCCGCCTGTGTCACCTCTGGGACGCTGATGGCGCTTTCATCTCCATCAGGCTCTGCGGCTGTGGGCAAAGCCATCGACGGTGGGGTATGCTCCGCTCTAGCCGGGAAGAGGGCTGCGACCACCTCCACCAGCAGCTCGGGTTGGAGACTCTCTGTGATCGGAGGCGCCGCGGCTCTGAGTATTCCTCGAACCGCTCGGTACGGGCGCCCCCACGGATCTCCATCTAGAGTCTCCAACATCTCCTCCCTGGCTCGCGTCCTCGCCTCAACGATGGCCAGCCCCAGAGCCTGCGTCGCCGCGCGGTACACATCATACAGCGCGGCTTCTTCGTCAGGGACCCGACGACGTCTCCTCCGGTATCGGGTGTACTGGCGCCTAACCGCTACGCACGTGACTCGTAACTGTGCGATCTCGGCGGACCACCAATACAGCTGGCGCCTTGCTGACTGTGTGTGGACCCGGGGCATCGACGCGTCGCAAATTTGCGTCATCGCCCCGCGGAACCACAGCGCCCCCTGTTCGACGTCGACGGGTCCGGTCGAACCTAACCTAACCTAACCTAACCTTTTTTTTTTTTTTACAGCGGCATTCCCGCTTCGTCCTAGTGGCGGGGGACTGGGAAACCGGCACAGCCTTTACTTCCAGTCGATAACCTAACCTAACCTAACCTAACCTAACCTATCAAACATACAGGTCTCACTGGACATAGAGGGCGCCTTCGACAGTGCGTGGTGGCCAGCCATAAAGGTCAGACTGGCAGAGGAGAAGTGCCCTGCGAATCTCAGGAGGATGATAGCCAGCTACCTAAGCGACCGTAAGGTCCGGGTAAGGTATGCTGGCCATGAGTTCGCAAAAGGGACCAATAAAGGGTGCGTCCAAGGATCAATAGGCGGACCCATCTTGTGGAACCTCGTATTGAACCCATTGCTGGAGAGTCTCACGCAGCAAGGCTACTATTGCCAGGCTTTCGCGGATGACGTGGTGCTCGTGTTTTCGGGGGAGACAGCCTTGGAAATCCAGGGACAGGCCAATGCCGCTCTTGAACATGTTCGGCGGTGGGGTGTCATGAATAAGCTTAAGTTCGCGCCGCATAAAACTTGCGCCATGGTAGTTACCAGAAAGCTTAAATATGACACGCCGCACCTGACCATGGGGGGGATCGACATTGGCATGTCCTCGGAAATGAAGATCCTGGGACTCACAGTGGACGCTAAGTTGACCTTCAATAATCATATTGCAAACGTTTGCAAAAAGGCACTTGGCATCTACAACCAACTGTCCAGAGCTGCTAAAGTCAGCTGGGGTCTCCACCCGGAAATAGTCCGTATTATATACACCGCGACGGTAGAGCCCATCATCACCTACGCGGCTGGCGCCCGGTCTTCAGCATCAAAAAAGCTGGGAGCACAAAGAAGCCTAAATGCTGTACAGAGGTGTTTTGCCCAAAAACTGTGCGGGGCGTATCGTACGGTCTCTCTCCATTCAGCGCTGGCACTGGCTGGAATATTGCCACTTGACCTCCGCATACAAGAGGCAGCAGCCCTGTATGAAGCGAGGAGAGGGAAGTCCCAGCCAGAGCTAGTAGACAGAGAGGTCGAGCGTAGAGCGGAGTACTCCAGTACGCCTCATCCGGGGAAGCATACCGCGCTAAAGTTCGTGAGCCTGGTGGATCAGGAACAAGTAGTCAGCCACAGCAATCAGAGCATTCGGATTTACACTGATGGTAGTACCGGATTGATGATAAGGTTGGAGCTGCGCTCACCCTATGGGATGGCACATCAGAGGTGAAAACGATCAAGCTCAATCTGGCTCCATACTGTACGGTGTACCAGGCGGAACTCCTAGCGGTATGCAGAGCCACGGAGGAAATCCAACTAAGAAATGAGGAGAGCTACGGCATCTACAGCGACTCCAGATCGGCACTGGAGACGATCACCAACCCCAGTACAACGCACCCCCTGGCTGTAAAAGCCCGCAAGAATTTAAAGACAATTGATAGCCAGAACAAAACTGTGTTTTTGTTCTGGATCAAGGCACATGCGGGACTAGCGGGTAATGAGAGGGCAGACGAACTGGCGAAGAACGCAGCCCTAAAGCTTAAAACTAAACCCGACTATGACCTGTGCCCGGTCTCATTCATCAAACGACAGATCCGAAAGGGGTCGATTGATGAATGGAACCGAAGGTACAAAGCGGGTGCCACAGCAAAGGTAACAAAACTGTTTTTCCCAGACATGGCTGTTTCCCATAAAACGGTCCGACAGATGGTCCCAACCAAAATAACCACGCAAATACTAACGGGGCACGGTGGATTCTCGGAGTACTTGAATCGATTCAAGTGCAGAGAGAATCCATCGTGCATCTGCCAACCCGGGACACCCGAAACGGTGGAACATATTTTAACCGAATGCCCCGTTCACGCGCTAAAAAGATATGAAATTGAGAACAAACTGGAATGCAGAATGGTTGCCAATAATTTTAAAGAGCTTATCTCGAATAAAAAGACCAGAAAAATATTTGTCGAGTATATTAATGATGTTGCCAGAATAGTTATAAACAGAAATAAATAAGTATATTAAGTGTTGAATAGTATAAAAAATTAATGCTAGGTATATATTTGATAGAATATATTCGACTAGCATAATTATATGAATGGAAGTGTAAAAATAAAAAATAAGTTATTAGAATAAAGGCAATAGAATTACGAAGAGAATAAAATTAAATAGATAAGAATAAAAATGTAAGCTAAATATTGTATCTCGACTAAAGAAAGGAAATGTCATTGTATAGAATAGGAAATAAGATAAGCTAACTATAAACAGTTTAAGACAGAAATTATAAATGTGAAAAAATCTAATAAAAATATCCCTGCTAAAACATCCCAAAACGTAATAAGAAAGGACTCTGAACATTTTTAGAGGAGAAACATGATATATCCAAAAAAAAAAAAAAATTTTTTTTTTGTTGCGAGGTGGAAAATCCGGTAACGGATGTCCTCCGCCTGGGGAGGGCGGAGGGGTCTGTCAGACTCGTACTGACTAAAACCACACCGGTGTTCCCTCGCACACTTGCGTCGGGGTGCAGCGGGAACGAATGTGACTTCCGCTGCCCCGGACTAGTGCCGGCCCGCTCGACCAGTGCGGGCCTGGTCCCTGGGGGGGAGTGATCTCCCTCTCCCTTTCCGCAGCCTCCTTCTGCGAGATGACTGTTTCGCAGAAGGAAACCACTGCGTCCCAAGACTCCTCGCTACCGACCATCGAGTTCACAACGGCCGGCAGCGAGAGGTCGCTGCCTACTCCAGAGATGAGGGCACGGCGCGGCTCGGTTTGGCGCGGTTCGGTTTCGGTTTTTGGTTATATCTCTTTTTAATAAATAAATATTAGGGAAAACAATAAATTACACACTATAAATATTGAACAACAAGTTTAATGTTTCTCCTATTGATCTATCTATCTTATTGATTTAATAATACTTTAATTTTCCCAAACAACAGACTAAGCAAACATTAATTGTCAAAAGTTATTCCATATTATGTTTGACTTTGAAGGCAAATACTTACAGCTATGTTAGTAAAATTTAAAATAATCATTATTTTGGACATGCATAAGCGACCAATGCCTCAGGATTTGGCTGTCCACTCTGTCCGATACCACGCTCAGAAGTGTGTCGGTGCTACTTTTTACCCGAGACCGCAGGAACGCCGTTCTTCTGCGAAGCACCCCCTGGAAGCCGTCCGTGCTGTGGTCGGTGAACATGCCGAAGACACTGCACCGCCATGGAAGTCCCAACAAACCCCTGCCGCGCAGAGAATTGCAGGCTTTTTTAGGTGTAATTGCTCCACAGGTTGTACGTCTATAACGTTTGGCAATAGCTTTTAAATAGTGTCACTTTAATATCACGTGAGCATCGCGTAAACAAAGCATATTACCCCTCACCGACAATGCTCTGCGCTCCCTATCCATGTCCATATCATCATTTTGTTGATCCAAGTACTTTGGGTAAGTTTGTATGGATCAGTGGCATGTTTTTTTTTCACAGTGGCCATAAAGATAATTGTTGCTCACGTCTAGTGGAATATATGTTAATAATGACTCCTAAAATAATTTTGCCGAAAAAATATCGGAGCTGAAATATCTGATTGCAAAGTTGTGTTCTTCCTACTAGCAGTTTGCATACTGTTATGATTTTTTTATCAAAAATTAACTATTTCCTATCGTTTGCCGTATGTTATTACTTCCCAGAATTTGATACTTAGCAGCGACACAATCGAATGGGGTGTGTGTTTTTTTCAAATTAACGGGTTCGATTCCTGGCTAGGAATGTTGATTTTCACAAAACCAATGATGCATTTTTTATTAAGTCGGGCTCCTAACCAGGAGCCCGACTTACTTACTTACTCGCCTTTGAGCGTTTTTCACTTTTCCTCATAGTTTCGGATTTGGCCTACCAGTAGTTAAATAATTCACCCTTTATATCTAGGCTCCGATGCATTTTGGAAATATTATTCATAGAAGAAAATTAATGTCTTACTGTGTTATTACTAATAGGTAAAGAAATCTAATTAGTGGCCGTAGACTTAGAAAAATCATGCCACTTTGACACAAACCCCTTCGGATTCTTGCTGTATATTCTGAGATTTTAGATCTTTGTGTTTACCTACCAAATGTTCCTAATTTTGTATGTTAGTCTTAGTGCCCTAAATTTTTAGACTATGTTGTTTACCTAAATAATAAGTTTCATACTAGGTAATGCATGAAAAAAAAAATTTTATCTTGATTTTTAGTCGTTTTTGAAGTCCAAACCAATTTTCATTATTATAAACATAGGTAAGATCAACGTCACAAAATAGATAGGTATTTTGATTAGGCTTTAGCATTTTAATATTTTTCGAGACATTTTTTAATAAAGATAAAAAATAAACAAAAAAGCCGATTTAGCCGGTTACATCCGGTTTTGTAAACAAGAAACCCGAAAAAACCGGTTACTAAAAACAACCCGGTTTTTGCATGCCCTAGTTACTAGGTTATTTATGGAACTTAAATTAAAAAAAAGTTAGGTTAGGTTACAGGGAGCCGGACGCCCGGTGTCATCACTGCCGCACGAGCCGAGCGAGTACCAGAAAGGACTAGAAAAATATGGAAAAAAGAGATTATTTTTAGCAGGCTATCGAGAACCGAAGTCGGGGTTAATTATTAAAAGAAAAATGGTTAGGTTAGGTTAGGTTAGAACTGTGACCGGAAAAACGACTAGATTATATAGATAGAAAATATATGGAAAACACAGTCATAGTGTTTTGCATTACCCACATTGAGCGACATTTTATGATTTACCATCTACCCACTTAACAGTACACATTGTAATTCAATTTGTATATTCTGTGCAACTGACATATATTTGCAATTTTTTGTCATTAACTAAGCAATTGACTGATTACAAATGGTAAATTGAAAACTGACGATACTAAAATATTTGCCTTATTTTATTTTACCTAAAATGTGTTATTCCAACTGAAATATTTGACTACATAAAAATTGGTAAAAGTACTAGTTGGTTAACATGCCAAACATTAGGTTTGCGTTACAATTATTTGTGAAGAGATTTTTTGCTAAGTAATAATTTGGCAAATGAAATTATGCGGAAAATTGTTTGGGAAGTGATAATTTGTCAATTTCTTACCTAGTAGAACTAGACGTAGTCACAGATCTTGTAATACTGCCATCTCTTAATAAGTAATAGAAAATATTCCCCCTCCATTGTAGCGTTAAACTTGTTGGAAGTCGCATAAGAAGTTTCACTTCAAAAATACCCTCTGACACGCTGGTGTGGCTCCACGCAGCACAAAAATCAAAAATTCAATATAATATTATTTCACATAGGCCTACATGGGCACTTGCAGCTAGCAACGCAGCGAGAGTTGGGGCACCGAAATATGGGGGAGGGGTGTGCACATCTATGGAACCTACGCAGTGGACGCAAGCGACATTGAACATTTAGATTTTTTTCATAGTACATTTTTATGTTCCAGTTAAAAAGTTCTTTTCAGAAACATTATTAATTATTTTATTCAACCCGTTTTGTTTAATTTTTTAGTATTCTCACACATTTTTGATAGTAAGTATTTATCAAAAGTTCTTTTCAGAACGACCTCCTAAAACCTATACTGACTTACCTATTTTATAATCTTAGTTTATTCCTATTTAGATTCTGATTTGAAAAAAAAAACTTCCAAACTATATGCTTAGAAAAAAAAAACGAAACTATCTAAACATAGTTACCAAGCGAGATTAGCAAAGCAAAGCAAAGCTACGTCGTACTGAAGAATCTTCTCTGAAAATTTAGATCGTCTCGCAAGTATGAGAGAGTACGCGTCGCAATCGCTGGCAAGGGAATGTAGCGCCGACCGTTCACTTCGTCTTGCAGAATAAAATGCGAGATCGTTGCAGCTATACGAACGACAGTCGAGCGCTCGAATCTTACAGAAAGACCATTGGATCTAATCGAGGGCGATATTGTCACCAAGAAACGACTCAGTAAATGAGTTTTTTTTTTATAGACTTCAATGAAAATTAGTTTAAAGGTTGAATTCTTTGTTTTTCTGAACATTTGGACAAATTGAGTCATATACGTTTTAATTAGCATACTTATAAGTTAAATATTACAAAATGTTTAAAAAAATATGTCCACCCGTGCGAAGCCGGGACGGGCCGCTAGTGTTAAAGCTTGAAACACAACGTTCCTGCAATGATTGTTTTGTTCAAGGTCTGCCCCAGAATTGAATGAGTCACTCGGGATTAGTGCGCATTTTATATTGTACAAAGTGGTAACAGTTGTCTTCTTCAAGACATTCATGCTGCATAGTGAGTAGGTCAAGCTGCGTGAATGTCAGCATGTCATGTCCTTCACCATTACTATAGCTCATGCCACCTGTTAAATCAATTAATACTATGTTTGCTTCTGTCGTTGTCGTAGTCGTTGTGGTCGTCGTAGTCGTAGTGGTCGTCGTAGTCGTAGTCGTAGTGGTCGTCGTAGTAGTGGTCGTTGTTGTCGTCGTGGTTGTCGTAGTCGTTGTCGTCGTAGTTGTAGTGGTCGTAGTCGTAGTAGTCGTAGTCGTAGTGGTCGTAGTCGTCGTTGTAGTTGTCGTAGTTGTAGTGGTCGTAGTTGTAGTGGTCGTCGTAGTAGTGGTCGTAGTCGTAGTAGTTGTTGTTGTAGTTGTAGTAGTCGTAGTTGTAGTGGTCGTAGTGGTCGTCGTAGTCGTCGTTGTAGTTGTCGTAGTTGTAGTGGTCGTGGTAGTAGTAGTCGTAGTGGTTGTAGTCGTTGTGGTCGTCGTGGTCGTAGTGGTCGTAGTTGTAGTGGTCGTAGTGGTCGTAGTCGTAGTGGTCGTCGTGGTCGTAGTTGTAGTGGTCGTCGTAGTCGTAGTGGTCGTAGTCGAACGCGTACTGATCGTACTCCAAGCAGTATATTTACTAACTGAACTTTGTCCTTCATAGAGTTTACAATCAACCAGTTGCGGAGCGGCAGGTGCAGATTTTAACTCTGTAATCCTATCGTCAATGTAGACTTGGATTGTTGATATCATGTACAGTACACACACTGGCTCTACACAATCTATTTCATACTGCGGATCACACGGGTCTCTACTGAACCAGTACCTTCGATACGGAGTGTCGAGCGCAACATCGTAGAAGTCATACTCAGCATCGGTTACTTTGCCTTCCTCACATATAAACTCCTTGAGTCCATTCACATTTGGAATGTCAACAAGTTCGGTGTAGGCGTCGCCTTTTTTCCTATCGCAAACTTGACTACCATTTGACTTTTGAAAACAATTGACTGAAAAAAAAGACTTGTGTGGCATAACCTCAGAGAAAATTGATATTTTCTCAGTGCTGTTTAAATGTTGAATTCTTATTATTTCACACAGATTGATGTCATTTTCAATTGTTACTGAATGGCAGACCGTCAAGTTCAGATTGGGTGCAAATAGTTCAGTCATAGAGACAAACGTAACCGGTAAACATATCTTGTCTGTAGCAGAACAGTTGTAAGCAAAGGCTTTATTTTTGGATATGAAAGTATCATGAGCCATTCCTTTGGTTTCTTCCACTTTAATGACAACAAGTTCTTCGCCCTGAAATAATGCATGCATCTGATTAGGTATAATTAACTATGTATGTCGGAGCCGTCATTAGTACGGACAGAAATTGAAATCGGATTGGATTGAATCGGAAAGTCTACCCACACCATTGAACTAGTAGTAATACCTCAGTGACCCACACCTAAGCGCGCTTACTACAGAGTCGTGATGTTTCGAGTTCGCTGCGAGGAGGACAGTCAGTGTCTGATCGCGGTGGAGTCAAGACGTCCCGAACTGTATCCCGATTAATGGTGCCTAGTGTTATTGTGTTAGATTGTAATTTTAAGTAATTTGTAAGTTCGATAAAAGCAGTGTACTGTGTGTAGTGTGTTTTCATAGCACGAAACCCATGTTCTGCCCACATGACAACCGAGTCTAATGAAATAAATTCTCCTAACTACGACATCAGAAGTGAGATAAAATCGTGCTAATGCACACACACGAGGACAGTGACAATAACAATCAGTGACAGTTACTTTTTGAAATGCAAAACAAATAAAGGCACCCACGATACAAACTAAAACCCAGCCAGTGAATAACAAGCTAGTGTTGCTGAATTGCGATCCCGACAAAACATAACATAACATCACGCCTGTGCTCCCCGAAGGGTTAGGCAGAGTGTACCTAATTGAACACTCACATTTCACCGATGAGTCCGATGAGCGCTCGTGGTGGGTTATCGCTGAATTGTGTTTCTTGTTGTGAGTGCAGTGGAACGAATCCAGCCTTTTTAGACATTGAGCAAAGGCGTTGAAGGGCTCCGCATCTACATAGCTGTAACCTATCCAGGTATGACGTCGGACTAGTTGAAATAATTGTTCAAAGCAAGATTCGTGTGCGCCGAAACTTTTACGGCTACCCTCATTAATCTGAGTAGTGACAAACGTAAGGAAAAACCCCTACAGATAATGCGCACTGACCATGACGAAGGAAAGAGAAACGTCAGAAGTGTTTATCGCTACCGCAAATCAAGTTTCATGCATGCGGACCAGGGAAAAACCAGGACAAAACCAAGCGGATTGTCGCACGAAGAAGTCGCTGCCTGTGCCGGCTGCTACGGGCATCGGGCAAGCGACAGCAAGCCAGCGAAGCCCTTGGTGTACGTCAAATGTGGTAAACCGTGTCACAGCCGTCCGGCTACGATCGACGGTGGCTGCGGGCAGTGGTGGCAGCGGGCCTGCTGACGGCGGGGCGCAGAACCAGCGGCGCATGTCTGCGTCGTCGTGACAAAACAAAGGTGTATTGTTACGGTTTACTTATTATTCTGATGCTGAATGCTCGTTGGTGAAAGAAATTTTTGCATCGAAATTTTAATGGGAAACTTGTGAGTCATGTTGTTGCTATGACTGGTATAGTTCACACGCGAGTATTCAGTACAGAATTACAGTACAGGTTTTATGTTGTGTAGTGATTAACGATTACCCTCTCGAACTTTTGTTGCATGTTTTGCCTGATAATTATTTACAAAGTGACGTCATATTAGATGGTGCGATTTTAAATTGGGGTTTTGTTGCAAACATGACGAGAAGGGAGTTGTCGTCAATCACTCGGCATACTAGTGATAACAAGCTTCAATCGGTTTTATTTGTTTTCGCGAAGAATGTAACTGGCAATGACTAGCCAAGACTTAAGTGGTACGTTCAGGCGTCTTTCACCGTCATTTTCAACGCCATGGTAGCTTTAAATGCTTACCGAATTTAGCTCGTGGTCTCCGATGGTCGGTAGTCAATGATTTCCACGACTCTTATCGTTCACCTTGGTGCTGAAAAGACGACTGAAAAGCTCTTCGATTATAATTGGTTTCCGGGAAAGTCTAAGTACATTTGAAAATTCGTGAATAGCTGCGTGACGTGCTAAGAGTCTCACTCCGGTAAAGTTCAAGCCAAATTGCGCCAGGTACCTCAGGTGACGAGCCGGTGGTACAGGGTTCGTACAGACGCGACGGGTAAGCTTAGCGAAAAGAACGATCAAAAGGAATTCGGTTTACTGTTAATCGACGCGTTTATGAAGTACGTGCTGCGCTACCATACGGCAAACATTGATTCTAAGTGTCGTGGTGTCTCAAAGTGTTGCGGCTTTTGGTGCTCCCGCTCGCGTAATAGCGAATCAAGGACATTGTTTTGTGTTCGACTAGCATCTAATAGCGACAGGTTTGTCTCGTACAGTCAGCATCACTATGTCCTAACCCCTCAAGTTTTAAAATATTACACTGCTACAACATTGAATTCGTTGCGAATAATCTAAAGAATAACTCAAATAGAACTGAATGTTTCAACCCGGGATCGAACCATCGCTTCACCGAGTTGCGTCTTACTAATACCGGCGGCTTAACAAATTAGCCAGCAAGCCCTTAACAATTGCGAAGAAATTGGTAACTAGTATCGTCAGAGTCACTTTATTTTTAGGTCTCTGTCTAATCGATAGATGTTAACATTTGAGGGTATCCATTAATTTTACTTACTTACGTTTTCTTTATAAAATTAATCCTATACCCTTTTTTTTTTGCGGATGGGAAATCAGCAAATGACTTCTCCCGCTCTGGGCGGAGCGGGAGGGAGTGTCAGACTTGTACTGACTAAAACCCACAAATGTTCCTTCTTCGCCCTTTGTGTTCCAGGGCCGCGGTATCTCTTTCGAACAATCCGCAGCCCTGGCAGGCATCGGCCCTTTCGGACCCCTTCCGGTTTGCTGACATCTCCTTGAGGCGCGCGTGGAACACGTACGCGCCGTCGACACGGCCTGTCGTCATGAGACGGACGGACGGTGAGCTAGCCCATTACTCACCGTCCACAGGCTCGCGCCTACGGTGGCCGGGGGCCACTGGTTGCCCCCCGACGCCCGGTTCGACTCCTGCGGCGGCTGGGACGTGAGGTTCTCTCCCTCTCACGTTCCGCCACCTCCTTCGCTAGCATGACTGCTTCGCAGAAGGAGGCGACGGCATCCCATTCCCTCTCGCTCCGGACCATGGATTGAACCAGGGCCGGAAACGTGCTAATCCCTAGAACTATAAAGATAGCTCAATCCTATACCCTCGAGTTATAACGATAGCTTAGTCAATCTAGAATATTTATACCGCTTCCTATTTTATGGTTTGCGTGATAGGATGTCACTTGTCTAGGGACCCGTTTGTGTCAGGTAAAATATGAATATTATGATAACTGTAAATTATCCAAACAAATTGTAAAATATAATATAAATCTTTGTAGTAAAATAAGATCAAATTTGTCTTAAATAATAGCAAAAATAAACATTTTTTATTATTTAACACATTATTAAAGTTTTTAATTTTTCTTAAAAACATATATTACTAAAAAAAAGAAACATTCCTTAAAATAAAAAAAAACATAATTCATGGCAAAAAGCGAATGGCACACCTAGGATTTGATCCTCCAACCTCATACACGTCAAGCGGTCTTGAAACTTCCGGACTATTTATACATTATTTAAATATGTGTAAATGTTAACCGCATTATTGCTAGTCGTTATACCCAATAATATAAGTATGAACGTTTTATTGAAAAATCATTATTAAAAACAGAATTTCAAAGAAAAACACATACTTAAACTTATTTTTTCACTAAAACAATAAATTCACTATAGTAAAATGTTTTTACAAGATACAAAAACCAACTGTGCCCGACACGGATTTGAACGCACATGTCTTTTAGGGGGGTAAGAATTTAATGAAGCTGTCTGTACTAATGGGCAGGTGGAGCGCGTCA
This sequence comes from Cerastis leucographa, assembly GCA_963082945.1. Lineage (NCBI taxonomy): Eukaryota > Metazoa > Arthropoda > Insecta > Lepidoptera > Noctuidae > Cerastis > Cerastis leucographa. The sequence goes on along the minus strand of OY720374.1, from coordinate 11,330,199 downwards.
CGAGTGTTTTTAAATCTCTGCTAAGTGCTATAAACACTAGAGATAACATATCGCGGCAGGACTCTTTACGAGATGTTCAATTTACGTTAAATTGTACGATGAATCGAGTTACAAAAGCTTCACCTCTGGAGCTTTTAATAGGAAAAGTGGTGACACCATCGTTGATGTGTTGCGATGTAGAGACCGATGTAGACATAGAGGAAATGCACCAGCGTTCATCGGAAAATATTAATAAGTGTGCGTAATATGACAAGTGTGTTCAGTTGACGAAACAAAGGCGAAATTACAAAATTTTGCGATTGTTGATTTGTGATGTTAAAGATTAAAGGTCGGTTTAGAGTGATAATTGAGGTTTAGGACGGTTATCCTAGTACACTGAAAGCTTTAAATTCTAGGCGTGCCTACAGATAAGCACACGGTAGGCTAAGGCAGATGCCAACGGGTCACGGAAAATATTCCAGTCGATGTTGATAAGGATTTTGATGATGATGAGCAAGCTTAAGTTTTGGTAGAAAGACGAGTAAGGGGTTCTATCGGCCGTATTGTGAGACCGTACCAGTAGTTATTACGTAGTCATAGCCCGGTAGAAATCGGTGTCTCTTCAGGAAACTCAAGTAGTACGTGGGTGCGCGGTGCGCGTTTAACTCTGGCGGAGGTCGGGGTCTGGAAAGACCGTAGTGGTTCGACCGTACCAGTTGTTATTACAGAACTCTGGCGGAGGTCGGGGTCTGGAAAGACCGTAGTGTGTGGTGATGCACACGGGCGATCCATGTGGATGCGTGAGAGCAATGCGATTGCTGGTCGGTGGAGAGCCGTGGCGTTAGAGGCTTTACTCGAAGGTTTCTGTAAGCTTGGCAGTAGTTTTTGTTGCAGTAGAGTTTTAAAGGTTGATTTGAACGACTATGGTATATGGCCCAGGGTCATCATTGTTGCATTTTCGATTATTTCCAATTGATTTGATTAAAATGAAACAGCTAGTTCCAAAATGTCCTTATTTTGACCACCCTGTTGAATCTAAAGTTTGGTCAGGAGTGACCGAGTGGAACAAAGTTCTGTCGTGGAGTATTTGCTTGCAGGGAAACCATCACACGAAGACGTGTGCAAACAGGATGGCCGTGTCGAAGCCAGTCATTAGTATGGACAGAAATTGAATCGGGAAAGCGCGGCAAAGACGACCTGCTTACCAGTCTACCCACACCTAAGCGCGCTTACTACAGAGTCGTGATGTTTCGAGCTCGCGGCGAGGAGGGCAGTGAGTGTCTGATCGCGGCGGAGTCAAGATGTCCCGGAACTGTATCCCGATTCATGGTGCCTAGCGTTATTGTGTTGGATTGTAAAATCAAGTAATTTGTTAGTTCGATAGAAACAGTGTACTGTGTGTAGTGTGTGTTTTCATAGCACGAAACCCATGTTCTGCCCGCATGATAACCGAGTCTAACGAAATAAAATCTCCTAACTACGACATGTATGTTAGGCAAAACCTACAAGCCACTGTCGAAATACCGATATTTACGGAAGCAAGTTGCTTGATTTTAAAATTCGGCACAGAAATAGCCCTATTGGCAATATACTGATCCCCGTCGTTCCGAAATACTAAAAACTTTATTGAATGTCTGATTGTAACTTTGTCTCTGCATCACCCAAAGGTTAACTGGTAGAAAATGCCTATGGCATTAAGTCCGCCTCTGTACTATGTGCTTGAAGTGTTAAGTAAATAAATAACTTTGCATTAATGTCGTTTAAGACTATTGTTGTAATTGGCGATATCAACATAAATATCTCCCAAAATGCTAATGATATTAATTCTGACACGTATCTAAACACAATAGCATCACATGGAATGCTTCCTGCACATTTATTTCCCACTCGTAACAACGCGTGTCTAGACCACGCAGTTATAAAATCAAACAAACCTGCTATAACCTTAGTCCTTGATACTGCTATAGCGGATCATGCTCCAGTGATTGTGTTTGAAGTCCTGACTGACTGATTGACTGACTCATCAACGCCCAGCCCAAACCCTTGGACCTAGAAAGCCGAAATTTTGCACAGAGGTTTCCTTTATAATGTGGACAAGGAATAAGGAAGGATTTTTTGAAATTCAACCCCTAAGTGTCTTAAATAGGGGATGAAAGTTAGTATGGAAAATCGTCATTTTTAAAGTTAAAAGGCTGAAATTTTATATACAAGCTTCTGGTTAGAAATAAATATATACATGATATTTTAGCGTTTTTAAGAATTTATCCCCTAAGAGGGTGAGATAGGGGTTCAGAGTTTTTATGCGGAATCCGTTATTTTTGAAGTAAGAAGAATGACATTAAATATTGAAGTTTCTAAGCAAAAATAAATGAACACGTATTTCGTCGTTTTTGGAAATTCAACCCCAAAAGGGAGAAAAGGGGTTGAAACATCAGTAAAATAAAAATGCACAGCTTGAAATTTACTATTTGTGTTTCTCGATTGATTTGATAAACACGTATCTCAATATTTCTGGTAATTCCACCCCTCAGACGATAACAGGGGTGGCAATATTTTTATTTTTGTTTTGTAGTGTTAGCACGTTTGTATGGACAAATTCGCTAAAAAAACTTCATAATTCGATGGCCCCACCGAATAAATGTGCAAGAGTTCTTACACGATTTTTTTTTCATTTTTCGTTTTCTTTGCCTATCCTGCACCTACTTAATTTTTTTTATGAATTTTAGACTCAAAACACGCGTATTATAATAGTGAAAATCTTTATTCTAGGGAAATAAATAATTTAAAAAATACAGGAATAATAGTTCATGCTTTTATTACATGCTTTTTGAGCCGCCAAGTACACAAGAATAAACGTGTTAAAATCTACAGACGTTTGAGAAGATTTGTGATTGTTTTCGAATTTGGGTAATGTCTTCTTACACGTTTATTCGTGTAAAAATGTAAGCAAATTTTATTAATAATGTTTTATCCCACAAAATTGAAGTTTGAATATAAATAAGTTATTAAAATTAAAGTATTGCATTGTCTCTTACTATAATTATTTTTTTCAAAAAATTGTGTTCAAGTCTACAATGCCTAAATTACTAATTAAGTTATTATTAAATTTATTCAAATTGCAGGGTGTTATTTGTCTTGGGTTTATCTGGATTTTTGTAATAGTGTGTAACACTCGAAAACAACGGTTTGCCCACTGTGATTAGAACGGAGGTAATTAACAATTGATTTATCTAAGCAGTCGCAGCAACAAAAATATTATCAATACATGTAGCAGTATTTGTTTTAATTCGGGTTGGTTCCGAAAACATATTTAACAAATTAAATTATTTAAAAAGATGTAATAATCTAATACTATTAGAATTGTTGTCTAAATATTAATATTAAAGTCACCACAGGAAACAAGCTTTTTTAACTGTTGTTTTGCCAAAGCATCTTCCATTACTGACTCAAATAAGTGGTAGTTTTAATAATGTGGGGTTCTGTAAATGCACATGCTTATCCAGCTCAACAAAAGACATTTTAATATTATTTTCAACCGATAGATCAACAAAAGCGTGTCGAGACTTAAATTTAATACAATTTTTAACTATGACTAATGAACCCATAAGCATTTTAGATTTTCGGTTAAAGCAACTGCCAACACTGTACTTTACGTAATTAATTAGCATTCCATAGTCATTTAACCAATGTTCAGTGAAAAAATAATTTCAAACTTGGTTTTTTCTAAAAATAATTCAATCTCTAATTGCTTTGAAGCACCTTGAATTCGATGGAATAATTGCAAGGAATTATGCTTAGCTCCTTTTAGAAGGTCAACCTTAAGTTGTATTCCATCGAGACTTAAGAGCTTAACTCTGACCATCGACCAGTGCTCATGCACTTATTTCCCCGCTCGGGTCCTTCTGACCCCAGCTAGCTCCCGCCGACCCAAGTGTTAGCCGACTGGAGGAAAGTCAGCGAAAAGCTGAAATCCACCACGTCGCCTCTCCTGGAGGCCATCCCCGACCACAGTGTCTCAGTCGCTGACACGACGGCCGCCATCAACTTGTTCACAGAACACGTGCAATCCATACTGAAGGATTGCTCACGCGAAGTCCCAGCAATGACCGATCAACGCTGGGTACAACCCGCTGAGAATAACGCAGCCATCCGTGCCTACATCAACTTTCCCTGTGACGCGAACAAAGCTCACATGCGTTATTTACAGCGTGCTGTAAAGAAGCGCACTAGGGAGCATCGTTCAGATCAATGGGACAAGACGTTGAGCGAACACGAGCCTACCCACCTAGCTTTCTGGCAGCTGCAACGTAAGTTGCGTGCCACCGATGAGGCTTCGATGCCTCCCTTCAGTCGACCCGATAAGAGCGTTGCATTTGACGACTCTGAGAAGGCCGAATGCCTAGCCGACAGCCTGGAATCCCAGTGCTCCCCCAGCTCTCAACTAGTAGACAAGCGACATCTCGATGAGGTGAACGCATTTGTTGAACGTAGAGCCGCCCTCCCCCCCCCTCGTAGAAGACCCTGATGATCCTCTGCCTCCGGTCACAGCTGACGAAGTGCAAGACATCATTAATAAGCTTCAGCCGATGAAAGCTTCCGGCTCCGATGGAATCACCACTAGGGTGTTTAAACTCCTCCCCGCTCAGCTCGTCGTGTTAATGGCGGCCATATTCAATGGCGCCCTGAGTGTCTAAAAAGAAATGAAATGGACACACAAAAATTGCCAATAAAATATAATAATAATACTATTGAAGAAGTAAATGATATAAAATTTCTAGGAATAAATATTGATAAATATTGTAATTGGAAATCTCATGTAGATATTATTTGTAAAAAAAAATCACAAATTCGTATTCGCGCTTCGCAATATTAAAAAAAGACCGACAAAGAAACAGCTCTAATGGTATACCACAGTCATGTGTGTTCAGTACTGAAGTATGGGATAATCATATGGGGAAACTCTACAGACGCACAGAGAGCATTTATAGCCCAGAAAAAATGCATTTATAAGGTCAATTTATAGTCTTAAGTGGACCGATTCGTGCCGACCAATATTTGTTGATAAACGTTTACTTACATTTCCATCCTTATACGTTTTGGAAATGTGTAAATTCGTCAGAAGCCACCTTTCACTTTTTGAGCAGGATGAGAAAGCTCCACTCAAAAGGAAAATAGTGCAAAAACCTTTAGTAGTGCCTCGAAGCAGATTAAAGCTATGTGCCAAAAACTGCCATATCATGGCGGTAAAAATATATAATAAACTACCGGAAAAAATAAGAAAACTGAACAACCTAGAATTTAATAGAACTTTATATAATTGGCTTTGTGATAGATGTTTTTATTCAATTGATGACTAGGTATTTAAATTTTAAGCCGACATGATTTAGATAACTATTGTAATGTGCAAGAACTTTAAAAAAAAATTTGACTTTGACATTTTGATTCTAATAAACTTATTGACTGTCTTGATTGTTATAATCCGAATATCCGATATACTTTCTAATTTAATGAAATAGTTTATATAGCTGTAAGTAATAATTAATGTATGTTTAATGCTAATATACCTATTGAGAATGTAAATTATGATGTGCATGGTGACATCTATGTAATTTTTAACTTTATTAGGCATGTGTAATTGTGTACCTACTCGAAACATTTGCACGATTGCAACTTTCGATTTTTCTTTTGCGAGTGTCGTTTTTGTGGACTTCAGGTCGCCGATAACGAAAATGATGACCAAATTTTCAAGGTGCAAATAATAAAATTTTAAATACGCAATGTCTCAATATCCTCCCCTAGGCTATGTCTGGCATTGATTTAAGTGAGAACTGTTTCTCACTAACTTGTGCAGTTTTATGTTGCGTGCTCCGGAGTGAGCTCTGCGAGTAACTTAGTAATTCTAGCCCCAAAAGGAAACACCGCTAACGTCATTTACAAAGAGGTGCTAGGATAATTCATTAATATAGTTTTCCGGGAGTTAAAAAGATTGGTTTAATCTGAGTATTTTTTAATTTGAAAAATTGCAAGTTAGCTCATTTACACCATTGTCCATTACCTATATCGCTAGGTGGATGGATGACCTTGGACATTTGAGCTACGGCATCGTAACTCAGAAGACATGTATAAAATAAACTCTGGTACAACCCACTGTCACTAATGACACAAAATTAAAAAAGAAGGCCGTTATACCTACACATTTTTCTAACCAGAAAGAAATATCTGGTTTCTTACTTCGAAAAGCGCAGACTTTTACACAACTATTAAAATTTTCTCTTCATAATGAGCTTTGACATAGCAGGTAAGTTTGGGCTGTATTGAAATCGGTCATTGCCCATGTTCCAGTTTACACTGGAACATGGCCTAAGGCTCTTGTAATTCCATCTAATGTAATATCTAGTTTTACGTGAGAACTTCTTTCAGATGCTTCAAATTCTTTAAGAAAGTCAGCATCGTTAGAACACCACTTTCTCAATTTGAACTCGCCTTTCTGAAGTCATCATCTGCCTAGGCTTCGTCGATCGCCACTACGACGAAATTTAGCTATTCACCCAATAAGGGTGCGGACTGGGTAAAGAAAACGACATTCTATTTTGTCCGTCAGACAGGTACTACAAAAATATTAGACACGTATTTTTTGTTTTATCAAAATATTAGAAAATTACTTAGTTAAAACTCATTAATGTTGGAAAGTGGGGGCTCACTCAATATTTTTAAATAAACTACCCGACGGACAAAGAAAAAAAATGTGATCATCCCCTATTGTCAGACAACTAAATTCTAAATTTAACGTTTGGTATCTTTATGATGGCGAAGAAGGCCTATAAAGAACTAAATAGAGCAAAGGCATGGATACCCTCATTACAGCCCGGCTCTACTAAAAGTATGTCAAGAGTGGAGATCATAAATGTAGCCACGGAGTTTTACGCAAAGCTCTATAGTCAACCAGAGGTTCTAAAACAAATCCAAAGCAAAGAAGCTTCTCCAACTCCAGAGTTCACAGCGCCTGAAATCCTGTTACAAATAAAAAAGCTGAAATCAGAGAAAAGCCCGGGACCGGACGGGATCACAAATGAATGCATCAAGTTTGCAAAGACTGTACTATTAACTCCAATCACTCTATTATGGAACAAAATACTACATGAAGAAACTGTGCCACGCATATGGACCGAATCTGAAATTAGCTTATTGTATAAAAAAGGCGACCCGGCTGACATAGGGAATTATCGTCCAATAAGCCTGATGCCCTGTCTATACAAGTTATTTGCCTCCTGCTTGCTAGATAGAATAACCTCGGTATGATGAGCACCAACCGTTAGAACAAGCGGGATTCAGAAGAGGTTTCAGTACAGTTGACCATATTCAAGTAGTCGACCAGGTGATAGAGAAATATCAAGAATTTCGCAGACCCTTGTATATAGCTTTCGTAGACTATAAAAAAGCTTTTGATTCTATATCACATGACAGCATCTGGGAAGCGTTGAGGTCACAGAATATAAAGGAAAATTATATAAGTATCCTCAAAAACATTTATGCCAATAGTACAAGTCGAGTCAAACTAGATAGAGTAGGAGATAAAATTAAGCTAGCTCTACAGTTGGGTTAGAAATGAATCTAGACAAAACTAAAGTCATGACTAACTACCACACGACACCTATCTTGATAAATAACATCCCTCTTGAGTTCGTAGAAAAATACATATACCTAGGCAAACAAATCTCCTTCAGCAAAGAAAGGAATACAGAAGAAGTAGACCGTAGAGTGGCAATCACCTGGAAAAAGTACTGGGCTCATAAGGAAATATTTAAATCACAGCTCCCATTGCCAACCAAGAAGTTAGTTATGGACTCTGAAATTCTACCATGCCTCACCTACGGCTGCCAAACCTGGACGTTCGACCTCAAAACCAGAAACAAAATCCAGACCACTCAAAGAAGAATGGAGAGAAGTTACCTGGGTTTAAAACTAAAAGACAGAGTGAAAAATATAGTCATCCGCAAAAGAACCAGCATAACAGACGCACTAACTTTTTCTCTACAAAGAAAATGGAACTGGGCAGGGCACGTGGCCAGGTACGCTGATAACAGGTGGACTTTAAAAACCATAAAATGGAGGGGACCTCAGGGCACCAGAGCGAGAGGCAGACCTAGTGCTAGATGGGTAGACGAAATTGTGGCGGCAGTGGGTCGAGAATGGCCTGAGATGGCTAAGGACAGGGAGAAGTGGAAATCTTTGGAGGAGGCTTTTACCCGAAGGGGGTCCATACAAAAGTAACAGTGAAAACTTTTCGATAATTACCTATTTAGATTTCTTTTTTTTAATTTCATCGAATTACTTATTGAATGTTATGGATTATTATTGTTAGTTATTGTCTATTGTTATAACAAATTTTTATTGAACTATTTATTCGGTGGAATTAATTATTGATTATTGTTATAATTTTTTCGAATTATTTATTGATTGTTAATGATTATTGTTAGTTATTGTTAAATAGGTTGAATTATTATTGATTTTTATTTTGTGTTATTAATCTTTCGAATTAGTTAACGATTATTGTTATTAATAATTTGTTGGATTTAATTATTGTTCCAGTTATTTTATAGTTCTTTTTTTAATGTCTTTTTATTGTTATTGAATTTCGATTACTGTTATTTTTAATATTTATTATTGATTTGATAAAATTATTTATTTGTTATTGATGATAATTGTTAACTAGTGTTTAGTATTTATTTTTATTAATTGTTAATGTTATTTGTATGGAATTAAATAAAGCTTATTCATTCATTCATTCATCTTTATGATGGAACCTTGGGAGGCGATGTAGATACCATAGTATATGATTTAAATTTCTTAAAAAATGAATTTTATTCCATCGGCGTTGACCTAAATCTTTCGAAATGCTTATTATACAGTATGTTAGTTTAAACGAGGGACATATTCAAACCCATAATAGTACATGCTAACATGATACTAATAAAAATATAAACAACAAAAACACTGATAAATAACAGACAGAACCATACCAAAATTTTCGCAAATGTCACGAAACGTGTATACAGCCTTGCGCTAGCGACTTAATACTATCGCAGAACATGTGAGCGGGTCAATGACTCTTAGGTATAATCCATTTTCCCTTCATACTTTGAACTTACCTGGCTTAGGACAGTCCAAAATATCTAGGCACTAAACAAAACATTAAAAATTCTTCTATATACGTTGTAGGTTTTTTACATATTTGGGACGAGAATCGAATACTGAATACCCTCCCTCAATATGTCCCTCGTTTAACCTAACAATACTGTATGTAGAGGACAGTACCGACAGACAACCGACTATTTCCAAATTTAACGCAATAGCGATGTCAGGGGACATCAAAATTATTGAGATTCTTCGTCTCCTCGGGTCTGCAATCCATGAAAATTCTTTTCCCGATTTTATAGAGGAAAAGATTCAAAATTTTAATGATGTTTCGGAAAGATTGCTCCAAATTAACATGCATTCGGCAATCACCATAATTCGTTACTGCTGTTTCGGCCCTAAATTAACGTATTTCCTTCGTGCTTTCCCTTTATGGAAGCACACACATGTCTTGGACAACATGGATCAAATTATCAGACATACTTTATCATCCATTTTAAATGTGGCTTTGGACGACCGAGCTTGGGCACCAGCAAGTCTTCCTATTCGCATGGGACGACTCGGCGTCCGCAAATTTTCTAGTATTAGTTTTTGCGGACGCTTCATATCCTCGGTCTACGGCACTGAAAAATAAATCAGGAATATCCTGGCTTCCACACTGATTGATTTTGATGTGCCGTGTTTCTCTCGGCTATCGAGGCTTGGAAACTCGCTTGCTGAAAACTCCAACAATCCTTTTTCCCAGAGACGGTGGGACGAAGTTCAGGACAATTTACTCAAGACGTCTGCTACTACTGCTGAGCGGGCGCGACTGCTGGCTGTGGGTGAGTGGGAGTCAGGTCTTTGGCTTCACGCACTGCCATCGTCGAGCATAGGCACTTTGTTCGACCACACTATACCTTCCGCCTCGCTGCTTCTTTACGTCTTGGAGCCGCCTGCTGCACTCCTCATCGCTGTCGCTGTGGTGAAGCTGTCAACAGCCTCGAACACCACGGCCGCGAACATAAATTAGATCATCCGTCGAGCTCTTGCTACCGTCGGCGTTCCAGCTATCTTAGAGCCAATGGCTTTGGCACGCGACGATGGCAAAAGACCGGACGGCATGTCTTTGTTTCCATGGAAGATAGGAAGGCCTTTAGTGTGGGACGCAACCTGCGTCGATACTCTTGCGCCGTCATATCTTTCAAGCTCATCGTGTTGTACAGGCGCTGCCGTACCTTTGTTGTAACTATATTTTCGAGCCGTTTGGTGTTGAAACTCTGGGGCCGTGGGGTCCGAGTGCTCACAGCCTTTTTAAGGAAATTAATGCTAAACGCCTAGTTGACGCTTCCCGTGACCCAAGGGCTGGGTTTTACTCAAAATCAAAAAATCTAAATCAAAATATTTTATTTTATATAGGCCTACATGGGCACTTATAAAACGTCAACAAAAAGGCTAAGTATTGCCATACAACGTGGCAACACCGCCAGTCTCTTGGGCACGTTACCAGTTGACAACGTTGAGGAGGAGTTTTTTGACACCCTTTTATAATTTGTTTTATTTTATTTTATTTTTTAATTTTGACTTCTTTGAAGTGACAGAAATCTAAATCGTAGCCATTCTCCCGCTCCCGCTTGTTCCGTTGGGATGGCAGATAAAGTTGGGTGGATTATCAATACTAACTGAGATGTTTGACTCAGAAAGAAATAAAGTAATCCTTTATTGACTGAATGCTCTACTGCAAGTACCAGGGTTTATTATAAATACTTGTATTTGGCCGAGTTGGTTCGGGTGCAAGGTTTCTTTCTAAATTAAAGATTAATTTTCTTCACTAGACTTTGCGCACACTAGGCCAACTAAACGGTCTGGTTAGTAACGACGTGTCCGCGATGTTACCGTTTAAAGTTGGTGAAGATGCTCACCTTCGCAGATATGCAACGGAACTTTTTACTAAGAGACGGCAAATCTATAATGATTTATGCAATCGCTTGGATGTTTATTGTTTACACAATATCGTAACATAACATCACGCCATTATGCTCTGAGAGGGTACGCAGATATGTGCAGTACACCAACATTTCCTAGGCACTACATCGCGGCCGTTCGCAGTATACAGACGTGCTCGTTAGCAGTTTTATTTAACGCAATAATAGTGACTTGCTTAAGTATTTTGCTAAGTGTGTATCTACACTAATATTATAAAGAGGAAAGATTTGTATTTTTGTATGTAACGAATAAACTAAAAACTACTAAACCGATTTCAAAAATGCTTTTACCGTTAGAAAGCTACATTATCACTGAGTAACATAGGCTATATTTATTACTAGAAAAAAAAAAGAGATCCTTAGAAATTACTACCAAAACCAACCCAAGGTGTAAAAAAATGAGCCATAAAATGTCTTTCATCGCATGCGCTGCGGAAAGTATTGATTATAGAAAAAAAAATGTTCTACAATATTATAGAACATATCAATATCAACAAAAAACTTCACGAAACCATATCTCCAACTATTGTAGTTATGTCACTATAACTACTTTTTTACATTTTAAAGTTGATAGAAATGCTGATCGAAATCAGACCATATTATCCATACCTTTGTATTAATTCTTATCCAAATAAACTATTTCGTATTCAAGATAGTTTCAATACCTGTTAATTACTTTTTGAATTATTGAAATCGGACTTTCCATTCAAAAGATATTACGAAATTAAAAATATCTATATCGGTCGGAAGTGTGGGAGAGGGGTGTTCGCATAGTAGGTACTCTATTATGCTATTGATAAATTTAAGCCCTCCCAGTATGTGTACTGGTACAAAACTTTTGATAAAGGAATTAAGCGACAATGTGATTGTAGCAACTATCATCACGGGCCCGCGGCCGGTCAGCTCGCTCACATTCCGCGGATCCCAATGATACCGACTTTGCATATAACTTTTAAAAGGTTAAAATTTCCTGTAAAGATATCGTTTGCCCATAAAATAAATAAATCCCAGGGACAAATTTTCTCGATGGTTGGCATCAACATAAGGAAAGAGTGCTTTTCTCATGGGCAATTGTATGTTGCTCTTTCTCGAGTAGGATCTCCTGAAAATCAATGTTTTGTTATCACCTACAAATACCACTGCCACCATAGTGTACAGTGAAGCTTTAAGGTTAACTATTACAAAATAAAAACGGTAAAGACTTAAAATTAAATATAAATAAAGAAATTAAAAAATTACATGAGTAAAAAAATCACACCCCCCTAAAAATAACATATAACAACAAAAAAAAATACGTTTTATTTATTTTGAACATTTGGAAAAATTGAGTCATGTACGTTTTAATTAGCATATTTATAAGTTGAATTATCTTCATTTAACCCATAATGTTTAAAAAAAAATGTCCACCCGTGCGAAGCCGGGACGGGCCGTTAGTTTTATTATATAATGAAAACATAGAAATAGTGTTATGGATAACAGCCCCGGTGCCGGTGATTCAAGTAGTCGAGTGCAACCCAATGCCTCGCCAGTAAGATAACAGCCCCGGTGCCGGTGATTCAAGTAGTCGAGTGCAACCCAATGCCTCGCCAGTAAGATAACAGCCCCGGTGCCGGTGGTTCAAGTAGTCGAGTGCAACCCAATGCCTCGCCAGTAAGATAACAGCCCCGGTGCCGGTGGTTCAAGTAGTCGAGTGCAACCCAATGCCTCGCCAGTAAGATAACAGCCCCGGTGCCGGTGATTCAAGTAGTCGAGTGCAACCCAATGCCTCGCCAGTAAGAAGCCAGCAGCCTAATTTCACAATGGAATTTGTATCTACGCCCGACATCCAAAAATAGATGTCATACAACAGAAGTTAAATGAAGTTTGCTCTATTGCCACGGATGGCAAACTCAACTCAGAGCAGAAATTGAAGGTGACCAACTTATGCCGTAAAGTAGAATCTGACTCCTCTCTAATGGCAGTTCTGTATCAGACTCCGAAGCAGAAAGCCCATCTAGCCTTCAATATAATCGACGCCCTGAAAGAAAAACGCAACCTCACAGAACAAATTTCGATGCTCAAGCAGACAATTATGGACTCGGGTGCTGTGGGAAACGCTTCGTTTGCTGATATGGTGAAGAATGGATTCCGTGATTTCGTTCGTCCAAATAATTTAAGTTCAGTAGCAGTTTATCCCAACGATAAATTGAAGTCCAGTGACGAGATAAAAAACCTCGTGCAAAACATCATACGCTCTGACGAAATGAAGCTTCATGTACGTGGAAAACAAAACATTGAGGTATTATTATCAGCACCGAGACGAAACAGGATGCTGATAAACTCAAGCACGCAGTCCAGATGTCTACATCAGGACTCACCGCTGACGAACCCAACAAGCGCAAACCATGGATTACGGTTGTAGGAGTGCCGACTTCTTTGGCTGATGCTGACGTCTGCAGGTTCATGTTCGAGCAGAATATCGCCGATAAGTTTTTAGCGATGTCACTGGAAACCTTTTTGGCCGAAGTGAAATTTAGCCACAAATCAGGGAAGAAAGATGCATCTACCTGTAACCTTATTATCGAAGTTCCAGCCAAGATACGTAGAGCCTTAATATCTCAGGCGAGGCTTTTTATAAATTGGACTTCCTGCCCTGTCAGGGACATCACCTTGGTTACCACATTCTACAAATGCCAACAATTTGGACACGCAGCAAAATCATGCAGGGAGATAAACTCTTCATGTGGTCAAACATTTGAGGAATATGGACATAATGCAATGTTGCTCACTTCCTAAAGTTATTTGCGTGTTATATATAGCCTATGTTTTTCCTCAGATTGAAATCTATCTTCTTGTCAAATTCCATTACGATCCCTTCAGCGATTTAGTCGTGAAAAGGTAACAAACAAACATACGAACTAACAAACAAACAGAGTGACTTTCGCATTTAAAATATTAGTATGGATTTGTCTATTAGTATGGACGTACATGAGATTAGCATCAGATATCAGAGAGGATATCAGATCTCAAATCGAGAGGATGGCTCGTCGGTCACCCTACAACTTAAAGCGTTCATAGTTACCTGGGCTGGAAGACAATTATACGCGTTAACTGTCTTAGTGTCAGCATAAACCTGGAAAATGTCAACACATCGTTACTTAAATAAAACTTCATACTTAAGTTAATTGTACATTTTGTAGTGGAATAACCGATGTTTAGAACTTACCGTTTTGAAGCAGGTTAATAATAATTGCGAGAATGATATTGTGTATAAAAATTTCATCATTCCTTTCAAGTTGATCTCTATTAGCAGTAACAACACAAAGTATATAAGTGAGAATATGTTATATAGTAAGTTGAGCCGTCGGTTAACTGCGCCCCGGTCCATTGCACCATAATTAAAAAATAAATTGGAAACGTCTTGATATCAAATTCAGCCGTAAAAGTTTTTAGCTAACTTAAACACTCCTGCCACGTTGTTCTATTGATCGCAACTTCTTCTGCTGAGCATGAGGATCTGGGTTCAGTTCCCGGCGGTTCTAGTGACACTGATAACGCTACTTCATTCTAGTTCCTAGCTGGATCGTAATGTGGATAATAGATCGTCACTGGAAAGCTGTTTTGAGAATATTACTAATTTTTTTAACCAAAAGAGAAAGCATTTTTTTATTTATCGTCCGATTTTAATGAAATAATATCTTTTCCATTTTTTTTTTTTTTTTTTTATACAAGGTGTTGTTTTGCATCCTCGTCAAATTCAAGGAGGTTACTATGCTAATGATTCTCGTCCCGAATCAATAATAAAATGGGTAAGTAATTTTTATTTTTTCATTTATTTACGGAAATCGGTAAGTGTGAACCACCCGTGTTTTAAACGCGGCCCGTCTGATTGTCGCAATATAACCGCGCTTCCACACTTACAAACAATCTCAAACGTTTTTTCGATAATTTCTTATTCTCTAAACCACGTTTATGGGGTTATTCTAAAATGCTGACAAACAAAAACAACCAAAAATTCCGCTTGTATTAATAATAAACTAGGTACCGTAATTTTAATTGATTATTTATGTCTTTCGTGACAACCTCTTGAAGTTTGACGAGGATGCAAAACAACACCTTGTATTATGTAGGTATTATAAACTCTAAAGGAAATAAGTGGTGGGCAACTAATATGAGCTCATTTAAAAGTTAAATTTAAAGTTAACCTTTCTTAGCCATTTAAACGCACTGATAGATAACACAACATGAAGAACTGGGAGAATGATACAATTTATCCATATCCAATTATCCATACTAATATTATAAATGCGAATGTCACTGTTTGTTTGTTTGTTACCTTTTCGCGACTAAACGGCTGATCGGATCTTAATGAAATTTAGCAAGAAGATAGATTTCAACCTTGGGAAGGACATAGGCTTTATATCATCACGCTATGACCAATGGGAGCGGAGCAGCAATGAAAAATGTTGCGAAAACGATGAAAATTTGGCGCAGACGAAGTTGCGCGGGACAGCTAGTTTTATTATGTGTCTGTAAACACACAGCATCGAGTTGAAGAGACATCGAAATTAAGCCTTAAAGATAACGCTTACCTGTTCATTTTTCATGTTACCTCTCTGTCTTTCACCCATAAGCAGAGTGCATCCTGGAACGTCTTGTCCAGAACTGACAGGTTCTTGACAAGACTTGTCAATTTGTCATAGCATTTAAATTTTGCCGCGGAATGGACGCAAACTTTTTTTCTGTTCTTAATTTTCAATTTGGCAAACGATGCACCAAACACCCTGTATAATACTGTTCAGCATACAAACATTTTTTATCCTATTGTTAATTTCGGAGGCTTTGAGGATCTTTCTGTCTTTAATTAGCTAATCCACTGCCTGGAAAACCATCCATAAGGGAGACGAAACTACTCCTCGATTGGCAGAGAGTTACAATAACTACATATTCTTAGATGTTGGATAAGTAACATTGCAATTCATGTCTTATAGACCTTGTAAGTGGACAGGGTTGTCTACTTAAAATGTACCCTAATCCTTGTTGATTTTGTTTACAAGAACTAGTATTCTATGCTGGCTTGAAATACTAATTTGCCTCTTTTCTGGTTCGACTAGATCCATCTTCAAAAAGACTAAGATTAAGGAGCTTGCATGGATGCAATAAGCATATGGTCTGTGTTACTACCCTACGGGAGGCTAACTGGAGAATAGACCACTAGTTAAAATTAAACTGAAAGAGCAGAGAGTTTTTAAAAATGTTACTGATGTCCAGTCATAAAAGTAAGCGCTTTCTCAGGAGAATTTAGCTTGTAAATTTTCCACTCTTGGGTCACAGGTCTCTCTGTAAGCGAGTTGTAGGATATTTTTTGTCATAAATACAGGTTTATGCACAATGTACTAGTATGAGACATACTTGAATACCTCATCTTAGATCATTTACATGCATTGTTACCTAATCAACTACTTAGTGTTCTAAGTTGATTTTTAATTGACCGTTGTTGTAATAGGTCCCAAAGAAAATTGTACTTTATGTATGTTACTCGTATATGTTTAGTATTATCACATCTTGATATTTACCTCTTTTTTTTTACGGATGGGAAATCATCAAATGACTTCTCCCGCTCTGGGCGGAGCGGGAGGGAGTGTCAGACTTGTACTGACTAAAACCCATCCATGTTCCTTCTTCGCCCTTTGTGTTCCAGGGCCACGGTATATCTTTCGAACAGTCCCGTAACCCTGGCAGGCATCGGCCCTCTCGGACCCCTTCCGGTTTGTTGACATCTCCTCGAGGTGCGCGTGGAACACGTACGCGCCGTCGACACGGCCTGTCGTCATGCGAGACGGACGGACGGTGAGCTATCCCATTAATCGCCGTCCACAGGCTCGCGCCTACGGTTGCCGGGGGCCACTGGTTCCCCCCGACGCCCGGTTCGACTCCTGCGGCGGCTGGGACGTGAGGTTCTCTCCCTCTCACGTTCCACCACCTCCTTCGCTAGCATGACTGCTTCGCAGAAGGAGGCGACGGCTTCCCATTCCCTCTCGCTCCGGACCATGGATTGAACCAGGGCCGGTCGCGAGAGGTCGCCGCCGCCAATCGTCGCTACGAGGATACGGCGGTGCTCAGCCCAAGCGGAGCAGACCTCCACGGTATCTTGATATTTACCTAAGAGATTCAAAAATGTTTCTTCATTCATGTATACTACCTAAATGGTAGACAGATATTATTACAAATAACGAAGGAGTTAATATTTTATTTCTGCTTAGGTCTCACTAAAATCAGTTATCAGTTGTAACAGTTTTTTACCTTTCATGAGCATGCTATAAATAAAGCAATATGAAAACTAACTAACTGACTAAATGGGGAATGCTACTCGTCGATGCAGATAATACCTTTAATTCTATGAACAGACAGTTAGCTCTCTGGCAAGCAAGAATATATTGGCCACATTGCGCTCGTTTCTTATATAACACATACAATTGTCACGCAGAACTTGTAATATGTGATTCCAACATGAGATTATATAGCAAAGAAGGAGTAACCCAAGGTGATCTACTTGCCATGCCATTGTATGCCCTTGCAACACTACCCATAATAAACATAAGTACTAAAAAAAGAACAAGCAATTACCCAATGCTGGTATGCAGATGACTCTTCTGCCCAAAGCAAGCTCAAAAACCTACGTCAATAGTGGGATAAAATGAGCAAAATAGGCCCAGAATATGGTTATTTTCCTCAAGATAAAAAATCATACCTAATCATTTCCGAGAACGACAAGCAAACAGCTCAACAGATTTTCAAGAGGACCAACATAACCATCGTAACTGGATCACGCTTCCTTGGTAGCTATATTGGCGAAGAAAAAGAGCATTTTGTAAACAAGAAAATTAAAAACTGGCAATACGGTCCACAATAGAAAAACATTCAATTATCTGTAAAGACTCACCTCAAGCTGCTTACACTGCCCTCACTAAAGCAGTTCAATTCCAATGGTCATTTCTTTTAAGAGTCTTAGATGACGTAAACCAATTTTTGACCCGCTAACAAACACGCTGCGTACCAATTTCATACGTACTCTACTAGGATGCGATATCTCACCCTTGAAAGCTGACTTATTCTCTTCCCGTTCACAAAGGCGGTCTAGCAATATCCGCTCTATAAAAAATGACAAATATAAACTATGTATGTTCAAAAAAAGGCTGTGCTGTCCTCTCAAAAGCTTTGAACGAAAATACACATATGGACCTCTCTCAACATCATAAATCCCTCAAAGTTGCACATACAGAAAGCCGCATAGAGTAAGACTCTCTCAATGATGAACTCTTAAATACCGTCTTGGTCAACCTCTCTCCTGTCAAGAGAAGAACGAATGAACGATCAATTTCGACAAAAATGAAAACAAAATCCTCCAACTGGCTATCTGTCATACCGACTTAGAAAGGCCATTACCGACCGCTAAAATTTTTTCCTTTACAAATTTGACATAATTTCTTGCCCGTTCTTCTCCATGGAGACATTTTGAAAAAGTGTTTATAATCAGTTTTTATTGAAATAAATGCTGAGTGTTTGAAAAAAAAAGCAGTATGATATGGAAAATAGGTGTTCATCTAAGTATTGTCTAGGACACCTAGATTGAATACTCTTCTGCTTTATTACTTTTTATATCAGATCAACATTTAACGAATATAAGTACATCGAAATATTCGTTTATACTATATTATACATTCACATAGCATCTAAATCCTCCGGATTTTCTTTCAACGGCAGATAACGAACAGGTCTTCAAATCGATGCTGTGTGCTTGGAGACACATATACTAGAACTGTTTTGCCTTAAAACAAAACAGTTATTATGTGTGTGGAAAATACAGCATCGCAGCAAGGTCCATGCTGGTGTTTGAAGAAGACTATGACAAATTGACAAGACTTGTCAAGAACCTGTCAGTTATGGACAAGACGTTCCAGGATGGACTCTGCGATGGGTAGTTGAAATCACACACAATACTTGACTCAAACTCCATAAGTTTATTTCTGATAAACCACTTACAGGCACTTAGAAACTTTCCATAGGTTGAGCCACCCATTCGCAAACATGGTTGATGTAAGAAGAAGAATGGGCTAACAAACTCCTAACACAGTCTTTTGGATCTGTTTTTCAATTGTTACAGTTCTTATTAACACAACTTAATATTGCTCACTTCAAAAACGACTTTCAATTAATTAATATTTAAATTCTCTAATCGCGAGCTAACTCGAACGAGACCTCCCGCTCGCTGCGCCTACGGTTCCGTGCGTGTGTGCGGATTTGCGGAACTCGGAAGTACCACACACACACACTCAGTAGTTCAGTACAGTTATTCATTACATAGTAAACTGTTCAGTAAAACAAAACTAATATTCCACAATTAATTATTTTAATAATTAAACAATAACAATATTCACAAATGCAAAGGCGTTATTAAGTTAATGCTAAATTAGTCTTCATTACTTGATACAAAGAACAGGTTTTGCACTAATAAACTACTCTGTAAAATACTCTTATTACTTTTTAGTTTGTAATTAGTTCTGGAAACTAATTTAGTTGTTACAAATTATAAATTGAATGATTGACAATTGGGCGCCATTTTCCACACAGTGGGATGCCGCCTCTTACAGATTGTCAAATTGCCATTGTTAAAATCCCAGTTGTCATAAAATATTTGCTAATCTTAATTTTAACTATAGTGCTAGCAAGTGGCTTTTGTTTAATAAATTACTCTTTCAGTTGACACAAAGATTAACTATCTAAGCAGTTGTTAACACACACGCCAGTAGATGGCGCTTGGTCTCTTCACAATCGATCCGTTCATTTCTAGATTCTTTGTAATAATTGTTCTGCCGACTCACAGATGGCATGGCAGGTTCATCAATATTTACACAAATGCGAATTATGAGTTAGTTCTTAAATAAATTCAAAGACTACAATATATATATGGAATAAATTAATGAATTGTCTTAAATATCGAAGTATAAATCGAAGTATAAACAAATGGGTTAATTTTCAACATTTAATACATTTATTAATTCACCCTAAAACTACGTACAAGAAGTAAAATATTGAACGGATTTTGATATAAGTAGTATGAGTGGAAAAAGGTTGCTTCTGCAACGTCTCCGACGCTACGGGAAGTGCCACCCAAGGAAGTGCCCTTGCGTAACAAAGGATAGGCACCCATGTTCACCACCGCAGCTTCGGCTTGCTGGTTGCCTTCGGTGGCCGAAGGGTTCCGTACCATTATTTATTAAAAATAGCAAAAAAATCACTTATGTATGGGAGCCCCCATACATACAAGTGATTTTTTTGCCCTTAAATATTTATTTTATTCCGTGTATTTGTTGCTATAGCGGCGACAGAAATACATAATCTGTAAAAAAATCAACTTGCTAACTATGAGATACAGCCTGGTGGCAGACGGACGGACGGACAGCGAAGTCTCAGTAATATCCCGTTTGACCCTTTGGGTACGGAAACCTAAAAATGTCTAAAATAAATCTAAAATAAATCATACAAATAAATCTAAAATAATAACGCATAACACGCGATAATCTTTTGAGCGCATACCGTCTGGCCAAGGAACTCAAGTCTGATCAAATAGGCATAACAGGGTCACCTACTAGAATCTACCTGAATGAACATCTTACCCTGAAAACGAAGCAGTTGTTTCGGAAATGTAAAGATGCCGCTAAACAACACGACTTTAAGTACGTATGGGTTAAAAACTCAACAGTACTTGTCCGGGAACGTGACGGTATGGCATCATTTGCAATCCGCACATTGGATGATATCCGTAAAATTAAAAACGGTAACAAAACACTGCCAGTTGATACTCAAACTCCCAACGCATAATAACTGTTACGATATATCATACTTTAAAATTCTAATTAGTTTACCAGATCTCACAATTGATGTATACTGTATTACTAGCATTAGGACCTTTCATAGTTTTTACATTTTTTTGTTTAATGTTTACAGTTTTAATAGAATTAAGATTACATATAGTTCTAACTTTTTGATGTTTGTTTCTTACTGTTTTACTAAGATTTTGAGTTTAAACAGTTTTTACTTGATATTGTTTGATGATTACAGTTTTACTAGGATTAAGATTCTACATAGTTTTCACTTTTTGTTGTTTGTTTATTACAGTTCTACTAGGATTATGTTTTTACACAGTTTTTACTTTTTGATGCTTTATTTTTATAGTTCTACTAGGATTAGGTTTTTACACAGTTTTTACTTTACGATGTTTTATTTTTACAGTTCTACTAGGATTACGATTTTACACAGTTTTTACTTTTTGATGTTTTATATCTGCAGTTTTAATAAGATTATGTTTTTAAACAGTTTTGACTTGATAATGTTTGATGCTTACAGTTTTACTAGGATTAAGATTTTACATAGTTTTCACTTTTTGATGATTGTTTATTACAGTTCTACTAGGATTATGTTTTTATACAGTTTAAAATTTTTGATGCTTTATTTTTACAGTTTTACTAAGATTATGATTTTACACAGTTTTTACCTTTTAATGTTTTATATTTGCAGTTTTACTAAGATTATGATTTTACACAGTTCTTACTTTTTAATGCTTGGGTTACGCACTGAATTTTCAAATTTTAGCTCATTTACACTGCATAAATATACCTCACCGAGGCTGCTATTATTATCATTCAGTATTTTTTCAATTTTAACATGTCTACTCGGCACAAAAAATATCTTGAATTTTAAACACAAAATATTACATTATTGTAAACCGGAGTTAATTTTGTTACCTGTCATGAGCTTGGCCTACTGTTTAACTGGAAAAGAAACATTCTTCAATGTTATCTTTATGTCACAATATTTATCATTAGTTAAGCTTGGCATCATATTTTTATTTACACATAATATTAATACTTGTGGATGTCCCACCATTACCAGTGACCGATAAACACTTAACCATTTATCATCAAAATTGTAGGGGTATCCGTACGAAACTGCGTGTTTTACATATGAACATTTTAACGAGACACTATGATATCATAATACTGACAGAAACATGGCTAGTGCCTGAAATTAATAACAACGAATTCATTGATCAGCGTTACACTGTATACAGGTGTGATCGTGATCGGGCCAGCACAAATAAACTCGACGGCGGCGGTGTACTAGTGGCAATCTTGAAAAGTCTTAGACCTATTGAATTAGACTTAAACACTTCTACTAATATCACTCCGCTGCACAACTACATCGAACAAATTGCTGTAGAAATACCTAGTAGTCTAAATCGAAAGCATCACGTCGTAGCTGCTGCATACGTACCACCGAAGACTCCCGCGCATGTATATGAAAAGCACTTCGAGTTACTTTATGAGGCTCTGTGTAATCCCAGTGTCGATTTGTTCTATTTAGTTGGAGATTTTAATCTTCCAGAAGCAACATGGCACATTTCATCTGCCCTAAATACTCCAAAAAAATCCCCATTGTGTTCTGGCTCAGCTATAACCTGTGATCATCTGAACAACTTTATGTCGCTTCTAAGTGCTTCACAGTATAACGGCATACTTAACTCTAAAGGTAAAATATTGGACCTTTTAATTTCCAACGGCCCCTGTGATGTGCAACTAGAGTCCTCCCCTCTAGTGATGCCTGATTTATATCACCCCCCACTTGTTTGTGACATAATTATTAACGTTAAAACTCATTCTTTGGACAGGCAGCCGCTACAGAAATACAATTTTTACAAGGCTAACTATGAAAAAATAAATGATATTTTACTGAAGACTGATTGGCCTGCACTTCTCTCACATGAAAAATCTGAACAGGCTCTTTCATTATTCTATGACAAACTAGACCACATTATCAAGTTACACACTCCACTCACTAGCTCTAGATCTTCACATTTTCCAGTTTGGTTCTCACTTCCATTGATCGGTATATTCAAAAAGAAACAGAAAGCTTGGATCAAGTGGAAGAAGTATAAAAACATATCGGATTATGAAGCATTTAAGACACATAGAGCTAGTTTTAAGGAAATATGCGAAAAATGTTTTTCAACATACATTAACTCAGTAGAAGATAGCTTACAAACAAATATTAAACACTTCTGGACATACGTATCAAACCGAAAAGACACACCGTGCGTTCCAGCAAAAGTGCACTACAAGGATACCCAATCCAGTGAGCCTGAGGTAATTTGCGATATGTTTTCGGACTTTTTCCATTCAGTGTACGAACCTGCCTCTCCGCTCTTACCTCAATGGCAGCCGCCTGCGGAAATTTCATCAGCTAGCAATATAATGTCTAATGTGTACTTTGACGAAGCTAAGATCTTAAAAGAACTTAGATCTTTGGATCCTGCCAAAGGTTCTGGACCTGATGGCATACCCGCATATTTTCTACGGTATACTGCTGCTCATGTTTGCAAACCACTGACAATAATTTATAATAAGTGTGTTGCTGAGGGGGTATTTCCAAAAGAGTGGAAACGTGCAAATATCACACCTGTACACAAGGGTGGCTCTAAGGGTAACGTTGAGAACTATCGTCCAATCTCTATTCTCTCCACGTTGTCAAAGGTTTTTGAGAGACTTGTTCACAACGAAATATATCCATTGTTGCATAACACTATTATACAGCAACAACATGGCTTCGTTAAACAGCGATCGACTACCACAAATCTTCTGTCTTTCTCCAGTTTTTTGTTTGATAGCTTCGATAGTGGCCTGCAAGTAGATACAGTGTACACTGATTTTTGCAAAGCCTTTGACAAAGTGGACCATAAACTGTTGCTTGATAAAATTGCCTTCAATGGCATACGAGGTAACTTATTGCGGTGGTTTGCCTCATATATTTCTAACCGCTGTCAAAGGGTGGTAATCAATGGTTACAGATCAAATGTTATCGAAGTCACATCTGGTGTTTCACAAGGCTCTATTCTTGGGCCGTTATTATTCAACATATTTGTAAATGACATAGGTTATTGTTTTCTCAACACTAAGTTTCTAATGTACGCAGACGATCTGAAAGTCTACAAATCAATCAAAACTGTTGAAGACTGTATTTTATTACAGCAAGACCTAGACAGACTGACAGACTACTGTCATAGAAACAAACTTAAACTAAGTTTACCGAAATGTAATTACCTTACTTTTACAAAAAACAAGCATATTATTAATTTCGCCTACACTCTTTGTCACGTTCCTCTCACTAAATTAACTTCAACTCGCGATCTCGGCGTTATACTAGATTCCAAATTATGCCTAGACTTGCACATCGACAAAATTGTCAGCAAGGCTTATCAATTATTTGGATTTATCATGCGATCCACCCTTGACTTCAAAAGAACCTCTTCATATCTGTGTTTGTATAAAGCCCTAGTTATGTCACAATTAGAGTATGCTGTGTCTGTATGGAACCCTTTCTACAAAAAATATTCTGAAATGGTCGAAAATGTACAAAGTAAATTTCTGCGCTCACCTATCCGCCGTATGATTGACACTTACAATTCAAAATTTGAAAATATTGACATCTTCACTTGCTCTTTGAGTAGATTTAAAAGCCTCATCCACCGTTCATTGTTATAGCATTAAAATTAAGTGAAACCAGATAAATTTACAAGTGTTTTAGACTGTTTAATTTTACTGTTATATTATTCTAATTTTAAGTTATATTTTTATTGCTTATATTATATTACTGCACGTACTGTTACTAAATCTCCTAGCGATTTGAATTAATTTAATTTTTTTTCTTTCTTATATTTTATGTCTACCTGTGGACAGTGTTGTGGGTTGCATTATAGCCTATATAATTGTTTTTGTTAAACTAGTTGTAAGTTCTCCATAATGTAACTGTTTACTGTTCCTTTCAATAAAAATAAAATAAAATAAAATAAAAGGTTGAGTCGATTTCATGTCGTAGTGTCAGTGACAAATTTTTTTGTAAAACATTAATCTCACACACAAAATTAAGAAACTTTGACTTGGAATAGTTCCTTAACTACAATTAGTTCAAAATGTTCAAATTGAATGAAATTCAGGAATATTCCTTATTATAATATGGTGCCTATGCCTCTTAGTATGCCTCTTAGGCACTGAAAATTCATGCTTCTAGCTTTATCACTACGAAGTTACGGAGGGGTCGGAAATGTTCTGAATGGATTCGACAAAAGGATGGTAATTGGTACGGCAGCAAAGGAAAAAAAAATGTGCTTGGATTCCCTCCGCGCGGAAGAAGTGGAACTTCGTAATACTACACGCATGCGTTCGAGTGCCACGCATTCACTCTCGTTATTTTATTGAGCTTCTAAACCATATTTTGTTGTTTTCTTGTTGTATTATTTTTATTACATAAGTTTATCGAGGTTATTCTACTCATAGAAATTGAGCGAAGGCTGGTCACACCGAAGAGTCGAATGCAGGACTGCACGCCATCTTGCGTACTAAGTAGAACTACGTAGTCACAAATCTTGTAATACTGCCATCTCTTAGTGAGTTTTAGAAAATATTCCCCCTCCATGGTAGCGTTAAACTTGTTGGAAGTCGCTTAAGAAGTTTCACTTCAAAATTGTAAAAAATGCTAAGTATTTTGGTATAATAATGTATGTACCTATATACATTAATATGCTTGTAGTAAAAAGCGGTTATTTTAATATGACTAACAGACGCTTCAATTTTATTTATTTGTATAGAATAATGATTGCATATTATTGATTTGTATAAATATTTAATTCAATGCTAGCACAGAAATTACAAACGACGTCATAAGTTTTTTCAATTCAGACGAATAGTTAAATTAAATATTCCGGGTCAAAGACTAAGGTGTGTCTGATAACTTATAATTGAATAATATGTGCCTAAAATAGTTTTTTTTTTATTTTGTTTTTTTAGAGGTTTTTGTGTCGGGGGTTTTTTAAGTTATTAATTTATTTTTTATTTATTTTTTCTTAAACTAATATTATTTTATCTTAGCCTTGACCGTCCCACTCCTGGGCATAGGCCTCCCCCCTTCCTTCCATTTTTTTTCGGTGTTATTGTTGTTAAAACCCCGAGCTTTTAAGTGGGCGCCTCGCGGAAATTAAAAAAATCACGAGCTTTTAGGGCGGAGCTTGAGAGGTGGAGCTTGAGATGCCCATTATTGCCCATGGTGGAAAGTGACAAGATTTCAAATTTCGAATCCACCAGACCTGAGGAAGTGGTCCCTTCATCAACTAGAACGTTTGACGTGTGTATCTGTGTGTCTGTCTGTGGCATCGTAGCTCCTAAACGGATGAACCGATTTTGATAAAATTGGTTTCTTTTGAAAAGTATTTTAATCGAGAATGTTCTTTGCTATGTTTCGAGAAAATCTGCTTAGCCGTTTGAAGGTCATAACCTCTTTTCTAGTTAAAGGGAAATAAACAACTTCCACAGGTCTGGTTGATTCTTCGATTTGAAATTTTGAAATTTGTTGATTTGAAATCTTGTTACTTGTCACCATAGGCATCGTCGGGGGAGGACGAATTTACCCCTCCCACTCCCCCCTAAAAGCTCGTTTTTTTTTTTTTAATTTATAGTTTCCTTTGTTTTCGTTAATTAGCGAGAAGAGGCGCAACATCGAGCAAATTGGAAGCAATGAGGGGGGCCTATGCCTAGGAGTGGGACAGTCAAGGCTAAGATAAAATTATATTAGTTTAAAAAGCATGAAATGAAAAATAAAATAAAATAATTAAAAAACTCGCGACACAAAAAACCTCTATAAAACAAAAATAAAATATTAATCCTATCGCCGTAGCGTCGCCGTCGGGGCACCCACCGCTAAGTAGACCGCTTAGTACAAGCACAAAATAAAGCGGACCCGGGGTTTGAAACGGATCTGTTTGATGTACATATCACAACAAAAAAAAGATGGAAAAATAAAAAAATAACCTACTCCCGACATGACTTTTTTGCCACCGACTTGGTATTTTTTTTTGGAAGTAGTTTTTTTTTCACTCGTGTTGAACTTATTTTTATAAAAATAAGTTCAACACGAGTGGGGCCGCGGTCTAGAACTAGCGTAAATAAGGAACTATTGACAATGTGTGTGATGACGATTTGTATGATGTGTGATATTCTAGCTGTTAAAGGTACATCAGTCCTCAGAGCGAGCTCGCGGGATAAAGTTGTGTTAGTAATAATATTCTTATAAATTGTGTGAAACACTTCACACTGATTCTGTACAGATATAGTGAAGTGCAGAGCAAAACAATTACAAACAAAAAACATATCAATTTGTTTGTTATATAACTTGGTGAGTTGACTTTTTATAATACTTAGTTTTCTTTAGCTATTGGTACTGTAAGGTTAAAACGATGGATCTGATGAGATGACGAGTACTAGAGAAGTATGGAAGAAGACATGCTGCGCCGACCCCAAAAGAATTGGGATAAGGTCAGGAGATTGCTGATGATGCTGAGGAACTAGGTTGTGAAGCTATTTTTAGGGTTCCGTACGCCGATGCCAGAGGAACCTCTTCACCAAATGGTTCTCGCCTCTCTGTATGCCACAGGATTGTATCTTTAGAATAGGAATACTTCTCTACATGAACTGACTCGTTAGGTCTAGTGGTCACAAGCACGCTGACTGCTGATTTGGTCGTGGTTTCGATTCGTAGGTCTTTTTTTTAAGTGTTTTTGGGATTTTCCATCAGGAATTTCTGGATTTGTGCCCCTTGATGGCAATAGGGTCGCTTCCTATTACATGGCTCTTAAACATAACTAGCGACTTCATCATCTGCCTGCCTTTTCCCAACCATGCTGGGGTCGGCTTCCAGTCTAACCGGATGCAGCTGGATACCAATCTATATAAATAAAAATCAATTAGTCTCGCTAAAACTCGAGAACGGCTGAACCGATTTGGCTGATTTTGGTTTTAAAATGTTTGTCGTAGTCCAGGGAAGGTTTAAAAGGTGAGAAAGGTAGAGTAGGGTAGGTAGGTAGATGGGTAGGGTAGGGTAGGTAGGTAGGTAGGTAGGTAGGGTAGGGTAGGTAGGGTAGGGTAGGTAGGTAGGGTAGGGTATGGTAGGTAGGTAGGGTAGGTAGAGTATGTAGGGTAGGTAGGTAGGGTAGGGTATGGTAGGTATGTAGATAGGGTAGGTAAAAAGTGCATTGCAACGCATGCCGGTGACAGCTAGTGTTTAATACTTGTATCCATATCTATTTTTTTTTTTTGGGTAATACAATACCTCTAAGACTGGTTGTCAGACTTTCGTGCCACTGACTACCTGTAACGACTGTCAAAGATCTACAAATGACAGCCGGGACAAACGTGCTGTCAGATACAGAGTTTCCTCCGTGCCTATATATAATGGGTGGTCACCCATCCACGGGCCAACCTAAGAAGCTGCTATTATTTAGCTACAAGCTCGAGGATTATGATGATACGGTATGTTTTACTTATTTAGGCAGTTTTTGTGTTTGCAAACGTTTGTTTTTAGGTTTCCGTTGCCATTTTTTTTTATTAATGGCATCTCGCAGTTCAACGTATGAGGTTGTCATCTGCTTAACTGGACTATCCTGTGGATGCCTTGAGAGTAACGCCTCCAGCCAGGGCATAATATTTTACAAACTAAGCGACTACACGCTAAGGGCACCCCCTGTGGGGTACGAGCCTCGGCTTAGGGCGTCGCTGGGGGGGACTGCATGGGGACAGGCTAGATCTGAATGATATCAGTATTTAGGGACTGATTTAAAACTACTGGCACAGCGTCGCGGGCTGGCTCGAGCGAGGGTCGGGGAGTGCAAGGACCGGGACGTCGCGACGGGCCTCGACGGCGAGGTCGGAAAGACGGCGATTTGCTTCTGAACTTATAAGAGAACTAGTCTCTTTGTTACTTTCCTGGAGGAGGGTGATAGCATCATAGGGGTGACGAGACTATGCCTTGGACGTCGTACTGAAGTAATACGCGAGGGTTCGTAACGGGCGGCCGCTGCAATCAGGGGATTACGGTGCTAAATCGCGTTATCGACGAAACGCTTCGAAAGCCGTTTCATAAACTGGAGGACAGTGTGCAAAGTTTGCATCCTATGGATGTACTTCGACAACGCGTTCGTGCTCCACGCGCGCCACAAGGAGATTTCAGCAAATCGGAAGGTGTCCGAGAGGGCCGATGCTTACCAGGGCTGCGTGAATGTTCCAAAGAGATACCGTGGCCCTTAGCTTGCTTCTTAGCTTTGTGCTCCAACAAAGCTAAGAAGCAAGAAAGTAGCTAGCGAAGAAGGAACATGGATGGGTTTTAGTCAGTACAAGTCTGACACTCCCTTCCGCTCCGCCCAGAGCGGGAGGAGTCATTTAACGATATCCCATCCCCAAAAAAAGGCCCCATTGTAGCTTGTAGCCTTTAGTCGAGCAAGATCCCCAAGAAAACAGACCAATTCAAGATTCTCTTGATTCAATACTTTGTCACTACATTTGGCAGAGAAAATCTTATGCACTTAGTTTTTTTTTCATTAAATCCTAAATAATTAGAGGTACTTAAACCAAATATGGACCTGCATAGAGCGTTATTTACGTCTTCTAGGTTTGTGGCACGTCTGCTTATCCTAAATATTAAAGAAGTATCGTCACCAAACCACAACATTTGTCGCTGTCTATCACTCAAATATGATTTTACTAAACTGAGCGCAAGTTTACCTAAACAGTAATTCTCAAGTTTCAAGAGCAAGGTTACGTGATTTACGCAATCAAATGCCTTCGAGAGGTCACAGAAGATTCCTATGGCATCTTGTGCCTCTTCCCAAGTAGTAAATATGTGTGCGTCAGTCGTACAACGTCTCTTGTTGAACAGACGTTTTACGTAGAAGTTTATCACCCATTGTTTATACTTTTTGTTGTGAAATATATATAACTAGGTAAAATCAACTCGTATGCCATGACGGGAAATGATTTCGCGCCTCCTCCCATATGCCACATAAAATCAATCTTTACCCATTAAAATAAAGTTTGTTTTGGATTGACGTAGATCTTGTTTTGTTTTTTAAAGTTCCACGTTTATTTTTCTACTCAATCAGTGATGTAGTTAGATAGTGTGTGTGTATAGATATCGATAAATAAAATAATCGGGTGTCCTGTAACGGCAAACGTTTTTTTGTAAAACGCATGGAATTCAGTTTTCCGTTTCGTCCTGCATTATAAGCAGCTATTCTTTATATCCTCTAAAGAAATATTATATAAAAAAGAGGATGACTCAAAAAGTACCTAAGCAAAGATAATAAAATTCATATGGGTTCACCGGGCAAGCTTTCTCTACCAAATGAATGAAAAATCATCTAAATCGGTACAGTAATCACGGAGAAATAGGTGTACATACGTGAAAATTTTACAAATAAAAAAAAATGTTAATAAATAAAATAATCGGGTGTCCTGTAACGGCAAACGTTTTTTTGTAAAACGCATGGAATTCAGTTTTCCGTTTCGTCCTGCATTATAAGCAGCTATTCTTTATATCCTCTAAAGAAATATTATAAAATGCAAATAACTGTTAACTGCGACGACCATGAAGGTTTTGAATTAGCTTTTTTATTACTTTACAACGTATTTCAGCTAATTGGAAATACTTACACGTTGACATTACATCCATGACTGTGTGATGTATGACCGAAGATAATGATAAATTATTAATTGTTAGTTTGTACGAGTGCGTCAATCATATCCACTTGATAGCGACGACAAATCTTTAAATCATAACGATCACGCTAACATACGTAACATGATGATGAAGCTCAGCACCAGTATTTTACATGGAACGACTCTATCTATCTGACCTCCACAACCCAGTTAGTACTGGGTAATATGGTACTCCTTGGTAAGACTGGTTGTCAGACTTTCGGGCGACTTACTGCCTGTAACGACTGTCATAGTACATTATGATTTACGGTAAGTTGAAAATTACAGCAGAGGCGATATTGCTAGCCCGAGCCGTAGGCGAGGGCTACAAGAAAGCAGAGGCTGTAATTATCAAAGCGCACGTATGTCATACGACGTTTTATAACATATTTGCTAGGATATAAATAAAACTCGAACGACATTTTCAAATAAAAACAATACAGCGAAAAGAAAGCGCGCGGAATAATTTTTACTTGTTCACAAATAGGCGATGCGCGCGCATCAGCGCTTTTTTCTTAAAGCAAAGGCACAAAAACTGCCAGTATTACTAACAAAGTAAATTAATATTTTTGTGTTTTGTTACAGATTTATGGTCAAAATTAATTAAATTTTTATTTATTATATTTTATCTCCAAAAGTTAATTTTATACATAAAATGTTGCCCACTTTTCTGACAAAAAAACTCTTTGCTAAGATTTAAAAAAGTACCGTTCGTTTTAGACAGAGCATTTTGATATACCGTGCGTTTTACTTTACATTAACGCACTAGTACGTAATGAGATACATTACGATATTGAAATCGGTGAAATAAGAGACCCTTTACGAGCAAATGTGTTATAAATTCATCATTATAACGTTTTGGTATCGGCCGATAAATCACTTGGATGCGCTACACGATTCCCTTCAAAACTATACTATCGAGTTTCGGCCAACTGTATGGCGTTTGCTACCTGACAGGTGAGGGAATCACACAAGGGCAGATTGACCCGAGATGCTGTTATTGATTTGTGATTGTGATTTGTACCCGGTTGATGGCAATAGGCTCATCATCATCATCATCAGCCTAAATTGTTCCCACTGCTGGGATGCAGGCCTCCTCTCTATTAGAGGGAATGGGCTGTAATCCACCACGCGGGCCCAGTGCGGGTTGGTAGATGTCACATGTCTTCGAATTTTTAGTCCTAGGACATGCCGGTTTCCTCACGATGTTTTCCTTCACCGTTTTTGAGAGCAGCGGTGATGAAATAAATTACACAAAGTAATGTGCTTGCCTGGGTTCGAACGTACGACTTACTGCTCGTAAGTCGGGGCTGCTACCACTGGGCCACCGCTGCTCTTTATGGCAATAGGCTCGCCCCCATTAAATGGGACTAAAACATAACTGGCGAAATGTGTGTTAGTTGTGAGATCTATTAGGTACACCTCTGCTTATGTTTTGTATATTCAACACATTGTAAATTGTTCATAAATAAATGAAATAGAAGATAATAGAATTTATAATCTTCGTTTTGCATAATATACAGCAAAACGAGAATCTTTTTTTATTTATAAACATGTAATTACTTTCCAATTGTTACAAAATATAAGCCATTGTTGTCAAATCGATTGTTTGTAAATATTGACGATTTTTTTTTTATTTGCTTTGGATTTGCTCTTGACTCTAGTCTAGGTCAGAGATGACAGAGACAAAGTCGACGATGGTACGAACTTACCCAGAAGAAGCCTGTTTACTCTAACTTTGAAGAGATTAGGGTTGTAAGCGTTCGGAAACATAGACGCAGGCAGAGAGTTCCACTCCTTTGCTGTGCGCATTATGTAATGCGGATTGGTAGAATAGCAATAAGGTAGGGGATGGTAACTTGCAGTGCGTCTAGATGAGATGTTTAGATGAAAAGATTTAAGATGATTTTCTGACATTGTTTTGAGAGCAGTGGTGTTTTGGATTACGCAAAGCAAAGCGGACAGTTAGAACAATTATTGTCATATATTCATCTGCCGTAGCGACTTTTTCCATTTTGAGCCACAGTTTGAAGTCCCCGTAGACGGCAGACTTTCCATCGGCCGACAGTTAAAGTCAAAGTCAAAGCATTTATTTCAATTAGACCATTACAGGCACTTTTGAAAGTCAAAAAACAAAATAAAACGCGAAGCTACAGTCCCAGTCACAAGGCATAATAACTTGTGAAAGTACTGTAGTTGCCCATTCCAAAGTGTAGATCTCTATGGAGAAGAATGGGCAAGAAACTCCATGGACACTCTTTTAAATCAAAATATGTTACAAAATCTTGTTTACATCATTCATGTTAAGAATTACAAATATTTGAGAACGATGTAGAAATACGGGCAAGTTAAGAGCGTCCAGAGTAAAAGATTAAATCAGTAATAAAAAAATATATAAAGTACTTAATTAAAATAAACCAGCTAAGAGATGACCAGTCACAACTGACAGCGCCCGTTCACTAACATGACGCATGTATTAAGTCGGGTCATCATCTGCCTGCCTTTTCTCAACTATGTTACGGTAGGCTTCTAGTCTAATCGGATGCAGTTGAATACCAGGATTTTACTTGGAGCGACTACTTATTTGACCTCCAAAACCCAGTTAGTACTGTTTAATCTGATCTACCCCTTGTGCTGGACCTGGTTGTCAGACTTTTGCGCTACTGACTACCTGTCTTCTTTCTTTATCGTGTGGTTGTAACCTAACCTTGTGTCAAGAGTTTACATTCCGTCTATGTGCCTCTGACTTGGCTTTACATGCTGTCGAGAAATATCTCTCAGGCATTCTGTATTACGAACATGAATCCGAAAAATCAGAGGACTGTGTCTGACTATCTGTAACGACTGTCAAAGATCTACAAAAGACAGCCAGAACCAACGGCCTAACGTGCTTTCTGAGCCACGGAGGAAACTCGGCATGTAATGTGTGGTCACCCATCCACAGAACAACCTAGGCAAGCGCGGGATAACCGGAGGATTGATCTGAGCGTCTGTAATTTATTAGCCACGCGCTTATCAACGTACAACAACGTAAATTCATCATCACAACGTTTTGGTATCGGCCGATAAATCGACTGTATAATGTGAGGTCGACACACGTTGTTATTTTTTTTATACAAGTTTTAATAATATTCGTTCAAATACTTCATGACCTTTGTACTATAAATTCAATGCATCCATTAGCAAAATGTTTTAGTGCTTTAAAGTGCACTAAAGTGCACGTATAGTGAAATTTCACATTTGTCCAGCAATAATAGTTATTTAACAACAATAATTGTTGAGCGATTCTGCTTAGTTTGATGTACTGAATTCTTCGTTGACGGCTTGTGAAGGATCATTTTACACCCTGTATAGGCGCATAAGCGTTTTTCGCACTTGCGTAGGGTCGAAAAAATGTCGCACAAGCGTTTGTCGCACTACCGTGATGTCGATCTTCAGATTGTCGCAATAGCGTGATGTCGAGCTACAGTTTGTCGCACAAGCGTGCATTCGATCTATAGTGAGTCACAGTACAGGATTGTCGCACAAGCGTTAATCGCCCTTCCGTGTGTCGACCTCACGGTATTCAGTCGATAGATATAAATCAGTTAGATGCGCTACACAATTGCCTTCAAAACTATACTATTGAGTTTCGGCCAACTGTATGGCGTTTGCTACCTGACAGGAATCACCCTAGTGACCGTACAGAGTGACTTGTGACTACAAAGTAGTAACACGTAGTAGATTGCGATTATTAGATTCTTCATCTTGTCCCGTCTGTCGCTCGTAAATATTTGAAAGTCTTTGATTCGAACCCGCGAAGCCGACCCGTTACCACTGAACCACCACTGTTAGGCTGACCTGACTGTTTGCTCGCTCATAATGCGTCTGTTTGTGCACTAGTGCTGTATGCACAACATTGTGTTATATGTCAGCACACATCGTTATTATTCAAGTGCTCACTAACTCAAACATAGATCAGGTGACTTGTCTTGTGCACTTGACAAACACAGACTGTGTACTGTGTGCTGTGTGCTGTGTCCTGCATGTCAATGTTAATGTGTCATATTGACCGCCTCGTTGGTCCAGTTCATTGGTTCCCAACCTATGGTTCGCGGACCAACGGATCTTAAAATATGGTCCACGAAAGGTTAAAAATTGTGTTAGTCTTTACAACTTGCAAAGAAGATGCAAGCTATACCATATTAATCAAAAACCTATTAGAGGCGGGGTGCTCAAATTTTAAAGCTTGCTTCGCTCCCTCTTGCAAGATTGTCAATAAACATTTTTGCAAAAATCTAATACTTCACTCATTTATTGTATCTGTATGAATGATTGCTAAAGTTTAGAGCTCACTTCTATCGCTCTCGTACCCTTCACTATCTTAATTATATAAGTTTACATTTCATTTTACAATTTTTGCATTGTGTGAGCTACAGATTCACCCCTCTAGATATAATCCTGTCGATGTTGATCTAGGACTTATGGGCCCTTCTTTTTAGCGTGTCAATGACAATTTAAATTGAGTCAGCCCAAAATTTAGCGACGAGTTTGTTTTTTCAGTAGCGTCCATCAGCTCCTGTGCTGTGCAAGCAACGGGACAGGCAGGACACGATATCAAGTGTCCCATCGTTTATGATCCCTGCTAACAATTAAGACATCAAAGTGGTTCTTGGTCCAAGAAAGGTTGGAAATCACTGGACTAGTTTATGTGAGCGAGCGCTCGGGGTCACAGTATTGTTGGGTTTTCCAATGTGACCCGTAGTCTGCATTTGTTTGCACAGTTTAGTGGCACAGGAGTGTACATTGTGTTATTGTTCCACAAAAGATGGGACACTTAATATCATGTCCTGCGTATCCTCTTGTTTGTTTACAACAGGAACTGAAGCGCCAAACTAGTGACTCAGTTCTGCGCCGACACAATTTAGACTACCATCGACACGCTGAGAAGAAGATGGCATTTTTAATGACAAAAAATTGAAAAGATTATGCTTCTATAGATGGTTTGGTCATGCAGAGGGGATGAGTGAAAAGCGACTAGTAAAAGGTATTTGTGCAAGGCAGAGGTGAGTGGCAACACCGGGAGGGGACGCCCTAGAAGGACATACACTTATTGGTGAGAACTTCACAAAGATCAGGTGCGTAGTACTCGCAACCGGCGTGCGTGTATGAACGTGGACGACGCGAAAGGAGTATGTAAGGATCGCAGTTCACCACCTGTGTTCTGTGGTTTCTGTCCCCTGGGAAAAAGGCGTGAGTTTATCGGGCAGGTGACGGCAACTTCACGTACAAAGCGCGCTTTTTGCTCACGGGTAGGAAAATCAACTGGCGAAATGTGGGTGTGCTAGTAGGTACACTCTGCCTAACCCATTCGGGGATTACAGGCGTGATGTTGTGTAGTAAATATTTTATAGTATTTGGAATTTAAATTTGTTACTGTCCGCGAGCCATGCCTCAAAATAGATTTCATTACCACATACTCGCTAATTCCCGATGCGCCCTAGCGTATAGTTCCGCGCTGAGTACTGTAGAGGTGACAGTTTGTCCACGCATTAGCACCTCGTTCAATAACGACTAAGACAAACATTTTGCACGTGACGCCACAGAGTAGCTAGCATAATAATATGGAGTTATCTACACTTGTACACACGACAACCATTCAAGCGATACAAAACCAGTACAAGCGGTTCTCTCATTGTACTGGAAATCTATTCAAAGCGGGAACATTTCATACTGGAAATATAGCTTGTAGCGTCGACGTGTGTACAGCGCTGGCTCTGTGTCAATAGTATATGATATCATCACCTGCCAGCCTTTATCCCGACTAAGTTAAAGTTGTATAGGGCATGGCTTAGACTAAGTGGTGGCCAAGATTAGGCCAAAGACACCAGGGCCGTACTAAAGCTCGTTGGGTCGACAATATTGTCAAAGTCGCGGGGAACACATGGAGAATACCACAGAACAGGGAAGTTTGGCAGCAATAAGGGGATATACCCAGCAGTGGCTTATTCCAGGCTGATGTGATGATGATGTTATAGTTGGCCTCCAATCTAACCGGGTTCTGCAAGCTAAATACCAGTATTTTACATAGACCGGCTGCGTAGCAGAATCTGACCTCCACAACCCAGTTAGTACTGGGTAATACGATACCCCTTGGTAAGAATGGTTGTCGCATTTTCGGGCCACTACCTGTAACGACTGTCAAAGATCTACATGTGACAGCCGGGACCAGCAGGCTAAAGTACTTTCTGAGGCACGGCATGTTTTGGGTGGTCATCCATCCACAGACCAACCTTGGCAAGCGCCACTTAACCAGAAGCTTAATCCGAGCGGACATTATTATAACTTGACCCACGCGCAACACAATCGAATGCGAAAGTTTGTGATGTTTGGATAGGTAGTTGTTACTCTTTCACGCAGAAACTACTGAATGGATCTGGCTGAAATTGTATGGATAGAATAGCATTTAGGATACTTTTATACCGCTAGTACGATTCCGTGGGACAATTTCCGAACAAAACGCGGGCGACGCCGTGGGCATTTATGTTATTGTAACAATCAAAGTATAGATGAGAACGTGGAATAAAATAGAGGGCTCAAGAAGTTAAATAATAATTACTAACGAGTACTCATGAATAATGTTTCTCTCATAGGTTCTTACTTACGTAAAAAAAAAACAAAACAATGCGTACATTTTAATATAAACTCTAGATATTTTGGTTACGAATTGTGTATTACACAATGGAATCTATGTATAAAACAATGTTATGTGCGAAAAGAAACTAAAACCACGTTATTCATACAATTATGTTGGACGTCACGAGCCGTAGTATTGTGGAGATGGCACTCTGAGACTTATGCATAATTATTTACTCCTGTACCAACACCAAGTTTCAAGTTCACGTGCGTAGTCGTACTAGTACTAAGTCACATTATTGTCGCTAATCGATGACGCAGGCGTTACGGGAGGTATTGACATCTGCTGTTCATACAGGACGCAATATTTTTGTCGAACACATAACTATTTTCGCACTTTGTTAACGTTACCCACTCAACCGCCACCGCAAGCGACACTGTATTCTAAGTTCATGTACCTGTCTGCACAGGTGTCGAGTGATTGAAGCTCAAATAAACAAAAAGTTTCTATGAACTGATAGAACCTAATGACTGTTTAGTCAAGTGGACAGACCAAGCCACACTTTACAACTTGTTTTGAAACTTTAAACGACTGCCTTTTGTTTTTACAAGCCAATAAAACATAAAACTTGTATAATTTCACTACCTATTTAAAACGGTAACCCTATTTTTTTTTGTACCTAAGAAAAAAAAAAATTTAGTAAGTAACTATTTAAGGCATTGTCTCGAGTAAATGATTATATGTATTGTATGTTAAGTTAATTGTATTGTTTTGATATTTATACAATTTTTGGTTGTTACATACGTACGTAGGTAGCCGGATCATGGACTACGCACCTTGTGGTATTCTAATAAACGTAAAGTGAGCTTTAAGGTTACGTGTAAACCAGTCCACACGTGTCTTAACACCTTACCTTTAAAGTCATTCATCTACTTACTGATAATTTGGTGGTTTTATTCTAAACCCTAACTAGTGTAACTAGTGAACACAACATTGGCGACGAGTAAAAGCGCAGTAAGTGAAATTATGTACTTGCTTACGGAAATTGGTCAACAACAAAACTATCAACTAATTAAAAAAAAAAAGTGTTGTGTGACGGTGATGTCAGTAAGAGTTTTATCATAATCACGCCTGTAATCCCGACGGTGTTGATCTAAGTGAAATTGAGTGACAAAGATCATCATAATCACTGTAGGATTAGGTAAAAATGTACTTTTAGTATGTCCTTACCATTTCGGCCATGTTTAAATCCGAAGACGGAATAGGGGCGAACCTATAGCGAAATTCAGTAATCGTGATTTATTTCCTGTTTATTTTGTAAATATTTGGTGTCTTGAAATTGACGTTTTTTAGTGATAAGACCGCCATTGTCACCCAATGTGAAATGTTTTACTTTATGAATGTTACTTGTACCTATGGTGTTCATACATAATAAAGAATATTCTATTATTATTACACGAAGCTATTCTAAAGTATATAGTTATGTATAACACAAAATATAATACAAATTTAATATTTCCGTAATTGTTTTATATTTTGATT
Organism: Cerastis leucographa; assembly: GCA_963082945.1. NCBI lineage: Eukaryota > Metazoa > Arthropoda > Insecta > Lepidoptera > Noctuidae > Cerastis > Cerastis leucographa. The sequence goes on along the minus strand of OY720374.1, from coordinate 11,291,350 downwards.
AACAATTGTTATTAGCTATATTATTATACTCGATACATCATATGGAGAGCTACCTCTATTTTTGTTTTTTTTTTTTGCATGATTTCACAGCATATTTGTGTAGCGGTTCATAGACCTGTCCTCGTCTCTCCTACCCTCCAAATCTCAACATTGTGGTGCCCACAGTTTCGAAGTAAAATGGCTGTGACATACGGACGGACAGACAGGGTGAATCAGAAAGTTTCCGTTTTAGGCATTTGGCTCATAAATTTTTTATGCTAACATCGATTTGCAGCGAATGAATCGGGCAGACTTTCATAGGCTATGGTCCAAGGAGTTTTGTTGATTCTAGGATACTCATATAACTTGTCGTGTTTGATGCTTTTCAATTACCAAAGCTCGTGAAAATCACTTAAAAAGGGTTAAAATAATTTGATTTTTGTAAATCGAATTCATCCTTTTATTTAAGAGCAATTTAAGTGAAATAACATACCCCACCGGTATAGATAGTAGGCACGAGTATGTTAGTTCCCTACCTACTTTAAACTGTATCTTCCTTGCAGGTCCATCAGGTAACATCTGCAGTAGACCACGATGGTGCCCCGCCCCGTCCCACAGTCGCCCTCACCCCCCCTCATACCCGAGTTCTTCGCGGGAAGGGAGGTGTTCATCACTGGCGGCACCGGCTTTATGGGCAAGGTAAGACATCCAAGCCTTACTAACAAAAGGACAGTCTGAAATTGTGCCCGATTGATGGCAATAGGCTCCTATTACATGTGACATAAAAATTGCTGGCAAAATGTGTGTGCTAATGGGTAGACCTCTGCAAACCATTCGAGAATTATAGGCGGGATGTTATATTATGTTAGTTCGACTAGGGCTCCGCGTCTCGGCGACTAGGGCTTTCAAATACCGGACTTTTACAATACCGGTATCAATACCGGTATTGGAAGTCAATACCGTGATCACGGTATTACTACCGGTATACAACGCTAGTTCAATTAGGACCTTAATAAACCATTAAAATTTGGGTTTTTATTTTCAAATCAATCCTTATTGTTCATATTTAATAAAAATACCTTTTATATACATAGCTTTTTAAACAGGGTTTCTGGTAACTCGACGTATTCCTTGCAGGACGTCATAAAAGGGTTAAAATGCAGCAAATTAAACTACCAATTGTTCTACCGAAATTCAGTGGTTTTTGAGTTAAAACGATATTTTAGTTTTTGTCTGAAAAATCCCGTATTAAATCATTTGAACTGCCACGCTTCTGCACTCCATGAGCACGTGCTGTGGTGTTTCTTCCGCCTCCATGCCTCCTCTGCACAGAGGGCTATCCGTCTCATCTATGGTAAATAGGTGTTTGTTCAGAGGACAGTGGCCGGTTATAATTCCTATAATCTTGCGAATTTTGTCCGGTTTCAGTCTAGTGATGATGCGGGCAAGTCTCTTTGATGCTTCCGGAACTGCACTCCTTGTTTGCCTGCAGATTACACTGTTTCTTCATTCCATTTAGTGTATTTCCTCGATTTTCTTACGCATTCATGATTTTATTTTGGCTTGGGTTATGGGCAGCATTGGTTCGGGACCGTATACTGTTGTCTCCGCTCCTCTTTTGGCCAGTTCATCCGCTGCGTCGTTACCTAGTGAGTTACTGTGCCCTTTTATCCGCTGCAGAGTTACTCTGTTTGTATTTGCAATGTGTTGGAGTGCGCTGTGACATTACAATACGAGGGCAAAGTTAAAATATTGTTTTGTAGCGCTTGGAGCACTGATGCACTGTCTGAGATGACTTTGATGTTAAGATCTCTGACGTCTGTGGCTGCAACTGCTTGAGCCACTCTGGTGATTCCAATGCATTCTGCTTGGAAGATTGTGTTTAGTATGCCTAAAGTGGTTGATATTTTGCTATTTAAGTGATTCGAGAAGACGCCAGCTCCAGTACCATTTATGGATTTGGAGCCATCTGTGTATATCCTAACTTCATCGATGCCAGAGAAATCTTCAGTTTCCGCTTTGAGTCGGATTCTTGTATGCTAAGATCTAGAGGCCTCAAATTTAAGAGGTACTCTAAAGCGGCTGATGGAGTGGTTCTCATACATCCTGTAGCTGCTACGGTCGCTAGGCGTTGTAGCCTCTGGAGTTTCGTTTCTCTGTGGTCAGTTGTGTACTGGGCCACCATACAACTGATCCGTAGGTTAGAGAAGGTTTGATAACTGATGTGTACAGCCAATCTTTGGATTGAAACCCGATTTTTTACCAACAAGTCTTCTGCACTGACCAAAGGCTATACAGGCATTCTTTATTTTTGCATCGATGTGACTCGCCCAGTTCAATTTGTTATCAAGTATGACGCCCAAGTCCTTGACTTGTGTTGATAGGGAGTGTTTAGTATTGACTAATTTTGGTAACTGTAGTTCTGGTAACTTCCTTTTGTTGGTGAAAAGGATAAGTTCTGTTTTTTTCGGATTTACTGACAGCTGTTGTTTGTCACACCATTCTTCTACAATCTGGAGGGCAGAACGCATTACTATACATAACACATTCTCTGCATTCCTGTTTATCAGTATTGTTAGGTCATCTGCATAATACCAATAGCAGTGTATCCTCTATCGTTTAGCCTTTTTAAAAGGCTATCCACTACTATGTTCTATAAAAGAGGTGATAGGACCCCCCCCTGTGGACATTACACATGAATAAAGAGAATAAGATCTCTAATGTTTGTAATACCGTAATCACGGTATTGACGCGTCAATACCGGTATTGGAAAAGGCCCATATTAAATCCGTGATCCCGGTATTACGGGATCCCGGAATACCGGTATTGAAAGCCCTATCGGCGACGTAGCCACTCACATGATCTGCCTTGTAAATAATTCCCGTTAGACAACGTCATCCTACCACTGGACAAAAGCCTCTCCCCATGACGTCCAGTTATAACGATCCGGAGCTAGTGGCATGAACCATTAGTTGTTGGTCTTGCCCAGCTCGTCCCGCCTTCTCTCCAAAGTTACAGTGAACAGGCTTCTTCTGGGTAAGCTCGTTAGACTCTCTGACTCGTTTAGGCTAGAGTCAAGGGCAAACCCATCTCAAATTAAAAATAAATCTTCTTTGAGTCCTGCCGCGACGCTTTCTAACTGTTCGTTGTAAGACGTGGTCATAAGTACATCATTCCATCCCATAGAAAATTATCATCGGTAATTGTTTTTGAAGTGAAACTTCTTATACGACTTCCAACAGGTTTAACGCTACCATGGAGAGCGAATATTTTCTAAAACTCACTACGAGATGGCAGTATTACAAGATTTGTGACTACATAGTTCTACTAAGTACGCAAGATGGCGTGCAAACAGTCATGCATTCGACTCTTCGGTGTGAACAGCCTTCGCTCAATTTCCATGAGTAGAATAACCTCGATAAACTTATGTAATAATTATGTAATAAAAATAATACAACCAAGAAAACAACAAAATATTATTTAGAAGTTCAATAAAATAACGAGAGTGAATGCGTGGCACTCGAACGCATGCGTGTAGTATTACAAAGTTTCACTTCTTCCGCGCGGAGGGACTCCACGCACAATTTTTTTTAATGTGTGGTTCATACGGACATAAGATTCCTTAAGGGCCCGAACTAAAACTGAATAACAACACGATTGAACAGCGCTGTCCTTATTCCCGATGTGTTTTCAAAACTCATGAATCCGAAATTTTTGGGAGAAGGGCTCATTGTGCGGTATAAACCTAGTTACGGACGGATCCGTACTTTCGTTGACGGACTTAGAGTGTAATAATAAAGACCCCCAGAGCACGTGGTTCCCGTGCTTGCGTCGATGTCCCTTTCTCGCTGTATATCTTGTACGTCCATGTCGCCAGGTGTTGGTGGAGCGTCTGCTGTGGACCTGTCGCGACGTGTCCCGGCTACATCTACTGCTGCGTCACAAAAAGGACACAGCTCCCGAGAAGAGACTCGCGCAGCTCAAGCAGTCGCAGGTCTGTAGCCACTTCCGACTCCAACATCATCAACCACATCGTCGTGGCGCGGGTTCGATCCCCGCACGGAATAAAAATTTGTATGGCCTGCAGGTAGCAGTTCCGGGTCTATTTGTTTGTGCATATGAGTTTAGATGTTTGTAAACACACCCACGATACAGGAGAAGTTTGTAGTGCAGGGAAAAGTTAAAAAATTATATAAATATTTAATATTATTTTTTTAACATTTGAATATGCATTGATTATATTGCGGTCTTTAATTTAGAGACCGCAATATAATCAATGCATATGCAAATGTTTATTTGCGTTATCATGGCTATTTTTTTTAAGTTAGTGCATATTTTAGCCAAAATCGCTATATCATGCATTATTGTGTATGTTTTCTTTCATATTAACTGAAAAGATGCAAAAATATGCATGTTTATCCAAATAGATTTACAGTTACCTGTAAATCTATTTACATAAACATGCATATTTCATTTCATTTTCAGGTAATTCAAAGTCCTAACTGACTGTGATATCAACGCATAGCCAGAACTGCTGCTCCTAGAGACCTGACATTTTGAGGGTGTGTGGCTTTGTGAAGAGTAGGTCTCCACTAAGAAAGGGATTTTCAAAATTCCACCCCTAAAGGTGTAAAACAAGGGATGAACGATTGTACGGAAATTGGCCATTTTATAGTTAGAAGCATGACATTTCATATAGAAGCTTCTGTAATCTAAATCTTTAATATTACCAAAGTCGATTGCTCCAGAAATTATGTACTTATTAAATTTTCGGATTTTATGGGTTCGCTGATAACGAAAATGAGGTCAAAATGAAAATGCATGCCCCCGAGGAAAAGGACACGGGCGAGACTACATGTCTTTTGGGACCCACTCTTAGAGGTAGCGTTCACTATAGCAACTTATACATAGTTATAAAACGACTAAAGCCTATCAGAAAAGTAAATGGAAAGTAAATGGAAAGTAAGACTGAAAAGTTGGGAGAAAAGAGATATACGTCTATTTACAAGATAACCTAAAAATCTTACGACTAAGGTTTTTAACAGTGGAATGTCTCCGTAATTAAGATTAATCAAAATATAATAATACATAAGACGACTCATAAAGGAAGATTCGAACTACTGTATTTCTCTCGCAGTTTTAGTTCTGACTTTACGTGTTTTGCTTCTTGTCATAAGCCAAAACCAGAATTTTTACTTCATTGCCTGTACCTAATTGATGAATCATAAAACTGATAGACTGCAGCTAGAGACTAAACTGATTACCAACCCTGTAATTAGTTCAATCACTATTAAAACTATGTCGTTACGATTTTGATCTATAAGCGAATTATAGTCAAGTAAAACAATTTTTATTACGCTGAGACAAGATATTATTGTTTTACATAAATTATAACAGCCAGAGCTGACTAGCTATGTACAGCTATTGAAAAGCAGGGTTTGTTGAATAAAAAAAGTATGAGTAATAAATCTTATTTTTTGGTATTTTTACATAGTTTTTATTTTATGCAACACAGACGTTACGATGGCCAAGTTGCTGTCGGGTTTCATTTTCAGGGTCGCAGCTTATCAGCCCCCAGCATGAGTTTTGTCACTCATGCTGGCAGTCGTCTCCTGTTATCTGGAATTAATTAATTATGTTAAAATAAATAAATTCACCTATAATGTAATAAACATAAAGAGTTCCATAAGTAACAAAAGAAAAACAAAAATGTCTAAAGATAATATAGAGGTCGAAGACCTCTGATACCTGTGGAGGGGTATATAAATATTAGGTATAAATATTTCATGACAAAATGCGACAGCCACCCATCTTCTATTTTGATGACTGAAAGATCTCAGTAAAGTACACTACTGCTACCTCGGCCAGTCTTTTACTGCATACTGTTTTAGTCCGATAAAGTATAGGGCAACAGTAAGAATGAGCCTAATATAAGATTACAACAGTATGTATTTATACATATAAAAGCTAAACGAATCTCAGTTTGTTGTTCAGATAGATATCTTAAATAAGTTCTTAACTTATGATATAAATACATGTTTTTTTACAAATATACTTACATCACGTGGATACACCCATCTCTGAACTTTTTCAAAGCCCTGAGCACCTCCACCAAAGAGACGACACCTTTGTAAGAGCGTAAGTCGTAAGAGAAGAAGAAATTAACGCAACGCATGTTTGTGGTTAAAATCAAAGTCCAAATCAAAAACAACTCATTGTCCAATATCCAGAGAAGAATGCGGTAGGTAGTCTATGACAGGGTGCATTATCTTCAGTTCAAGATGTAAAGGCCAAGTCGTCGAGAATCTACAAAATCGCAATGATAAACATAAAATCCCAGACAAAACTACAAACATAACGATTCTATTCTATTCTATTTTTAATTATGGCAAGCAGAGCCGATGTCGACTATTCTGCCAATGTCGAAAGTGACTTGGAAAAGCAAGTGTGTGTACAAAAACTGTAACAAGAAGAGAATAAGAAAAAACTTTGACGATACGTTGGACTTAATGTAGATCTTGTGGGGTTAGTACTGGACTGAAACAAACAAAAAGTATAATTAAATAAATACTATAGGTGTTAAAACATTAAAAATATATGTAGGTCATATCCACACACAGAATAGGGGAACAAATATTATAATTTTATATTATTGTGACGGATGAAAATCATCAATGCCACAAGCAGTTCAGGAGTGGAATATGTTAAAAGAGAGGGGAAATTAATGGGAAGAGGGATCTTAAATCTAGGGAGACGGCTATATAAATCTAGAGGTGGTATGTTGTGCGAGCATTCAAAAAATATGTGGTCCAGGGTGCCCTCCTCCAACCCGCACTCGCAGAGAGAGGAGTCACGGATATGAATTTTGTGTAAAAACCACGGTTTTGGTTTTATGGTCGGTTGTACTGCGTAAAAGAAACTACCTTTCTTTTTGCTGGACATATCCCACTGCTCCTGCCAGGAACACTGTAAATTCAGTTTTGGAAGGGACAATAGGTCGTAACCCTGATGGGTGTTGTGTGAGAGGTCTGATGATAAAGATGATCAAGCATCTTTAGCCATGGCATCAACACATTCGTTACCCGTAATTCCACAATGACTAGGTATCCAAACTAACTGAACATCCTTTTGATTACTAGCGCAGGACAATAAAGAGCTTTTAATTTTTAAAATAAGGGAACTGTGTAATTTACTTTTAAAGGGATTTTGAATTAAGGCTTGTAAACAGCTAAGAGAATCTGTAAAAATGACGGCTTTCTGAATATTGTGGTGTGATTCTATGAAAAGACAAGCTTCCAGTATAGCCACACATTCGCCAGTAAATACGGAAGACTCCTTAGGGCATTTAAACTGTAGGATAATTTTGGAGTTTTGGTAGTAGACCGCAGCACCAGTGTGACTAAGTTCGGTTAGTTTCGAGGCATCCGTAAAAAATAATTGAAAACCATTCCATCTCTCGCCCACCACCGCCTTGAAAGCCAAATTCGCTGACGGAGATTTTTTGAGTATGCCAATATTAAAGAAGATTTTTGGGTTATAACTTATAACTTCATAAGGGAAATTAAAAAGGGGTAATCTAGGGAACTGGACGATCGGGTTTACTAAATTTAGAATTAATCGGAAGGATTTTAGGATGCAAGGAAATTCTTTATTTTTCCAGTAATTTGAGCTTCTGCATAAGGCATTTAACTCGTTCAGTCTGCCTATAAGAGGATGGGAGGATTTACATATTAGTCTAGACACAAAACGGGAGGCCAGGTATTGCCGTCTAAGGGTCAGAGGGGGTTCAGCACATTCGACTTGCAATGCGTTAACGGGCGAGGATTTCATACAACCAGAGATGATTCGAAGGCACTTGGACTGAACTCCATCCAGCCCAGCCAAAGCACCTTTGTTGCAAGGAATCAAAAGATATGTTCCATAGTCTAAAACACTACGAACCAAGGCATTGTAAACTAATTTCATGGTGTAGGGGTGAGCACCCCACCAAACACCCGCAAGAACTCTTAAAATTGAAATAATTCTTTCACATTTTTGTATAAGAAAATTTATGTGATGTTTGCCAGTTAATTTTGAATCTAAAATAACGCCTAAAAACTTTGCTTTACTAGCTATAGGAATATTGTGGCCTAAAATGTTTATTGAAATGTGAGGAATGAGTCTTTTACGAGAGAAAATAACTGCCGAACTTTTTGGTGCAGATAATGACAGTCCATGGTTTAAAAGCCAATGGTTCAAAGAGTCCAGAGAGAGGCATAATGATGACGCCGCGTCAACTATGGAGGAATCTGTCACATATAAAACAATATCATCGGCATATTGTAATAACTGACAATTATTATTTAAGCAGGACCCAATATCAGCCGTGTATAAGTTGTAGAGTATGGGACTGAGGACATAGCCCTGTGGGAGACCTTTCCATGTGTGTCTTTCATCGAACTCCTCACCCTGGACTCTCAGAACCAGTGAGCGGGACATCAGTAGTTCGCATATACATTGTATCATCTTAGCCGGAAGACTCAGCTGTTGCAGTTTTTGCCTGAGTACAGGAAGAAGTACATTGTCATACGCAGAGGAGATATCAAGGAAGGTAGCAACAACAGATTCATTTCTAGAAAAAGCTAGGTGTATATCCGTAACTAAAATACCAACACTGTCCATCGTGCTAAGCCCTTTCCTAAAACCAAATTGGTGGTTCGGCAGTAAGTCCCTCGATTCGACTATCCACTCGAGACGATTTTTAATAAGGTGTTCCAGTAATTTGGCTAGGACTGAAGATAAAGCAATTGGTCTAAGGCCATTCGGATCATCTGCATGTTTGCCTGGTTTCAAGAGGGGAATAATAACCTGTAATTTCCATTGATCTGGGACCCAACCATTGCTGTAACAGAAGTTTAAAATGTTTAAGAAGTAGATTTTAGCCTTTTCGCCAGAATGGGTTATAAAGGAATATGGTACACCATCGGTACCAGGAGCTGAGTCCCGAACATGTTTGAGTACCACATTCAATTCCTCCAAAGAAAATGGAGCATCTAAAGGATCCTCTGTAATGTTAAGCAGGGGCGTGTTTTGGCATTCTGTTGAGAGTGGAACATAAGATGGTGCTATTTTGTCAAAAAAATGTTCAGCTGTTTCTCTAGTTATTGGTGAAGAGATTGATGGGGAACATCCACGTCTGAACCTATTTATATTTTTTCAGACAACTGAAACTGGAGTGGAGGGAGATAATGAAGAGCAGAATGTAACCCAACCTGTACGTTTCTTTTTACGGAGGAAGCGTTTGGTTCTAGCATTAATCTGGCAGTATGTCAACAGATTTTGTGTGCTCATATCTGTATTGTAACATACCTCGGCCTCATTCCTATCCCTGACTGCCGCAGTACATTCGTGATCCCACCAAGGGGGTGAGGGTATTTTATTCTGGGCACTGTTCTTCAAAGGAAAGCAGGAATCTGCACTGGAGGTAATAGCTGTTACAAAACCTTCATAACAGCTCTTGGCATGGCAGTGACCAGAAGGATCTGATAAGTTTGGAAGAATGTCAATTTTATCCTCCAATAATGACATAAATTTTGTCCAATCTGGTTTGGACAGGTTATACTTCAAAAGTGGAGGGGAAGTTTTCTCTAAATAGAATTTGTTAACCAAAGAAATTACTATAGGGTAGTGATCACTACCATGCGACAAGGTTGTGCATTCCCAGTGAGTTGATGCTGCTAATTCAACCGAACAAAATGTAAGGTCTACGCAACTCTTTTGCTGCCCTGGAAGAGATCGTCGTGTTGAGCAACCATCGTTTAAGACGCAGAGATCCAAGTCATCCAAAATATCGACTAGAGCTACACCAAAGGCATCACAGCGTTCAGACCCCCATCTATAATGATGGCAGTTAAAGTCACCCATGACCAGTAACGGACCATGAACATTAGTAAGAATTTCCTTTAGAATTATTAAAAAATCCGGACGAGGATGTGCAATATAAATAGAAAACACTGTGATGCCCTCTACCCTTCCTGCGGCAATGCTCATATCACCCGTAAGTGGAGGTAAAGTAAAGGGTGAAAGAGGGACCCGGTTGTTGACTAAGAGGGCCGACCCTCCATAGCCATCTGATCTGTCACATCTGACAGTGTTAAAGTGTGGCATACGGAAGCTAAGACTTGGAGTAAGCCAGGTCTCAGCAATGGAACAAGCTAAAGGCTTGTACTTGTTTAAAAGGAATATGAGGTCGTGCTTTTTATGCCACACGCTCCTCACATTCCACTGAAGGAACACTTGGCGAGACGCCATTTCTAATATTTAAAAGAAGAGTTATAAGGTGATCGGCAACGTTGGACGGTGATTGATTATTAACAGTAGAAGAAGAAGTAATGATAGGTATGAGTTTTATAAGTAAATCAATAATAGCAGAAGTACTATTATTGGGAGGGATATTGTTATTGTTGAGAGCGCAGCCATTAGGCTGTGAGGTTTGAGGAGAGTTAATAATCTGTTGATGAGCAGTTTTGTCATAAGACGGGGAAAGAGGGGCATGGGATTTAGGCTTTAAGGTTACTGTCTTGCGATAAGACTGAGAAACCGGAGTTTTAGTGATGTTGGCATAGTTGCAGGAAACTGTTGGAATTGATTTACTAGCCTCAACATAGGAAATGGATTTCTCAGCCATAACGGTTTTAATGGCTTTCTGTCTACCATGCTCGGGGCATGACCTGCTATTCGCGAAGTGATTTCCCGAACACAGAATACAGAAGGCCTCGCCCTCAGAGATACTACAACCATCACCTGGGTGATCATGACCACATTTATTGCAGCGTGGTTTAGACCTACATGCATTAGCCACATGTCCAAATCTGCAACATTTGCGACATTGGATGGTGGGATATATGTATTGTTCTACAGGAAGAGATGTGTAACAGCAGAAGATTCTTTTGGGTAAGACTTGTCCATCGAATGTGATCACACAAGTTTCAGTGGGTTTCCACTCGTTATCCCCATCTCTCTGAACTTTCCTATTGATTCGACGGACTTTAAGAATTTGCCCACATCCTGTGGGCACAGACAAATATGTTAGGGCTTCATCTTCTGATAAATCAGAGGGTATACCTGAAACTACTCCCATCCTAGTGATGTTGAATGTAGGCATAGAGGCAGTATAACTATACTTGGCTAACAGGCTATTGGTCAAGAATGAGTTGGCATCCTGAGGGGAAACAAACTCAACAGATACACGATTTCTACCAATCCTATTGACCCCACCACGAGCTATGTTCGCGATGTTGTATGTCATTAAAAACTTTCCAAAATTAACCGGGTGTAAGGAAGTGCCTGAGTTGGGTTGGGTTTCTACACGGGAGACGTGGACGATAAAAGGACCCTTATCTGTTGCCGAGTACTTGGCACGTCCAATTTGGCTTTTCTGTTGTTTGTTTGGGGGGGTAGATGTTAATAGTGTATCTTCGTTGTTAACGGGGCGTTTACGGGAAGGTTGGACCTGGGGTTGGGATACATCCATCTCTGTAACGCTAAGGACAACATCCGCGAATTGCGATAATGGATTTGGGATTACAGGAGGAGGATGGACTGGAATGTCGGGGGGATCAGGGTCAGGTGGTTTATTTGTATCCATCTTTAATGACAGAGATTAAAATAGGACAATTACAATTGACAAACCTGTTTACGAACACAAGGACAAAACACTTATATACTAGCAAGTCACGAAAATATCAAAAAAGAATAAAAACACCCTAAAACTCTAAACACACGTGCTACCCAAGAACACTGTGGCGAGAAAAATCAAAACATAACGATGGACTAGATCATCACAGATCTGACAATGACAGTAGTGACGGGACTCAATCGATCATCATTGATACCGTTCCTTTATAAGAAATACTATAAAATCGCCATTGTTCCATTTTTATTAAATGCTTTTTGCATTGTTAATTGGCGTTTTAATATCAGGTTTGCATGTTATTTTTTATGAATTTTTGACATAATAGAATGTATAAAAACTAAGACAAAGAGCCATTTGTAGTGAGAAAATCCTTGAGCAAAAACACATGTCATTGGATTGGAACGTAATCGGAAAAAAGTTGCGTTTTGTAATTGCACGATTACTTAATTTTAGTAAATTGAAAATATTTATAACTTTTGAATCCCGAGTCCTAAAAATTCAATATTTTAAAAATATGTTTCTCATAAAACTGTACTTATAATTATTTTATATTTACACAGGAACGGAGTTTAGTTAATTTTTAGATTCTTTTGGTCCATTTTCGCCAGCCTCCTTTTCGGCTTTTCCTTCATGGGTGTCGTTTTCTTAGTTTTCCGGGTCAGTGAAAATCCAGAATGGCGCCGAGGATAAAACTTTCGATTTTTCCTTCATGGGTGTCGTTTTAGTGGATTTAGGGGTCATTGATAATGGAAATGAGGTCAAAATGAAAATCTGATATGAAATGAAAAGTTTTCGGTTTTTTATCGAAACTTTTTTTTTATAATTTCGTTATAAAAATAATTCTAATATTAACATGCATGTTTCACATCTGCCGGGCGTTCAACTTTTTTTTCTTTAAATAAAGAAAAAAAGTATTTATTGGACTCACACACACAGGACACAATTTTTTTTATAAAATTAACAAAAAACCAATTGTTAAAGAAAAAAAAGAAACTTTCCCCTGCTCGTCTTTCGTCTTTGCAATGTGATTACGTCCAAGTCCAAGTCCTCCAGACTAAAGTGTCCCACTATCCTCAGGTGTTCGACGTGGTCCGCGCTCACTGCCCGCAGCAGCTAGAGAAGCTCAGCGTGCTGGCCGGTGACGTCACCAAGCCTCGCTTCGGCCTCGACCAGCACAGCCTCAGCCAGCTCAACCAGGTCAGTTTACACCAGCACCACAGGCCCTACATCATCTGCCTGGCCGTTTACCAACTATGTTGGGCGTATACCATAGCAGCTGAATACCAGTATGTTACATAGAACGACTGCCTATCTGATCTCCACAACCCAGTTAGTACCGGGTAATACGGTACCCCTTGTTAAGACTTGTGGTCAGACTTTCGGGCCACTGACCACCTCTAACGACTGTCAAAGATCTACAAATGACAGCCGGGACCAAGAGCTTAACGCTGCTTTCCGAGGCACGGAGGAAACTCAGTATGTAATAGGTGGTCACCCATCCACGGACCAACCTAGGCAAGCACGGCTTAACCCGAAGGTTGATACCATTCATAATAATGGTCTTCCAGACCATTTTCGGATTCGGAGGGGAAATTCCGATAGAGCAGTGTGCGACTACGGTACCGCAACACAGATTATGGCACCTGTCCTGCTCTAACATGTGTAATTATGGGGTTCTTTCCTGCTCTAAAATGTGTAATTCCACCTGCATCTTGAGGGATCTGTCTGAAGCCACCACCAATACGGTCGAGGTGCCAGAGTTCTGGTCGAGTCTAATAAAGGGAATCACCGACACGTAGAAGAAAAAGATCCGCCCAGACGTGTGTCTTGGTTATTTCGCAAAAATACTATGTGTTTTACGACACTGACACCCATTGTATTCAATGACTAGCTGTGCCCGCGACTTCGTCCGCATGGAATTAGAATTTTTCTAAAATTGTAGTAGAGAGTAGCCTACGTTACTCCTTATTACATCAGCTATCTGCCAGTGAAACTCCCGTCAAAATCGATCCAGCCGTTCCAGAGATTAGCCGGAACAAACAGACAGACCGACATACCGACAGACAGACGGACAAAAATTTTAAAAAATGATATTTTCGTATACCATGTATGTACCGTATATACATTAATATGCATGTTGTAAAAAGGGTTTTTTTAATATTACAAACAGACTCTTCAATTTTATTTATTTGTATAGAATAATGATCGCATATTAATGATTTGTAAAAAATAATTAATTCAACGCTAGCACAGAAATTCGGAAAAGCTCTCAAAACGGTGAAGGAAAACATCGTGAGGAAACCGGCATGTCCTAGACCTAAAAATTCGAAGATATGTGACATCTACCAACCCGCACTGGGCCCGCGTGGTGGATTACAGCCCATTCCTTCTCATAGAGAGGAGGCATGCGTCCCAGCAGTGGGAACAATATAGGCTGATGATGATGATGACAGAAATTACAAACGTCGTCATAAGTTTTTTCAATTCAGACGAATAGTAAAAATTAAATATTCCGGGTTTATGGTGCGTCTGATTACGTATAATTGAATAATATGTGCATAACATAGTTTTTTTTTATTTATTGGTATAAAGCGGTACGTAGCGAACACACGACGAACATCAAGCAATTTATACATGTCCAGTATATCATGGCCTCGCTGTGTATAGGATTCCCCTACAATGAGAGATCAAATTGTTTTGTATATCTTGATTGTTTGCCGTACGTATCGAATGTGACAAGACCTAACTCCTGCATGAGCTATTCTCGTAAATCGCTTGAATCGTGCGTACAGTGATTATCAGAATCCTACTACAGTCCTTTCGCCGTTGGACGGTGACGGGTGACATTAGATGAATCGTTCCTTATTTATTTAAACTTCACGTACATTGGTGCTTTCGAGTGCCACGCATTCACTCTCGCTCTATCTCTTTCTATTCCCCCTTCCATGGTAGCGTTAAACGTTAAACTTGTTGAAAGTCGCATAAGAGGTTTCACTTCAAAAACTTCGTCCAATCAACCTACCGTTCCTTATCAATTGAAAAGGAACGGTTTCCCTAATGTCACCTGCACCATACTACGGCGATAGAACTATGTAGATTGTTAAAAGTTCCGAGGTGGCTGAGATGATATCCAGACCAGAGATTGCTAATCAGAAGTTCTTAGGACTAGGTAATTACTGTTTTCGAGCTGACTTGAAGTCCAACCGAGAGGGTCGGAAGCAATTTGGCACTCGTACTAGGATTACCCTGTATCATTAATGCCATCACCTTCCTGTTATATCCCGCAGGTGTCAGTGGTCTTCCATTCGGCGGCCACTCTGAAGTTCGACGAGCCGCTCGGCGTGGCCGTGGCACAGAACGTGCGCCCCGTCATCACGCTCATGGATATCTGCGACACGCTACCTAACATGCAGGTACTCACAAAAGACAACTAAGTAAAGGGATAGGGTATAAATCCTTAATCTCCGAAAATGCAAAAAAATATAAATATGACTTTTTAAACTGACGTGGTCATTAACACTATCAATAGCACTAGAAACGGAACGGTGCCGAATTCTCAAACCAAATAGTAAACATTGAAATATCTCGTTTCTAGTGGTATTGATACGTCTAATCTTTCGGCGCCTGTCAGCTTTGTGATCGCAAGACGCACTTCATGCAACAGATTGCAATGTGTAGACGCTATTTAGGAATGGATCTTGACGCCCCAAAAGTATTTTTTGCGTTACGGGTTTGGCTCAAGCCAATTTGAGTCACAGCACCGTGCTCAAATAGTGGCTTAGGTAGTTGGCTTTTTGGCCTTTTAATTTTTTTTACAGATGGGAAATCATCAAATGACCCCTCCTGCTCTGGGCGGAGCGGAAGGGAGTGTCAGACTTGTACCGACTAAAACCATCCATGTTCCTTCTTAGCCCTTTGAGTTCCAGGGCCACGGTATCTCTTTCGAATAGTCCCGCAGCCCTGGCAGGCATCCACCCTCTCGGACCCCTTCCGATTTGCTGACATCTCCTTGAGGCGCGCGTGGAACACGAACACGCCGTCGACACGGCCTGTCGTCATAAGTCGGACAGACGGTGAGCTAGCCCATTACTCACTGTCCACAGACCTGCGCCTACGGTGGCCGGGGACCACTGGGTGGCTCGCGTTGCCCGGGGCGTCTCCCGCTGCGGCTGGGACGTGAGACTCTCCCCCTCTCACGTTGCGCCACCTCCTTCGCTAGCACGTAGTAGCTTCGTAGCTGCTTCGCAGAAGGCTTCCCATTCCCTCTCACTCCGGACCATGGATTGCCGGACGCAAGAGGCCGCCGCTGCCAATCGCCACTACGAGGACACGGCGGTACTCAGACCAAGCGGAGCTGAGCTCCACGGTGTGCTCCGGCGTTTCCTCCCGAAACAACCGTGTCCTGTGAGGACCTGCGTCAGGCGGAAGGTGAGGGCGCTGTGGCGCCTGTCCAGCGACTGCTCAAAGGGGGGACTTATCGCCACTATTGTGGCGTGCCCTGCACGAGGTTGCGACATTCGCTCTCTCCATATCGCCATGAGATCGCGCCGGAGGTCTGTCCGCTGAGTGGTGATTAGCCGCAGCAGGGGGATTTCCCCCCGGCGTAGTGCCTCCACGCGCCATTTTTGCAGGCGGGCGAGGCGGGTGCCTCCCTGATGCAGCTCAAGGGTATGGTGTTAAAGGCGTTGGCGATGTCAAAAGACACCGCCAAGACGACCTCACCCCGAGACACCGCATCCCCCGTCGTGAGAGCCCTCACGCGTATGATGGCGTCCACCGTCGAGCGCCCTTTTCCGGAAACCAAATTGGTGTTCCGCAAGGTCCGCCCCCATCCCCACAAAGTGCCCGGCAAGGCGATTGGCAATGACTTTTTCAAAGAGCTTGCCCTCGTCAAACAGCACAATCGGCCGGTATGCGGAGGGAGAGTCCGCAGGGCGCCCCGGCTTCCGGATGAGGACCTGAGGACCTGAAGGTCTATTGATGAAAACCGCATCAAAATCAGTGCGTAGTTTAAAAGACGCAACGTCGCAACGTCTCCAACCGGTAGAAATGGAAGTACATCGCTGAAAGAGCAATCCTCGGGGAACGCAACGTTCCACAGAACATGGCTCCTTGTACCTCGTCAGCGCAACTACGACTACTCTGTCAAGATTTTTGCTTTTAAATAAGTACCTCTGTCGTTTGTGTGTCCTGTGCGCATCCCTCAATCCTGCTCAAAACTACATATTCTGCTGTAGGTGCTGGTGCACGTGTCTACCGCCTACAGTAACGCAGAGCTGAGCTCAGTGGAGGAGCGCGTGTACGCCGCGCCCGCGCCGCTGCCGCAACTGTTGGCGCTCGTGGATGCGCTGCCCACCGAAGTTCTGGCAGAGGTCACGCCCAAGTGAGTACAACACAATCGTCATCATCTGCTTGCCATGCGGAGGCACCGCATCGTGTTACCGTTGTCATCTTAGACACTATAGTCTTATCGCCGTAGAGTGGTGCGGGTGACATTAGAAGCGATTTCCTCCTCAATTTTACTTTAACTAATACTGATTTTACGACAATGGCATTCAGGGTGTAGCTAAAATCAACCCGAACCGTGCACCTACTGTTGAGGTTTTATGGGTTGCATTGTTCATGCCCATGTAGGTCTATGTGAAATGAAATATTTTGATGAAATAAAATATTTTGATTTTGTGTCGCAGGTTGATATCTCCGAAACCCAACACGTACACATACACGAAGGCAATGGCGGAGAGTGCGGTGTCTGAGCGAGCCGCCACCGCCAAGTATGCTACAATCATCTTCAGACCCTCCATAGGTTCGTTAACATTACAGACATAGACGTTATTGCAACTACCTAGCGTGTCTACGCTTACTTGGGTTACAACTTACAGCCGTATCAACAAGTCAGTGTTTAACTACTTGAGTAATGTCTTTATTTAAGATATGATTTTTATTATTTAGGTAGCATGATAGTAATTACTATGCTTTTGTTGTTCCAACTAAAGTTACAAGTTACAACAAAAGTTAGGATTCTTAGCATTGCTTTCTTTGTCGGTTCTTACTTCGGTAATTTTTTTGTATATTTAATAAAAAACATGCATAAGTACTTAAGTTCAAGTCATTTTTTTAATTTGACTATACATGCTACTCGACGCTAGATGAGGTTGCATTAAACCCACAGGCATGGCCACAGAGCATGTACATAATAGTACACGTAGCGTCACTAGCGTGTAGGCGTAGCTTCAAATTATATTTTAGGTTGCTTATAGAATATTTTAATACAAGCGTCGTAGCGTCTCGTCTGGGGACCGCTAAGTTGCACAGGCAGATGACATACGCAGAAAGTGATAAACACAGTGGTCTCCCAACGCAACGACACTTGGATTAAATAAATTTCCTTATATTAAACGTAAAGGGACAATATTTTGTATCTTTTAAAGGTTTTTTGTGTCGGGGTTTTTAACTTTTTAATTAAGTTTTGATTACTATCTGAACGAACGGGTTATGTCTGAACGAGTAGGTAAATCAATGGAAAGCAACCTAATGTATTGTAACAATTTTTCCACATCTTTTTTACTGTTCCACAGTAATATCATCCCTGCGCGATCCGTTCCCCGGCTGGATCGAGAATCTGAACGGCCCGTCGGGTGTGATAGTGGGCGCCGGCAAGGGGCTGCTGCACGTGCTGAGCTGCGGCGGCGCGCGGCGAGCGGACATGATGCCGGTGGACGTCGCCATCGACACGCTCCTCGCCGCCGCTTGGGAGACCGCCGTCGATGAGTAAGGGACTAACTACATTTTTTATTCAGCTCCAATCGCGTTTCGCTGAACAATTTTGGTCACACTTACAGTTTCTACTTCTATCAGCCGCGTACAGCGCCGTAAGATTGTGAAAAGCCGTCATAGCGTGTAATTTCCGCTGAAGCGCTTCTAGCTAATGAAATGGCGCTGGATAATTTAGAAGCGACTACATACTCTTACTAATCAAGGTCGCAACTTGTCGACGAGGAGTTGAGGACCATCTGTGTACAGCGCTGTTCCGCCACGTTACGCGTATAGCCCTGCATGTAGCAGAACAACGCCGTTCACCGATGGTTTTTATGAACTCGTATCTAAAGCATTCGCATGATAAAACACATTTGTCCTTATTTTATACATGTTTGCCGCAAAAACTGAATAGACACGGAAAGCTGAACGGATGCGTACGCATCTCGTCATACGGACAAAAATTGAACCGAGCAAATTATTGTAGTTAGTCCCTAAGAGACCAAGCTACACGATAACTTGCAAATGCTTGCGCGAACTGGGTAGGTCCACGCAAATCTGTGTGGATCTTTCATCGAAAGACCACGCCGTCTGGAAGACCGCCGTCGATGAATAAGAGACTCAACCTACACGATAACTGACAAATAGAATAAATTGGAATATAATTTTGATGTGAAACATCTAAATCGACAAGGCAGATAAATACAACCGCATAACAGTGGATCACTGCTGCGACAAGACATGAGTAATTGCACAAAAGTGACCCACATAAACAAAGTCTAGACGACTTGCAATCTTGCTTAGGATACTTTTGGTTACTGTTTTTAAATGTTTGCTAGACAGCTCCACTCAAATCGGTGAAGTTATTTCTTCAAACGACCTTCTCAAACACTTAAACTGGTATTCTTAGTTATGAACTGAACTTAAGTCGGACTAACCACGCCTACATTCCGCCCTGTTTGATTGTAAATTGACATATAAACTGCTTTTCATCTGTCAAATTTAAAGTACCGGAAAATTATTAATTAAATACATCTATAACATTGAAGTGAGGTATGACATCTTTAGCATTCATTGAAGCAAGATGCAACAATGGATTTGACAAAGATAGGTAGCTGGAGGAGGTACCTTATTCAAAGATGGCGCTATTACAAGATTTGTAACTACGTAGTTCTACTAGGTACGCAAGATGGCGTGCAAACAGTCATGCATTCGACTCTTCGGTGTGAGCAGCCTTCGCTCAATTTCCATGAGTAGAATAACCTCGATAAACTTATGTAATAAAAAGTGTACAACAATAAAATAAATAAATTTAAAAGCTCAATAAAATAACGAGCGTGAATGCGTGGCACTCGAACGCATGCGTGTAGTATTACGAAGTTTCACTTCTTCCGCGCGGAGGGACTCCACGCACTATTTTTTTTAAGTCCCATGTAATAGGGGAAGAGCCTATTGCCATCAATCGGGCACGAATCCAGTCTCCGTGGCTACTACTGAGAGAATTCTTGATGGAAAAACCCAACAACACTTTGCCTGACCCGGGAATCTAACCCAGGACCTCATGCTCAGCAGTCGCGCTTCAAATTCAAATTCAAATTCAAATTCATTTATTAATTTTGTGAACACAGGGTACAAAT
Source organism: Cerastis leucographa (assembly GCA_963082945.1). Taxonomy (NCBI): domain Eukaryota; kingdom Metazoa; phylum Arthropoda; class Insecta; order Lepidoptera; family Noctuidae; genus Cerastis; species Cerastis leucographa. The sequence goes on along the minus strand of OY720374.1, from coordinate 11,271,304 downwards.
TGATGTTGTATAAAAAATTTTTGGTCCATCCTATGTTCCGCCGAAAGGCATACAAAATAGTGGCGTTACTGTGTGGCTAAAGTCAATATAATCAAATTTAAATTAATTATAATAGTAGAAAATTTTATAAAATACAATGTCAGCTAATGATATTGTCAAAACTAAAATGGAACAAAACAAAATCGCACAAAAAAGAAAATACAATGTCAATATTACAATTGTCAAACTAAAATTAATTTAAACAGTACAAAAAAAAAACAAAAAAAACATGAAAAAATACAATATCAACAAAATTTAAAATCATCAAAATTAAATGAATTATAACAATTATTAAAAATTAAAATAGTTATATCCATATCAAATTTCTCAATAATTACGTCATATTCACCAAATTAAATTTGTCAAAATTAAATTACATTGGACAAAAATTAGCTAATCATTTTTTTCATTAAGGAACTCATTGACTGAGTAATATGCTTTTTCGTTCAATAATTTAAAAAGCTGACGTTTAAAATTATTTAGGTTGCTAGCTGATCTAATTAGATTTGGCAATTTATTATATATTTTGGGAGCCATTGCATATATGCTTCTATGGAGAAATTTGGTTTTTGTATATAGCAAGTGCAGCTTATTTGAGCGTCGTTGACTTTCGACAGGTCTATAAAGGTGCATATTGTGTTTTACAAAAACACAGGCTTCATAGATATAAAGTGAGGGCACGGTCAATATTTTCAAGTTCTGGAAATGTGGCTTGCATGAATCCGTCCGTTTTATTTTGCATATAGCTCGAATGCATTTTTTCTGTGCTATAAGTACTTGATCAACCTTAGCAGCATTGCCCCAAAATATCAGGCCATATCGCAGGGTAGACGCAACGTAACCATGATAAGCTGCTAAGAGTGCGGTCATGTTTGCAATTTTACCTAGCATCCAAAGAGCATATGAAAACTTACTGAGTTTCCCACACACACTGTTAATTTGGGTCCCCCAAGACATATCGTTATCAATGTATAGGCCAAGAAATTTTGTAGCATTAGACTCAAGTATTGGATCTCCTTTATAACTGATATGAACTTGTGATTCTATTTTCCGTCTAATTTTGAAGTTCATAATTTTAGTTTTATTAAGATTGATTTTAAGATTATTAGCTTTTAACCAGTCAATAATCGTAACCAGACTAGCGTCAATGTCATTTTCTATTTCTTTCTCACTACCACTATTATACACAACTGTGCTGTCGTCTGCAAATAAAGACATCTGGTGTGTAATTGCTTGCTTATGACTACTAGACCAGCATTGCAGAAATAAATACGATTTCTAATTTACAGTGTGTACAGTTGTTTAATAAAATTAATCAATTATTTTTAACACACACAAATACACTACTTGACTTATCGAAACTCTTTGTCCAAACTTAAGGAACACGTCGTGACACATCACCGGTCATCTTGCTAGTATAGGTATCAATATGTAGTATCCAAACGTCCTCAGCATACATGCTATTGAGCCACAGATTTGCTACGTTCTAAGGCTCATCATTACATGAAAGTGTAACTGTTCCAGCTTGCGCGAGGCTCGCGTGTACAACTGCAGCTCTTGTGAGCACCCCATCACGTGGGACCGCTTCCGCTCGCTCATGATCCGGGGCGTGCGAGCTCACCCCTTCGACAACGTCATGTGGTACCCCTTCGGCGTCATCACAGACACATCGTGAGTACACTACACCAGCCTCATCCAAACGGATGCAGCTGATTACCAGTATTTTACATAGAGCGAATGCCTATCTGACTGGTGTACCTAATAGTATAGACATTTCTCCAGTTATGGTTAATGCCCTTGTATAGAAGAGGAGCCTATTGCCATCAACCTAGCACAAATCCAGACTCCGTGGCTGCCATTGAGAAATCCCTGATGGAAAAGCCCAATAACAATTTGCCCGACCCGGGACTCGAACCTAGGATTTCGACCACCAGATAAACGTTCTACGACCCAGTCTACTAAAACGATTCCTCTTGGTAAGACTGGTCGTCAGACTTCCGGGCCACTGACTACCGGTAACGACTGACAAAGATCTACAAATATTATCCGGGACTAACGGCTTCACGGAGGAACACCCAATCCACGAACTAACCTTGAAAAGCGCTGCTTAACCTTGAAAACAGCCGTGCGGTTATTATTTAGCCACGAGCAGGTCTTCCACAGAAGGGTTATGTAAAAATATGACCAAAGTTTGTTGTCAATAAGACTCGTTTCGGCTTGTCAGTGAAGCTCCTTTACTTCAGATTCAACTGATGGCTACTCCAGAATGATGAAGTGTGTGTTGTATTGCAGCGTGATGCAGAAGGTTCTGGAATCCGCACTTCAGACAGGTCCGCTGTACCTCATCCACTATATCTCCAAGATGTGTGGGGTGAAGCCCAGGTAAGCACTTTTGCTTTATCCTTATTCCTTATTCGGCTTCACGAAGCCGCCAAACATCCGTTCTGTACATCACACTAAGTAACTCTATGCAAAAATTATTGCTGAGAAACAACTTCTTATTTGGGTAAAAATTAAACCACGTTTTACGGTAAGCCTCAATGTAACGCACTCAAAATATTGTGCTGACGAATGCATTGAACATTACAAGGATTTTAGAGATATTTAAGTAAAGTTATAACTTTAAAACTTGCATTTTTTTATTATTTTTTGCGATGGTTTTGCTCTTGACTCTAGTCTAGGTCAGAGATAACAGAGACAAAGTCAACAAAAAAACTTGTGAAAAAGGTGGTACTCTGACCTCCTATATCTCCATAACTTGAAGGTTCCTAGGTATGAACCAAAACAAAAAAAATCGCAATGACGGGGAGTGACAAGAGCCTTTCAGCTTCTTTAATGGTCTTTTTATAGCCATTACAGCGTCACACGCGATCACAAAACTGTGATCACACCAAAAGGTAGGCACTAAACACAACATACATTGCGCATTCCAGACCAAGCCTGTCAACCGTCAGCAAGCGCCTGCAAGCAATGAACGAAGCGCTGAAGTTCTTCGCGACGCGCGAGTGGCACTTCAGTACTGACAACGTGCAGCGCTTGAAGCAGCGGCTGTCGGCGCCTGATGCCGCAGTGTACAACCTGGACCCCACTACTATTGAGTGAGTACAATACAATAGAATCTTTTTAACAACACATAACAAAACAGTATACCCACAGTTCACCAGTTATAATTAAGTCCCATGTAATAGGGGCGACCCTATTGCCATCAACCGGGCACAAATCCAGACTAAATGGCTGCTCAGCACAACTCAGAAATTCCTGATGAAAATACCCAATAACACTGCCCGAATCGGGAATATATCCCAGAACGTCATGCTCAGCAGTAGCTCTTATGCAACGAGGCAGTGAGCTCCTTACAACGTATCCTGCATATCCGTGGATGGGTGACCACTAATTATATACCGAGTTTCCTCCGTACTTCGGAAAGCACGTTAAGCCGTTAGTCCCGGCTGTCATTTGTAGATCTTTGACAGTCGTTACAGGTAGTCAGTGGCACGAAACTTGGACAACCAGCCTCAGCAAGGGGTATCGTATTATCCAGTACTAACTGGGTTGTGGAGGTCAGATAGGTAGTCGCTCCATGTAACATACTGGTATTCAGCTGCACTTCCAGTACTATCTGACGTCCACAACCCTGTACTAGGCAATACAGACTAGCTGTCACTTAAGTGCCCCCTCACAATGATCACGTACACAGTCAGCCTCACTTATTCATAAAACTATTTCAGTTGGGACGAGCACATTGTCGACTTCGTGAAGGGCACGCGCAAGTACTTGTTGCGAGAGAGAGACGAGGACATCGAGAGAGCTCAGAGAAGAATGCACATGTAAGTTTTATTTTTAACGTTGCTGATTTTATACGACTGTGAGGAGCTAAAAGGAACCTTATGTGTTGGACCTGTAAGACCTGTACGTGTATATACATATAATTATATGTAGATTATATCCGTTTCTTTGTTCTCTCGTCTTGGTGACGGGAGTGTCTCATAAATAACAAAAAAATAAGGTTTTTTTTTGTTTATCCAAACTCATAGTGGTTGGTTAAAAAAATCTACGATCAACTTTAATGACAAATCATAGGAGAAAAGAAAAATCCTATCCTATACTTAGGTAATCGTCTGCAAAATCTTTCACATTATTAAACATCCAATACCACCCATTAGCCATTGCCCCAATTCATTTTTATAATTCGAAACTGGTCTCGCGTGCTTTTAATAATTAATATTTAACTTAAAAGGTTTAGGGAAACTATTAAACGAGTTTAAAATAAATAAAAATTACTCATTGCACCATGAATAAACTATTCGATAATAGATGGCGTTGTTTCCACAAAATCTAAAAGTCTTCTATTACACACTAACATTTATGGTACATCAATAAAATAATATTTAAACTTTTTATTCACAGGCTGTACATGATGCATAAGACCACGACGTTATTCCTGACAGTTCTGATGTGTCGGCTGGCAATACGAACTACTCCCGCCATCTTGCGGGCAATAGCGACACTAATACGACTGCAAAGAAACCGCCTCTCACTGCATACTTGAATGATTGAACACGACATTATTTTAGGGAAATATGGCTGTTTAATAACAAGATAAGAGACGTTTGACATCAAACTAACATAAACCTAATTTAGTGTAGGTAAAATGGTGACTGAAATTATAAAATAATTAATATGCTCAATGTGATAGAAATTGTAATAGATTAAGAAAAAAAACATTATTTTGTGGTAGGTACTTACTTATTTCAAGTTTATATTGCATATTACGAGATTATGCAGATTTTCGACGGTAGGTTTTATTCAAGGTAACACAGATAAAAGCTTTTCGTGAAGGTAACCTCTTCAAAGACTCAAAGCATTGAAGGGGTTAACCCCTCCACGTGCTTAATATAATAAAGGTATTAAACATTTAGCTGGTTTTTGGGGATGTAACTCGAACAAAAAGGTAACACTGCGTTATTAGTTACCCCATGTACGGGTTACCGAGGTTACCCTGTTTAAAGGCTTAGGTAACACTTAAGCGGGGTTGTGAGATCCCCTTGTTTCTAGTTATTTGTGACAGTTAAATAGTTCCATTCTTTATAAAATTTCAATTTTCTGTAATATTTTATCAAAAGTGATAAACTATGCGGTTGAATTCACATACCTAAACTTAAAGTATTTTGCTCAAAATAGTATAATTTATTGATATTAGTCTTTTTATTTTATTTTATTTATTGGGGAAAACAAACAATTACACATTAAGAATAACAAAAAGTTAGGATACACAAATAATACAAATGTGAAATCAACCACGTTCTCCACAGATACACAATGAGACAATTTGGTAAATTTTAGACTAACGTATAACGCTTTAAACAATAAAAAAGAGGAATATAGTATAAGTAAGTAATGCAGTTAATAAGTGGAACATTAGTATCACATTAATTTTTCAAAATGTTAAGTAACATGAGTCTAAACTTTCCATGCGGCAAAGCAAACAGATCCAAACTGCAGAAATTCTTATTAAAATTGCTCGTAAGGCGACGAAGAGGTGCACGCAAGCCGGCATTTGTGCGACAGGAAGTAGTGGCGAATACAGGTCGTGCGCGCACCTCACGTCCCTGGCATGTTCTGGGAACTATATAACACAACTTGTTGCAAATGTCTAAACAATCATACGAGTTGTTGCATAAGTCATACAAAAATGTTGTTTCAAGAAACGTACGCCTTGAACTCAAAGAAAGCAGATTATATTTTTTAAGTAACTCACTATAAGAGAGATAATAACTTTTTAAGCAGCGATAATGCATAGACTTCAGAAACTTACGTTGTATGCTTTCTATACTCTCAATATATTTATTGTAGTAGGGGTTCCACACAGGAACTGCATATTCCAATTGAGACCTAACTAGTGATCGATAAAGATATAAATATGTACTAGGGTGCTTAAATTCTGTGGCTGATCTCATCACAAAGCCATACATACGATAAGCATTATTTACAATTTTATTAACATGTGCGTCTAAGTGCAGTTTATCGTCAAGTAATATTCCCAGGTCGCGAATCATACTCTCTCTTGCAAGAGTTTCGCTGTTTATTGCATAGGGGTATTTAAATACATTTTTATTTTTAGTGAAGCTAATACAACAGCATTTAGAAATACTGAGTTGGAGTTTATTTTTAGTGCAATAATCTGTAAGACGATTGAGGTCTTGTTGAAGCAGTTGACAGTCAAGAATAGTTTTGATGGGTCTATAAACTTTAAGGTCATCTGCGTATAGTAAGAATTTGGAGTTAAGGAAGCACATGTCAATATCATTGACAAATATAATAAATAACAAAGGGCCCAGTATCGAGCCTTGAGGCACCCCCGATGAAACCGTTATGGATTTAGATTGGAAACCATTAACTACCACTTTATGCGTTCTATTTGTAACATAGGAAGTAAACCAACGGAACAAATCCCCACGAATGCCATTAAACGCTATTTTGCCTAAAAGTAAATTATGATCGACCTTGTCAAAAGCTTTACGGAAGTCAGTGTAAATAGAGTCCACCTGTACCCGTGTGTCCAAATTATTGAATAAATAATCAGTATATTCAATCAAATTAGTTGTTGTAGATCTTTTCTTCACGAACCCATGCTGTTGCTTAATAATCTGATCATGAATAATCGGATATAGCTGATTGTGGACCAGCCTTTCGAACAGCTTTGACAAGGCCGACAGAATGGAAATAGGACGGTAGTTCTGAATTTCGTTTTTAGCACCAGACTTATGGACAGGGGTGATATTGGCACGTTTCCATACTTCCGGGAAAGTTCCTTGGCTCAAACATTTATTATAAATAATAAATAGTGGGAGACTCAAAGTGTCAGCGGTATTTTTAAGGAAGAGTGGCGGGACACCGTCAGGCCCTGGGCCTTTAGAACAATCTACGGATTTCAAAGCACTGTGTACATGTTCAATACTGATAACAAGATTACTGACGAGACGACTATTGTTAGCATCGTCGAAAGTCTCCTGCTGCACATTGTTGAGAGTGGAAGGCTCATAAACAGAATGGAAGAAGTTTAAAAAGAGATTACAGATTTCTTCTGGATTATTGGACGCCTGTCCCTCGTAATGCATAGTCGAAGGAATGGAAGATATGGATTTACGGTTAGATATAAAAGTCCAGAAATATTTAGTGTTGACTTTTATGCTATCCTCAACTGACTTCATGTATCGGCAATAACAAATCTTAGATTCAGAATAAAATCTCGACCTATATAGTGAAAATTGTTCATAATCCGATAAATTTTGATACGTCTTCCATTTACACCACGCCTTTGTTTTATTTTTAAATATATGTATCAAAGATGGAGAAAACCAGACCGGATACTTAGAAGACTTGACCGATGTTAAGGGGACATGAGCTTTAATAGCTCTGAAAATAACTTCATAAAATGTATTTACTGCATCTTCTGCAGATTGCCCTTGCAATAATTCGTCCCAGTTAACTTTGTCCAAATCACCGTTAATTTCTTCGTAATTCGCCTTACGGTAATTGTACCTCTGTGTAAATTTACGTGTCATGGCTCGGTTACCTGAATTGAAAGAAACCAATATACATAAGGGTGGGTGATAAGAGTCTGGGGGTAATAGTATATCAGTGGGCGCTATAACAGAACACTCACTATTACTGATAACCAAATCCAATATCTTTCCGGTCGAATTTTTTATATTATTATACTGGTAGGCATTAAAAATGGACATAAAGATGCTCAAATGTCTACAAATTGGAGTGTTGCAGCTATTTAAATCTTGTATGGTAAAACATGAACGTCCGGTGGCTAGCCAATCAATGTCCGGGAGATTGTAATCACCAAACAGATAGAAATTCTCAACACTTTCACTCTCAACAACCGCTTGCAAAAGATCCAAATATGAAACATAAACACTTTCGGGTGTTTTTGGTGGAATGTATGCTGAACATATGATGTCGTGCTTTCCTCTCGTCGCACTCGGGATACGCAGAATAATATGCTCAATGCAATGGTTTAATAAGACGGTGGGCTCAATAGTAACAGATCCCAGTCCCTTTAGTATCGCTATAAGGGTGCCACCGCCATCTTTCCTTTGAGTAGCCTTGCGATCCCGATCACATCTATGTACGGAATACCGCTGATCAATGAACTCAGAATCAAATATTTCAGGGGTTAACCAAGTCTCCGTGAGTATTATGATATCGTAGCAGTTTGATAAAATATTCATAAATAGAACACTCAGTTTAGTGCGAAGCCCCCTACAATTTTGATAGTATATTATTAATTTATCAGACATAATCGTTGGTGTACAATCGAAGCAGTAATATTAAATAAGTCTGTAAATAAGTTTGAGCAAGTATAGAAGCATCTTTTGTCAGATAACAATAAGATAACATTAGAATTAGCAGTAAAAATAAAGTAAAATTGTTTAAACTCTCTTTCACATAGTTAGGCAAGTGCAGAAGATAGACGTATAGCATAATATTCAAAAAGCAAAGATAAGTTCCGAAAAGCATGTTACCAATATACCGTAGAAATGCTGCATTTATGAAAACGTATACATCAAGCAAACACGACATATCCACGTTAACAACATTCAATCTGAATACAATTAAGAAGTACATAATCGAAAAGTAAATAAACACTACATTACAGAGTTCTTTATTCGTCCCTAGTGATAGAATCATTCTTAGTGGTAGGTCCGTCCCTTGTGTCAGCAGACCCTGGTTTGATTTTATTGAGATCTTGGTTTGTCCGAATGGCGATCGACCTCGATTGTTCTTTTTCACGGACGAGTATAGTGCCATGCTTAACCCACACAAATTTATAATTATGTAATGTAGCGACATTCTTACATTCACGAAATAATTGTTTTCTCTTTAACGTGATATGTTCATGCATATATATGCGAGATGATGTTCCTGAGATATCCAGTTGGTCGGACATCAGGCCCTTACATAAACGAAAGGCGCTGAGAAAATTGTCACGCAACATACGTGAGGCCAATTTTACGACAATGTTTTTTGGTTTTTTATTATTCTGGTGCGCATGAGGAACCCGATGTATAGAAATAATATCCTTGATGTTTAAATTAAATTTGATTTTAGAGCCTATTTTTTCCATTATCGACAGCAGATTTTCATGGCGTCTCTCAGGCACATTACACAGCTCCAAGTTGCATTGCCTAGCATTTTGGTCTAGGTAGTCTATTTTCGACATGAGATCATTGATTAAGCTCTTAGTGTTATCCTCATTCCTTTCAATGCGCGTTCTTAAATCAGCCTGTTCATCAGACAGCCATTGAACGTTGCTCTGCACAGCAGCTAAGTCGTTTGATAAGCAGTCATATTTTTCATCAAGCTCTGTTAGGTGATTTGTAAGCCGAGATTGCTCCGATCGAATAGACGAAATTTCGTTTCTGATTTCCGATGTCACCACGGTAATAGCAGCAACCTCGCCTTTAATATTTAGAACGTTATCAGAAATAGTACTGATTCGTGCATCAAGCTCCTTGCGCCACTCTGTCAAAGTGTTTTTAAAATCTAGCGATAGCCTATCAAGCGCCTGCTTAAATTCGCTTTCCGGTTGTTTACGCTTGCAGCGTGCGGACAGATTTTGTTCGCCACTAATTTCAATCGCCTGACATAGATCGGAATCAGAATGACAGAGCGTGAGTTTCTTGTTCATGTTTGTAAGATCCATTTTAGCGGGTTCTATCTGATTACAACACAAGACAAATTTAAACGAGTTAAAAAAAGACGTGTGTTTAGCGGGATTCGAACCGGTGACCAAGACGTGCGATGAAGTGTAGCTACTTAAACCGCTCCGCCAACCTTACTTTACATGTGGTGTCGAAAGTTGTGACCTCTATATGCTGGGAGTTGAATAATGCGTAGGCGACCACGGGGTGAGGAGTGGTTGGCGCGGGAGGTATCGAGCGCTCTGCGGGTTGTCGTAGGTCAGGGACAAAGTTCGTTAAAACACTTTTCAAATTTAAGATTTTTTCACCACAGTTTAATATTAATATAACTTTGTTTCACTAAGGTTGATCGGAATAAAACTTTCACAGTTAGATAGGCAACTTCACTGGCTTTAAGAAAACAATATATTATTGATATTATTTCCACTTTTTACCACTTTACTTAATTAAAATTTGAGGACCAAAACAAACAACGTTGTGTCTTTACCAATAGCGTACTACGTGAATGAAAAGTCATAGTTAGAAGTAAAACTTTGTACTTAAATAATATTTTAAAAAGGTTTTAATAAAAATAATAAAATTATGTGGTTGACGGGTTTTTTTTATTCCGGTGAAATCCCAAATCTCAGATGACGAACAATTTCAATGTGTAATTAATTAACTAAAAAATGATTGTCCATTGAGGTACCTACGTAAAACAAATTAATAAATTCAGATTCCTACTGACTTCCAGGAAAACTGAATTTATTAATTTGTTTTGCCTACTAATGGATATCTGTTGTTCAGGAGTTCGTGCCTAAATAACAACAGCTGCTCGAGTCGTTCTCTAGGTTAAGCCGTGCGCTAGGTGCGCACGGCTTAACCTAGAGAAGGGTTGGTCCGTGGATGGGTGACCACCCATTTCATCCGTGCCTCGGAAAGCACGTTAAGCCGCTGGTCCCGGCTATCATTTGTAGATCCTTGACAGTCGTTACAGGTAGTCAATGGCCCGAAAGTCTGACAAACAGCCTTACCAAGGAGTATCGTTTTACCCAGTACTAACCGGTTTACGGAGGTCAGATAGACAGTAGCTCCATGTAAAATACTGGTATTCACTTGCATCTGGTTAGACTGGGAGCCAACAGTATCATAGTTGGGAAAAGGCGGGCAGATGATCCTTTTTGTTGTCCGTTGAGTAATCAGTCTGTCACTAACCTCAAACCTGTCACATCTCATGTCATGTGACAGCTATCTTTCAAAGCTCTATTCTTTAAGTACTTAGGTAACGATAATTATTAAGCCCCGACCAAGAAAGAGGGGTGTTATAAGTTTGACGTGTGTATCTGTGTGTCGGTCTGTGGCATCGTAGCTCCTAAACGGATGAACTGATTTTAATAAAATTGGTGTCGTTGGAAAGGTGTTTTAATCGAAGTGTTCTAAGCTATGTTTCGAGAAAATCTGCTCAGCCGTTTGAAGCTTATCACCTTTTTTCTAGTTGATGAAGGGATATAAACAACTTCTACGGGTCTGGTCAATTCGAAATTTGAATTCTTTTCACTTGTCACCATGAGCATCGCTCGAGGCGCCCCAGGCTGCACACTCTCCTCCCCCCTAAAAGACCGTTTTTTTTTTTAATTTATAGATTTCCTGGTTTTCGTTAATTAGCGAGAAGAGGCGAAACACCGAGAAAATGGAAAGGTAATACAAGTAATTTAAGTTTAAAAAACTTAAAATAAAAATTAAAAAAAAAAACCCTTGACTGGAAAAACGTTTTTTCTGTCGGGGGTTTTTTAAATTTTTGTATTTGTAGTTACTCACGGGTCATCATCACCTAGTCTTTTCCCAACTATGCTTGGGTCCGCTTCCAGTCTCAGGATGCAGCTGAGTACAAGTATGTTACACGGAGCGACTGCCTATCTGACCTCCACAACCCAGTTCGTACTGGGTAGAATGATACCTGTCGGTGCTAACTTATTAATACATCATGTGGAAAATGAAACATACCTACTTATGGTTATACTTATTCGATTGAATTTTTGTATGCATGTTGGGAACGTCATGAGATATATAAAGTGTTTTTTGCAACCTCGTCAAATTTCAGGGGGTGGTCACGAAAGACATAAATAATCAATTAAAATTACGGTACCTAGTTAAATATTAACAAACGCTGATTTTTTTGGTTGTTTAAGTTTGTCAGTATTTCAGAATAACCCCCTTAACGTGGTTTAGGGATTAAGAAATAATTAAATAAATGTTTGAGATTGTTTGTATTGTAGGTATGTGTGTAAGCGAGGTTATAAGGCAAGAACCAGACGGGTCGCGTTTAAAACACGGGTGGTTCACATTTAGCGATTTCCGTAAAAAAGAAAAATAAGTTAAATTACCTACCCATTTTATTATTGATTCGGGACGAGAATCACTAGCATAGTTACCTCCTTGAATTTGACGAGGATGCAAAACAACACCTTGTAGATAGAGGCAGTTTAATTTATTGTCGTATTGGATGCGCCACCGTCTAGGTATAGAGGGACGAACCGAGCATTAGTTGAGCAACCTGCAACAACAAAATGTAAGTATAACAGTCACTAGTTTCTGTACAATATGGAATTTTCTATTGTAAAATTACAGGTGAATGCTCACACACCGCGAGCGTCTTTTTGTAACGTAACGCTCAACCCGAATCTGAGTGGTACATTGTACCTACACTTAGATTGCAAAAGACTTTTTAACTTTGATTTACAGTACAGGGGTCTTATCCGGTGTGGGAGCACCTTAGGTCCCCGTTGTCAAAGATAAAATAGCTGAGTAAGGTACTGTAGTCACACTACCAATACGACCTGTATTGGTAGTGTGACTATAGTACCTTTTTCAGATTTTTATGATATTCTCTCACTTTTTCATTTCACGGAATGATTCCCCTGTGAGCATGAGCATAAGGTCCTGGGCAGAGGTGTGAGTACCTAATTACACACATTACACCCACATATCGCCAGATATGTTTCAAGCCCCATGTAATAGGGGGCGAGCCTATTGCCATCTTCCGGACACAAACCCAGACTAAAACCCAATATATATATTTTTAACCGGGAATCGAACCCAGGACTTCGTGCTCAGCCGTCGCACTTGTGACCAGTAGGCCAACGAGTCAGTCAAGTTAGTAATAAGTCAAAGCACTGACGAGGCCGTCTATTCCTACAGACAGACAACTACCTACCTACAGAATAATGATTAATATGGGATCTTGAAAAACAAAAGTCCCCCATAACTGATACTGAATGTTTAATTATTCAGACCACGGACGACTCGAACTCTACTGTATACACATATAAACAGTCGCTCAGATTTTTGAGAAACGATACCAAGAAATAAACTACCTAGATATTGTTTCAAAGAAACGTACCAACCGCAAATAGAGCGATAAGATTTTTTTTAATAAAATTAAATAGGTATCGAAACAAAATGACTAACGCTAAAATATTCCCGCCATTTCCCGCTTGACCTGTCAAACGAGGCACAGATACAAAATGGCGGATGGACGTCAACGGAGGTGCGACGTTGAAGGTTGAATACCTATTACACAGATACAGCTCGGATGAATGAGTGCGCTTTGGGCTTCCCCGTCCAGTGGAAATATCGAGTACAAGAGTCAGATGAAGGCGGAAAATATGGAAATGTTTCCCTTTGCGGTGATAAGTTGACTAACATTAAAATCTCAGGTAGGCATATACATTAAACAGGGTGATTCAGTGAGATACGTCAGAGTAGAATGTTTCAAACAATGGAAATTAGTCAGTTTGGAACAACAGTTGGAAGAGAAATAATAATTATAAGCTTTTAAGCTGACATGATCACTAACACATCATTAACACTAGAAACGGGATATTTACCATGTCTACCTATTATTTGTTTTGAGTTCCCGTTATTTCGGCGCTGTACGCTGTTGCAAGCGCCATGATCAAGAAACTTTATTGCGGGGTAGGTGTTTTACAATACAATATCCTATATTTCTGGAACTGTGGCCCACAAAAAAAAACATTTTTATACTCATTTACTTTTATCACAAGCTGATTGTCAATACATTTATGAAAACATAATGTACGTAAGGAAAAATCTGCATCTTTTTAGTAAAAGAGGTGACAGACACAATTACAATACTAGAAATAGAGACCAGTTAGTTCAGCCAGGCTTCAGTCGCTAAAGTAGACTCATCTTTCATGGGGTACTGTTTAAGATGCTACACTAAAATTCCACAAAGTATTCTTGAACTGAGTGAGACGAAATTTAAAACATGCATTAAACGTACACTATGTAGGCAAGCGTATTACAAATTGGACGATTATATCGCTGATACCTAATAATGCTTGGCTCAATGCCGGTCCTGCTCCACAAGGACAGGGGCGCATAAATTGATATCATTAAATAGTATCGTTGGAGCTGCTGGAGATTGTAAAACTATCTTTGCATTGTATAAATTCAATTTATTTAGTATTATATAATTGCATAGCCCATATTGTGTGAGTACTATGTACTAGCTATCATTTACTGGTAACCTACGTCTTTTATTGACTTGAATGTGCCCTGGCGGTTGAGAGTATGTCATGCTCTCTCAAATGTCACGCTGGCGGTGGCGGGTGTGTCGGGTCATTTAGTTCCCTTCAAAATGGTTGAGTTGAATGATGGCTGATCCATTCGTCATGTTCGTGAACGGGCGCTATCAGTTGTGCCTGGTCATCTCTTAGTTGCCACGGCTTATTTCGAACTAATTATTTTATTTTTTAATTGTCTTTTTTGTTTTTGCTATGGACACTTTTAACGTGCACGTCTTGCTACATCGTTCTCACATAATGTACCATCTCAACATGAATGATGTAACCAAGGTTTTTGTAACAAGATTCTTATTTAAAAGAGTGTGCATGGAGTTTCTTGGCCATTCTTCTCCATAGAGATCTACGCTTTGGAATGGGCAACTTCAGTACTTTCACAGTTATTATGTCTTGTGATTGGGACTGTAGCTTCATTTTTAACCCCCGACCAAAAAAGAGGGGTGTTATAAGTTTGACGTGTGTATCTGTGTATCTGTGTGGCTGTCTGTGGCATCGTAGCTGCTAAACGGATGAACCGATTTTGATAAAACTGGTTTCGTTTGAAAGGTGTTTTAATCGAGAGTGTTCTTAGCTATGTTTCGAGAAAATCTGGTCAGCCGTTTGAAGGTTATCACCTCTTTTCTAGTTGAAGGGAAATTAACAACTTCCACCGGTCGATTCGAAATTTTAAATCTGGTCACTTGTAACCATGGGCATAGCCAGGGGGGGTTGCCTGCACCCCCCTCCCCCCAAATAATCGGGATTTTTATAAATTTAGCTGTTTTCGTTAATTGTCGAGAAGACGCGCAACACCAAGAAAAAGTGGAAGCAATGGGGGAGGCCTACGCCCACGATTGGGACAGTCAAGCCTAAGATAAATAAAATACTATAAGTTTAAAAAGCGTGAAATAAAAATTAAATTAAAAATTTAAAAAACCCCCGACACTAAAAACCTCTAAAAAACCAGAAATAAAGTAATCCAAGCGTCTTAGCGTCGGGGGACCGCTAAGTAGACCGCTTAGTACAAGCACAAAACGAAGCGGACCCCCGACGCTAAGACGCTTGGATTACTTTATTTCTGGTTTTTTAGAGGTTTTTAGTGTCGGGGGTTTTTTATTGTTGTTTGACTATTCAAAAGTGCCTGTAACTGGCCTACTTGAAATAAATGATTTTGATTTTGCAACAAACCAGGTGCTGAAAATCCTTGCTCGATGTATCATGGACGAAATTTATATTTGGCGTTTCGTGCTGTGGATACGAGTCCTTACAGAGGGGAACATCAACATATTATCTTCCAAAATGCTGATTTACTCGTAGTTCACAGCATTTGCACGAGGCGGTAGTTCATGGCTGGGCCTTTTTGGCACAGCCGTGAGACACACAATATTATGTTTTTTTCTGTTTAGTTTTAAGTTTTAACTATAGGTATTTTTTTTGTTGTGTGCGCTTGTGGCATGTGCCAAATAAATATGTTTTCTTTCTTTCTTTCTTTTCTTTTCTTTTTAGTTGAACAAGCTCAGTACACCTTCGGAGCTCGTCCAACCTACATATTTACATTTATCCTTCCCGATTTCCTATTTGGTATGACGTGATCTACATCATACCGTGTACTGTTATATCGCCATAAATGTAAGCGACACAATGGTCGAGTGATTGGAATGACTTCTCATCACTGAAAATAGTCGATGTCTAGCTGGAATTTAAAAAGAATACCGGTCATGTGCGAGTCGGACTCGCGCACGAAGGGTTCCGTACCATTGCTTATAAAAACGAGCAAAAAAAATCACTTTTTTGTATGGGAGCCCCTTAAATATTTATTTTATTCTGTTTTAAGAATTTGTTGTTATAGCGGCAACAGAAATACATAATCTGTAGAAATTTCAACTGGCTAACTATCACGATTCATGAGATACAACCTGGTGACAGACGGACGGACGCGCATTGCTCATCTCTGGGCTTCGCTTATTGCAGAGCGGCGGTGGTTGTTTTGGCGACGATCGCTTACATTTCCTTCTTCGGCGTATCGTCTTACCCACAAAGCAAGTGTTTCTCTAAAAATCATACAAGTTTATGGGTTTATGATATTTGCCTTTTTTAATATTAAAAAAAAAATGAGAGATTGGGCTCACCGTCAAGAGTAGATCTCTCGAAATTGCACGAATGCTCAGACCCTGCTGATGCATTGTAACAACTCTATGCCGCATTTCTTCGGAAATTGCAGTTGGCATTATCGCGTAAATAAATACGGCTACGATTCCAAAGAGTAGAATACTTAAGTTTACCTAACGGACACGATTCACCAAAATTTGAAATTTTCGTTTCGGTCATCGACATTTCAATTGTTATTGTCTTCGCATAGGTTTTCAGAAATAACGAGTATTTAATGAGTTCTAATTCAAAGGAGGTCAGTATGAAAAATCGTATGGATTTATCATTGACAATTTATTAGTCATTCTACAGCCTCCGTGGATAATTTCCAAATATTAGAAAGGGCAATAAGTTTTTACAGTAAGTTTTTACCATAAGTTTTCACAGCAGCCACAAAGACAATTGTTGCAAACGTATAGTGGAATATATGATAATAAAGACTCCTAAAATAATTTTGCTGAAATTATATCGGAGCTGAAATTTCTGATGTCAAAGTTGTGTTGTCCTACTAACAGTTTACACACTGTTATGTATTTTATCAAAAATTAACTCTTTCCTAGGTATCGTTTGCCGTATGTCATTACTTCCCAGAATTTGATCCTTAGCAGCGACACATCAAATGGTGTAATAATACAAGATGTTTTTTTTTTCAAAATTAATGGTTTCGATTCCTGGTTAGGAATATTGATTTTTCAAAAAACCAATGATGCAGTTTTAGTTTTTATCAAAATTGGGCTCGTGACTCCTCTGAGTGTTTTTCGCTATTCCTCATAGTTTCGGATTTGGCCTTCCATCCACTTGAAAAATTCACCGTGTATATCTCAGCTCCGATACATTTTGGAAATAATTGTTGGAAGAAGAAAATGAATGTCTTATTCTTACTAATGAGATATTTTTCAGTACTGGCCGCAGACTTAGAAAAATCATGCCACTTTTACCCAAACCCCTTTGTTATCTTGTTCACGAGCATGCCGCGTTTTGATCGGTTCGAGTTCGTGTTATCTCATGAATGTATAAAACTACAAAATTGGAAAGTTTGAAAGTGGCTCATCAATTAAAGTCCGTGACTAAGTAATATCACTGAAAACATAATATTTATAAAATAGTAGATATTTACTGTTTTTCATATCAATCATGTAGGGACTTAAATAGTTTCGTACCGTAATTAAAGTATCCAATGAGGAAGAGAACGTTATACCACGAGATAAACTCATCTGTCATGTCACAGCATCGCGCCGGAGAAATCTCTCCTTACTCCCTACCTAGGGGAGTCCCGCGCGGCGAGCAGCTGCAATGAGAAACTGTACATACTTGTAGTATACGTATGAGTATGCGCCATTTTCACCAGAGATTTTTTGTCAAGGCTATGAAAAAATAATATAAGTTTAAAAACACCACCCACTGGGGATCAAGATTGACCACTACTAAAGGACGAGAGTTGAAAAAATGTATTGACAAACACAAACTTATAACAATAGCAACAGGCGAACCAACTTACTGGCCAACTGATGTCAATAAGATACCCGATCTAGTAGATTTCTTCATTGTAAAGGGACTGTCTGATGTATATTTTGATGTGGAATCATCGCTTGATAGCGTGTCTGACCACACCCCTATCATAGCAACATTTAGCGTGTCGGCAATACACAGACCACAGCGGCCAGCATTGTATAATCACAAAACAGACTGGGATGCATTCACTGAATATCTGAAAGATGAAGTCAACTTAAAGATCAAACTTAAAACAGAAGAAGATATAAATGAAGCAACGTTCTATATCACAAACCTCATACAAGTTGCTGCGTGGCGTGCTACCCCGACATTAAGCTTCTCCACCGATGAAAATAACATACCGCTGGAAATACGCAACAAACTGGAAGAAAAACAGAGACAACGAAGGCAATTGCACACGAGCAGGTCTGATTTAGACTAGAAAAGCAATTGTATTTCTAACAGTGCTATTTTATGCCATTCTTAGAATTCAATACTATCCAAAGTTATGGAAAATATCCCAAATTTGTATGATTGCAAAACCAGGGAAACCACCAACAGAACCTAGCTCATACAGGCCCATAAGTCTTCTCCCTATTCTATCCAAGGTATTCGAGAAGATTCTATTGCTAAGACTAACACCATTCCTGGACGAAAACAAGATTATACCTGATCACCAGTTTGGATTTCGGAAAAAACACTCTACTGTAGAGCAAGTGCATCGTGTAGTTCACAAAATTAGACAATCGCTAGAGAAAAAGGAGTTTTGTTCTGCAGTATTCATCGACATCCAGCAGGCTTTCGATAGAGTCTGGCACAAAGGACTGCTGTACAAGCTAAAAACCCTCCTACCTAACTCTTTCTACATGATCCTAAAATCTTACTTGGATCAAAGAAGATTCCAAGTAAAATACGAAGAAGAGCTATCACAGCTGTACTACATAACCGCTTCTGTTCCACAAGGATCGGTGCTTGGCCCGGTCCTTTACTCAATATTTACGGCAGACTTGCCTGAGACAGAAAACGTTCTAACAGCAACTTACGCAGACGACACCGCATGCCTTGCAAGTGATACAAACCCGAACAACGCATCGCTGATACTACAGGAACAGCTCAACAAAGTTGATTTATGGCTTAAGAAGTGGAGAATCAAACCTAGCGTAACAAAATCGATACAAATAACATTTACACTCCGGAAAGGCGACTGTCCACCTGTGCTTATGGAAGACAAACCGTTACCTAGCAATAACAGCGTGAAATATCTCGGTCTACACCTGGATAGAAGACTTACCTGGGCTAACCATATAAAAGCCAAGAAAACAGAAGCCACCTTGAAATTCAAAGGTCTATCTTGGTTACTAGGGCATCAATCCCGGCTGTCCCTCGGAAACAAACTACTTGTATACAAGGCTATCATAAAGCCAATCTGGACCTACGGGATAGAGCTTTGGGGCTGTGCTAGCAACTCCAACATCGAGATTCTCCAGAGATTCCAAAACATTGCTCTAAAAACAATTTCAAGTGCAGTGTGCACTTGAAATTGTTTTTAGAGCAATATTTTGTTTTTAGATTGTTTTTAGAGGTTCGTGAGAAACACGGAAATACATGAATACCTGGAGATGCCGACCATAAAAGAAGAAGCTTGTAAAATAAGCAAAGGATACAAGGAGAGGCTCAATAAGCACTCAAATGAACTGGCTAAGAACCTACTAACCCGACATGATGATGTAACTCGCCTGAAAAGATGGCAAATACTAGACATAGACCAAAGAAACTAACTATTTAGTATCTGCCAACTAATACGGTGCTGTTTAATGGAATCGCACCTAATCCAAATTAATCCCAGAAAACATCTGATTATGGCTAAAAGCCGATTGCTGATAAAAGGGAAAAAAAAAAAGTTTAAAAGGTTTGAAAAAAAAAATGATCCAAGCGTCGTAGCGTCGTGGGACCGCTTAGTACAAGAACAGAACAAAGCGGACCCCCGACGCAACGAACGGTTGAATGAATTTATTTTTTGTTTTTTTGAGGTTTGTTGTATCGGGGGTTTTTTAAATTTTATTTTTTTTGCGGATTTATGTGCGTATTGTATAATTATCACTTGCTTCGGTGAAGGAAAACATCATGAGGAAACCAGCATGCCTCGAGAGATATTTCTCGACGGCATGTAAAGCCAAGTCAGAGGCACATGGGCGGCATAAAAACTCTGACACCAGGTTAGGTTCTAACCACACGATAAATAAAACGGCCGGAGAATCAATTCGTTTGATTCGTCTTCATGGCACTAGTTCCTTTTTGACTAATTAGTAATTTTGTTTGTACCGAAACAGAATAGTAAAATAAAAAGCCATTAAAAAGTTATGTCCCATCAAAGATTCGTTTTTCCTGCTAATTTTAACGCAACTTTCGTCGTAAAAATCTCCAAAACAAACTCGGTATCGACCAGTGAACACAGAACAAGGTAGTCTAGTCTTTGATTCTTGCAGCATTACCAGTTCAGTCAGTGAGTGGGTTTCATATGTCAATAAGTACTTTATTTAACGTTTTCCTTAGTTTCTCATAACTCAATTTATTCAAACTATTAGATACCTAAATGCCAGCAGGTAAGTCCAATACTCTGAATAATTGGCTTGTGAAAATATTTGACTAAAAACGAATATAAAGGACATCAACGCGCAATTTTTTAGTGTGGAAATGATAGCCTAGTGGTGTCCGTCGGACTGCATAGGTCTCAAGTTCGAATCCAAGACACGCACATCGGATTTTTCGGATTCATGTGCGTATTGTATGATTATCACTTGCTTGGGTGAAGGAAAACATCGTGAGGAAGGGTGCTTACATAAAGAAGCAGTTTTCCGTCAGAATCGTCAGGAAGCAGGATCGATCTGTAGGTACCTACAGGGTTAACTTGCATATAAAATTGTCATAATTTAATCTGTTTCTATATATGTATGTTTACCTCGGGCAAACTATGCAGTTGGGTAAAAACAACTTCGAGAAAGAGGCCAACAGAAGAATACAGCTGGGCTGGGCAGCGTATGGGAAACTGCGTCGAGTCTTTACATCGCCAATTCCACAGAGTCTAAAGACGAGAGTCTATAATCAGTGCGTCCTACCCGTCATATCGTACGGTGCCGAAACGTGGACACTCACGGTAGGGTTGGTCCACAAATTTAAAGTCGCTCAACGTGCTATGGAAAGGGCTATGCTCGGGGTTTCTCTGAAAGATCGAGTTCGTAACGAGGTGATCCGACAGAGAACTAAGGTTATCGACATAGCCCACCGCATAAGCACGCTGAAGTGGCAATGGGCCGGCCATATAACCCGAAGAACCGATAACCGTTGGGGTAGACAAGTTCTTGAGTGGAGACCACGGATCGGTAAACGTAGCGTAGGACGTCCTCAGACTCGGTGGAGCGATGATCTTCGCAAGGTGGCTGGCAAGAGCTGGATGAGAGTGGCCGAGGATCGTGCTCAGTGGCGTGTCATGGGAGAGGCCTATGTCCAGCAGTGGACGAATACAGGCTGATGATGATGATGATGATGATGAATCTGTTTCTTTATAAGTGAGCGCATAAGATACGACCCGTACCAGAAACCTGCTTCTTTATGTAAACACCTGAAACCAGCATGCCCGAGAGATATTTCTCGACGGCATGTAAAGCCAAGTCAGAGGCCCATGGGTGGAATAAAACTCTGACACCAGGTTATTTATTGAAGTGAAACTTCTTATGCGACTTCCAACAAGTTTAACGCTACCATGGAGGGGGAATATTTTCTAAAACTCACTAAGAGATGGCAGTATTACAAGATTTGTGACTACGTAGTTCTATTAGGTACGCAAGATGCGTGCAAACAGTCATGCATTCGACTCTTCGGTGTGACCATCCTTCGCTCAATTTCCATGAGTAGAATAACCTCGATAAACTTATGTAATAATTAATTAATAATAATTATGTAATAAAAATAATACAACAAGAAAACAACAAAATTTATTTAGAAGCTCAATAAAATAACGAGAGTGAATGCGGCCACTCGAACGCATGCGTGTAGTATTACGAAGTTTCACTTCTTCCGCGCGGAAGGACTCCACGCACAATTTTTTTATTTATTCTATTATACACCTCTGCCTACCACACGGGGATAATCAGCGTGGTGTTACAGCCTTACTCGGTCGAAATGTGCTCTCGATCACTCACAAGCCCAACATCACTTCATTATGAATGTCGCAATCTTATTAAACCGCTATTTCGCGAACTTGAACATTAATGTAAGCCATGACATCATAAAATCGTTATTTATTGTCATTTAACTTCATATTCGGAATTAAGTTTTAATAAACTTCGACATTTAAAAGGAAAGTTGATAATCCGCAAATTGTGCAAGTTTTTGAGAGGGAACAGAGGCTTCGATTCTCTATACAAATGTATCTCCCTTTTTTTCTCTGTAACTAGAGCAATCATTATATTTGTTTTTTTTATAAAAACAAGGTCTGATGTAGACACGTCCTTACTATTTCCTTTTTTTCAGCAACTTATAAATTAAGAAAATATGACCTACCAAACCACCACCACTGGTGTACTATTAGGTACACTTCTGCCTAAACTTTCGGGATTAAAGGCGTGATGTTTGTTATGTGTGTGTATGACCCACCAAAACTTACATAGAATACCCCATTTTTACCGCCGTAATCAGAGGACTACAAATTATGTTAAAATCTTTTAGAATTTGTCTGGTAGTCCTAGGGATCACCGTGCGAGCTTCTTCAACCGAATTAAAAAAAAAAAAAAACTTTTAAATCGGACCACTAGTCACGGAGAAATGAAAATACATGAAAAAGAAACCAGCCAAGTGCGAGTCGGACTCGCACACGAAGGGTTCCGTACCATTATTTATAAAAACGAGCAATAAAATCACTGTTTTGTATGGGGGCTCCCACACAAAACAGTGATTTTTTTGCTCGTTTCCCTTAAATATTTATTTTATTCTGTTTTTAGTATTTGTTGTTATAGCGGAGACAGAAATACATAATCTATAGAAATTTCAACTGGCTATCACGGTTCATGAGATACTTACAGCCTGGTGACAGACGGACGGACTAATGGACGGACGAACAGCGAAGTCTCAGTAATAGGGTCCCGTTTGACCCTTTGGGTACGGAACCCAAAAAAATGACGCTGGTGGAATACATAACCTAGTCCTTTTTTTTGAAGTCGGTTAAAAATTACAGATGAACTAACGCTGTCAGAGGTAAAATATAAATGAACAGACCGCTCGACCGGTTATATTGCTCTCGTTCGTATATTTGACGACGCTGACGTAGGTACGGTTAGCGCTAAGGGAGTGAGTTTCTTGGAATATTGTAATTGTTTTCGAGTTTTGAGGATTATTTTCGCTTGATGTGTGCGTACGTATGTATTTATTTTATGGATTGGTTTGTTTTATAAGGAAATAAAATAGGCTCATACCTATGTGACTCACTAACTGTTTTACTTAAACAAAAAATAGATAGGTACGTATATTTATGCTTTATTTTTTTGCTTCTTTATCATGTGCTTAGTGTTGTCCTAACTTGCATGGTGTCAGAGTTTTTATGCCGTCCATGGGCCTCTGACATGGCTTTACAGGCCGTCGAGAAATATCTGTCAGGCATGCTGGTTTCCTCACGATGTTTTCCTTCACCATAATCACCATATTATGAAGCTACAATAGCTAGATCATAGAGAAGCTCGTGGCTAAATAATAACAGCCACTCTGGTCGACCGTCAGGTTCGGCCGCGCTTGTCTAGGTGGGTCCGTGGATGGGTGACCAGCTATTACATACCGGGTTTCTTTAATACCTCGAAAAGCACGGTCACGGTTGTCATTTACAGATCTTTGGCAGTCGTGACAACCTGTTACGTCAGTAAATAATTGCCAGCAACGCATCATCATCTGCCTGCCTTTTCGCAACTATGCTGGAGTCGGCTTCTAGCCAAACTGGATGCAGCAAAATACTGGTAATCAGTACCAGTATTTTACATGGAGCAACTGCCTATCTGACCTCCGCAACCCAGCTAGTACTGGGTAATACGATACCCCTTGGTAAGACTAGTTTTCAGACTTTCGGGCTGCTGACTAGTGACTACCTGTAACGACTGTCAGAGATCTACAAATGACAGCCGAGACCAACGGCTTCACGTGTTTTTCGTGGAACGGAGGAAACTCCGTTTGTAATGAATGGTCACCCATCTATAGACCCACCTAGGCAAGCGCGGCTTAACCTTAAAGATTCACCCATGCGGACTATTATTATTTAGTCCACAAGCTCTGGCCACAACTTTAAGCCATCAAAAATATTGCCCGTCTAAACGCACCTTTAGAGACCACAGTGTTTCCCCAAACACAGGTTTTTTATAGTCGACACATTTCTCGTCGCGTCAGTTCAGCCCGAAGCGCGAAAGGCCGTAGTCACGCGACGCGCGCATTTAAAAAACCTAATCGGTAAAGCGCGCGAAACGAAGTGACGGACGATTTTTTTTTATTTATTGTTTGATTAATTTATTTTTTTAAGTGATGAAGGGCCAAGTAAAAAGGTTTGTGAGCCAGAAGGGCAAGGCTTATGAAATTCACGTCGCCAAAAAGGAAAAAGAAGAGAATATTGGATTTTTTGATTTGGTAAGTTTTATTATTATTTATGAGAGTTTTTTAATAACTAAAATGAAAGTGTTATGAATTTTTAATAACCAAAAATGAAAGTTTTCTCGTGTGTGCCGTTTAATGGTTATTATAAATTGGCAGTTAAATTAATAAAAATCAGCCAAGTACGAGTTGTACTAGCGCACAGTGTTCTGTAGCACACGTGTAAATTTACAATCAACAGCTAAATTTGTTTTTATAGTAGGTATTATAATTAACAACAAAGTTACTGCTGCAGTTTAATGAAAAACTCCCATTTATCACACACATTTCGTAAACATCAAATTTTATATAAACAAGTAAAAAACAAATTTTATTTAAACCAATTTTCTTTGAACCGTTTTTCTTACGTTCAACAATCCTACATTTTTTAAGAATTTTAACGAATGTAAAATTAATGAATGAATATTTGTAAATTGTTACGACTTTGGAAGCAAGTATCTCATTAACCATTGACTTAAGAAAACAAGTATTTAAGAAACGTCAAAACCGTTTTTTTCGATAGACACCCCTACACAGTTATATACGCAAATTTTTTTTTATCAACCCTCCTTTACAAGTAAGACTTCCAGACAAAAAAATAAAAAAGGGGTGCTATTTTATTCAATATTTCACGTCGTAATTTTGTAGCGGTTCATAGAAAGCACTTACTCTCGGAAGAGCTGTGTGGTGCCAATAGTCTCGGAATGAAAACTCTGTGACGTACGGACGGACAGACAGATAGACGGACAGACCAAATCCATAAGTTTCCGTTTTTGCCATTTGGCTAACGGAACCCTAAAATTGGAATAGAACTTTAATGTTTCACAATATTTTTATGGTTGTTTTTTTTTCGAATGCATTAATAAACATAACACAGATAGGTACCTAATTCTAATCTATGAGGCACTTTTTTTTTATAATTCGTATCAATTAATAATAATATACCGTATTATACCTTGTTTTTATCCATATCTTCCTAAGTATTTGAAAATTCGTATTTTCAAAAAAAAAAACACGTAAAAACAAATAAACTACTTAAAATAAACTACTACGTTCGTCCAAAAACAAATAAACTACTTAATTAAGTAAAACCGCTGAGTCCATCAGATGTTTTATATAATTCACGTTTTTGTATTGATACAGCTGTATTTTTTTTAAACAATGTTTTTTGATCTTATTGCAAAGGGAGACCGATGCACACACGGTATGATTCAGTACATCACTCTGAAACATACACGGAAATGTTACCTAGCTTAATAAAAAAAAACCGCTGTTCCCTACAAAAGTGCAATTATTCCTACCTAGACGGTCAAAATGTATGGAACAGCTGATTGTTTTAAATTCAGAATGATGTACTGAACCGGTTTAGGGTCGGTGTACCTTCCACCTTGTATAAATACAGATGTACTAATAACTATCACCTTTTCAAATCTACGTTTTACATTATTTTTTTAACTTTATATGACAGCGCTAACATTCACTGTGCCTCCAAACGTCTAAACAGTCGCAGTTAGATACCAATCAAAACAAACTCATTAACCAAAACCGCATCACAATCGATGCAGTGGTTTCTGAGATGACCACAAACAAACGAACACAACTGTATTCAAACTGATTGATTGCAAAAACGACAGTTTAACTTAAATGGAATTTACTTTTAATAAAAGATCTGTCTTTAATCTGACCGTATATCGTATGCAGTTCTGTTTTTTTCATGATTTGATTCCTTTTTCTTATTATCATCTTTTCTGGGTCTGCCTGTGTGTGTATGTGAGTTTAAATGTTTAATATTCATTTATTTTGCATTTCATATTGTAAATTAATTAGTAGGTATACAAAAATAACAACATAAACAATACGAAATTATGTTTATCATATTAATTTAAAATTTGTCATTTAGGTATTTAAACGCACCCACGGCACAGGAGAAATTCCCAGTGTAGGGCAACGTTTTATTTAGAAAGAAAACAGGAAAAGTACTCCGTCTAGAAACCCAGTAAGCAATAACAAGGTAACATCATTTGATCGTCAGTTAACTGTAAACCAGTAATTAATTTACAACTGATAATTTGGTTGTAATGTAATGAGTCATTGGGCATTCGTTGCCTTTCACATCGTGTGTTTGGGGAAACCCGTCTACACACACACACTCTCTCACACACACACACTCGTCACACGCACTCAAACGGTGTGTTTATGAGAAAAAGTGTCACACAGACGATGTCTATTGACGTTCTTACTAGGAACAAACTAACCGCCTCATATTATGGTTTTACCATTGGAAACTCGGAACTGGCTGGACATAAATCCAGTTTCCGTGGCTGATACTGATAAATTCCGGATGGAAAAACCCGAATAGCAATTTGCCCGACTCGGAAATTGAACCCAGGGCAGCACTCGACCAACGAGTCAGTCCATTTACTTACGTACTTATAAAACCGGCCAAGTGTGATTCGGACTCGCGCACGAAGGGTCCCGTACCATTATTTATAAAAACGAGCAAACATATCCCTTTTTTGTATGGGGGCTCCCCTCTTAAATATTTATTTTATTCTGTTTTTAGTATTTGTTGTTATAGCGGTATCACGGTTCATGAGATACAGCCTGGTGACAGACAGACGGACGGACGGACGGACAGCGAAGTCTCAGTAATAAGGTCACGTTTGACCCTTTGAGTACGGAACCCTAAAAAACTGTGTTTTGTGGTAGATCATATACATGGGCTGATAATGAAATAAATAAATTGAGTTTTGATTTCTAAACAATACTCGTATAAACACGAAGTAGAGTCACCTTCAAATAAAAATAATTTGGTCAAATCTAAATTTAAAAAAAAAAACCTCAAAAATAATAGTAAAAAGAAACATTTGACATTAGCAAAAGGTCACCGGTTCACTTCCCAGTTTAGGACAATTGGCACGTACTTGCAGTGAAAGGCGTAAATATATACAAACAGACTTTATTTAGAGACGGCAGAACTGTGACAATGAAGTAAATGATAGAAAAAGTGTATTACTTCAATCGAGTTGGGTTCCATTTAGATCTTATCTCAGCCAAATTATTTTACGCCAAATTAATTTAAATTACCTATTGTTAAGTTCATGGCCGTGTATATTATGTAACGTAACTTTACGACTGTATTTTTAGAAGGAATGGGCAGAGGTTTCCCTATTATTGTTCAGTTGCATTGGTTGCACCGTGTTCATTCAAAACTATCACTTTTGAAACATCAAATGAAAGTTTCAAAATGCAGCCTCCAAACCGCTTACTCTTCACTTCTTCCTTGTCAGCTCTACTCTTACTGCGGTTGTACCTTGGATGGGTGACCGTTTTTACCATCTGTCTTCAATACTTATGATCGTTGCAAATATCCTATTTTAAAAATACGGAAACGAAATATTCTAAAAGGCCGAAAATAATTGCGATAAAGCGTAATAAATTATTTAGTCAAAGAAAATAAACAAATACTTGCAAATGATAAAATCTTTGCATTAAACATGATGTCAAAAACTGTTCAATTTGGTTAATTAACAAAAACTATATTTCTCACCTCAAAATAATGGGTTCGCAAAAAGCTTAGGTAGTTACCTAGTTATTTAACAATAATATTTAATTATAATTACGTAATCATTAACATAATTAGGTAACAGACGGAAATTGTACAGATATTATGCTGACGCATCATAAAAATATAGATCAGGGGCCATGTCTGTCGTCCTACAATGGCGCATTTAATGGAACCAAAGGTATTTATTTCTAGACAAAATGTTTTATTCTAGGCATTTAAAATAAGGGTAGTTTTTAAACCGACTTCTATTAATAGCATTTTTGGCGTCCAAAAAACTACCCTATCCTCCAAATTAATAACTCAGCGACCATAAAAGTAGTATACTACACGATCCAAGAGCATCTAGGTACACGATCCAAGATTTCTTGAATCATTGACTGAATTGTTGACCATATATTAATTTGACTGTATATTGATGTTTTGACATTTATAATAAACAAATTTGACATGTAAAATAATTTTAAGGACATATTGAAACTTTAAATTATTGTTTAGACCTGTAGCTAACATATGCCCACAATAAAATATTTTGAATTTGAATCAATGTGCATCTAAAAATGACTATCTTAGCCACCAGTACCTATATCATCGATATCAGCTACTATAAGTACATGTCAGCTTGGATTTATTTTATAGCAGCTATCTATATTTATTTTAAGAAAAGAAAATAAAGAGAAAGAAAAAAGATATTTGTCAAAACTCAAACTCAATTGTTACGGAAGCTGTTTTCCATCAGATTGTTTATCCAACTATTACATAAACAGCGTTTTATAACCACGTGTGTATAACAAAACCCATAAACTTTAACGATCCTTCTTAAAATACAATTAATGACACTCGTCATGACAAAATACTGGTTTTCCTATTGTGGCATTATCACACAAACGCTCTTTTTTAATACAGTTATGATATTAATAAGGTTTTACGTCATTATTGCTCTGAGAAGGGCCACTAATGAAATCGTTATAACGAGTATTGTTGTTTTTGTTGCGAAACAAAGTTGGACAAAGTGTTGAATTCCTCCCCGAAGGAATTCCTCAGTACCAAACCGCTTAAAGCCTAGAGTCGGGACTTTTTTCAATAAGGGATAATCCTACATTTTTTTCCTTGTCCGTCGGGTAGTATAATGAAAAGTATTGGACACGTATTTTTTCTTTTTTCACGTGGTCATAAAATTACGGAGATATATTGAGTTGAAATGGCGCATGACGTCACATGTAGGTAAATTTTATACCCACTTGTGACGTAGTAAGCCCCCACTCTCCAACTTTAATGAGTTCTAACTAAGTAATGTTTTGATATTTTGAGAAAACAAAAAATACGTGTCTAATATTTTTGTATTAACTGTCTGACGGACAAAATAGAATGTCGTTTTCTTTACCCAGTCCGATCCGATATTGATGGTAAAAGGGTCGCCTGCTGTTACTTTGAACTTGGTTTTCCTCTGCGCCTCGGAAAGCACGTTAAGCCCGGTCCTGGTTGTCATTTGTAGATCTTTGACAGTCGTTACAGGTATGAGGTAGTCAGTGATCCGAATGTCTGACAACCAGACTTACCAAGGGCTATAGTATTAGCGTCTGTTCTCTATTATTTAGCGGCTGTTTGAAGGATTGTTTGTGAATGTGTGGACATTGTAGGCTATTTAGATTCCTAGATCCTTAGTAACTTTTTATCTTGTTCAACGTTTTGATATAAGCAACGTCTTATTGTCGGGCCTGCGATAATATCCTCCCATACTTAAGTACTAACGCTGTAACTAAAAATATTGTAAAACCAAATAATTTTAAAAGAGTAACCATGGCGTTTCTTGCCGGTTCTCCTCTACATATAGGGAACAACCAACCCGAACCGAGCAACTTTTTGTTGACGTTTTACAAGTGCCCATGTAGGCCCATGTAAAATAAAAATATTTTGATTATATTTTGTTCGTATAGTAAGTATTACCGGCTGCTTATCTGACTGAGTTGTAGAGGTCAGATAGGCAGTCGCTCGGTTAGACCGGAAGCTGACCCCAACATTGATGGGAAAAGGCGAGCAGATGATGAGTATTAGCGACTATGCATCTAACACTGCGAATATTAGCGACTAGGCATCCAACACTGCGACTATTCAATTATTCATACCATATAATTGTGGTGACCGCAATAATGTATAAAAACTCTTGGAACATTTATCATTAATGGTCATAGAACACAAATTGTTAACTAACCACAAAGTTTTAAATAAATATTAAGTATTTTAAAGTTCACTCACGTCCATCAATAAGTCTTGCGCAAATTGAAGAATAAAAATGGCTGTACCTTTTAAATTACAAAACCGATTTTCATAAAACAAATGTCGAATCATAAGTTATTTACTAGGCTATTATTATGCAAAGTTTCATTAAAATCGTATCAACACTTTTTGCTTAATTAGCTCAAATGTAGAACAACTAACAAGGCAAGGTTTTTCTGGTAGAAGGTCCAGTATTATGATCTCTTTGACCTCAGGTAACATTGACTTAACGCTGATCGATTGGGCAGCGATCAGTATAAAAAATGGAGGCATTTGTGCCTCATGTGTGTTTAAGATCAGACGGAAAACGTTTAAAGAGGAAATGATGTTTGAAAAAGGTTAAAAAGGAATCCGGTCAGTGATACGGTTGGTTGAAATGTATTATCTGCCCACCTTTTGAAACATGTTTGTAAACATACGTATGACTTTATAAATAATGAATATTTAACTTTATAGGCACACATTGCTGACCGGTTTAAAGGAAGCGACATTACAACTGCATGCCACTGTCATTTAGTCTCAAAGGTCAGCTATGCATCGGGAAATCCCTTGTTACAGGTGCCTGTGGGCAGCAGCTGGACTGTAGGCATATTTCAACCATCATTGTCTGCCTGCCATTTCCCAACTATGGTGGGATCGGCTTCCATTTTTACCAGTATTTTACATGGAGCGACTGCATATATATATATATATATATATATATATATATATATATATATATCTGACCTACACAACCCGGGTCACTGACTACCTGTAACGATTGTCAAAGATCTTCAAATGACAGCCGGGACCAACGCACATGAACTAATTATAAAAAAAAAACAAAGCAGGTAACTGTTTTACATGCAAATACAACCTTTTTGCTCCAAACAATAATATGATTCCCGATAAGGATCAAATACCATAACAAAGAAATCATGATATTCGGAAAATAATGAAAACGGCAAAAAACGTTCTCCGCCTGTTCATATTTTAGGTTTACTTGATATGGCAGACACTTTGCAAATATACACGCGGCGACGGCGACGCTTCATTTCTAGAATAACATGCCCTTATCCCACTTTCTTTGTGTTCGTCGCAGTATGTTCTTCTTCCATACTTCTCTATTCTTCGTCATCTCATCAGACACCTCCTTTCTTGCCATATCATCCTTTACATAGTCCATCCATCGTTTCTTTGGTCTTCCTCTATCGTACGAGACAAAAATCTTCGTCGAATCTCAAGTTGAAAGATGTGTCTACCACTAAAGTACAAATATTAGCACAAGAACTTGTCCTCTTAAAACAAACAGTTGAATACAAACGGACATCAGTACTTGTGAATTTGTGACTGGTTTTGTAGAAATAGAAACATAAGATCATGCCGGTAATAATTGACATCGCTAGATAAACTGCTACAAGGATGCTTTTGGCGGTTGAATGACATTGGCACTGTACTGGAAAGCATTTTAACATTCATTTTATTTTAAAAGAAGATGCATTGCAGATCGCAGGTCTGTTGGAAGAAATTTCTTTTAAAATAAGCAGTAGCTTTGTGCTCTCTTAACTTAATGTACCTACTGTCCTTTTAAGTATTTTGTGTACATAAATAATTATGTAAGATGTGGTGGCAAAATTTGAAAAGGCTATGCTTCTGATAGTTTAGTCATGTGTAGAGGATGAATGAAAGGCGACTAACAAAAGGTATTCACAAGGCAGATGTGAGTTGCGCCCCGAGAGACGCTCTAGAAGAACATACACTGAGCTTATTGGTGAGGTTCTTCACAAAGATCAGGTGCGCAGTACTCGCAACCGGTGAGCGTTTATGACCAGTTTTATGAACGTAACCGACACAAAAGGAATATGTAAGGATCGTAGCATAGCGTTCTGTGGTTTCCACCTACCATGAGAAAAGTCCTAGTCGTCGACGTTTACCGCATCTGTGATATTGCGAACCTGTCATTTTGCTAATCTGTCGTTATGCGAACCTGTCGTTTTGCTAATCTGTCGTTTTACGATTCTGACCATTTGTGACAAAATACTAACACCTGACAATTCGCTAATCTGTCATTTAGCGTTTCTGACGTTCTTCGCCCAAACCATTTGTTACACTCTTGCAATAGTCCCTTTAACCGTTTTCGGACACGGCAGCCCATCTCAGCGGAGAGCAGCCATTGACGCAGAAAATATTATAGTGCACAACTGTATGGTCACATTAGTACTGGTGCACTCTCTTCCTTCCGTTTTGTATTAGAATCATCACTTTAACATCAAAGTTAATTAAGATAGTCTTGCGAAACCAGTCCAGTTAGTTGGAAGACACCGATGCTACCACGTAAACAGTACATCTTTATGAAATCGTAGCAAGAATTTCTCGTACTGACCGCGCCGAAGCCCTTTAATGCAAACACAACTACACATACAGACATACATGACGATGACATACATACTACGGCAGTCAAACTGGTTGCGTACGCGCCTTGAACTTGTCCGAGTGTAGCCGAGCAATGCCGAGGACGACCGAACGCGGCTCAACGGTGAATTTGAAAACAAAAGGGAAGAAAAAATCGATTCTTAAAATAAATTCCAATTTGGTGTCCTAAAAATATAAATCGGTACAGTTCTCACCTTGATTTGCATGTGGCTGAGATAAGAATGCCAATGGGGATGTGTGGTGTTACGCGAACGGATAAAATAAAAAGATATGTAAATGAGAGGCAGTCTGAAAGTGGCGCCGGTGACTGAAAAGTCGTGTGGTAATCGGTCGTCGGGATATGGAGATGTGATGCGGAGGAATGAGGAAAATGTCAAAGAAAGTTTTGAGTATGATTGTGGATACGAGTAGAGGAAGACCAAAGAAACGATGGATGGACTGTGTGAAGGATGATATGGTAAGAAAGGAGGTGTCTGATGAGATGACGAGTAACAGAGGAGTATGGAAGAAGAAAATATGCTGCGCCGACACCAGATGAATTGGGATAAGGACAAGAGCATGATGAGTTACAGTTCTAATATAACTTACTTTGATCGAAGGTTTAACTTCTCTTGGCAAGGTCGGTACGAAGATGGGTGATAATTTATTAGATACAATATCGAGATCTCAGCGTTTTCGGGAAGTACGTTTACCTGAGACGATTTCGGCTGTCTTTCAGTAATGTCACGGGTGGTCAGAAGCTCGAGTCTGACAACCAGTCTTATCACGTGGCATCGTGATAAGACTGTTTGTGTTATTGGGTTTCTCTATCAGGAATTTGTCAGTAGCACCTAGGGAGTCTAGTTTTATGCCTGATTGATGGCAATAGGCTCGCCTATTACATGGCAATCAGACACTGGCGTAATCTGAGTGTACTTTTAGGTACACCTCTGCCTAACCCTTCGGGGATTACAAGCGTCATGTTATGTATGTTTACAATCTACTTGCAGACAACTTGCACTTGTAAAGATTCTGTAGGCGATCACTGCTAGAAGGAGAGAGCGGTATCTAGAGCAAGTACATGTAGAACGCCGTCTCTTTCTAATCGTTGTTGCTTCTAAACCCGTTTGTTAACAATCGATGGGAGATTGGTTCGGGGTCAGGGAACAAAGGCAGACTTACACTCTTATATGTCATCATCATTGTCTTGCCGTTGTCCCAATTCATTAGTGGTCAGCAGCGCAGAATATATGTCTTCTTCTTCCATACTTCTCTATTACTCGTCATCTCATCAGACACCTCTTTTACAGCCATATCATGTGTCACTCAGTCCATCCATCGTTTCTTTGATCTTCCTCTACTCTTATAGCCATCCACATTCATACTCTAAACTTTCCTCACGACATTACCCTCACACTCTTCATGTAAGAATCAGAATAATGCTTTCCGAAGCCGACATGCACTTGTTCTGACCGTCATCGCAATCAGTTTTTTGTTCTAGACCATACCTGGGAACCTTCTAGTTACTGAGATATTGGGGGTCAAAGTTCCAACTTATTCAACTTTTTTTTTTTTAAACCTGTTACTAAAGCTAACAAGTTTAAGATTAAATAGGTACCAACATGAACCGTTTACTATTCAATGCATCCATCAGCATAATTTCTGAGTGCATTACATTGAGTTTTACCGTAAAACGTGATTTTTGACCCCAAAAAAGAAGAGGTTTCTCAGCAATATTTTTTGCGTAGTTACTTTGATGTACAGAATGCCTGGTTGACGGCTTCGTAAAGAGTCCGTTTACACCTTGTATTGTAGTTATGTTACAATAATTGCGTTAGAATGACCCTTGGATAACTTCCGGTCTGACATTACTTGTCCAAGAGTACACAAGTTCAAGATGTTTTCTTTTTTAATCTTTGCTCTCCACTAGGAATTTCTCCTGTATCGTGGGTTCGTTTACAAACATTTCAACCCACATACATACATTGTTTGTATAAAATCTGTGGTCAATTTAGCAATTGGGAATTTCCTTAGCGGTAACATTCTCAGAAAGAGCGATCACTTCGGCACATTTAGAAACTAAATTATAGATTTCTTTCCCCGCTGATGCGGGTTTGTAAATTACTTTTAAAAAAAAAACTCTCGTAAGCTACAATTTAAAACCATTCACCGTTTATTTTCGAGAGTCGAAAGTTATGATTAAATTCACTGAATTATGACGGTCCCACAACACCTGGTTCAAATAAATTATGTCAGCCTGCATCACTATTAACTGTGTTCAATTTTTTTTTTTAAATTTATTCACAAACAATTTACATTGTGTTTGAAATAACAATAATAAATTATAAAGGTTAAAAAAAATAAAAAAACATTCATAATTAAAAAGTAACACAATTAAAAATTATCAAATAATTAAATCCAAAAACTAGAATAATGAACAAAAAAATTAAAAATACAATAAAATTATTAAATGTCAACTTAATTATATTACAGTAGTTCAATGTCGATTAAATATAAATAATAGTACATTAGTCATTAAAAAAAGACAATTTCATACAAAAAGGACAATAATATCAGTCGGCTCAGTAATCTGATTGTGGAAAAACGCATGGTCACCAAATTACATGTCGTCACCGGAGTAGAGACACTTATTCAGTAGAAATGCTTGAAGCTTAGTTTTAAATGATGATGTATAAATCAGGCTTTTTAATTGTAATGGTAACTTATTGAATAATTGCACTGCCTGATATTGTGGACCATGACTAACAATGTTAAAATGAGGACTAATCTTATTTCTCAACTCTTTCCTACGTGTGCTCTCCCTGACCAGTCTTTCCTCATCCGTCTCATATTCATGCATGTATTCTTGAGATTAGTCAGAAGGACTAGAACGCACAGTGGAACGAATGTATGGGAGCGGTTGGACGTAGACATGTCCGAAAAAAAAGAGTAAAATTATGCCAAACTAATGATGCCATCTTATTCGATTACTTAATGCCTTCATAACTTGTGGTGATGAATTTCTTCATAACTCCCATATTTCGGGAGTAATTTGAGAAAATGTGAAATTTTACTATGAAAATGAGTGTATCGAGCTCTCTCCCTCCTGATTCCGGGCTTGTTTCAAGTAGCGGTCTCTAATATCATAATGCTAATACTAAGAGCTATATTTAATACTAAGACACATAGTGCGCCAAATGTGCACTTTCTGGGATAAAGAGTGATGTTTATTTTATAACACAATTTTTTTATTTTTTGTTTATTTTGTTGATTAAAACCGTTTTTCTAAAGGTTTACCTTATTACAATAACATTTCTGAGCAGCCAATTAGAGAAGATATAAGCTAATTAGGATATATAATTAGGGACTTAAGGTTTACATATAAAACTGATGCACTAATGATTACTGATAAGAACATTGCTATTATTTAATTACTAAATGGCTCTTAATACACTAATTTAGCATGCATCATTTACTAATTATCACAATAACTAATTACCTTGCAATATTTAACAAAGGATACCTGGGATACCTGGATTTTATATAAATAGGTCACTATTAGTAACTTTAAAATCAGTGTTGATTTACACCTCGTTGTATCCAAGCTAATCTCGCAATGTATTTTCCAAATTTTAATACAAATCTTGATATTCACGTTGCTTTATGCGCACGCGCACATAAAGATTTACGCGACTTTAACTATTTGTTCAGTGTTTTAAAAGATAACAGTTGTGTTCAGTTATGTGAAAGTGCTGAAACAAGTTTAAAAGACTGGTGTCGTCGATTTTGCTACCGCATTTATGCAAAATGGACACAGTCTGGAAGAAGCACAGATAAGTTTCGGAAGAAACATGAGATTTGGCTACAGGCTGCAATTCAATGGCCGGAATTACAGAATGAAAATATGGAACCTTCTACAGAAAATATAAGTGACGTCATCGAGCCCATAATTTCTCCTGCTAAATCTAATGCTTCAACTTGTACACATCCTAGTCCTCGTAAATCTTTTGAGGACCTTAGTAACCGGCAAAAAAGAAGACGCACTGAAGATAGTCTTTCATGCAGCAGTAGCAGCGCTGAAATTATGTTTTCGGCCGAAAGGGCGCTTCAAAAGGCAGGACAAAGCGATACAGCTTATGTTATGAAATACTTGACGGAGAATCCAGAAGAGGCCTCAAAAATCAAAGCCTTCATTGAAGGTAAATCAATTCAGGTACGGGAAATATCCCCTTTGAAGGCATTGGCTCTTTATGTATCGATGAACTTATCGAAATGGCGCTATAACACTCTTCGGGATTTCAACACTCAAGAAGGAGCTCTTCAATACCCGAGTTACTACATGTTGGTTAAAGAAAAAATTAAGTGCTATCCGGCCAAAGAAGATCTCACAGTTACAGAGAGCTCTGCAAAAATCAAATTACAAGCCTTGATGGATTTAACCTCAAGAAGACTTATTAGGTCGTTAGAAACCCCTGTTGATCCCAATCAACAGCTCGTATTGACCAGCAAATGGGGTTTTGACGGATCATCTAGCCAAAGCATTTATCATCAAAGGACGAGTGAAGATGAGCAAATCGATCTTGCTAGTAATTTTATGATTAGTCTTGTACCACTGCGGCTCGTCTCAAAAGGTGTAACAATTTGGGAAAACGAGCGACCATCTTCCACTTCATTTTGCCGGCCAATATTGTTTAAGTTTATAAAGGAAACCAAAGAAAATGTGCAGAGAGAGATGGCTGAAATCGAAGCAGAGATTGAAGCCTTAACTCCATCCACCATCACTGATGGAATTAGTGTCAAACACCAACTGCTGTTGACAATGATTGATGGTAAAATTCATTCCATTATATCCAATACAGCAGCTTCAGTGTGTGACATATGCAAGGCTTGTCCTAAAGAAATGAATAATTTAGAGTTAATCAAAGATAAACACGCAAACGAGGACATGTATAAATATAGCTTAAGCACCCTTCACGCTTGGATTCGCTCAATGGAATGCTTATTACACATTTCCTACAAATTAGACATAAAATCATGGCAAGTAAGGGGTGATATAGCAAAAAGGCAAGTTGATGACAGGAAGAAAAGAGTTCAAGAGGCTGTAAGAAGAGAAACGGGCTTACTTCTCGATGTTGTGAAACAAGGCAGTGGATCCACCAACAATGGCAACTCGGCAAGGAGATTTTTTGAAAACTACACTAAATCTGCTGAACTGACCGGAATAGATGCTATGCTTTTAAGAAAAATCTGTGTGATCTTGCAGTGTATTTCATCAGGAGAGAAGATCAACGTAACTAAATTCCGAGAGTTCTGCTTTGATACTGCTAAGCTTTACGTGGAGTTATACCCATGGTATTATATGCCTTCTTCACTTCATAAAATTTTAATGCATGGGCCAGACATAGTTCAGAACATGTCAATTGTGCCCATTGGTTTTCTATCCGAAGAGGCATCTGAGGCTAGAAATAAAGATTTTAGAAAATATAGAGAGGGGCATTCTCGAAAGCATAGCAGTATCTCATGCAATGAAGATATTATGCACAATCTTTTACTGTCTTCTGATCCACTTGTTACAAGTATCCGTCCAAAAGGAAATAAGTTTGTAAAAAAATCTTCTTTTAAGGAATTTTATGAGCTTACGGATTCTGAGAAAAGTGATATCGAATTTGTTAACATAAATGATTTAGCGGACATCGATTCTGAATTTGAATTAATTGATGATGATGATGATGACGAAGATAATTAAATGATGTTATTGTTTTAAAATGTGTAACTTAGTAAATTAGAGCTTACATCTTAATTATTTATTGTACTTTTAATGAAACTAGGTAATTTATTATCAACTTACTTAAAAGTCATACTCTCATCAGTTCTTGTGAATATTTTTGTTAATATATATTTCTGTATATATATAATATATTTATAGACCTCTTAATAAGTCTGTCTGCGGTTTAAAGTAAATACAAATGGGGAAAAAACGTTTTTTTTTTTTAAATTTTCATTTCCTTTTATCCCAGAAAGTGCACATTTGGCGCACTATGTGTCTTAGTATTAAATATAGCTCTTAGTAATAGCATTATGATATTAGAGACCGCTACTTGAAACAAGCCCGGAATCAGGAGGGAGAGAGCTCGATACACTCATTTTCATAGTAAAATTTCACATTTTCTCAAATTACTCCCGAAATATGGGAGTTATGAAGAAATTCATCACCACAAGTTATGAAGGCATTAAGTAATCGAATAAGATGGCATCATTAGTTTGGCATAATTTTACTCTTTTTTTTCGGACATGTCTACGTCCAACCGCTCCCATACATTCGTTCCACTGTGGAACGTAGAGACTGGGTACTGTTCGATTCCCTTGCACACATTTCCCGGAAATGGTTTAACTTCTTAGAATTTTAACAGTGTAGGTTGTTGAACTTTTCTTTCTTTTTTTTTCCTTTTTATAAAAACGTCACCACTTCAGCTTTCTTTTAATATTGTCGTATTGTTGGCGCCACCTTGTATACCTAAACTATTATCTGATTCTGAATCATCATCATCGGTTAGTTTTCTGTATTGTTTAATTTATTGACAACCAGTTCTCACCGAAACAAGGGTGGTTTTGCCATAATCGCAATAAAAAGCACAGAGAACGCTGCTGTCCATTCTCTGGCAAGTCCCTTAGTCGCCTCTTACGACACCCACGGGAAGATATGGGATGCAGGTGCTATTCTTTACGTCCAATACCAGAGTTTAAAAATTACCAATTAAAAATTTCTACGTGGTAAGTATAATGCAAGTACTGAATACTTAACAACCGTTTTCGCTTCGGTGCTCTTTCCACTCTTTATAATACAAAGTAAATACACAGAACCTTTACGAAGCCGTCAACCAAGCATTATACAATACATTAAACTAAGTAACTCTACGTTCAAATTATTGCTATGAAACGTTTTTGTTTTTTTTTTGGGGTGAAAAGCACGTTGTTCGTTCAAACTCAATGTAACGCGCTCAAAACATTGTGCTAAAGGATGCAATAACTAGTAAACAGGTCATGAAAGCATTTTAAAGTTTATTTTTAACCATTAATTTAAAAAAAAACTTGTGTAAAAGTTGGATCTTTAATCTCCAATATCTCCGTAACTAAAAGGTTCCCAGGTGTGGTCCAGAGTAAAAAAATGATCACAATGACGTGACGGGGAGATCAAGTGACCCTTTATGTTATTTTTTATGCCAAAATGATGTTCTGCAAAATCTCTGTTCTGTATGAAAGTTGTATGATTGGTTAGTACATTCTTGTTGGACTTATAATTAGTGTTTACATTTTTTTAGATCTTTTTTTGCTAACTTGCCCGTTTTTCTTTTGTTTCAAAGTTAGCCATACTTTTATTTACATTGAAGACTAATTATAAATATTACAGAATTATTATTACTTCCTAATCATGCAACTGCTGAACAAATTTTGATGAAAATACCTGGGTTAGGAGTTAGTACATAGGATTTTGGTTAGACTGG
The DNA here is from genome assembly GCA_963082945.1 of Cerastis leucographa. Taxonomy (NCBI): domain Eukaryota; kingdom Metazoa; phylum Arthropoda; class Insecta; order Lepidoptera; family Noctuidae; genus Cerastis; species Cerastis leucographa. The sequence continues at coordinate 11,230,953 of OY720374.1, read as the reverse complement.
AAGCCGACCCCAAAATAGTTGGGAAAAGGCTAGACAGATGATGATGATGATGATATTTTCCGAAATCTCCGTCAAAAAACCAAAGCTAGTGTTTCATAAATTAAAGATAGGTAATGAACCAACGCGTTATTCAAATAAACCGGTAAATGAAGAAAAGAAAAATTAAATTGCCGCTACGAGGCTTGTATTAATTTATTTTTGGTTTTTTAGAGGTTTTTTGTGTCGGGGGTTTTATTAATTTTTATTTTGAGATTTTTAAGCTTATATTATTTTATCTTAGTCTTGACTGTCCCACTCCTGCGCACAGCCCTCTCCCCATTCCTTCCATTTTTCTCGGAGTCGCGCCTCTTCGAACAAAAACACGTCGTGGGCATCAGCTAGTCCAATAATAAATAAAAAGGATTGTGTGGTTTTATGAAACCACGGTAAAAGTTAAACTTTTTTTCACACTAAGATATTTAACTAAAAATTTTTGGAATAATATTCCAATAAGGGTATAAAATGCGGAGTAGGGATAAAGTGAAAGGCGCTCTGACGAGCGCCTTTCACTTTATCCCTACTCCGCGGCCGAGCGTCACGCGACATGTAACACACAGACGAAAAAGTTTGAGACGATGTAATAAAAGTTTCACTTTAACAATTAGCTGAACTGGACCTGAGTCAATTGGATTGAATCGCGGAATCAATACAATTGCATTGCAAACAATTATCTCGAGCACCACTTCATAGTTCACTAACCCTATTGTTTTCTATCTGTTACAGTTTTCCTCTTACCAGTGGTTTATTAATACATGTTTTAAAGAGCTCGTGGCTAAATAATAAAAGCCGCACGGGTCGATCTTCATTGTTAAGCCGTGCTTGCCGAGGTCGGTCTGTGGATGGGTGACCATAATTACATACCGAGTTTCCTCCGTGCCTCGGAAAGCACGTTAAGTCGTTGGTCCCGCCTGTCATTTGTAGATCTTTAACAGGCGTTATTACAAGTGGCCCGAAAGTAACCCTAACCTAACATAACTATTATCTTGATATTAGCATAGTTCGCAAATCTTAGTTTACAAGAATCAGATTTTTTTCCAAAAAAAATAATGAAATTCCTAATAATATTATGATGCGGTATTCGCACGGCGATATTTTATATGTATATTATAAATTCTAATATAAGGTGATAACACATCGTACAGAAGGCGTCATAACTTTATAATGTCATCGTCTGAACGCAGGGATTCCCAACACAAGTGGCAGTTTTATAAAATATTCAATTTAATCAATTTTTTGTGACGAAACTTCCAATGAATTAAATTATTACGGTTTAAATGTAGGGTAAAGGCGACTTAGAGATTTAATATTCAACAATATTATGCTAAAGTTATGATTGCGAACTTCGTGACGTCATTGAGGAGCGGTATCTATATCTATACTTCAAAGCTGAAGAGCTTGTTTGGTTAAACGTGCTAATCTCAGGAACTCCTGGTCCGAATTTAAAAATTCTTTGTTGTTTGAAGACCAGTTGTCAGATTTTCGGGCCACTTGTAACGCCTGTCAAAGATCTACAAATGACAGCCGGGACCAACGTCATAATGTGATTTCCGAGGCACGGAGGAAACTCGGCATGTAATCGGTGTTCACACATCCATGGACCAACCCAGGCAAGCGCGGCTTAACATTGAAGATCGACCCGTGCGGCTTTTATTATTTAGCCACGAGCTCCTATGCCAAGCTGTTTTTTGCAAAAAGCCTGGGACATTCATACAAAAGGATATTTCTAATTATTCTGCGACGTAAAGTACAACGTTACAACGCAGTCACAATTCTCGGAACGCAGTTGAGACAGTCACTGAGCACCGCGGAAGTCTGAGCACCTTATCAAATGCACTTTATGACTAAAAGCATTGGATAAAAAAACCCTTCGCTTTTGTTATAAATGTTATTTTTTTAAGGGGAAAACTTTTTTGTCATTTGTGTTAAGTGTGATTAATTGCATTTTTAGGGTTCCGTACCTCGGAAAGAAAAAACGGAACCCTTAAAGGATCACTTTGTTGTCCGTCCGTCTGTCTGACAAGACGCTTTTTCTCAGGAACGTGTAGAGGTATCAAGCTGGAATTTATATCAAATACTCAGGTCTACTGTCCCTTGGAGCTGTGAAAAAAATCAAACTTCTAAGCCAATGCAATCAAAAGATACAGCCGTTTATGCCGCAAGTTTTCGAAACTTGCAAAGAAATCAAAACCTAACCTGAACTCAGAATCTTGAAATTTGGTACAAAGCAACGTCTTATAGCACATATAAATCGGTGCTCGGTGCGCGAGTCCGACTCGCACTTGGCCGTTCTTTTTTTGTTCTGGACCATACCTGGGAACGTTTTAGTTACGGAGATTTTGAAGGTTAAAGGTCCAACTTTTTCAAAATAGAAGTTTTTATTGTTATATTTTAACTTTAAATGCCTTCACGACCCCCTACTATTCAATACATCAATAAGCGCAATGTTTTGAATGCTTAATATTGAGTCCTATAGGTAAAAAATGGTTTTTCACCCAAAAAAAGAAGTCGTTCTCCAGCAATAACTTTTGCGTAAAGTTACTTGGTTTGATGTACAGAATGCTTGGTTGACGGTTTCGTGCAGGTTCCGTACATACACCTTGTATACGTACTTTATAACCGAAGAAAAAGAAGGTTCTCGACGCGAATACGTTGCTTTGACGTAACAACGACTAATAAATCGATGAAAGCCGGCTGCATGCACGAAAAAGGATGACTCATTGTCCCGTTACGCTCATTGTACGCTTGCGCCGCATGATTGTTTTGTTATGACATTGTCACGTTAAACTTTAGTCCGTAAACCAACTTTACAGACAACCAATTTTTTTTCCATAACTTAGGTACTAAAGCATGACACACAAGGTGTAAATGCCTTCACGAAGCCTCGAACCAAGCATTCTGTACATTAAAACTAAGTAGCTTGGAAGTGAAAAATCACGTATTACCGTAGAGCTCGATTTTCACAAACCAGTTAGTACTGGGTAATACGATACCTCTTTCTTAGTAAGACTGGATGTCAGACTTTCGAGCCCCTGACTACCTGTAACGACTGTCAATGATCTACAAAACCTGGGACCAAAGCGGCACTTGCTTAACGTGCTTTCGGAGGCATGGAGGAAACTCAATATGTAATGGGTGGTCACCCATCCACAGATCAACCTAGGCAAGCATTGCTTAACCTGAATATCGACCTGAGCGGCTGTTAGCCACGAGATAATATGTCAGAAGTGGTATACGTATTCTTACATTGTAGAACATTGAGCAAATCATTTTGAACAACAACATTATATCATAACCTATCTATCATAAAAATTACTAGAAAAAAAAATCATATTCATGATGTAATCACAAGGAAGACGAGCAAACCTTGACATTACGAAACATTCGTCAAGTTCATTACCATCTCATACTTAACAGAAACTTTATATTGACGCTCGCAAACTCAACACGCAATGTAAGTCATCCAATTATGTTCAGTAGACGAAGGTCCCGCCACCGTTGTTCAACAAAATGGCCGACGTTCGGTATTCAAATTAGATTGGAACATGAAAGTTCTTCTTTGAAAATGGCACAAAGTACAACTAGTGCCACACCAAAAAAAAAAAAAAAAGTTCTTCTTTTTTTTTCTTTCACGGAAGCGTTTAGTTATGAGGAAGATTGCGTTAAGTTATGCAATTTTGGTGAACGATTGAAATTATCGCGTGGGATTTTTTGTTTTATCAAAAGACGTGTTCCTAAAACTAGTTTAGCCGTTGATTCCAGCTGGCTTGTTGTAGATCTTTGACGTAAGTACGGATAGGTAATAAGAAACTGCAAGTAAGGGCTCGTGGCTATATAAAAACAGCCGTTCAGGCCGATGTTTGAGCCGTGCTAACCTAGGTTGGTCCGTGGATGGGTGACCACTCAATACATATCCAGTTTCCTCCGTGCCTCGGAGAGCACGTTAAGCCGTTGGTCCCGGCTGTCATTCGTCGATCTTTAACAGTCGTTACAGGTGGTCAGTGACCCGAAGATTCTTACAACTTGCCCAGTACTAACTGGGTTGTGGAGGTCAGATAGGCAGTCGCTCGGTGTAACATACTAGTATTCAGCTTCATCCGGTTAGACTGGAAGCCGACCACAACATCGCTACCAGTCTAACCGCAGCTACTATTCGCCATTAAGGGATTATCCCCTGAAAATGTGCTACAGTGATCGTGTAAAGAGGATCACTATAATCCATGGACAATAAATAACGGCTTATTTGCATTTGTAAGGTTTCTGTATCTAGTTTTTATTTGTTTTTGTAGAGCGTCATCTCTGCCACTAATAAACGCTTGAAATCCGCTGAAAGGCTAGGCAGAAGCCTATTATTACACCCACTACGGGCGAGCCTACTATTTTTTTCTGATTAATTTCGTTGCGGGATCCAATACAGTTTAATTGTTTCTCTGTGACTTCGTCGAGCTTCATAGTGTCGGCGCTTTTCTGATGATCGCCACTAATGATTCTGGCGCACAGGAGTTGCAGTGGTTTGGGAACAGTGTGGCGGGCTTGTCCCAAAAAAAGCATTTTGCTAGACGCGGGAATCAAACTCATGAAACCATGCTCAGCAGTAATTACCTACTATTATGTTATTATAATAATCATACCAAAGCAATACACATAATTATCTGCCATTAGTTAATTACAAACCCGTTACATTGTAGGTCCATAAACAAGAGGAACAAGATTAAAGCCAATGTAACAAATTATACAATGATATGAATATTATACATTAAACCGTAGTATTTATATGATTTAACGTTATTTTATAGTCTATACAATGTAAGTTAATTGCCCACGTGGGTGTCGTTAAAACAATTACAATATTAATATAGCTTGTATATAGAGCTTTAGAAAATACACGGCCATAAACTTACTCGTGGCTAAATAATAACAGCCGCTAGGTTGGGCCGTGGATGGGTGACCATCTTTACCGAGTTTCCTCCGTGCCACAGAAAGCACGTTGAGCCGTTGGTCCCGGCTGTCATTTGTTAATCTGTGACGGTCGTAACAGGTAGTCAGTGGCCCGAAAGTCTGACAGCCAGTCTTACCAAGGGGTATCGTATTACCCAGTACTAACTGGGTTGTGGGGGTCAGATAGGCAGTCCCTCCATGTTTAATACTGGTATCAGCTGCATCCGGTTAGACTGTAAGCCGACCACAACACAGTTGGGAGAAAGCAGGCTGGTGATGACACTTAATTAAGTTTAACTGCCTCGTCGGTCCAGTGGTCCCATGCGCGGCTGCTGAGCATGAGGACCTGGGTTCGATTCACAGGGCGGGCAAGGTGTTCAAGTTTTCACATCAAGAATTCCTTAGTAGCTGCCGCAGAGTCTGGATTAGTCCGCCAGTTGACGGCAATGGGCTTGTCGCTATTACTTGAGACTTAAAAATAACTGGCGACATGTGGGTGTAATAGTAAGTACACCTCTTCCAAACCATTCGAGGATTACATTTATTTAAAAGAATGTCCATGGAGTTTCTTGCCCATTCTTCTCCATAGAGATCTACGCTTTGGAATGGGCAACTACAGTACTTTCACAGTTATTGTCTTGTGACTGGGACTGTAGACTTTTCTTCTTTTATTTTACACTAGCTGTCCCGCGCAACTTCGTCTGCGTCACATTTTTCGCAACATTTTTCATTGCTGCTCCGCTCCTATTGGTCGTAGCGTGATGATATATAGCCTATGTCCTTCCTCAGTTTGAAATATATCTTCTTGCCAAATTTCATTAAGATCCGATCAGCCGTTTAGTCGTGAAAAGGTAACAAACAAACAAACAGACGAGTGACATTCGCATTTATAATATTAGTATGGAAGTATGGATTAGTATGGATTCAAAAATGCCTGTAATGGTCTAATAGCAATAAATGCTTTGAGTTTAATTTTTCAGGCGTGATGTTATGATATTTTATAATTGGTGTAAATAATAGACTCTTATCGAATCCGAAAGGCACTTATTAAACCCCGTCATTGCGATAATTTTTAGGGTTCCGTACTCATACGGGACCCTATTACTGAGACTTGGCTGTCCGTCCATTCGTCTGGCCGTCTGTCACCAGGCTGTATCTCATGAACCGTGATAGTTAGCCAGTTGAAATTTCTACAGATTATGTATTTCTGTTGCCGCTCTTACAACAAATACTAAAAACAGAATAAAATACTAGACTTGGCCGGTTTTTTTTTTTGTTCTGGACTATACTTGAGAACTTTCTGGTTACGGAGATATTGGAGGTCAAAAATCCAACTTTTTAAAAACTTCTTTTTTAATTTACATTTTAAAGGTTGCAAATTGACTTAAAATACGTCCATAACCCAACTACTATTCAATGCATCTATAAGCACAATGTTTTGAGTGCGTTACATTGAGTTTTACAGTAAAACGAGATATTTCACCCAAAAAAAAACAGTCGTTTCCCAGCAAAAAAATTCGCGTAGGGTCACTTAGTTTCATGTACAGAATGCTTGGTTGACGGCATAGTGATGAGGTGATTTACACCTTGATGTTGTTATTTTACTGTATTTGCGTTGGAATGACCCTTGGATAACTTCCGGTCTGACATTACTTGATCAAAAATTTAGACACACAAGTTCAAGATGTTTTCAAGTTTAAGAATAGTATTTATTTGACCTACTGTGAAGGAAATACGTACATACGTAGAGAGAGTTTGTTTTTTTTTAATCTTTGCTCTCCACTAGGAATTTCTCCTGTATCGTTTACAAACATTTAAAGTCACATACACAAACAGCCAGATTCGGAACAACTACCTGTAGGTCAAGAGCAGCGGTGGCCAGGAGAGCAGCGGTGGCCAAGTGGTAGCAGCCCCGACTTACGAGCAGTAAGTCGTAGGTTCGAACCCAGGCAGGCGCATTACTTTGTGTAATTTATTTCATCACTGCTGCTCTCAAAACGGTGAAGGAAAACATCGTGAGGAAACCGGCATGTCCTAGAACTAAAAATTCGAAGACATGTGACATCTACCAACCCGCACGTCTGGGCCCGCGTGGTGGATTACAGCCCACTCCCTCTCATAGAGAGGAGGCCTGCGTCCCAGCAGTGGGAACAATATAGGCTGATGATGATGATGACCTGTAGGTCATACAAATATTTGTTCCAAGCGAGGATCGATCGTGCGAGGATCGTAGAACGTCCTCAGACCCGGTGGAGCGATGATCTTCGCAAGGCGGCTGGCAAGAGCCGGATGAGAGTGGCCGAGGATCGTGCTCAGTGGCGTGTCATGGGAGAGGCCTATGTCCAGCAGTGGACGAATACAGGTTGATGATGAGGATCGAACCTGCGACACGCAGCGCAGCAGTCAATCGCTCAGCCACTGCGCCAAGTGTGCCATCAACGTCAAGTTACATTGAGGAGCTCGTGGCTAAATAATAGCAGCAGCTCAGGTCGATCTTCAGGATAAACTTCGCTTGCCTAGGTCGGTCCGTGGATAGGTGACCAGACATTACGTAGTCCTAGTCTAACAACTAAAGTCTTACCAAAGGTAATACGTGTCTTACTTATCAGCCTTACCAAGGGGTATCGTATTACCCAATTCTAACTGGGTTGTTGAAGACAGACAGGCAGTCGCTCCATGGTAACTTATTGGTATTCAGCTGCATCCGAAGAGTCAGGAATCCTACCCCAACATAGTTGGTATAAAGTCGGTTAAAAAAAACCGGCCAAGTGCGAGTCGAATTCGCGCACAAAGGGTTCCTTACCACTATTTATAAAACGAGTTAAAAATCTTTGAGAGCACTATTTTGTATGGTAGCCTTCTTAAATATTTATTTTATTCTGTTTTTAATATTTGTTTTATAGCGACAACAGAAATACATAATCTGTAGAAATTTCAACTGGCTAACTATCAGGGTTCATGAGATACAGCCTGGTGACAGACGAACAGCGAAATCTCAGTAGTATAGGGTCCCGTTTGACCCTTTGGGTACGGAACCCTAAAAAGGCAGGCAGAAGATGATTTAGATTTCAATCAGTGTTAGATCTAGGCGTTTCAACGAAATTATAAGTTAAAGTTAAATAATAATTGATACAAACTCTCATGATTTTCGTACTTAGTTTGTTTAGCAAACAAGTCATATACAAACCCATCATAAAACTAGTATAAATACTGATTTCCTGTAGTTTTTGCGAATAACTCGTAATGGCGTCGTCCGTTGGTACTTGTTAGTGATATTATCTGCGTGTTATGTGATGAAACCACTAAATTATAGAGTTTTTTTTCATTGTTTTACTAAGTGATACCATGAGCTATATGTACGTGTTCCGTATATACTTGTACTGTAACTAGTTAACTACAATATCCGTAAAAAACCTGTCTTTTTGTGGTAATGACCTCTAAGAAAGGCGCCTATTAGTTTTAACCTTTCGAGCTAGCAGGATGAGTGATATACTCGTCTATAAAAGCCGACACCGGTTGTATAGGGATAGGGGAGGATGCCACTATTTTTCCCATATAGTTCTATGACGGACAGATGCAGAAGGACAGGTGGAAGTCCTAAGTCAAAGACTTTCAAAGATCTTTAAATGACAGCCGGGACCAACGTGCTTACCGAGACATGGTCGGTATGTGATGATGGACCCTGGAGATCGAAACGAGCGTTTTCCGAGCTGCTGTTTTTTTATATTAACTTAAGCCGCTGAATCTGCATGCAAATGTCAGGTTTATAGCCTGACATTTTGCAAAAGTTGCTCTAAAAACTTCAACATAACTTATCAAAGTATTTTTGTGAACAAAAACTCTACATAGTGTAAATCAAAGTGTCTTCCCGCCGTCTTCTGTACGCTTTATACCTGAAAAAGCCATCAACCACGCGAAAGAACTCGCGGGCAGCAGCTAGTCAACGATTAACGTTTGAAATTACATCTCAATCTGATACAATTGAACTTTTTAAACTGATTAAACTGAAACTCGAAATCTCAGTCGCCATATTTGTTCACCAAAACGCACACGTACAGCAAAAAACGTTATTGAGATAACATCGTACTATGACATAGTCACACTGTGTGTGATACTGATCATCAGACATTGAGTCATACGTACAACACACGGCGAGACAACAAGCTATATGTAAACAAGGTGTTGTTTTGCATCCTCGTCAAATTCAAGGAGGTAACTTTGCTAATGATTCTCGACCCCTAATAATAAAATGGGTAGGTAATTTTTTTTTTTTTTCTTATTTACGGAAATCGGTAAGTGTAAACCATCCGTGTTTTAAACGCGGGCCGTATGATGCTCGCCCTATAACCGCGCTTCCACAAATACAAATAATCTCAAACGTTTATTTGATAATTTTTCTTATTCTCTAAACCAACCGTTAAGGGGGTTATTCTGAAATACAGACAAACTTAAACAACCAAAAAATTCAGCGTTAATTAATAATTAACTAGGTACCGTAATTTTAATTGATTATTTATGTCTTGTGTGACAACCTCCTTAGACGAGGATGTCAAACAACATCTTGTACATACATATAAAGCAAAATCACAATATTTTATTTCCCATAGACCTACATGAGCACTTATAAAACGTCGACAAGACGTTCACGTTTCGGGTTGGTCGTTTCCGATGGAGAAGAACCGGCAAGAAACTCCATGGTTACTATTTTAAAATCATTTGGTTTTACAATATTTGAATGTTACAGCGTTAGTACTTAAGTATGGGAGGACATCTTAGGGCCGACAATAAGTCATTGCTAACCACAAAAACTAGAAATACCAAAGCTAAAAAAAAACAGCTTAATTTAGTTTTACATACAACTTGATTGGTCGCGAGTATATGTATACATACACACATACATAAGTACACACGTTCACAGTTTTATTGATGACATAAAATAGGAACGATTCTATAATCTGTGAACAAACTGTTATTAAAAAATAGTGCGTGGAGTCCCTCCGCGCGGAAGAAGTGAAACTTCGTAATACTACACGCATGCGTTCGAGTACCACGCATTCACTCTCGCTCTGTCTCTTTCTGTTCTCTCTCCATGGTAGCGTTAAACGTTTAACGCAAACTTGTTGGAAGTCGCATAAGAAGTTTCACTTCAAAAAACAGCTTAATTTAGTTTTACATAGCTTGATCGGTCGTAGTGCGTATATACATACATACACACATAAATAAGTACATACACGTGCACAGTTTTATTGATGCCATAAAATAGGAACGTTTCTTTAATCTGTGAACAAGCTGTTATTAATAACTAAACAAAAGGTACCTATTACCTACCTTTATCTGTAACTAGCTTTCGCCTGCAGCTTCGCCCGCGCTACGCGAGTGATAGCCGATAGTTGTGAACTTGTGATTATGGCGATCGAACTACCAAGTCATCATAACCCAACACACGTGGGTACCTCTGATTTTTCGGATTCATGTGCGTATTGTATAATAGGGGATAATCCTATTTTTTTTTCTTTGTCCATCGGGTAGTTTATTAAAAAGTATTGGACAGGTATTTTTTCTTTTTTCACGTGGTCATAAAATTACGGAGATATATTGAGTTAAAATGGCGCATGACGTCACATGTAGGTAAGTTTTATACCTACTTGTGACGTAGTAAGCCCCCACTCTCCAACTTCAATGAGTTCTATCTAAGTAATTTTTTGATATTTTGGTAAAACAAAAAATACGTGTCTAATATTTTTGTATTACCTGTCTGCTTGCTTCGGTGAAGGAAAACATCGTGAGGAAACCAGCATGCCTGAGAGATATTTCTCGACGGCATGTACAGCCAAGTCAGAGGCCCATGGGTGGCATAAAAAACTCTTGACACTAGGTTAGGTTAGCCACACGAAACGAAGAAGATTGAACTTATCTTGTTAGTAAGTTAGTATCGATGTATGGTTCAAATCCGTGCAGCTGTTACTGCGTAGTCACGAGCCAATATGTTCGCAAACAGAAGGAATAAAAAGAATAAATGTTTATACAACAGTATGGCGGTCAGGTATTGTGTTTCTTTGCAACATAACATGCTTGCACTTTAATGCTATTAATGAGTAAGAGATTAGAGACACAGAAACTCACGCCATTTCCTATGGGGGTAGACCAGGACAGCCATACCAAACCCCTGATAATATCATCATCTGCCTGTCTATTCCCAACTATTGGGGTCGGCTTCCAGTCTTAACCAGATGCAAGATGCAGCTGAATACCAGTATGTTACATGGAGCGACTGCCTATCTGACCTCCATAACACAGTTAGTACTGGGTAACTATACCCCTTGGTAAGACTGGTTGTCATACATTCGTGCCACTGACTACCTCTAACGACTGTCAAACATCTATAAATGACAGCCGGGACCAACGGCTTAATATGTTTCGCGAGACACGGAGGAAACGTATGTAATGGTCTACAAATGACAGGGACCATAATTATGTTTCCCGAGATACGGAGAAGACTCGGTATGTAATGGGTGGGCACCCATCCACATACCAACCTAGGCAAGCGCGGTATAATCTTGACAATCGTCCCGCGTGGCTGATATTATTTAGCCACGAGCTTCTCAATTGTAGTAGTAAGTAAGATAACATTTTTATAACACATTTGCTCGTAAAGGGTCTCTTATTGCACCAAGTTCAGTATCGTAATGTATCTCATTACGCACTAGTGCGGTAATGTAAAGTAAAACGCACGGCTTATCATAATGCTCCGTCTAAAACGAACGGTACTTTTTTAAATCTTAGCAAAGAGTTTTTATGTCAGAAAAGTGGTAACTTGGGAGATAAAATATAATAAATAAACAATTAATTCTTTAATTTAATCAGTTTTGACCATAAATTACAACTATTTATCTGTAACAAAACACAAAAATATTAATTTACTTTATTAGTAATACTGGCTGTTTTTGTGCCTTTGCCTTAAAAAAAAGCGTAAAAATTATTCCGCGCGCTTTCTTTTTACGCTGCATTGTTTTTGTTTGAAAATGTCATCCGAATTTTATTTATTTCCTCGCAAATGTGTTATAAAACGTCGTATGACATACGTGCGCTTTGATAATTACAGCCTCTGCTTTCTTGTAGCCCTCGCCTACGGCTCGGGCTAGCAATATCGCCTCGGCTGTAATTTTCAACTTACCGCACTTATATCATAATGTACTATAATAACACAACGTAAGTACCTGCTTCGGCTCGAACCTATCATCATCATCATCAGGGCCGTCTTTACCCGGGGGTTCAAGGGGTGCGGTGCACCCGGGTGCAAAGTCCTAGGGTGCGCAAGCCGACCGCCATCAATTTCGATAGGTACCTACTACACCGAGACCACGCGAGCAGAACCGCGAGCATAGCTAGTTCATTATTATTAGTAACTGGGTAATACGATTGTACCCCTAGGTAAGACTAGTTGTCAGACTTGGGCTTCTGACTAACAGTAACGACTGTCAAAGTTCTACAAATGATAACCTGGACCAACGGCTTTACGTGTTTTCCGAGTCACGAAGGAAACTCGCTAAGATAAATTACACATAAAAATTATATAGAGCTAGAGCAGGGGGGGGGGGCAGGTGATTTTCGCACCCCGGCGCAAAATTTGCTTAAGACGGCCCTGATCATCATCTTCTCCTAACCTTTTCCCAATTCATTAGTGGTCGGCGCAGCATGTCTTCTTCTTCCATACTTCTCTATTACTCGTCATCTCATCAGACACCTCCTTTCTTACCATATCATTCTTCACACAGTCCATCCACCGTTTCTGTCTTCCTCTACTCTTATAGCTATCAACATTCAAACTCAACACTTGGGTTCAAACCTATGAACTCAGTCGATCTGCTATGTTATGTAAATACATGTAAGTGAATTACCCTTTGTGCTTGTTATTGGTATTCTACGAGGACGCAATGGATTGGAACTTATAGCGGAATTATGGTAATAAGCTGTAGTTCACTCGGAACAGGCATCGAACCTGACTAGATGCCCCTGAGTATAAAGGACAGACTGTGACCAGAGTACCTAAATAGGTATACAAGGTGGAAACTTTTAGCGAACAGTGAGGGGAACTACTTTTACCCTTTATGCTCATACAAAGTGGCCAGTAAACATTGCAGTCACTTCAAGTTCGATAACTCGTAGATTTTTATTTGAATATTGAATCTTCTAAATATTAGGAATTAAAATAAGAAACCGACCAAGTGCGAGTCGGACTCGCGCACGAAGGGTTCCGTAGCATTATTTATAAAAACGAATTATATAAAAAAAAACACTTTTTGTATGGGAGCCCCTTTAAATATTAATTTTGCTCTGTTTTTAGTATTTGTTGTTATAGCATCAACAGAAACACATAATCTGTAAAAATTTCAACTGGCTACCTACCACGGTTCATGAGATACAGCTTGGTGACAGACGGACGGACGGACGGATGGACAGCGAAGTCTCAGTAATAGGGTCCCGTTTGACCCTTTGGGTACGGAACACTAAAAAAGTCAGGGTGTGCGTTAACCGTTGCAGCTAAACGAAAATTGTTTAATTTATTTTTGTTTAATTGTTTAGAGACTGCCAGAGTGACACGTTGGTCTTGTGGTGGCAAGCGCGACTGCTTAGCACGAGGTTCTGGGTTCGATTCACGTGTCGGGTTAATTGTTATCGGATTTTTTCATCAAGAATTTGTCAGTAGAGTCCCGAGTAGTGCCCGGTTGATGGCAATAGGCTCGCCTCTATTACATGGCACATAACTGGCGAAATGTGGATGTACTATTAGGTACACATCTGTCCAACCCTTTGTGGATTATAGGCGTGATGTTAACAGCTCTTAGTTATTAATAGTATGGACTAGAACAAGATACTTGTACGAATGCGTTATTTCATTAGAGCAGAATGCTAAGCTCGTGAAACAGATCGCCTTATAGTCAACTTGTATAACTTGTACTGCACTTATACGGGGAAATGTCAGTCACGTAACGAACTCGGGAGTAAGTAATATTACAGAGACTTAACTTAATGTATTTGACCAACGACGGGGTCAACTTTTAATCAATGTGAGGTTTTTTACGCCACTGTTATACCCCCCTTCCGCTTTGATCTTACCTCGTGAGGTTATAGGCTACCCCTCTTAGCATCAATATATTTTTCAAAAATCATTTAGTTTTAAAATCTGTTTTAATAAAATTGTAAATATTTTTGGTACAAAATATTTTACACTTCCATAATATATTAACTTCGAAAAAAGTACACGTGAATGTCACATTATCCCCTTCCCCACATCGTGATTAATCGTGATTTTTTTCTGACCCCGTCACTGTTTAAACCTCACGTTATTAAAGTACGAACCCCTAATACGGGACATTGACTGTACATACCACTACGTGTAGCACCTAAAAAAGTCAGTATGCAGTGGGTAGTTGCCTCTAGTATTGCAGGCAGTGTTGACCACTTACGGATGCATGTGCGTATTGTACAATTATCACTTGCTTCGGTGAAGGAAAACATCGTGAGGAAACCAGCATGCCTGAGAGATATTTCTCGACGGCTTGTAAAGCCAAGTCTGAGGTCAATGGGCGGCATAAATAACTCTTACACCAGGTCAGGTACTAACCACATGATAAAGAAAGAATGTTCCCGACCCGAATTTCAGTCTCTGTAGTATATTTACTCCGGTGTACTTTCTTATAGAAATATTATAAAATAACATATTTTGTGTTAAATCAAACACGGCTAGTATTTATTATGGGAAGATCTTTGTAATATAATATCTTTGTGTAAGATGAAGTTCAAGGTCGGAACTGTAAGTCGGAATATAATGAGATAACTCACTTGGGATTGGGATTAACTAGGTGTGTCGTATTACCCAGTCCAACTTGACTGTGGAAGTCAGATAGGCAGTCGCTCCATGTAAAATACTGGTACATGTTGTAATCCAGGTAGACTGGAAGCCAACTTCTATATAGTTGTGAAAAGGCAGACAGATGATGATTACTATTCAAGTTTTTTTTTTTACTTATCTTTGCTCCACACTAGTAATTTCTCCTGTATCGTGGGTTCGTTTACAAACACAAACAGCCAGACCCGGAACAACTATCTGTAGGCCATTTAAATATTTGTTCCGTGCGGTGATCGAACCCGCAACACGCAGCGCAGCAGTCAATCGCTTAGCCACTGCGCCAACCGTGTCGTCATAGTCAAGTTACCGTTGTTTGTTTTGTGTGAAATCATCATGGTATTAGAATACGTACATCGTTCGACCAGTAGTCAGTACGTGGTGCGTGGTGCGATAATTCTCGTACGATTGATAATTATTGTACGGCTATAAGGAAACGCGTGGGATGCATCGAAATAGCCTCCTCCAGACCTGATACTTTAGAACACATCTTCAATGTACAATCAACTAAATATTTAGTTCTAGGACATGCCGGTTATCTCACGATGTTTTCCTTCACCGTTTTGAGAGCAGCGGTGATGAAATAAATTACACAAAGTAATGCGCCTGCCTGGGTTCGACTATTACAATATTCACTAATATTGCGAACAAACAAACATTTAAACATATAGGTGTTCTAGTCCTATGATTTAATTGTTACTAACGACGAAATACTATTAAATAATGTAATATTAGTGGATAGTTTTTTTTTGCCTGTATACCTAACTATTTTGTCGACTGTACCTAAACCAACCCAAACACCATTTGCATAAAACAGTTTCTGACTGGCGATTTACGTCGACACCTAAGTATGGTCACTTCCTTGTCCTAACTGTTCTGTAATACAATTCGTGTGTTTTCGGAGAAGTTTACTATTTCTGTATAATTCCGGTACATTACACACAAGTACTTAGGTGACGTCATATCATAGACAGGTGTTTTTAATACTATTTAATAGTTAAAACCACTTAACGGTTATCTGTTAATTGGTTGTAGACAATGACGCGGTGAAACGACTGCAGTGACAAAATGACATAACATCACGCTTGCAATCATCGAAGGGGTTAGGCAGAGGCGTAGTTCACCCACTTTTCTCGTAATGTAATAGGGGATGAGTAGGTACATTGTCATCAACCAAGCGCAAATCCAGAGAACTTACTTTTCCAAAATGTTATTCGTTTTGTATTTCGACAAAGTCGGGTAAAAAACGTTTTTTGCTGATTAAAGAAGAGCCATTGACTATAAGCCGTCTAGTCTAGCAGCATAATATTAATAAAAAAGATTAATTGGAATTTTGTGACGTTTGTTGAAAACAAAAAAACAAGTTGAACTCAGATCATCTACATACACAAAAAAACTTGTAATGAAAATGAGCGTTTGGCAAAAAACACGCATTTATAATATTACGTTGTTTCGAACCCAACAGAGTTGCAATAAAAACAACGAGAACTTTACGAGCAAACTGTTTTAAATTATAACAATTTCATTTCTTTGTTTCAATATGACTCATTAAATCATTACGAATCAGGGCAAGCCTTTTTTAACCCGATTTCCAAAAATGAGGATGTTCCTAATTAGAGACTTTGTATTTTTATATGTTCACCGATTTCTCCGCCAATTGTGGACCGATTTTCAAAATTCTTTTTTTGTTCGATAGCCTAGGTATACTCCTGAGGTGGTCCCATTGACATGTCAGAATATTCTGACATAGGTCATAGGATTTCAGGGAGATCAAGGGCAACCCTCAAATTTAATAGGCACATCCAATGTTTTTCATGAACTTTCTCACGCAATTCACGTTTTGGTGCCTGTTAATCATCATCTCATGTTGCTGAGCTGATGTTGGAAGGTTTAAGTCAGGATCTGATTATGGGGTACAGTATAAACAGTATACTTCCCATGTGATCCCATGGTCATCAGGTCAAGATCTGATGATGGGATCCTGGCAAAACTTGTGAACCAATTTCGAGGTTTTTTTGAAGTGAAACTTCTTATGCGACTTCCAACAAGTTTAACGTTTTCATGGAGGGGGGATATTTTCTATTACCCACAAAGAGATGGCGCTATTACAAGATTTGTGACTACGTAGTTCTACTAGGTACGCAAGATGGCGTGCAAACAGTCATGCATTCGACTCTTCGGTGTGACCAGCCTTCGCTCAATTTCCATGAGTAGAATAACCTCGATAAACTTATGTAATAAAAAGTCTACAACAATAAAATATTATTTAGAAGCTCAATAAAATAACGAGAGTGAATGCGTGGCACTCGAACGCATGCGTGTAGTATTACGAAGTTTCACTTCTTCCGCGCGGAGGGACTCCACGCACAATTTTTTATATTGTTTGAAAGAATATTATTCCTCGGTACATTTCGATAGTAACGTATGTTAAATTCCATTTGATTGGGAATAAGCCTATTAGGCTTACGTACACGTGACATGTATTGTTAACAAGGTAAAATAAATGCATTGCTAACATTTTGTATCTAAGGATATTACAACTAAAAGATCTATGAAACGATGGATGGACTGTGTGAAGGATGATATGGCAAGAATGGAGGTGTCTGATGAGATGGCAAGTAATAGAGAAGTATGAAAGAAGAAGACATGCTGCGCCGACCAAGGGGCTGGAGAATGATGATGATCTATTGAATTGCATCCGTTTACTGAGCAGACCATAACATTTATTTATGTTAACTTAGTTGTTTTTTTTTTAAATTATTAGCCTTAAAAACATGGTAGTTCATGTTGACGGCACGGTTGGCGCAGTGGTTGAGCGATCGACTGCTGCGCTGCGTGTCGCGGGTTCGATCCCCGCACGGAACAAATATTTGTATTGCCTACAGATAGTTGTTCCGGGTCTGGCTGTTTGTGTATGTGAGTTTAAATGTTTGTAAACGCACCCACGATACAGGAGAAATTCCTAGTGTGGGGCAACGTACTCAAAAAAAAAAAAAATGTTTTTAAGGCCAATAATTAAAAAAAAGAACTAAGTTTACATGATGCTGATTGTTTGATTTTAGGGTTAAATTATGTTTTATCCAACATGCTGTTCTATAAAAGCGTCTATAGTTTGTTCTGAAAATATTGTAAACACTGTTTTAAGCTTTCACGGTGTAAACTACACTTACGTCATTATCACGGAAGATCTCCCGTAGGTGACAGTGAGTGTCATCTTGTATACACAATGGAATCAAACGAACATGACTATGAACATCCATTATAATCCATAATAATAGTAAAGCAGAAGAGTTTGTTGGTTTGTTTGTTTGTTTGCTTGAACGCGCTAATCTCAGGAAATCTGATTTGAGAAAATCTTTCAGTGTTAGATAGCCCATTTATCGGTTCTATAGGCTATATCATCACGCTACGAACAAAAGGAGCGGAGCAGCAATGAAAAATGTTGCGAAAACGGGAAAAATGTGACGCAGACGAAATTGCGTGGGACAGCTAGTGATTCTATATTCAAGTAATCGGTACTTTGAGAGAGGCTGTAGGTTTATCAGAATACCGGCCCGTAATTATGACCCGCGGCCACTAACATACCCGCAGGTTTGCAACCTGCGTACTCTCATGGAAGTCCCAGAGCCCACAGTGATTCGCCCGCATCGCTTGACATCAACAGGTAAAACCGGCTTGTGTGCGCAAACTAAACGTTTTCCTGTTAGACCCCACACGTGCAGTGCACGACTCGTGCAGTTATGTCGTTAACATGATTAGCATTCATCAGGTCCTGGGGTTCGATTCGCCGGGCAGTGTTACTAGGTTTTTCATTACTCAATAGCAGCCAGCTAGTCTCGGTTTATGGCAAATGCTCACTCCCTATCACATGGGAGTGTAACATAACTGTTAAAATGTGGGTGTACTATTAGCTCCATCTTTGCCTAACCCTTCAAGGATTACAGGTGTGATGTTTTCATGTTTTGTATATTAAAAATTAATTTATAGAGCTTTTCTTGTTTGTTAGAAGCCCAGTCAGTTGTTAAAAACAGATAGCTAGTCGATCAAAAATGTTGTCTGGAAGACGGTAATTGGAAAAAGACTAGATATGTCTGGTATTTTTTTGTCTAGCACGTAGTGTCCCAGTGCGAGGCAAAGGCCTCCTCCAAGTCTTTCCAAGAGCGCTACCGCGAACAAGGCATTTCTCGAGAGAGAAGGCAAGTACGGGGACATCCGATGAACTCAGCCGTTCAGTCGCCATTCATTCATCTCAGCCACGCACAATGAAAGGGAAAGTTACCTCTAAACACTGTATATTCTATGACAGGAAGGTACGTCAGTCACGAGTCACGTTTCAGCGGGCAAACCCACAGAATCACTAACTTAATTTTAATAGTCCACAAGCTCACCTGCACATAATTCTCACGCTCTGTTTCCTTCCTCATCTGAGGGCATCCCATGACGTCGACCGTTTAGAAAGAGGCTGTCATGCAGGCATGAGTAACAGAGACAACATCGATAGGCTAGTAAACGGCCCTGATGGTAAGCAGTCAACGTCCTGCAACCGCCACCTACCTACCTACCTAGGTTAGTGATGTATAATGCATTTTTTATAATGCGTACAAATTCACTTTTGTTACGCGCGTTAAACAGTTTTTTAAAGTGAAACTTTTATTACATCGTTTCAAACTTTTTCGTCTCTGTGTTGCATGTCGCGTGACGCTCGGCCGCGTAGTAGATAAAATGCGGAGTAGGGATAAAGTGAAATAAGTTTTATACGTTTTATACCCTTAATGGAATATTATTCCAAAAATTTTTAGTTAAATGTCTATAGTGTGAAAAAAAGTTTCACTTTTACCGTGGTTTCAAAAAACCACACAATCCTTTATTTTTAAAGTGAAACTTTTATGACATCGTCTCAATTTTTTTTGTCTGTGTGTTGCATGTCGCGTGACGGACGGACGGCCGCGGAGTAGGGATAAAGTGAAAGGCTCTCGTCAGAGCAGCCAAGGCCAATATGGCGGCGCCTATAGTTCGCAGAAGCTGACCGTGTTTTAGTTAAATGTCTAGTGTGAAAAAAAGTTTCACTTTTACCGTGGTTTTTATATATTTTTTTAGGATTTAATTACAAATGTATAGTTATCAGATTTTCCTTGTACTTGTTGTAAAAGAGGATATTACTCTCTAATATTTCATAGTTCTATATCAACGGGAAGTACCCTATACATTTTGATTACCTTTTTTTTTTTTTTTAATGATGGGAATTTATCAAGTGACTTCTCCCGCTCTGGGCGGAGCGGGAGGGAGTGTCAGACTTGTACTGACTAAAACCCATCCATGTTCCTTCTTCGCCCTTTGTGTTCCAGGGCCGCGGTATCACATTTTGATTCCCTTGAGTGTCGAAATATACGTTTTTTGCTGCATATCCGGCCGTGTCTTTTTTTTTCGTTAAGGCGACAATAAGTGCCTGCGACCTTGAGCGAGTAAAAGTGCATGCGTAACGCTTCAACCCGCACCAAGATTATTCGAAAAAACGACCCACCTTGATTTATCAAACACAATACAAATAAAAGCCGTATACTAAAATATGGATTGTTAAATTGTCTTTCAGATGGTCAAAGTTTCATGAAAATACGTCCCATAGTTTTTGCGTTATTATCGTTTTTTTGTCCGCGTTAGACATGAATTTACAAATTAATTACACGATGTTTTTAAATTATAATTTCACATTTTCACATATCAAATTATAAAAAAGATTGTCTAGTATAACATATATTTTTTTCAAAGTAATAAGACTAGAAGTTTAGACGTGATGTTCAATTTAAAATCATTAAAAGTCGTATATCTGCGCCTTAAGTTAGAAGTTTGATTTTTTCACAGCTTGAAGAGACTGTCGATCTACATGTATGGTTTTAATTTAAACCCGACACCTCCACTCGTTCCCGAGATAAAGGGTCTTGACAGACAGACAGACAGATGGACAACAAAGTGATCCTATAAGGGTTCCGTTTTATCCACTTGAGGTACGGAACCCTAAAAATAACGTACCCTAATAAATTCTTAACTAATTAACCTCGTTGATCTAGTGGTCGCAAGCGGGAGCATGAGGGTTTGAATCCCGGGTCGGACAAAGTAAACATTTCCCAAAATTATAACAAACTTTTAAAACGTGCCATTCTGTTTCAGTACATTTTATTTTCATCGGGGTATTTTTGAAGTGAAACTTCTTATGCGACTTCCAACAAGTTTAACGCTACCATGGAGGGGGAATATTTTATAAAACTCACTAAGAGATGGCAGTATTACAAGATTTGTGACTACGTAGTTCTACTAGGTACGCAAGATGCGTGCAAACAGTCATGCATTCGACTCTTCGGTGCGACCAGCCTTCGCTCAATTTCCATGAGTGGAATAACCTCGATAAACGTATGTAATAATTATGTAAAAAAAAAAATACAACAAGAAAATAACAAAATATGATTTAGAAGCTCAATAAAATAACGAGAGTGAATGCGTGGCACTCCAACGCATGCGTGTAGTATTACAAAGTTTCACTTCTTCCGCGCGGAGGGACTCCACGCACTATATTTTCCTCGTTTTCTAAAAAAGATTAAGTACATGAATAGAATCTAATCTCGATACCTAAATATATCACGGATCCGACAGGGTTTTTTTATTTTAAATGTTATTTATACATTTGTACCTTAATGTCACAAGACATTAATATTCAGGTCACAACGACACGTCATCGTCATCTGCATTTTCTCACAAACATTGAGATAAAATATTTTCCTTCCTTGATAGAGGCATTAAATATTATAATGTAATAGGTACAGTACCCGGTGGTGATTATGACGCATCGGGCTTTGGGAGAAGACGAAAATATTGAAGGAACATAATAAATGCAAGGGGTGATTGATGCCCATCTCCGCCCATCTCCGGTTACAAGTTCCCCAAAGCTTATATCTAAACTATACAAATAAATAAAATTGAAGTGTCTGTTTGTAATATTAAAATAACCGATTTTTACTACATGTATGAATGTATATACAGTAAATGTACCAAAATAATATTTTAATTACAATAACATTACCCACCGGTATCGGGAACAGGGTCCAAGCTACCGGCGGTCAGGGCTCCAGAGAAAGGAACCTCCTAACGATACGAACCGTGTCCAGGAGTACTGCTTTCTGAATCAAGCCCTTGATCCAGCTGCCTAGCGAGAGCCTCATCAGATGTTGGTCGAGGCTCTTGGCAATTAGGCCATTAGCTGATACGACTATCGGCACAATGATCGCTGAGTCAACATCCCACATGTCGACAACCTCGCGAGTCAAGTCAAGATATTTTAATTACAATTTTTATTAAAATTGATAATTTTTATTATCAATTTTTACAATTTTTGTCTGTCTGGCTGTCTGTTTGTTCCGGCTAATCTCTGGAACGGCTGGACCGATTTTGACGGGACTTTCACTGGCAAATAGCTTATGAGTAGGAGTAACTTAAGCTACTTCTATTTTAGAAAAAATCTGATTCCACGCGGACGAAGTCGCGGGCATAGCTATTTATTATTAAATAAAATTGATTGATTTTGTATTGACCAAAATCAAGAATGGTACAGTCGCCGAATCAATGCTTACGTACGTATTGTTTAATGTTATTACTTTAGAGAGGACCAATGGGGTAAAAAATAATGTGCGTGGTGTCTCGGCCTATGAAACTGAAGACCTTGCTTTACGCAATTTGCAAAAAAAAATTGGACTTTAAATACAATGTAATCGGAGTGAGTGTAATAAGAAAAGGCCTATTGGCATCAACTGGGCCCAAATCAAGCTTCTTGGCTGTTTACTGAGAAAGTCCTACTATTAATTGTAAGCCCCACTGATCATGAGGTCCTGGTTCGACTCCCGGGTCGGACAAAGGGTTATTGGGCTTATCCATCACGAATATCTCAGTAACAGCCATGGAGTCTGGATTTATGCCCTGTTGATGGCAATAGGCGCGCCCCCTATTACATGGGACTTAAACATAACTCGCGAAATGTGGGTGCAGTATTAGATACATCTCTGCCCAACCCTTCGGGTGTAACACGCGTGATGTTTGTTATGTATCGCAGTATTGTACGTCTAGTCTGCTGCTTTTAATAGAGACCTCGTCGAAGGTTATGAGAACCGTCGCCGCGTCGTCACAATGACTACGCGGTCTTGTATGAGGTCGTCACAATGACGACGGTCTGAGGACAGTTTCCGACAATCGTGAGCTAATCTTAGAACTACAATACTCCGCGAACAATGTGAATAGGACGACCTCTACAGAGGCCAAGTGATAGGTACTCGGATTTTGAAAGGCCAGTCAACTTCAAAATTATCTTACGGAGACTGACTGTGTCAGTTTTAACAAGGGACATAGTGACAGTCCATTGCCAGACACTTTGTTGGCTTCCAGTCTAACCGGATGAATACCAGTATGTTACATGCGACTATCTGACCTCCACAACCCAGATAGCACTGGGTAGTACGGTTACCCTTTAGAAAGACTGGTTGTCAGACTTTCGTACCACTGACTACCTGTAACGACTGTCAAAGATCTAAGACAAATGACAGCCGGGACCAACGGCTTAACGTGCTTTCTGAGTTACGGAGGAAACTCGGTATGTAATGGGCGGTGACCCATTCGCGGACCAACCTTTACTTACCAAGTCGATGAGTAGTGTTCTAATGGTATATGGAACAAGCACAGGTTTTCTTATATTAATGGGTACAAGTATACTGTACACATTAATAACGTACTTATTTTCATCACCACTGCTCTCAAAATGGTGACGATAAACCCGAACGAAACCGACATGCTTGGAACTCATGTTTTTCCTACTCTACCGCTATTTTTTTCTGATTATTTTCGTTGCGGGATCCAAGACAGTTAAATTGTTTATCTGTGACTTCGTCGAGCTTCATTGTGACGGCGCTTTTCTTCTGATCGTCGCGAATGTTGATTCTGGCGCACAGGAGTTAGTGGTTTAAAAAAAAAAGCCCTAGAACTAACATCTACCAACCCACATTGGGCCCGCGTGGTGGATAACAGCCCACCCCCTCTCATAGAGATGAGACCTGTGTCCCAGCAGTGGGAACGTCAACGTTTACATGTGATAATGGCGCCCTTGAAAGTACAAACTCAAATCTAAATGGCAATCTAATTGTCCTCACTCTAAAGGCATGGTCACACGAAGTACAGTAAGCATTCATCGTAACAGCCGCGCGGTTCTCACGACATTGACAGAGGACAAGGATGACAGTGTGAGAGGTCATTACTATCGCGACGACAACGTGTGCCGACATGCGGGGATTATGTAACACTACAGTGATATAGCTGTACAAGGATCTTTTGGCGCGTGGCTGGCATACGGCATATGTTGTATATGCCGTATGCCAGCCACGCGCCAAAAGATCCTAACATCACGCCTGTAATCCCCGATGAGTTAGGCAGAGGTGTATAATCTCGCCACTTACGTTTTTAAGTGCCATGTAATATGGGGCGAGCCTACTGCCCTCAATCGGCCACAAATCTAGACTCCGTGGCTGCTATTGAGAAATTCCTGATTGAAACACCTTATTAACTACTACTGCTCGGCACGGGAATCGACCCCAGAACTTCGTGCTCAGCAGTCGCTTGCGAGCACTACAACAACCAGGCAGTCAACTATGAGAGTAATTTAAGTCGTGTAACATCACGCTCATATTTTCTGAAGAAACAGGCAGAGGACAAAGTGTCTACTGCAAACGCGATTTCAGTTGAAGTAGTCGAACTAAATATAGGTTTATTTCCATTAATTGTGTAACGGCTCTTTTAATTTTAGAATAGCCCGCATCTGTGGCAATTAACTTGCTCAGTTCACTATTTCCTATGGCCTATTTTCTTATCTACCTTTACTGTTATACCTACCCGCGACTCGCCTATGAAAAACACGGTTTTACGATCGCAAAACAATTTTGGAAATCGGTCCAGAAATCCGGTCCGGCGAAGAAATCCGTGATTATACATAAAAAAAATACACATAGTCGAACATAGAACCTGCGTCATTTTGAAGTCGGTTAAACAATAGTGGATTTTTCTTTATTATTAGTCAATTTTAATATTATCAAAACATCTACACATCAAATAAATAAAATTGAAGTGTCTGTTTGTAATTACAAAATAACAGCTTTTTACTGAATGCATATTATGAAAGTAATACCACATTAAGTACTCAAAAAAAAAAACTTTTAAAATGTTCGTCTGTCTGTTTGTTTCGGCTAATCTCCAAAACGGCTGGTCTGATTTTGATGGGACTTTCACTTGCAGATAGCTGATGTTATAAAGAATCACTTAGGATAAGAACATTTATTTAAGAATCAGGTTCCAAAAAAAAGCTTGAAATTTTTAACAAAATCCAGAGAGATTCAGAGAGTAATATTTTTTTAATAACTTCACGCCAACGAAGGTCGCAGGGTCACAAATATTATCGACTAGCTGTGTAGTCGACAATATTTGTATAAAAGGATCAATAGTCATAGAATCAAAACCACAAACTGACCTAGCCAGACCTTAGAACCGTAGATAACTAGTTTCCGTCAAGTCACACGTTTTAATACCCAAACATAATGTCCGCTAAAACCGGTAAAACCCACTGAGCAATGACCAAAACTACGTCACGCTAATGAGTCACGATGGCGCTAAAATGACGCATTTGACGCACACCGTACAGCTGTGGTCAAAACTAGCGGACAGGTCTTCACTGTTCAGTACATTATCAGTCACAAGTGCGTGCTCATAATCCAGTCCGCTTCATTTCATTTCATCAACATCTTCCTGCCCTTGTCTCATGTTACTTGGGGTCGACGCAACACGTTTTTTTTATCCATTCTCCTCTGTCAACCGTCACGCTATAATAAACTCCTTTGTCTATCCTATCATTTCTCACACAATCCATTCATCGTTTCCTTGGTCTTCCTCTCCCTCTCCATCCAGCAGCATTAATATTCATCAAAACTACGTCAAAAAACTGTTTAAAAAAATACTAAAATGACACAATTTTACCCAAAGTAAAAGTATTTCAGAAGATTCACGTGGGACACATGATTTTCAACGCTCAACTCTGCATCGTGTGTTGAAAATCGAGCTGTGTGATAAAAATATTCAGGCTCAAATAATGGGCACTAGACACTTTAATTATTAAATTGGCTTAATTGTTAGTTTCCGCACTCGGCACTACTCATAATAAGTTATAGTTTCAATATCCAAATATAAGTGAATCCCACTGAGCAATCACGTGTGATACAGACAGAAGATTCTACTTTGTTTTTTTTTGGGTAAACGACGTTCAATCCTTATTCTCTAATTTTATTTAGCATATACGCATTCACGGAAATCCATGAGGTCCGTACCTAGAATCTTGATCTACAAAATCGATCTAACAATATTTTCCAAGAGCGCTTAAAATGACGCATCTCACTTATACTTCCTGATCGATAACATAAATGCATTAACCCCATAATGGACGACTTATATACCTCTACAAGATATTTTAATTTAAAAAATAACAACCGGCTTCAAGTCGTATGTATTAATTGCAACATTCCTTTATTGTTTTAAACATAAAATATTACTTCATGGCCGGTTTCAATAGAAAGAAGATTTCTTCGTAACACTTTTTAGAGTTCCGTACCCAAAGGGTCAAGCGGGACCTATTGCTTAGACTTCGCTGTCCGTGCGGCTGTCACCAGGCTGTATCTCATGAATCGTGATAGTAAGCCAGTTAAAATTTCTACAGATTATGTATTTCTGTTGCCGCTATAACAACAAATACTAAAAACAGAATAAAATTAATAATTAAGGGGTTTCATACAAGAAAGTGATTTTTTTACTCGTTTTTATTAATAATGGTACGGAACCCTTTGTGCGCGAGTCCGACTCGCACTTGGGCGGATTTTTTTAACTGACGTTCTAAGATTTATAGTTATTTTAATGGCAATAATATTGTTGTTATAATAAGGAAGAATTAAGATGTTTACGATAATGTGTAAAAAGCTTGGAACTTATATATTATGTACTACGTAAAAAGTTGTATTATTATATTGTTATTATTGTGCTTCGTTGGTGTAGTGGTCACAAGCGCGACTACTGAGCATAAGGACATGGATTCGATTCCCAGGTCGGGTAGATGTTATTGGGTTTTTCATCATCAGGAATTTCTCAATAACAGCCGCGGTGTCTGGATCTGTGCCCAGTTGATACCAATAGGCTCGCCCCCTATAAAATGGCACTTAAACATAACTGGCACAATGTGGGTGGAATATTTAGGTACGTCTCTGAATAACCTTACGGGGATCACATAGTTTTAGTAATGCGGAAGAATTCAGAGGCTCAAAGAAAATAATGCGAATAAGAATTAAAATAAAATTGATAGCATTTTATTGTTTAACTCTATCAAATAAATGTGTTTCGTGCAACACAGCGATTCTCAGACATGCAAAAAGCTTTGTGTTAAATTATAGATAATAATCATGATTAAGTATTTATTTAATAGCCTAGGATAGCTCAGGATAGCCTCGGCGGTTTAGTTTAGCGGCCACAAGTATGACTTCAGTACAAAGTTCTGAGTTCATTCCCTGTCGGGAGAAGCTATAGCGTTTTGGCTTAGTACCTACCCAATAGCCTCGAACAACATCTGAGGAGGCTCTCGCTTGGCAGCTGGATCAAGGGCTGGTTTCAGAAAGCAGTACTTCTGGACACGGCAAGTATAGTTAAGAGGTCCCTCTCTCACTCAAGAGCCCTGACCACCGGTAGCGCGGACTCTGTTCCCGATACTGGTGGGCTACTATTTTAACATTTTAAAGGGTTTCATTATTATTTTATTTTGTAGGAATATTTAAACGTGTATTTAATGTGTATACGAATTACTAAATCCTACTTCCTACTCAATATTATAAATGTGAAAATTTGTGTGGATGAATGGATGTTTGTTAGTCTTTCACGCAAAAACTACTGAGTGGATCTGGATGAAATGGCGCAGGGATAGATAGCAGCTTTCTGAGCGTGTTCGTGGGCCGCTGGGACTCGCCGATATGGCGGCACTGGATGCGACAACACACTGCGAGTGGTCGCGTCCAGGTCTTGGCATAATTTGGCATTCCTGTGCGGTGCTACTAAATGATTTCTGTGGATTTTATTGTGTATGTACCATTTATAATGGTCTGGAATATCACATAGGACACTTTTCATCCCGGTAGTGCGATCCCGTGGGACAATAACCGAACTAAACGAAGCCGCGGGCATAAGCTAGTTGAATTAACATACTCATTCTCTCCCCCACAGTGGCGCTACGCAACCTTCCCGGAACGCCTGGTAACATTCCTGAGCGTGTTGCTGGCGATGTTCAGCTCGCTCGGCACCATCGGCGGCATCGTGGTGTACGGGGAGCTCACGGCGCTGTTCGTGAAGCGACATCGAGCCGAACCCGCCACGCCTGATGCCTATGTGCTGTGGACCTTCGGGGGAGCAAGGGTCGTGTGAGTATCTTGAACAGATCATCAACTGCCTAGCCTTTTCCCAAACTATCTTGGGGTCGACTTCCAGTCTAACCGAAAAAAGTCAAAAGTCAAGTCATCTGGGTAATACGATACCCCTTGGTAAGACTGGATGTCAGACTTTCGGCTTCTGACTACTCGTAACGGCTGTCAAAGATCTTCAAATGACAACCGGGACCAACAGCTTAACGTGCTTTCCGAGGCACGGAGGAAACTCGGTATGTAATGATGGTCACCCATCCACGACCAACCTCGGCAAGCACGGCTTAACCTTGAAGATCGACCCATGCGGCTGTTAATATTTAGCCACGAGCTCCTCCCTCCTCTCTCCTCTCTATCATGAACAGATGTAGCGGGATATAAGCCTACGGGCCATTCTTTAATCTCGTGAAGTTTTAGGATACCCGTCCTCCCTCTTCCCAGGTATACGTGTATTTTTTATTCTTGAAAAGACCACATTTTTAAGCTTGCAAATTCTGAAGTGGTGACTGCGTATCCTAAGTCCAAACATAACGTTGTGGGGAACCAAAAGAAATCGCGATAACATCATGTTCATGACCTTATCCTATTATGTTATTTTATGAATGACACATTATTTTTTTCCTCTCTTCCCACTCGAGTCATCTGTGAACAAGAGACCTAGTCGCTGTGGCGCTACTTGAGGGAAGCCTATAGCCAGCAGTAGGCCTTTTTCGGCTTATGCCAAAGATACATTAAATCTTCACAGTACTTACTCCATCATTACCATTACAGCCCAGCAGGCAACCGCTCGCTACACATGGACGCGTTAATAGAAGACAGTCAAGCGTTCGCGTTGGCCAGCGTCGCCATCATAGTGCTCCACATCATCTCCGCCGCAGCTGCTGTGGCCATGATACAGTGGTCTGCAGCTAGAATGGTACGTTACTAAGGGAATCTTAAAGTCTTTATCTCACTAGGACACCAGTGGCACACCCGTCGTGGTACAGGCACCAGAACATCAAGCTACCCGAAACTGACAAATTTTCCCAATCAACCTTGAACCTAATTCTTTTACTATAAAGTTGAAAATCTATTAAAGAAAGTTGACAGATTGTTTCAGCTTGATGTGCTGGCGTCTATGCTAAACGAAATCTATTAAGCTCTATGAAGTCCGTTTGGTTGCGCAACCATCCATACATTATGTTGGTAGATTTGGTTGAGCCATCATGATGTCCTTGTGAGATAGAGGACCTAGTGTCATCAAATGAATTGGTTTCAAAAAGCCGTAATCAATTATTAAAGATTAAAAAATTTGGCTACTAATAACAAAAACTGAATGTAATGATCCGGCTAAGGCTTTCGACATTAAAAATGAACATGAAAATCATGCAATAGTGACATTATAGTAAGATAAAAATAAATTAGCCATTTAAAATAGCTATGTGACTTTTTACCTAAATGGATTCCTACTGAAAATCTGAATAAGTGCAGTCAAGTAGCCCTAAAGCTCAATCAAACTAGGAGTTCCGCAAGGGACTGTTATTAGTGTCTCACTAATTTACATTAAAAAAACTTAAGCATGTGTTGTGACATCAGAGAGGTCCTGTGTGTTCCTAGCAGCAGGAATGCTATAGTCTGATTCCGGTATGTTTGTCTGCAGGTGACCAGGTTAAGACTGCGGCTGCTGCGCTCGGTGCTTAGTCAGGAGATCGCGTTCTTTGACACCAACACCACCATGAACTTTGCGTCTGCGTTAACTGAGTAAGTTATTTAGTAAGCTTGGTTATAAATAAACAAAAAAAAAAACAGAAAAAAACAGAAACATGGAATTATTGTATTTCTTTTGAATTTATTTTAAATCATTCGCGTTGCTAGTCTGGCGCAATACGTCACGAGCATGTCGAGGCCATCGGCGACGCGAACCCGTAGGTTTTTCCGCAACCAAAAATCGCTCAACGCGGCTAAAGAAGTTTTTTCTTCAATAATAAATAAATTTTGTGTGTTGGTAGTTTCTCAACGTAATGACTTTTATTCACCAAAAGAATAGACAGAGGTGTATGATACAGATTATTTCCCAAAATGTATATCAGATTTTCTGTCTTACATTCTTTCTGCTATCATTAGCATTACTAACTGCACCATCTTCCCCACAGAGATATGGAGAAGTTCCGCGGTGGTGTTGGGGAGCACGTGGCGATGACAGCTAACTTAGGAGGCACCGTACTGTTCGGCGCTGCGTTGGCGCTGCAGTACGGGTGGGAGCTCACCCTGGCTGGGCTCTCGGTGGTGCCCGTATCTATCGTCGTGGCCGGGGTCGTGGCTAAGGTAAGGAAAGGAGATAAGATCACGCTTGTAACCCCCGAGCAGTACGAAACATTTCGTGTGCGTGAGGATTGAGTGACCCACGTTTCGCCAATTAGGTATGTTTGTCCCATTTAATAGAGGTCCAACCTATTGCCACCAAATGGGAGCAAATCCAGACTCTGTGACTGATAAAAAAAATGCTGATGGAAACACGTTTTAACAAGAAGACGACAATAATAACCGCATCAGTTAACTAAGAAATATTCTTATTCCAACAACGTTGGAGTAGACGAGTTTTTGGGCGAAAACCACGTCTACGATTATTTTTTGATAGAAGTAATGTAAAAACAAATATGCATTCAGTAAAAAGCAGTTATTTTGAAGTTACAAACAGACAATAAAATTTTATTCATCTGTATAGAAGATAAACTTGAAACTAATTTTACTCATGTTGTCCCCAGTACCAAACCAAATGCTCAAGTAAGGAAGTGTCTGCTTACGGCGCGGCGGGTCGCGTCGTGGAGGAGGCTCTCGCTAACATACGGACTGTGCGGGCATATGCTGGCGAGGACATCGAAGTGGACAGGTATGTTTTACAATATGCCTACAGTGTACAAGGTGGAAGGGGAACTCTTATCGAAGCTGAAAGGCACTCGTTCTCCACGTTATAATTTTTGATGTGAAACAACTATGCGCAAGTAGGCAGTAAAATCGACTCGTGACGGGAAATAGTGTTGCCGCACCCCAATGCCACGTAAAATCATCCTTTTCCCAATGAAATTAAGTTTGTGTTGGATTGATTGTTGATCTTGTTTTGTTTTTGAAGTTCCACGTTGACCACGTTCAGTTTCTTTTTTCTTTCTTTTACTCCATTTTTCGTTATAAAAGAGTGATACGCTGCACTGTCGAAACTTTCGTGGGACGACGTTGCGATGGCGTGCTTCTCTCTCGTGCGTTACGAATTATGTATGGCATACAATGCGTTAATCCATTGCGACGACGCTACGCACTAATGAGACTTCAGCCTTACTTTAACTGTTAGTTACACGTGCCCCAGTTGGCTTGTGTCACTACCTCGCACACTCACCTTCTCTCTCCCTCAGATACACGACGTCCCTCACGGCCGCGTCCCGTCACGCCCGCGCGCGCGGTGTCTGGTCGGGTGTCGGCGCGGGGCTCGGCTGGCTGCTGACGTATGCTCTCAACGCCATCGTGTTTGCTTACGGCGCCATCTTGTGTGTCCGGGATATGGACCTGCCGGTCGAGGAACAGGCGTATCATCCTGGAATTATGGTCACGGTAGGTTGAGTGCTATTGGTGCTTTTCTTTTTATTTGTAGGAGCAGTTCCTGGCTAAATAATAACAGCCGTCCAGGTCGTTATTTAGACTGCTTACCAACCCACTGGAAGGCACAGCAAGTTGAGCGGTCGGGAACGCTATTTCAAGATTCTTCAACCAGTTGTGGCGTTTAATATTTTTTCAAGAAATAATGTTTTAGCTAAACTTTAATATTAAATTTTTTGGAAGATCAAAACATGGTTGAAATGAGTAAGATCAAGAGGGTGATGATGACTTTTCAAAACTAATAGACTACAAAGTTGAAATTCTGGGTTAAATTCCCAGGCTTCTCCGCATCTATCGGATTCCCGTCATCAGGTCGCGGCAGTCTTACTACCATGCTACGTCTTCTCGTCATCATCATCATCATCTTCTTATTCAATTTCAAATTCATTTATTTAATTTGCATTTGGCTTTTCTTATCCTGCCCATGTTTCATGGAGTCAGCCCAAAACGTTCTCTTTCAGCGGTCACGGTATGTACTCCATTTTCAAAAAAAACATTTCCGATACTAGCTCCAATGCAGCACTTTATGCTTATCATGGTTACGTAGCATCAATTCTCCGCTACGGCATTATTATATGGGGAAATTCTGTGGATATTATTAAAGCATTCCGAGCCCAAAAAAAATGTATTCGATCAATGACTAAAGCCCATCCATTACAAAGCTGTGTCCCGATCTTTAAAAAAATAAAAATATTACCACTTCCATCTTTATATATATTCGAACTCTGTATCTTTGTACGTAAAAACTTAACTTTATTTAAAGTACACAATGATGTTGTTTTAAGGAAAAGTCGAAATATCCACAAATTATGTGCACCCCCACAAAGAATTAAACAATTTTCAAATAATGTTTACTGTATGGCAATTCAAATTTATAATAAATTACCTAATGTTTTTAAAAGTCTTAACCTTATGACATTTAAAAAGAAGCTATTCAACTTTCTGTTGCAAAAGTGTTACTACTCAACGAATGAATTTTTAAATGAAAAATTTGATTCAAAATTTAAATTAGACGACGACTTACCTCTTAATAATTGAATGGAGTTTAATTTCTCTCACATTGTATTGTTTTTTTTATTCTGTCTCTTTTCATTGTATTTAATCATTCATAACATTTTTTTTTTTAAATCATTCTTGACATTATATCTAATAACCCTTGACATTGTATATAATCATTCTGGACATTATAATTAATAATCCCTGACATTGTATTTGATAGTAGTTAACATTTTCCTTATTCTAGACATTGTATGGTTTAGTAATAATTTTAATTCATTGAAATATTTGTACGCTGGAAACAGCAGAATATTATGGACATTATATTAAGTGTAACACCTATGTAACAACAACAATATTCTAACAAATAAATTTATTATTATTATTATGTCCTTTATTCATTTATACTCTTGTTTTTTATATTTTTACATATTTCTTACAAAAAAAATAACAAAAAACATTTAAAAATATAAAAAAAACAGGTTTCCGCCGGTAACGAGAGCAGGGTCCAAGCTACCGGTGGTTAGGGCTGCAGAGACAGGAACCTCCTCACAATGCGGGCCGTATCGAGGAGTACTGCCTTCTGAATCTGACTCTTGATCCAACCGCCAAGTGAGAGCTTCGACAGATGTTCGTCGAGGCTCTTGGCCATAAGGCCATTGGCCGTTACGACAATCGGCACAATGATAGCCGAGTCCACATTCCACATATCGACAACCTCGTGAGCCAAGTCAAGATATTTTATTTGTTTCTCTTTCTCAGCTTTCACGAGGTTTTCGTCATGCGGGATGGTAACATCGACTATCATTGCGCGGCGCGCTGATCGGTCTACCACCACTATGTCAGGCTTATTGGCAACAAGTCCTGTCAGTAATGATAGACTGATCCCAGTACAGCGTGACATGGCCTTTCTCGAGAACTGGGTCGGGCACATACTTGTAGTACGGTACCTCAGATTCCACAAGTTTATATTTCAACGCAAGTTGCTGGTGAATAATCCTGGCTACTTGGTTGTGCCTGTGCAAGTACTCGCCGTTAGCCAGACGAGAACAACCAGAAATAATATGTCTGATAGACTCACCCGGACAGTGGCATGCCCGACACACGTCCACCGTCCCGTCCTTCATAATATGTTTCCGGTAGTTGTTCGTTAGCATAACTTCGTCCATAATTGCACAGACAAAACCTTCAGTTTCCCCAAAGAGGTCGCTGAATCGTAGCCAGGACACGGACGCTAGAAAATCTACATCGGGCCCATGAAGAGCCTGGTAGAAGCGACCGTGAAGCACCTTGCCTTGCCATACTTCCTTGCGGTCATCGGTACTAAGTACAACAGGTTTGCGCCAGTTCTCTTTAGCCATGGACAGCGGGGTGAGTACCTTGTCCACTGCGACCACATCTCGGTGCATACCCACCTCGGTTTTCAAAAAATATTCTCTGAGGCTGCACACCTCGCGGTTGTGGAGGGTCTTCGCATTTAAAAAGCCTCGACCCCCGCACTTCCGCGGGATGTACAGTCTCATCACCGATGATCGTGGGTGATGCATCCGGTTTGCAGTCAGCAATGTACGGACTCTCCTATCTAGGGCGTCCAGTTCGGTCTGAGTCCATTTGAGTATGCCGAAAGAGTACATTATAACCGGCATGACCCAACCGTTGAAGGCGCGCACCTTGTTTCCGCCTGAAAGAAGGCTCTTTAATACCTTCTTCAGGCGACCGAAGAAGCGCTCCCTCAACGACTGCTTCATGTCAGCTATGTTAATGCCTAACGCTTCCGACATACCCAAATACTTATAATTTTCGGATGAGGAGAGAGATCTGAGGTGTATGGAATCCGACAGTTGGATTCCCTCGGATTCCATAATCTCTCCTCGCTTTACATACATGACTGCACATTTGTCCACACCAAATTCCATCCTGATGGCGCTACTAAAAGTTTCAGTTACTTTCAGTAGCTTCATCAGTTGTAATTTGTTAGGAGCAAAGAGTTTCAGATCATCCATGTAAAGAAGGTGAGATATGACCTGACCACCTCTCCTCAACCGGTAGCCTAGGCCTGAATCCTCCAGCAATGTGCTTAGAGGATTCAGGGCCAGACAGAACCAAAGTGGACTCAGACTGTCGCCCTGAAATATTCCCCGTTTAATCCACACAGGCTCATCGTTCCCCTGGATCTGTCGACATCCTGGATATCGAAGCACTGTCCTCCATTGCCCCATACACGACTCAAGAAAGGCGCGTAGAGTTGCATCAATCTTGTACAACTCCAGCACCCTCATGAGCCATGTATGTGGCACAGAGTCGTAGGCCTTCTTGTAATCTATCCAACATGTCGACAGATCCTTGCGGGATCGACGAACCTGTTGGCTGATGGCCATGTCGATGAGGAGTAGCTCCTTAGTACCACGGGACCCGTTCCTACATCCATTCTGAGAGGCCGACATAATAGAATTATTATCAATGTGTTTGTTAATTTTCTCTCTCAAAATGGATGTAAGAAGTTTATAGACCGTCGACAAACACGTGATCGGTCTATAATTCTTGGGTTCCGTAGGACTACCTGACTTATGGAGCAGGTGGGTAACACCCGTTGTAAGAAACTCTGGTAGCGACCCAGACTCTAAGCATGACTGGAATTGAGATGCCAGGCAAGTGTGTGAACTACTTAGCCATTTGAGCCAGAAATTGTGCAGTCCGTCCGGTCCCGGAGATTTCCAGTTCGGTAACGGACGAACTGCTCTGGCAACATCTAATGGCGTTATTATAATTTTATCCATTTCTGGTATAGATTCACACACTCGCTCGACATCTCGCATCCAGTCAGCTTCAGTATGACAGACGGGCACCGACCAGATGTTGCGTCAGAATGAACTAGTGGCGGCATCATCTGGACGGCATACGTCTGTCACATTTTGTTCGGGTCGCTCCCAAGCTCTGTATACCCACCTCTCATCGCTCCGGAACATGCGATTCTGCGAGTACCTATCAACCCTACGCTTATACCGCCGAATACGGTTCGCCCATGCATAAACTTTCTGCTTCAGGAAGTCGATGCGCTCTGTGACACGGGACATGTATTCTTGAGGACTGATTCCAGTCCCCGAGAATGCCCGCCTCACAAAGCGCATCACACGTGGTCGTGTGTTGCCCTCCCTGAAGCAGTATAGTTTGCCGAT
The DNA here is from genome assembly GCA_963082945.1 of Cerastis leucographa. Classification (NCBI taxonomy): domain Eukaryota; kingdom Metazoa; phylum Arthropoda; class Insecta; order Lepidoptera; family Noctuidae; genus Cerastis; species Cerastis leucographa. The sequence continues at coordinate 11,194,750 of OY720374.1, read as the reverse complement.
GAGCACCCTGGTCCCGTCGACACGGCACTCGATCCTGCGTTGCCAAGCTGGTACGGCTGGTTTTGGTCGAGTAGCTACGTCATAATTTGGGAATTTGACGTTAGCTAAACGACAGGCCGCTACAGCCCCACAATACAGTATCGAGTGCGTATCAACGAGGTCCTCGCTACTCTCAAAAATATTCTTGAGTTGCGAGTCCAAGGTACACACCAACGCCCTATTTTTCTTATGCATGGGAAGCCGTGGTAAACGGGGCCTAAGTTGGGTAGGAGTGGATCGATACTCGTGAAGCGCATCTTCCAGAGCGCTCCTCAAACGTTCGTTGCACTGGCTACTTACCGTGGCAACCCTATCACCCTCATCTACAGCAGCAAGATTAGACCACGGTGGTATTGCGTCAATAGTTGACGCTTGCACCGCGGTTTGCACCGGAGTCAAGTCGATGTAGTTGCTCGGTACCTCTGAGCGCAGCCTATCAAGCGCAGCGTCGTCCAACATGTGATTGCGTTGGATGACCCGCACCTGATCCGACAGTCGTTGGGCCGAGACGTTGACGGTTGGTTCAAGAACCTGAAAAAGAGACAGCATCCTAACACGGTACGCAGTGAGGTTAGTTCCCCCCTCTGTAGACCCGTAATATGCGCGCATGACGTTCTCGTTTATAGACTGAGTCCATCTCATGCGCTGCACACAACCACCGGCAGCGGGGACCCGGCTCGGGGCCAGTTGGCCCCTAGGTCCGAAGCTTAACGGTGGCCGGCCTCGCCCCGGCCGACGTACAGGTGTTGGCGACGTCGGCGGGGAGAAATATTCGTCGCTGGAACTCGACGCTACTGCCACTGCCGGAGACTCAGGTGATCCGGGGTCCGACGGCGGCGAGGCGGAGCTCAGCGACAAGTCCGGGGGTGGAAGGCGTGCGCGTTGTGATGCAGCTCTGGTTATCATCATCTAATCATGCCATTTTCACAGAATGAATTTTTCCTTTTTGTTTTCGCCGTTAGAATTTTGACAGACGTCATATCTCTGCGATCTTGTTTTTGGCTTATAAATTGTAGTTTCTTTGAGTTCTTTTCAAATATTTTGGGGTTTAAAAGTTTTCTATCCAATATAATCACTGTTGGTTTACAATTTGTATATTAAAATAAATATTTTATAATCAAAAAAGAATAAGAATGATTTGACGTGTTGACGCACACAGAGTTGCCAGCTTATTATTATTATTATTATACTAATCTGCATAGTCCTCATGTAAATTGAGCAATGTCTGGACTTTAAAAGAGTAACAAGTTAACAGAGAACCTCTGAGTTTGTTTCGGCTGTTTCTTCTCAGAGTAGTCAGGTACGAAAAACCGGCACCATCTAGCTTAAAAAAAAAATTACGTGTAAAAGTGTTTACTTGCAAAATAAACATCATTTATCATTTCTTTCATAAGCGTCTTCTAGTGAAAATTAAATAATTTGCATAAGCCTCGCAGCCTCTTGTTGTAACAATTATTTAAAAAACTATTCTCTCTACAGATCCTCTTCCTTACCTTCATGGCAGCCCAAGACGTAGCGATGTGCCAGCCTCACTTGGAGATGTTCAGCGCGTCCCGCGGCGCCGCGCGCGCCCTGTACCGCTTGCTCGAGAGGACCTCCAGCATCAACGCGCTGGAGAGGAAGGGAGTCAAGCCTGAGGTCTTCAGGGGCGACCTGACGTTTGAGAACCTGTACTTTAATTATCCTTCGAGGCCAGATGTTAAGGTTTGTGTATTTTTTTATTGACCCTCAGTAGATAGAATAATCCATCAGAAAACCTTAGTCGGGCACGCGTTGCTGTGGCCGACTTGGAAATCTACGGGATGGAATCTTTCAACTTGCCCTGGAGGAAAAGTACCATAAATACTAGAGACAGCAAATTTTACTTAAAGGTAACATCCTTTATTTTTAAAAAGAAAGAAATCTGAATTAAAAGATTTTTGAAAATTCGCTTGCTACACTCGAGATCCGGCTTAAATCCGAATAAATAACAACCTGTACTTTTATAGCATCAATCGATAGGGTCAATAATAAAGATGCATCTCTCTGAAAAACATGATATTCGAAAACCTTTGAATACGGGTGTTTCTTTTTAAAAAGTGTCCTTTGAGTATTTGCACCAGTATTTAGAGTATTTGCCCTGCAGGTGAGGTTGAAAAAATCCACCCTGTACCTATAAACAGACTTCGAACCCAAGTCGGCCGGAGCAAAGACAATTTCTGCAGATAAGGGTTCATGGACGGCTCAGACCTCAAGCGGCGACGCTGCATACGCAATGCGGCGTCCCCCCACAGACAATGGCCCACCTTCCATCTTGCACCGCATGCCCTATCACCTGCGCACTTGATTATCCATTTACTGCATCAGTGAGCGTGTTCGCGTACCTGTGTTTTAGGCTACCAAATTTGTTTTTTTCATCGATATGATTAGAAGGATAAGTATAAAGAATCGAAAGTAATAACAGCCACGGCAAACGATCTGTAAGGTAAAGCAATGCTTACCGGGGTCAGTTCGGGGTAGGTGACCATCTATTACATACCGATTTCCCACATTATTTTGGAAAGCACGTTGGAAACCCGACGGCTGTTGTTTGTAGATCTTCGATTTGGCAGTCGTGACGGGTAGTGAGAAGCTCACCCTTCACAACACAGACGTGATGTTACGATGTTATGTTATTTTTTTCTTCTTTATTTTATTGCATGGATGAAGGAGCTCGTGGCTTTATGATAACGGCCGCTCGGGTTGACCTTTCGGTTAAGCCGCGCTTGACTAGGTTGGTCCGTGGATGAGTGGACACCCATTACATACCGAGTTTCCTCCGTGCCTAGAAAAACACGTAAAGCGATTGGCATATATATCATAGCCTCGGCTGTCATTTGTAGATCTTTCCAGTCGCTCCATGTTACATTCTGGTTTACAGCTGCATCCGGTTAGACTGGAAGCTAACTCCAACATATTTGAGCAAAAGCAGGCAAATGATGATAAAATTAACCCTCTCTTTCCCTCCCAGGTCCTCCGCGGTCTATCTCTGCGAGTGCGAGCGGGAGAGACGATAGCCCTAGTGGGTGGATCCGGCTGCGGCAAGTCAACACTCCTCCAGCTGCTGCAGCGCCTGTACGAGCCCGAGAGCGGCAACATTACGGTAGACGGACACCAGCTGCAAGCGCTGGATTTACATCACTTCAGGACTAGAATTGGTACGTTATTTGTTAGAGTCGGCGCAAAATTTTTCATTTACATTGCTCTTCATTGCTTATTGCAACTTTTCTTTCAATAACGCCACTTACAACTGTTTCATGCATGTGATCATCATCATCGGCCTAAAGCAGTCCACAGTGTCCTACCTTGCGCTTGCCGATTCGCGGTCTCCATTCAAAAACACGTTTTTTCAATGGTCATCGGTTCCAAGGCTAATATGGCTGACTCATTGCCACGTCAGCTTGCTTATTCTGTGGTTTCATATATCATTCTCTTGCACTTATCCCAATTCGTTTGGAGTCGGCCTAGCATGACTTCTTCTTCCATACTTCTCTATTATTCGTCATCTCATCTGGCACCTCCTTTCTTGCCAAATCATCCTTCACACAGTCTATGCATCGCTCATTTGTTATTTCTCTATTCTTACCCATTCACATTCATACTCAAAATTTTCCTTACTACATCTCAACAGCCCATACCACGACAGCCGGTTACCACAAACCTTTTCATTCACCGGCACCACTTTCAGACTTCCTCTTATGTACAGACATTAAACTACAACGATCTCAGTCAAATTTGTTTAATAGAATTTCAACTTTATCGTTAAAGAATTAGGTTGAGGATTGAGTTTGACAGTTTTGTAGCTGTGCTGGTATCTGTACACATAAATCTTATCTATGTATTCAAACTCTTTCTGTATGCCCTACAGGTGTAGTAGGTCAGGAGCCGGTGCTGTTCTCGGGCACCATCCGCGACAACATCGCCTTCGGGCTGGACGGCGTCAGCGATGATGACGTCATCGCAGCCGCTAAGACCGCGCACGCTCATCAGTTCATCACCAAGCTGGCTAACGTGAGTGTTAAGACTTATATCATAATTCGTGAAACACAGTTTTTAAACTGACAATATGATCACTAACATTATCAATAATACTGGAAACGGGATAATTACCACAGAAACTGTTGTGGAAAGTCTATGATAATCAGCATTTTTAAAACCTCAAACTCAAGACACGATGGTGTCACACCATCAACTTCTAAATTCCAGGCTGCGACTGAGTAATTCCTGATAGAAAAATCCAATAACACTTGGCCCTATCTGGGTATTGGACCCAGGGTCCAGTCAAGGCGTATCAACATATTTATTCCTCGTCTCTTCCTCAGGGTTACAACACAATGCTGGGTTCAGGCGGATCGCAGCTCTCAGGCGGTCAGAAGCAGCGGCTTGCGATCGCACGCGCGGTCCTGAGGCATCCTGCGATCCTACTGCTGGATGAACCGACGTCTGCCCTTGACCCGGCTGCTGAGAGACAGGTATGGTCAAAGTCATTATTATCATCAACATATGCCACGACTAGACAAAAATAATTTAATAATTAACTTGCAAAAAACCAACATAATGCACTTTTATCAACGCACATCAATACCGAATATAGTGATAGAATATAATAACTGTAGTATAAACCAAGTAAAAATTGCAAAATTTCTAGGTATACTGTTGGATAGCCAGTTGACTTGGAAACCTCAAGCAGAAGAAGTTTGTAAAAAACTAAGCGTATCTGCGTATGTCCTATATAATCTAGCAAAAAAAGTTAATACCACCACGACAGTAGTAGCATATCATGGACTAGTCGCGTCCATTTTAAGATATGGAATAATCTTTTGGGGAAATTGTACTCTGCGAGAACAGGTGTTCAAGGCTCAAAAACGTTGCGTAAGAGCAATGCTTAATATGAAAATGACAGATAGTTGCGTTCCAGTGTTTAAGACCCTCAAACTTTTAACTTTCCCGTGTATGTATATTTTAGAAGTCGCAATTTTCGTTAAATGTAACAAGAACCTTTTCCCAACAATGTCAGAAACTAGGAATAGACCTATAAGAAGTCAGTATAAGAACTTGCTGAATGTTGAGAGATGTAATACTGCTTTGCTCAAAAAAAGTGTTATTAGTATGGGCCCAATCATTTTTAATAAAGTACCCAATATTATTAAAAATGACACATTACAAAATTTTAAAAAGAAACTGACTTCATTATTAATTGCAAAATGTTATTATTCAGTAAATGACTTTTTAAATGATACAGACTTATCTATTGAATAATATTATGTATAATATAAAGATTTCATTAATACTACTTAATTTTTTTGTCTTCATTTATTCTGATTTTACATATTTTTTTTTTTTTTTACAACTGTACCTAAATGATGTCTTTGTTTTAACTTAACCGATTTTGTATATTTTAATTAATATTAACATACTTATTGATGTCATTATTTAAATTTGTATGATTTTATTCCAAGTAGTAGATTTTAAAATTATGTTTTCTTTTATGTGGAATGGAATATTAACCGACTAGTACTTTAACTCGAAACCATTATTTCAATTAAGTTATAAATTTCTTTAATGTTTGCATGCCTAATTTATGGTAAATTGTACAAGGCTCACCAATTTTACTTTTTACACCTTATTTTATGTACCTACAATTTATGCAAATAAATTTTACTTTACTTTACTTTACTTTACTTAGAAAGAGACACAAAAAATAGAGAAGTAGGGAAGAAGACGTCCTCTTGCGCCAATTCCAGATAAACTTGGATGAGGGCAAAAGAATAATGATAATGAAAATTATCCCGGTCTTCTTTCTTATCACAATGGTCTGAGAGATGGCCATTATTATGTCATCAGAACTATCAAAGCACACACAGCTATCAAAAACATATGTGCAATTTACAACCGATGTGTCTGTTTTTGCTTGTGCCAATCTCGACTCTTCACCTGTCCCCACCACTGATTCATGATGTCAAGGTTTTGCTTCAACTTTTTAAATTTTTAATTCCGGACGAAAGAAGAGGGGTGTTACAAGTTCTGTGTATAGATCTATGTGTCTGTCTGTAGCATTGAGCATCGAAAACGGATAAACCGATTTTGTCTTATTTTTTTTGCGGGATTATTTCTTAAACGTGCCACTCCCACCAGGTCCAAGCAGCACTCGACGCAGCGAGCGTAGGCCGCACCACCCTGGTAGTGTCCCACCGTCTATCAACCATCGTCAACGCAACGCGCATCATATACATCGAGCAGGGAGCAGTCCTGGAACAAGGCAGCCACCAGGAGCTCATGGACAAGAGAGGGATGTACTGGAGACTGCAGCAGGAGGATATGACCAACAAGTAAGTGTGGCAAGCATGGACCAGCGTGTATATGGGGCAGAAAGCCATTAAAAGCAGTGAAAGCCTAAGTAGTGTGACCATCGGACTGCCAAGTCGATAGGTCTCAACTTCCCAAGTTCGAACCAAAGACCCACACAGCTCTGATTTTTCGGATTCATATTCATATTATACATCATAATAATCACTTGCTTCGATGAAGGAAAACATCGTGAGTAAACCAGCATTTTTGAGAGATATTTCTCGACGACATGTAGAGATGGGTGGCATAATAACTCTGACACCAGGTTAGGATCAATCACACAATAAAGACAAGAAGAAGGAGCCATGCAGGCAGGTATCAGGAGCTCATGTCACAACTTTCTACACAAGAACCGAGGTCTTTACCATCAAACCAAGCAATCATTAAACAAAGCCTGTTTTCCAGGAGTATCGCGAACACGCTGTCTTCGGAACCGGAAGTAGATGATGACGACGTCACCGGCACCGACGATGTGAAACACTTCACGCGCTGCATCAGCAGGCAGTCTACTCGAGGTATCTTTACTACTCAATCATGTATCTTTAAGAATTATATGAGCAGTAAAGCTGACACTATTGCCTCGTTGGTCGTAAGCGTAACTGCTGAGCATGAGGTCCTGGGTTCGAGACCCAGATCGAGCAAAGTGTTATTGGAACTTGCCACGAAGTCTGGAATTTTATCTATTGCTATTCGTACTTGATAGATAGACACAGCCTGCCCCCTATTACATTCATCATAATTATACAGGGACTTAAGAATGACTGGCAAAATGTGGGTGTACTGTTAGGTGCACCGCCTATCCCTTTAGGGATAACGGGAGCGATGTTATCATCACCTACATAATGAAGACTATCTATAAGACTGTTGGATTTGCAACGTTCAACTTACCATCGAAAGTTTAAAATCCAAAAGTCACGCTTAATATTCCAGGTACATTTGACAACGTCGTTGAAGTGTTTTTTACTAAGTTGTGTGTTTCTCCGTCAGAGTCCCTGCACCGCTTCGCTCGCAGCTCCATCCGCATGAGCACCGTGTCGTCCGCGCACGTGCCGTACGCCGCCGCCGACGCGCTCAACCATATCGTGAGTAACTTCATCAGCCTGTCCTGTATCATCATCATGATCTGTCTGCCTTTTCCCAACTATGTTAGGATCGGCTTCCAGTCTAACCGGATGCAGCTGAATACCAGCATTTTATATGGAGCGACTGCCTATCAGACCTCCACAACCCAGTTAGTACTGGGTAATACGATACGCCTTGGAAAAACTGGTTGTCAGCCACTGACTACCAGTTACGAATCTCAAAGATCTACAAACGACAAACTAGGACCAACGGCATAACATGTTTTCTGAGGCACAAAGAAAACTCGATATGTAATGAGGTCACCCATCCACGAATCAACAGAGGCAAGCGCGGCTTAACCTAACGAGCAACCTGAGGGGCATCACCATCATCATATGCCTGCCTTTTCCTAACCATGTTGGAAAATATCAGCGTTAGCATGGGGTGACTGCCTATCTAAACGTCACAAACCTATGGAACTGGGTATTTAAGTAATAAACTAGTTGTCGGACTACACCACGCAAACCCAGTACAGGTTGGTAGATGTCACATGTCTTCTAATTTTCGGTCCGAACTAGGGCATACCGATCTCTTCACGATGTTTTCTTTCATTGTTATGAGAGCAGTTGGTGATAATGGAAAACAGAAGAACGAAACATCAGCATGTCCTAGCCCAAAAAAAAACGGGCCATAGCACAGGGTTCCATAGCCCCAAACAATATACTAACAATATTTTGAACGGTCATTCATTAGTAAACTTCCACTCAACCGCAAAACTAAATTTGTTTTTCATAGTAAGTTAATGAAAAACAAAGTTACTGCTGCAGTTTGGTGAAAAAGTCCCATATCTCAAAAACTAAATATCAAATCTTATTCAAACCAATTTTCGTTGAAAGTTTTTTTTACGTTCTACATCCCCATATTTTATTCAGAATTTTTCTCTTCTTACTTTAGAAATTAGAGGAGGGGGGGACACACGTTTTACCACTTTGGAAGTGTCTATCTTTCAAAAGATTGACTTAAAAAAAAAATTGTTTTAGGAACCTATATGTCATTTTTAAAGACCTATCAGACACCCCATACGTATAGGTTTGATAGTTTTTTTTATTTTTTAGTTTTAGTTCCATGGGGGACAGACATGACGAATCTTTTTAGGGTTCCGTTTTTCGCCATTCGGCTACGGAACCCTAAAAAAGACATCTGACATCCAGAAACTGCACTGGGACCTCTAGGTTGATCATGGCTCACTGTCAGACCCTGTCTCTCAGCAGTGAGAGCGTCATAGGCTAATAATTTATACCGGCCTCATCTAGTTTAATAAAAAGACGACGTGTAAAATTACTTCTTAATTTGCAAAATAAACATCAATTACCCGCAGAAGCTAACCCCTCCCCCTCCTCACTTTCCTCAGGAACCAGACGAAGACGATGCGGAGCCCGAACAAGATGAGGAGCCCTCAGTGTCCAGCTGGTCTCTGCTGCAGCTGAACGCTCCGGAGTGGCCGCTGCTGACGGGCGGCGCGATAGCTTCCCTGCTGATAGGAGCCACCATGCCGGTGTTCGCGCTTCTCTTCTCGCAGTTGTACGGGGTGAGTAGACACAGCTTAACCAGGTCAACATGACCTCTTCACTGGGACATGTGTCCAGCAGCAATACAGCCTGTTTATAGAAGATATGACATGACAGTGGATTCAAAATCTCGACACTGGTCTGCATGGTTTGTTTATAAATATTTAGCCATGGTTATAAAGGGTGTTAATTGACCCTTAACGAAGCCGAAACGCATTTGTTCTCCCTAAACTATACCTGGGAAATTTCTATTTACGGAGATATTGAAGATCGAAGTTCCATCTTTCTATAAGTTTTTTTATATGCAATTTTTTAAGACTTTACATTAAATACTTCCATGACTCGAAATGATTTTTGCGTAGTGTCACTTAGTTTCATGTACAGAGCATACATTTCCCATTCATCGACGCGCAACAGACTTGAAACCGGCCATGAAACAAAAGCGATATAATTACGGATAGTGACGGCATTTTAATTTTTTGACGAATCAATCGAAACCGCCCTCGTTTCGTTTCGAACGTCGCGGACTCGAGATAATGTAGTGACACGTGACCGGCTCAAACCCACTTCAATAAGCGTGGTCACTTCTAAGCTTCTTCTTATGACTCGTGTTCTTTCTCCAGATGTTCGCCTGGTCAGACAAAGCCGCTATCTTATCACAGTCGCAGCTATACGCGAGTCTGTTCGCTGGCGTCGCGGCGGTGTGTGGGCTAGTGACCTTCTTGCAAGCGTGGTTATTCAACGTAGCTGGATCCAGACTGACGGACAGGCTGAGGCAGAAGACCTTTAGGAACTATTTAGTGCAGGTATGTAAATACTCATAACATCACGCCTTTAATCCTCAAAGCATTAGGCAGAGGTGTATGTAATAGTACACCCACATTCCGCCAGTTATGTTCAAACCCCATTGAGGAGAGCTTATTGCCATCGACCGGGCCAAAACCATTCTGCGTAGCTGCTGAAACTGCAGCTGTGGCTGGAAACGAAATATTTACCATGTTTACTATTTGTTTTGAGTTCCCAATGTTATATCCCGTTTCCAGTGTTAATGAGATTGTGAGTGACCATGACAGTTTAAAAACGTATTTCCGTAGCTGCTATTGAGAAATTCCTAATTCTTTGATTTTAAAAACAGCAGGTGCTACGAACAATAATGCATTCATATAATATGGAATTTGTTTTTCTTGTCAGGAGCAAGGTTGGTTCGACTTGTCCCAGAATTCTGTCGGCGCATTGTGTGCGCGACTAGCCACCGACTGCGCGGCTGTGCAAGGAGCGACTGGTGAGTTTATTACCCGAAAATTTTATATTCATGGTAAAAATAGCTTATCGATGGCTTTCAACACTGTTAAAAAAATATTTTTCCGTGAAAAAGTACACTTTTTAGCGTCAAACGAAATATTTGTGCCAACTAAATGTCATGTTTTTCTTCACTGTTAAATAACACTGACTTTCTTTGTACTTGCTGCAATAAAATAATTTAAAAGGATGGAGTTCGTCAAGGAAGCGTTTTAGGACTTGCGTTACTTCTCTTTAACCTTTGTTCTCCTCCACAGGTACTCGACTGGGCACGGTGCTACAGGGCGTGAGCACGATGACTCTGGGCGTTGGACTCGCCATGTTCTATTCCTGGAAGATGACCCTCGTCAGCCTCCTGTCTGTGCCTTGTGTGAGTATCTCACCTCTCTTAGGAGTCTGAACTGTGCTGTTACTTTTATTTTTCCTGTCTTTTTCGTTATTGTGTAATAACGTAGAAGACAAGAAAAATAAAAGTAAAGGTTAGGCGCTTACCACACGGTTAGCGCCTAACCTGGTGTCAGAGTTTTTATGCCATCCATGGGCCTCTGACTTGGCTTTACATGCCGCCGAGAAATATCTCTCCGTCATGTTAGTTTACTCACGATTTCATTCACCGAAACAATTAAAGTGAGTGAGTAGTTATTTTACCTGTGATTTTGTATCTCTGCTAAAATTATAGCAATATTTATTAGTTTAACATTTAGATTGCTGTTGACTTGCCCCTGACAAGGCTATTATTATAATAGTGGCCTTTATTCCTGCGCCAATAAAGTTCCTCACTAGAAAGTGGCGAAGGGCGTTTGGGGTTAATGTCTCTTGTTTTTGTGCTTTGTAATTTTGACATTCAAACAGCGCTGATTATCAACCTTATTTGAATGACTATACTATGACCATGATTTGTTATGATGTTTTTATTTTAATGTTTTTATTTTTGATTTTTATTGTTTTTTTTTTTACTTTTTATTTAAAAAAACAAAAAAAAACGTTGCCCCACACTAGGAATTTCTCCTATATCGTGGGTGCGTTTATAAACATTTAAACTCACATACACAAACAGCCAGACCCGGAACAACTATCTGTAGGCGATACAAATATTTGTTCCGTGCGGGGATCGAACCCGCGACCGCAGCGCAGCAGTCGATCGCTAAACCACTGCGCCAACCGTGTAGTCGATAATTCGTATATTAAGTTGCTACTATCAGCAATAAAATGACTTTGAAGGACTGTATCTTTATCAACAATTGTTCGTATACCATTTAACACAATGCGTATGTCTCCCAGGTGATGGGTGCCATCTACCTCGAGGGCTTCGTGAACAAGCGCGCAGAGAGACGCGAGCGCGCGGCGCTGGAGCGCGCCAGCCGCGTGGCCACGGAGGCCGTGCTCAGCGTGCGCACCGTGCACGCGCTCGGTCAGTATGTCTAGCATCACGTCATCTCCGAACGTTAAGGCATAGGTGCACCTAATAGCTTTGTACATACGCTGAGATTGTACCTGTTATGTTGCAATTTCCTTTAGTGCCAATAGTTTGCCTAGCTAAACACGTGAAGTTTATCAGACCAGTTTTTCGAAAGTCTACAGACTTGGAAACCTACAAAATAAATACAAATTTGGAAACCTCCGATAATACTGCGTGACTTTGGAATCAAAATCAGGACGTTATTATTCAGTCGCACTAGGGACCATTAGACTAACTAGACAGTTCCATACCGGTACTAGGGAAAACTCTTCAGTAGTAGTTTTGGTTCCGAATTTAGCACGGACGCTGTTCCACAGAGTGTCTCCATTGACAGAGACAAAGTTTCAAAATTTTAACCTGCTGCTGTACTTCTTGATTACTAGAAAACTTAAACACTGTTATTCAGCTACAACCGGTTGTACTGGAATCCGACACTGACAGAGTTGGGAGAAGGCTAGATAGATGATGATCTATTACTATTTTATAGAGTTCATATTACATACCGAGTTTCCTCCATGCCTCGGAAAGCACATTAAGTTGTTGGTCCCGGCTGTTATTTGTAGATTTTTGACAGTTGTCACAGGTGGCTAGCAAGTCTGACAACCAGTCTTACCAAAGGGTATTGTTTAACCCAGTACTAACTGGGTTGTAGAAGTCAGATAGGCAGCAGCTCCATGTAAAATACCGGTATTCAGTTGCATCCGGTTAGACTGGATGCCGACCCCAATATACTTGGGAAAAGGCAGGCAGATGATGAGGTACCTAACCCATTTCTTTTACCCCCGACAGGTGTAGAAGAGACCATCCTGTCCCGCTACGCGCGGTCGCTGGCGGAGGCGGCGGCGCGCTCGGCGCCCGCGCGGCGCGTGCGCGGCCCCGTGTACGGCGCCTGCGTGTGCGCGCCCACGCTCGGCTACGCCGTGTCGCTCGCCTACGCCGGCTATCTCATAGCCAGGGAGGATCTGCCCTACGAGTACGCCATACTGTGAGTATACAGCTGTCTAATACACCGTACGAAGGAAACAAATAAATCAAAAAAAGTATTTATTAGTCTCACACAAAAAAAGTGGTTAAAATTAACAAAAAACAAATAGTATCAAAAGTAAACATAAGAAAAAAAATAAGACAAATTAAAGTGGCCCTGTACGAGACCAAAAGGCCCCCATCTCAGCATGTTCATACCGAGACCCCACCGCGCTTCAGGTAAAAGCGCCCATGAAATTCAAACATTCTTCAGGTTTTTTTGCATTTTGCCAGTCAGTGTCAGGCTGTATAATATGTTGAACAAAATATGATTCTCGACCCTTATACCCAGAAGTCTGCAATCTGACAACCTGGCCTCATCAATAGCTGTCCTTATACAGTAAATTATCCAGCCAGATTGTGGAAATGCTCTTTGTGACGGTGTTATTCACCTGCATCCGGTTACACTGGAAGCCGACCTCGTCGTATCTGTATAGGGTTAATAAGAACAGGGTGTAAAGTTCTTCAAGAAGAAGAAGATCCTCCATAGGAAAGTAAGGATCCTCAGACCAGACGGGTGTTATATCTGGTGGCTAATGTCCGACAGTTGTTGTCGGGTTTTTCTGTATAGTCTTAAAAGTCGCGGATAAGTTTTAATTGCGCGATTGACAATTATGTTAGTTCTTCATGTCCGTCATAGATGGCGCTGTAATACTATTAGTAATACAACAGCAATATAAATTTATTTTCAGGCAACTTTGGCCCATACATACCTTAGAGACTAACATACATGAGATAAAATACAATTTGTGGTAATAATGCCGCTACATCAGTACTAATCTCCCGTTTTCTCTCTGCAGTGTATCAGAAGCGTTGATCTACGGCGCCTGGATGCTGGCTGCAGCGCTGTCGTTCGCGCCAAGCTTCGCGGCTGCGCGGCGGTCAGGGGCCAGGATTATCAACGCGTTAGAGAGGGAACCGAAGGTCGTCACTGAGGGAACTGCTAATGATGAAGCGGAATGGGTAAGAGAAATGATACACAATTCACTAAACGTGTGTTTTTAAACTGACATGGTCACTAAAGAAAAAATTAAATTAAATTTTTTAAAATCCCCGACACAAAAAACCTCTAAAAAACCATAAATAAAATAATCCAAGCGTCATAGCGTCGGGGGTCCGCTTTGTTTTGTGCTTGTACTAAGCGATCTACTTAGCGGTCCCCCGACGCAACGACGCTCGGATTATTTTATTTATGGTTTTTCAGAGGTTTTTTGTGTCGGGGGTTTTTTAAATTTTTAATTTAATTTTTATTTCATGCTTTTTAAACTTATATTATTTTATCTTAGCCTTGACTGTCTTGTACTCAGTGTTGCGCCTCTTCTCGCTAATTTAAGAAAACAGCGAAAGTTATTAGTCAAAAAAACCCGAGCTTCTAGGGGGGAGCGGGGGGGATGCAGTCGCCCCCCCCCCCGGCGATGTCCATGGCTACAAGTAACAAGATTTCAAATTTCGAATCGACCAGACCTGTGGAAGTTGTTTATTTCCCTTCAACTAGAAAAGAGATGATAACCTTCAAACGGCTGAGCAGATGTTCTCTAAACATAGCTAAGAACACTCTCGATTAAAACACCTTTCAAACGAAACCAATTTTATCAAAATCGGTTTAGGAGCTACGATACCACAGACAGACACACAGATACACAGACACACAGATACACACGTCAAACTTATTACACCCTTCTTTTTTGGTCGGGGGTTAAAAATAGGTTTATGTGGCACAAGCCACAAGTGCACACAACACAACATAAGTAACAAAAAACTAACACTATTATAAACACTGAAAACTGCTGCTCTGCGTGTCGCGGGTTCGATCCCCGCACGGAACAAATATTTGTATGGCCTACAGATAGTTGTTCCGGGTCTGGCTGTTTGTGTATGTGAGTTTAAATGTTTGTAAACGCACCCACGATACAGAAGAAATTCCTAGTGTGGGGAACGTTTAAAAAAACTCTGAAAACGGGATACTTACGCAAAAATCAAATCGAATCGAGTTGTGAGTGACATTGGTAACGGTACCAAGCGCAAAAAATGAACAAGAAAGGGGTAGACCGATTTGTCGGCTCATATGCATGCTCTCTGCGCACCCGCAATAACTTCAGTTGAACCGTGATCATGGCGCAAAAAATATAGTCAATAAAAACTCATTATTATTCCCATTCTCCTTCCAGTCTGCAGAAGGCGAGGTGACCTTCTCCAACATATCGTTCAGCTACCCGTCGCGCCCGAACGTGCCAGTCCTCCGCGGACTGTCCCTGAAGGTTCCCGCCAAAGCCACGGTGGCGCTGGTGGGCCCCAGCGGCTGCGGCAAGTCCACGCTACTCAACCTGCTAATGAGGAGCTACGATGCTGATGAGGGCACTGTGGTGAGTAGACCATCATCTTTTACCCGGAAGCTAGAAGTCCACTGTGGTGGTAGTCGACCCGAGCGGCTGCACAAAAGTGTTCTTATATTACCTTTAAAATGTGCTTCATCATCATCAGCCCGCTTTCCCAAACTATGTCGGGATCGGCTTTCAATCTAATCGGATGCAGCTGAATACCAGTATGTTACATGGAGGGACCACCTATCTGACCTACACAACCCAGTAACTGGTTAACACGATACCCTTTGGTAATACAGGTTGTCAAACTTTCGGGATTCTAACTGCTTCTCAAAGATCTATAAGTTACAGCCGGAACCATCGGCTCAACGTACTTTTCAAGACACGAGACCTTTACAAACATAATCTACCTTTTTCCAGAGCCTAGACGCCAAGGACATAAAACGCGACCTCACCCTTCCCCGCCTACGTGCGCAACTCGGCCTGGTACAACAAGAGCCCTCTCTGTTTTCGCGCAGCATCCAGGAAAACATCGCCTACGGAGACAACGCAAGGGATGTTCCTATTGAAGAGATCATTGACGCAGCCAAGCAGGCTAATGTGCATAGTTTTGTTAGTGGACTGCCTATGGTAAGTGCAACATGTTGAATGCTATATGCCATGCTATGTCCCAAAAATATTAATAAAATCGATAGAACTTATTTAACACAATGAAGAGCAACTCTTACAATTATTAAAATTTCTAGATTTATTTTGGTCCTAGCGTGTGTGCTGCCTTTAGTAAAATACATAAGCTACAGTTCCGTTTTGCAAAGGATCGCTCAACAACTGACGCACGCATAAACGATAGCGCATAATAGGATTTAGGATGCATGTGGCATTACTTAGGGCGTCTTTTGGAGTTCTCCAAAGCATTTCATTGTGTTCTTCATGAAATATTAATCAGGAAACTGCTTCACTATGGGATCAAGAATACCTTTCTAAATCTTCTTACTTCATTCTTTAGTAATAAAATTCAGAATCTTAATTTTATTACTAAAGAGTTGAGTGAAGTTAATGGAAAAGATTTCCTAAATTTGTAGTTATAGTGGGAGTCCCGCAGGGCTCAATCCTTGGACTACTTTTGTTTATATTTTTATAATTTACTAATCTGAAGTCTCTTTCTAAACGTGCGTTGATTAACTCAAATAATTATGAATTTTATTAGTTGTGGACACGTCATTTATAAAGTCACAATGTATGCCAAATTGTAGATATGTTGTCATCATACTTCATCATTCTCTTGGACTCGGCGCAGCATGTCTTCTTCTTCCATACTTATCTATTATTGTCTATCCATCGTTTCTTTGGTCTTCCTCTACTCTTACGTTACCCATCCACATTCATACGGAAACTTTCGTCACGACATTGTCCTCATTTACGTACGAACGGTTAAAATCCAATAGCTACGACGAATAGAAGACACATGATCTGATCACTTCCTCTCCCGCAGGGCTACGCCACAGTGCTGGGCAGTGGCAGCGCGTCGTCGCTGTCGGGCGGACAGAAGCAGCGCCTCGGCATCGCGCGCGCGCTGCTGCGCCGCCCCGCGCTCTTGTTGCTGGACGAGCCCACCTCCGCGCTGGACGCGACCAGTGAGAAGGTATGTATTAGTATTTGTTGTTTTCCGCTTTATGGAGGACAGAAGTACCAGTGTACCCGTTGTAATAGTGAGAGTGTGTGCTCCATCATCATACAAGTTCTCAGAAACACTTCGCTGCTAAGTTCAAATAATTTATTTTTACTAGTATGCTCAAAATTCACAAGTCATCTATCCTTACGTAGTAGTCGGGTTGTAGTTCGATCCATATGCTGGGTACTTAGCACCGAAAGTGTCATTTTAGAAGTTTTAACCAAATAACCGAATTTGAATTTGAATTTGAACCATTTCTGTTCTTCTTCGGCATTTCATTGTTTCTGTTCGCCCTTCGACCAGTACTTCAGCCACAGCACAGCGACCACAATAATAACAATTTCCTTTGCTCTCAGACGGTACAAGCAGCGCTCGAGGCGGCGGCTGCAGACCGGACTACCATCATCATCGCACATCGACTCGCCACCGTACGACATGCTGACGTCATCTGCGTCATCGATAAAGGTAACATTTCTGGAACTCCATGAGAATGATTGCATGCAACGTGTGCTGACGAGCTCGGGTCTTAATAATAACAGCCGCTCGGATCAATCTTCAGGTGGGAGGTGGTTGGGTGATCACCCATTACATACAGAGTTTCATCCCTGCTTCGGAAAGCACGTTAAGCCATTGGTCTCGGCTGTCAATGTTAGATCTTTGAAGCCAAAAGTCTGACATCCCGTATTATCAAGGGGTATCGTATAACCCAGTTACTGGGTTTTGGAGGTCAGATAGGCAGTCGCTACATGTAAAATACTGGTACTCAGCTGTATCCGGTTAGACTGGAAGCTGAACTCAACATGGTTGGCAAAAAACTAGTCAAATTCCAATTCAAATGATTGCATTTCAAATAAACATCAAACGATGAATGTGATATTTAACACGTTACACCTTATGTTACAGGCGTAGTTGCAGAGAGCGGTTCGCACGACGAGTTAGTGAAACGCCGCGGTCTATACTGGACGCTGTTGCAGCAACAAGGACCCGGTGACCACGCAACGTGACGTGCAACGTGTAACCTAGCGAAACATGTTGCAGCAACAAATTGACTGATTTCCTGTATAGAATAGTAAATTGGCTTAGAATAGTATATAGCTTATAAAGGCTTGAAATTACACCATAAAATACATATTTACACATATCGTGTCAAAGCGTAAAGATTCTAGATGCTGCACACATTCGGTTTCACCAATCAAGTTATACAAAACCAGTTTATGCGGATCCTCATTGTATTAGAAATCTATACATATCAAGGCCATGTTATACTGGAAATGTATAATTTAATGTGTCGCTGTGAAAAGCCATTTGGGTTAACATTTGTCGTTACTTTTTCGAGTAACATTACACTTAAGTGTGGCCAGCATTAAGCATACGACCGATATTGTAGATCAGTATGATATAGAAAATTAAAGCAATGCATTCTGAAAGCTGGCAACGACAGAAATTGGTATCAAAGAGTTTTAAAAGGCTTATAGAGCGGACATTGGAATATTTTAATTTTTTTTTTTAACTCACGAATGCTACCTGGCAAGCGGGCGTGTAAAACTAGACACCGATTTGTTACTAAATAGTAACAAATAATGGACTACAATTTACAGTCGCTTGTAAATATTTGAATGTCTTTGGTATCAAATATTCTGAAATTGGTGTTGTAACGGTTTTAACGCTTAAAAAGCGTTCAAAAAGTATTTTTTTTACAGCTATTTTAGTGCAAAACAGAGCGACATATCGCTATTTAATTTAGTAATACTGAACTAATTGACAGCTATTTGCAATGTTGCCAACTTACAGAACTGCAGCACTCTTATAAATGTGATAGTAATAGTTCTGCCAGCTGTGAATATAAACTGATAATATAAGTTCAATTAACGTATTATAGTAATAAGTTATAAAGTACATATCGTAGAACTATGTTATGTGTTCAATCGCTCTTTGGCTTGCGAGCTTTCGTATATAGTACTAATTGTTCTATTGGCGCGCGAAAGTTTTGCCGCCATCTTGTATTTTGAAAACTATTTCCACAGGCATTGGTCTAGTGGTCTCATGCGTTCTCTGATTCCTAAGTCGTGCAAGGAATTTCTCAGTGGCAATTTCCTGCGACTAAACTACTGGATATTTTCGAATCATTTTTTGTATGCAGACTTGGAGTCTGGGAACATCATGAAGTATCGTAGTTTAATTTGTCATATTTTCAGCACCATCTGTGTAATAACTAGGTAAATTGTCAAACCAAATATCTATGAATATTTTTATGTGACGTAAATTAATGCAAGCCAAGAATACACAGTCATGTTTGTCAGTGACTTGCCAAGGACTCCCAGTCGATGATTTAACTCGGTAAATGTGCCTCAGTCACAAGAACTAATATTTATTCATAAAACAATTTGAGGGAGTGCTTTTATGTGTTAACATACCTACTTATTATGAAACTCATACTTTCTATACCTACAAATAATAAAATTGAAGTATCTGTTAGTAATTTCAAAATAACAGCTTCTTACTGAATGCTTATGAAAGTATAGATGGTACTTTTTTTGTCTGTCTGTTTGTGTGTTTGTTCCGGCTAATCTCCAAAACGGCTGGACCGATTTTAGCCGGGACTTTTTCTGGCAGATAGCTGATATTTTCAGCAAGCAGACGTTGGTTGTGTATGTTACTGACATGCATATTCTTGGCTTTAAGATTTTTTGGTAAAATAGGTAAGTTAAACTGAATACATATTTGACTGTGATTGTGAGTCTCTTATATTTATTATTGTAACTTGTGTGGAGTGAGCTGTCCGAATTGCTATACGGCAACATTTCGTTTGTTTGCGAGAATGACATATCACTATCAATTTCATAACTCTAAAACTAAGAAATATACTAAAAATATTTTCAGTAAGTATATTGGCAATACTATTTTTGCAAAGATTTATTTTCAAAAGATGATAGGTTTATTTTAAGTAAATTGTTACTTCATTTTATACTTAATTTCGTTAATTATTATTTTATATTCAACTACAAGCAACATCGAAAAATCTAAATTTTTGAGTTATGTTACGACAAGGATGTCGCGAACGAGCGCAGTAACATTTATTATGTAGTCTTGTTGTGACACAGAAACTATTAAAAACAATTTGTACAAAAATAACCGACAGTTGAACAAAAAAAAAAAAACTTTTTTAATTTTTTTTTTTTTAAATTGAAATAAAACATCCAAATAAGTACTTACCTTACTTTCGGACAGCGGCGATAATTATAAGTTTAATAAGTATTATAGATTTAATTAGACAATAATTTACTTTTAAGTAAGAAATCAAAAACATTCTTATTTTTTTTAAGAACTTTAACAAACAAATGTGATTATTGCAAGTAGTAAGTATGTAAGTTTTTAGACAAAAATAAAACACTTTAAAAATACATGTATATGTTTTATTGATTTAAATATTTATTTACAATTAGGCACACCTCTGCTTAACCCTGCAGAGATTCCATGCGTGATGTTATATTATTATTTGCAATTATTTTGCCATCGAAAAACATATTGGAAGATGGCTAATTTACAATAAACTTCATTCTGTTGCCCTTATCCCAATTATGTCTTCTTCTTCCATACTTCACTATTCTTCGTCATCTCATCAGACACCTCCTTTCTTGCCATATGATCCTTCACACAGTCCATCCATCGTTTCTTTGGTCTTCCTCTGCAATTTTTATAGCCGTAATAAAAGTTAATGAGTTTTGAGTATGAACTCGAAACTTTCCTCACCACATTTTTCTCATTTCTCCGCATATTATGCAAATGCCACGACAAACGTCATATTTACACTTATTAATTTTTTACTTTTACTTTAATATAATACAATACTGTCTACCCGTACCTGAGTCACACAGGTGCAATGGTTATATATCAAAACATCGAGATTATCTACTCTAGTTTATTATCAATTTACAATACATAATTGTGATGTCACTATAAATTCTCTATAAGTTTTTTTTTTCAACTTTTTGAATTGAAAGCTTCTTACAACAACAGTACAAACCTAACAATACGAGCCGTGTCTAGAACATTGACATAATCAATGATATATAAACTATTTTACGTTGTTGTATACGTTGCCCGCGCTCTGTAGTGGCAAGATGATACTAAGGTACTTGCCGGAGTGACATTTAGTCACGTACGAACCAGCGCCGCGGCCGTACGTGATATTCAATTATCTTACTTGAAAAAGTTCTCTTAATAAGAAAAGAAAATGCCGTCCTGTATTTTTAGGAAATGTTTTAACTATACTGCAACTGTGAAAGATAAAAAAATATCATTTCATACGTAAGTATCAAGTAAAAATGTATTTTATTTTATTTTTTTCGATGCCTTTAATGGCGGCTGACGCCTGAGGTAAGTCACGTGCTTTTGTACGCGCTCGGCCAATGAGCATGGAGCACAGAATGACAATGCAATTAAAGAAATATATTTATCTCTCTCTAACAACAGGAATTCCGTAGATGACATTTAATTTTCCTTCCCTCTCTTCGTGCGTCTATTTAGCTGTCTAGCTATCTATAGGTATTTACGCTGTTTTCGAGTGCCGTGATGTTCATCATGACGCGTCTATTTATAATACGTCATTGGACATAATATACTAATTTCATGGCCCAGAAGTACTGCTTTCTGCACAATGACAGCTGTACTCACGTCACGAGTTATCATTTATATTTTCTATTTTTACACAGGCTATCTATATGGCAGCAGGTTAGAGCCTAACCTGGTGTCAGAGTTTTTATGCCGTCCATGGGCCTCATGGGCATGGCTTTACACGCCGTCGAGAAATATCTCTCGAGGCATGCTGGTTTCCTCACGATGTTTTCCTTCACCGAAGCAAGTGATAATTATACAATACGTACAGACAGCTTCATTATGTGCTAACCCGTCTACAGTCCCGCCGAGTACGCCAGGGGGGTAACTACTTAAAAACGCTGTCTGTACATGAATCTGAACAATCAGAGGTGCGTGTCTTGGTTTCTGTTGGGAACTTGAGACCTATGACTTGGCAGTCCGACGGTCACACTACTAGGCTAACACTAGTTAAACTGCTGCTGTTCAAGGCTATTATTGTTTAGCCTCGAAAAAAAAGACATTAAACAAAAAAAGTTTTTTTTGAAGTGAAACTTCATGCGACTTCCAGCAAGTTTAACGTTTAACGCTACCATTTCTAAAAGTCACTAAGAGATGGCAGTATTACAAGATTTGTGACTACGTAGTTTTGCTAGGTACGCAAGATGGCGTGCAAACAGTCATGCATTCGACTCTTTGGTGTGACCAGCCTTCGCTCAATTTCCAATCAATTTTCGAGTAAATAATACAACAAGAAAACAACAAAATATTATTTAGTAGCTCAATAAAATAACGAGAGTGAATGCGTGGCACTCGAACGCATGCGTGTAGTATTACGAAGTTTCACTTCTTCCGCGCGGAGGGACTCCACGCACTATATTTTTTTTATGCTTTGTATCCTTCAACCCATTTCCATACAATCATCAAGCCTAACCAACTTAGGCTGTAAGACTGTGTTATGCATTCCATCAATTTGTATAACCAGCGCATTCTGTCGGATGTCCGACGTGCGTTGGACACCGACAGACGTCATTTGTCGGACGTCCGATTTAGGTTGGACAGCCAACGACGACTTTTGTTGGTTTTCCGACGTACTTTGGTAAACGACAGACGATACTTCTCGATTGTCCGACGTAGGTCGGACAAGTGACGGACTTTCCATAATTTCCGATATAGGTTTGATCGTGATCGACGGCTTCCGTCGGATGACCGACGTTCGTTGGCCTCCGACCGACAGTACTTGTCGGTTGTCCGACTTAGGTTGGACGACAACTGAGGGACTTTTTATAATTTCTGATATCTGTTTCACTGTGATAGTCGGCTTTTGTCTGTTAACCGACATTCGTTGGACACCTACCGACGAAACCTTTCGGCTGTCCGATTTAGGTTGGATGACGAGTGTCGGACTATTGACTACGTCCGACATGGGTTTGACAACAATCGACGGCTGTTGTCGGTTACCTGACTTTTGCTTGACACCGACCGGCGCCTTTTGTATTTTCGAAGTGCGTGTAACGACAGAAGACTTATTTATGTTACTTGACGTGTCTTGTGTGCCTAGCGACGACCTTTCTACGATATTCAGCGTACGCTTGACGCCAGCGTCGGGGTCTTCTTGAATGTGAAATGTACGTTTCAGTACCGACTTTTTCTGTCCGTTTTCCGACGTGTTCTGTACTATTTGCGACGTACTTGTGACGTTGACCAATGTCGTCGGTTTTACGAAATTCTTTCGAACATGTTTGACGTTGTATAGTTTTCGGTTTTGTTTGTTTTCCTCAATGGTGTTGTCTGCGCTTTGGATCTGAAACAAATGGAAATCATAATTGTAACTTAAAGTGGCAATAGTGCACCATGTTGTTGTGTGTAACATCACATCACACTACAGCTCACCTGTATCCTCCCCCCTCCCACACCGCCGACACTCCCGCCGCGCCTCGCTATGTAACTCGCGAGCTCGTCCCGCTCTAAGCGCAGACTGCTGATGGTTTCGTCTCGTCTCCTCAGTAGCTGCACCATGTTGGCTAGTTGTCGTTGTGTGTGCGCGCAGCGGGCGGTTAGTTTGACTATTTGTTTGGATTGGGTGCGTATCTGTAATAAATAATTAATAAAGTTAGTAAAGTGGTACAAGATGACAATCGTTTGTCGTGGTATGGAAATATGATGAGGAACGAGGATAATTTCGTAAGGAAAGTTTAGAGTACGTGGATAGGTATAGCAGTAGAGGAAGACCAATGAAACGATGGATGGACTGAGTGAAGGATGATATGGCAAATAGAAGGTATCTGTTATGATGTCAAGTAATAGAGAAGTATGGAAGAAAAAGACATGCTACCAATGGGATTGGGATAAGACCAGGAGAACGATGATGAATCCAAATGACTTACCAAGTCAGAATTATCAATCGCCGCAATGAAGACATCCTGGCTCACTCGTAGAGGCACCTGCATGGTCGGGCTCGCTGACCCGGACACCTGTACTTCTGATTCAATCACTTCGTCTTCCTCTACCTTGACTTTCGTGTCATATACTGTAACTTCTGGCTCCTCCACTTTCACTTCTGTCAGTGGATCTTGAGCGTTAGTCAGCGGAACCTGGTGTTTTAAGGAGATGTTAACATATTGAGCTGCCTCGTTAGGTCGCAAGCGCGGCTGCTGAGCATGAGGTCCTGTGTTCGATTCCCGAGTTGGGCAAAGTTTTATTGGGTTTTTCTATCAGGAATTTCTATTAGTAGCAGCCACGGAGTCTGTATTTTTGCCCGGTTGATGGCAATAGGCTGGTTCCCTATTACACCTAATCATAACTGGCGAAATTTTGCTGAACTATAAGGTGCACCTCTGCCTAAACCTTCAAGGATTATCGTTGAAGGAAAACATCGTGAGGAAACCAGCATGCCTGAGAGATATTTCTTGACAGCATGTTAAGCCAAGTCAGAGGCCCACGGGCGGCATAAACACTCTGACAAAGATCTTACCTGGTCGTTACTCAGCGGAATCAGATCTTCACACGGCTGATCATCATCACTCAGCTGGTCATCTTCATCTAAAGAGACCGAATTATCGCTCTGAGGATCTTCTTTTATCTCGACCGGGTCCAATTCGGACTTTATGTAAGTTATGACAGGTCTGAGGTAAGGATCCCGTTCCGGAATTTTTGTTTGGAGGCTCGATGAGGAACCCGCTGTTACTATTAACTGTAAGAAAATTAAAAAAAAACACTGACAAGCAACATAAGTAGTGCATCATCTACCTGCCTTTTCTCAATTATGATGCTTCGGCTTCCAGTCTAACCAAATGCAGCTAAATATCTGAATGTTACATGAAGCGACTGCCTATCTGACCTCACACAAACCAGTTAAACTGGGTAGTACAATACCCCTTGGTCGGTCTGGTAGTCAGACTTTCGGGCCACTGACTACCTGTAACGACGGGGACCTGGTGCTTTCTGAGGCACTAAGGAAACTCGGTATGTATGGTAATGGGTGGTCACCCATCCACAGAACAACCTAGCCAAGCGCGGCTTAACCTGCGGATCAACCCTGAGCGGCTGTTATTATAGAAATATATTAGTCACGAGCTCTTCCGACAACATGATGCATAATCAACCTTTAACATTCCCACTGCTGGGCCACAGGCATTCTCTCTATGAGGGTGAGTGGGCTGTAATCCACCACGCAGGCCCAGTGCAGGTTGGTAGATGTCACATGACTTCGAATTTTTAGGAACCTCTTAGAATGTACCCTATAATGGCGTGACAAACACTCACCGGTGCACAAGGGAGGGCGGAGCCCCGCATGCTCGATCGCCGGTTCATCGGAGCGTCCGGCGCCAGCTGCCCTAGAAATGGTTGCACTTGCATCGTTCCAGGATTCTGCATACCAATATTTAGCAAATATAAACATGTGTTTTTGGAAACTACATTTCAATACCTATAATTTAAGTGCAGCAAGCATTGCAATCACCACTGTTTATTTATTTATAACGCCTTAAACTACCCTTACAGGGTTTACCCTAACGCGACAGTTCAGAACTTAACTAATTAAACTATATCTTAGAATTACAAATTAATATCACAATACAAAATAATAGCATTATTCAATTATAACATCACTAGCTGTCCCGCGCAACTTCGTCAGCGTCACATTTTCCCCGTTTTCGTAACATTTTTCATTGCTGCTCCGCTCCTATTGGTTGTAGCGTGATGATATGTAGCCTATGTTACTTCTAATACCTCCAAGAATATGTGTACAAAGTTTCATGATGATCGGTTGAGTAGTTTTCGCGTGAAAGCGTAACAAAAAAAACTTACATTCACATTTATTAGTAGGGATTTTATAATTTTATAATGGTGCATAAAACAAAAATGCTTATCATTATAAAAACATAGTAGAAGTTTTTTTGCAATTACCAGGTCAGTGTCAAGTTGTAATTATAAGGATAGAAGGATAGGGCCGTCATCTACCCCGGTCGCTGCGGAAAATGGAACCGGCGAGAGGTTTCGTGCAGTGTTTCGGTGAACAGGGATCGGTTCTGGGACCGCCCTTGTGGAACATCGGTTACGACTGGGTCCTGCGCGC
Source organism: Cerastis leucographa (assembly GCA_963082945.1). NCBI lineage: Eukaryota > Metazoa > Arthropoda > Insecta > Lepidoptera > Noctuidae > Cerastis > Cerastis leucographa. The sequence goes on along the minus strand of OY720374.1, from coordinate 11,168,772 downwards.
CAACCTCCCTAGCGGTGTCATTCGCGGTGCGATTCAGTGCTCGTTAGAAATATCGATAGAATATATCTCGGTACTTTTTGACACTTCCAACATCCCTAGTGTTTTTCGCTTTGTTATGATGTTGCCATGCTCTGAACGATTACCATATTATGGGGGTAAAGCTGTGTCTGAAGTTTGTTTCTCAGAATCATATTTAAGCTAAATTCAGACTTGCCCACATTCTAATCTTGTATCTGAACTAGCTGCCGCCCGCGACTTCGTTCGCGTGGAAATTTTGATAAATGGGATAAATAAAAATAAACTTTCCTCTTGAATATTTCTGTCTATTGATGAAAAGCGGATCAAAATCCGTTGCATAGTTTAAAAGATCTAAGCGTACCGACGGCGGGAAGCGACTTTGTTTTATTCTATTGGAATGAGGAACTTTTTTGAAAATTTTACGACTGTAATATTGATCACCAAACTTCGAACAAATTAAAATACTCAATTACAAACTACAGAGATACAAGGAGCTTCTAGTAAACATTCCTCTGTACAATCGTTTTCAGAAACGTAATGAAAAATCATGACATGTATGAATAACTCTGCCTTTTAAAAGTAACTCACATATCAGTTAAAAGTAACAAGGAACGTAGAAGAGTTAAAACGAGTACGTAACGATCATAACTGGTGGCGCTCTGTGGTTTCTGCCTCAGAATTTATGTAGGGTTGTGTGTAAAGGGGAATTTCTTTTGTTACGCTGGTATCCCTAAAACATTTCGTTCCACATTAAGTACCTTATTCATTCTAGCACAGCAGTATTATATGGTGAGCGAACGAGACGGAAAATAATGTCAAATAAAAATATTAATTCGCATATAAGCGTAAATACGTGACACAAATCTTCGATTATGCTTAAAATTTGATAGGAAATAATGAATGAAATCTTTGTATTTCATAAATGCTTCGCTAATATCGCTAAAACACGCTCACTTACTGATGAAACGTTTCGTATTCGAAATTCACGGTCAGGACGATTTTCACAAAGGTTAACATATCCCATATTAGCACTTGTACATATATATCACAAACAAATTCACCTATGAATAACGACAAAATAAATCGTGCGATGACAGCTAGATGTTGACATATTGGAAAGTAGTGTTGGGCGTTATTCAATTCAACGTTATCGGTATCAGTAACTACTTTCACTCACAGGGCATAATCGTGTCGTGTAAGTAGTTTCCGGGTATCGAATGTAACGATAATTTTACATACGCTGTTTAATTCTATAAAACTGACGATGACGCGAAAAATGATGTACCTACATCAGAACGTTCGGCCAGTCGAGATAGGGAGCTGGCTGCTACTCCAGTTTTTAATGACGATCATGTGACGCATAAAGATGCCAGCCAAAGAATTTGTGACAGAACAGTCCGAAAGTTAGAAGCATTTATTTATGGCCAAACGACCTGATATCAGAACGTTCGGCCAACCTGAATCTCCATAACTGAGGACCTTAGAGTAACTGTTACTGAAGAAAGATTTATTGACGATTTAATGACAAACAACCAATGCTTTACTTTTACTCGTAATGCCACCGGTTAAAAGTAAAATGAATTTTGGTTTCTGTAACATCAGGACGTTCGGCCAACGTAATCTCCATAACTGAGGACCTGAGAGAAACCGTTAATGAATAAAGACTTAGTGACTAGACTGAAACGAACTTTTATTGTTTTATTTTTCTTTGTGATGGCCCCCTTATATAGTAAATTGAAAATTTAACATATAACCTCAAAACATTGGCATTATCGATTCCTGCACAAGGAAGAAGCCCAGAGAAACCGTTAATCAATAAAGATTTTGTGACGACACTGAAATGAACTTTTACTGTTTTATATTTCTTTGTGATGGCCCCCTTATATAGTAAATTGAAAATTTACAATATAACCTCAAAACATTGGGATTATCGATTGCTCCACAACGAAGAAGCCTAGAATACTCGTAAAACCCCTGATGTGTTATAGGTTTCAGTGCAATGGTGTCAGTATTCTTGTTGATTCCAGATTGATCTTTAAAAATGCACTATGGCGGATGGCGACTGAAATAGGGTGACCATGTATTCCAACGAAACAAGTATTTATCGAGTACTAAATTACCTAAACAATGAAGCAAAACACGTTGTAATATTAAATTATATAGGTACAAGCAATGTTGAGCTGATGCCTGCATACCAGTGTCCACTTGTGAAGTTTTTGTTATATTAGTCGAGTCTATTTTGGCTAAAAGCAAACGAAAGTGGAAAGGTGACTGACATTGGAGATTGGGAAATTTGACTAAGTACAAGAATTCTTAAATAACTAGGTACCCTAATTGAAAAAGGCTTTATTTGTAATCAATCATCCAAAAAAAGCGGTAGGTAGTTAGGTACATAATAATTGATATTTTTTAGAATGACAATGAATAAAAATTAAATTATAAATTTAAAAGAACCCCCGACACAAAAAACCTCTAAAAAACCAAAAATAAAATAATCCACGCATCTTAGCGTCGGGGGTCCGCTTTGATTTGTGCTTGTAATTAGTTTATTTTTTATTTTATGCTTTTTAAACTTATATTATTTTATCTAAGCCTTGACTGTCCCAATCTTGGACATAGGTCTCCCCATTGCTTCCACTTTTCTCGGTGTTGCGCGACTTCTCACCAATAAACGAAATAAAAAAATAAAACGTTGTTGGGGTGAAGGGGGGTGCAACCACCACCCCTGGCGATGCCCATGTTGACAAGTGACAAGATTTCAAATTTCGAATCGACCAGACCTGTGGAAGTTGTTAATTTCCCTTCAACTAGAAAAGACGTGATTACCATCAAAAGGCTGAGTAGATATTTTCAAAACATAGCTAAGAACACTCTCGATTAAAACACCTTTCAAACGAAACCAATTTTATCAAAATCGGTACATCCGTTTAGGAGCTACGATGCCACAGACAGACACACAGATACACCCCTCTTTTTTGGTCGGGGGTAAAAAATGGGATTGAGATTTTTATAGAAAGCCGCCGTAACTGAATGAAGCAAAACTGGTGGCCTATTGGTCGAAATTCGATCGATAGTTTCAATTATGTTTTTTCATGTGACAGTGACAGGAGGTCTACTCTCTTTCTCCGAAACGTAACTTCGGCAACGAACAAAAATCAAACGTAGATACGTTTGTGACCCTACTCTATATAATTTGCATTTTTGAATTCGAACTTCTTGTGTCCGCACACAAGAAATTCGAATTCACAGACAATTAACGTATTGAATGTTATTGTGTGCGTCCGCAAATGATATGGAGTAGGGTCACAAACGTATCTACGTTTAATTTTCGTTCGTTGCCGTAGTTACGTTTCGGAGAAAGATAGTAGACCTCCAGACACGGAAAAATAATAAAAGTAGAAGCAAAGAGGCCACATCATAAAGCTAATTGTTATAAAAAAAAAGTTACACACGCCACCATTGGTGTTAATTATTATAATTAACCAAAACAATTATTTCTAATGCATATTATATAAAATATTGGTTATCTGCACTCCTTCTCAAAGTCCTCCGTCCGCGTATCCATTTATTTTGTTGCAATACCTGCATCGTCACCTTATTTCAACAATTCGACGTGTTTTGCTTCATTCAGTAGATAGATACCTACTCGATAAATACTTGTTTCGTTGGAATACATGGTCACCCTATTTCAGTCGCCATCCGCCATAGTGCATTTTTAAAGATTAATCTGGAATCAACAAAAATACTGACACCATTGCACTGAAACCTTTAACACATCAAGGGTTTTGCGAGTATTCTAGGCTTCTTCGTTGTGGAGCAATCGATAATCCCAATGTTTTGAGGTTATATTGTAAATTTTCAATTTACTATATAAGGGGGCCATCACAAAGAAAAATAAAACAGTAAAAGTTCATTTCAGTGTCGTTACAAAATCTTTATTGATTAACGGTTTCTCTGGGCTTCTTCCTTGTGGAGGAATCGATAATGCCAATGTTTTGAGGTTATATGTTAAATTTTTAATTTACTATATAAGGGGGCCATCACAAAGAAAAATAAAACAATAAAAGTTCGTTTCAGTCTCGTCACTAAGTCTTTATTCATTAACGGTTTCTCTCAGGTCCACAGTTATGGAGATTACGTTGGCCGAACGTCCTGATGTTACAGAAACCAAAATTCATTTTACTTTTAACCGGTGGCATTACGAGTAAAAGTAAAGCATTGGTTGTTTGTCATTAAATCGTCAATAAATCTTTCTTCAGTAACAGTTACTCTAAGGTCCTCAGTTATGGAGATTCAGGTTGGCCGAACGTTCTGATATCAGGTCGTTCGGCCATAAATAAATGCTTCTAACTTTCGGACTGTTCTGTCACAAATTCTTTGGCTGGCATCTTTATGCGTCACATGATCGTCTATCCTATCAGTCATCCCTCACTATGATCAGACGGCAGAAAATAGGCATAACATTTTTAAAGAATCAGGACCAGGTTTCAAATTCTATTTAATAAGGCAGCCCAATGTCGGCTTTCTTGAATCCCTTAATATGATTTGGCATCAATGGTTTATGTTGTAGTTAAATGTTGTTGTTGCATTGTTGTAGTTTGCATTATACGTTTTGATTTTGCTTTTAAAAGGGGACAATATCGGGGTGGTTTAGGAAAAAGTAAAGAGTAACAATCAAACCAATTTTAGGTGTTACGAAGTCCACGGGGTCTTCTAGTAATACACACTGACACACAATAAAATAATAATAAAATATACATAGGAGGAAACCTACCACTAGAGAAGATGAGGGCACTGCGCTTTCATGTAACCTTGTCACATCAAGAGTTCTATTAAAACATGATTTGTCAAAGTGCGTTGAGCAGACATACCAAATTTTATGTCGGGTGTTAATATTTTCAATGCCAATAGCAGATAACCATTTCTTCTTCAAAATTTCATTTACTGGAAATCTGTGGAATAAAAATCCTATTGCAACATTTTACACAAAAAAAATACTATCGATAATTCAACATATTATGCTGATCGCTTGCGCGCATCACTAAGTTCACTAAACATTATATAAAACAATGCTAAACAATGCAATAAAATAACAACGCGAAAAGCCTTACAAACTGTCTACTGTCACAGGACTCACAATCTTTCCAAAGATCATCTTATAACAAAATCATGACCTATCATTTTATAATATCCACGAAATTTCATTGAAATCTTGTTACTAACCTGTGAATTGTCAATTCTGGCTGATTTTTGTTTTTCCTTGAACCACATTGTTTTATACAACAAGAGGGCATGATTTCTTATTTAAGGCAAAGCCCAGCGCACCACAATAGCTTGTTTCTAGCCGTATTTTTCAAGAAAACAACAAAAAACGCAACCGTTTGACAGCTGATCACAAAACTCGGCGCAAAACATGGCGACGTCACAGAAAAGTGTTGCCAAAATAAGCACTTGACCAACTGTAGTGTAGTTAAAAACAGACAAAACTGTTTTTCAGATGTGTGTGTCAATATTATAGATATTTGTATATCTATTCGTTCTCTAATAGAACATACCGTGTCCATAGGTATATCGCAATGCTGAAAACCCTATTCATATATCATTCCCTATTCTATGATCATTCTTCTGATCTTAACCCAATTTATTTGGGGATTTCGCAGCATATCTTCTTCTTCCGTACTTCTCTATTACTCGTCATCTCATCAGATACCTTTCTTGCCACAATATCATCTTTCACACAGTCAATCCATCGTTTATTTTCCCTGTGCCCATTATTAGTGGGAAAAAAATGAGCATGACATAAAATGACATTGACATTGATGATGATGACATAAGGAAAAAATACGAAAACAAAGTGTGCAAAGGACTTCTTTTTACAGAAAATTTAGTTTATTTAGAGTTAAATAATCTAACACTGTAGCAAAATGTTGTCGAATTCTATTATACGAGCGAAAATAATAAAGAATGCGACTCCTTTGCTAAGGTAAGTTCGATAAAAACATTTGTGTAACCTTAAACTTGTTTCATCTTAAAATTTGTTCTGCTTTTACTAAAAGTTATAAACAAATGAGAATCTTTTGGGAAGGAAATGTTTAGAAATTAACTACTCTTCGATCTACCCTAGTTCCCCGAGAAAGGCCAGCAGCTCCTTGGTGTTGCTGACAATCTCGCAGAGAGTACCTGGGTTACTGACGTGTTTTGCCCTGTATTGTGCAACCTCTGGGCAGTGTAGAAGCATGTGGGCTGCTGTCTCATCTTCCTCCATTCAGGCTCGTCACAGTGGGCTATCTGTGACTCCTAGAACAAAGAGGTGTTTATTAAAAGAGCCATGTCCAGTGATGGCAGCTGTGACTATGCGGAGCTGTAATTTGGTGAGCCGAAGTGCCAGTTTTGTGAAGCAGCCGTCTATCATAAGAAGTGCTTTCTTGGCCTGCCTACACTCACCACGGTCCAGCCACAGTTTGTGGTTTTCCTTAACAGAGTTCATAGATAACCGAAGGGGAATGGCATGATGGATCCTGGTCCCACTATGCTTGATCACCTTCTAGCGAGTTTGGCCGCTGCATCAGTGCCCTGGGAACCGCTATGACCTTGTAGCCAGTAATTTTTACTGTATTCTTTTTCTTAATTGCAGTGCGATGCGCGGAAAGGCAGCATATGAAGGGGAGGGGAAGACCACAGTGCGGGTCGTCAACCAGGAGGTTGATGCCGGACTGATGATAGACACATATGCTACTGTCAGTAACTTTACTTATATTTGAATATGGATGAAGTTAAAGAAGCATGCAGAAACATAGCTAGAGTTGATGAATGATGAATCCAGAAGAAGAATCCTAGAGATAACTAGGGAGTTAAAACTAAGTGCAGACTCCTGCTGTAGACATTACTCCAATTGTGTATTGTTTGTTTCAGTACGGCTTCAAGCTGAACAACGGACTCACTGTGCTTGGTCCCATGGCGATATTCCCCAAGTTTGTATTTACTTACCTTTGTTTCGTTCAAATTCAAATGTTTATATGCAAATAACAGTGTTTTAACAAACACTTTTACCCATCGGCTTTTTATTTAAACTGGATGAGGCTGGTGTTTCATACATGAAACTCTGAGAAGAAACAGCCGAAACAAACTTAAAGGTCATTGTCTCTTTTAAAGTCCAGACATAGTTCAAGACATATGAGGACCATGTAGATTAGCGTCTGAGATGGTCTTCTGAACAAAGACCATTCCATTTTGAGAGCATTGGTGATGAAATACTTATCACAAAGAAGTATGTGCCTGCATTTGAACCCACAACCTACAACTCGTAAGGCAGGACCGTTACCACTGAGCCAGTACTTCTACCAATATCAACCTTGTCTTGCTTTAAATAAAGTTGGGAATAGAACAGATTAGATTAGATTTAAAAGAATGTCCATGGAGTTTCTTGCCCATTCTTGAAATTTCTACAGTATATGTATTTCTGTTGCCGCTTTAACAACAAATACTAAAAACAGAATGAAATAAATATTTAAGGTTGCTTCCATACAAAAAAGTGTTTTTTTCTTGTTTTTATAAATAATGGATAGGAAGCTTTCGTGCGCGAGTCTGACTCGCACTTGGCCGGTTTTTATAAATTATGGTACAGAACCCTTCGCGCGCGAGTCCGACTCGCACTTGGCCGGTTTTTATTGTTCGACTATTTAAAAGTGCCTGGGACTGGCGAAATAGATGATTTTGATTTGAAAAAACCAGAGAGCTAATCATAGCAGACTCAGATAACAGTCAGATTATGAATTTTCAGTTTTTTCGGAGTTGCCAACATAGTTCACAGAATAAGTAAGCTGAAGTGGCAACGGGCCGGCCATATTAGCCGTAGAACCGATGATGTGTTCTTGAGTTGAGAATACGATGATGATGAATTTTCGACTTAATGAATACAGGACGCTTTGTTAATATTTGTTTGGCAGTGACAAACGCGTGGCGTCCTTAGTATCAGAGTTTTGTATGTTGTTCGGTTGTGATTAAGTTGTTGTTTGCAGGACGGTGATGTCGTGGCAGGTGAGCACTGCTGAGGAGATCACCGAGGAGTCGCTGAAGCTCTTCAAACTGTTGGAACCTAAGATAGATCTGTTGGTAAGTAAGAGTGAAGAGTTGTGATTCCAGCAGGAGAATTGCTATCTCCTTTGAAGGTTGCGCTAAAATCTGAACATATAGACCGGTCTCATATTCATTTAATTTTAACAAACGGCTCAGGGTTTCTCTTTTCGTCTTGTTAGTACACTCTACAAGTAGATGGTGAACATCTTCAACCGTTCCACAAGTTCCAGATTACAGATTAGATGTTATGCATGTTGGAGCGTGTGTTAGATGTTATGTAATAAAGCATTATTATCTTGGCCGGTTTTTATTATTAGTTGAACTAAGCATAGTTCAACTAATAATAAAAACCGGCCAAGTGCGAGCCGGACTCGCGATCGAAGGGTTCCGTACCATTATTTATAAAAACAAGCAAAAAAATCTTTTTGTAAGGGAGCCCCCCTTAAATATTTATTTTATTCTGTTATTATTTGTTATAGCATCAACATAAATTCATAACCTGTAGAAATTTAAACTGGCTAGTGGCTAACTATCACGGTTCATGAGATACAGCCTGGTGACAGACGGACGGACGGCGAAGTCTCAGTAATAGAATCCCGTTTGACCCTTTTGGTACAGAACCCTAAAAAAGTACCTGAAGTCAAATGAAATTAGTGAAACCTATTACTTTTTCCTAGCATTTTTCGTAGGTTGCCACCTGTAACACGGCTCTTATCATGAGCTTATCAAACTTGGAATGTGAAGGCAATTATTTAGGAATGAAGATAGGCTGAAAATCGGCTCCACACTGACATTGTGTTTGGGATGGACCGAGGAGACCCCATTCTGCTCAAATTAATTCTATAGTACCTGACCTGAACGCAATGCAGTTAAGAGATTTCCAGATTATTGGGTTTTTGTATACTTAAACATAACTGGCGGAACTTGAGGAGCTCGTGGCTAAATAATAACAGCCTCACGGGTCGATCTTCTGCCGTGCTTGCCGCGGTTGGTCCGTGGATGGGTGACCATATTTACATACCGAGTTTCCTCCGTGCCTCGGAAAGCACGTTAAGCCGTTGGTCCCGGCTGTCATTTGTAGATCTTTGACAGTTGTTACGAGTAGTCAGAAGCCAAAAAGTCTGATATCCAGTCTTACCAAGGGGTATCGTATTACCCAATTACTGGGTTGTGGAGGTCAGATAGACAGTCGCTTCATGTAAAATACTGGTACTCAGCTGCATCCGGTTAGACTGGAACCCGACCCCAAGATAGTTTGGGAAAATACTAGGCAGATGATGATGACATAACTGGCGGAATGTGGGTAGTATAAGGAACATCTCTGCCCTTGGGAGATGTCAGTTGTGATGTTATGCGCAGGTGATAGGGCTGGATTCGCGCGAGCGCAGCATGTGGGAGCGCGTGTTCCGTGCGGCGCGCGCGGTGGGGCTCAACTGTGAGGTGCTCCCCACGGAACACGCCTGCTCCACCTTCAACTTCCTCAACTCGGAGGCCAGGTCGGTAGCAACAGGCTTCCCTTGGTGGAGACTCGTCATTCTCATCGTTGTCTGTTTGTTCCGGCTAATCTCCGAAAGGGCTGCGCTGATTTTAAAGGGAATTTCACCCCAGTAAAGGTCCCGTCAAAATCGGTCCATCCGTTTCGCCGATTGAATGACGAGTTTTTAGCCTATAGCTGATTAGTAACTTAGGCTACTTTTATTTTAGAAAACAGATATGATTTCCGTGCAAAAAAATTAAATCCCTTGTAAATGTTAACAAAATCCGATTCAAATAAGGAAGTAATATTTTGATGATAAATCACGTGGAAGAAGGTCGCGAGGAGCATCAGCTAGCTCATAAATAGAGACTATAGAGTAGCTTTGACGGCACATTTGTCGCAGTGGCTGAGCGATTGGCTGCTGTGCTGCGTGACGCGGTTTCAACTCCCGCACGGGTCAAATATTTATATGGCCTACAAGTTAGTCGTTACGGATCTGGCTGTTTGTGTATGTTAGCTTGAGTTATTGTAAACGCACCCATGAAACAAAAGAAATTCCTGAAAAAAAACGAAGGTCCTTGCCCAATAGTCTTGTATATTTCGCCGTACTTTCCCTGAAAGACCAAAAACCTCAATTTCTGTGGTATTTCCCTTAGATCGGTAGCTGCGGCGCTGATCCCGCCGACATTCATCCCGAACGTGAACGAAGATGATATGATGCACACCAAACTACACTACCACGATGTATTTAACAAGCCTCTCATGTAATCTACCAACCACACGGCCCGATACTGGTAAACGTATTTAAAACCTTATGGACTGGGCATATCTAAAGATTTAGCGTGACTACCTACAAAATGGCAGCCATTTTCATTGTTCATCAGCATGAAGGCGGCATAATATTCTACTATAGAAAGACTAGTTCTACAAATATCTATAATATCGACGGACAGTCATGTGATAAACAGTTTTGTGTTTTTTTAATAAAGTAGTATTTATTTATTTATACACCAAAACATATAGCAAGCCAAAACATAACATTAGCTTAAAACGCAATAATTAAGCATAGCTTTATTGTTGCTCGTGAACACATTGAAATCCGGTTCCTGAGCTATAAACTCAAAGTCAAAGCATTTATTTCAATTAGACCATTACAGGCACTTTTGAAAATAAAATAAAAAACAAATTAAAACGCGAAGCTACAGTCCCAGTCACAAGGCATAATAACTTGTGAAAGTACTGTAGTTGCACATTCCGTAGCGTAGATCTCTATGGAGAAGAATGGGCAACAAACTCCATGGACACTCTTTTAAATCAAAATATGTTACGAAATCTTGGTTACATAATTCATGTTAAGAATTACAAATACAATCGGGACGTTTAGCTGATTCATCGCCTGGGCTGTGGGCGCATATCGAGCAGTGAATACGTACACACGGAGGTGTGTGCAGGCTCTGCGAAGCACAGGTCGTCGTCAATTTGATTTTTTAGGAGTAGTGAAAATGGCGGCATGGCGGCATTTTTGTAGATAGTCACTCTAATTCTATAGGTCCAGTCCATAAGCTTTTAAGTCACTGAGTCAAAAATAAGTTAGATAATTTTGTAAATATTAGAATAGTCCTAATTGTTATTTTAATAAACTGTTATTTTTGTTAATGTTGATCATATCTTTTATTTTAAACTAACGTTTCTACTGCATCCTAATCATCAACTTAGCTAATTTTACTTTATGTGAAAGTGAGTTTGTTTTTCCTTCAAGTCTTAATGGCTGAATAGAGTTCGATGAAATTGGTGTAGGAGATCCCATAGGACAGTTTCCAAAACCACGAGCAAAAGCTAGTAAAACAATAAGTAGTAACAATGTATAGTTTTAATACTGATTTATAAAATAATGATTAAGTACAAAATTAATATAATAAAAGTAAACCTTGACAAAACTAGCATGTCTTAAAAAACTAAGACATTATCTATGACACATGCCAGTTGCTTAGAATAATAACTAAAGAATAGAAGTAGCGCAAAAAAAAGAACTCTGTGACTATCTTTCTTCCCGCTCTGTCTTATGGCACGAAAAAGGATGTGGGAATGAGATAAATTATTTTTTCTTTGTTTTAGTTTTTGTAGGTTGTCACCACATGAATTGCCATTTGGTTTTATTTGATTCTAATTACCCGGCCAAACCTGAAAGTACCTACGTTGCTTGCATGTCTAACAGTTCGTTTATTGAACTAGTTGACGCAGTGATATTCTGTATTCTCTCTTATACTTACGTGTGTTTAGTTATTAATAAATTTAAAGTAGGTACAGTTTTCATTTTTGGCATGTCATCAGAAATTCTATCGACGCGACGTACATCACTAGTCTTAATAAAAGTGGTGACAACCCACAAATTTTCGAAATGTCTTCGGTATACTTGTCCTTCTCTAAAATCATAGCGGCTCCATAAGTAAAAAAGAAGCAAGTATATGAGTTCAATTGCTATTTTAGCGCTCCTATTCTTTAGTTATTATTCTATGGTGCTGGTACTCTCATATTTGGGGCCCGACTTATATATAGTTATCTGTTTTTGGGGCTTATCGACACTTCGACGATATAAGACTGGAGCTGAAATGAAAAAACAAATACGTTATTGACTGCCTCGTTAAAGTGGTTTGGGTAGTAAAAAAATAGGTACTGCTGAGTATCGGGTGCGATTCCCGAGTCGAAAAAACTGTTATTGGTTTTTTCCGTCAGGAAGTTCTCAGTACAAGTCTAGATAGTAGATGTGTGTGTGACGTGTGCTATAGGCTTGCCCCCTATTATAACATGGGACATAAACATAACTGTCTAACTCTTTGGGTGTTACGAAGAAAGCGGTAGACTAGCGACCCTGCAGTAACGAGTTAGCGACCCTGACCTATTCGTAGTTTGGAATCTCGCAGGCGCGTTATTTTGTATAATAATTCATCTCATCACTACAGGCCCCCTATTCACAAACGCTCGGATTCGATTTCGATTCGATAAGTCCTATGTCTATTCTCTATCTTGTTTTGGCATTACCTACGAAAGCGAGCGAGATAGACATACGACTTTAGGTTTAATATACTTTATTCTCAAAAAGACAAAAGAGCCACTTACATGAGAACATATGATAACATAGTGTAATAAACTTATTCTAGGTAACGGTCACCATTACAAAAACAATGTGTAGACTTTCCGAATCGAAATCGAATCCGAGTGTTTGTGAATACGGGGGCAGCTCACAAAACGGTGAAGGAAAACATCGTATTGAAACCGATACATACCTATCCTAGAACATGTGACATCTCCTAACCAGCACTGGGACCGCGTGGTTGATTACAGCCCACTCCTCCCTCACATAGAGAGAAGGCCAGTGTCCCAGCAGTTGGATAACCGCTTGACTAGTTTAAATGTGTTTTTAATCAGTCATCGTTACCTATAAGAACCGAGCTCCAACCCCAAACTGCAAGCCAGTCACATGTGTATCTCTCGCGTACGCTTTCAGTGGCATGACATAGTTGATCTCGACCCTGGCCGCTCGTCCGATCTTCACGCAGAAGCCGGCGCCACATGCCACTCGCGCTTCCATCAAGGGGGCGAGTGATTGAAGGGTTAACTCGGGCCGTTCTGTCAAGGGGACTTGGGTTTCATAGATAGTTTACCTCTACAATTAAACTTATACCACGATAAACACTATGGTGGAAAATTTTAGATAGTGTAAGTAGTTTTTCCTCGGAAATTATACTTTATAGCAGCGAGAGAAAAGAGTATTGCGGTGTAATCATCACCATCATCTGCCTGCCTTCTCCCAACTTTGTTGGGGTCGGCCTCCAGTCCCGGATCCGAACACAGCCGGATACCTAAAGCTGAATACCAGTATTTCATACACGGTGTAAATCACCTCATCACGAAGCCGTCAACCAAGCATTCTGTACATGAAACTAAGTAACTTTACGTAAAAATTATTGCTGGGAAACGACTTTTTTTTGTGGGGTGTAAAATCATGTTATGTGGTAGAACTCAATGTAACGCACTCAAAACATTGTGCTGATGGTCGGATTGAATAGTACGGGGGTCGTGGAGGTGTTTAAAGTAAAAATCTTACATTAAAAACTTGTATTTAAAAAAACACTTGTCAAAAAGTTGGACCTTTGACCACTAATATCTCCGTAACTAGAAGGTTCCCAGGTATGGTGTAGAACAAAAAAATGATCGCAATAACAGGGAGAACCAGTACCTTTCGGCTTCGTTAAGAGGTGTTTTACACCCTTTATGGAGCGACTACCTGTCTGACTTCCATTACCCAGTTAGCACTGGGTAATACGATATGCTCTGGTAAGACTGTGGCATTGTAGTGCAATATCAAAGTCAATCTTAATCAAACAAGGTTATTACGAAGGAGGGTGCGAGGTGTTCAAATTAACTTATAGATTGATCTACAGAGCTAAAACTGCATAAGAATCTTATAACACATTTGTTCACCATCAGCGCCACCTACCAACGTCATTTATGCACAAATTTTTTGTGCAGTAATGAATTGAATTTTAGTGACTAAAAGTAAGATCATTGTAGCCTTTTATATGCATAAGTTTATGTGGCCAAAATTGGAACAAAACACTGCTATTAAGATTTACAAAACAATAATTTTGCAACGGGATCATCCTGTCACTGTCATTTGAACACCAACAAAACATCCACCGCACTACAGTGCATTCACATCATAATCATAGTGAGTTCATATTTTGGCCACACGCCAAATTATCCTTGTACAACTTTATAAATCTTACTGAAATAGCAGTGAGTGTGTTAGAAATAAGATAACGAGAGAGAGAGGCTAGTACCTAGTTGTATGGTTAGGTTCTGACCTGGGAAGGCGACGCAGCCAGCGTTGAGGAACAGGTGCGTTTTGATCAACTTGAACAAGCCCTGCTGCGACCCTGGTAGCGGCAGCGGGGTGTACAAGTGTAAGCCGCTTGACCAGTATACCTGCACACCCAAAATATTCATCATTAGACCATAGTGAGCCACGGTGATGAACGTGGAGTAAAGCTCTGACCGAGTGGCGTCCAAGGACTGGGAAAAGAAATGTTGGTCGGCCGGTGCCGAGATGGGCAGCCGACATTGTACTATGAATTCAGGCTGTTGATGATGATGGAAGTAGTCCACTGCTGGACATTGGATGGGCCTCTCCAATTGCACGCCATTCAGATCTATTCTCGGCAACCCTCATCCAGCTGCCACCAGCCACCCTGCGAAGGTTGTCGCTCTACCTGCCTGTGCGCATCTCACCGTATGCTTGGATGTCAACATATGGGGGCTCGAGCACCGTCCGTAGGTGGTTATAGGTGGGGATCGTGCGATCGACGGCCCTTTACGGGGCCTCGGTGTAGGTGACCGACCTGACGACCTGCACTATCGCAACCCTTCGCAAACAGCAGAGAGCGATGGCTGTCAGGGTAATTTAGGGATATCGCACGATCTCCTACGAGGCGGCTTGTGTACTGGCCGGATCACCGCTGTGGGACCTGGAATCTAAAAGCATCGCGACACTACATCAGCGGCGCGAGGACGCCTAGGATCGGGGCGAAAGACTGGTGCACCTACAGATAACGCTTTACCGGTTTTTCATGGTGGCGGAATGGCGGAAGACGCCAGAGCTCCCACCGCCGGCCGGCCTCGACGCCTTCCGGCCAGTACTCACCTCGTGGTTCGGTAGGAAACACGGCTCCCTGACGTTTCGGGCGACGCAGGTGCTCTCTCATGCTCTCGGGGCACGGCTGCTTCGGTAGAACTGTAAGGTCAGTCAGAGCCTCTTACCCGTCCCCCAAGAGACTGTCCATCCACTTGAGGCCCGACTCCTCTCGTTTTGAAGCCGCGCAGAGTGGTAGGACCACCAAGGAAGAAGTGGTCCGGTAACATAGTGCCGTAGACATCGTGAAGGATGCCTAGTGCGCCCGTTGCTTGCAACACCTGTTCAAAAAAGGACAAAAATCCAGCGTTACACAACTTTCTCATATTGTAATTAGATGATTGTGTGGAGAGTTACACAAGTCTATCACCTAGCTCAGGTCTCAGGGACTTCACGCAATTTTTGGCAACTTTTTTGTGTAATAAAGACTTTTGATTAAGTTAATTATTGATTTTAAGAATTATTGGGCCCACATAGCAGAAGAAAGTGAAAAATGCAAAGAGAAAAGGGAGACCTTTGCCCTGCAGTGAGACACAACATGTATTTTCTGTATTAAAATAAATGTTAGCGCAAAGACTTTCTGTTTCTCTACTCTCATAGTCCGATGGGACGGCAATCCGCCTCGACTGGAGACAGATCATGCCCAAACCACAGCTAAACGTGCTTTCCGAGGCACGAGGGTATTACACTATCAATTTTAAACCTTCGCTCGCAGTAGGCACTTCGCTCCAACTAAGTACTAAGAAGTTTCTGATGGAAGAGCTCCATATGCCTCGTTGGTCCACTACACCTACGAGGCATATGGAGTTCTTCCATCAGAAGAACGCAAGCGCTAGGCTGCTAAGCATGAGTTCAATTCCCAGGTCAGGCAAGGAGTTATTAGGTGTTCTATCAGGAATTTCTCTGTAGCAAGTACGGAGTCTGCATATAAAGGCGATCGACTAGCGCAATGTGGTTGTATTACATATAATACACGTTACCTCTTCATAACCGTTCGGAGTTTACAGGCGTGATGTTATGCAAAACTTTAAAAAGAGAATCTTCGGATCCTAATTAAATTATTACCCCACTTCTTCCTGTCGTTGTCCTGTCTTACTTGGGATCGGCCACAAAATATTTCACTTTCATTCTCACCTGTCAACCTATCATTAACTCCTTTTTACCCTAAATGCAAATACACTCACCACACCATAACCTTCGGAGATCCTCTGGTTAGCCTGGACATGTAACTCAGACTTCACGTTGGCAACACTACCCCCGATGCCGGCAACCTCATTGCAGATCAGCAACCACAAGCCATGCGTCGGAAAGATCGTCTCATCTCTGAGGTCCATTGTTATTGTGTGGCTGAGTGTGGATTTTAGATGTGGACCTGAACACACAAAAATCTAAAGGTCGTCATCATCTGCCTAGCCTTTACCCAACTATGTTGTGGGCGGCTTTTATTCTAACCGTCGTTTCAGTCAGCACAGCTTAATTATTATATTCACCATTCGATTTGCCTTGGAAAGAACGTTAAGCGGTTGTTATCAAAGAACTACGAATGAAAGCCAGGACGGCTTTCATTTGTAGATCTTTGACAGTCGTAACAGGTAGGTAGTCAGTGATCCGAACGTATTACAACCAGTCTGACCAAGGGGTATTATATTACTCGATATTAAATGGGTTGTGAAGGTCAGATCAGCAGTCGCTTCATATGAAATACTGGTGTTCACCTGCATCTGGTTAGACTGGAAGCCAACGACAACATAATCAGTAAAAGGCAGGCAGAAGATGATGACTCACCGCTGCTCTCTCTGACCGGGAAGCTTGTTTTACTGGTGACTGACATGTCTCGTATAAGCCCCTCCCACTGCAGCTTGTGTTTCACCTGTAACACAGTTCATGTACAGTGTACCAACTAAGACTATAAACTAAAGAAACTCTATAATCATCATTCATCTGCAGGGCAGTTGAAAACATTACTGTTTTCTATTAAGGGGATCCTTGTTAATTGAGATTGATTTCCTAGGGGTCCGTGGCTGAAAAATGGTTGGGAAATGCTAAACTACAGGACAAGTTAAAGTGACCAACATGCCATAAACCTCATCCTAATATATTTTCCTTCTAGGCACAATACAAATAATTAAGATGATATCGTATTGTCTCACTTTCGGTGACGTCTTGAAGCCGAAGTTGAACCGTACACCTCGGTCGAGCGTGCGATATCCTGACCACGGAAACGCTTGGTACTGCTGGAACACTGATGCAGATAACCTGCAGACAGACGCGGATAACAGAGCGATTTATGAAGCTTACTGCCTCGTTGGTTCAGTGGTCGCAAGCGCGGCCGCTGAGCATGAGATCCAGGGGTGATTCTCAGGTCGGGCAAAGTGTTAGTGGGTTTTTTCTATCAGGAATTTCTTAGTCGCAGCCATGGAGACTGGATGTTTGCCCGATTATAGGCACTCCCTAAAGAACATGAGACTTTAATATAACTGGCAAAATATGGATGTACTAATAGCACATAGCATATAAAGGGTGTAAAACACCTCTTAACGAAGCTGAAAGGCACTGGTTCTCCCTGTCATTGTGATCATTTTTTTGTGCTACACCATACCTAGGAACCTTCTAGTTACGGAGATATTAGGGGTCAAAGTTCAAATTTTTTGACAAGTATTTTTTTAAATCCAAGTTTTTAATGTAAGATTTTTACTTTAAACACCTCCACGATCCCCGTACTATTCAATCCGTCCATCAGCACAATGTTTTGAGTGCGTTACATTGAGTTCTACCACAAAACATGATTTTACACCCCCCAAAAAAAGTCGTTTCCCAGCAATAATTTTTGCGTAAAGTTACTTAGTTTCATGTACAGAATGCTTGGTTGACGGCTTCGTGATGAGGTGATTTACACGGTGTATGCTACATAAGCACAGCATAATCAGCCTGTAATGTTCCCACTACTGAACTTCAGGCCTCCTCTCTATCGGAGATAGTGGGCAGTAATCCACCACGCGGGCCCAGTGCGGGTTAGTTCTAGGACATGCCGGTATCCTCACGGTGTTTTCCTTCACCGTTTTGAGAGCAGCGGTGATGAAATAAATTACACAATTAACGCACCTGCTTGGGTTCAAACCCACGGCTTACTGCTCGTAAGTCAGGGCTGCCACCACTGGGCCTCTGCTGCTCTACCACTATTAGGCCACTGGGCCACTATTAGGTAGACCTGTGCCTAACTGTTCGGGGATCGCAGGCATTTTGTTATCTTGTACTCACACGGGGTTCATAGGCTTCAGCGGCAGGGGTTTGGTCCCTGTGATGTAGAAGCTGCAGGTGTTCCTGTAGCCGAGGCTGGCGGCCGCTCGCGCGCGCTCCCCACGACCCCATATGTTGGGGAGGTTTAGTCCTATACATACAGGATTGGGAGTTAGAAGAGTATGAACAGCTATAGACGTAACAAGGTTCGACCAATCACAGACACGAGAGATTAGAGACGCGATGTGCAGTTCAACCGATGTCACAGTTAGGTACACAGGATGTTCATCTTATGGGGGCTTACAGACCCAAACCACGCCTTTTAGTGTGCGGTCAACTCTCCAAAAACGGGTGATCATTTATACTGCGAGCAAAGTGCTCACTGCTACCCTCTTTCTGAACTTGACGTCTGACACGTCAGAAAGAGGGTAAATAAAATATTTTTATTGACATAAAGAAATAGTTACCTACATATTTCCACTTGAAACCCTGACTCCTGTAGATTTGTGTTACAGGGAACGAGTGTCTTCACTCGTTTTAGGAACTAATGTGTGCGTGTGTGTAGAGTGAGTGATTATGCTTGGTGGCTGAACTTGGCGTGCCTACCTAAGCATCTCAGGTAATTGGTCTTTAATTAAATGTTCTGTCTGTGGGTGACACAGTGGAAACCATGAATTTAGTTTCCTTTCTGGCTTGTCCTGTCCCACTTCAGAGCAAAGGCCCCCAATTTCCATGAGCTCTTTTCCCATGCCTCCTCGAACCAGCCCTCGATGTACGCGTCCAGATCATCTCGCCACCTCTTTCCGGGCCGGCCTCGGCAGCGCTGTCCGCCTTCCAGCATCGTGTGGAGAATTCAGTTTACCCTTAATTTTAGGTATATTGTATGTTACCAATCACCACGTTCCCTTCATCCTCTCCGACGTTCGCGTTCACCCCCCCGGTCATGCGCGACCACTCGCGGACTTGAAACGTCACCTGCACACAAAAGCAATAAAATTTATTGAGAATCAGACAATATTGAACGTCTACGTCGCCCTTAACCGCTTCCTAGTGGTTTATAAATTAAACTTTATTGCAGATTAGCTATCAATGCACTTTTCCTACCTACCCTACCTACCTACCCTACATACCCTAGCCTACCCTACCTACCTTTTACCTAAAATTTGCCAAATCGGTCCAGCCATTCTAAAGTGTTAGTAAGACTAACAATCGTCATTTTATTTCTATTTATATGTATGTATAGACTACAGTCCATAGTTGTTTTGTTAGGTAGTATTAGTGTTGGGTAAGTATTGTTGTTAGTGTTTACAACTTTATTATTTATTTATAACCTAAATCTGTCCCCACCCATCAGTGTCTCTGGACGGGGCAGTCCGGTCTGGCAGCAATCATCATCAAAATGTGTGCTGTAGTAAGGAGTCCGGTTTCTAGCCTCCCAGTTTAGCTAGGGAGAAGTCTGTTATGTTAAATGCCTTTCGCCAAGTCATCAACTAAGTGTCTGCGATCATGGGATGTGGACCGGTAGTGCGAGCATCTGTGATCACGTGTGTATCATGTCTTGTACAATGATGCTTCTTCTTCGCTGTTGGTAGAAATTTTCGCAAAAGTTTAGTTAAAACAAGCTTGCAGCGGTTGTTTCGATTGACAAAAGAGCCATGTTCAACTTATAGGTTCGTAGTCAACACTAAAATAAAATTATTGCTGGGAAACAACTTTGTTTTTGGGATGAAAAATTACGTTTTACAGTTGGGGGCTCAATGTAAAACACTCAAACATTGTGCTGATGGAAGGATGCAATGAATAGTACATGGGTTCCCAGGTATGATCTATAAAAAATCTCGCAATGACGTGACGGAGAGAACAAATGCCTTTCGGCTTCGTTAGGGGTATTTTTACACCCATTATATATGATTGGGAGTACTTAAAGAATAGAATAGTTTTTTTATTAATTATGTAGGTAAGTACAAGATACAGATGTTAAGTTTGAGGTGATCCTCATACTAACTACCTAAGGCATGAAAAGCTTAAAACTATTCTTTAAATCGATTAAGATGGTAGGTCGAGAAATGATGTTTCAAGATAATTATGTCATCGCGCTGCCGATGATTCGAGCTTATAGTTTATTCGAGATTTTGATGCATCGAGGTAGTGAACTATCGCGCTCATATATAATCTATCGAGTAAACGTTTTCGAGCAAGTCATTCCCGTCATTTTCTCACGTCATTCGATTTCAAGCAGGGAGCCCGTTTTTGAGCTTTGAACGCCTGTTCCCTCAGACTACAATTTCCCCAAAATATTATGCCGAAAATCGACGCGACTAACCCGTGGTATGCAATTAACCTTGGGGCCATATTTAATTTAATCGACAGGTTAAAGAGAACATACGCAGCAGTTACTAAGTTTTTGCATACTTCTTCTGCCTGTGGCTTCCCAGTTAGTCGGCTATCTATCGTAATGCCAGTTAATTTTGCAACTAGTACTTGGTCAACGTTTTGTCCATTATATTGGAAATGTAAGACTTCTGGTGGATTCCGTTGATAAAAATGCATAATATTAGTCTTTGGTATATTAATCACTAAATTATTTACCTATATAATCTAGGTATCTACCTCGAGTCCATCAGGCGTGGCATCGGGGCCGGAGGACACATCAATGAAGACACACACGTTTCGAAAACATCCCAAATTGTCCAACGCCTCTCGCACCTGTACACAAACACAGAAACTGGTCACTGGTGAGCGGTCTACGAAAAGACTAAAGCTGAAGCGAGGTAGTGCATCCTCACCTAACCCATTCATTCCACTGCTGAGAGTCTCCCACCTGGACATGAATATCCATGGCTGACCTGGAAGTCTTTAAATAGACTCAGGTCCAGGGGAGTAACAACTGTCTTCTAAAGAAGAAGATAGTATTAACTGTCTAGGTACCTAATGAGTTAGTATCGTTTGAGGGGCTCTCAAATATGGAGATGGCTGCCGCCGCAAATTCCATGCTCATGCTTCAACATCATCTAAGAAATACAGTTCACAATTCCTTATCTCGAATGTTTTAGATTAAGATGTGTGAGTAAGTACATAGAAGTGTGAGTGTTGGTTGTGTAGAAGTGTGAGTGAGTGTGGGGTGTGTGTGGTGAATTGTATGAGTGAGTGTGAGTGGAGTACGGGTATGTGGTACGTGTATGAGTGTGGTGTGTGTGTGAATGACTATGAGTTGAGAACAGGTATGTGTACGAGTTTGGTGTGTGTGTTTGAGTGTTGGGTGTGTGTGTGAAGTGTTGGTACCTTCTGAGCGCGAACGATGACATCCTCGAAATCTTTCGCCTCGAACATATCATCAACAGTACCCTTGACTACATCGTCCTTTGTTCGTTTCAGTCCGTCCACGTTTACGCGGTCCACGCGAGCCTGAAACAATCTTGTTATTTAATAATAGGTGTAAAAGTTCTTTAACGAAGACTAAAGGTACTTGTTCCCGCTGAAGGGGGGATCCTTCGAACAGACGGGTGTTATGTCTGGGGGGCTATACTGCCCGACAGTTGTTGTCGAGGTTTTTTAAGTATATCGTCTTAAGGGCGAAGCGCCAAGGTAGCCCGCGAAATTCAAATTTTCTTTGGCTTTTTAAAAACTTGAATTTCGAGGGCCACCCTGGCGCTTTGACCTTAAGTATAGTGTGTAGGTACCTTACCTTGACTTCGTTAAGCGCGAAACTGGCTTTACGCTCGATCTCTCTCTCCACCACCAGCTCTGGTGCCTTCTGAACATCCACCCTCGGAAACTCGGGATCCACCTGAAAGTGAAAAACACACATGGCACATGGAGCTGTCTCTGACAAGTACGTGGCGAGAGTGCAGCTGCTGCTGGTGCGAAATACCACCGTGTTTTCTGCATATCGACTTTGAAAAGGACTTTTGGCCAAATACAGGGGGAGGTGTTTCGACGCTTCCACGGGCAAGTGCCACATGAACGCACAGTAGCATAGTGTTTTAGGATTCTATTTCGAAATAAAAATGCATTTTTAGCATAATTCGTGAGTCTGTAAGGTAAGTAGGTATCAAAAAAACTGCTGGTCCATACATTTTGACCAACATTTTGTTTATATTATTCAATTACCGATAAAAAAGTGATATGTGGGGGAATTCAGAATGATCCTACTGCATACATGGTAAGCATTTCCGCGTCGGTTTTCCTTACAGTTTTAGCTACAGGAGCTATTGTTTGGTGATACAGAATCATTTGTGTGCAAGTCCAACTCGCACTTGGCCGGTTTTTTAGTTATTTTTTATCAGTGTTGGCAATGCCTAGATTAAAGAGACTTCTTCTAAGCTTAAGCCAGTTGAGTTCAATTCTCAGGCCACGAAGTGCCAGTGGTTTGTTCCTTGGGAATTTCTCTGTAGATGCTAGTAGCCCATAGCCTCGAGTTGTTTAATAGGAATACAGGCGTTGTATTATGTCAGAAATACCTTCGCGTGTACTATCCCCATCCTATAAACTACTTATCTAACTTTAAATAAAACTCATCAAAATGTAAAAGGTTTGAAATTTAAAAAAGTTAAATAAACTGTTATAAAGTAAACACACAAAATTGTCATTAATGACATTTTATAACTGCGTGAAGGAATGACATACTTATAGGCATGAAAATAAGGTTTGGTTTCAAAATTATGTCCTTGCAAAATAATTATGAAATCAACTGCCTCCTTTGGTCTAGTGGCCAAACTGTCACAACTGAGTAAAATAGCGAAAGAAGATTCGTTGGGGTCGAGCTGAGCATGTTATAGGTTAAAACGTTAAGATTTAATTCAATTTTTGAAAAAAATACTCTTCGTTTTTCCACGGTTTTTCCTTTTTCGCAAACTAAGTCGATGTTGACTATTAACGCAGTGCAACAACAAAACGTAACGTCAAAATAATAACGTCAGCCCACTGACATTAGTGAATGTCAAGGATGTGCATATTGCGAAAGAATAGTTTTTAGCATATTTTACAGTCTGCCCTTCTCTATTCGCACACGTTTGAGCGAGACAGAAATGTCATGGCCAAAGGTGGAAGATGCGCAGACTTACGGAGCGCACTCAGAGTGGACGTGTCGCGAACATACGGTTAAAAATATTATTTTAACACAGAAATTCGTGATCTAACCACGATAATTTTTAACTAACGTAATTAGTACTTAAAATATAATAATTATATAGAAAGTTTTGTTTACTAACGTTGGTGATAATAACGTAAATAAGCTTGAAAATCGTGATCGCAGTGAACGTTTCAAAGTCGATGTAAACAAAAGAGATGTTTTTGAAACAATGCGTGTGGTAAGGGGGCGTGAATGAAGTTCTTGCACGACGGAATCTCGAGGAAATTTCGAAGAAAATACTGGAGAATGAGTGGCGTCAGCAGGGACGCTCCTCTAGGGGTGCAGTTTATTCAGAAATTGAGTAATTACTGCTGCCCGCGGCTGCAGATCAACCGATTACGATGGTGAGTCAGCTGGCTGTATAAAGTGTTACCTTGGTGTTGGTATAAGTTTTCAGAAAAGTAAATACTGTCAAATTTGCCGGTTTGCCCCCCAAATTCTTGGGAAATTTCGTTTCTTTTTGCTTGCTGTTTTTTTTTAAATTATTGAAAGCTTAGTCTTTCGTCAGAGCCATTTAGATCATGCACTCAGTAGTGGCTAAACTAAAGTTTACTCAATTCCACACTGGATGTCAGGTTGCTAATACCGGCTTATTTATTTGGGGTCAGCACAGCATGTCTTCCTCCTCCCTACTTCTCTATGACTCGTCATCTCTGCAGATAGCTATGACCTAGCTATATAATCCTTCTCCCAGTCCATCCATTGTTTATTTGCGTTTTCCCCTACTATCATAGCCAAATAATTATTCTGATAATCAACAGATAAAGACAATCAATATAATCTTATTTTAATGGACAGTAGATTGAACACGGATATCAGTACTCTGCTGTAAACATGACTTAAAGGGTTTTAAAAATAGACAGTATGTTTTTTTTTTATTCGCCTTGGGAAACTGTATCGTCTTGGGGCGCTAAATATTAAAATACGCTACTGGCTCTACATTTATATTTAACTCAGAGATCACTTCAAGGTTATATAATAATTGAAAAATCAGTCCTTTATTTAAAAAACAGCTGCAAATGTAATATAATTTTATGCATCTAATGCATATATAAAAATACATAGTATAAACAAGGGACATACACTGAGTCACTGTCAGTGGTCATTGTCCTCTATCAATTCTATGATGCATTCAATTATAACAACAAATGTCTTATATTACAAATTATTATGTCCTACTTGTATCAAAGTCTCTCTATATCTAGTAACAATACATAGACAGTACCAGTGATGGGTACTTTATTCTATGTATAAAGCACCCATCACAATAATTAGCTGACCTGCACACCTAGGTCTGCGTCATATTTTCCCCGATTTTTGTCACATTTTACATGCTGGGCTCTTAGTGGTTGTAGTGTGATGTTTTATAGCCTATAGCCTTCTTGATAAATGAATATCTATCTAATACTAAAATATTTTTTCAATTTGAACCTCGCATACATGATCAGATTGTACATCTTTATGAATAAATAATTAAATAGTGGAACCAACTGTGACGTCAACACGTTCATTTGTGATGGCACGGTTGACGCAGTGGCTGAGCAAGTGGCTACTGCGCTGCGTGGCACGGGTTCGATACCTGCACGGAAGAAATATTTTTATTTTATTTATTTTTTTGTGAGAACGTTATTTCTTTTCCCATACATTTTATGGGATCTTATGGGTATGCATTGTTGAATTTCTGTAACTTACTAATTACTTTATTTTTGCCAACAACTTAACTGTATAATTGCTAATCTAACTATTTAATCTATCAACATATACACAATAAAACAACTGAAGGCTGTGGCTAATAACTGATGCGAAGCGTTTAGGTCACGGTTAGAATAACTATTGGACTGCCTCGGCGGTCTAGTGGCGGCAAGAGCGACTGCTGAGCATGAGCTCTTGGACAGAATGTTATTGAGTTTATCCATCAGGAATTTCTCAGTAGCAGTCACGGTGTCGGGATTTGTGCTCGGTTGATGACAATAGGCTCGCGCCATATTCCTCCTCCTCCTTTTTTTTTTTTTTTCGGATGGGAAATCATCAAATGACTTCTCCCGCTCTGGGCGGAGCGGGAGGGAGTGTCAGACTTGACTGACTAAAACCCACCCATGTTCCTTCTTAGCCCTTTGTCTTCCAGGGCCGCGGTATCTCTTTCGAACAACCCGCAGCATTCCTCCTCCTCCTCAAGTCGTGTTCCTCATTACTGAGGGTCGTTATCCACCCT
Source organism: Cerastis leucographa (assembly GCA_963082945.1). Classification (NCBI taxonomy): domain Eukaryota; kingdom Metazoa; phylum Arthropoda; class Insecta; order Lepidoptera; family Noctuidae; genus Cerastis; species Cerastis leucographa. Next base: position 11,142,932 of record OY720374.1, on the reverse strand, counting down.
TGCAAACATCTTTTTCATGCACGCGCCATATAACATCATGGGACTTAAATATAACTAGCGATATGTGAGTGTATATTAAGTACACCTCTGCCTATACCTCTGGGGATTACAGGCGTGTTGTTATGTTTACTTATCAACAATTATAACAACTCAAGGCTGTGACTATTGATTACTGATGCGTTGCGTTTGGGTCACGGTTAGATTAACTCTTAGTTAAGACAACTACGTGATTGATTTACCAACCTAACGTTTGTTGGTATGTTACTAAACTTGATCATCTGCCTACCCTTTTCCCAACTTTTTTGGGGTCGACTTCCAGTCTAACCGGATGCAGCTGACTAGCAGTATTTTACATAAAGCGATAATAATCTAAAATATAAAAATCTCGTGTCACAGTCAGTGTGTGCATACTGGACACATTTGTTGCTGGGTTGGTAGGAAATAAAAGTACTTGTTGCTTCAATTCTTCATAATGATATATTCTTCAAGACTGCTTGCCGGTGAATGGTACCGAATGGCTCAAATGGCCCTATTTTTATATAATTTTTCTAAAGCTATTGACCAATTACAATAGATTGAAAAACGCGGGAAAAGCTGAAATCCAATGAGAAACTAGCTTTAGTATGAGAAAACGTTACTGTAACGAGAGCCGCGGTTTAACATTCATTATTCGTACTTTAAGTACTGCGAAACGTTACCGTAACGGGGACCGCGTAACAATACAATAATCGCGTTTATAATATTCTTAGGTTTACTTATGTACTAAATAAGCCTTAGTGACTTCTATGTACAGAATACTATTATATAAAATCATAAAATTAAGCAAAACAAAACATAACGGCTTATTTTCTAAGTTTGTTATGTACATGAACAAAAAACACTAAACTATCAGTCTATGGACTTAGTCTTGCTTATATACTACGTTTTGTTGTCCCGCACACAGTGTTTGATATCGAACTCCTCCGAAACAGCTGAACCGATTTGTATGAAATTTTGTGTGCATATCGGGTAGATCTGAGAATCGGCCAACATCTATTATTCATACCCAAAAAAAAAGCCCGCAGCAGCAGGCAACAGCAGCGCGACGGCAATAGTTTTTTCAGATGCCTATTTTTCAAATTCCTCGCGTGCCCTGTGAAGATAGACTCTGAGCGGCTGTTATAATTAAGCACTCCTAAGGTTGAACGTAACTTGCACGTCATAAATCGACATCACGATCATCGCGTGATCGTTTATTTATTTTATTTAAATCAGATACACCAACAGTATCTCCTATCTATGTCGCAGACAGATTGCTTAATTAGCTGTTTTATAAAACAGCTTACGGTTACAGGGGGTCTACTCTCTAAGTCCGTCAACGAAAATACGGGTCCGTCCGTAAATAGCTTTATACTTCGAAATGAACCCTACTCCCTAATATTTTCGGATTCATGAGTTTTGAAAACACATCGCGAGTGCGGGCAACTGTCCAATTGTGTTGTCATTAATTTTTAGTTCGGACCCCTAACAAATCTTATGTCCGTAAGTATTACGGAGTAGGAAATAACCGTCACTTCGCACGAAACTACGGATTTCGTGCTTAGAGAGTAGACCCCCAGGTTAGAGCAATAGTTTCTTGTGTTCTTGTTCTTGTGATGTTCTGCACCCTGTGGCTGCTACTGAGATATTTCTGATTGAATAACCCAATAACACTTTGCTCGACACGGTAAGCGAACACAGGACCTCATGCTCAGTAGTCCCGCTTGCGACCAATTGCTCAACGAGGCAGTCAGATAGTGAACTTTCAATTTTCTAGGAATTGTTATCAAAACTGATAAAACAATTACTGCGTCAACCATAAAAGCCGTAAGTAACAGTTTTATAACCTAGCGAAGTTAACTGCACGGTCAAAAACAAGTTTTTAGGATTCTGTACCCAAAGGATCAAACGGGACCCTATTACTGAGACTTCGCTGATCGTCCGTCCGTCTGTCTGACACCAGGCTGTATCTCACGAACTGTGATAGTAAGCCAGTTGAAATTTCTACAGATTATGTATTTCTGTTGATGCTATAACAACAAATACTAAAAACAGAATAATAAAAGTACTTATTTATGGGGCTCCCATACAAAAAAGTGATTTTTTTGCTCGTTTTTATAAATAATGGTACGGAACCCTTCGTGCGCGAGTCCGACTCGCATTTAGCCGGTTTTTTTTTATAACCTAGCGAAGTTAATTGCACGGTCTTAAACAAGTTTTTTTAATTGTTATCACCTCACCTTGTGTTTATTCTCTTTGGTTGGCTACAGTACACACGGATGCTTAGCAAGCTAGAAGTTCCAGTATAACATAGTCTCGCTTTGTACAAATTTTCCGGTCAATGTGAGATCCGTGTAAACTGGTTTTTTTAGCTTGATTGGTTACCGAGCGTTCAGCGCCTACACAGCAGCAAAATCGGCTCTATCGGGCTTTAGAAAGAGAAAGAAAGAATTATGCCGCCGAAGTGTGCCGAATGATGTGCCCAAACATTGCTGTAGACCCTTCTAAATTACATAACAATAACATCACTCGTGTAATCCTTGTAGGTTTAAGCAGAGGTGTACCTAATTAGCCACGCACATTTTGCCAGTTGTGTTTAAGTCCCATGTCTAGGGCGAGCCTATTGCCGTCAAAAGGGCACGAATCCGGGCCGTGGGTGAGAAATTCCTGATGGAAAAACCCAAGAACACTTTGCCCGACCCGGGAATCGAATTCAGGACCTCATGCTCAGGTGTCGCACCTGTAACCACTAGACCAAAGAGGCAGCCAGAGCACTGCTGGTGTAGAAATATTTTCTGTATATACAAACTTTGTTCTTCAAGATAAAAAGTACTCATGTTTCTAAATAATAGGAAGTTCCTCCATAAAATAATGATAATAATTCTTGTTAAAAGCTTATCAATAATAGGAACATGTAAAATTGAATGTTATCAAATTCATATTTAATAGACCGGTACATGTAAAAAACATTAAAAGATAATTTTTAATATCATGCATGGGATGGACGCCCGGTTTCAGTTAACACTAGGCGATACCTAAACGAATGCTCAAATTAAGACGAACTATAGTGGCTTACCATGACGTCTTACAGAAGTATTGTTTTAATCTTATTCCACAGTGGGAAAGAGATGGCGCTAGACGTCATCTATCGCTCCATCTCTTTCCCACACTGGAATGACATTAAAACAATACTGCTATAAGACGTCATGGTAGGGCCCCTGTTGTATTGCTCAGCACCGAAAGGTGCTTTTTCGACAATTTAATTATATTTAGGAACTAGCTGTTTACCGCGACCTTCGTCTGCGTGATATTAAAATTAAAATATTACGCCATCTGGGCACTTTTCCTGTAGACAGCGATGTGGACGAATTTTTTGACGTCCTGTAATTTTGATACTTGTATAATGTACTATATTTTATTTTTATTTTATATCTATTTGTAGTTTGTAATAATGTATAATATATATGTAATATAATTACTTCCCCAATTCTATCGGAATTTTATCCGATTCAAATTAATTCATCGGAATAGGTTAAACGTGATTTTTCACACAAAAAAGAAAAAAAAATGCGTATAGTTGCTTAAGGCGGAAACACACCTACGTGTCGTGGCGTGTCGTGACGCGCCAGAAGCTATCGGTTTCATACATCGTTGCGACACGACACGCCATGCAAATATGTCCCTAACCATAATAAATGTATGAAACCGATTGCATCACGACACGCCACGACACGTAAGTGTGTTTCCGCCTTTAGTTTGATGTACAGACAGAATGCTTGGTTGACGGCTTCGTGAAGAGTCAGTTTACACCTTGTATATTCACTTAGGTGTGGCTTACTGATAGAAAAAACTGGTGTAAGGTGTGTGCTAACTGTTATCCCTAATTTTGGTAGTCTAAACACTTCTACTTACCCTTTTCGGAGATCGCAGGCGTGATGTTGTGATAACAATATTATGTTCTATCATGTAATATGAATGTATTGTATACATTTATTTGGTTGTGGCCTAAATACTCAAACTCAAAGCATTTATTCCAATTAAACCTTTATAGGCACTTTTGAATTGATGAACCACAGTCCCAGTCTGTCCCAGTCACAAGGCATTATAACTTGTGAAAGTACTGAAGTTGCTTATTCGAAAGCGTAGATCTCTTCACACTCTTTTAAATCAGAATATTCTTACAAAATTCTGGTTACATCATTAATGTTGTCATTATCGTTCAAGTTAAGAGCGTCCAGAGTAAATTATTGAATCAGTACCTAATTCAAAAATAAACCGTGGCTGCTAAGAGATGACCAGTCACAACAGAACTGACAGGTGTCGGAACGCCTTGCTGGCAAGTCATCTATGTATGTATGGTTTTATGGAGCTGACATACTCAACCCATCTGCCTATTTTGTACCCAGGGACCCACGCGTGACACACGCATAGCAGCCATGCTTAACACGGCCACATGTTTGTCACGGCCAATGTCCCTTGTGGCGTTTCATATATGCTCACATTGCTCACCGACGATATCATCATGTGTTCCAACATTATACCTACTACCGTTATCTTTGAGTTACATTTTATTTAACGATGACGTGGTATCTTGCAATTAGCGGTTACGGATAATTAAATTAATGATATAAACAATTACGCTATCACCTTTTTTTTAGTAATGGCTTACTGTCTTTTATTTCCGCAATTACTTACTACTCATTTCGTAAGTAGATATTTGGCTACAGAAGATAGGAGAAAAATTTCTTATTTTATTTAAAATACTAATAAATTTATTTTCAAGTAACATGGACTGAATCTGGTCGTAAGTAACAATTTACTTAGGGGTCGTCCATAAATTACGTCACAAATAAAAGGGGGGGGGTGAATGTCACATTTCGTCTAGGGGTCCTAAATTTCGTGTCGTCACATTTCAAAATCTGACACTTCTAAGTATAACTTACTCAACCACGAAAGAGGTACACGATTTTATATGTAAATCAAATCAAATCATTTATGTCAAGAAGGCCAGTTGAAAGGTTATAGAAAGTTTGTAGAGCAGTGGTATAAAGATGAAAAAGAATCTGCACAAGAGTGTTTATTCATTCTCAGCTAGACAGCTACTAATGAAACCGGCATTACTGTGGTTGCAGATGGGTTGGATTGGGTCATAGAAAATCGTCTCAAAATAATACAAAAACTGGCATATCCTAGCATCAAGAGTTTGAACTTCACTGGGTCCTCGTGAGGAGTGTAGATGAGTCATAATATCGTAACTTTATATACCGATTACGGTTAGAGCCAGTTGTTTTAAACAAGGCATCAGATTTAAATATGTAACACTGCTTTTTACGTAAACTTGTATGCACCTAAGTGGCGGTCGTCTTTATCGGCTTACGACCAAATCAAATAGTAACCAAGTGTACGGCATATATCTGGCACACTTCTTTGTACAAATGTTTATATTTGAACACTCCAAGTTTGTAAATACGTGAGCTTGGATTCAATTGAAATTGAAATGGAACTAGATTGCGACCAGCTTAATATGTTATCGTATCAAAATATGGTGTTCCATTGATGAACACCGTTTTGAGAGCAGCGGTGGCCCAGTGGTAGCAGCCCCGACTTACGAGTAGTAAGTCGTAGGTTCGAACCCAGGCAGGCGCATTACTTTGTGTAATTTATTTCATCACCGCTGCTCTCAAAACGGTGAAGGAAAACATCGTGAGGAAACCGGCATGTCTTAGAACTAAAAATTCGAAGACATGTGACATCTATCAACCCGCACTGGGCCCGCGTGGTGGATTACAGCCCATTCACTCTCATAGAGAGGAGGCCTGCGTCCCAGCAGTGGGAACAATATAGGCTGATGATGATGATGATGATTGATGAACGGGATTCATAGTGTAGTAGGCCTAGTCAGGGCCATCTTTTCCACTGGGCACGTGCCCTGGGCCCCACGATCCGAGAGGGCCCCAAGTTCCCGACAAAATAACTGCCAATTCCTCAAAACACCCACCTCTCACCACTTTCCAGGTTGGGGAGAAGAATTGGCGGAACAAACTTCCCAGCAACAGATCGATAGAAAAACTTGGTTCCTGACTTTACCTGGGTTCGGAACTACCTTCCTTCGACCAACAGCTTATGAATTTTTGTTTGTTTTTTCTGGTAGTTTCAGTACATAAGGCAGTTTCAGTATAAGCTACTTAACACAAATGTCCTGTCTTTGGTATTGTTCGTGGTGTCGTTAAGCTCCTTGACTTATGTGTCGAGCTACTCGATAACTGACAAATGCTTGCAGTGGCATGACAGGTCCACTCAAATCTGTATGGTTCTTTCTTTAAAAGACCATCTCAGACCTCAGATCTGCAAAGTCCACTCCTGATGTGAGTTGACCAGGATTATGTCATCATCATCTGCTTTGCATTTTCCGAATTATGTTGGGGTTGTCTTCCAGTCTAACCGGATGCAGCTGAATATCAGTGTTTTACATGGAGCGACTGCCTACCTCACCTCCACAACCCAGTTAGTACTGGGTAATACTATAACCCTTTGAGAAGACTGGTTGTCAGATTTACAAATAACAGCTGAGACCAACGTTTCGTGGTTCTCTATTGTGTCACCTAACTTTTTTATCCATAATTTAAAGTGCCATAACTTTTTTTGTCCTAATCATCATTTGTCCGAATGATAATTCAACCGAACTTAACATCACATAATATCACATGCCATAAAATTAAAATCCCTAAATATAATATGTCCTAAATCCGTTTGTCATAAATATTACAATCAATAATATACAAAAGACATAAAAATGTTTTCTATAAAAGTTATAAGTCCTAAATTCAAATTACATAATGTTTATTTATAATAATAATATTCTTAGAACAAATTTGATATTTTTTTGTACTCAATAAAGCAGTTGATTGTGAACATGTGGTTTTTGTAAAGCAAGCAAGCATGCAGCATGCAAGCAAGCATGCAGCATGCAAGCAAGCAGGCAGCATGCAAGCAAGCAGGCAGCATGCAAGCAAGCAAGCACGCAGCATGCAGCATGCAAGCAAGCATGCAAGCAATCATGCAAGCATGCAACATGCAGCAGGCATGGTTTCTGTCACGGCTCCGGCGCTGCGGCGCTCTGGCGGTCCCTCGCGAGTTTATCGTCGCAGATGGGTTTAACGCTCACCACCGCAGCTTCGGCTTGCTGGCCGGCACGGCCGGCCAGCCTCAGCCGCGGCGGCGAGTGTTACAACCACCTGCTCCTCAACTCGCGGGCCGCCTCGCCCCTCCGCGCCTACGCGATTTTAAATTACACTCTAGGGGTAGGGCAGACAAGACTGCGTGGAGTCGGATTTACAGCGATTCGTTACTGTCACTAAAACCTAATTTTTAGCATATGTTTTAGGACTAAAAAAATATATTATAAATGAACATTCGGAATAATACATATTATTTAACACAATACTTAGGACATGTGACTTTAGGTCTTGTAAAATTAGGAGATTCAATAATAATAGTACTCAATATTATGACAGAATACTTTTAGAACTAAAGATAATTATGTTAAACAAAATTTCGGGATTTTGAACATTATGGTTACTGAAGTTTATAGCAAACGTGTTATGGATAATGATTTTCGGACAAACAATTTTAGGAGAAGAAAGGGATTACCCGTTTCGTGCTTTCCAAGGCACGGAGGAAACTCTGTATGCAATGGGTGATCACCCATCCACAGACCAACCTAGGCAAGCGCGGTGTAACCTAAATATGGACCCGAGCGGCTGTTATTATTTAGCCACGACCTCCTTTCAACTACCATCCAATGACCTACAGCTTATAAATAGGTACTAATTCCGGACCCTCATTTGTCGACAGGTACCAAGCCTCAGTGCTGATGCTGACATTCTTCACCTACATGACCTACCATCTGACAAGGAAGCCGATCTCGGTGGTGAAGTCGGTCCTGCATCAGAACTGCTCGGCACTCGTTCCACCGCCCGGGACCGATCCTAACGATGACCAGTGGTGTAACTGGGCCCCTTTTAGTGAGTATAGCTACATAAAAGGACGTAAAGGAAGGAGAAATTAATAAAAGTAGACTAAGACTGTACACTGACTGACTGTCTCGTTAGTGTTGTGGTCGCTAGCGTGACTGCTGAGCATGAAGACCTGGGTTCGATTCCCGGGTCACGTAAATTGTCATTGGGTATTTCCATCAGGAATTTATCAGTAGCAGCCACAGAGTCACCACCTACTAGTAGGTGTTCTATAGGTACCTACACCTCTGCTTAGTCCTGGGCAGGGATAAAGCTGAAAAAAGGCTAGGCTAGATGATATGTTTTTTTTCTTCTTCGGATAAGTGGATGATGTTGAACTAAATTTCTTAATATACAGGGTGTAACGGAAAGGGTATATATATACATACTTAAGGGTGTGCTACAGACCATCAAACTGAACATGGTTTTCATCATTAAACTTGTCTTTCAGCGAAAAAATTATCTGCTGCCCCATACAAACTTGCAATACCTATTTGACCGAAATGTATGGGGCAGCTGATATTTTTTTCGCTATTACGATGTTTGTCCGATGGAGAAACATGTTCAGTTTGATGGTCTGTAGCACACCTTTAAGTATGTATATACCCTTTCCGTTACAACCTGTATAAAATTAACATTTTCGCAAAAAAATAACCGACTTTCATTAAAAAGCCCTCAAAAAGTGGAAAAGAACTTTACTTTCGGAAGTAGATGGCAAAAAACAATGAAAATAAACAAAAGTCACCGACTTCCGAAAATAAAGCTATTTTGCACTTTTGTACTTACTGTTTGTTTGGAAGTCGGTATTTTTTTTTTTTTTTTGAAAAATAGTTTTTATAGTAAGTATCTACTTACTTAATATACACTTAAAACTTATAGTAGTAATAGACGAACACCAAGTAACACGTTACACTCGCTCGTTACAGATACGAACGACGCGAACACGTTGCTCGGCGCTCTGGACTCGGCCTTCCTGTTCTCATACGCGGGAGCCATGTTTGTGTCAGGTAAGAATAATATTACAACCATTTAACTATAGGAACACAAGTTGCCTTCGCGGGTAAAACCAGGATGAGGATGAAGGCACAGGAGCGTGGGGATGTGTCCCCTAAACTATCTGGATTCAGACGGGACATCTGTACACCCCATCACACTGGACCCGAAAAGGCGGGTCATAGACGTAACGGGGCTATTTATACATCGAGATGAGGGCCACAAGTCAAGCAGTTTTGCACCACGTCGCAGTTGTGAGCAGTGATATGTGTTTTGACCGTCGGACAGCCATAAGTCAAGTCTTAAAGTTCGAAGCCACGACACGTACCTCTGACTTTTCGTTTTCATGTACGTATTGTATAATGATCACTTGCTTCGGTGAAGGAAAACATCGTGAGGAAACCAGCTTGCCTGGGAGATATTACTCGACGGCATGTACAGCCAAGTCAGAGGCCCGTGGGCGGCTTAATAACACTGACACCAGTTTATGCACTAACAACACGTTGAAGAAAGAAGACTCTTTAGTTTTCGGCCAAAAGCTTTTAAAGATCATAGCAATGGCATACCTTCTAGCTTTTGCTCTAATTAGGTACTAATTAGTAAATAATTCGCAAATAATACTCGTAAAAGAATGCATGGCCATGTGTGTAGATGCATCGTATACGCCCTCGACTGTGAAGGTCGTCGCTTCGATTGCTCGTCGAGACACATATTTACATAGTCTGCAGCTGTTTTAATGATTGTGTGTGTTTTTATAGTAATTAATTGACGTCATGATTAAGTTTACCTTCTTTTTGGTATGTTTAGTGCCTAGTATCAGAGTTTTTATGCCGCCCATGGGCCTCTGACTTGGCTTTACATGGCGTCAAGAAATAGCTCTCAGGCATGCTGGTTTCCTCACGATGTTATCTTTCCCCGAAGCATAGCGCTGGCTATAACCTTTAAATGTATAGTTAAACAGGGCTCAAAATTGCTTGCATGGGAGTAATACTATCAAAATAGTTCCGTATAGATGGCACCAGGTGTTTGTTACTTTCTGCTGGAACCTTTGAGAAGAGTGTTTGATCTGGTCGCCGATTGGTCGCTTTTCATTCTTGAAGACTTTGAGAAAGTACCGAGTTACCGTCGTGCCTTGGAAAGCACGTTAAGCCGTTGGTTCCGACTGACATTTATAGATCTTTGACAGTCGTTACAGGTAGTCCGTGGCACGAAAGTCTGATAAGCAGTCTTCCCAAGGGGTTTGGTGTATCGAATGAATTCACAACCCAGTGTAAACTGGGTTGTAGATTCAGATAGGCAGTCGCTAGAAAGACTAGGCAGTTGCTGTAAAATACTGGTATTTAGCTGCGTCCGGTTAGACTGGAAGGCTGGTGATGAGTTACAAATGTAGATTACGGTTCGCGTGCTGTGTTGTCTATTTAATACACCAGGGGGGTACTATGACGCTTATAACATTATTGCTTCATTCCTATTCCAGAGTTGGAAAGAGATGGAGCTAGACGACCTGTATTGCTCCGTCTCTTTTTCACTCTGGAATGAGAATGGAACAATAATGTTTTAAGACGTCATGGTACGCCACCTGGCCCCCTATTCACAAACGTTCAGATTCGATTTCGATTCGATAAGTCGTGTGTCTATCTTGTTTTGGCATTACGAAAGCGAGCGAGATAGACATACGACTTTCCGAATCGGTATCGAATCGGTGGCCTCTCATGACGTCTTAAAACATTATTGTTTAACTGCTTTTCCAATGTGGGAAAGAGATGGCGCTAGACATCCTGTACAGCTCCGTCTCTTTCCCACACTTTAAGAAGAATTTATTCTAATTTTTAACATCTACCATATTTTTAACTTTTTTAAGACTTATTCTGATTGGCTTATATGTAGTTTTTTACTTGCTTTTAATGTTCAACCAAAAACTTGTAAGAATGTGTGGTATAAAAACAAGTTGGTTTTAATAAATAAATAAAATATGTTCGCTCCCTATAACTGGCTGAAAGTGGGTGTACTCTGTCTAAGCCTTGGGGTATTAATAGCGTGACGCTATGTTCCAGGTATGATAGCAGAGAGGGTGGATCTCCGATACTTCTTATCACTAGGGATGCTGATCTCCGCCATCTTCTGTTATCTCTTCGGCATAGGGCACACCTACAAGATACATAACATATCATACTATTTGTTAGTGCAGGTTAGTACAAACATACAACGTGTACACGGGCCCCTCACGAATCCATCAAACAAGCATTTTTTACGACTTCTGTTTTGGAGTTAAAAATCACGTTTTACGGTAAAACTAAATGAAACACACTCAAAACATTGTGCTGATGGACATTGAATAGTAAACGGGTCTTGGAGGTATTTAAAGTATAGTTATAACAATAAACATAGTTTAAAAAAAAACTTGTAAAAAAGTTGGAACTTTGACCTTCAATATCTCCGTAACTATGAATCGAAAAAAAAAACTGATCGAAATGACGGAAAAAACAAGTCGGCTTCGTTATCGGTCTTTTTTTGATCGACGCAGCATGTCTTCTTCTCCATACCTCTCTATTACTCGTCATCTCATCAGACACTCTCTCTCTCTCATCTCTCATCTTGCCGTATCATCCTTCACACAGTCCATCCATCGTTTCATAAACATATTTAGTCTTTACAGATCTCGTAGAAATAGTTTGCGCTTCGGTAATTGTCGTCTATCTTCGGTAATACGAACGCGCGGTGATAAAGATGAGAAATACTTGCCTATTTTTACCTTTATTGATTTAACTAAGAAACTTTGCCTCTGTGAGGTATGCCTTTGTACCGCGAAATTCGTACTAATCCAGAAACACGAAAGTTAGTGAAGCGCATAAATTTTCTAGTTTATCTGTATATGGATATTTTTTAGGTTTCGACGCAATAGGTATTTGGGAATTGAGGAAAATTAATTGTTTTGTCCACTTTCCAGGCAGGGGCAGGTATAGCCCAGACGACTGGATGGCCCGGCACAGTCGCTATAGTGGGCAAATGGTTCGGCAACAGCAAGAAAGGGCTCATCTTTGGTATATGGAACTCCCATACTTCACTGGGAAATATATTGGGTATGTTGCCCAGCTGTGGGCTATGTTTTTTAATTTACCGGTCGGTTGGATTGTGTGAGAAATGGTATGAAAGAAGTACGTGTAATAAGTCAGTTAATGCTTGCTTCAGGTACAATAATGGCAGCGGAATACGTGGACTCTGACTGGTCCCTCTCGTTCATCTACCCCGGGCTGGTGATGGGGGCTGTGGGGGCCGTCGTGTGGCTGTTCTTACCCCCCGAGCCCAAGCTTGTGGGCCTGGGGGCTGCTGTCAATAGTCGGCACTCGGTAAGAAGACAATTGTTTGAATCAACCTTTTTAGTTACCTTGCATAATAACTGTTTGAATTAATCAATTTTAAAAACTGGATTTATTTGAATGGAATGCTTTTAAAGCAGGAAAAGAAAACATACATTTGAATCTCCCTTTTTGTTAAATAAATCATTTATAACAAGAATGACTGAAACAATTGGGGAGTTCCTATACTTATCGACACTGAATTAGTCATTATCACTTATGACCTCATTCATTTGTCGAATTGGCTGAGACACTTAACGATGCGGAATTGGCCATGACTGGCTTAGCAACAACTGAGCCGGCAGTAAACGTGAAAAAGACTTGAGTTCGGCCTCGTTTCAGTTCGGATTTGGCTGAGGCCTCATAAGTGCGTTGCGTTGCGACGTTGCACCGAATTAGCTCACTGTATGCCACACCTGCGACGCGACGAGACACATGACGTCGTAACGCAAGAGGGCGATGCACGCAATCGCAGTTGTAGCGATGTACAAACTACAAAGAGCAACTTACAACAAAAAGAACTACAGCGCCATCTAGAAGAAAAACAGAAGAACTAATATGGTCTGAATCGCGCAAGCAAAGTTTACATCGACTTAGGACTATATAGAGAAACCCGTCATGACCAATTCCGCGTCGTTAAGTGTGTTAAATTATTAATTATGACAAAAACTCGCCATACTCAACTAAACGGTTAAATAAACATTCATGTATGACTCCATCACTCACAGCCATCCCGACAATCAACGCGCTCAGACGAGGAGGACGAGGCGGATGATGACGACGCCTCATCCGTCATCGTGGGGGATCAGGTAAGCTGTCGTTGAAGTAATCGTTTGTAAAAATCGCTCTGACACCCATCCCGCATGTCAACGCGCTCAAATGATGATGATGGCGCGTCATCCCGAGTCATCCGTCATGAGTCATGTTTGCTTTCTGAATTATTGTGATTATTAGATGTTATTTGTGCGTGTAATATGATTATCGTTAGGATTTAAGCGTTTTGGTAAAAAACTGTAAGTTTAGAATGTATTTCTGAATAAATAAATCAGTCATCATGGGTGATCTGGCAAGAAATCGATTAAATCAATCAAATGTGATGACTATCGGTATAAAAGCCACTAACTGGGTCCTCGGTGTTAACGCTAAAGTTCAGTAAGAGACAACACTAATTTGTCCGCGGACTGCAACGGCAAAGCTGCTCGATCCAAAATAGCGTTAGTAAAAACTTTTCATAAAGGCCTTTTCTTTGAAAAATAACGCGACACGTCATCCGTCAGTGTAAGCAATCTAGTAAGTAATCAATGGGTTCAGAAACACACCCATCTTGTGCTCAACCTTCTCTCAACTGTTCCGGGTCTGGCTGTTTGTGTATGTGAGTTTAAATGTTTGTAAACGCACCCACGATACAGGAGAAATTTCTAGAGTGGGGCAACGTTTTAAAAAAAAAAAAAAACTATGTTGGGGTCGGCTTTCGGTCTAACCGAGTGCAGCTGAATACCAGTATTTCAATTCAGAAACCCTCATGGAATCGTAACTAAAAGTCCAAATACGTGCGCGCGCTTCGGTAATCATCGTTTAACTTTAGAAATCATCATCATCATCGTGTTCCTGTCCTTATCGCATTTTACTTGAGGCGGTGCAACACATTTTTTTCTTCCATCCTCCCCTGTCACCGTCTAACTTCAGAAATACGAACGCTCAATTTGATGATGAGATTTAATTTAGAGTTTTTAAAATAATGGAAGTATTGCCATGGTCATAAAATAAGCAATTCCAAAAACCGTTAAGTAACATAATACGACGACCTTCGGCAAGAGCATGTAACCTAACAGAGACAATACTTCATACGAACGCGCAATGGTGCACCATTAGAAAACGCGGCATCACAAAACTTAGAAGCTTTACCTCTGCGGAGCGCTACTCTGTGGCCTAAAACCTATAGTCGCTGATCAGGCACTGTACGGGAAGCTAGAAAGCGACGCCAGGTTATATTGGATATGTTACTTGATGTGTCACCGTGTGTTTTTACTCCGTGGCTTTTTTTGCCCTTATACAGGACCAATTTATTTTCTCTTATTTTAAAGTTTTTCTTGTTTCTTTTTTTATATAATTCTCTTTTATTGACCAGTTTGTTTTGTCTAGTTCAAGGCAAATAAATACTTATTCTTTCTTTCTTTAAATCATATAACGAATATTACCGAAGCGCACTCTTTTTAACCCCCGACCAAAAAAGAGGGGTGTTATAAGTTTGACGTGTGTATCTGTGTGTCTGTCTGTGGCATCGTAGCTCCTAAACGGATGAATCAATTTTGATAAAATTGGTTTCATTTGAAAGGTATTTTAATCGACAGTGTTCTTAGCTATGTTTGGAGAAAATCTGCTCAGCCGTTTGAAGGTCATAACCTCTTTTCTAGGTGAAGCTAAATTTACATTTTCCACAAGTCTGGTCGATTCGAAATTTGAAATCTTGTCACTTGTAACCATGGGCATCGCGAGGGGCGTTGGTTGCACCCCCCTTCCCCCAAAAAGTCGTTTTTTTTTTTTAATTTAGCTGTTTTCGATTTTCGAGAAGACGCGCAACACCTAGAAAAGTGGAAGCAATGGGGGAGGCCTACGCCCACGATTGGGACAGTCAAGCCTAAGATAAAATACTATAAGTTTAAAAAGCGTGAAATAAAAATCAAATTAAAAATTTAAAAAACCCCCGACACTAAAAGCCTCTAAAAACCAAAAATAAAATAATCCAAGCGTCTTAGCGTCAGGGGACCGCTAAGCAGATCGCTTAGTACAAGCACAAAACAAAGCGGACCTAAGACGCTAAGACGCTTGGATTATTTTATTTTTGGTTTTTAGAGGCTTTAAGTGTCGGGGGTTTTTTAAATTTTTAATTTGATTTTTTTCTGATTTAACTGTACTTTTCTGTAGGTGCCGAATGTCTTCAGAAAGGTCATATGCACATTTATAAAGATTTTTAATAAGTTTTAACATTTATTGAGCGCAAATTAAATAATACATTTGTTTTTATTTCCAGTCGGCGAGCTTGCGCCCTAATAGACATTCGTCCAATGCAGCACAAGTAAGTATCTACTTATTAAATAAAATGTAGTTACAATACCCGCTAGTTTGTTTGTCACATCGACCGTGAGGTTCCAACGGTAACGTTACCTTTAACATCTCGGTAAGCAGAAGGTTCCCAAGTATGAACTAGAACAAAACATTGGTTGCAATGACGGAGGAAAACAAGTACCTTTTAACGTCGTTAAGGGTCCATGCATAAACGTAAAGGGGGAGGAGGGGGTCGACAAAATCAACTCTAATATATGATGAGTATAATATATGAAGACGTTTTAACGTTCATTACCAAGCCAAAATCCTGAACGTACCTAGATCCGTTCTTTTCCGAGTAGCCAAAACAAAAGTCAAAAGTGTCAGAACCCAATAAGCCACGACCGCAATTTTTTTGTCACGTACAAAATTGTACCCATCACGCCACGCCGCGTGAATGGCTACCTCATAACAGGCCGCTTCACGCGACGTCGCGTGATATGGCAATTAACGTTTTTTTTATTTACTCTTTACTCTCGTCTAGATCAGAGATGACAGAGACAATGTCGACGATGGAACGAGCTTACCCAGACGAAGCCTGTTCACTCTAACTTTTACTTTATATTATGTGATATTGTCACTCACAGCAAGACGAGGCGACAGAGCGTACCTCCCTGCTCCGCGCGCCCCCCGAGAGCGCGGTCTCACTATCGCGCGCTCTCTCTATCCCAGGCGTGCTGGAGTTCTCCCTCTCGCTCTTCTTCGCGAAGCTCGTCAGCTACACCTTCCTGTATTGGTTGCCGAGTTACATCAGATTTACTTTACGTAAGTGGAGATTTTATTTTTTGAATTTATTTATTTAAATACATGGAGAAATTACAGCTAATAAAAACAAACAAAACAAGAAACCATAGTCACTAGAAAGCTTCGAAATCCTCACTTTTTTATGCATTGCTGGGGTCGGCTTTCAGTCTAACCGGGTGCAGCTGAATACCAGTATGTTACATGGAGCGACTGCCTATCTGACCTCCACAACCCAGTTAGTACCGGGTAATACGATACCCTCGACTTGTTTCCTTAATGTTATAAGATTTATATTAATTTAACTTGCCTTTAAGGCAGGATGTACAAGGACTCTCTAAGCATTTTAACACCTGATCTGTAATACCTGCATTCTTTGCAAATAAAGCATTATATTCTATTATATTCTTGGCAAGACTGGTTGTCAGACTTTCGTGTCACTGACCGCCCAGTACAAACCGACTTTCCTCCGTGCCTCGGAAAGCACGTTAGGCAGTTTGCCCCGGCTGTCATTTGTAAATCTTTGACAGTCGTTACATATAGTCAGTGGCACGAAGGTCTGACACCCAATTTTACCAAGAGGTATCACCCAGTACTGACTGGGTTTTTGAGGTCAGATAGGCAGTCGCTTCATGTAAAATACTTGCTGCATCCCGTTATACTGGAAGCCGACCCCAACATAGATGTAAAATGGCAAATGACTCTATTTTTTGCATGTTTATGACAGTGGTGATGCCACAATCATTTACCGTTCCTATAGCGTGTGTGTTAACTTGTAAAATGTTATTGTCTTTGCTTTTGGACGTAAATGATATCATAATTATCTTGCCCATATAGTGAAACCACCAGGGTAGCCTATGAAATGCAAATTTTCCTCGGTTTTTTGCTGTTCAGGTCACTGTAGGGTTGTATGTTGATTAAAATATAATTCGCGACCGTAACAATCAAGGTTTTAGATAGTTATAAACTTTAAAATCATCAATACAACCCTCAAAGTTTATTAATTAATCCCATTGAATGCCTTTTCCTTGAAATAGTCCTGCAAATTAGTACAAAATTAGAATTTTGCGGTCTATCCTGGCGCTTTCAACTTAAACCAATTTATCTGGAGTCGACGTAGCATATTTTCTATTGTACTCGTCATGTCAGTAGTCTCCCCCCTTCCTAGCCACATGATTACTCCACAGTTATTCTGTTGTTTCTTAATGTAACTGCCCCGCTGGTCTAGTGCTCGCAATCGCGACTGCTGACCGTGAAGTCATGGGTTCGATCCCGGATCGGTCAAAACGTTATTGGGTTTTTCCATCAGGAATTTCTTAGTAGCGGCCACAGAGTTTTAATTGGTGCCCGGTTGATGGCAATATTCTCGACCCCTATCTTCTTCTTCATGGGGTTTTTGGTTTCCGCACTTAGTCCCTTAAGTGGACCATTGTGCGTGAGCCATAGTGGCCGTTACTCCAACCAGCCCACCTCCCTCCAGAAGCAGATTAAACTTCCCGGTCTTGTCAGGGCATCCGCAAAGGATCTTGGTGTTCCAAGGGTTGCCTCGCGAATTTTGGTGACACCGGTGCACTCAAGCAGCACATGCGCCACCGTTTCCTCCGCATCCATGCATGCCCTGCACAGGGGAGTGTCGGTGATACCTAGAGTGTGGAAGTGTTTATTCAGTGAACAGTCTCCAGTGATGGTCCCCGCCACCGGACGCAGGCTATCCCTGTCCAGACGCAGAAGGCGCCTGGTCAGCTCTGCGTCAAGGGACGGCATAGCTTCCTTGGACTGCCTACACCCTGGTGTCGTGGTCCACCATTTTTCCGCTTGTGTTCGAGTGTGATCCTTTAACCAGTTATTTAGCTGCTTGAAAGGAATGGGAACAATGGGTTCGGGTCCGTAGGGTTTTGTGCTCGATCCTCTTCTGGCAAGTTCATCCGCCGCATCGTTCCCCAGGGATCCACTGTGTCCTCTGATCCATTGTAGTGTTACCGTGTTGTGGATTAGTACCGTGATTCGTTCTAGGGCATTATGGCATTCTAGTATTAGTCTTGACGTGATCTGATTACTGTTTAGGGATTGGAGAACTGAGGCACTGTCAGATAGTATTCGAATAATCGTGCCGCTTGGATAATACCTACACACTCAGCTTGGTAAACAGTGTTGAGCATTCCAAGTGGTTTGGATATTTAGGTCGTCGGAGAACACCCCGACACCTGTCCCATCATCGGTTTTTGATCCATCAGTGTAGATTCTTAGCTCGTTTGTGCCTGAGTAGTCACACGACTCCTCTGTGAGTACGATGTTGTAATGTTTTTGGAAGCAGTGGGACTTCAGGGTTCTGTCGATGGGTGATGCAATCATAGGCCGTTGTTTAATGGCATCTACTCTGATGCGTGTGTGTTTGATTCTGGAATCGTTGCTTAAGGTGCCGGATGCTTCGAGTCTGAAAGTCGCTTTGGCCGCCTCCTGTCTTACGATGAGGTGTAGAGGTAGTAGCCCAAGCATCACCTGTAAGGCAGCAGTGGGGGAAGTTCTCATACTACCAGTGATTGCTACGCAGGCAAATCTTTGTAGTTTCTCGAGATCCCTTTGTGTCGTACTAAGATTGGTGCTGGGCCACCAAACTAAAGAGCCGTATGTGATGATTGGTCGGATAACTGTGGTGTATAGCCAGTAGGTGATTTTGGGGCTTATGCCCCAATTCCTCCCGAGTAGTTTTTTGCATTGCCATAGGGCTATACTGGCTTTTGTGGTGATGTAATCAGTGTGTTTCGCCCAGTTCAGCTGTTTGTCCAAAAAGATACCATATTATGGTATTTGGTTTCAGTCGACAGGCTTAGTGTGGTCCCAAAGAAGCTTGGTAACTGTAAAGTTGGCAGCTTCCTTTTCTTTGTGAAGAGGACGAGTTCGGTTTTGGTAGGGTTTTTTTTTTTTTTTTTTTTTCGGATGGGAAATCTTCAAATGACTTCTCCCGCTCTGGGCGGAGCGGGAGGGAGTGTCAGACTTGTACTGACTAAAACCCACCCATGTTCCTTCTTCGCCCTTTTTGTTCCAGGGCCGCGGTATCTCTTTCGAACAACCCGCAGCCCTGGCAGGCATCGGCCCTCTCGGGCCCCTTCCGGTTTGCTGACATCTCCTTGAGGCGCGCGTGGAACACGTACGCGCCGTCGACACGGCCTGTCGTCATAAGACGGACGGACGGTGAGCTAGCCCATTACTCACCGTCCACAGGCTCGCGCCTACGGTGGCCGTGGGCCACTGGTTGCCTGCCGACGCCCGGGGCGTCTCCCGCGGCGGCTGGGACGTGAGGTTCTCTCCCTCTCACGTTCCGCCACCTCCTTCGCTAGCATGACTGCTTCGCAGAAGGAGGCGACGGCTTCCCATTCCCTCTCGCTCCGGACCATGGATTGAACCAGGGCCGGTCGCGAGAGGTCACCGCCACCAATCGCCGCTACGAGGACACGGCGGTGCTCAGCCCAAGCGGGGCAGAGCTCCAAGGTGTGCTCCACCGTGTCCTCCGGCCGATCCTCACAATGGTAACACCCGGGCGTTTCCTCCCGCCCAATTCGGTGCAGGAACCTCCCGAAACAACCGTGTGCGGTGAGGACCTGCGTCAGGCGGAAGGTGAGGGCGCCGTGCCGCCTCTCTAGCCACTCCTCAAAGAGGGGACTTATCGCCACTATTGTGGCGTGCCCTGCACGTGGTTGCGATAGTCGCTGTCTCCATGCCACCATGAGATCGCGCCGGAGGTCTGTCCGCTGAGCGACAATTTGCCGCGGCAGCGGAGTTTCCCCCCGGCGTAGTGCCTCCGCGCGCCATTCATGCAGGCGCGCGAGGACCATCGCCTCCAGATCCCATGGCGGCAATCCGGCCAAGAGGCTCGCCGCCTCGCCGGAGATCGTGCGGTACCCCCGGACCAGCCTTACGGCTACCACCCTCTGGGGCGCGTTCAGGTAATGGGCGGCTCGCCGCCTCAAAGAACGCGCCCACACCGGGGCCCCATAAAGGGCCATGGACCGCACGACCCTTTGGTAGGGTTCACTGCTAATTTATGTTCATTGCACCAGTCTTCTACTATCCTCAAGGCTTGGCGCATAAGGTTGCATAGTGTATTTTCGTGTGTTCCATTTATTATTATGGTCAGATCGTCAGCGTAGCCCACCGTGTAGTAGCATCTGCTTTTGAGACGCTTGATGAGGCTGTCTACTACAAGGTTCCACAGTAGCGGTGAAAGGACCTTGGGGGCAGCCCTTCGCTACGATGGATCTAGTTGTGTCGTTTACCGTAACTTGTACGGCCCTAAGTCGGAGCATGTTTGTGATCCATCCCCGCAGGGTCGAGTCCACACCGTGTTCCTCGAGTGCTGCGCTGATGCTATGGAAGATGGTTTTGTCAAAAGCGCCTTCTATATCAATGAACACAGCTAGTGAAGAGCATTTTCAGTCCACTGCACATTCGATCTTGGAGATCACACTATGCAGTGCGGATTCTGTTGATTTTCCTGTGGAATACGCGTTGTTGTTTGTGAAGTGGCCGCTCCCGAAGAGGTCCGTCCCGAATATGCCGATCACAGAGTCTCTCGAGAGTCTTCAGTAGGAAGGATGTCAGGCTTATTGGTCTGTACGCCTTGGGTTGTGTGTAATCGGGTTTGCCTAGTTTGGGGATGAAAATGACTTTCACCTCCCGCCATGTAAGTGGTATGTATTTCTGTGCTATGCAGGCTTGGAAGATGACGGTCAGCCATGGCGTTAGGACGTCTATTCCCCATTGTAGCAGGGCTGGGAAGATATTCCCCATTGTAGCAGGGCTGGGAAGAAGAAGAAGATTGATTATTGCCCATTTTATTTTCTCTGTAGTCACTATGGTGTGGGCTCTGGCCCAGTCTTGGTCATTTGGTATGTGCCTTGGTTCACTCGCCCAGGTTCTGTCTTCAGAGAGATTGCAGTCTGGGAAGTGGGTTTCCAGAAGGACTTTGCTAGTTTCGTGGTCCGACTTGGTGTAGGTGCTGTCTGAGGTTTTCAGCGAGCCGAGGGTGCGGTCCTGATCAGTAGATAGGATCTTCCTTACACGCGCGGCTTCGCTGTTTGATTCAATTTCTTCACAGAATTTCCGCCAGGCTGCCCTACTGGCATTCCTGACTTGTTTCTTGAAGGTGTATTGTGTTTTCTTGTATGAGTCCCAACCTTCTGGTAGTCTGGAGTTTTTAGCTCTGTTGAATTGCTTGCGCATGGTTTGCCTGAGCTTACTAAGTTCCGCATTCCACCAGGAGTTAACCTTGTTCTTGGTGTTTGGATCTCTTAGCTTGCAGCAGGCGTGGTAGGCTACGATTATCGATTCTGATAGTTTTGTTATGGTGTCTTCTAGTTGTTTGGGGTCCATTAAGATTTGTGACGTTTGGTGCTGTATTGGTAGGGAGGCCAGCAGCCGTTTGTAGCCGGGTACGTTGGTACGGCTTCGGTTACGCCTGGGTCCGGGTCTATCTATATTGGCTACTAGTGAGAAGCGAATCCTTCTATGATCAGAGCAGGAAGGCTCGTTGGATACGTGCCAGTTAGTGATAAGTTTTGTCGCGTTATCCGACGCCAGCGTTAGGTCAATAATCGTTTGTCCGCGAGATGTGACCCAAGTGGGTTCCGAGCCGCGGTTTGCGATATTAAGTTTAGTGGAAAACAGATATGTGCATAGTACCTCACCTCTAGTGTTGGCTTTGTTGCAACCCCAAAGTGGGTGATGGGCGTTCGAGTCCGTGCAGATGACCAGGTCCAGGTTGGCTTCTTCGCAGTACCTTATCAGATCGGCCATCTCTTTCGGTGGGCAGTCAGCATCTTCGCCTGGCATGTATATCGAGGCTAGGACGATATTGGGTGCGTCGCCGTTGGTTTTGAGCCTGACGGCTGAGTGTGGTGGTAGCTATATCTTTGGGTATATAGGCGCAGGTTCGTGGTTTGTTTGTGCCTTGAGTGTCGTCGATCAGCTTACCTCCAATGTTACCGAGGCCGCATATTCTGTTATTGCGGATCCACGGCTCTTGTATAAGTGCGATAGTTCGGAGTTCCATCTGGCTATGCTGGAGGTTGGTCTGGATGATGTTTAGGGGTCGGGATGCGGGGGTAGTGGGGTGGAGTTAGGAGGAGACGGATGCATCGGATAACTCTCCCCCGTCCGTCAGTCCGTGCCGGTCTTCGCTCAGTGCCGGTGACGACGAGAGCAGCTGCTCCGTCCATTTTGACGGTGAGGCTGGCATCCTCACAGCGTCGGCCTTAGCCATCGCCGTTTTGGCCATTTCCTCCTCTAGCTGTGTCATCGTTACGTCAAGCGCAGTCGGTGCCGGTTTAGTCGGTTCAGTGACCGTCGGGGTGTTGGAGGGATGGGTGTTGGGGAAAAAGCGCACGTATATCGACCCAAGTAGGTACGACGCCCGCCGCTCCCTCTTTAAGACCTTTTCGACTTCTTCCGGTGGGATTCCCAGGGTCAAATAAGTCCCGTGGTTTTCGCCACCGACCGATGTCGCCCTGTACAAAGACCACCTACCGACGGTGTACCAGGGATTCTGGCGGGTCAAGATAGTCTGCAGCCACGCTATGTCCCCATTATACCTGGGTACAAAGAGCACTGCTCGGATCCGGGTCGGTACGTCAGACTGTTTCATAACAGTCATTGTCGCGTCTGGGTTCGGCAGTCTTAGTCAGGGCACGTTCTGGATCAGCAAAGTCAGGGCATTTTCGTCCTCACACCACACGTGTACCGTGCCATCCGCTACCCTGGGGTACCCTCGGAAGGATGGGATGATGGTTTGGGAGGGGTCGGCACACGTGTCCATGATGTGGCCCTCTAGGCTGAGCTTGATATGCTCCGCCTCGTCAGTCGTCATGTCTCTGGATGGAGGCGAGAGGCAAATCGCTACGGCAAGTCTCGCAGGGATATCCCGTGTGGCTCGCGCGTAGGTTCTCTGCTCCCCTTGAGCAGTCTGGGTTCTAACGCGCTTGGTGTCCCCCTGGAGCATACTCGGCAAGGCCGTATCGTCCGGTCGGTCCCTCTTTGCCGCTGCCCGGCCGCTTGGACCGGGCTGTGGTTCTGTGGGGCCTGGCGAACTCTTATGTGCCAAGGTCACCCCGCGCGAGGACTCAGCCCGCTTGCCTCGTTTTCGTCTCGTGCGTGGTCGGTCTTGGGTCACCTCGATGCGGTTCTGGTCGTTTCCTCCGGTTGGTCCTGGTGCGAGCAGTGACTTCTCGCGCTGGGTTTCCACTTCGCGTACTGTTCCCTGCCCGCCCGTTTCCGCGTCCGGTTGCTCTTCGCGCTGGGTTACCCCTTCGCGTGTTTGTAGCTGGTCGCGTACTCCCTTACAACTAACCGTTTGCCTTCGCGGGTTCTGCGCAAACGGTTGTTGAGTTCTCTTTCTCTGTTCCGGATCTTTCCGCGCTTGGTTTTCAGCATACGTACTTCGTCCACAGAGATGAAACCAGAACCACCAGATTCCGCTTCCTTTCCAGTCCCGAGAGAGCCTATGTCTCTCAACCTTACCTCGATCTTCTCGCGCTGGAGTGCCAGCGCGCGGAGTTCGCTGTTAAGGCTGGAGATTCTGGCATTGTTAGTGTCGTTGTCAGGGTTGTTCGTCACACTGTTCCTTACAATGCTCTGTTGCCAGGCACTTGTGGAAGGTGTAGCATTTGTCGGAGTTATTGACGCAGGAGTCGCAGTCGTTTTTGTGTCAGTCGGCGCAGAAGTCGCAGCCGTTTTAGTGTGTGTGGGCGCGTGATCCGCAGCCGGTGTTGTTGGCGCTAAGGCCTGCCGCGCAGAAGGCGCGGCACTACTTGGCAGATTGGTGCCCCCCCCCCAGATTACGGTGGGAGCAGACCGACGAATCGGTGTGGGATTCCCAGGCATCGCCGGGACCCACCTGGGGAATATAATTTTTTCCTCTCTGCATTTTAAAGTTTGGGGTGGACTTTTTTGGAGTTGAGGTTGCCCGTCCTCAGGGACCGAAAGTAAAACGGGGAAAAGAAAGGAAGGGTCTGGGCATAGGATCATGGGAGTGGGGTGAGGGGTTTCCCTAGGCCTGGAATTTTGGCTTTCGGGAAAGAGTACGAAAAAGCGACCGGGGGTTTTTGTTGCGTCTATTTCTTATGGAATCAGACCAAGAACAGGGTGGCAACCTCGTGAAGGTGAATCCCCCAGACTTGCCTTGAGGATCTACACGACCGTAGCGCTCCCCCTCAAGAGCCCGCCACCCTACCACCTCTGAGGGAGGCAGTAAGGTAGGCCTGCATCTATACTACGATGCAGAGCGTAGGCAAAGCGTGTCGTTGTGCAACCGTGAAAGCATTAATACAGACCCTCCCCGCCCCCTATTAAATGGGACTTAAACATAACTGGTGAAATGTGGGTGTATTATTAGATACACCTCTGTCGGGGGACATTCAAATGGCTTCTCTGGGACTGTCGAGCTTCATTGTGTTGGCGCTTTTCTGGTGGTCGCCACTATTGATTCTGGCGCACAGGAGTTTCAGGGGTTTGGGAACAGTGTGGCGAGCTTGTAATCCTTTAGAGATTTCAGGCGGTATGTAACGGTATCTTGTCCCGTGTGTAGCGGAGCTGTCGGCGCGTCAGTCGGGCGAGCTGAGCACGGTGTTCGACGTGGGCGGCGTGACGGGCGCCATCCTGGCGGGGCTGGTGGCGGACTGCACGGGCTCGCCCGCGCTCGTCTGCGTCGCCTTCTACGCCGCCTGCGCGCCCATGGTCAGTATGTCGGTGGTACATCAACCTACAACAAACTCTCAATACATTTTCAACTGTATCGTTAAAGAATTAGATTCAAGTTTGATTGGGAAAAGGGCGATGACCAAATTTTTATGACACCCCCCCATCCGATCTTTCGTAGGTGTTAGTAAGTAGTAGGTAGACTAGCAACCACTTTTAATTTCAAAATCCATGGGGTTTAAAATCAAGAAATATGGTTTACAAACAGTGGACGACGCCTCAAAACGTCACCAAAATCCTTACACCGACCAACAGATTTAAATGCATCTCAGTCAAAACATCTTAGTATTGTGATAATTTTTTATTATAGCGTCATCTCTCAAAAGTGTGGAATACTCCGTAAGAGCGTTTACGCCTTACGGCATTTCATACAAACTTTCAAGTCCTTATTTTCCGAAATGACTGAACCGATTTTAATGAAACTTCATACGAAAAAGCAGGATACATAGGTACTCCATTTTCAACACGTTGTGAACTGTGAAACTCAAGTGTTTGGGGACCCCACTCTTGACTTTAATGCTGTAACATGATAATTGTATTAGTATTTAAAATATTTTGATTAAAAAGAAAACAGTTATTTATGCAACTCATTTGCCACCATTTTCAATCTTCCATTTTGTCCCTCACAGCTCTTCATATATCAATGCTGGGGAGCCTCTTCCTACCTCCTGAACGTAGCGCTCCTGATCGTCACCGGCATGATGGTGAACGGTCCCTACGCGCTCATCACGACAGCTGTCAGCGCGGAGCTCGGCACGCACAGTAGTCTGGCGGGCAATAGCAAAGCGTTGGCTACTGTCACTGCCATCATTGACGGCACCGGGAGTGTCGGTGAGTTTATTATTTATAAGTACTTAGTTAGTCGTACGGTCGCAAACTCTTTTTGGCATGAGACATCAGTATCTTTATTTATTTTTTTAACTTAAACGAAGCCTATGAGTTCAGGTCCTATGAAGGAGGTCATTAATAAACTAGAAATAGTAAAGGGCAGAGAATTGAACCTTGAAGAACCCATCTTGACTAGAGACCCGAAGGTCCTGTTATGTTTAATATACTTTATGGAACATTAAAGATATTTATAAATGGGAAAGAACAAAATCAGTAGCATGGCCACGGATTCCGTAGTTTTGTAGTTTACTGATCAGTGTATTGTGGTCAACGCATTCGAACGCTTTTGAGAGGGCACATATCATATACTTTGAGAGGTCACAGAAAATGGCAATTGCATCATGTGAAAACCGATGAACACTATCACACAAGTTTGAGTGTGATTTTGAACTCAATTTCTGGGCTTTGTGCTTGCTCTCAATTTTATTTCTTTGTCTATCAGATAGATTATAAAAAAGTATTGGACAAGTATTTTACAATTTTTCACATAATCAAAAAATTTGGGAAAATTATTGAGTTGAAATGGCACATGAGTACATGACGTCACGGTTGAGTAAATTTCATACCTAGTTATGACGTAGTGACCCCCACTCTCCAACTTTAAAGCGTTTTAACTAAGTATTTGAAAAAACAAAAGATACGTTTCTAATAGTTTAGTATTACCAGACAGCCGTACAAAATAGTATTTCGTTTTTCCCTATTCATCATGCCTGTTATTGTGTTGTACAGGAGCCGCCATAGGCCCGATGTTGGCCGGCGTGGTGTCCAGTCACTCGTGGACGCACGTGTTCTACATGCTCATCGCGTGCAACTTCATGGCGCTCTTCCTTTTACTAAGGTTAGTTAACAATTTACTGTCGATGTATGAAAAGATTAGGTACTACCGAGGTCACTGACTGTCTGTTACTTTTCACCCTTATGTCTAAGGTAATAAGGTTGAAAAATGGTCGACCGTCGGGAAACACACGGCGACACATCAAGTCATACATTTCCAGTATAACATGGCCTCGCTTTCTATAGATTTCCCGTTCAATGAGAGCTCCGCATAAACTGGTTTTGTATAGTTTGATTGGTCGCCGTGAGTACATTTAGAGGTCAATGTACGTCTATACAGTTAGGTTTATTATTTCATACTCATTACGTTCTGCTGATTTGAATGCAAGTTGAAATGAACTAATCTCAGGAACTATACTGGTTAGAATTGAAAAAATATTTTATTGTTGGATAGCCCATTTTTTGAGAAAGGCATATGATATCAATAGCATCAATGAAAAATGGGTGCGCCAAAGTTCACCTAAATTTTCAACTCCGATAATTGGAAATCCGAAAATGTTCTTCCTAACATTTTTCATCCTAACAATCGCAATTCCTAACTACTCTGTCTCTAATGTTCTAATTCCGAAGCATTCAACTTCATAATGTCAGTAGCAATAATCATCTATTAAACTTTTATTTGTTTTCCTATATTTTCTCAACATAAACATCTTTTACACTATTATTCAAAGTCATATCTTTTTTGTTAGGTTTCTTTTTTATTAATTAAAGCGTCTTCTTTATTTTTATTTAAATCGGTGTGTACCCGCAAAGATATCCATAGGTTAGGTTAGGTTAGAACTGTGACCAACTACGCGTGAGCCGAGCGAGCGAAGCGAGCGGTGCCGCGGCAGCGGCCGGCGAGCGCTACCTCGAAATTGGTCGCGAAATTTTTCTAAATATTTTTTTCATGGTGGGGGCCTGGGGGCACTATAAATATCATCTTCGACCCACATATATTATTTAATACAATTGGTAAATGTTTCTTTCTGAGTATGACTGAAAATATTATGGTAATTATGTTTAGGGATAAAAGCGTTATGATAAAAAACAGTAGGAGTTGAAATATATTTACAATAATGATATTATTAATAACAATTTTCGGAAACATGAGTGTTATGAGCATCGCTGGTAGCACTACAAATAGTATGAATGAAAACTTTAGGATAAAAATTTTTAGGAAGAGTGATCATTCGGATTACAAATCATTAGGAAGAACAATTTCGGGCAAAGAACTTTAGGTGAGCCAATATGGACTCATGAAAAATATTTAAAAAACGGGGTTTTATTTTTTAAAAGAGTGTCCAGTCCATGCAGTTTTCTGCCCATTCTTCTCCATAGAGATCTACACTTTGGAATGGGCAACTACAGTACTTTCACAGTTATTATGTCTTGTGACTGGGACTGCAGTTTTATTTTTAAAAGCTTTTTTACTGTTGTCTTTGCTCGACAATTCAAAAGTACCTGTAACTGGTTTCCTTTTTGATTTCTTATGTGACGCAGACGAAGCTGTGTAAGCTGTAGGTCAGCTAGTAGAATATAATGTCGATGTTTGGGTTTCTATGAGAGGATAAAGAAAGAAAACTTTTTCTTGTTATTTTTAAGTATTCAATTTAATATATTTATAATTTCTTATTGTAAATATGTTTCTTTTAACTGTGCCATAGCCTGAATTTGTCTGTTTTCTCAAATAATTAATACAAAAAAATCACCGTAGTCTGTCAACTAATACATAATTATTTTCTTTCACCAACAGGATAGCCAGATCCGAATTCTTGAAACTGCGTCAAGAACGCCGGATGGCTTCACCGCCCCGAGTCCGCATTGAGTAACTTAACGTAACCTTAGGAATATGACCCTGACCCAGACGCCACCACTTCAAGTTACCCGAACCTGACAAATTTTATCAATCAACTTTGAACCTTATTCTTTAACTATAAAGTTGAAAATCTATCAAAGAATTTTTACAGATAATTGTAGGTTGATGTGCTGGCGACTGTACCATGAGGATGACATTATTCAATATGACCATTGACCATACGTATGTACTACCGCCAAAATGATTCTGACCACCGTAAGGAATATTTTTGCTTGCAGCGTCCGACGCTATAGAAGCGCTTATAAACAGCACGCGTAGCATTACCGCTGTAGAAACGGGCTATATCGACGGAAGAATTGACAAACTGACACATTCTAATTGTCTATCTGTCATTATGTCGATTCTTCCGTAGACAGAACTCGTTTCTACAGTGGTCATTCTACGCAGATGACGGTCTTCATGTGCACGGGATTTTGTTTTAAAAATGACAAGATATTTTTTTGGCAATGTACCTTGAGGATAACATATTGATTAATATGTCCATTGGCCATACGTATGGGGTCGCCCTTATAATCACACGAGGTTTTAAAAGGGGGTAGGCATTTTATTATTGATTCGAGTAGAGAATCATTAGCATAGTTACCTCCTTGAATTTGACGAGGATGCAAAACTTGCTTGTATATTTGTACAGAGAGCATCATTAAGTAGTAACCCCCCTAGCGTACTCGGCGGTACTGTAGAGGGGTTAGCACATAATGAGGCTGTCTGTACATCGGGTTTATTTTAAACCCGACCAGCTGACGTGACTCTTAATATAACATCACGACTGTAATTCCCGAAGGGTCAAAGAGAGGTGTACCTGATGATACACCCACATGTAATAGTGAAACTTAATACATCGTGATCGTGAACTAACAATATCATATTAATTTTGTAATTTAATATATTATACTGAATAGATGTTTGACGTATGTATAAATAATTATGTGAAAATACAGGGTGGAAGCGACACCGACACTAAAACGGTACAAGTATTCAGTTCATCATTCTGGATCTAACATAGAAATGTTTCGTAGTTATTAAAAATAAAACCGGCCAAGTGCGAGTCGGACTCGCGCACGCAGGGTTCCGTACCATTATTTATAAAAAAACGAGCAAAAATATCACTTTTTTTGTATAGGATTTAAATATTGATTTTATTCTTTTTTAGTATTTGTTGTTATAGCGGCAACAGAAATACATAATCTGTAGAAATTTCAACTGGCTAACTATCACGGTTCATGAGATACAGCCTGGTGACAGACGGACGGGCGGACGGACGCACAGCGAAGTTTCAATAATAGGGTCCCGTTTGAAGATTTAGGTACGAAACCCTAAAAACAGCCGTTCCATAAAATTTAACCATATAGGTATTGCAGTTTTGGAGGAAACAGCTGTTTGCTTTGACCTTTTTTTTTATTTCTTTGTGGGGTGGGGGGTACAGTATGATGTACTATTTATTTATATACTGAAAATGTATTATATCTTGTGGTAACCGTTTCAGCGTCTGTGTCCCTTCCAACTTGTATATTATTGAATGCAAGAGTGAGATGACGATGTTATGAAAGCTTAGTTTTTCAGAAATATCATAACTTACTTACTATTTTAGTAGATTTCTTTTTTGCTAACTAGAGAAACTTTTCAATCCATTTGAACATACTATTTTTATATTTAAATTATTTTGACAAAATAGTCTATTTAGTAGCACGTACAATTTTAATTTTTTAAATTTTATTTTAAGTAATAATAATTCATACAATGTGTAATAGAAAAGGTATTCTAAATAAATCCGACGTAATTTCCTATTATACAAATACCGCCTTAACCGCAATGTAATTAAGCTAATTGCAGAATGACAACTGTTGAAAAGGCCATCAAAAATTTTATTCGATTTCGATGTAATTTCCAATCAAACAAATATAGACTTAATGCAACTGGGAATAAAATTGATTTCAGAATGACTAACTTTTGAAAAGGTCATGAAAAGTCTACGAATTCCATGTTATTTCCAAATAAACAAATATCGGCTTTACGCTACTGTGAATAAAGTTGATTTCAGAATGACTTACTTTGAATTGCGGCCGAAACCAAGCTTTATGTGTTAGCATTAAAGCTTGTTTTCAAAAAGAACATTAATTGGAAACAAATATATTTTTTTTTGTTATACATTGTAAATCGGTGCTTTTTGTAGTCGAGCATAGTTATGTATTTTTAATAGTGTGACAAATTATTTTTATTATTACTTTAATTAGAGGCACAACTAGAAAGCGGTCGATAGACGTTCACCAAGGTTTTTCAAGGTTATATATAAATTAGTTACAAGAAACTTATCAACTGCTTCTCTTTAACCAACTATACAGGGTGGATGCGACACAAACGCACAAACCTCACCTACACAAAGAAAATTTTCAGCGGAAATTTAATGAAAAATCTGATGTTCCACACATTTTAACCGTGTAGATATTGCAACTTTGTAGTAAACAGCTGTTTTTTTTTTTCAAATTACCTGTGACAAATTTCTATGTTAGGGTTCAGAATTATGTACTGAATATGGTAACTGTTTTAGCGTCGGTGTCGCTTCCACCCTGTATAGAGAAAGATTGTGTAATAATGCAGTGTTCCGCAAAGTGTGTGCCGCGGCACACTGGTGTACCGTGGTCATTAGTTGGTGTGGTCGCAGAAATATAGTAATTAAATATACTGTAGAAAAACACCAACGTATACAGCCGCAAAACACCAATAGATTTTTCATTTTTTTATTTATTTAACACTTTAAGTTCAATTTACAGAGGCGGACTAAATGCCACAGGCATTTTCTACCAGTCAACCTTTGGGTGATGCAGACACAAACAGTGGTAGGTGTATATCTGTAAAAAATAATAATAATAAGACATACTAAAAGGATATATAAAAGACTATAAATATATATCGATGTACAAATTCTAAAATAAAAGGACACGGTTTTGTGTTGTACCTCCAAAATTTTCCGATTCCTAGCTGTGCCTTGAACACAAGAAGTTTGCGGAACACTGTAATAACATATCATACAACATACAGACGTCAGGTGGCCCACCATGACGTCTTAAAACATTATTGTTTTACTCCTTTTTCAGTGTGGAAAAGGGATGGTGCTAGACATCTTGTATAGCTCCCTCTCTTTCGCACACTGGAAAAAGAGTCAAACTATGCTGCATTAAGACGTCTTGGTAGGCCAGCTTTTCGACTCGTTGTCTAGTTGCACCTTAGCGTAACTACTTAAAGTATTATATTTATCAAACACATTTATTTTGACATTTTTTTCCATTTATATTATAATAAGTTAAAATTCATCAATAAAATCCGAATTTATAAATCTGTACACACTGTGACACATAAAGTATACAGTCCCAATATAACATGGCCTCGCTTTGTATAGATTTGCCGTACAATGCGAGATCCGCATAAAGTGGTTTTGTAAAACTTGATTAATAACGAGCGTACTTTCTATTTTTCCAGTTCTGGCTTATACTGGGTTCCTATATTAAACTGGATGTTTTGACTAAATGATACGACTTAGTAACTGTTATAGTCTTCATAGCAAAGCTTAAACGGACCCACAATGAAGCCGAAAGACACCTGTTCTCCGTGTCATTGTGATTTTTTTTATCTGGACCATACCTTCTAGTTAGAGATGCAGAGATATGCTGGACCACACCTTCTAGTTACAGATGCAGAGATATTCAGGTTTAACAAGTTTTTTTTAAATACAAGTTTTTAATATTTTACTGGGTTACATTGAGTCGTACCGTGAAACAAGATTTTTCACCCCAAAAAAAAAAGTCGGATCCCAGCAATAATGTTTGTTACTTACGAGTAGTTTGATGTACATTCTGTACATCTTGCTGACTCGGTTTACGGCTTCGTAAGGGGTCCGTTTATATCTTGCAGATACGATTATTATAAGTATATTATATTTAAACATCGTTCATTTTTGTCAAAACATTGGTCCATAAAATCGTTTTACATAGGAACTCAACATAAACAGATGTTCCGAGACACTGCCATTATATCTTTATTAGGTTTTCTTCTACACAATAGCCCAAGATAGTTTGTTACTCCAATAAATATACTAATCCACGAGTAATCATTTTGAAATAGTCAGAAAGAGCTCCTAAGTCTGTGCGATAAAGGCGAAAAAGCCTTGTTGCACTTCAGGGGGTGTGGGAAAGAGACGTAGCTATAGATGACGTCTAGCGCCATCTCTTTCCCACTCTGGAATAAGATTAAAACAATACTGATTTAAAACGCCATGGTAGGCCAGCAGACGTCTCAACACTGCGTCAACAATTCCCTTGTATTGCCAAGACATAGACTCTTTTTGACTAGCTAAAGCTGTTTTATCATTGATCAATTCGGTCACTCCATTATACAGCCAAGAAATACAAGTTTTTCATAGGCAATTGTGTACGAGAACCTTTAATATTACTCCGAGTCCTAACCAAAGCGATCAGTTTCACGAATACACGTTCATCGCGCTTCATATCATTCATTTGTCCATTAAATACCCTCTGTCGGTCATCATAATTCTCCTGTCCTTATCCCAGTTTATTTAGGACTAGCTTATGCCCACGGCTTCGCCTGCACCTTGTTCGGTAATTGTCCCACGTGATTGTACCAGGATAAAAGTTATCCTATGTGCCATTACAAACTATTATCTATCCCTGTGCCAAATTTCATTCACATTCAGTAGTTTTTGCTTGAAAGAGTAACAAACATCCATCCATATACCATAAATCCTCACAAACTTTATTATTAACTTGGATCTGCGCAGCATGTCTTCTTCTTCCATACTTCTCTATTACTCGTCATCTCAGCAGTCACTTTCTTTCTTGCCATATCTCATCCTTCACTCAGTCCATCCATCATTTCTTTGGTCTTCCTACTCTCATAAAGCATTCGGAATCGGTAAAAAAAAATGACCATGACATTAGCGTATGCGTGCGAAGACCGCTTTGGTTAGAACGCGGTTTTAGCCATTTCTGATTATAATAGGGGATCGGACTGGGTAAAGAAAACGACATTCTATTTTGTCCGTCAGACAGGTAATACAAAAATATTAGACACGTATTTTTTGTTTTATCAAAATATCAAAAAAATACTTAGTTAGAACTCATTAAAGTTGGAGAGTGGGGGCTTACTACGTCACAAGTGGGTATAAAACTTACCTACATGTGACGTCATGCGCCATTTCAACTCAATATATCTCCGTAATTTTATGACCTCGTGAAAAAAGAAAAAATACGTGTCCAATACTTTTCAATAAACTACCCGACGGACAAAGAAAAAAAAAATAGGATTATCCCCTATTATAACCTACTTTGACTCGTCGATGTGAGAATATTATACAGGGTGGAAGCGACACCGACGCTAAAACGCTTACCACGTACTCAGTAAATCATTCTGAACCCATATGAATATGTACCCCCACATAGAATATTATCAACGGTAATTAAAAAAAAATACACCTGCTATAATCGTTCGACTATGTAAGTATAGGCAGAAAACAGCTGTTTTTTTTTTAATAACTGAAGAAGAAAAAAATTTGGTTCAGAATGATGCACTTACTGAATCGGTGTCCCTACCAACGTGTATAACATACGTTGCTCACTTTAACCGGTCAGTGAGCGGTATCTTAAGTCTTTTAGTAAAATATATGTATTCCTTTAATTTTAATTGTGATGTTTCTTTTTATATACCTACCTACTATGTTATTTTAGCGAATTGTGGTTTTATTGCTGTAACAATATTGGATACAAATTTTGAAAAGGCAATGGAAGAAATTACTTTAAAAATACGTTTTATGCTTTCCAGAAATTAAGAATCGAAATATACTTAATTTCTAGATACTAATACTAATTTTTTCATACTTACTCACAAGGTCAGTATCAAATTACCTTTGACAAAATGTTGGGCATAATTTTTCTATACATCCTAAAATACTTGGCCCCAATATTGGTGCCAGTCTAAAGCAGTACGTATTAATACGTTGGCACAAAAATGTCTAGTTAATTATCTTTACGTCAATGTGAGAATTGGTGAGAAAAGATAGTAAATTATAATTATGATGTACCAATATTTTATTATTTTGACTATTTTTTTTATATTTGTAGTGCAGGTTTGTGCAATTATCCGTGTTATTTAGTAAAGTATCAATATATTACTTAGTGCTTATATCAGTAAGAACCAAGGTTACCGGCTTCAAACATAAAATTTAGGATTAATATCCAAACAAAAATGGAATGAAATAAAGGGATTTAACAAAAATATTACTTTCTTACTGTAGGTAACTAGAGAAAACTTCAAAAATTTAGTGACGTGATTGTTTTGTATCTTTGATTAATTTAATGTGTGTAGACCGGAAACTTTTGGACCTTATAACAATGTAATTCATATTTTTTTTTAGTATATAATAAAATGTGAAAGTATCTACCTCTTCGTCTGTTATCCGTCACTCTTTAACCGGTTAATGGATTGCGATGAAATTAAGAACATTAGTACACCATGACCTGGGTTAAGACATAGGATATTTTTTATTCCAGCAGTACGTTCTCGTGGGATAATTTCCGACCTCCACGCGACCGAAGCTCAATTAATACATTTATAATTGCACAAATCAACAATGAATGTGATTAACTTGATTTCTAGCCAAATATACGTGACATTTGTACTGAAATGAATGATATATTTTAATAATGACATCCAAAATATTGTAGTATTTTGTCTCCGAAGGGTTTGGGGGGCTCATTACCACTTCTGCCTGCTTTTTACCAACTATGTTGGGGTCGTCTTCCAGTCTAACCGGATGCAGCTGAATACCAGTATTTTACATGGAGCGACAGCCTATCTGACCGGCAACCCGGTTAGTACTGGGTAGTAAGTTACCCCTTGGTAAGACTTTCGGGTCACTGATTACCTGTAACGACTGTCAAAGATTAAGGTGACCCCCAGGTCACGTGGCTTAACGTGCACGGAGGAAACTCTGTATGTAATCGGTGGTCAAACATATTCGAACCGACCCAGGCAAACGCGGCATAACTTAAAGATCGACCCAAGCGGCTGTTATGATCAGAGGTCGGAATTAGGTGGAGTTATTTAAGTACTTGCATCGAAATGTTGATATTAATATGGATCTTCGCTGTTCGAACTACAAATGTGGCAACATCGTGCGTGTGCGCGTCAGAATTTTGCAACTTCGGACATCCGATTTCGGATGGTTTAAATTATGAAATCATTGTAAGTACAAAAATAACTGTAAGTACCTAATTCCGACCTCAAACCGTGCGAAGCCAAAATGGAAAAAAACCGACCTTTGGTTATTATTTAGCTCCTCTGAGTATGCTGTAGTAGATTTGGGTCTAAAACTCGGATGTGACATGTAAACGGTTGCGTACTTGGATTTATAAGATAGCATTTATTTTCAAAATAGTAATTGTATATAGTGTACAAATGTGTCTTGTATGATAAAGAAAATAAATAATATACAATTTTCAATTTATTAAATTCGTTTTATTTCATAAGTAACAATTTTTTTTTTTTTTAATTAAATTAGGTACTTAATCATTAAACTTATATTACAAAAAGCAAGCTAAGTATCACTACGAAGTGTCTTTAATTTCTTATTGGAATTGTCAATAATTTAACATACAGATATCTAAAAAAACTATGCGCTTCGAAAAACATTGTTTATCTTCTAAAGAGTAGAAAGGACCCCGATGCGAAAGGTATCATTCTGAGCCCCGTCACATAGAAAGATAGATACAAGTAGGTACTTACTAAACTTTTGTAAGAAACAGCTGTTTTTTTTTAAATAACCCTAGAGGTTTTATTAATATGTGCTGAACATGTGGAAACATTTTTGCGTCGGTATCACTTCAACCCTGTATCCTAATATTATAAAGAGGTAAAGTTTGTATCTTTGGATGTAGGGGTAATCTTGATCTTAATGGCCAACGAGTAAAGACGCAGGCAAAAGCTGTTCAGAAATACAAATAACCAAAGATTACATCTAATACAGAGCTGTTACAAACACAGATTAACACAAGATTAGAGATTACTGTTAAATTCCAAATAAAACCATTCGAACGACAATGACGAGTACGACCGGAGTAGATAACCTAACAGAGAGAAAAGTTCATACAAAACAAATGCGCAATGTTCGTGCTAATTCGAAAATGCGAAGATTACCGAAGCGCATACTTGTAGTGGTTTAATTGTAGGCTTGTGAAACAATTATGAGTAAACAATTATACTGACAAATCTTATGTTAACTTTAGGGAAGTATGGAACAAGAAGACATGCTGCGCCGACCCCAAATAGTTTGGGATAAGGGCAAGAGAAAGATGATCTTATGTTAACTTTACAGGGTTATGAGATCCCACTTTCGATTCCAAAGCCGTGCTCAGTTTTAGCGTCATTAATAAATAATTGAACAAAGCTAGCTTTATTAAAGCTTTTTAAACAGCTCTAATTGACTCAATAGCTTGGCAATAACAATAACTGGGTAACGGTTATGCCAAAATGAACCAGCCAACATTTTTGCAATAATTCAGTGAACTATCTTCTAATAACATAACATCACGCCTGTTATCCCGGAAGAGTTAGGCAGAGGAGTACCTAATAGTACACACACATTTCACCAGTTATGTTTGTTCCATGTAATAGCGACAAGACTGTTTTATTTAAACATTGCCCCACACCATGTATTTCACCTGTATCGTGGGTGCGTTTACAAACATTTAAACACAAACAAACTGACCCGGAACAACTACCTGTAGGCCATACAAATATTTGAACCCGCGACACGCAGCGTAGCAGTGGATTGATCAACCACTGCGCCAAGCGTGCCGTCAAAGAAAACGAAACGTGATGTTGCCATCGACCGATCACAAAACCAGACTCCGTGGCTGCTACTGATAAATTCCTGATGAAAAAACCCAATAACACTTTGCCCAACCTGGGAATCGATTCCAGGACCTCATGCTGAGCAGTCGCACTTGTGACCACTAGACCAACGATGTAGTTAAGATAGTTCACTGATTCTGTTCACTTTATTGCATTATCCTCCTCTCCCCTATAATAGGGGTTCGGACTGGGTAAAGAAAACGACATTCTATTTAGTCCGTCAGACAGGTAATACAAAAATATTAGACACGTATTTTTTGTTTTATCAAAATATAAAAATTACTTAGTTGAAACTCATTAAAGTTGGAGAGTGGGGGCTTACTACGTCACAAGTAGGTATAAAACTTACCTACATGTGACGTCATGCCATTTAAACTCAATTATATATCTCCGTAATTTTATGACCACGTGAAAAGAGAAAAAATACGTGTCCAATACTTTTCAATAAACTACCCGACGGACAAAGAAAAAAAAAATGGATTATCCCCTATTATCGTCACTGAGGGGTTATAAGCTCTGATTCTTTTTTAAGTTAAAAGCGCTAAGCGCTATCTGGAATGTTTTAAATTATTTAATTTTTATTAAAAACTTTATCTACAGCGTGTAACGGAAAGGGTATATACATACTTAAGGGTGTGCTACAGACCATCAAACTGAACATGTTTCTCCATCGGACAAACATCGTAATAGCGAAAAAATTACCTGCTGCCTCATACTAAATTCAATAGCTATTAAACCCAAATGTATGGGGCAGCTGATATTTTATTAGCTTTTATGATGTTTGTTTAATGGAGAAACATGTTCAGTTTGATGGTCTGTCGCACACCCTTTAGTATGTATATACCCTTTCTGTTACATCCTGTATAAACTGTAGAAAAAGATCAAAGAATGGTATGATATGGCTGTAAAAGAGGTGTCTGATGAGATGACAAGTAATAGAGAAGTATGGAAGAAGAAGACATGCTGCGTCGGACACAAATGAATTGGGATAAGGACAGGAAATTGATGATGATTTAAAAACTATAAGTATTGCTTTATTAATATTCATCAACTCACTGACAGACACTGACACAGCCGAAACCATTCTGCCTAGAAGCTTGAAATATTGCAACAAGAGTTACTTTCATAACTTAGGGATTATTAAGGGAGGATTTTTGAAAATTATCCCTTAATAGTGTTTATGGAAAATCGTCATTTTTGCACATAAGAAATACTGCAGTTTTTTGGGGTTCCATACCCAAAGTGTCAAACGGGACCCTACGATTACTGAGACTTCGCTGTCCGTTTGTCACCAGGCTGTATCTCATGAACCGTGATAGTTAGCCAGTTGAAATTTCTACAGATTATGTATTTCTATTGATGGTATAACAACAAATACTAAAATAGAATAAAATAAATACTTAAGGGGTTTCCCATACAAAAAAGTTTTTATAAATAATGGTATGGATACCTACGTGCGCGAGTCCGACTTGCACTTGGCCGGTTTTTTCTATATTTTGTCAAACTTATCCAATATTTCGATTGTTATTATTTACTACTCACACCAAAACAGTCACATTACAACATCCAATCTGATGCAAATAATAACGTTAGTCCAAAAGTGTCCAGCCTACACACATTAGATTAATAAGAGCTACAAAACTATGTCACTACATTTAAAATTACTGAAGTTTACTCTAGTTACCCATAGTAAAAAAGTAATATTTATGTTCAATAGTCTCCCTTTATTTCAATCCATTTTTGTTTGGTTGCCAAAACTGTGGAAATTGGCACAAGAGAAGGGCTATACCCAGCAGTGGATGAATTCAGGCTGTGGATGATGATTTTTGTTTGGAAATTAATCCTTAATTTTTTTGTGGTAGCTGGTAACTTTTGGACCTTGCCATATATTTTTTCAAAGTAAGAAAGTTTGATGTGTTTTGGTTCATTTTACCATAACTACTGCCTCATAAGCTCTCCAGCTTGCTTCTTCATGACGAACACAATCTTCATACTAGCTTCTATATCTAAGCGCGTCCTAGTGGTACAATGAAGGACAGTGCGTCACCCGTGGCTCCCCATGACACTCGCTGTAGTTGGAATATTGTGATCCAGACCGCAAAGAATGCCATCCAGGCGATGGCTCCCGCTGCTGACATAAGAACATCTGGAAAGGTTTATTTTATTATTATTTATTCAGACTACAGGACCCCATCTGATTATGGAGAGAAACTACTTATAAAGTAACACTTAAAACTTCTAGACTAACACTTGATCTAGAATCTAGATCAAGTGTTAGTCTATATTAGTGTTTACTTACTAGAAGAGATCTAGTGCAATCTACCACACAAGGGCCTATCTGCCCAAGTCGCTATCCCATGCTATTCTGATAAGAGAAAGAATCATTTATGTAAAAATACTACTCACATTTCTTAATCTGCTTCTGTTCTTCGTAGGGAGGCTTCATGAACGCCTCTTTGAAGAACCAGACGGTGTTCACACCCCACACAAAGGGCAGGAGTAGACATCCCACTGGAAATTCAAAAACTTATTTTTAAAAGGACTGCCTCATTGGACTAGTGGTCACAAGCATGACTGCTGAGCATGAGATCGTGGGTTCGATTCCCAGGTTGGGTAAAGTGTTATTGGGTTTTTCCATCAGGAATTTCTTAGTAGCAGCCACGGAGTCTGGATTTGTTGGTAAGAGAGTTGAGGAATAGGCTCAACCCCTATTGCATGGGACTAAAACATGGTGAAATGAGGGGGCAGTATTAGGTACACCTCTGCCTCACAATTCACGGTTACAGCAATGACTTATTGTCGAGCATACGCTATCCTCCCATACTTATATAAGTAGTAACGCTGTAACTTCAAATATTGTAAAACCAAATGATTTTAAAAGAGTAACCATGGAGTTTTTTGCCGGTTCTTCTCGATAGGAAACGACCAACCCGAACCGTGCACCTTTTGTTGACGTTTTATAAGTGCCCATGTAGGCCTATGAGAAATAAAATATTTTAATTTTGATTTTGAAAAAAAAAAGACTTAACTTTTCCTGACAATCACTAAGTCCAAAATTATTTGGCGGCACGGCACATCCATGGCGTCATCAAACATTTTTTTAGAAAAAATGGCATGTTGATCCCTAAAGGTTCACCACCTCTTGTATAGGCTAACAAAAAAAACTGAACTGAATAAAAGGGCAAGGAAAAAAAAGGAGGAATAAAGGAAGACCAACAATATTACAATCAAAGGGTAGTTTTAGAGATATGTTTTGTGATAATTGTTCACCACAAGTAACAGTCTTCTTTCTGTCTTTTGTGATTAGTGCATAATGTGGTGAGTTAGTATACGGCACATGGGCTGCTGACTTGGCTTCACATGCCATCAAGAAATATCTCTAAGGTATGCTGGTTTCCTCACGATGTTTTCCTTCACCGCAGCAAGTGATAATTATACTATACGCACATGAATCCCAAAAATCAGAGGTACGTGCCTTGGGTTCAAACTCGAGACCAATGACTTTGTAGTCCCACAATCACCACTAGACACTAGACTATCACTGCTTCAAAGAAGCAAGTAACAGTTACGAGAGCAGACAATGTTCACAGTATTGCCTTTATTTACCTCTCATAATATCGGTTAGAGGATCAGCTTAGGAGTGGAAGTCACTTTAAATGATTACGGCTAAAGCGTATACCTATTACCTAGTCAAATTTGACGGGAAATTGGGACCAAAGTAAAATGATAAATCGGTTTAATTCCGCCATGTTTGGCGAATACATCGTGGAAATCTAAGGATTAATCTTTCTGACCGACAATGTTGAGACTGAATGAAATAAACAGTAAAATAGCACGATTTACTACTTTATACGGAACAGTCGACAATAGTATGTCGTGTTTTTTTACAAAGAATTTGATTGGCTACTATACCTTTGAAATACCACTTGCAAAGTTCGAGTTTCTTGTCATTAGGAAGCCGTGTTAAGTCCATTTTAAAGTAAAAATATAGATGAAAACACTTTTTCGCTTTCAAGCACAAAGAATGTCGGTTTCTGAGTCACTTGGAAACTGATAAATTGACAAGCATACTATGAAGTCTGTCTTTGTTTGACTTTATATGAAACGTATCTAGCTATTTCACTCAAAACTGTACTTCTAGCTTGTAGGAGGGCGAAAAATACTGGTGCTGGAATTTCTTAAAATTTAAATGTCAATGTCATCAATGTATTTCGTTCCATTCTATGAAAATTTCGTATTTATGAATTTTCAACTAAAAATTCACATATTATATATATATATATATTTATATTGCCATTCATTATTATTCAATTAAGAGCTAGAATTTATAAGGTAGGTTGTTTTACTTCAAATAAAAAATTTAATGACTCATTTATAACTATGTAGGAAAAATTATGTTGACTTCAAGGAATCTATGCACATGCGTAAATTGGGTTTACTTTTTCTGAACCGTTTCTGTAGACGCAGTAAAAATACACGAAACACTATTAAGGCAACACTATAATTCTCCTTGCGCCTTGAAATTTCACACAAACTTTACATCCCATTCATAATATACATTTTTTATTATTATCATACAATAACCACTTCTCAGACGCAATGAAGCGTTGTTCTTGTTAATAATTTGTGTCTGCGCACGTCGGTTGGAACGTATTTACGACGAAACAAAAATGGCGTAATTTGTTGAATGTCAATAGTTAAAAATGTGTAAAAAGTAAATAAAAATGTTTTCGTTATCCAATTGTTTGGTATCATGTGTAATTCTCCTTCTCTATAGTTCAAAACCATGTGAGTATTGTTTGTAAAACCGCTATATTTGCAATACTGGTGATACGTTTTTTGGGAAAATTTTGGCATCTCCCAAATTCTTTTTTTTTCGTTCAATACTGGTTTTTTAGCCTTGAAATCTGTTTTGACCGTGGTTGTTAGCATAGCTTATCAATTAAGGACAAGGTTTGTGGCTAATCGCATCGAGTGTATCTCAGAATGCATCAGGAAAAATATTTTCATTTTGCGAACTTATTTTCGTCTTCTAAATTTTTTGTTTGGTTTCTAACGGGAGTTTTGAAGCGGAATTAGATCCTTTCTCTTTTGCTCCACTATCCTTTTTGTTTTGTTCACATTTTCCACTAATCTGGCAGATCTTAGAAGCAAAACTGGTTTGAGTAAATATTTGAAGAAACTATAAAATTTCAAGCTGTGAACGCAATAAAATGGCAAATTGCAGAAAAAAAATGTTTACGGGAATTTCCTATAATTCTGAGATAAATCTCTAGTT
Organism: Cerastis leucographa; assembly: GCA_963082945.1. NCBI lineage: Eukaryota > Metazoa > Arthropoda > Insecta > Lepidoptera > Noctuidae > Cerastis > Cerastis leucographa. The sequence goes on along the minus strand of OY720374.1, from coordinate 11,100,179 downwards.
ACAATAATTTGCTGAAAAACTGGAGTCAAAACTATGTACTATATTTACTAGCATACTGGAGAATCATCTGCCTAATTTAATTTACCGACTAAAATAAACAAGCAGCAACTTGCACTTTGAAAACAATTAAAAGTGATAGGATGATTTTTGTATGAAGCGTGGCCAGCTTACCTTTCCCTATTTTATTTTCAAAATAGTGGCCTCACATTAAACCTGTATTAAATAATAGCCACAAACCAAGCCGTCATTGGAAACAAGTATTGTATGAGAGAAAAAGTTCTGAAACATAAAATTACCAAGAATAAGTCATTGAAGTTATCTATTGACTGAAGTGGTGCTGATATATCAAAGCATTTATTTATTTCAAGAAGAACAGTTACTGGCACTTCTGGCAGATAACGAAGATTGGAGGGAACATAGTAATTGCAAATATTCAAAAACATCATTTAGTACGTACATAATTCCTAACCACCAATATAAAAAAATCATTTGTAATTTAAAAAGCATCAATACACGGTCAATATAGAAACAAAACAATTTGAAAAAAAAAAAACCGTTTTAATATTTGTAACTGGGGGAATTCTTCAGAATGATGTACTCAACACAATGGTAACCGTTTGTGCTTTTCTGCTCCACCCTGTATATGATTTAAGCTATAATATGCATGAACTTCAAAAACATATCAGTTGTAAAGCTTTACAGTAATAGTTCATCAATGGTGTAAATCCCTGTAATATGGAATTGGTCTCTGACTCACAGAAAGCTAATAAGATAATAATTAAGTCTAGGCCAGGTGTATTATAATCTTTCTATTTGTGTGGTTAGTACTAACCTGGTCTCGAGAGTTTTATGCCTGCCATGGGTTCTGACTTGGGTTTTCATGCCGTTGAGAAATATCTCTCAGGCATGCTGGTTGCCTCACAATGTTTTCTTTCTCCGAAGCAAGTGATAATTATACAATACGAACATAAATCAGAAAAATCAGAGGTGCGTGTCTTGGGTTTGGACTCTAGACCTATGACTTGCCAGTCTGATGCTAGGCTATCATTGCTTTACATTGTATTATAATTACTACATAAGATATTTAATACTTTCCCTAAACAATTGTTGACTTACCAGATCTTGATTCTTAATCAAAAAGTCGTCATCTTGCTGCCCTTATCCCATTTTATTTGGGGTCGGCGCAACACATCTCTTTCCTCCATTTTCCTCTGTCATTCGTCATGCTATGATTTACTCCTTTTTCCTTCAAATCATTTTTCACACATTCCATCCATCTTTTCTTTGGTCTTCCTCTCCCTCTCCACCCATCCACATTTATATTCATCACTCTTCTAGTCTCGCATGTGTTCCAATCATTCTTAATGAAGAAGTGATTATCAGCATTCTAACCTCTTCCTAACTATGTTGGGGTTGGCTTCCACTCTAACTGGATGCAGCTGAAAACCAGAATTTTACATGAAGCGACTACTATCTGACCTCCACAAACCAGTAACTCAATAACATGATACCCCTTGGTAAGACTGGTTGTTAGACTTTTGAGCTGCTGACTATCAAAGATCTACAAAATGACAGTCGCGATCCACGGGTTTTTTTTTCCGATGGTAAGTCTTCAAATGACTCCTCCCGCTCTGGAAAGAGCGGAAGGGAGTGTCAGACTTGGACTGACTAAAACCCATCCATGTTCCTTCTTAGCCCTACAGGGTTACGGTATCTCTTTCGAACAGGCCCGCAGCCCTGGCCGGCATCGGCCCTCTCGGACCCCTTCCGATTTACTGACATCTCCTTGAGGCGCGCGTGGAACACGAACGCGCCGTCGACACGGCCTGTCGTCATAAGACGGACGGACGGTGAGCTGGCCCATCACTCACCGTCCACAGGCCCGCGCTCCCGAAGCCCAGGGTGTCTCTCGCGGCGGCTGGGACGTGAGGTTCTCTCCCTCTCAAGTTCCGCCGCCTCCTTCGCTAGTATGACTGCTTCGCAGAAGGAGGCGACGGCTTCCCATTCCCTCTCACTCCGGACCATGGATTGAACCAGGGCCGGCCGCGAGAGGTCGCCGCCGCCAATCGCCACTACGAGGACACGGCGGTGCTCAGACCAAGCGGAGCAGACCTCCACGGTGTGCTCCACCGTGTTCTCCGGACGATTCTCGCAGTGATGACACCCGGGCGTTTCCTCCCGCCCGATTCGGTGCAGGAAACTCCCGAAACAACCGTGTCCGGTGAGGACCTGCGTCAGGCGGAAGGTGAGGGCGCCGTGGCGCCTCTCCAGCCACTCCTCAAAGAAGGGACTTATCACCACTATTGTGGCGTGCCCTGCATGGGGTTGCGACAATAGCTCTTTCCATGTCGCCATGAGATCGCGCCGGAGGTCAGTCCGCTGAGCGGCGATTTGCCGCGGCAGCGGAGTTTCCCCCCGGCGTAGTGCCTCCGCGCGCCATTCGTGCAGGCGCGCGATTACTATCGCCTCCAGATCCCATGGCGGCAATCCGGCCAAGAGAGACCAACGGCCTAACGTGCTTTCCAAATCACGGACGGAACTCTCTATGTATGACGGCCACTCATCCAGAAAACTAACCTAACCTAACCTCGACGATCGACCTGTTCGGCTGTTATTTATTAAAAAAGAAAAAATATTTATTTGTCGCAGGGACATGACGTGCATACAAAATGACAAAATAGTAAAAAACAACAATAAACACGCGCACGCGACGGAACAAAAAAGTTGACAGCCTACAACCTTTTTCTAATGGTGTAAGCCAGTGTTATATGGAATCTATCTGACTCACAGGAAGATAACAATTACAAAATACAAATAAAGACTAGTACCCGCCAGGTGTTCTATTACATTGTTATGATAAGTTATGCATGACTAATTAGTCAAAGTAATCTTATGTTGACTGTTTGAGATGATAGATAATTAGACAAAGTGGCTAACAAGCACTTAGTCATTAAGGAATGCATAGTTGTTTGCATTCGTAATCTGAGGGCCACGATATAATCAGCTTAATTTACATAAGGGTATAGTTGATATTCTCTTAAGTAAAGTACTATCGAGAAAGTGGGAATGGGCACACTTTTCAAACAAATTCCCGTGCACCCGATGACCACATCTGTTTAATACCCTTACTCCTATTGGTCCGCACAAATAGTTGCGGACCAATACTAGTAAAACAAAAACAAAAAAAACGTGACCCTTTTTTAAAATGTGTTTTGTTTAAAAAAATTCTTTGGCTCTGTTAATGATCCCAGATGTTTGACCACCGTTTTTCGACCAATAGGAATAAGAAAAAAAAGGGACCAAGGAATAGAAAGTTTTTAACTGTTCTAACGCTGCAAGTAAGGATAGTCCTTACTGTGGTCCGATACCCAATTAGTTGATAGTACATACATAACATACAGCCGCTCAGGTAGATCTTCAGATTATGTCGCGCTTGCCTATGTCGGTCCATGGATTGGTGATCATCTTTTACAATACCGAGTTTCCACCGTGCCTCAGAAAGCACGTTAAGCCGTTGATACAGGCTGTCGTTTATAGATCTTTGACAGTCGTTACAGGTAGTCAGTGGCCCGAAAGTCTGACAAACAGCCTTACCAAGGAGTATCGTTTTACCCAGTACTAACCGGTTTACGGAGGTCAGATAGGCAGTCCATTCATGTAAAATACTAGTATTCAGTTGCATCCCGTTAGACTGGAATACCTTGGGGTATACCAGTCTAACTGGAAGCAACATAAGGAAAAGGCTAGGCAGATGATGACATACATCTTTACAAAATGTTTGCCGCTGGTAGCGACAAAACGCATAGCAGTACTTTACAGTATGTCAAAATCCTATGAATTAACCCGACTGCACAATTAAAAAGAGAATTAAGCTCCGGTTGAACAGACCATCCTCATCTTGCTGCCCTTGTCCCGTGTTACTTTGAGTCAGTGCAACAAGTATTTTTCTTCCATTCTCCTCTGTCAACCGTCACGCTATCTTTTACTCCTTTGTCTTTCCTATTATTTCTCACACAATCCATCCATCGTTTCCTTGGTCTTCCTCTCCCTCTCCATCTATCAACATTTATATTCATCACTCATTTACGATTCCTCTCGCTCATCATATGCCCATACCAAAAACCGGCTTTTGGGTATCGCAATTTGAATTTGCTGACGACGCGACGATTGTGTAAACTATCTTGTTTGGAGGTGCTCCAGCTGACGCGACTAGTCCTGTGACTTCTTCAACTATCCTACGCGAAATTCGACTATGTGTCTAGGCCTAACTGCCCTTTTTTAGCCATGATGAAATGAAGTTTGTTGTATAACAATAATAACGCTAAAAAGGCGAACTAAATATAATAACGACGCCCATGCCCTGCCAATTTCAATATTTATTATATTAGCAATCAGATTTATTGATGATGCGTATAATAAATATGTATGGCTTTGACTGCTTTGAAGCAATCATTTAGTGGTTTTTTTTGCGCATGTTAAGACTATCATAGATGTAGTCACAACCGCCTATATACCTTATAGACCGTGCTACCCAGTAAATAGGTTGTGGAGTAAATAGTCGCTTCTTATTAAAAATTCTGGTATTTAACTGGTCAGATTATATTATTTGTATTGTATTATATTTTACAGGTAGTCCGCGAATGTAAAATTTTCTTATGTTTTTTGCGATTTGCCAGTCGAGTGTCCCTTTGAATTACTTTTTCATAATGACGAAATAATCATTCCATGGGATTAAATGAACTTCGAGGACTGTATTGATGATGTTTATGATTATAATTCTACAAAATACATACGTGTTACGGTCGCGAATCATATTTTGTTCCGCATAAAGGCTGATACTGACCGGCAAATAGCAAAAAATGTAAAGAATTTTCGCAGGTTACCTTGGCGCTTCCCCCTTAAGCCGTTAGTCCTTCGCCTGATGTCTCTCCGGTCGATTGCCATCCCATCGAACTATGGGAGTGAGGGTATAGAGAGTGCACACTAGGAAGTGTCGAAGGGCGGGCGTTTTGGGGTACTGTCTCTTGTAATTTTGACGTTAAAAAAGTGCTGATTATCAGCTTAGCTTGAATAAATGACTTTTGATTTGATTTGCACCTGTGTCGCGCATATACTGGGACACCATACTAAACTAAACGGTCAGGGTCCACCTGACTGTTCACACCTTCTGTTCCGGGTCCGGCAGACCTGTTTGTCACTGTTAGTTCCTCAGATGACCTCCTTCACGAAGAGCTTTTGTACTATAACTACTAATTCTTAAGCTTTCTTCCCCTCCCCTTCCAGGTTGCGGCGACATCCCCTCCCCCTCGCTCGTCCTCTACATGCCCGGTGAGCCGGAGTACACCGATGTGCTGGTGCGAAGGGTCCACGATAACCTGACGCTGGTCTGTGAGCTCAGGGGGGATGTGACGCCTAGGCTGTACGTGTGGAACTATATGAGTGATAATGGAAGTAATGCTGATATGTGAGTAGATTTTTGTTTAGTTTTTTTTTTTTAATATTTAGAATCATAGACACATATATGTCAACCAAATTAAATCATAAGTCTGATGTTTTTCGTCGAGGACTACTGAATAGTAACTTCTTAAAACGCCCATTTTAATTCGGAAAGCCTACGGTTTCCACTGTAATGTAGCGAGGTTGATCTGAGATCGCTTCTGACGTCTGCCGGGAGTGAAGGGGGGGGGGGGGGCTATATGAACCCTCCACCCCTCGCACGACGGTCTTTACTATGACCCTGAAAGAAGTCTCCATTCACTAATGTGTAGTAGAATATCACTCAGTCTTTTAATGATTTGGCTTTTTAACACTTTCCGTTTGTATACGTTGTGGACCAGAGCATAATTTGAAGGTGACATTCACCACGTTGCTGTGCCGGTGAAAAGTCAGCTTATGAATACGATAGGTGGCTTCAGTGAGAACAAATTTTTACGGCCTAGCCCACACCACACACTCAGCCCAACTCGAACGCGCGCTTTTTAATGCGACGCCAGATCGGATCCTTCACACGTTAAAAGGCTATGTTCTCAAAGTTCAGCTTAACGCCTAAAGTTTAAAATCCAGTGCGTGTTAAAAAACGTCACGTTAAAAGACCGCCGTGTGCATGTGGGGTAATAGGTAGATTTAATAGCCGCATTCGTGGCACGACTGCTAAGTATAGAATCCTGGGCTCGATCCCCAGATTAGGCAGTGTAATTAAGTTTCTTCATGAAGTATTAAAATTTGTCATTAGCAGCCTCTAGTGATTTGCGAAATATAGGAGAACTAGACACTTCTCTTTGACCGTTGGGGTAGACGTGTTCTTGAGTGGAGACTGCGAATCGACACGCCCGACACTCGTCGACTCAGGCTCGGTGGAGCGACGATCTTCGCAGGGTGGTTGGTAACAACTGGATGAGAGTTCCGAGAATCGAGTTAAGTAACGTGCGATTGAAGAGGCCTATGTCAGCAATGGCCTGCTGTATGCTGATGGTGATTAAGATGACACTTCTGTCATCTGCAACTACGAGAATAGAGATCAGATGTTATATTTCTTCTCTTTTCCAGCATTCTAAAAGGCTCGCCCAAAGGTCCCACGACCAGCAGCTCGCTCTCGCGTCAAGATCTACAAGCGACCGATAGCGGCCAGTACATGTGTTCGGCGCCTCCCTTCAGCGTCACCAAGTACATACTGGTGCAGACCAGAGGTGAGTCTAGGTTAAGCAATTCTTGCAGAGATCGGTCGGTGATAAATCTTTTAAGCCTGTTGATGGCAATATAAATTGAATTAGCATCAGCTCTTGTGGCTTGATGACCATCAGATACTTTTCTATATCTCCAAAAGCACATTAAGCAGTTCATCCAGGTTGTCATGTGTAGATATTTGACTGCCGTTAGAGTTAGTTAAAACCGGGAAGTCTGACAACCAGTCTTACCACAGGGTATCGTGTGACCCAGTACAAAATGGGTTGTGGAGGTCAGATCGGCAGTCCCTCCACATATTGATCTGCATCTGGTTAGAATTAAGCTAGGCTATGAATTAAGCTAGGCTTTTAAGAGTCTGGGGAGTATTTAAGCTCATAATTTTTGTCCAGGTCCAAAGTACTGCGGTCGAGGCGCGTTCTGGTGCGGTCAGCGCTGCATGGCGCCGCAGTACGTGTGCGACGGGTATCGCGACTGCGAGCGCGGCGAGGACGAGGCGCCGCACATGTGTCCTCTCAGCGTCTGTGCGCGTGAGTGTATCTCTCTCTAGGCACCGCCGCAGTACGTGTGCGACGGGTATCGCGACTGCGAGCGCGGCGAGGACGAGGCGCCGCACATGTGTCCTCTCAGCGTCTGTGCGCGTGAGTGTATCTCTCTCTAGGCACCGCCGCAGTACGTGTGCGACGGGTATCGCGACTGCGAGCGCGGCGAGGACGAGGCGCCGCACATGTGTCCTCTCAGCGTCTGTGCGCGTGAGTGTATCTCTCTCTAGGCACCGCCGCAGTACGTGTGCGACGGGTATCGCGACTGCGAGCGCGGCGAGGACGAGGCGCCGCACATGTGTCCTCTCAGCGTCTGTGCGCGTGAGTGTATCTCTCTCTAGGCACCGCCGCAGTACGTGTGCGACGGGTATCGCGACTGCGAGCGCGGCGAGGACGAGGCGCCGCACATGTGTCCTCTCAGCGTCTGTGCGCGTGAGTGTATCTCTCTCTAGGCACCGCCGCAGTACGTGTGCGACGGGTATCGCGACTGCGAGCGCGGCGAGGACGAGGCGCCGCACATGTGTCCTCTCAGCGTCTGTGCGCGTGAGTGTATCTCTCTCTAGGCACCGCCGCAGTACGTGTGCGACGGGTATCGCGACTGTGAGCGCGGCGAGGACGAGGCGCCGCACATGTGTCCTCTCAGCGTCTGTGCGCGTGAGTGTATCTCTCTCTAGGCACCGCCGCAGTACGTGTGCGACGGGTATCGCGACTGCGAGCGCGGCGAGGACGAGGCGCCGCACATGTGTCCTCTCAGCGTCTGTGCGCGTGAGTGTATCTCTCTCTAGGCACCGCCGCAGTACGTGTGCGACGGGTATCGCGACTGTGAGCGCGGCGAGGACGAGGCGCCGCACATGTGTCCTCTCAGCGTCTGTGCGCGTGAGTGTATCTCTCTCTAGGCACCGCCGCAGTACGTGTGCGACGGGTATCGCGACTGCGAGCGCGGCGAGGACGAGGCGCCGCACATGTGTCCTCTCAGCGTCTGTGCGCGTGAGTGTATCTCTCTCTAGGCACCGCCGCAGTACGTGTGCGACGGGTATCGCGACTGCGAGCGCGGCGAGGACGAGGCGCCGCACATGTGTCCTCTCAGCGTCTGTGCGCGTGAGTGTATCTCTCTCTAGGCACCGCCGCAGTACGTGTGCGACGGGTATCGCGACTGCGAGCGCGGCGAGGACGAGGCGCCGCACATGTGTCCTCTCAGCGTCTGTGCGCGTGAGTGTATCTCTCTCTAGGCACTGCGCGTCAGTGTATCTCTTTTTAGGCACCGCCCGTAGGTAATGTCCCACTTCCTTGACACCTGTCCTCATAATATTCTATTCTATATTACCAGGTAGCGACAAGCTGAACTGCTCGACAGGGCGCTGTATATCAGAGTCAGCATGTTGTCGAACAAGCAGTTCGCTGTGCCAACAACCGTCCTGCTGCGACGAACATCCCAGATACTCAAGATTAGAAGGTATGGGACATACATTTTTATGATACGATAAATGATGTAAAGAGGTTATAATAACTTTTACACGACGTCTTAAAACTAGATGAGACTGGTGCCTTGTACAACCACACCGAGAGCAAAAAAAGCGAAAGAAACTTCTGAGTTTCTTTCGCTTTTTTTGGTCACAGTCTCTTTTAAGGTCCAGACATAATCTTTACCAACTCACATGAGGACTATGTGGATAAGTGTCTGAGATGGTCTTTTGAAGAAAGAACCACACGTATTTGAGTGGACCTGTCCAGCCAGTGCAAGCATTTGTCAGTTATCGTTATGTTGAGACGATACAGGAGAAATTCCTAGTGTGGAGCAAAATGTAAAAAAAATAAACATTTTATTTATTTAATTGATATTCTGAACTAGTAGCTGTGTTTATTCGGCAATGTTTTGATTATGAAAAAGACGGTGCGCTGTGCTTCGCCGGATAGTGCCTTGTAGTAAACGGGTTCAACGAACGGGAAATGTAGGAAATTAGCTATGATCAGCGACTTTTGTATTTAGTACAGATCATACAATTTTGTCAATTCAATTCAATTCATTTATTGCATCAAATATGGTAGGTACATGAAGATCTTATATAATATATTTAGTATCACACATTTGGCCAATATATAGCATGCAATACTACAAGTTTTACACTCAATATATTAACCATGTTAGATCCTCACTATCTAGTTAAATATATCTGTGCTTTAACGTATAAAATTTACAGGGACATTTTTGAAAGTACTCATCTATCGAATAAAAACAGTCTTGTAACAACCACTTCCGCAACGATAGGTAGGTTGTCGGTAGTAATGTATAGCAATTTATGATTTAACTGAGTTCAGCGACTTTTGTAGTTTAATTATGACAAGTTGTTTTATGATTTACTTTAGTCAACAACTTATGCTTAATAATAGTGATTAGGAAATAGTGGAAACAAATTATGTTCAACGACTTCTGTTGCTGACTGTACCTACCTATCATCCACAATAAAGATATTGATTGATTGATTGAGTACTTTTTGTAATGCTGCTACAGGACCATTTTAGGCTGACTATGTGTTTGTTTGCAGGATACGTGGACGTGGAGTATCCTCCTCTATTCGAAGACCGACACGCGGGCGACGACTACGGCTTTATTCAGTCCACCATATACACTGTTACCGGTGAGCATGGCTTTAATTATTACTTTACGGAGAATCCCAAAATTACCAACTTACTTTAGTTCCTTTATTTTTATTCCTTTACTAATTAAATAAGTATATAAATATTTCTTTAATAAAAACATAAAAAAATATTAAAAAAAAACTACTTATCTTCCTTTATTTATTTCAATACAAATTACTTGACATTTTTAAATATTCTAAATTAAAAAAAAATTTAGCCTTCCGGTATCGGGAACAGGGTCCAATCTTTCGGCGGTCAGGGCTCCAGAGAAAGGAACCTCCTAACAATACGAGCCGTGTCCAGGAGTACCGCGCACTGAATCAAGCCCTTGATCCAGCTACCTAACGAGAGCCTCATCAGATATTGGTCGAGGCTCTTAGCAATAAGGCCATTCGCTGATACGATGATACATTCGATATGCCGTCAACAATGTACGGACCTTCCTATCCAGGGCGTCTAGTTCTGTTTGAGTCCATTTTAGTACGCTGAAAGAGTACATCAAAACCGGCATGACCCACCATTGAAGGCACACACCTTATTTCCGCCTGATAAAAAACTATTAAATACTTTTCTCAGGTGGCCAAAGAAATGCTCCTTCAACGATTGCTTCATGTCAGCAACATTGATTCCAGCGTTTCCGACATACCCAAATACTTGTAGGTTTCGGTTGCTGAGAGGGATCTAAGATTTATGGAATCTGAGAGCTGGGTTCCCACAGAGTTCACAATCTCCCTTCGCTTTACATGCATGACCGCACATTTGTCTACACCAAATTCCATCCTGATGGCGCTACTGAAAGTTTCTGTTACCTTCAGTAGCTCCATCAGTTGCAAATCGTTGAAGGCAAAGAGTTTCAGGTCATCCATGTAAAGAAGGTGAGATATAACCTGACCACCTCTCATCAATCGAAAGCCTAGACCTGAATCCTCCAGCAGCGTGCTTAGAGGATTCACGGCTAAGGAGAACCGAAGTGGGCTCAAACGATCGCCCTGAAAAATACCACGCTGTATCCTTATTGGTTCGCCATTTCTCTGGATTTGACGACATCCTAGATAGCGAAGGACTGTCCTCCATTGCCCCATACACGACATCAGGCAGGTGCGCAGAGTTGCATCATCTATATACAACTCTAGCACCCTCATGAGCCATGTATGTGGCACCGAGTCATAGGCCTTCTTATAATCTATCCAACATGTCGACAGATCCATTCGAGAACGACGAACCTGTTGGTTCGCTCGACTTCCCGAGTCCATTCTCCCTCGGTATGGCGGACAGGCACCGACCAGATGCTGCGCCAGAACGAGCACATGACGTCATCACCCGGCAGGCGCGAGTCCACCCTCCATCCACTTTTCATCTCTTTGGAATGTGCGATTCAGAGTGTATCGTCCCACCCGCCGCTTATAACTACGAATACGGTTTGCCCATGCATACACTTTCTGCTTCAGGAAGTCGATACGCTCTGTGATACGAGAAATATAGTCTCGAGGACTAATATCATTCCCCGAGAACCGTGTCCCAACTCTAGGACGCGTATTGCTCTCCCTGAAGCAGATTATTTTGCCGATGAGTGTTCTGGCCCCACTAATGCGTCGCTCAATCCTGTACTGCCACGCCGGCACGGCAGGTGCAGGCCGTGTAAATCTGTCATAAGAAAACTTGACATGAGCTCCACGACATGCCGCTACAGCCGCACAATACAGGATTGAGTGAGCATCAGTGAGGTCTTCGCAGTTATCAAAATAGTTTGACAACTGCGAATCCAGAACAGCCACCAGCGCCTTATTTCTGTTATACATGGGCAAACGAGGTAATCGTGTTCTAAGTTCGGGCGACATGTACCGATATTGTCGAATCGCTCCCTCCAAAGCTCATTTCCTCACTGCACTGGGTACTTACATTAGTAGCCATGTCATTACTGACCTCGTCAGCGAGATCGACTACCTGACTAAATTTAGGTGGACCCACAGCCTGTGACGGAGGTATAATGACGTGGCTACTCTACATTTCAGTTCGCAAGCGATCAAGTACGGTGTCATCCAACATATGATTACCTTGGATGACCCGCACCTGATCCGACAGTCGTTGCGCCGAAACGTTGACAGCTGGCTCAAGCACCTGAAACAGAGAGAGCATACGAACACGGCCCGCGGCCAGGTGGTTTCCTCCCTCTGTAGGCCCATAGTATGAGCGCATGACGTTTTCGTTGATGGTTCGCGTCCATCGCATGCGCTGCACACTTCCGCCGGGAGCTGGGACCCTATCAGAGGCCGGCGGGCCTCGAGGTCCTAAGCCGTCCGGCGGCGGTGTCGTGGGCGGAGAGAAGTACTCGTCACTGTCGCTGGACGGCTACGGCCGATGTTACAGCTCTCACGGAGAGGCTGAGGTCCGGCGACGACGCCGCGGAGCTTAGCGCCGGCTCCGGAGGCGGAAGGCTTGCGCGGTGGCGGGCTGCTGATCTTGTGACCAAATTACGTTGTAAAGTTTATCTTTTATTCTCATAATTTTGTTAAGACGAAAGTCTGGAACCGAAACGTGGTCACTCACAATGCTAGCTTTAAGTCACCCAGAGGGCAATTGAGAGGGCTATGCGTGATCAAATCAGAAATAAGGACATCCTCAGTAGAACCAAGGTTACCGACGCAGCCCGAAGAATTGCCAAACTTAAGTAACAGTGGTCAGGGCACATTGCTTGCAGAACGGATGGCCGATGGGGCCGAAAAGTTGTGGAGTGGCGACCGCGAACCGGAAGACAATGCGTTGGAAGGCCTCCCACTAGGTGGACCGATGACCTGGTGAAAGTTGCGGGCATATGTCCAGCAGTGGACGTCGCACGGCTGAAATGATGACGCAAAAAAATGTTCCTTTGTTTTTTTTTTTTTAATTTTTTATTGTGATTAAAACATTACTCGTATATGACACTTGGGGTTGCCAGCAGTGGTTGCTTTATTATTTGTTATCATGATAATATAAACATAAGGGCCTTACATATTTGTAATCCCCGGAGAATTAGGCAGCCAAGGTGTACCTCATACTTAACCCAAATTTTCCCAGTTATATTTAAGTCTCAAGTAATAGGAGGCGAGCCTATTGCCACCAACTAGGCACAAATAGTATAGTTTTATTGTTGGTTTCAAACTAAAGTAATTTTTCAGAACCATTTTAGAATTTTCGCTTGAGCATATGTCATTATCCGCCTGACTTTTCCCGACATTATTAGGGTCGGCTTCCAGTCTTACCGGAAACAGCTGAATACCAGGATTTTACATGGAGCGACGGCTAATCTGACCTTTACATGCCAGTTAGTACCGGGTAATACGATACCTCTTGCTAAGACTGGGTGTAGAGTGGCTGTAATTATTTAACCACGAGCTCGTCGACAATTATAAATAACTAATTTTACTTTTCATTTCCCACAGCCTGCGCGCTAATCTTCATGATTGCAGTAGTGCTCCTCGTGTCAGCGATATGTAAGATGCACATGAAGAGAGCGGCACTACGGAGCTACGCACACGCCGAGCGAGCCACCAGGCAACATTACTCCATGCAGTATGCACAGGTAACATTACTCCACGCAGTATGCACAGGTAACATTACTCCATGCAGTATGCACAGGTAACATTACTCCACGCAGTATGCACAGGTAACATTACTCCATGCAGTATGCACAGGTAACATTACTCCACGCAGTATGCACAGGTAACATTACTCCATGCAGTATGCACAGGTAACATTACTCCACGCAGTATGCACAGGTAACATTACTCCATGCAGTATGCACAGGTAACATTACTCCACGCAGTATGCACAGGTAACATTACTCCATGCAGTATGCACAGGTAACATTACTCCACGCAGTATGCACAGGTAACATTACTCCATGCAGTATGCACAGGTAACATTACTCCATGTAGTATGCACCGGTAACGTAAAAAGGAAAGAAACGAAAAAAAAATAGTAAAAAAAAAATGTTTTATTATTTTTAATAACGAAAAAGCAGAGGCTATCATAAGAACTGCCGGCAGAAGTGAAAACTCAAAACAATGAAATTACTTACTTTGTTATTTTTCAATCGCTATACTACGCGTCGCTAGTCTGGAGTAAAACGTCACGAGCGTGTCGAAGTCATCGGTGACGCGAACCCATTATTTTGTCCCTTACCAAAAATCGCTTGACGCGACTAAAGAAGTTTTCACTTCAGAAAAAGGAGTCTAACCGGATGCAGCTGAATACCAGTATTTTACATAGAGTACCTGCCTATCTGACCTCAAAACACGCTCATTTTAAAAGCTTTTATTTTTTAGACTAATTTGAATAGATGCCTTGGTTTTGTGAGTAATCAACTGTCCTATATTCCAGACGCATCGTTTCCCTCCGTGCTACGAGACCTCTCGTCTGCTAGAACAAGAGGGACGCCTGGCTTCGCCCGCGCAGTCGCCCACACATGTGCCTGAGAGACAAGCGTTACAGGTAAGTCTTATATCTGTCGTATTTTGATGATTTATTTCGTTAGACTCGGTCATCATGTGGGCAGAACATGGGTTCGTTCTATGATAACATACACTACACACGGTAATCTTTTATCGAACTAACAAATAACTTGAAAAGACAATGTGTCTGATCGCCGCGATCAGACACATTGTCTTCCTTGCTGCGAGCTCTACAACAACTCAACATCACGACTCTGTAGAAGCGCGCTTAGGGGTAGACTGATAAGTAGATCGCGTGATGCCACCTTTGGCGCGCTTGCCGATTCATTTTCTGTCCCGTACTGATGACCGGATCCGACATATGTATGAACTAGCAGTTGCTAACAGTCAGTTTCCGAAGTCGACAGATACAGGGGAATAGCTAACTAATAAGAATCGAGCGTGGTATATTCCAAGGTGATAGTCTGAGTCCATTGTGGTTTTGTCTGCTTCGACCAACATCTGCGGAGTCTTTCGCTTGGCAGTTGGATCAAGGGCTTGATTCAGTGCGCAGTACTTCTGGACACGGCACGTATTGTTAGGAAGTTCATCTCTCAAGAGCCCTGACCACCTGTAGCCCGGACTCTGTTCTCGATGCCAGTGGGCTACTATTTTTTTATATTTTTAAATGTTTTTGTATATAATTATGTAAAAATATTTAAAAATGTAAATTGTATGTTTGTAAAATGAATAAAAGAAACATAATTGGATTAGGTCCCACAGTGCAGCACGTCGTGTCCCGCGCCGGCCGAGCCCGAGGCGGCGCCCGCGGCCTTCGGGCTCGCGCGACTGTCCGCTATCTTCTCCTCGCGGTACCGACAGGTGAGACACTGCACATGTCACTACTACATTGTTATTGACGTCTCGTAACCTCTCAAATCTATAATATTATAACTGTAAGTTCATTCATGTTGAAAAATATAACATCAAAATCGAAATGAAAATAAAACAGTACTATTTGATCGCACCTATCCACGAAGAGTTAAATAGAAAAGTCCTTATAGTAAATCAAGCTAAACAAAACCAGTTTATGCTGATCTCTCATTGTACGAGAACTCTATACAGAGTGAGGCCATGTTATACTGGAAATGTAAGGGTGTTAACACACCAGTCGATCGACCATCGATCGATTGTAGAATGAATTAGTCGACAATCGACCGATAGGTTTACCTAGTAGAAACTATCGATCGACGTCGACTTCTCCATTCTGGCATCGATCGACGATCGATCGATTGGTGTGGCAACACCCTAAAGTTTGATATATTGGCGTGTGTACCTACATTTTGTCAATTGTATCTAAATACCACGTAAAACATGACACATCATTTAACATCAACCGTACGCAAATCTAAACTCTGAGCTATTATTGACAAATTCTTCGTAAGTCATAAGCGGAACAACTAGGAACGAAGTCCTGAATTCAATTCTTGAATCACAGAGGATTTTTGAGCTTTTTCATCAAGATGATATCCTTAGTGACCGCCAATACGGCTTCCGACGTAATCGGTCTACTGGGGATCTTCTAGCGTATGCCGTTCACATTCCATATATGAGGCCATCGAGAGGGACGGGGAAGCGATTGCCGTCTCCCTCGACATCTCGAAGGCTTTTGATAGGGTCTGGCATGAAAGCCTTATCGGTAAGCTTCCTTCATTCGGTCTGCCCGGTGGTCTGTGTGATTGGATTGCAGACTTCCTGAGAGATCGGTCCATTCGAGTGGTTATCGATGGCTGCTCGTCGGACCAACTGCATATTAATGCTGGGGTCCCTCAGGGGTCCGTACTCTCAGCAACATTATTCTTGCTGCACATTGACGATCTGCTAAGACCCGGCACCTTTGGGTATGCAGACGACAGCACTGTTGCTGAGAGATACTTGTCTAACGCACGGGCTACCGGGCCTCAGATCCGGTCTCTCCGTGAGGCTATGGTGGAGCGTTTGAACCTGTCCTTGCAAGCAGTCTCCGAATGGGGCGATGCCAATCTGGTCAGGTTTAATGCTACCAAAACCCAGGCGTGTCTTTTTTCCGCAAAAAAGAGCCAATTTTACCCTGTTCCAACTTTCCGAGATGTCACCGTGCCAATAGCAGACCATCTTGAGCTTCTTGGCATAACTTTAACATCAACCCTTAAAAAAAAAATGTTTGGATCAAGCATTTCTTTATAGAAACCTAACTAGATCTGGGCCTGCAAGCAACAGGTTCACGCTTATTAAATGCAACTTAACACTTCCTGTGTTAAACACCAGCATATAACAATAATACGCTTGTGTGCTCACAACCCGCCTCCCGAGTCGTCGTTATTCATAGTTATAGATTTAGACACATAAATAAAAAATGGTTATTTGAACTTGGCAGCGAAAGTCATCATCTGCCTATCCTTTTCCCAAATCAACTTGGGGTCGGCTTCCAGTCTAACTGGATACCAGTATTTTACATGAAGCGACTGCTTATCTGACCTCTACAACCCAGTAACTGGTTAATATGATACCCCTTGATAAGACTGGATGTTTGACTTGGCTTCTGACTGCTCGTAACGAATGTCAAAGATCTGGAAATGACAGCCGGGACCAACGGCTTAACGCGCTTTCCGAGGCACGGGGGAAACTCGGTATGATATTATGGTCACCCATCCACAGACCAACCTCGGCAAGCACAGCTTAACTTGAAAGATCGACCCGTGCGGCTATTATTATTTAGCCACGAGTTCCTTAAGAAAGTAAAAAAAAGACAAATTTAATAGTTAGAGTGTACTACTTACCCCTTTCTAGCAATCATAATATCACATTAAACAACCCACAATTTTTCCTTACAGGTACCAACACAAAGCGATGTAGAACTAACAAACGTGCGCTCAACATCTCTAAACAATTCACCAACACGGAACCGAACCCTAGACAACTACCGCAGCCCAACCTACTGCGACCTGAACACCTCAGAGTTCTACTTCACCAACCCAGAGACCGGGGACATCGCTAGGGACTTGAACTACATGGCAACACCGGTCGAATATATGCGACGGAACTCTAGCAACACTCTGGAGAGGGTCATAGATCAATTAGATAGACAAAGGTTGACGCTACAGTTAGGTAGGTTCCAATTGACAATACCTAGGTTCGGGCGGAGAGCGGAGACGGACAGAAGACCAGACACTCCTAATGTCGCTGAAATTAATATAGACGACTTAGATTTTGTTCGTATGACCTCTCATGATACGTACACCCTAAACGGACGTACGATACGCCTTCTAGGGGCGAATTTTGAGAACTACCCCGTGTTACCGGACGGGACACGACCCCCACCCTATAATGAAGCGATGAGATGCAAGTTTTTCGGCCCACCCCCTGAGTATTTGAGTCGTGAAGTGTTGAATGCGAGAGTAGATGAAGAAGCTAGGACTAACATTGAAATGCCTCCTTGTTACGACGAACTTGCTTCTGGTGCCGCTAGCAATAATAACGGTACCAATAATACCGTTATGGCGTCAAGTTCAAATGCTGGATCTTCTGGTATAACAGGTGAGACGAGCAACGTTGAAAATAACGCCAGTGTTAGAGACAGATCAATAGCTGCTATTGAGAGCGCAGAAAATAACGATAACGATAGAAATAACGATACCGTTATTGGAATCCACACTTCAGTAAGTAATAACAACAATAATGATAGTGCAGAAAATAACGTTATAACGGCGGTGAATAACGAAACGGTTGTTAACGATACGAATATGAATAACGTTCAAAGTATTAGTTCGATTATAAATAACTTGCCCGCTATAGATAGTGATGTTAATGCTAACGATACCGCTGTTAACTGTTAATAGGCGTTATTTTAAAACCGTTATATAAAATGCACGATTATCTTGTTGTTGAAACTTATACACTTTGGCAGCTTTATTATACTTTTTTTTATTTAACTTATATAATTCACTCAGGTGTGTTAGAAATCGATTGAAACATACTATGTTATAAAAACAATTTTGGCAGCTTATAAAATAATCAGTTATCATCATCAGTTTTTGATAAACGTAAACTTATTTTTATAGTAATCTTGCCGTTTAAATAACTATTACCAGTTAAAATATGCCAGTTACGTAATCTAAGCAGCTTTTAGTACGTTAAGCAACTTGGTTGAGGTCGCGAAAAGATGGGTGTGCCAGTGAGACCAGTGTAAAGTGTATAGGTTTAACAGTACCACCGTAAGTATAGTGTTAGAGTGCCTTAGATTGTGTTCTTGTGGCGGAGTGAGATGGCAGAGGGGTCCATTCAAGCTATGCATAACCAAAATAAGTGAATCTTTTATTGTATAGGAAATCTATATAAAAAGCGAGGTCATGCAACACTGGAAATCTATATCTTGATGTTTCCCCGTGTGAACTTAATATCAAAATATGCAGCTAAATCAAAAGAATTTTCTGCAACTATAATTTTCTCAACTATGTTAGGGTCAACTTCCAGTTTAACCGAATGTAGCTGAATTAAATCAAAATATTTTATTTCACATAGGCCTACATGGGCACTTATAAAACGTCAACAAAAGGTGCACGGTTCGAGTTGGTCGTTTCCTATGGAGAAGAACCGGCAAAAACTCCATGGTTACTCTTTTAAAATGATTTCGTTTTACAATATTTGAAGTTACACCGTTAGTACTTTAGTATGGGAGGACAGCGTAGGCCCGACAATAAGTCGTTGCTCACTACAAAAGGTAGAAGAGGATAAAAAAATACCAGTATTTTACATGGAGTGACTATTTATAGACCTTCACAATCCAGTTACTATATATTTATCTCGCTACCACCTCATTCCGCCATCTTTGCACTAACCATACGATTCTCGTAGTTAAATGTAAACAACACAATAATACAGTACACCGCGCAAGTTGTGACGTTACAACGTTGAGAATATTAGTAGAACTGTGATTTACTTGTGTGAGCGACTGTACAGGATGTCTTAGTATACTCGAAGAATAATATACTCATCGACTTGAGAAGAAGAAGAATAGTGAAAAACAATTATGACAGACCTTTAAAGAACTAAAACTACTTTTTTTGAAGAACTCTTCTATTCTTAGGCAGGCCCTAGCAAAATATTTTAAATTGTCTATTTATTGACAGCAACGTTTACGCCAATACCGATATAACGGTACAATACAACCGTTTATAACGTTATATCAAATATCGTTTTTTTTTACGGTAAAACATTTCTGTAAACACAGTGATTAAATCGATGTTTTTAATATAATTCTTATAAATAATGACACAACTTGCGAGTTTAATATGCCCCGGTCATCATTTTCTATTAATATTTGGGCATTCAGTTAGATATCGCCTAATTTTTGTGAAAATGGGTTCAACTGTTTTAAAAATAATGAACAATTTAATTAAGATTTTATGTTGCCATGATTATAATATAATAATAAATAAATATTTTTGTCGTAAAGCAACATTAGTGATACTCATTTGTAATTGTAAATAATATTAATTTTAGTTGCGTTTTTCGGTCTGTAGTCGCTGCGATTTTTTTGTCGTGCAACACAATCGTACGTTTATTTTAACATCATTATTTCTATTGAAAATACTCTTTTGGTATAATTATAAAAAAAAATGTTGTGCGACAAAATAATCGCACTTGCGACTAAACTTACAAATTATCTGCCTTATAGTTGTAGGTCGTATTTCAGAGGGCATTTCTTTTAATCTGTTATTGTTGTGTAGTTATTATATACCTTTATCTTCAATGTTATGTATTTGTTTTGTCGCAGAATTGTGTCGCAAGTGGTTTAAAAATAACATAACCCGTCTACATTAAAGTTGAGTAGTCTTGAGCTAAAAACTCTTAAACTTTCACAAGGACTGCGACAAAATCGCTTGTATCCACATATCTTGTTATCTAGCACAAAATCGTTGTTTTTAGTGAAAAACACCTTTCAATGTTATATTTGTATGGTCACTGACTGTTAAAGTTGCTAATGCATTGAGTATTCGGCTTTGAATGGTGGGACAAAAGCCGAATAGTTTTTAGGCCGAATATTCGGAATTTGTAGTAATAGACAATGTTTTTAGCACTTGCCTGCTTTTTCACAATGTTGGGTCCAGCTTCCAGTCTAACCGGATGCAGCTGAATACCAGTATGTTATATGGTGTTACTGTCTATCTGACCTCCACAACCCTGTTCCAATGTAATACGATTTCTTTTTGATTTTTTACTTATTAATTTAACCTGTAAAATCGAATATTCGGCATAACTCATTGAATATTCGGCCTTCGTCACTCACTATTCGGCCTACAACTCAATATATTACCAACTTAAACAGCACAGTAACCAAGCTTGCCTATATTTTTGTATAGTTTCAAAAGCTAGTACTTAAGTATTATTTAAGTGTATATGTTTATGTGTATGAAAAAGTTTAGTATCCGTCTTTCGGTTAAAATAATAAAAATAACTTCAAGCTTGAAATACCCGAAGGGTTGGGCAGAGGAGTACCTAATAGTACGCCCACATTTCGCCAGTTATGTTTAAGAGCCTATTGCCATTAACCGGACACAGCTTTCTTGGTTTAGTGGTCACAATCGCAACTGCTGAGCATTAGGTGCCAGGTTCGATGCCCCAGGTCGGGCAAAGTGAAATTGAGTTTTTCCATAAGGAATTCTCAGTAGCAGCCACGGAGTCTGAATTTGTGCCCTCGCCCCCTTTTACATGTGACTTATTATGTTAACCGAAGAAGAGTACTAATTAACTCGTGATGTATGGAAAAATGTATGTTCTACCTCCCTAGTATTAGTTATAAATACTTAAATCCGACCAAATAATGCTTTACGATACAATATACTCATCGGCTGACATTTATTGAGCGTACTTAGTAAAATTAACCTTATTTGTATTGTTTAAAGGTTTATTTTCTTTTGGAATTAAGTGTAGTTGCGTTTCTTTCGAAAATAATCTTTAATTGTAAACAGTTTACGTTCATATTTAAATGAAAGAAGCACAGTAGCATTTTATTTTAAAAACAAAAAAAGAGACTTTGTCTCTGAAATCAGGCTGTGTATTTAACAACATGAGAACTGGCGTAAATTTTCGTTTTGTGGGAAATAACAAAATTATGTTTCCAATAAAATAAGTGAGAAAGTGTTTTTTTTGTCCTTTTCTAGCACGTTATCATATTTTTTTAGTTCAATAGACGATAGCACATGTTATTAAGAGTAGTTTTGTGTAATTAACGCAATTTTGCATATTTTGGGTTCGGTCATTTTTGTTCTGACTGTGGAATTTGTATGCAACGTTATATCACTGGTGTTTAAGGAATATGTACTTTAAGTTAATAGAAGAAGCTTCATTTTTGTCTGAAACACTACTGTACTTTGCATGGGTACGCTCTATATTTATCAGCCTCATTTATTACTTCAGTTATAATGAAATACGTAATCGATATTGTTTAAACTTACATGCATTTTGAAAAACTATACGAAGTCTACGTTTGTACCGGCTAACTTATCGGGCTGATAATGTCATAGAAGTTCTATTCGATTCGTTAAATAATATTATCAAAGTAGCTGACGCGCGCAACTTCGTCTGCGTCACATTTTCCCCGTTTTTTTGTAACATTTTTCATTGATGCTCCGCTCCTGTTGGTCGAAGCGTGATGTTGTATATCAAATAGACTTCCTCGGTAAATGGACTATCCAACACTAAATCTACTACTAATTCAATTCGAACCAGTAGTTCCTGAGATGTAGCTGAATACCAGTATCAAAAAATACAAAATGTATGTAAGTTCACACAAAGAAAATTGTATAAATCAATAATCTTGGAACTTATCGGCTTAAATCTTAAAATGAAATATAAAATAATAACTTTTTAGTGAATTTGTAAATATTACATGTATGTTAGTATGGGGTTATGTAAAGTTACATTTTTATAGAAAACAATTACTTGTCGGTTCCCAGTCTAACCGTATGCTACTAAATACCAGTATTTTACATGGAGCGACTGCCTATCGGACCTCTACAACCCAGTAACTGGGTGATACTGGATGGTACCCTTGGTAAAACTGGATGTCAGACTATCGTGCCACTGGCTACCTGTAACGACTGTCAAAGATGTACAAAAGACAGCCGGGACCAACAGCTTAACGTGCTTTTCGAGGCACGGCGGAAACTTGGTATGTAAAATGTGGTCACCCATCCACGAAGCCAGGCAAGCGCGGGTTACCCTAGTAACCTGAAGTTCAATCGGAGCGGCTGGTATTATTTGGCCACGAGCTCCTCCATTATCGGCTGATGATGTTTTGCGTAAGCAGTCTTGTTACTTTCAGACGAGTACATTAAAGTTTCTATAACAATATAACTTTATAATAATCAAAATATAAATGTTATTCTCATAGTTAATATTAGTAATGTAGATCTGCAACTATTTTTGCATTAAAAACACTGTTTTGAGTGTTGACGAATTTAAATTGTAAATTCTTATTAGCGTATCGGCTCCTTTAAATATATTTGGACCGTAATTTTTAGTAAAATGTAAAGGTTAGGTCCGTTGTTTTCGTGTTGCTAGCAACAATGTGTGCAACATGTTCTAACATCACAATAATGTTGCTACAATTTGTGGTGGACTTAAGTCATCATCTGCCCGCGCAATCAAATGTTTTACATGGAGCGACTACCTATCTGACCAACACGACCCAGTTACTAAATAACACGTTACCTCTTGGTAAGACTGGTGGTCAGACTTTCAGGCTTCTTACTATCTGTAAAGACGGCCAAAGATCTGAATCCGAATGGGAAATCTGGCTAGTATTTTCCCAACTATTGTGTGGTCGGCTTTCAGTCTAACCGGATGCAGCTGAAAACCAGTATTAAAAATAAAGTTATAATTTGAATTCGTCAATATTTGGTGTAATCTTGTATTTTTGCAATCGCCACACTTTTAGTTTTAGTTGATGTACACGAAAACAATAATTATTACATATCAAGAAATATTTTATTACGATTCTTTAAGTAAATATCTTATGT
The DNA here is from genome assembly GCA_963082945.1 of Cerastis leucographa. NCBI lineage: Eukaryota > Metazoa > Arthropoda > Insecta > Lepidoptera > Noctuidae > Cerastis > Cerastis leucographa. Next base: position 11,076,848 of record OY720374.1, on the reverse strand, counting down.
GCTGTTAACACAAAAACATGAAAAAAAAACTATTTTATATAACATAATCTCTAACTCTAAGGCTTTTAGATTTGTAACATAAATAAAGAAATATTTTGTCTAAAAACTAATAATAATGGAAATGGTTACTCCTGCTAGCAAAATTAATAAATGCTTATTATTTTAATATAGTTTGTATTAACAGCATATAGGATAAGTATAACTATCTCGGATTTGTGAAATAAGAAAGACATCACTTAAAAATAAATGTGATTTTTCTTCGGAAATCGGTAAGCAGGGAGATATTTGAATTAAAACATTGAATAAAACTTTATTATCAGATCACTCAGATCCAGCCAGTCCCTTTGCTGCCCTCCCCTAGCGACACCCTAAGCCGAGGCCCGAACCCCGCAGGGGGTGCCCTTAGCGAGTTGTCGCTTAATACAGATGATTTTGCTGCCCTGGCTGGAGGCCTTAAATTCTAGGCATCCACAGGATTAGACCGGTTAAGCAGAAGCCAGCCTCAGAGGCTGAACTGCGAGATGCCATACATAATAAAAAAAAAATATATTATCAGAAAGTGTAAAGTTAAAACATTGACGCAGACATGCGCAAACGTGTGTTGTGTCGGATACAAGCTACCAATGAATATTTGATTTCTATATACCCAGTATGAAATCAGCCACTCCCTGCGCAGACGCAAACTGTCTGGTGGTCGCTACAGGACACAGCCACTACGGTTTCCTATGACGGTGTGCCGTGTCGGTAACAAAAAGTGTACGTTTGGCCCCTAATTGTTTTTGTGTTGCTGGCAACATTTTTAAATTTAAAACTCATACTGTATAACATATTGCCATCAACATGTTTCCTTCGACACATAAACATGTTGCTGCAACATAGTAAAATGTGATATCTTTCTTATTTCTTGTTTCTGTAATATATGTGACAAGAGTGGTACAGTGAGTACAAATTGTCGCGTCCTACCTTCGATGCCTTACTCTAACGTAAGCTAATAAAACTATTATGTTTACATTATTATATGTCTTTTATTTACTTACACCTCCGAACACTCTCAGAGACATGCACATCAAGGATGCGTAAAATGTCGTGAGGAAAGTTTTGAGTGTGAATGTGTATGGGTTATTATAAGAGACCAAAGAAACGAGGGTTGAATTTTGTTAAGAATGATATGAAAAGAAGAGAGGTGACTACTAAGATGACAAGTAATGGAGAAGTATGGAAGAAGTAGACGTGCTGCGCCGACCCCAAATAAATAAGGATAAGGCCAGGAGAATGATGATATGCGATGATAGTGTGCAATCAAACAATGACATTCCCATAGCCAGGCTAGTAGCTCTAGTTGTTAAACTAAAAGCGATATTAATTTTGGTCGTCTGGGCCCTAAAATCACACATGAAGGGAAGCCTTCCAATGACACAGAAAAGAAAACTCATCGACATGTATCCTGACTGTCCTAACCAACGGTGCACAAAGTTGGTCACTTACTGAACAACAAGTCTAAATTCCAGATTTGCCAACGGGGAATAAAGCGGAGCATAATAGGTGTTAAGCGAACAGATCGCGTCAGAAACAACTCTCTACGCTCATAACTCAGGTTGCAGATGTTGGGGAATAAAACAGGTAAAGTGGGAGTGGGCTGTGGCCACGTAGTAACAAGTGAGAGGCTAGCAGGAGAGAAGTACCTAGTCACTCTAATGACGATACTGACATTTAGCTGACTCAAGTAAAAAAAAAAACAGTAGAATATTTTAGGGTATTAAAATAAAAGAGTTAGCTTTTTGTACACAAAATACGTTTTTATTAGACATTGTATATTTAACTACACAAACTACGTGTACAAATCAGACGCTTTACATTCATGGCACTGAGCTACAACGTCGTAACTATCAACTGTCTTTATATTATGTGCTGCAGGATTGTGAACTTAATCAGTGCTCAAATAGAGTAGAAATTATCGTGCTAGAGATAATTCCTCTCCATAGAGATCTTCACTTTGGAATGGGCAACTACAGTACTTTCACAGGTATTAAGGCTTGTGATTGGGACTGTAGGTTCATTTCATTATTGTATTTGTTTCAACAGTTCAAAAGTGCCTGTAACTGACCTACTTGAAATAAATGCTTTGATTTTTTTAAATTCTGTATAGGCACGCGAGCTTCTTTAAACTATGTTAGTTGAGATTCATTTCGTAAGCATTCCATCTCCTCATCATATGTACTACACACCAAGACAGACGTCTCCCTTTCATCTTTTCTGTAACAGGCGCCACTTCCAAACTTCCTCTTATATGCTCATTTCTAACTTTATTCATTTTAGTCACTCCACACATCCATCTCAACATTCTCATCACTACTGCACTGAACACTACGTGACATCTATTGAATGGCAACCCTACTCAGCATCGAAAGTTATAAATCCAACGGACATACACACGACACATCAATCTAGAAATTTCCACTATTACATAGCCCACCTTTGTACAGATTTCTTGTACAATGAGGGATACACATAAACTGGTTTTGTAATAAAGCATAAAGCTGTACTTTACATTCTCAGTTCCTATTATGTCCATAAAAATCGTTATTCACATAATATAAAGACAGATGAGATGTAACAAACAAAAACCATAACTACAGCCAATATCCAGATTGGCCGGTTGAGTTAGTCAACAAGTGCATTAATGTTATATTACCCGGCCAATCCGGACAGTGACCATCAACAGACATTGCAGACTTTTAATAAGAACTTATAAGTCAACACAAACAAAATTTGTTCAATATAATACTGGTCTTAAAAATAAAAAATACTTTTGCTTTCAAAAATAGCTGCCGAAACATAAATCGTGTAAAAATATTTACTTAGCAATCAACACCATCTATTATTATAAAAATAAAACAGTTAGTTTACTGAGTAAGAGATGGCGCTATTTTAAATTATACTTGTTTATTTGTGTCATAATTCGGCATACATTGTTATATAATTTCAAAGTGGTATTTTATAATCTATTCTAAACTGTGTTTAATGTCCCTTCATTGTTATTTTACATCTGATTTTGCAGTTCAGTGACCCTTATTCTCATTGCAATAAGGTTCGTATCAGATGTGAAATAATTATGAAAGGACAGCAGTGTTTATATTATCACTATTTAGTGTTTTCTACATTTGTCACATTCACTACGTAAAGCCTAGACACTTTTAGATACAGGTGACCTTTTGATATTTAGTATGTTATCAATCAATACAGACTAATTAAGTCCACTAACGGACTTAGGCCTTTTGCATTCAGTAAAAACCTGAAGGAAGATGTCCTGAATAAACTTGGAGTATGAATATGGATGGTTTTAAGAGTAGGAGAAGACCAAAGAAACGATGGATGGACTGTGTGAAGGATGATATGGTAAGAAAGGAGGTGTCTGATGACATGACGGGTGATAGAGAAGTATGGGAGAAGAAGACAAGCTGCGCCCCAATAAATTGGGATAAAGGAATCATGATTTAGTTGAAGAAAACATATTAAATATCAAAAGGTATTAATGCAGACTCCTACCTCTAAATCTAGTGACAATTGTCCATACAACAAGGCCACTGCTATTACTTTTAATACATAATTATATATTCACAATTTCACATTCAATTCTAAGTACAGTATTATAATATTGTTTAGGGCAAAAAATACATACATTTCTAAATCTGTAAAATACAACTGGGTTATCTGTGTAAAAAATATTCTTCTAAAAATTATTAGGCGCATTTTGAATTATAAATCTATTAAATATAGTATTTTTGGGAAACGATAGTATAATCATACATTTTATAGCATGAATTTGGGCAGACAGGGAAATATAGTGCCTAGCAAATGGAATTGAGTTTTTTTCACATTTATTTTTATATCTGACAACAGAAACCTTATTGAAACGTTGCTTAAGATCACTTTGTATTGACATGATGTAAAATGAGAGGTGGGAGAGGGAGGGAGAAGAGATAATAACCGGCCTACACACATATTAATCATTCATCATATTAATCAGAGATCCAAAACTTATTTTTGTGTGGTTAGGGTCTTACTTGGTGTCAGAGTTTTGATGCCGCCCATGGGCCTGTGACTTGACTCTACATGCCGTCGAAAAATATCTCTCAAGCATGCTGGTTTCCTCACGATGTTTTCCTTCGCCGAAACTAGGGATAATTTTATAATCGCACATGAATCCTAACAATTAGAGGTGTGCCTTGGGTTCGAACTCATGACCGACATTCCGACGATCCTATCACTATACTGAACATTTACCTAGTTACCCACAGCAAAAAAAGTAATATTTTTGACAATATAGTCTCCCTTTATTGCAATCCATTTTTGTTTAGATATTAATCCCTCATCTAACCGTTGGGGTGGGCTGGATGAGAGTGGCCGACGATCGTGCTCAGTGGCGTGTCATGGGAGAGGCCTATGTCCAGCAGTGGACGAGTACAGGCTGATGATGATGATGATTAATCCTTAATTTTATAGTTGAAGCCGGAAACTTTTGGACTTTACTTTGGACTGTAACGATGTCCGCAAATGCAAAGCACAACCATCATCCCTTTTTATTCAGAGCCAATCTGTTACTACACAATACATTTCTTTGTCTGTATACAAACATTTGGTTTTATGTCATTTAAGGTACAATTTAGATGGCGGACGTGACTTATTGCTCTGACAGGTTTGTTTTTTTTATGAAATAGTCATTCAATGGGATTAAACTACCTTAAGAGGGTTGTATTGATTTGAATGATTATAATTCTGTAACTACAGACGCGTTTAACCTTTTGAACGCCACAGCATAAACGCACGCGCGTGCCCTCCACGACAAGCCACAAATTCACCGCAAATACTTACAAATAAAAAAAGGGATTTCTAAAGTATTATTGACTTATTTCTCAATAAGGCGTTTAATATTTAAGATATATATGTCGGAGACAGTCAATAGTACGGACAAAATGAATCGAAAGCGCGCCAAAGCAGTCTACCCACACCCAAGCGCGCTTACTACAGAGTCGTGATGTTTCGAGCTCGCGGCGAGGAGGACAGTCAGTGTCTGATCGCGCCGGAGTCAAGACGTCCCGAAACTGTAACCCGATTCATTGTGCCTAGTGTTACTGTGTTGGATTGTAATTTCAAGTAATTTGTTAGTTCGATAAAAGCAGTGTACTTTGTGTATAGAATCTGGTTCTTCTAACCTAACAGACAGATGTGTTGCTGGGGAGTTTGTTCCGCCACTTCTTCTTCCCAGCTAAAACACTAGGAAGTGGCGAAGGGCGGGCGTTTTGGGGGACTGTCTCTTGTTATTTTGACATTCAAAAGGTGCTGATTATCAGCCTAGTTTGAATAAATGACTTTTGATTTTGTAGTGTGTGTTTTCATAGCACGAAACCCATGTTGTGCCCACATGAAGACCGTGTCTAACGAAATAAAATCACCTCCCTACGACATATAAATAACATTCGAAAGATATAAAACATAGTAATAATACACACAGAAAAGTAATGATTTAAAATTGCTTATTTCGTATCATAGTACACCACATTTTTGTCACATATTTGTGTCGTTGGCGTACAGGGCAAGCGCTTGCTTGTCACGTATATGTGACAATGACGTTCAAAAGGTTAACATACAGCTTGACACTGTCCTGCAAACTGCAATAAGCGTAAGAAAATTTGAATTTCACGGGCTACACTGGTGCTTTCACGTTACTTTCTGAATTTTACCTTTATAGTTCTTATACTGTAAAATATTATAAGCAGTGATCGGAGTTGTTAGATTGATTTTTGGTACTTGTATCATAAATGCACACGGAAAGAAGAACATGGATAAGCCATTTTTCCGGAAAGTAATTCCGATATTTCCGGATTCAATTAAATATTGTTAATGTTGGTAGTGATATTATTACTACTCAATTTAAAATTTAAAGGAAGGTGTTGAAGAATATTATATTGCTCATTTTAATACAATTCCTACGTTCCGTTTTTTTTTAATTATCAACCAATTCCGGAGGAATGTCCATATTAATAATAGGTCTTTACCTATGAAATTGCCGTATTGCAGTACAGACTTTTTCAAACAAAAAAAAGTTTTGATTGGCTATGAGTTCTAAATTCAAATTAATTTTGTTTTAAAAATATGACATTCTATTTACAAAATCAGTCTTTTGTTTATTCATTAGCGTTGTATTTTCATTACATTTCAACATTTTTCCTCATAATGGATACTTTGAAATTTCGTGTAATTATGGAATATGAGTTCCGTCGTGGCACCAACGCGGCACAAACGACCCGTAACATCAACGACGTTTACGGAGAGAACTGTACAAACGAACGCACAACCCGTTATTGGTTTGCTCGGTTTCGTTCTGGGAATTTTGACTTGAAAAATGAACCTCGTGGTCGTCCGGAAACTTTGGTCAACAATGATGAATTAAAGGTGATTGTTGAAGCTGATGAAACTCAATCTACAGCTGAGCTGGCAGCAGCTTTTGATGTTAGCATTAAAACAATATTGGTCCATTTGCGACAGATTGGCAAGATAAAAAAGCTTGATAGATGGGTGCCCCACGAACTTAACGATCGCCAGCGCAACGTACGCGTCGAGACTTGCCTTGCGCTGCTTAACAGGCACAGAAATGAAGGAATTTTGAACCGAATTGTTACGTGCGACGAAAAATGGATTCTTTTTGACAATCGAAAGCGCTCAGCAAGTTGGTTAGATCCTGGTTCGGTACCAAAGCAATGTGCAAAACGAAAAATGACCCCTAGAAAGGTGATGGTCACAGTTTGGTGGTCTAGTGCTGGTGTGATTCATCATAGCTTTTTACAAAACGGCGAGAGCATTACTGCAGATGTGTACATTGAAGAACTGACCACAATGATGGCGAAACTCGCACGTCTGCAACCAGCTTTGGTCAATCGGTCGTCTCCACTGCTACTTCACGACAACGCGCGGCCCCATACTGCACAACAGACCGTCTCTAAGCTGCATGAGTTGGGTTTGGAAGCTCTCCCTCATCCGCCATACTCACCAGATCTTGCGCCTTCCGACTATTACTTTTTCCAAAATTTGGACAACTTTTTAGCGGGAAAAAAATTCAATTCCCGAGAGGCAGTACAAAACGCCTTTGAAGAGTTTGTTGTCTCCCGTCCAGCTGATTTTTTCAAGAAGGGCATCCATAAACTGCCACAGCGTTGGCAAAGATGCATTGATTGCAGGGGTGATTACTTTGAATAAAAGAAATAAACAAGTTCGAAAAAAAAAATACTTTAACTTTTTTCAAACAAAACGGCAATTTCATAGGTAAAGACCTAATATATACGTTTCGGATCAATGACCCCAATTCAATCTACCTACTCCGATCACTGATTATAAGGCTTAAAAATGATTGATCTGGCTATCATATAGATAAATTTTGTTTTATAATATTTACTGAAAATCCTAGTTACAACATTGTGATGTTTATTATCATATTTTTCTATGTCTTTTTTATCATACTAAAGGCATACATTGAAATAAATATTTTAAAGAGATCTTCCTATTAGATTCACAGGTATATTAGTATCAATACACTTAGAAGTTCATAAAGTCGTAAGTTATTGACAAAATGTGAGCATATTATAAAGCATATTACTTTCCCCAATTTCTATTATAATGTAGTTAGTGTCTAACCTGATTTCCAAGTTTTTATGCCACCCATGGACCTCTGACTTGGCTTTACATGTCCTATGACCACACTTTTCTGATATGTGCTTTATACAAGGTGTTGTTTTGCAACCTCGTCAAATTCAAGGAGGCTACTATACTAATGATTCTCGTCCCGAATCAGTAATAAAATGGGTACGTTATTTTTATTTTTTTCCTATTGATGGAAATCGTTAAGTGTGGACCACCAGTTTTTTAAACGCGGGCCGTCTGATTCTCGCCCTATAACCGCGCTTCCACAAATACAAACAATCACAAACGTTTATTCGATAATTTCTTATTTCCTAAGCCATGTTAAGGGGGTTATTCTAAAACACTGATAAAAGTAAACAACAAAAAAAATCAGGATTTATTAATAATTAACTAGGTACCGTAATTTTAATTGATTATTTATGTCTTGTGTGACAACCTCCTGAATTTTGACGAGGATGCAAAACAACACCTTGTATACCACTCCTTTTTGATAAATGCTATAGATACGTGTCAGCCCAACAATTCGGCGAAAACAAGCATGGTTTTATGTGTTCAAGTTCCATGTTATATGGAGCGAGCCTATTGCCATCAACCGAACACAAATGCAAATTCTGTAACTAAGAAATTCCTGATGAAAAACCCCAAAAACACCGCCCAACCTGGGACTCGCACACAGGACCCTACGTTTTAAAGTATTTTGTCCACTGACGACTTTATTCACCTGAAAGTGCGTTATATTAATAAATTCTACAACTACCTACATATCATATTTATACAGTTTTTATTAAGTTACTGAGATTCTAAAAACTAATATTCACAAAGTTACATTTTTTAGGTTTAAATAGCAGATGCCATAGAATAGATGTACATAGAGGCACATGTATGAGACCATTGCATGTATGAGGCATTAACTCTGAGATGGCAACGCTGCGATACCACTTTTCAGTCTAACCAATGCAATTAGGCTGAAGTAATCAATCTAAGTACATAGGCGACATATCAAGCTATAAAATTCCAGTATAAAGCTGCTTTCAGACTACGCTATAATATAATAGCATATAGTGTATAGGTCATAGCACAAAAATATCGCGCACCATACATTGTTATGGACACTATCACACTGTACTGTACTATACAGTATGTTAGTTTAAACGAGGGACATATTCAAACCCATAATAGTACATGCTAACATGATACTAATAAAAATATAAACAAAAAAAAAACACTGTTATATAACAGTCAGAACCAAAATTTTCGCAAATGTCACGCAACGTGTATACACCCTTGCGCTAGCGACTTAATACTATCGCAGAACATGTGAGCGGGTCAATGACTCTTAGGTATAATCCATTTTCCCTTCATACTTTAAACTTACCTGGCTTAGGACAGCCCAAAATATCTAGGCACTAAACAAAACATTAAAAATTCTTCTATATACGTTATAGGTTTTTTACATATTTGGGACGAGAATCGAATACTGAATACCCTCCCTCAATATGGGGTGTGTAATATATGCCATAATAACAGATAATATATTATCACTTGAAATAACGTTCACATGATATAATTTTCATATGCTATAAAAACAAATAACCTAACTTCATGTGATCTAATATTACATTTCATATAAACTTCTCTTGCTCTAATAACATTTAGTATAAAGTTCATCTCATATAATTTTCAATTAGTATATTGCTCTTTTGATATAACGTTCAGTTGACCTAATTTTCATTTGACCAAATTTTCATATTTACTCATTTTCTGCCCAAATTCTGTAGTGTATAAGTAGGTTGTGCGTTGTTTCATCGCTAATTGTTTAATCGAATTTTGTTTCACATAAATTGTTTCTCATATTATCATTTCATAGAATAATCAAAACGCAGAATACTTACTTTGAAGAAATTCAAATCATCGATTTTTGTTTCAAATATAGTTTAATGTTAGAATATTCATATCATAGAATAACAAATCAAATATTATTTATCCACATATTGTTTGTTTCACATAAAACTTATTACGAAGAATAACATTTTAATCGACTGACAGTTTCTAAAATTCAAACCTTTGAAAAATGCATACCCTCCTACAAAATTACAACACCGGGTTCACAAAAATAATTCGGGTAAATTATTGTCAAGCAGGAAAACAATCTTGTTATTCTCACTAATGGTGTCCATGCCTGTTGCATGCAGCATGCAGCAAGCGTGCAACTTGCAGCATGCAGCAAGCATGCAACTTGCAGCATGCATGCAAGCATGTAACATGCAATAGGCAAGGTTTCTGTCACGGCTCCGGCGCTGCGGGGCTCCGGCGGCCCCACGCAAGTTTATCGTCGCAGATGGTATTAACGCTCACCACCGCAGCTTCGGCTTGCTGCAGCCTCAGCCGCGGCGGCGATCTTTAGAAACCACCTGCTCCTCAACTCGCGGTCCGCCTCATCCCTCCGCGCCTACGCGGGCTTAAATTACACTCTAGGGGTAGGGCAAGCAAGACTACGTGGAGTCTGTTTTGCAGCCATTCGTTTCTGTCACTAACTTTAGTAGTACAACATATTAACTTTTAAAGACAATATTTTAATTTAAGGTTAATAATTTCGTTGAAATAAAATACCATGGAAACATACATCGAACAAACAATATTCGTTGAAAAATAATTCTGCTGTTTGATGAGTTGGTCAAATAAAAAAATGTGATTGTAAAATTCTTTGAATTGTGTTTCTGTAAAATATTTTTCATTCAAGTAAATAGTAGTCGAAACAAAAATATTCGAAATAAAAATACGGGGACTAAATATTATGTGAAACATTTTCTGGGAAACGAAATTCTGTCAAATTTCTGTCTGCGAAACAAGGTAACACCGTATAAGTAAATATCAAATAACATCATACTGTTATAACCTCATCTAACCCAAATGATTCACCAACAATAGAAGGGATCTGGCACTCTGCGGCCGCTGCCGCGGCACGCTCGCTCGCCTTCGTGCGCTAATGGTCATTGTTCTAACCTAACCTAATCTACATGATTCACCAACCATATAGCGGCTCTAACGCAGGAATATATGAGGAATAAAATACTAACTAAATATTATACTAACTGAATATTAGTTCAAATGTGCATTATAGAAAATGTTTATTAAACCACATAAAATTAGGTAAACTGAAATTATATCAATAATTCATTATATCATTTCATCGTTATACTAAAGAAGAATTATATTAAATGAAATTAGGTCATGTGATCGTTAGAACTTTTGTTATTATGTCAAATGGTACGCACCCCTCAATATGTCCCTCGTTTAACCTAACATACTGTATATAGGCTTACTATACGCTATAAGATTGGTGCGATGCGCTGAGTTCATGCTGTGCTATCCCACCCCGGCCGTCCCGCAAGCGAAACGAGCGATAGCGGTCAACTGCTATAAATGCTTGCGATAATATCGCGTAATGTGAACGCCATGCTATATAGTATAGCATTAGGTCCTCCTTTGCTATACTATATGGCACTATAGTATAGAGTAGTCTGAAACCAACTTAACATGGCCTAACTTTGTACAGATTTCCCTACAGTGAGATCCGCATAAACTGATTTTCTATAGCTTGATTGGTCTTCGTACGCACAGTAGCGTTGCAAACAAAAAATAACCTTATTTGTATGCAGTTTATGTGCATATTTCTATAGGTATTAAGTATACACGTGTAAAAAAAAGAAGGGGTAGCCTAAAACCTCACGAAGTATCACCAAGGGGGAGGACTATAAAAGTAGCCTGGAAAACCTCGCGTGATTCAAGTATGGCCCCAAACATACTGGTATTCAGCTGCATCCGGTAAGACTAGGCAGATGATTATGTGTTTTGTAGAAGGTCGTCTTACTGTGGTGGCTGGTCTTCATCATCAGTTTTCAAGGCCACCATGTCAGGTAGTTTGAAGTGTTGCATGTGGAAGGGAGGCTCGGGGCTACTGCAGGGCCGAGTAGGCTGTGAGAGAGAAAGAAATAATAATCTGAATGAAAGAAAGACATTATGTACCTACTGTGACGAAATTCTGCTTAATCGGCGCTACCCTAGATTGGTCCGTGGATAGGTGATACGACATACCGAGTTTCCTCCATGCCTCGTAAAGCACGTTAATCCATTGGTCCCGGCTGTCAATTGAACATCTTTGACAGTCGTTAAGTAGTTTGTGGCCCGAAAATCTGACGACCAGTCTTACCAAGGGGTATCGTAGTACCTAGTACTAACTGGTTTGTACAGGTCAGATAGGCAGACGCTCCATGTAAAGAACTGGTATTCAACTGCATCTGGTTAGACTAGAAGCCGAACTAAACATGGAAAAAGGCTAGTCTCTATTAAAATGATACTCAGTTATAACAGGTCAGTTTACGCTACAACTTCAAAATCAGTTGGTGACTTTTTTAATAGTACTAGTCATCTTGAAACCAGGTAACCTATGTTTCATCGAAAAGAAATTGACAAATTATCACTTCCCAAACAATTTTCCGCATAATTTCATTTGCCAAATTATTACTTAGCACAAATAATTGTAACGCAAACCTAATGTTTGACAAGTGAATGTTTAAACAATAACTTGTTTACCAACTAGTACTTTTACCAATTTTTATGTAGTCAAATATTTCAGTTGGAATAACACATCTTACGCAAAATAATAAATTATGGCAAATATTATTTAAAAAAAAAGAAACAACTGATATACATTTCCAGCTTAATTTTTCACAAACATCTATCAATGGTGCAAATTTCGGAATAAAAGATAAAACTAGTTCAGTTTCGGGTAGCCTTTTCTTTTTCATATTTCTTTCCATATAATCTAGTCGTTTCTGGCGGTAAGAGGTCACAGTTCTAACCTAACCTAAAGATTGTCAGCTGTAATAAATCATTTGATTAAAAAATAAATGCCATAATGACATTATCTTTGGTAATATTCTGCCAAGTAAAAATTTGACCAAATGAAAAATTGCGAACTAAAATCATTCCAAATATTGCATTGGTATAAAAAAAGGTTTTTAAAATTTGTTTGGGTAGTGAAATTTCGACAAAATCTTTTCGAAAAAACGGCAGGCTCCCCTTGAAATCAACTTAATTTATAACGGCACACTGTTCATTTTTAAAGTGGAAATAAAATCTAATTTTGGAACAAGGAATCCCATGTACAAAACTGCTACTTCCGGTTAGACTGCAAGCTGACCTGACGTCAACATAGTTGAGAAAAGGCAGGCAGATGAAGATGATGATTTGTAAATGTGATAGTTACCTGTGTGCTACGCCCTCGTCTGCGTCGTGGCAGTATACCCTTCCGTGCCATGAAGAATCTGAAACATTCAAGTCAACAAGAGTTTAGCATAAAAAAGTTTAGCGTGCTCGCAATGAAGATGCGAGCACGTTAAACTTTTTTAACTTCTCTTGTAGAGTTCCTAAATCCTCCTTTATTTGCGCGCCTAGGCAGTAAAACCAACTAGTATTCCGTGACAGCAAAATTGGGTAACGCAGGGGGCGTTGCCACGTAAAATTAACCATTTCCCATTAAACCAAAGTTTTAGCCTATTAGACCAAAACTGGCACGGTCTCACTTATGAGTTCCCGATATTATGGCGGGTTTTAACAAATAGCAAACATGGTAAATATCCCGCTATCAGTGTCAATGCTAGGTAACAACTTACCGTATAGTAGATATAGGTATGTTGAACTGCTCGGAGACAGTCTGGAATGTCAGTCCGCGACTGACGCAGTCCGCGGCCTGACGCAACTCTACCTCGCTCCGTCGGATCCGCTTGTTGATGCTGAACTCTGATGGCTGCGAGGGGAGCAGCTGTAAGGGAAGGTCCTAATTCTCTTGGTTATACACGCTCTTTTTTGGGTAGTTCGTGAAATGTGACAAAAAAAAGTGTTTATAGGTAAATACAGCAGGTGCTGTTCAAGTCGTGAGAACTGAGATGACCTAACATAGCAGTGATGCTCTGTATAGCCATTTTTTTTTGCTTTCAGGGCACAAATCCAGACTCCGTAGCTGCTACTGAGAAATACCGTATGGAAAACCCTATAACCATTTGCTCCACCTGAGAATCGAACCCAGGACCTCATGCTCAGCAGTCGCGATTGCGCCCACTAGACCAACGAGGCAGGAAGCAGAAGAAGTTGGTTGAATATAACAAAAAAAAATATGTTTACAAGTAAATGACGACGGATGATGTTCAATTCGTGAGAACTGCAGTGATCTTCTATTAGATATCAGAGTAGTTTGTATAGTTTCAGCATCAAGTAAAACATGCCTTTTAAACTACTCAATGTCTGGCAATGAAAGTCTTAAACATTAAAAAAATTACACGGAAATAAAACTAACCACAAAAACATTTGAAACAATATATAGTTATATTAATACCAAATAACGTATTTAAGGTGAAGCGCCTGGGTGGGCCGCGAAATCCATTTTTTTTTAACCTGATATTGACCTGCAAATTGCAAAAAACGTAAGACAATTTGAATTTCGCGGGCTACCATGGCGCTTGCCCCTTAACTACAACATGAGGCACTCTCTTTCTAATCTTTGTGAATTAATTCATCTACTCGACACTAAAAGCAGCTATTACCATACCAATGGGAAGTTCACCTTCTGAACAACCGATGGAGCTATAACCAAACTACTTAGTTCTCCGACTTAACAACAGATGGCGCTATAACCAAAATATTTGGTTCACCTTCTCAACAACAGATGACGCTATAACCAACCTGTTTAGTTCATCTACTCAACAACAGTTGTCACTACCTACCATGCTAGGAGGCTGCGCCTGGTCCCCCACATGGATGACGTTGACTGAGGCCGAGGAGCCCGGGCCTATCGTCATGATCTTGGGCCTGATCTCGCGGAAGTGCGGGGGGCTTTGGAGGTGTAGGGCCTGAAATACGGTTTAAATAAATAAGCTTAGTTTGTTTTTTTTTTTTGGTAATTTAATGTATCAATACATCATAATGATGCGTACAACGACCCCTGAAAAGATTCCGGGTAAACAAAAACTTTAGCTTTTCATGGCAAAGTAATAAAACTTGCAGTCGATTTTCAAGATCCACTAATGTCTGACTAGGTCAGTTGGTGGATGACCATCCAGCATTACATACCTCCGTGCCGTGTGTCGGCTTGTGCCACCGTGTCAGCGGTGTGTCGGCGTACATACCGACACACCGCCGTGCCTCGGAAGGCTGTCATTTGTAGATCTTTGATAGTCGTTACAGTAACAGTGGTAGTGTAGTGGCTCGAAAGCTTGACAAACAATCTTACCAAAGAGGAGTCTTGTTATCCCGTAACTGAGTCGTAGAGGTCAGATAGGCAGTCGCTGCATCCGGTGAGACTGGAAGCCGACCCCAACATAGTCAAAAAAAGGCAGGCAGATGACTTACGTTATTGACATGTCGTATGATGAACGCGGGCGGTTCGTCCCGGGTGTCATAAGTGTGGTCGTCCGGGGGCCTGGCAACCTGTCCGGGCTTGTCCAGTTCCGTGTCCGACGGGCTGTCGTACTGACATTGCACGTTTGCGATCGGGAAGTCTGTTGGAAGAGATGTTTATACTGAGGTTTTGTTATTAATCGCAAAGTATTAGTGTAAAAAAAAGAAAATATACATACTTTTCCGTTTAATGATTTATTCTGGTTTAAAAATTCTCTTTCCCAACAAGCCCTTTTTTAAGGCCATGAAAAATCTTTATTTTTCCACTGCAGGGAATCAAATAGGTCTTTTTCAAATCAAATAGGAATTCTCTTACGTAATTTGAGGTATGTGTCAGGTTTTATGTTGAATAAAATGTGATATGCGGCAATAAAACAGTTTTATTAACAAAATTGTAGTACTTCATTGAAATCATCAACACAACGACGAAAAACTTCATAGGCGCGAAATTTTATTATATTTATATATTTCGCGCCACTTGTACGATAGAAAGTTTTTGACCAACAGTGGGAAATGGTGCTGAGTAATATTATTTCTCTGGTTCTTTCAATGCCCTGTATTAATTGACCCCAGACAAAGATAAGAAGATAGGGTCAAGTTTAGATAAGGTTAAGCTGGGCACTAGTGTTCCTTTTTACTTTAATTATTCTCCCTTACGATTTGGATATTGGTTTAAAATAATAAAACAATATGTTACACGACAAAAATCATTATTATTTATACTTATTATCCGTACATTCAATCACCCGTAACACATAGCTTCTACATACTGGCATGTTACTCTACGATTATGTTCCCATTGAGTATGATATTGTTCCCATTGGTGGTAAATTTAGTGACACATAATATAATATTATTATAATATTCCTGAAAAATTGAGTAAAATATATCGGGTCACAGACCAAAGCAGTAGGGTAATTCCCAGTGATGGGAATATCGAGTATTCGAAGAATTAAATAACATGTCACACGAGTAAGTGGTATTATTAAGGAGCAATAATAACTATTACACCATTAAGTTATTTTGAAATTAGCTAAATAAAGCCGGAATACACGGGCAAAATTTTCGAAACCAACACACAAGATTCTCTATCATACTCAATGAGAATTAAATTCACGAAAAAGTCGCAGAGTAATTATAATTACGTTACATAATTAATTAACTAACTTATAATTATTTTACTTACAATTTAGTTAAGTACATCAATTATAATGTTGTAGATTAATCATTATTTTGGCTTATTGTAAAATAAGAACAAATACTAAAATTTTACTAAACATTTTTTTATAAAAAAAAAAAACTGTAAATAAATTAGAATTAAATTAATTTAGTATAAGATATTGCCGCGTGGTCCCGGCGAAAAATAGGCCTTTTGTTGTTCGCATTAAGCAGTTTTGCCTTCAACTTACCTTCTCCAATTACGTACACACGGCGCCACATCAAACTATATCCTTCAAGTATGGCCACATGGCCTTGCTTTTTAACATCAGGTTTTGTATAGCTTGTTTGATCGTCGTGATTACTACATATTGAGGTTAAGGCCTGAACGCATGAATGCATTAATATTTGCTTTTTCCGTTTGCCCTCTCTACTATGAAAGGCTTTGGAACAATAAGAGGTCCGTAACCAGCCCCAGAACTGGTCTTCCATCGTACTCCAACGCTAGATTGAGCGGAATTAAAAATTAAGAAAAGAAAATTATCTAACACTCTTTTATCTACTCGAAAGAGGCGCAATATACCCAGAGTCAAAGATGATTCATAGAAAAGCGTATATATTTTCTTGAATTTTTGAGAGAAATCAAAATAACTAAAATAATAACCGGATTATTTGTATAATGAGTAATAGAGAAGTATGGAAGAAGAAAACAAGCTGCGCCGACCCCAAATTGGGATAAAAGCAAGAGAATGATGTTGATGATTACTTAATACGACGAAACCCAATTATGGGTTAACCTCGCCGTTGTACATAAGTTTTTATATTGCAATCTGTATGTGGTGTGGTGTGCAATAAAGAATAAGAATACATACGTTCTTTTGCTAACTTCTTCGCGATAACGAAACCTGCCAATAGGGTGGGATATCGCTGTTATTAGGAAAAATATACCTCACTAATTATTTCAATTATGAGCTAAATAATTATTTTACTCAAGCCGACTACTTTGTAAGGAAAGACAATCACTACGTTCCTTAAATAATTCTACAACTTAATAAAGTTACAAAAATAGTCTAATTATAATTATTAACATATTAAAAAAAATTAAGCACAATAATTATTTTTTACGATAATTCTTTTCTCTATAATTAATTTACTTACTATTAGTCGTTGCCAGTGAAAAACAAAATCAACAATAATTATAAAAATAATTAACAAACAAAAAAATAATAATTTACTAAATATTTGGGTTGGTTTAACACTATTTTGGCGAATTAGGAACTAAAAATATAATTAGTTGACTTATAACATAACATCACGCCTCTAAACCACGCAGGGTTAGGCAGACGTGTGACTTATAATTAGTGGATTAAGTACTATGCATATGTTTTAATAAATATAGTCAGATTAGACGAATAGTCAAAAAAAAAAACTAAAATAAAATATAAACATCACCTTCCTTTTGGGCTGTTGCAGTCGGGTAACAGACCAAATGCTCTGTTGCCTTATAGTTTTGAGGATAATAAAAATCATGTAAAAATATGAACATGGATTCACATCATTTACTATTGTGTTTACCGACTACAAAAAAAAGGAGGCATTTAAAAATACGTTGAAATATTTAATTATTATTCTGACTATTCGTGTATAATCGTAATAAGTCTATATATTTTGGTCAAGTAATAAACTATTGGCACTTGGTAACATTTTATCAGCTTGTGTGGGTTTTTATCAAACATTTACATTTCACATTATTTTTAAGAAAGATGTTTAATTCATGTATTAAATTTTCTATATTTTTCCCAGCAGAGAAAGATTTTGCTACATCTCACGGCAGGTTTTTTTTATCATTATATTAAATCACGTTCGACAAAACCTGAAGTAACGCTGAAATATTGTTTTTTTTTTCTTCTAATTTCACAAATGCGCAAATTCACTATCAGCGCCCTTATTATGTCAACGTCACAAGTGCACAAAACGATTTTTGTATTCCTGTATATTGCGTACGATTGATGACATTGCTTATTCGGGTCGTACACTGAAAGTTGGCAACTTTGCGCAAAGCTTTCAAATATTTCACAGTTTTGAAAGCTATATGCGACGTTGCCAGGTTTACAACACAGAATGCACACCCTTAATTGACATCGACTAATTTCTAATCGACATCGCCGTCGATCGACAAAAGACGAACCATCGATCGATTTTTTTGATCGACGTAAACCTTAATGCAATTGCACCGTAATTTTCGACAAAGTAATCGATTGTATTTTTTTATTATAAAGTATAGATTAGACTAGAAATAAAGAGTTTATCATACAGGGACATATCTTTACATATTTTATCAAATACGGTTATATGGATACACACATATACTTTTTATAATAATTCTTATTGCTTCTCAAAGGCATTGCTCAATTATTAACACGAATAATAAATTAAAAGAAATAAATGTTGTGAAATTGTTGACGATCGACGAGTTTTTGCGAATCTGTATGCTCCTTTATACCAATATCAAAATTTCTGACTACCAGCGTTGGCTTGTAATGGCTTTTTTTTAGCCTTTTATGGTTTTCTGTAGGAATTAAGTAGACCACCTGATAATGTTGGTCAACGCCGACTGTCTGGAATATCAGAGGTGTCACGTATGCGTTACGACTTTGCAAGGCATTGACTGGTTGGTCCGTAAATGGGTAACCAGGGTAACCATCCATTATAAACCAAGATGGGGGTCTTGGAAAGGGTCTGCAACTCGGAAAGCACGTTAGCCGTTGATCCGAGCTGTCATTTGTAAATCTTTGTCAGCTGGTGCGGGTAGTCAAAAGAATAAACCTTTGAATACCAGTCTTTCCAAGTGGTATCCTTTTACACAGCAACTGAATTGTGGAGGTCAGAGAGGCGGTTGCTCCATTTCAAATTTTGGTATTAGATTGCATTCGGCTAGACTCTAAGCTGAGCACAATACAAGAGGAAAAAGGCTTCTGATTAAATGTACTAAGTAAAGATATGCCCATAATGCGGCCTTAAGTAAAAAGGGCGTAACTGGAGAAAAGAGAATTTTCAAAAGTGAGCCTTAGTAGATACGTCTTTGTCGGTTAATAAGGCTTACTTTTCTTTGCATTATTTGCAAAGATGCACCACTTTTACTTAAGGTGGCCGAGTAATCCACTACGCAAACATTACCTTGACTACGTTTTACATTCTTTGGTTCTTAACACTAGCTCCCTGTAGACACAAACTCCAATTATCTAAACGTATAGCAGTTTATAGTATATTGATAGAAAAATCTACATTATTTCACTTATAACTCTAATAGCCACCGAATTCCCAAATGATACTTAATTTTAAGCCAATTGCGGGTCTTGTGACTGTATAATAACATTTTCAAGGTTAAGTAGCGCTTGCTGGAGTCGGTCTGTAGCTGGATGGCCATCCTTAACATACCGAGACAATTCCGTGCCCCGGAAAGCATGTTAAGCTGTTGAGTGTTGGTTCTGGCTGTCGCTAATAGATCTTTGACAGTCGTTTCGGTTAGTAAGTAGACCGATAGTCTGACAACCAGTCTTACAAAGAGGTATCAGGTTATCCATTTACTGGGTTTTGGATGTCATATAGGCAAGACTAGACTAACCTCAAGGATAGGTAGATATTCGAAAACTATACTTTTAGGGATATCGTTCACAACACGGCCACAAAGTATGGTACCACCGGGCATCCGACCAGTTTTGTTCAAGATAGCGACCGGTCATGTGACAAGTCGTGGTCGTGGCTGCGAACGGTCCCTAAGACATTTATATAAGTCTTTCTGTCAAAGTGACAGTGACAGTATGACATAGTGGAGGGAAAAAATTGAGTATCGTTTGAGTATACGGCCATAAATACTTCATACTTACATACTATGTAATGGCTGAGGTTATTAGTAGTACCATTATAGTAGTAAGACTAAATACAGTCCGAAAGGAATACAGGTGCTCTCGTTTTACGAACATTTGCTGGGTGGGTGATTCGGTGAAGCAGCATAATATACCTTTACTTTTTCAATTTTGTGGTCATGATTATTACATGTTTACTGTAGTTTCTTGGCTTATTTTGGGATATAATTAAGCTTCAAAAACTATATGATTGCTTTATTTTTTAAATAATAAAATTAAGCCACATTTAGCGTCGAATGAATTTTTTTTCGATCGACATAATTGTGCTAATCTGTAGGTTTCTTTAGTAAATGTATACTTACAAAAATATTCTTAGGTTAGGTTATAATAATTGTATGAATCTTAAAAAAGGTTTGTTTCAGTGAAATTTACCCAAAATCTCTTCGTTCGTGAATTTCACAAAACAAGAGCACCCCTCGACACCAGTACCAAAAAAACTTAAACGTAACATTTGGCAAGATAATAAAAAGACTTACATTACAATGTATCTTCATACTTCTCTGATCTGGCTTCAACCATGAGATCTAAAGGATCCAATATCTGCGTCCTTGCCCCGCGCCTACCTTTAGAAAACTGACTTTTGATATCATACTTCTCCATCCAATTCCGCAAAGTTTTCCTCGGGACCCCATACTTGTTCGACGCCGCATAAACACTGTAACCCTTTTTAACGGCAATTAAGGCGTCTCTTAAATGCTGCGAAGAATACTGCTTATAAGATTTCTCTTGAAAAACATCCGTTTCTATGTTTACAATCTCGTTCGGTCTTCGGCCCACGAGGCGAGGTCTTGCGTGGATGTTCAGGGGTATGCCGTGGTCCATATCAATAAAATGTCGCGTCACTATTTCCGTTGAAGTTCTGACTCCTGAAACAAGCAAGGTAAAGAAACCGCCCTTTAGAATTATTTAAAAGAAACATAGAAAAGAGGGAGTATTAAGAAACTTGGGCGTTTCTTTTCCTGGCTTCTTACAGGCGGCTGTATCTATCGGATTGTAGGCTACTCTTGTTCTATGAGACTTTTTGGTCTTCTTATTTATTTTCTTAAATATGAAGAAGACTTTTTGGTATAGTTCTTGCAAGTCTTGAGTACGCATAGCTTGCATTCTATGTCAACTGACATAGTGTTCAGCTGTTCCTCGCGTGATCATGAAATGCAAGAACTATGTATATACTAAAATTGTGCCCTCGTAAGCCAACGAGCAGAATCTCAAATGCGGTTTGCTTTTTGCATTTTCATCTGAGTTAGAAACATCATCGTCATAATCAAAGTAACTAAGAAAAATGTGCAAATCTCATTTTTATATAAAACACTGATTCCTTGTTTTCTCAAAACTACATTCGTTGAGTTGCGCTGTTCGGCTTACGAGGGCAGAATTAAACTGACTTTCGGAATGAAAACTTCAAAAGTTTAAAGTAGAAGTATCAATTCGAAAGTTCCAGTCCGTTTTTCAGGCTCGAAAACTTTCATTTCATAGAACGAGGGTATCTTATATACAAATCCGTTAAAGTATTTTTCAACGAGTACAGCTGAAAGATAGTTCACTCTATTTGCTAATTTAACTAGGACTTATCGAATTAAACGCTACTTTATGAACTATGGGGATACGACTATTTGTCGGGAAGCTGTATTTGTGGGGACTATGTACCGCCACTTCTTCTCCCCATCTAAAGCACTAGAAAGCAGTGAAGGGCGGGCGTTTTGGAGGATGCCTTTGTTTTGTCATTTTGACGTTTAAAAAAAGTGCTGATTCTCAGTCTAATTTGATCAATCACATTGATTTTGTCTTGTTAAATGCAAGACTTACTTGTGGCGAATAAGAAAATATTTTACAAAAATAAAAAGTCTATTTTACGGTATGATATTATGTTATTTTCTACTTCTACTAAATAAATAATTTAAGTAAACTACAAGGTATTTTATGTGAACCTCCTCTTCATAAAAACAAATAGGTATGGATATAAGGTTTTTAGCGAAATTACTTAGAGTGAACTATCTTTATAAAATACGGGGAAAGCATGCGTTTTGTAAAAAGCGAGGAAAAGCCGTTCTTCTGAGTTTGTGGGATTTCAATATTTCAAGCGTGATTTAAAACAAAAATTATGATCTAAATTGTTTTGCGGGCGGGGGTAAATAATACGTTAGATTTAAGGTATAATATTGATATAGTCTAAAGTACTGTATGGTGTTTTTGACGCGTTGCTATAGGCAGAACTAATGCGCCCATCTTGTCTTTTCAAAACAATTTCAGAAGTGTTTACCAACAACACTACATGACAATGTTATTCAAGTGCCATAAAAACCATACAGCACTGTCAACGCACCGACAACGACTTTTTATAAGGCTAAATTACGTTTAATTTTTTGTTCGACGAAAATGTGGCAGTCAAATTAAGATCATCGATCGACGAACTAAGCGTGTGTGTGGTTTAAAAATAATGTCAGTAGTACGGAATAATATATCCATTTATGTTGGCTTTGAAAAGCGTTTTAAAAAAATATTTTGTTAGGTGATGAATCCGCGCTATAAACAGACTTAAAAATAAATGTACAATCTACATATTTACAACAAAAAAAAAGACTAAACATAATAAAGAAAATTAATGTTGTACTTATGGCGAAGATTGTACTTTGATGTTAAATTCTCGGAAACGTGACGCCTTTAGAAGATTTTGTATCATCCATAACTTATTTTTTTTTTTTATTTATACCAGGTATTGATTAATACTGGTTTTATGCCGCTATTTTTTAAATGGCGGTAGTTACGCAAGCCACGCTTCATATCAGTAAAGTACAAAAGTTTCCAGCTTTTTCATAAGGACTTGGCGCTTTAATTAAGGATTAATACCCAAACGAAAATGGATTGAAATAAAGGGAGACTATATTCAACAAAAATATTAAATACTTTTTCAGGGTTCCGTACCCAAAGGGTCAAACGGGACGCTATTACTGAGACTTCGTTGTCCGTCTGTCACCAGGCTGTATCTCATGAACCGTGATAGTTAGCCAGTTGAAATTTCTACAGATAATGTATTTCTGTTTATGCTATAACAACAAATACTAAAAACAGAATAAAATAAATATTTAATAAAATCACTTTTATGGGAGCCCCCGTACAAAAAAATGATTTTTATGCTCGTTTTCTTAAATAATGGTACGGAACCCTTCGTGCTCGAGTCCGACTCGCACTTGACCGGTTTTTTTTACTGTGGGTAACCAAAGTAAACTTCAGTAATTTAGTGACATGATTAATCTAATGTGTGTAGGCCGGAAACTTTTGGACCTTATCATGCACCAAAATATATATTCCAATCCCTTTAAAACTAAATTTAGAGGGATATTAAAAAATCAACCCTAAAAGGGTTAAAAAGGGGATGAAACTTCGTCATTTTAACCATTGAAAAAATTCCTTCCGTCACACTTTTAATAGAATAAAACGACCAATGCATACGGTAAACCTCAATTTAATAGAAACATATTACAGATGATGTTCCATACATTAAGTACAACCGGTAAATAATATAATACGCCAACTGAACGCAACGCAATCTAATACTGTGTATAAACATACAATGTAGCTGAATTTATCGCAGCTTTTGTTGAGAACTGGCTTTTATATAACATCACGCGTATGATTGCCGAAGGAGTTCGGTAGAGTTGGAAGATCACACAGAAATGGCTTCATGTGTCTCCGTGTGTACCTTATAGAACAGTATGTTTAGGTCCCATGCAATAAGGGCGAGCCTATTGACAGCAATCAAACCCTTGGCTGTTACTGAGAAAAATCTATAAAAGTGGCCTTTATCCGTCACAATCAGCCTATAACGTCCTCACTGCTGGGACACAGGCCGCCTCTCTATGAGAGGGAGTGGGCTGTAATCGACCAGGCAGGAACAGTGCGGGGTGCAGTCACATGTCTGCGAGTTTCTAGGACATGTGACATGTAACAAGCTAGCTAGGGTTCACAAATTTGATGTGTATTAATATCTAAAATCCAAAATAATACATAATAACGGGTAGTACTTCAAAAAATGTGACGTCGAAATAGGGGAAGGGGGTCAGCGAAAAATCACGATGGGGAGGGGATGGCATAGACAACAAATCACGACGTGTATTTTTTTTGTGCGACAACAAAAAAGGGAATTTGTGACGTATAAAATATGTTTGTAACCAATATTGGATTGAATTAAATTGTTTGACCATGTAAAAACAAGAGCAAGCGAATTTGTGTTTTATTAACCTTTTGAACGCCTTTGTCACATATACGTGACAAGCAGGCGCGTGCCCTGTACGCCAACGACACAAATATGTGACAAAATGTGGTGCACTATAACACCAAATAAGCAATTTAAAAATCATTACTTTTGTGTGTTTATTTGTATTTCCGTAAAATGTGATTTATATATCTTAATTAAATGTCTTGTCAAGAAATAGGCTAACAATACTATTGAAAACCCCTTTCTTTATTTGTAAGTATTTGCGGTGAATTCGTGGCGTTCAAAAAGTTAATAAGTTTCTACAACTCTCTTATCTCAATAATAAAAAATACACGTGAGGCTGGGAGGGGGGAGGAGGGGTGGCCTAAAACCTCACGACGAATCACCAAGGGGGCGCGAGGGGAATAAAAGTGGCGTAATAAATCTCATGTGATTAATGGATCGCTCATAAGACAAAATAATTTCTACGCTGTAAGTTGATTGTGATGAAAAAAGTTTTCAGACGGAACACATAATACCTATTTTTTTTAACTTCACCGACTGCGCGCGAATAAAAGACCAGTTCACAATAAAAAACGTCACAAGGCTTAGCATTTAAATACAATGTATATATCTACAGTAGACACTTATATCTATATTATTATGTATATATTTATATACTAGTAGGCACTTCATGGGTTATATAACGCGTTTTGTATACTTCTGTGGGTAGTACGAGATTTAAGCTTTAGGCTGAGATTTATAAACATTACTGCGTACGTAGCACGTAAGTAATTTAGCTTATCGTAAAGGTACAAAGGCAAAGCTACCCAATGTGTCTGATACGATTTATTTATGTCACTGCCAAACTGTAATTAGTAATGGCCTAGTGAGACAGACAGCCAAGTCAGTTCTTTTTTTTTTAAACTTGCCCCCACCCTAGGAATTTCTCCTGTATCGTGGGTGCGTTTACAAACATTTAAACTCACAAACACAAACAGCCAGACCCGACAACTATCTGTAGGCCATACAAATATTTGTTCCGTGCGGGGATCGAACTTGCGACACGCAGAGCAGCAGTCGATCGCTCAACCACTGCGCCAACCGTGCCGCCAAAAATGCGTCTGTGGCGTTAAATTCGCCTGTTAATGAGGACTTATTTCTATGTTATCAAGCAGCTGATCTATTATTACAAAAAGTACGTTTAGTTACAACCACAAAAATATACAAAACGCGGTTGTACAAGAGAATATAACTAAAAACCATTAGAACGGTACATACGGGGACAAATAAAGCTGTACATTTGCAGTAAAACATTGCCTCGTTTTGTATACAAGTTGTAAGGGACACCGACACGAAAACGCTTATGATGTACTCAGCACATTCTGAACCCTCACATGGAAATTTCACATCAATAATTTTAAATAAAATCAGTTTTTTTCATATATTTTGACCGTGTAGATATCGCACTTTGTAGGGAACAACTAATCACACATTGAGAGCTGCTTAATTAACTTTCATTTAATTTCATTTCTTTTTCAATTTTATTTTTATTCCGTCCTTTGACTTTTCTTTCATCATTGTTAAGATACCATTTAAGGGAAGAGCGAGACAGCCCCAACACAAGCACGATTGTAACTAAGAGTCAGCTCACACCGAGACGCGACGCTGCGCGCAAACCTTTAACGAGCGCATAATAGCGCAACGTATCCTGAATTCGCACAACGAAATGTGTATCTTTTCGTGTAGAAAATAAAGTTATATTTTGAATAGCTCTTTAAAAGTGTGCGCGCAGCGTCGCGTCGCGTCTCGGTGTGAATTGACCCTCACTGGGGCTGCCTCAGTTTATATGTATTTTGTAGCAGTTTTTAGGGTTCCGTACCCAAAGGGTCAAACGGGACCCTATTACTGAGACTTCGCTGTCCGTCTGTCACCAGGCTGTATCTCATGAACCAGGATAGTTAGCCAGTTGAAATTTCTACAGATTATGTATTTCTGTTGCCGCTATAACAACAAATACTAAAAGAGAATAAAATAAATATTTAAGGGGGCACCCATACAAAAAAAGTACAAACAATTTTTTGCTCGTTTTTATGAATAATGGTACGCAACCCTTCGTGCACGAGTCCGAATCGCACCTGGCCGGTTTTTTTTTTTAAATAACCGATGAAAAATTTATATGTGGTGGTGTCATAATGATGCACTGAATACGTGGTTTTCGTCAACGTGTAGATTTCCAGTACAACGAGAGATCTATATAAACTTGTTTTGTACAACTTGATCTGTCGCCGAGTGTACTATTTGATAGGAACATAGATAATATCTAAGCCGTTTGTTGTAGCTATTCGTCGGATAGTTAATCTTAGGTATAGTTAATTTGGATAGACTATCATTATATCTGAAAGACGGTATAAAAAGAGAATGGAATTTTTTGTGATTATACAAAGGGATAGTTAATTTATTCGTTGTGTTATTCGATAGGCTGAAAAACGATATCTATAGGCTAAAAAATATTAGAATATAAATTTGACCCACTTCCCGGTTTTCGATTGAGCTGTGATTTTGCATGCATGTTTATTTTTTATAATAATGCATGGTTAGGTAAATAATGTCATTATAAATCCAACATGGCGGACTCCCAAAGATGGCGGATGCATTCCCATAATACCCCTTCATTTGAAACCCATAATATGGGTTTCAAATGAAGGGGTTTGCTGAGAAGAATACGAGAAATGAAATGACATCACTCTAAAGCTTTAATTTGAGTTTTTAAACTATTATAATATTTCAGTCATTGAAAAAAATAGTAATTCCTCTGAATTACTATTTTTTTTCTAGTATTGTTAACCAGCGCAATAGTTGACTATCGTGGTAATTAACAACTAGAATAGGTATTTATCCCATAGTTGATTGTATATTACAAAAGACAGTTAATTATAACTAGCATACCTTTAAAAAAGTTAACTATACTTGTTACCTAGTAGATAAACTAACTATCCCCTTTTTGTTATGAAAAACATGTAAAACATAAAGATATCATATTTTATCATATTTTAACTAGAGTTAGTCTGTATATCAGAATAAAATGACGGAATTTCAACATCAAGCATAACATCACGCCTGTAATTCTCGAAGAGTAAGGCAGAGATGTACCTAATAGTACACCCACTCGCCAGTTATGTTTAAGTCCCGTGTATTTTTTAACAAAACAAATTATTTATAATTGATTTAAAGTTTTTCTCGTATCAGTATTTAAGGCCTATAACAATTACTTAATGAAGGAAAATGAAAAACAATGATCATCAAAATATTATCAGAACATGACGTGAAATCAATTTATCCGGTACTAACTGGGTTATGGAGGTCAGATAGGCAGACGCTCCATGTTACATACTGATATTCCGATGCATCCGGTTAGACTGGATGCTGACCCCAAAATAGGAGAAGGCTAGGCAGATGAATTATATGTATTATTTTAATGATCATAATTTCTCTAATAGCCTTACAAGTAAAGTTTTTAAAAGTTAAAAATCTCAATATAATAATATAATCGATGCCCAAACATAATTATATCCTAATTAAGTACAATTATAAAGATAAAATACTATAATATATAATAATTATGTATAATCATGTAATATAATATAAATAAATTAATACAAATATAATTTATAATATGTTAAGCCGTTTTTTTTATAATTATTATAGACTGGTTATTTTTAGAAGACTTTTATTATATTATTCTTTATTTACTTAAAAAAGTTAAACCATGTATTTTAATTAGGCACTTTTGAACCTCTTTACAAGGATATACAAGATGTATCGTTTACGAAGCCGTCAGCCAAGTACATCGAACTAAGTATGACTTTTATTTTGGGTGAAAATTCAAGTTGTAGAACTCAATGTAATGCACTCAAAACATTGTGCTGATGGATGCATTGAACAGTACGGGGGTCATGGAGGTATATAGTATTTAAAAAAGTAGTCGAAACGTTGACCCCCAATGTGTACTCAAAACTTACCAGGTACTTTCCAGAACAAAACAAGAAAATGACGGAGAGAACAAGTGCCTTACGAGTCTTTTTTACACTCTTCTGAATTTATTTTAGTTCCTGAGAATAGAAGCTTTGCAGAGTTTGACCGTCCAATCAATTAATATGGCCATCAATGCGTACAAGTTTTTTTTTTGTAAGCCTAAATAAAGGATATTGACAGTAAAAAGACATGTTTTCTCTGCTGACATGACATTCTAATACATCTGTTACAACAATAATGTTTTTGTAAAGATCAATGGTAAATATAACTCATTTCCCAAAAATAACCACTCCATCACCAAAAAGCTTAATATAATTTTAATATTAAACACTAAAAATTTCATTTCAAGTCTTTTCTTTATATATATTTGGACGAAGTCCTTCCAAGCACTCAGTTTTTGAAAAAGGCCAATCATTTCATTTATTTATAATTAAATATAATAATTTATATAACTTATTAATTTATTACACAAGCATTTAACGACAAACTTACTAATAAATAATTGTAGTGGGAGAATGTCTCAAATATTTTGTGTGTTTGCAACACTACACTTCATCGATATAATTTGATTTAAATAATAATATCAAATAAAATACTTCTCTATGAATTCATTTACAAAAAAAATATAAATATTAAGTACCTCAAATACTAAACAAAATCAATATCTTTGAAAAACTTATCTATTTACCCAAAATTTGAATAAGTGCCGTACGCCTGTAAATATTTTTGAAGTGCATTTGGTAATATAATCATTACTACTATTTTTGTTGCCATATTTTCCAGTAACTCATTGTAATGTTTAAAAATAGCCTCAACAATCACTTATACCAATAATACCTATAAACATAACATCACGCCTATAATCCCCGACGGGTTAGGCAGAGTACATCAGTACACCCACATTTCGCTAGTTAAAACATAAAATATTAAAGACATTCTCCAAGTTAACTAAGAAAACATCTATCTTTGGGTACAATATTGCAGGAAAAATAATACATAATAGGAATTCTTTATACAGTACCTGGGACTGATCTCTTATAGCAGTTTTACTTCAAATTTACTTAGCCGCGCGGGTTCATCTTTAAGGTTAAGCAAATTGCCGAGGATGGGTGACCACCCATTACATACCGAGTGTCCTCCGTGCCTCGGAAAGCACGTTAAGACGTTGGTCCCGGCTGTCATTTGTAGATCTCTGACAGTCGTTACAGGTAGTCAGTGGTACGAAAGTCTGACACCCAGTCTTAGAGGTATCATATTAGTTACCCAGTACTAACTGGGTTGTGGAGGTCAGATAGGCAGTCGCTCCATGTAACATACTTGTATACAGCTGCTCCAAGACTGGAAACCGACCCCAAAATAGCTGGGGAAAAGCCAGGCAGTTGATGTATAGATTGATATAAAACTGCTTGAAGAGTTGATGAAAGCCCCTTTGGCGGTAATATGCCACATCGGGTGTTAGAAGGAGACAGCCACACAGGAGTGACAGAGATGATACATAGTGGAACTTCTTCTAGAACTCGATGTGGTGTATTTACAGTGGGATACTGTGTGACTACATGCATGGAGCTGTTGGAAACAGGCCAGCTACACAATCACACTCAGAACAAAAGTGACCGAACCCAAACATACGGTGAATTGCGTTAAATCCCTAAAACTACTCCTAATACAAGTTATTAGGAGTAGTTTTAAGAATTTTAGGCTGTCATCTAGTGAATAAATTTCGTGTTAAGTCACTTTTGTTCTCAGGGTGTGATTATAGTCAATGTTTTGTCTGCTTTGTGAACATTTAGGAGAGATCTCCCATGTAATGAGGGGAGAGCCTATTGCCATCATCAGCCTCTTGGTAGATGGAAATTAACGTCAAACCTAAGAATAACCCCGTCTAGTGAAACACTTACATTTTTTGGTTTCAAAAACGTCCAATAGGTGGACTATATTCAGGCACATTTTTGGACTGTTTTAATTAAATATTCAGGTTTTTAAAAATACCGAAAGCCCCAAATAAATTGGGATAATAAATATAGATAATTGGGAACTTCGTAGATTGATACCTAACCTAAATGTTCACACACAAAAATACTAAACAATAAGAATTTAAAAAAGAACATCTTTGGACAAAATAAATAAAAAAAAGTAAGTACTTATCAATTTGAAAAATATTCAAAAATTTTATAAATTATAATATTTTAGATTTTTCGTTTTTCTTTGCTTTTTTTCTTTGGCAGTTCTCTATCTTTCGTATACTGGCCGTTTAGGGCCTATCTTTTATATTTTATAAAACTTCCGTCTTGCAGTGCCAATCTCAGAAACCGCTCGACACTATTAAGTTAAGTTGCTCTTAAAAGTAGCCATATAATATAATATTTTTAAAGTACATTCAATCCTAATAGTAACAATAATCGTTTTATTTAACAGACACAAAAAAAACATAATTTAAATCTTACTAACTAGAACTTTCAAAAATTGCATATAACAGAAAAAATTGCATAAAAGCACCTTTGACAGCTGTCAGTGTCAAAATGGACTGTCAAAATTTACACTAGTGGCTGGCAGAGTGGCTTTACTTGGGCGTGTCGGGAAAGCGTCAGGTGTAGCCCTTAAAATTCAACACTTCTTGCGATTTTTGAAATTTTTAGATAAATTTATCAGGTTACATGTTTAATAAAAATACCGCATGTCGTAAAAAAAAACTGTCATAACACACAAATCACAGTTTTGAGATATACGCATTTTAAAGTTTTTTGATTGTTAATTGTATGTATTCCGTACAAATTTATGCTTGCGCCATTCGGAGACTTTTTTTTGCAGTTCACTTATGGCAGGTTTCTTCAACAATAGAATATGGATAATTAAAGTTGAGTAGGGTATTAGCTTAAAACCTAATATTTTTGTGTTAAGACAGTTTTTTAGAAGACATGCGAATATGACACGCGGAAGCTACTGACATGTATTTATAGAATTAAAATCATCAATATAACTTTGTAAGTACACATTACCCTACCAAACGATTTCATCTTGAGATCATGACATTTGAGGCCAAATCTAACTTTTAAATTTGTTTATGAATCAAATTCTATAAATACATGCTTGCTAAGTTCGCGAAACATATTTTGATTAACATGAGAAGTTGATACTGAGCTGCAAATCGAATAAAAACATAGGAAACGTTGAATTTCGCCGGCTAGCTTACCGCATTCCCCATAATGTGTCACATCGGGTTTTGGAAAGTAAACGGGTATGACTGACAAAGCTTACGTGAGACACAGAACGTCAAACTTTTCTAAGAGGGCGTTCTGAAAGCTGGCAACATCGCAAGTAGCTGTCAAATAATGTTACAATGTTTTGATTATGAAATCGATATGACTGAATGAAATTATGAAATATCGCTCTGTTGCACAAATATCGTGACTAAATATTGCAATAATAATACTTGATTGAGAGTTTTTGTAGTAAAAAAAAGCGTTTAGAAGATTGCCAAGTGCTTTTTTTGCACCCAAAACTAAATATTCAATGTAAGTATATTAATTTTTGTAATTTATAATCAATATTTAAGTACAACACTGCGATATTCTATTTTCATTAAGTAATATTAAAGAAATTCATGTATTTGTGTGTAGCCAGCTTTAAAAATGCTTCCTCTTAACCCGACATGCCAGACTCCTCGCCACTTTACCAACTCATTCATGCAATGACATATTTAAGGCAGAGTTGCCATCCTCAAGTTTTACTTCCCCATCTTTTTCTTTTTCCCCATCTTTGATGACCCCCTCATCTTCGCTGGTCACATTAGAATTAGTGAAAGTGAGGAAGTGTTTCCCGAAATCGATTTCAGCCTCATACGCTTCGGTTTCTGTTCCGCTTTTCTCATAGTTTTGTGTTTCAGGGATGGGAAAGTCAAAGTTTTTGTATTCTTTCTGTTTCTTGCTGTTTTCGACGAATTGTTTTAACTGTTGCGGCATCGGGAAGGAAGATTTTATGTGGCAGCGTTTCATCCAGTTACGGAGGGATTTGCGGGGTACCTTGTGGGTTTGGGCCGCCCTGAAAAAGAAAAAATAGTTTGGGCTCTTTTTAATACTTCGACGGTGGAAAGGCCGATGCCAGAAGGGAGTTCATGTGCGAGCATGACAGTAAATTATGGAAAAGCTTAAAAGTAATTGCTCACCTGTATATACTCCCTCCTTTCTTAACGTCCATGAGTGCCGCCCACATTGCTTCATTCGAATACCTCCTATTAGGGTTAAACTTCCCCATCATAACCCTCTCCAAATCCTTCCTCGACAACCCAGAGGAGCTAACCTCTTTCCCCTCCAAAAATTGGTCCAAATCAGACTTTAACACAGTCTCCCCGATATCAACGTTCCTATCTTTAAATATGGGCGGTCTGCCCCGTCTCCTCATCTGAGATTTCTCCCCGATTTTGGGGAAAATTTCTTTAGTAGCAACACTGTCTTTGCTCTTTGGTATCAACTCTACTTCTGATTTCTGGTTTTTGGTTTCAGGTTTAGATTTTTTTACTTGGCTAGCTTTTAATAAGGAGACTTCTAGCTCCCCATTCTGTTCTAGCCAAGATTTGTAGTAGTCATTTTCTGATTTTTCGTTGGACTTTTGTATGTAAGCTTCTTCTGTTGTATTTGTGTTGAAGCCGTATTTTGAGAATTCGTTCCGGATTTCGACTGTGGACATTTTTGATAGTCTGTTTATGTATTCAGAGTTGACTTTAGCAAGATTTTGTAATTTCGTTTGGAAGAAAAGTTCGCTTTCTGGTTTTACTCGAAGGTAGGGACGTCGGCCTAAAAGAAAATAAAAATTAAATCATGGAAATATAGTCATTGAACCATGAATGGGAAGACAAATCGTTAAAAACTCGACTCAAATGTCTGTAAGATAGTCTAGCTAGAAGACCAATTATTTCAGTAAAAGGTTGTTTCTAAGGAACCCTAAACATTCAACATTCATGGTTCAATTAATTTTTGCTAAATATGAAAAAAAAATCTAAGTACCAAATTTTATACTTAGTAAAAAAAATTGGCCTACCTTACAGACATTTTTTTTTAATCTTTGCTTTTCATAGACAATGTCCATTCACAATATGATCTTCGCTCTACACACACTTTTGTCTATGGACCGTTTTGACGTGAAAAATTCGCGTTTGAGAATCCAATTTCAATTACAAGTTTTTTGTAAAAAAAAAAAAAAAATATAAGAAAAAATAAAATAAGCAAGTGACGAGAGGGGAAGTCACATTGCAAACAAACATTGATTTATTTAAATAATAATAAAAATTAACAAAATAATAATAAATTGTTTGGCCTTTTCAGTAATTGTACTCACCAGAAGGCTGTCCTAGACTGCCGCCTGGTTTCCCCGGTTCATCGTCCTGAAAATATTATTAAATAGCTTATAATCCGCCATCAATGCCATTTGTACTTTTTACCATACATGTTGATCAGCAAATTGGGAAATTCCTATAGAAAATCCATATTTTTTATGAATTTTTAGAACTTGTAGACCAAAAGCAGTTTAGCTTCGTGGTCTGAGCTACCACAACAGGTCTTGCGTTTATCATGTTACATCTTGCCTATAAGGCAAGCTTTTTAGAAACACTAACATCTTGAAGAATATTAGGTTATAAGGGTAAGCTAAACTTTTAGGCTTGTATGAAAGTACCGTTACTAAACACACACACACACACACACACACAGTTTCCTCAAATTATCATAATTTTCTCAAAGCACTATATCCTTTATATTATACATACCTAGAGGAAATAGGAGGAGGATATCTTTTATATCCTCCTCCTATTTCCTCTCCTCATTAAACTCCACATTATCTATCAATGTCCATCTTCCCATAATAAAGTCCAACCTCTCTAACATTATTCACATTTCACACAACCTACCAACTTCTACCGCAAGTATACAATTTACCAATCAAACATAATGATGTCTCCCAACACCCGTATTTACCTCAAGAATTTCTATTTCTCAGAAACATTAAAATTTCCTCCTGATAAGATAATATAAGATACAATAATAAGAAAATAATTAGAAGTGATTTTAACAAAAAATAATGAATGTCAAAATTAAGCATGTCAAAAAAATTAATAAAGGGTGTAAAACACCTCTTAACGAAGCCGAAAGGCACTGGTTCTCCCTGTCCTTGCGATATTTTTTTTGTTCTACACCATACCTGGGAACCTTCTAGTTATGGAGATTTTAGGGGTCAAAGTTCCAACTTTTTGACAAGTATTTTTTTAAATACAAGTTTTTAATGTAAGATTTCACTTTAAACACCTCCACGACCCCCGTACTATTCAATCCGTCCATCAGCACAATGTTTTGAGTGCGTTACATTGAGTTCTACCACAAAACATGATTTTACACCCCCCAAAAAAAGTCGTTTCCCAGCAATAATTTTTGCGTAAAGTTACTTAGTTTCATGTATAGAATGATTGGTTGACGGCTTCGTGATGAGGTGATTTACACCGTGTATACCCATCATAATTGAATCTAAAAAAAACAACTTGCTAGTAAAATTAACAACTAGCCTATTACCCCTATCCCTTTTCCTACTCTTATTGACTATTCCTCCTGAGTATGTCTCAAATAACCCCAATTTCCTCCAAACACCCCTTATTCCTCAAACTACCCCTATATCCTCACCTCATTAAACTCCATATTATCGTTGTCGAGCTCCCCGTAGTAAAGTCCGTCCTCCTCCACGGTCTCCTCCTTAATGTCCGCCCTCTCCTCCGACTTGCGTTTCTTAGTGCCGTTGGTTGTCGTCGCGTTGTTGTTGTTGCTTGTCGGCTTTGGTTGCTGTGTTGTTGGGCCTGGAATGAGGAGGAGGTATTGAAAATTTATTCGATACTAGCTGCTGCTCGCGACTTTTTTCGCGTTTGAATTTTTATTCAGAAATAAAAAGTAGCCTATGTCCTTCTCGAAGATATAATCTATCTCCCTGCCAAATTTCATAACGATCCAATAAGCCGTTTAGTCGTGAAAAGGTAACAACCAAACAAACAGAATTACTTTCGCGTTTATAATTTTAGTATGGATAAGATTACGACTGCAATACCCGCAGGTAATTCGCGGCGTCGACCCTATTGCCATCAACTTGGCAAAAATCCTGACTCCGTGACTTATTCTCCAAAATCCCTGATGGGAAAACCTAATAACGCTTTACCCAACCCGAGAATCAAACCCAGAATCCTCAGTCTCAGCAGTCGCGAATGTCGACCCGAAAATCTTAAAGTGCCATCAATTTATTTTGATTGTCCAGGGTAGTATTATTTTTCTATGGAGTCAATTAACAATTAAAAGTTTGTACTACGAAGAGTAAAAAGTTACGCAAAAAAAATTGTCTTTATGTCGCAAACACTAGATGTTTTATAATCTTTACAGGTTGTCAGTGGCCCGAAAGTCTGACAACCAGCCTTACTGAGGGGTATCGTATTACCCAGCACTAACTGGGATGTGGAGGTCAGATAGGCAGTCGCTCCATGTAACATACTGGTATTCAACAGGCTAGGCTAGCTATAGGCAGATGAATCGGATAATGCTGATCGACATAGCTTTCTAGTAAGTAAAGTGATCTCACCATTGATAGCGTTCTCTCGCTGCGCGTTAGCGACGAGAGCTTCGCTAGCGACCGTGAAGTCCTTACTGTCCGGCTTACCCAGCTCCGAGCTCAAGTTCGAGTTGTCGCTGGAGCATAGACCTGGAACAACATAACAATTTACATAGAACAAGCTCTTGCCAGACCTTCATCGCTAATCAATCGACGTAGCGTCGCTAGATACAGAACATCGATCGCAGTAAAAAAAAAAATTGGAAATTACTAGAGATTTTCCGAGTTAATCGGTAAAGCCGACTATCCGGCGACTATTCGGCAAAGAGTGCCGACTTTCCGACTTCTTAGTAAATCAAGTAAGTACACAATTGGTCAAAAAAAAAACATACATAAGACTTTTTTTTTGACACGATTAAATTTTTACTCAATTAAAATTTTCTCTTTAACTTTAATTATAATGTACATACAGTAACAGTATTGTCTTTATTTTTTCACACTTAAACACCGCTCTGACCAGAGCAAAAGAAAATATCAAGAAACAATGCGAAGTAAATAAAACATGTTCCGACATGCTCGCAGCCGACGGTTGCGATTTGCGAGCGAATCAGCTGTAAACGAAGCGTCACGGAAATTTCCGAATACCCCCGAATCCGTGGTAGGTTTGGCCAAATAGTCTGCAAACTCCCACCCGAGTCCCAGCAGTATGAACATTACCTATAAGTAGGGTTGCCATCTCTAAAATTTGGCAACCAGGACAAGACGCGACACATACCAACAGATTTTTTAAAACTAGTCAGTGTAATAAAAACAGTTGAAAATATCATAAATGACCTTTTTTATTATGTACAGACCTTAAAAAGCTTTTTCCTCAGCCTCTTGCCTTTTTTTCTTTTCAGTTTTTTTTTTGTATTTATCACTCTCTCCTATAGCATTTAGAATATCTTCCCTTTTTAAAAGGAATTTGTAAAAATCAATGCAGCAATATTCTTGGAAATTAAATTTATTTTAATTACTGACGAGTTTGTTTGTGATTTTAAACCCGGACTACAAATGAAACCCAGCCCGGACGCTCCCCGGATGCCCTCTAAACAAGGACAAATCCGGGGAAACCCGGACGGATGGCAACCCTACCTATAAGCTTATGGAAAGATAAGACGGTAGCAGAAAGCTAGAAGAAACTAAAGGCAGAGGAGTAATAGTACACCCAGACTTCGCCAGGTATGTTTCAGTCCCATGTAATAGGGGGCGAGCCTATTGCCATCATAGGCGCACAAATCCAGTCTCCGTGGCTGCTACTCAAAAATTCCTGATGAAAAACCCTATAACAATTTGTTCGACCTGGTAATCGAAACCAAGACTTCATGGCATACATTATGTATGTGGTAAGTGGCTACCTCTGATCTGCAGCGCCTCAGCAGACTTGAGTAGACTGGGCAGCTCTTCCTGCGTCACGTTCACTTCGCCCTTGTACATGAAGTCCACCAGCGCTTGCATCTCGCTGAACCTGGAACAGAGAGGGGTCCAGTTACATATACAAAGTATGGACATCATTTTTTCATCATCATCCACAGCCCGAATTCACCCACTGCTGAGGATAGGCCTGTCTTTGCTTGTTCCAAGCTTCAAGTTCTTATGCCAGCCTGTACCAGGTGATTCCCGCAATGGCAACAACGTCTGCCCATCGTCCACATGTCCATGATTTTTCGTTTGAGTGCCAAAGGAAGGTTTTCTTTCTTGCTCCTTCATGGCAAAAGAACATTAATGCCATAAAATTATCAGTCAAATAAAGCCAATTACAATTAGTATATTCAATTTGTTTTCTGTGTTATTTCAATTTAAAGTTCTCCGCCTCTGAAAGGAACTTTTATATGTTACGAGAACTGTTGATTCTGAAAAGCTAAGTGCAAAAGCGAGCGGCGCATGCTCGAAAAATTTAGTATCCTGCGGTCCTGCCTGGGATAAGTTAAGTTTCTTTTGACAGCCACTAACTTTGTCAGTATATAACCGACTTCCAAAAGGTTATCAATTCGTTTTTTTTTTTTTAATTTTATATTTGAGATGGGTTTGCTCAAGTTTCTTTTGACAGTTTTTTATTTTATATTTGAGATGGGTTTACTCTTGACTGTAGGTCAAAGGATCTTGGGGCCCCTGTTGGATCGTGTGGCCCTGGGCACGTGCCTAGTTTGCCAAGTTGAAAATATGGCCCTGATGGCCGTGGTCAAACACAGCACTCACCGCATATCCCTCATGAGCACGATGGGATGGTCGCAGGGGTTCTGGAGTAGCAGCCGCTCTAGGTATGCCGAGCAGGCTGAAAGCACCAGCTTGTGGCAGCGCAGCTGGCGCGACTCGCATGCGAGGGTCACGTCCGCGAACTGTTCTGTTAGGAGCAGGCGGGGGAATACTGCCTGGAGTGGACGGAAGAGATGATGTTAGAATAGAACAAGTTATCATCTTCACTGTGCAGGCGCCAGCACATTAATCTTGAACCATAATATTTAAAGAATAAAGTTGGAAATGCATTAAATAAATTTGACAGATTGTTGCCGTTGCCTTGTCGTTGTGCTGGCGTCGTCTGTACTTCGTGTTGTACCGACTTTGACAGATAATGTACTGAAGTATATTCTGTCATCGTCCGGTAACCGCAGTCAGTCTGCAACCTATCTGTGCCGGTTTGGATGTATCTTTAGGCCCGCTTAAAACACAAGTCACTAAATGCGTTTAACGTTATTCTGGTTAACTCCCCAAGCATTGCTACAGTGACGGATCCTGTGGTTATTCCAACCAACGGAAGAAACACACGCTATTATCGTCATTCTATGAATAATTTCCTATGCATTAAAATGCAGCCTGTTATTTTTTTTTACTTTGCCCAACAGAAGAAATTTCTCCTGTATCTTCGGTGCGATTACAAACATTAAATCTCACATACACAAACAGCCAGACCTGGGACAACAACCTGTAGGTAATATAATTATTGTTCCGTGCAGGGATCGAACCCGCGACACGAAGCGCAGCAGCCAATCGCTCAATCACTGCGCCAACAGTGCCGTCCAATTTTACACATGGTCCTTCCAAGGAAGGTTCAAAAATCGAAGCAAACATTCTAAGTTAATGTCAGATCAGATTTTTTTTAAATTTAAAACATACCTGTAAATTAGTGTGATAGGAGTTCCACCGCACACAAAACTGCTGCGGAGGCAACGCCATCTTTCGTCCAGAAGGGGAACTGTCGAGTAAACTATCTTAACATATCTTTGGCCAATCACGTCACGTCCTTTTTTCAAATAAATTGCACAAAACCGTTACTATTAATTCCTAATTCAAAAATTGCACAGTTCAAAAACTTTTCCACACCAAAATCGTTATCACAGTGTATAATATTCTAATTCTAAGTAAAAAATATGTTTTCTTTTTGTTTTGCTAATTTATTAAGTACAATGAATACTTTCTTTTTTTTTTTATTTTAAGTAGAAACTTTTTAGACTAGACTGTATAGTTTTTAGGCTTGAATACTGGAACTGTATTTATATACCTGGAAAGAGAGAGAAATTATAATAAGTAAAACACATACACAGCACTGATGATAACATCTGTGTCTATTGTTTAAGTTAGTGTTCTTTTATTGTTTTATTTTTGTATAGATTCTTTTTATATTTACCTATTTTTTGTGAATGTGTGGACATTGTAGGCTTTGTTTTTTCTCTATTACTACCGTCTGTAGTAAGCAATCGACTTATTGTCGGGCCTACGCTGTCCTCCCATACTTATGTACTAACGCTGTAACTTCAAATATTGTAAAACCAAATGATTTTAAAAGAGTAACCATGGAGTTTCTTGCCGGTACTTCTCCATAGGAAACGACCAACCCGAACCGTGCACCTTTTGTTGACGTTTTATAAGTGCCCATGTAGGCCTATGTAAAATAAAATATTTTGATTTTGATTTTGACATATTAAAAAAAAAACCAACACTTTGCTTAACAGACTTCAAAAAAAGGAGGTTCTCAATTCGACTGTATGGTTTTTTTTGGATGTTTGTTACGCGATCATTCCGCCAATTATAAATTGATTTTTTTTGTTGTTTAGTAGCCCGTAAGCTTCAGAGGTGGTCCCATAAAAAGGAGTTGGAAGATTTTGTATGAAGCGTGGCGTAACGACCTATAACCTAACTACAAATTACCCGTGTTTGCAAAGCAATAAATGATTTGATTTTAGTGCAGATAAGTTTATTTTAAAAAATAAAGAAATGTTTCCTTTGAGTATAATTTGCTATCTCCAGTATTTTCCTTCCAGCCGGCCTAGCATGACCGCCGTAGAAACGAGCTATGTCTACGGAAGAATCGACAATTTGACAGATATTTCTATCGTCCCAAGCATGGCGATATTAAGAATGTAGAAAGAAATGTTTCTTTTCTTCAGTCGACACAAGTCTACAACGTCGAGCATGACGGCCATATTTTTTCTTCTTTTGACATTTGGGGGTAGAAACATTACTTCTGACAAATGTCAAACTAGTTTTAATAAAAACTAAATACGAGAAATACGTTTCGTGGTTGCGTTGAGTTACGTTCAAAAAGTTGAAATGTTATGTAAAATATTTAGGTTTAATTTCGCGATAAAGATCCAGGCCTGGATCCAAGATGCAGCAACACCATCCCACCCACGAAAAATGAAAAACTCGTGCAATTGGCAACTTTTTTTTGTTAACTGAACGTAACCTTTTAACTTTCCATAGCAACGTCCCCGTTGCTATGGAAAGAATTTCTGTCTGTCTTCGTAGAAACGCGAGTCGACGGTGCGCGCCATGCTCGGCCAGAAGAAATGACAAGTTGTAAAGAAAAGATTTCTTGTCGTTTCTTGGTAGAATAGAGATAGAACGGTCATGCTAGGGGGGCAGGTGGCATTGAAAAAATGCACCCTGTATACTGAATAGGCTTAGTCCACAACTCGCCTGATGTGAAGCGATCATGCGGCCTAGCGTGGACCACGCTTGCCTAGAAGAACCCGATTCACTCGAAGTTTAAAGAAATCCAGATTATAATGATCACTTGTCACCTGGCTACTTAGTACTCCATCATCCGTATTCGTCTTCAGACTCCTTGCTCAAAACCTGCGATTTAATCACGCAACCCACTCACTAAACCACTTCCTGTCATAAAGACAATACAACCACATTCATTGCGTTAGTAACGCTGTCGTACACACGAATTTCCCCAACTTACGAAGCAATGGATTACGAATTTCCTTTAAAATCCTCCAGATCGTGTGTTGTGGTTAGGGTACTAGTCAGGCACTTCATACAAGATAAATTGACAGCTACCACTAATAAGATAACATCATGAGCAGTCCTCATCATCATCATGAGCAATCCTCATCATCTTCCTGACCTTGTACAATGTTACCTCTGTAAACCGTCACGCCATCGATTACTCCTTTTAATTTCATATAATTCCTGACACAATCCATCCATCGTTTCCTTAGTCAAAACATGTTTACAAAAAAATATCCAGACATACCCTTAAAACACACCATCGAAGTCACCCTTAAACAACCCCCGAAAAAAAGACAAACAAAACGCGAATGCACCGCCAAACTTCCATCTCATAATTGCCAAAGTTTCACCCATAAGTGCGAACGAGACTGCTATATCTCTCCCTGTTCCGCTCTAGAGTAAAGTTTGAAACAAAATGTGAGTACACAAAAATCGATAGGGGCCAACGACTCT
Organism: Cerastis leucographa; assembly: GCA_963082945.1. Lineage (NCBI taxonomy): Eukaryota > Metazoa > Arthropoda > Insecta > Lepidoptera > Noctuidae > Cerastis > Cerastis leucographa. The sequence goes on along the minus strand of OY720374.1, from coordinate 11,035,085 downwards.
GACCCTATGGCTTTGAGCTATAGGTACCTTAATGGTGAGTTTGACTACGCGGGTGTCAGTGACCCTGCCCATTTGAAACGTGATCGGTAAAGACTAGACAGGTATCAATTTTTAGACCTATGTATACTGCTTAAGCGTATGAAGTTTCATTAAAATCGGTTGAGTCATGTCGGAAAATAAGAACTTGAAAGTTTGTATGAAAAGTCTAAGGCGTAGACGCTCTTAAGTATATTTCTATTCTACATGATATTCTCCCAAAACGCCCGCCCTTCACTTAATATGCAAATTACTTTTGATCTGATTGGTTTTTAATGAATTTCCTTTCCCACCAAACCGTAGTTTATTTAAACGAAATAAAACCGCGTACCTATTATAACAATGTTTACAAAGATCGAGTGTGTTGACGTAGATCATATGAAAACGCAATGGCGTGACGCACGGCTGTGTAGAAAATTTAGGCAGTTTCCGAACGTAAATTCATTGATTTTAAATAAAATACAAAAATTTAAGTTTCTGTCTGTAATTATGGAAATATTTTTTTTACTGAATGTAAATGATATAGGTACCGTATACATACGGTACCTATATCATTTTTTTTTTAATTTTTTGTGTCTATTTGTTTCGGCTAATCTCCAAAACTGCTGAACCGATTTTGACGGGACTTTTACTAGCAGATCTGGCAGATAGCTATATTTATAACTTAGGCTTTTAGTTTAGAAAAAAAAACTAGGGTTCCGTGTAAAAAAAATAAAACCCTTGAAATTGTTAACTGTTACTATTTGTTTGTTTTTGTGTAAAGTATAGTAAACTTGGTAAATATCCCTTTTTTAGTGTTAATCATAGAGTTTTTTTTTATATTAAACTCGACGTATTTACGTTACGCTAACACCGCGCGCTTGTACTAGGGCCTCCGATCAACAAAAACCATAACTCGCGAATTCTATAAAAGTTGCCGTCATTCCCATCACCAGAAAAGATTCGCATTCGCATTCTCAAAATCTCACTTCGAAATTTAAATTCAAAAACAGACTCGAAAAAAAAAACTGCCCTTCATTAGAACATGACCACTATATCTCTACAATTTAGGGTGGTGCTGTCTTTTCACTCATTTTATTTCCGGCTATGTGTCACTGTCAAAATGACCTTTATTGCTATTAAAATAACGTTGATGTCGTGTTGCTGCCTCTGGCAACTGGCAAGTCTTACAAAATTACAGTGACCTTTAATGCCTTTGAAATAAGGTTGGTTTTATTTATCGAGTTTTTATAACTTTACTATAGGTACCTCCACGAACGCGACCTCTGTGCTATTTAATGCATTTATCAGCACAATATTTTGTGTGCGTTAAATTGAGTCCTACGGAGTCCAACCGTAAAGCGATGCTAGACACGTTTTCTTTGAAAAAAAAAAAAAAAACATTGATTGACATGCAAATTGCAAAAAACGTTAAAAAAAAACTCGGTCTACCCTAGCGCTTCGACCATAAACAACTCTTCACCTTTATTACATACCTAACCTACCTAAATCTCTGTACGAAAAAAAAAAGAAATGACAACTCACTTCCTTAATCCGCTGTCACTCAAAAAAACTGCTGAACGAATATGTATGAGGGCTCTAAAGAGGGAGTTGTTATCTTACAGAGCCGGCCATCGACCCTAGGGGCGCACCGAAATAGACTATGCGGGGGTCCCAGCGTGGCGCGGTTAAATTTAGGACCGGCGGCATTTTGGGGCCAGACGCGTTTCTTGGTACAGTGCTGTTCATTCTTTCGTGTGAGTTATTTAGGTCCTTCTCGTGGCTAAATAATACCAGGCGCTCGGGACGATGTTAAGGTTAAGCTGCGCTTGGTCTGTGGATGGGTGACCACCAATTACATACCGAGTGTCCTCCGTGCCTCGGAAAGCACGTTAAGACGTTGGTCCCGGCTGTCATTTGTAGATCTTTGACAGTCGTTACGAGTAGTCAGAAGCCAAAGGTCTGACATCCAGTCTTACTAAGGGGTATCGTATTACCCAGTACTAACTGGGTTGTGGTAATCAGATAGACAGTCGTTCCATGTAAATACTGGTATTTAGCTGCATCCGGTTAGACTGGATGCCGAATTGCCGACCCCAAGATAGTTTGGGAAAAGGCTAGGCAAATGATGATGTTTGTCCCGGCTAATCTCAGATACGGCTGAACCGATTTTGACAGGACTTTTACGGGTGATTGCCGATGTCATAAGGAGTAGGTAACTAAGGTCACTTATTATTTTAGAAAAATGATTAAGGTCCGTGCATAAATCCCATTTTTTTTTTTCAAATTCCGATCTATATAGGAGTCATATTTTAAAATAGTAATATTTTAATTTCACGCGCATGCAAATATGCAATGCTCGTTTGGATTTCCAAATAGCAATTTCTAATAATTAATTAATTAATGTTGTAGAAGTCACACTATTCCATCGAAACGCTAAAATACGCGCCAATTTTCCGGGGTCAATGACGCTTAAAAGCTTCGACATGTAACAAAATACCGCTCGGCTTAAGGAAGAGCCTCTTGCCATCAACCGGGCACAAATCCAGACTCCGTGGCTAATACTGAGAAATTCCTGATCGAAAAACCCAATAACACTTTGCACGACCCGACAAAAGATCCCGAGACCTCGCTTAGCAGTCGACCAAAAAGCATAACAACAGATAATTAATAGCCGTTTATCACTACGATTGCCCATAAGCCCACATTATCACAACGACAGATAACAGGTCCATTCCCTAATAAATTAATAAACGCCGTAGTATTTCCCCAAATACAATACAGACGTGGTCTTCCTCATCATGACAAGCCAGTAAATACATACAATTTTCTTACAGTTCAGGTTTAGTTGCTCAAACAAACAAAAACATAATTTTAGTCCTTGGAGCATTGAGCTTTGGTTTAAAATCATCATCTGCCTAGCCTTTTCCCAAACTAACTTGGGGTCGGCTTCCAGTCTAACCGGATGCAGCTGAGTACCAGTATTTTACATGAAGCGACTGTCTATCTGACCTCCACAACCCAGTAACTGGGTAATACGATAAGACTGGATGTCAGACTTTTGGCTTCTGACTACTCGTAACGACTGTCAAAGATCTACAAATGACTGCCGGGACCAACGGCTTAACGTGCTTTCCGAGGCACGGAGGAAACTCGGTATGTTATTATGGTCACCCATTCACGGACCAACCTCGGCAAGCTCGGCTTAACCTTAAAGATCGACCCGTGCGGCTGTTATTATTTAGCCACGAGCTCCTCCTAGCCTTTTCTTGACTATGTTAGTAATTTACTATCTTAGTCTAACCGGATGCGACTGCCAATCTGACCTCCACGGCCTAGTCTTCTTAGCTTGTCGATGGCAAATTTTCGTTTATATTTGGTGCAATCAAAATCAAAATATTTTTATTGCACTTAGGCCCCAGTTCGGGTTGGTCGTTTCCTATGGAGAAGAACCGGCAAGAAACTCGATGGTTACTTTTTTCAATACTCAGCAATGCTAAATCCGCTCGCTGATACAGTCATGAGAGCGTCAGGTGCGCAGGTGTCAGCCCAGTTACTTGGTAATACGATACCCCTTGGTAAGACTGTTGTCTGACTTTCGAGCTTCTGTCTGTCTTGTTAATGTGAAATAAAGTTACCAAATATTTAAGTTATTTAGCAAGCATGCCAAAATTTCGAGTATGAATCAGTAGAAAAGTGCTGAATCTGATATTCTTGTATTTCAATGCTGAGTGTCCCCATTTCATTATTAATTACGATTAATTTGTCAACGTTTTGATTTCTTTTAGTTTTTGCCCTTGATTTGAAACTTCCTTGGGTATTATGTCTCCCTGGTACTTTTAATTTTTAAACAGTAGTTGGTTTACTGGAGTTCCGCAAAAAATCAAAGATATGCGACATTTGGGTGAAGACCAGCACGCGTAGCATGACCACTGTAGAAACGAGTTTTGTCTACGAATGGATCGATATAATGACAGATAGACACTGACAATGTGTCAGTTTGTTGATTCTTCCGTCGACATAGCCCGTTTCTATGGCGGTCATGCTACGCGTACACGACGGAGAGACGGACTCTCTTTCGTGTACGCGTAGCATGACCTATGCATACATGTGGAATACTGGTATTCAGCTGCATTCGGTAAGACTGGAAACAAACCTCAAGACCTCCCAAATACGTCGGTAGAGGATGCTTCCTCTACCGACCTATTTTAGAGGCCTTGCCTGCCGGCAGATGATAAAGGAAAGAGTTTGAATTCTAAAAACATGAACCTGCTCAGAACATACCTACTGCAGGCTGGCCAAAACATGAAACCGTTCGTTTTCATGTTTTCCTTGTTTACAAACCTATTTACACTTATTATACGATGGTAATGATGCAACTCCATTGTGATTCCGATTGACAACCGTTTGTAAACGTGAAAATACTATTAGTTTACTATCTGTCCTGACTACTATCAAATAAACATTATATTATGATATCATATATTGATGTTTATTAGATTATAAACTATTTAGGATCTGTTGTTGTCTATTTGGTATAAAAATAATAGCAAACTGGTTTCCTAGTATTTAAAACGCGATAATTTTTATGTACTTTACATCTTCTTAAGATAAACCAAATCATAATCGTCATCTGCCTTGCCTTCTCCCAACTACGTTGACGTCGGCTTCCAGTCTAACCGGATGCATCTGAATACCACTATGTTACATGGCGCGACTGCCTATCTGACGTCCACAACCGAGTAAGTGGGTAATACGATACCCTTTGATAAGACGTCAGGACGGATGTCAGACTTTTGGCTTCTGACTACTAGTAACGACTGTCACAGATCTACAAATGACAGTTGGGATCAACGGTTTAACTAGGTTTCCGAGGCACGGAGGAAACTAGGTATATAGGTAGGTAATGAGTGGTCACCCATCCACAGACCAACCTAGGCGGCTTAACCGGGACATTGGTCCGAGCAGCTGTTATTATTTAGCCACGAGCGCATATAAAAAAAAAAAACTTTAAATAACGAGAAAACGGAATTTTTCATGCAACCTCTCCAGATCAAACAGAAGAACAAGTAATCTTTCGTTCATCTTCTCACAGAAACTCAAACATCCACGACAAACACCAACCCATCTCGAGGCAAATAAATCAGACTCCGGAGTCGATGTCAGAACAGCATTCAGCATTGCCAGGGCGCGAAGGAGGGAGAGTTCGAATGTGAAACTGTGCGTGCAGACGGAACATCCAACAATACGTGTTCACGCGGTCTCCAAAATATAATATGCAATGTTAAAATCACAGGTCAAATCATATAGCGTTATTTAAATATACAACAAAGACTAATGATACGACTTAGAAAAGGAACACCGCATGACCGCATGTGAAGCAAGCTGTGGTCTAAAATAGCCACAGTGTGGGTCCAAACAAACGCCAAGTGTTCGCTCGTTCAGTGGACCCATGCAAAGATAGACCGATTAAACTAGATTCTTGTTAAAACTAGGTAAGGATTAAATATTCATCATCTACCTAGCCTTTTCCCAAACTCTCTTGGGGTCGGCTTCCAGTCCAACCGGATGCTGCTACGTACCAGTATTTTACATGAAGCGCATGCCTATCTGACCTCCACAACCGAGTAACTGAGTAATAATATACCCCGACTGGATGTCAGTCTTTTAGCTTCCGACTACTCGTAACGACTGTCAAAGATCTACAAATGACAGCCGGGACCAACGGCTTAACGTGCTTTCCGAGGCACGGAGGAAACTCGGTATGTAATTATGGTCACCCATCTACGGACCAAACTCAGCAAGCACGGCTAACCTTAAAGATCGACCCGTGCGGCTGTTAATATTTAGCCACGAGCTCCTCCGTGAGGATAAAATATTATGGGATCCAATCTAAGTCAGGGTAATGTAAACAAATTACGTATGACATCCATACACCTTACAAACTATCGCATGTATAACACTAGCAGGATTAGCCAAAATAATAAATTACGTATTGCTTTATTAACAAACAAGCTATGTCTGTACGTCAGGGACCACAGAAACGTCACACTTCGTCATAATAGAGCCAAAAATAAAGCAAACCGCAAAGAATTACATAAACTGTCTTACAGAGTACAGCTATACAATTTCTGACCTTCGGACCATGTACAGAATAAATACAGGTAGGCATAAAGTGCCTATTATACTGTAATATTATAAAGCTGATTAGTTTGTTTGTTTGGTTGAACGAGCTCAAAAATCTCAAAAACTACTGGTTCGAATTGAAAACATCTTTTAGTGATAAATATATATATAGGGGATTATATATCAAGGAAGAATAAGGCTATATTGCAACACGCTACGACCAAAACGAGCGGAGCATCTATGGAAAATGTCGCAAAAACGGGTAAAATGTGACGCAGACGAATTTGCGCCGCCAGCTAGTAGTTACTAAAGAATCATAATTTAGTAGAATGACTAACAAAACTATGTTTGTTTGTGTTATTCATTTAGTTTCCGATTTACAGAAATGTGTCCGAATGCCACTTGAGGAGCTCGTGGTTAAATATTAGCAGTCGCTCGGATCCATCTTTTTTTTAAGCCGCGCTTGCCTAGGTTGGTCCGGGGATCGGACTGGGTAAAGAAAACGACATTCTATTTTGTCCGTCAGACAGGTAATACAAAAATATTAGACACGTATTTTTTGTTTTATCAAAATATCAAAAAAATACTTAGTTAAAACTCATTAAAGTTGAAAAGTGGGGGCTTACTACGTCACAAGTAGGTATAAAACTTACCTACATGTGACGTCATGCGCCATTTCAACTCAATATATCTCCGTAATTTTATGACCACGTGAAAAAAGAAAAAATACGTGTCCAATACTTTTCAATAAACTACCCGACGGACAAGGAAAAAAAAATTGGATTATCCCCTATTACATACAGAGTTTCCTCCGTGCCTCGAAAAGCACGTTAAACCGTTGGTCTTGGCTGTCATTTGTAGATCTTTAATAGTCCTTACAACTTTCAGGTAGTCAGTGGCCCGAAAAGTCTGGCAACCAGTTTTGGAAAGAAAACCAGTCTTACCAAGGGGTTTCGTATTACCCACTACTAACTGGGTAGTGGAGGTCAGATAAGCATTCACTCCATGTAAAATACTTGTATTCAGTTGGATCCGGTTAGACTGGAAGCCGAACCTAACAGTAGTTAAAAGGTAATAATACCGCTTGGTATGACTGGTTGTAAGTCTTTCGGGTCACTGACTACGTATAATTACTGTCAAAGATCTAAAACTGACAGCTGAGATCAAGAGCTTAACGTGCTTTCCGAACTCGGTTTGTAATGGGTGGTCTCCCATCCACGGACCAACCTAGGCAAGCACGACTTAAACTGAAGATCGACCCGAGCGGTTGTTATTGAAGTGAAACTTCTTATACGACTTCCAAAAAGTTTAACTCTACCATGGAGGGGAAATATTTTCTAAAACTCACTAAGAGATGGCAGTATTACAAGATTTGTGACTAGGTACGCAAGATGGCGTGCAAACAGTCATTCATTCGACTCTTCGGAGTGATCAGCCTTCGCTCTATTTCCATGAGTAGAATAACCCCGATAAACTTGATGTAATAATTATGTAATAAAAATAATACAACAAGAAAACAACAAAATATTATTTAGAAGATCAATAAAATAACGAGAGTAAATGCGTGGCACTCGAACGCTTGCGTGTAATATTACGAAGTTTCACTTCTTCCGCGCGGAGGGACTCCACGCACTATTTTTTTTATTTTCCCCTCTGAGATTCAGTGTATTTGGTGACTTAAAACCATGAATGGAAGAATGACTAACTTGTAAGAATATTAGTAAAGGTCCAATTTTGTTGCATTACTAACAAATCTAGGTACATATGACCAGTCTCGGTAAGTTAAACCAATGCTGGCAACTGGCCAGGGAAACTGGGAGACGAAGAAGATATCTAATGTGAAAAATATTATATATACATAAATTGCTGGCCAAAATAACCACTTTCTGGAGCCCTGACAGCCAGAAAGCGTCGCGGCAGACCTCGTAGAAGATGACGGACGAGCTGGATAAGACCAGCCACCAGTGGTCCAAATTAGGTCTGGATCGAAACAACTGGAGGTCATCGGGAGAGGCCTTTGACCAGGAGAGGCATGACGCAGGCTAACAGTATCAGTATTGAGGGGAAATCTTGGAAGCGAAATATCATTATTATGGATAGACAACTTCTTAAATAGGTTATGATTTGAATGCTAGTTCAACTTGAAGACTTGGACAAGTTGAGATCTTCTTCTAGTCTAACCTCGGATTCGATTTCGATTCGGAAAGTCGTATGTCTATGTCGCTCGCTTTCGTAATGCCAAAACAAGATAGACATACGACTTATCGAATGGAAATCGAATCCCGAGCGTTTGTGAATAGGGGGCCTGATACAGTTCGATACATGGAGCGACTGCCTATTTTTCTTCAATACTCCAGTTACTAGCTGGCTAGCCAGCTAGCCAGGATGGAACACATGTGACTAAAAGAGTGATGCATATAAATGTGGATGGATGGAGAGGAAGAGGAAGACCAAAGAAAAGTTGGATGGAATGTGTGAAAAATGATATGAAGGAAAAAGGATTAAATGATAGCATGACGAATGACAGAGGAATATGGAGAAAAGAGACGTGTTGCGCCGACCCCAAATAAAATGGGACAAGGACATGAAGATGATGATGACTCCAGTTAGTAGCTTACACGACACCCCTTTGGAAACACTGGGTTTTAGACCTCCAGGTTTTTTACTACCCGTATCGTCTTTCAAAGGTCTACGCACAACATCTGGGACAAACAGCTTAACATGCTTAATAAAACAGGGAGAGATCTCGATAGAGCGACTTCAGCAAGAGTAACCGAAATTGGAAGAAGAATGTTTTTAAATACACTTCATTCTTAAAGCCGTAAGGAGAACCCTGAGACATAATTAGCAATTTAGCATCGAAGCAGACAACAAGGGAAAACGAAGGATGAGTCAACATTGTACTCGTTTTTTTTATTGTCAGGGGAAAATATCGTGAGGAAAGTTTGGAGTATGAATGTGGATGAGTATAAGAGTTGTATAAAGAATAAAAAAAAACCGGCCAAGTGCGAGTCGAACTCGCGCACGAAGGGTTCCGTACCATTATTTATAAAAACAACCAAAACGTTTTTTGTACTTTTTTGTATGGGAGCCCCCTTAAATGGTACTCCTTTTCTTCTCCTAAAATTGTTTGTCCGAAAATCATTATCCATAACACGTTTGCTATAAACTTCAGTAACCATAATGTTCAAAATCCCGAAATTTTGTTTAACATAATTATCTTTAGTTCTAAAAGTATTCTGTCATAATATCGAGTACTATAATAATTGAATATCCTAATTTTACATGACCTAAAGTCATATGTCCTAAGTATTGTGTTAAATAATGTGTATTATTCCGAATGTTCATTTATAATATTTTTTTTAGTTCTAAACCATTTGCGCAAAATTAGGTTTTAGTGACAGAAACGAATCTCTGTAAATCCGACTCCACGCAGTCTTGTCTGCTCTACCCCTAGAGTGTAATTTAAAATCGCGTAGGCGCGAAGGGGCGAGGCGGCCCGCGAGTTGAGGAGCAGGTGGTTGTAACACTCGCCGCCGCGGCTGAGGCTGGCCGGCGAAGACGGCCAGCAAGCCGAAGCTGCGGTGGTGAGCGTTAAACCCATCTGCGACGATAAACTCGCGAGGGACCGTCGGAGCCTCGCAGCGCCGGAGCCGTGACAGAAACCATGCTTGCTGCATGTTGCATGCTTGCTTGCATGCTGCATGCTTGCTTGCATGCTGCATGCTGCATGCTTACAAAAACCACATGTTCACAATCAACTGCTTTATTGTATTGTATTGTATTTATTTATTTCTTAGTATATGGTACATTGAGATCTGACATTAAACTTAGTTTCACACATACTACCATTGCTGGTGTAGAAATATTAAATAATAAGCTAGGTACATGCATATCAAAACTAGGTACATTACAAGAATATTATATGTATAGAGATATGAAATTTGAATTTATAATTTCAGATTGTTAAAGTTTCATTAAAAATGCATTATTTATAGTAACAAAAAATAAATAGTTAATTCAAGAATATAAATCATAATGTCAAATCTAATCTATATAATCAAAATAAAAATTAAAAATGTCAAAAAAAAAACACACAATAATGTCAGAGTACTAATGTCATTATTAAGATCTTAATTACAATATCAAAATGTATGATTTAAAAATTCATTGACGGAGTAAAAACACATGTCTAAGAGCCAAGCAAACATTTTTCATTTAAACTTATTAATTGGTAACATTCTCAGGGCTGGTGGTAATTTATTATAAATTTTAATTGTCATACAACTGGCATTCCTACTGTATAATTGCAGTCTCTGAGCAGGTACTAATAATTTACCGGCATTTCTTTTGTTCAGTCTTTCAGAGACTTGTTCATTTAATAGAAATAAATGAGGGTATTTTTTCACAAACAGGCAAATTTCAAAAATATATAGACATGGGAGTGGGAGAATTTTTAATTCCTTAAATAATGGCCTGCAATGGTCAAAATAGTATTGAGTACATGTATAATAGAAGAAGTTCGTAGCAAAAGCGTTGTTGTTCTAAGAATATTATTATTTTAAATAAACATTATGTAATTTGAATTTAGGACTTATAACTTTTATTGAAAACGGTTTTATGTCTTTTGTATATTATTGATTGTAGTATTTATGACAAACGGATTTAGGACATATTATATTTAGGGATTTCAATTTTATGGCATGTGATATTATGTGATACTAAGTTCGGGTGAGTTATCATTCGGACAAATGATGATTAGGACAAAAACTGTTATGGCACTTTAAATTATGGATAAAAAAGTTAGGTGACCCAATAGAGAACCCCCTTAAATATTTATTTTATTCTGTTATTAGTATTTGTTGTTATAGCGGCAACAGAAATACATAATCTGTAGAAATTTCACCTGGCTAACTATCACGGTTCATGAGATACAGCCTGGTGACAGACAGACGAACGGACGGACGGACAGCGAAGTCTCAGTAATAGGGTCCCGTCCCCCTTTAAGTAAAAATAAAGAATAGTATAGACAAAGACCAAAGAAACTATGGATGGACTGTGTAAAGGAAAATATGGAGAAAGGAGGTGTCTGATGAGATGACGAGTAATAGAGAAGTATGGAAGAAGAAGATATGCTGCGCCAACCATAAATAAATTGTGATAAGGGCAAAAGAATGATAATGATCGTTAAATGTAATGAAACTTCGACTCAAAGTAATTGTCTCATTGATAGATAGCGCTCAGTCCAAACCATTGGGTCTAGCACCAACTTTGAAGAGTTCCTTACATAACGAAGGTAAGTAAGGACTAAGAAGTAGGTGTTCGCAAATTCATCCCTTTAAAAGGGGTTGTATTGGGAATTTAAGTTGGAGATAAGTCTAATTTTTAACCAACTTAAAAAAAGGAGGAGGTTTTGTTTACCTATTTCTCCGTGATTACTGGTTCGATTTAAGTTGTTTTTGGTAGAGGAATATAAATATATGAACTTTGGTATGACGAAAACTTATAAGTAGGTAATAATTATGAGTCTTTATGATGTGCAAGTATATTCTAGTTACAATTTCAAATTGATACTAGACAAGGATTTGAATGAGATGTCACAACCAAAGAAAATATGCAATTATTTTTAGTTTTATTCAGTGATAGGGAGCAGAAAGCGACCACACAACGTTAAGTTTGGTTGGCGCCTCGATGGTACAGCCAAAAATATAGACTTTAATAGTAAATTGTACGTGAACGTGGGCTGATTCAGCTCCCCCACTAGAGCTAATTCTAGCTCACTGATAAGGATTGAATAGAACGAATTTCTTCCATTTTTATATCTGCTATGGTCTGGTGTACGTTTAAAAATAAAATGTACGGTTTTAGCGTTCTTTTTATCTTTCGGGGATTAAGTAATAGTATTGTATAATTGATAAGGATGTGGCCGGCACAGGACGGAACAAAAGAACAAAAGAATCTCAAAACAAAACGAAAATGCTTAACTGAACTGAAAACCTAGTTGTAGCCGATGATAAATAGGATACACCTAGGTTTAACCACCGGTGTGCGGCTGCACCTAGTTCTAGCCGCTATGATGAAGGCAAAACCTAGTTCTAACCGAAGATAAGTAGGATACATCTAAGTCTAACCACATTTGGTCGGCTGCACCTAGTTGTAGCCGGCTAAAACTAGGTGTAGCCGCACTTCGGCTATTAGCCGTAACAAATACATTCTTAAGGGTGTGCTACAGACCATCAAACTGAACATGTTTCTCATCATAAAAAAAAATTTGCAGCAAAAAAAATATCGGCTGCCCCATAGAAAATTACAATACCTATTCGACCCAAATGTATAGGCAGCTGATATTTATTTTTGCTGCAAATTTTTTTTTATGGTGAGAAACATGTTCAGTTTGATGTTCTGTAGCACACCCTTAAGGATGTATATACCCTTTCCGTTACACCCTGTATAGAATAAAAAAAAAGAAATTAAATAAAAATAAAGAATGGTATAGACACATGGACCGTGAAGGAATATGGAGAAAGGAGGTGTCTGATGAGATGACGAGTATTAGAGAAGTATGGAAGAAGAAGGGCGGAGGACATCCATGAGAATTTTCCAACCCGGAACAAAAAAGAAAACAAGACCATGGAAATTGGCACAAGAAAATGATATGCTTTCTCTAGTGGCGCTTGCAACTGCGTCGAAATATCGGGAGCTCATAATAATTGAAAACCACGAAACATATCACGTGTCATGTATCCGTTTAACATTTTACAGGTTCCAGTAAAACAAAGGCACAAGTAAAACCTAGTGCCCACAAGCGTTAATAGAATTCTGTAAATACTAGTTATCAGCCTCTCATCGTAAACGTCTGACGTAAGACCCACGTCATCGGTGCAAGATTGTGATACCGCACTATCGAATTGAAGTGAATTTAGGAAAACCTAACGTTCTCGTAAGATTACTTATGGTTCAAGATGGGTTTTTGAGATTTTCAACTCGATTTATAGCAGTGTCTATCCAAGGGATAGAAGAAATGATAATCTAGGGAATTGATGCCAACTTGCTCACATCGGCTATAAAATAGTACAGTATAAGTACTTACTCGAAAAAAAAAAAAAGGTAATATCACGTCTTGTAAATCCCGAACCGTTATGCAGAGGAGTATCTACCCAACTAATACACTCACATTTCGCCAGTTCTTAGTAGGGGGAGAGCCTATTGCCAACAACCGGAAAAAACCGAAGCAAAAAAAATCACTTTTTTGTATGGGTTCCCATACAAAAAAGTGATTTTTAGCGCACGAAGGGTTCTGTACCATTATTTATAAAAACGCTAAAAAAAAACACTTTTTTGTATGGGTGCCCCCTTAAATATTTATTTTATTCTGTTTTTAGTATTTGTTGTTATAGCATCAACAGAAATACATAATCTGTAGAAATTTCAACTGGCTAACTATCACGGTGCATGAGATACAGCCTGGTGACAGACGAAGACTCAGTAATAGAGTCCCTATTGAACCTTTGGGTACGGAACCCTAAAAAACGACGGATTCCCGAATAAAGCCAACGTCGAACAGAATTCATCAAAACCCCAAAACCTAGTTTGTTTCAACTCTAAATAAAGACTTCTCAAAGTAATGTTTACATCTCAAAACGCAAATAACCAACGCAGCTAAGACATCAGCCAAATCAACTGCATGTAGGCGGACCGTAGTCGAAGCATGCCGGAAGAGTAAGAGCTAAGAGCCGAAATAGACTCGGGACCTCAGAGTAACTGGGACAGAAGTATGGAGAGGGAGGGAGATAGAACGATGCCGAGATGAACATGTGGCTTCAATAAAAAATTAGACCGTTTTGGTGTTAAGAGGGTCCTTAATAATCATTTTTTTTGGGGTGCTTCACAAATGTTCTGGCTTTCATAATTCGGGCAGCAATAGATGTGCGGAAGTTCAGTTTATACAGCACTGGGAGACACACACTAGCAGAGTAGCAACGAAACACCGGCCCCATCAAGTTTAAAAAAAAAATACGTGTAAAAGTGTTTGTAAAAACCTATTTGCAAAATAAACATCATTTATCATTTAGCAGACCCTTGAAACGTCATCTGTGTCACAATTTCGCCATTTTTGAATTTTTCATTGATGCTCCGTTCCTTTTGGTCGTAGCGTAATGTTGTATAGCCTTTTTCGATATGGGCTATCCAAATCTAAGAGATTTTTTAATTCAAACCAGTAGTTCTTGAGATTAGCGCGTTCAACCAAACGAACTCTTCAGCTTTTGCAACGAAGTTCCTTATCGCGCGTTGCGAAAGGGGTCTGGACGGAAAAAATTAAGGCCAAAAGATGTAACGACACTTTTTGCTATAGTTGTAAGCCGTGCGGCGTGCGCGTGTTTCTCTGTGTGTCTCTCTCTCTCATAGAAAGCAAGCCATCACTAAAATTGAGCCTACTGATTAAGTTTATATTACATTATATTTGTTAATGATAAAAATAAAAAAATTATAACTTAAAAAAAAAATACAATTCCTTCACTAATAAATTAATCTAAAGGAACTTCGTTCCATCCGGGTGTCCCTTGACACCTCTCAAGTTTTTAATATTAATATTACATAGATAACATCACGCCTGTAATCCTTGAAGGGTCAAGCAGACATGTTTCTAATAGTACAGCCTAACTTCGCCAGTTATGTTTAACCATGCCTTTACCTACGACTTGGCAGTTCACACCACTATTAAACTATGACTTCTTGTGAAGTGATACGTAATTTTTATATATTTTAAGATAATAAAGCTGAAGGGTTTAAGTTTTCACTGAATAGCGGATTCTTGAGGAAACTTGGGAACCAGTCGACCATTAGCATCTGGCGGCGGGTGAAACTGCGGGGCACACTTAGTGTTGACAAAAGTAATACCTACCTATTATACCTAAGTCGAGTTATTATAAAACCATTTGAAATGCTCTTTTTCCCAGTATTTATCTGGCTTATTTGGATTAGTGCCAAAGACCACATAGTTTCAGAGACCATTTTTGTATTCATTGGGATTTTTTAATCAGTATTTGTTCTGGGGATATGACACACTTCCTGTGTGCTCGATTTGACTTAAACTAACTAGATATATAGTTCCTAAGCGGGCGTTTATATAGGAAGAATCATCTGCCTAGCGTTTCGCCAACTTTGTTACTGTCAAATCAAATCAAAATATTTTATTAGGCCTACATGGGCACTTAAAACACGTCGACAAAAGGTGCACGGTTCGGGTTCGTCGTTTCCTATGGAGAAGAACCGGCAAAAAACTCCATGGTTACTCTTTAAAAATCATAAATTGGTTTTACAATATTTGAAGTTACAGCGTAAGTACTTAAGTATGGGTTCGGCTTCCACTCTAACCGGATGCAGCTGAACACCAGTATTTTACATGGATCGACTGCCTATTTGACCTCCACAACCCACTTAGTACTGGGTAATACGCTATCTCTTGGTAAGACTGGTTGTCAAACTTTCGGGCCACTGCCCACCTGGACATGTAGCCAGACAAGAAACGTGTGCGAAATAAATATTGCGGCACGTCATTCTAATTGCGTCAGCTGACAACACAATCTCCAACTATTTTTTTACTCTTGTTCCCTAGGTAAAGTTGTCCAGTATCAGCTCCTAATAGGTATTGCGCTCATTCTGTTTTACCATGGACATAATCATCTTTCTCTTGACCTGATCCCAATTCCTTAGTGGTTGGCGCAGCATGTCTTCTTCCATACTTCTCTATTACTTGTCATCTCATCAGACACCTCTTTTCTTGCCATATCATGCGTCACTCAGTCCATCCATCGTTTCTTTAGTCTTCCTCTACTCTTATAGCCATGCACATTCAATACTCAACAATATCCTCACCATGGTGACAACAACCTAAAATATTATAAAATCGCACAACCACATAATCCCTCAATCCATTCGTAGTTACTGTTTTTTTTCTAATAAGCGTCCAGTCAGACCCTTCCCCTGTTCAGTAACAACACGTGGACTCGATGGCGGAAAAAATGAGCGAATCCCTATAATTGTTCCGTGAAACGTGAGAAAGGGGATCGATTCAAACGTTTTGGGGTATCGTCTGTACCAGGACGTAGCAGATGAAAATGTATACAAACGGATCTGAAAACGTACCTCATCAGCTAGGGCTGTTGCTGTTTTAGCAGAATCATAATAGAATAGTAATATGAATCACATTAAAATGCGTAAAATGGCCACAAAATGACAATTCATGATATTAGCTGCGTCTGTGACCATTTTGAGAATTTTAACGTGATTTATCTCATTATGATTCTGCAAAAACGCGAAATTTAGGCCCTGCCTAGCCAGACTAGATACTGACCCCAACATAGTTACAAAGCAAACTAACTATTTTGGGGTCGGCTTTTAGTCTAATAGGATGCACCCGAATACCAGTATTTTACATGCAGCGACTGCCTATCTGACCTCCAAAACCAAGTTATTGAGTAATACGGTAAGCCTTGGTAAGACTAGTTATCAGACTTTCGGGCTTTCGAGTACCTACCCGTTACGACTGTCAAAGATGTAAATGTAAAAAAATATGTACCTTTGAAGACCGATTTGTTATGCCACTTACAAATAGAGTGCTTCGTTTTGATTATAACAATACTGAAACCCGGAACTCTAATCATTTGCCTGCCTTTTTCAAACTATGTTGGGTCGGCTTCCAGTCTAACCGGATGCAGCTGAGTAACTCTAATATGATTTATTATTTCGCGATTTCAAAACATGTTTTCTAGTTGACAACTAGCATTTTCCCGTGGATTCGCTCGCGTTATGCTCGTACCATATCTTACGGGAAAGTTTTAAACATAGCCTATGAGACTAGGGGATAGTGTGGCTCCCTAGTTTACCCCCTAAATGAAGACTTACAAGCTTTACCTCATTTAGTATCGATTCATCACTCAGCACATGCCCTTATCAAGACATTTAAATATTTACTAAGAGCAATAGACGGGACAAGACGAAAAAAATCGTAATCCAATACTTGTTATTACTTAGTTTATTAACAAATCCGATGTCAAAACGAACATCCGGATCAAAATTTTTGTATGAAATTATTGCCAATTTCCGTATAAGACTTTTCAATCTCTTTGCCTTAAGAGGGGACGTCTCTAGTCGGTATTTCTCCATACAAACGTATTCCGCTGTTTTCTTCGTGGATAATGCGTCTAGAGCAATGATTTTCTCTAGATCTAGGTCTTATTAATACATATCCCCTATCATTTCATTTTTTTAAACATAATCACTAAAAGAATTACGACAATATAAAAATCCGAAAAAAAACGTCCGTTTTTACCGCCATGTTCAGACGACTATCAGACAAATTAGATAAGTTTTTAACAAAAGGAAAATAATGGAAGCATAGCCTTCCTGCTTTCCTTTAAATTTTAATATAAGAATTATTTAGATCAGTTTAGTTTTGAAGAAGAAAACAGCGGAATACAAAACGTCTTTTGGTCAAGATTTTTGTAGGTAAAATCAGCCTGAGCTGCAGTTTTCCCTTTTGCACTTTACGGGGGTTTGGTCGGGCGCAGCGCGACGGCAATAGTTTCTTCAAATCAAATAGGTACTTTCAATTACCGACTAGAGACAATTTAGTTGGGGTCGCTGCAGCATGTCTTCTTCTTCCATACTTCTCTATGACTCGGTTATCTCATGGGTCCATCCCTTTCTAGCCATAACTTTTTTTCAGTGATAAGATCACGGTCTCCAGAGAACTCTAGCATGACCTAGATATATTGGACTTTGGTCTGAACAGCACCTGACTTTCGGTTTGATATGAGACAAAAAGGAACGCGAAGCAAAAAAAAAATCATAGGACGTGATACAACAAACCCAAAAAAAAACCACACTTTTCCTATTGTATTCTGACGAGTCTTAACAGAACTAGCGAAACGATTCATCATTACTTTGCTTACAATTTTATTTAAAATGGGTATTTTACAAAGATTACGTGGGGAACTCCCTTCCAGCGTGTTTCCTACTGCCTAATCGAAAACATGGAGGAAACAATATGAGGTCAAGCTTAGAAGGACTATTTGAAAGAACGCCATTGCAGCTTAGAGTTGGCCTATACCGACAGACAGCGCGCATGCATAAGTCATCGTATAGGTCGACCCTATTTTTGAAAGCTCAATGACCCCAACAACTCCTATCGACTCGACAAGATGAAGAATCTTGGATAACTCATCTGCTTGAGTGACCAGGCATCTTCTGGATACACTCGTCCTATCGTAAAGATCGAAGGCAAAGACAAATTAACAACATGTTTTTTTTTTTATTTGTTTATGACCAAATGCAGGAACGTGGATGAGGCGAAAGGACTATGTAAGGGTCGTAACAGGAAGCGTTATTTAGTTTAACCTAAGACCATGGGAAAAAGGCGTGTTTTACCAAAAAAAACAATTTACTAGCAAATCTATGACAGGAATTTAAAACATGTCCAGAATATTATAGTGGCTTGAGGAAATGATACTCTAAACACGGCTAACGTAGGTGCATTCTTAGGTGCCGATAGAAAACCTGTCAGGTAACATAAATGTACTAATTTCACTGAAACATGCTGTTATCAATTTATACTCATATTTTTCCTCGTTTTCACACGCACTGTTCAAAACCATATTTATTTACACCGAAAAATGATAAGATTTATACCGGAAATGATCAAATTCTCGAGTTATCTATGTATATAGGACGTATAGTAACACTTGCCTTGGCCCAAAAAAGCATTATCATAGATTTTCGAGTCCAAACACCTTTAAAAAATCACTTGTTTTTAAAATAATGATTCATGACACTGCACGAAAATTCTGAATTTCTGATAAGAACGTTTTCCTGTACTATTTTATTGAAAAATTAGGCCTCAAAAACTGTGAGTTATATCTTATCGACATTTTATGCAAACATTAGCCAGAGTTATGATGACCGATAAAAGAAGCTCATATAATCAGTAGGTTCTAACACTTACCGAATATCTTGATTTTTACACAATAATAATTTTACATTGTATGTTTCCGTACGGTCTTATGGCAAGAGCTACAATGGTGCTCTCCGAGTACAAAGCGAACATTTGGCCGTTCCCAAAATAGTACCATCTAACAGGCCCCAACTAAAGTTATAAACATTCCCGACACACACATGCAAATAAAAAAAATCAATATTTAAACAAACTCACTGTACGCGACGCACGGAACGCAATGCTGTCTACACAACATGGTCGTTGATCATTTTACTGAAAAAAATGTGACTTTTCACAACCTTCTTAAAAAGGAAAACAACGAAAATAGCTGTAATACTCACATTTGTGAGCCCGACCGCTTCACATCACGTATGCAATTAGTAACATCGCCTCCTTATTTTTAACGATGGAAAATCAATAAATTTTTAAGAGCACAAAATTTTTGTTCATATTTTTCCGTCGGGCCCCGCACTGCGTGGTCTCACTCCGACACTTAAAAATGAAAAACCCATTGCAAGAAAACTGTGGTACTGAAAGAGATGCATATACGTCGCCGATTGTAAATAATCATGAGGAACGAATCATAACAAACGAAAGAGATAGTCGATGGACTTTACAAGCGTTTAACAATAACAAAATTAGTTACGTAACCACAAAAACATTGATTTATCTAAATACTCACCGTTTGTTAGATTAATTGTAGATGTTTTAACGATAAATTATAGGTTTTTACACGTTTTTGTAACATCGCGATTGCATTTTGACGCGAGCAATCATCCGTCAGACGGACGCCATTTGCAATTTGTGTGCATCTGAGTCTGACTCGGCTCTTATTTTTGTTAGGTTGTTACCTTTTTGAATTTTATTTCGACATTCTTATATATTAAAATCATTTAACTAATGTTTAAAGCGTAATTCAAAGTTAGAATTTCATATTAACAATATTGTATAATTTATTTCGTTTGACAAAATTGTTTGATCAGCTGGTTTGATTAGTTTTGTAGAGTGGCAACATTTTAAACTGTCACATGAGTAGTGAGCGGGAAGTTTCATTGAAGAAGAGTCGTAAAAGCGTAAAACATTTTTATAACACATTTGCTCGTAAAGGGTCTCTTATTTCACCAATTTCAGTATCGTAATGTATCTCATTACGCACTAGTGCGGTAATGTAATGTAAAACGCACGGTTTAGCAAAATGCTCCGTCTAAAACAACCGTACTTCTTCTTCTTCATGGGTTTTTTGGTTTCCGCCCACCTCCCTCCAGAACCAGATTATACTTCCCGGTCATCTCAGGGCATCCGCGAGGGATCCTGGTGTTCCCAGGGTCGCCTCGCGAATGTTAGTGACACCGGTGCAGTCAAGCAGCACATGCGCCACCGTTTCCTCCGCATTCATGCATGCTCTGCACAGGGGAGTATCAGTGATTCCTAGAGTGTAGAAGTGTTTATTCAGTGAACAGTGTCCAGTGATGGTCCCCCACAAAAGGCGCAGTCCATCCCTGTCCAGACGCAGAAGGCGCCTGGTCAGCTTTGTATCAAAGGATGGCATGGCTTCCTTGGCCTGCCTACATCCGGGTGTCGAGGTCCACCATTTTTCTGCTTGTGTTCGAGTGTGATCCTATAACCAGTTTCTTAGCTGTGCGAAGAACGAACGGTACTTTTTTAAAATCTTAACAAAGAGTTTTTATGTCCGAAAAGTGGTCAACATTTTATGAATTAAAATAACTTGGGAAATAAAATATAGTAAATAAACATTTAATTCTTTAATTTAATTAATTTTGACCATAAATTACAACTATTTATCTGTAACAAAACACAAAAATATTAATTTACTTTATTAGTAATACTGGCTGTTTTTGTGCCTTTGCCTTAAAAAAAAGCGCTGATGCGCGCGCATTGCTAATTTCATAATTTGTGAACAAGTAAAAATTATTCCGCGCGCTTTTTCTTTTCGCTGTATTTTTTTTATTTGAAAATGTCGTCCGAGTTTTATTTATTTCCTCGCCTAAAATGTTATAAAACGTCGTATGACATACGTGCGCTTTGATAATTACAGCCTCTGCTTTCTTGTAGCCCTCGCCTACGGCTCGGGCTGTCAATATCGCCTCGGCTGTAATTTTCAACTACCACACATAAATCATAATGTACTATTGTTGTTCTGTGACTTCCAGATTCCGCCGAAATACTGGAAAAAGAAAAGATAACAAAAATAAAAGAAACATTTAAAGGTATGAAATTATGCAAAGTATTCATCATCGGTACATTCTTTATCGATTACATTATTCATGGAGAGCGGTTACGTCCGTCGACTTGAAATTCGCAACACTGACTGTGCTTTCGCTTAGTTTTTGATGTCCACGGAGCATATTCTAAGTTTATCTTAGTGCATACGGTACAACAGGATTAGTTTGCTATCCCCAGTTAAAATGTTTGTAAACAGATTAGGCTCTATTTATGGCGCCTGTCTATGTAACCGTATCTTGAATCCAATTATCTGGCTCTCTGTTTTGCCCAGCGTAGGTGGATATAACCTAGCTTTTGCACATCTCTCCTTTCCGTTTCGGACAACTCCTGTCGTCTCCGCTTTGGTGGTGGGTGCCAATGGGTGATTTGGCTGAAGTGGATTTAGCATCCCAGTTCATTTTAGAGTCGTCGAGGCGTATCACAAAAACATCAATTATTATTATTTTTGGTATTCCCCTAACAATACTCAAAAACATTTCCTTTCATTCCTTCGCGCTATGATGTTAATCCAAACCCACATAATAGAAATTGGTTGTCATAGTATGGTTACTCATCATCATCTGCCTAGCCTTTTCCCAAACTATTCTATCATAGTATGGTTACTATGACAACCAATTTCCAATCAACTTCTCCGTTTTCGCTATTATTACCGCAAATAGATCCATCAATGGATCTGTCGCAGGCAATTTGTATGATTTTGCGTTTTACAAACGGCGTCGTCCGTTTCAAAAATTAAAATATGCCGAAGGCAAATCGGCCACTTGTTCAATTGTTAAAATTTCAAAATTGATTGTTACAGTAGGGTGACCATCATAAAACACAGGTTGTGTTACTTTTGCAACCAGGTGAATTTGGATGCAAGAGCGAGCCAAGGGAGCTCTGGCCTAGGGGCACCCCGACTCGGACAGGTTAGGTTCGAAGGGGATGGCGGGGTCAAGTGAACGAGCGGTGCGAGCGAACTAAGACCCCGACATCCCCTTCGTGTTAGGTTAAACTGTAAACCCTTCACAAACGTACAACGATGTTTGTAAAACACGGGATCATACATTGCCTGCGATAGATCCATCGTTATCATCTATCTGCCTGCCTTTTCTCAACTATGTATGTTGTGGTCTGCTGCAGATCTGCAGTAGATGCAGCTGATTACAATGTTACAAATTTTACATGGGGGTTTCAATACGGCAAAAAAATAAAACACCTTCAAATAATAATTTACTCATTTAAATATATATTTATATAATAGTAATCTGTTACGTATTTTTACATAAATAGTCGACGAGCGCCGACGATTTTGCAATTTATAAATAATTATTACAATAAATTATTTTTATTTATCATTAATACAGAAACCCTACGATTTAGCAAATCTTTGGTTAAAATTAAGATTCCCGCGAACTTTTCAAGTTAAAAACAATATAACAATGATAAAAATATAAAAAAAGAAAACAACCGCGCTGTTAGTCGCGTTTACATCGAGTTTCAGAAGCCGAAGTCGATTGCACACATATGCCGCTTCACTAGAGTTAATGGTCCACTTGAGTGAATGGCCCACCAGAGTGCATAGTCCACTAAAGTGAATCGTTCACTCGAGATAATGGCTCACTTGAGTGAATGGTTCACTCGACTCGAGTGAACGTTCACTTTTGATTCACGCGTTAGCCGAATGAAAGATTCTACGAATTAGCAGAGTGAAGCGTCTCATTTCGACATCACCAAATTCGGCTTCCGGTCACCGAGGCCGAATGCCGACATAGGGCTAGATTTAGCTATATTTTTACACATGTTTGATTAAAGGCGGATGTAAGCGCGACGTCAAAGCATTATTATCTAACGCCAATACACAACTAGGTTAGAAACTTTTTGTAAAAATAGATAAACGACACGATCCCTATGGTTTTACATACGAACCCAGAGATTTTTGAGAAAGAATGGGCTATACAACAACTAATTCAGGGTCTTCTAATTCCGAGGTAATATCACGCCTGTTATTCCCGAAGGGTCAGACAGAGGTGTACTTGTACAGGTACACTCACATTTTGCCAGTTATTTTTAAAGGGGGCGAGTTCATTGCCGTCCAACAGGGGACGTTTCGAGACCCCGCGGTGCTATTGAGTAACTCCTTATGAAAAACCCAAAAACACTGCCGACCTGGGCATCTGACACACATAACGCCATTTACACGGCCGAAATAAATATTCTAAGAATTATTGTAAAATCCAGGTGTATTTGCTAGGTATATAGAATTTAATTTTATTAATACTTTCAATTTAACAATTATATACTAATAAAAAATCTGTTTTGTAGGAATATAAATATGGCGACAGAATTCTTAACAAAGTAAATGAATGACTAGAGAAATGAAGGTAAATAATAAATAATCCTTGAGCCCTTACTAGATTACAGACCATACCCTTCCATATAAAGTAGAGTAGGCCTGTATCCGAGCAGTGGGGCTATCATAGGCTGATTGCGTGTAAATAAATGTATTGACCAATTAACTATATTCTATTATAAATAATTTATCATTAAAATATTTCGAGTTTCGCGTTTAACTCTTTCAGTCTTGGTGGTTAGTGTCACTAACCACCTATTCTCGAATTTTTATTTTAATATCCACGCCATATAGCGACAACCCGTTGAATTATCACGATAATTCGAACCCTACTGGACAAGATGCAACCAATTGGCGGTATATTGAATAAATGACAGTTTACTTTCGTTGAGCTGAATTTTGCGGTAGCATACTTTTCTTTGAGTGTTCGATGAAAAAAATTGTGAATTGGGTAAGTAAGCTGTTTTCTTTATTGTTTTTCGTGCAATGTATTCTTAAATATATATTTTATCCGTCTTTACATAGAAATATTATTACTTTTGTGTATTCGCTGTGTATTGACATCGAAACTATAGTGGTTAGTAAACTAACCACCGTGACTGTAGTGGATTTATGGTCATAGCCTAAATGAAATTTATACAGGAAAGTCATGTGTCGTTTTCGTATTTGTTACAGTATGTCACGCCGGCTAAGAGATAGAGAATACTTGTTTGAAGATATTCCTTCAGGTAGCGAGAGTATTTGTAGTGATCAGGATGATGGAGAAGCTGGAGAAGATCAGCTAAATCAGTGGATTTAGCTGATCTTCTCCGAAGTTCAAGTAACCGATGACAACTTTGATTCCGATGACGACCATCCTTTATCTACATTAGTACGAATCGGCGTACTAATGTACATAAAGGAAGGTCGTCGCTGATGCCACAGAGTCCAACACCGTAAATACAAACAGACCGACTACGATAGCTCCAAAATGAATGAAGAATAATAGGACAGACACCCGGTTAGTTTTCTGAAAGTGTGGCAATAACTGATCAAATCCTAAGCATGGAGAATGTTACACCTCTTCTGCTATTTCGGCTGTTTTGGACAGAGCATTTACAAGATATTTGATGTTTTCAAACCAACCTTTACGCTACTCAATCTGGAAAGACTTATACACCCACTACAACACAAGAACTTGACGTTTTCATTGATTTGAACTTGGTGATGGGTATAAAAAAAATGCCGAGCTACAGGGATTACTGGTCTTCAGCACCTGATTTTCATGACGGCTATATCTCGAAGTTCTAGAGCTTCAATAGATTCAGTTGGCTTTTGAATTATTTGCACGTTTATGACCAATCCCACATTTTCTTGATGGTAGTGTGGTCAATGCCTTTTAAATTTATAAAGAACTGCAGTCCTCTTCTCGCAAGGACCTCAGCATATTGACTCTGAAAGAATTCAGACGAAGCGTATACCAGGGTCTACTGGCTCCAGAATACGTCAGAGACAAACATAGGCCCGAATCAGTAAACAGCAACCGTAGTTCCGTGGCCTTTTCTCGAGGACCTGCATTTATAAAACGTCACAAGCCTACAGTCCCTGAAGAAATTCGTCTAGAATGCAGAGTCGCCATCAACCTGAGAGAAGCACTTCGAGAAGATGCTGCAAATATAGCTCTAAAGTATCTCGAGTGGGAACTACATATATGACAGTGCAATACGTGTTGAGTGCCCCTTTGCTTTCGCAAAGGATTTTCTTTTTTTCAGATTTAATTAAAAAGTAATTTTTACGTTATTTTAAGCTATATAACATTTAATATTAATAAATTATATTCATAATTCATCATAGTTTTCTTTGTATCAACAGTCATGGTGGTTAGTGTTGCTAACCACCTCATTCCTCGAAAGCCTTAGTAGCTAGATTTTTTTTCTATTTTATGTGATATTTTAGTCGTATATAATGCTAAAACTAAAACTTAAATGTTTAAAATATTCTTAATATAAAAGCGTGACTGAAAGAGTTAATTAAATGTATTTTCTTGCACTAACCTTAACTTGGACGGGAGACAAAAAACACTGTTTTTATTTTTATACAATGTTTTCAAGTACAAATATAAAAACAATAATTTCTATAAAAAATAATACTTTAATTTTTTTTCTGCACAGAGAAAAATAACATAACAACATGCCTGTATTCACCAAAGGGGTAGGCAGAGGGGTATAACAGCTTTACTTCGCCAGTTATGTTTTAAGTCTCATGTAATAAGAAGCGACCCTATTTCCTTCAAAAATCTATGAATACGTGTGTAGAAATTTAATTTTAAGGGATCCTTATCAAATTACGAAATACGTTTATTTATTTTTAAGCTAAGTTGCCAGCGGTTCCGTATATCGAGACAAGCATTAACAATTCGTATAATATATATATTTTATTTTTATATTTTGAACACACTATTCTAACCCGCCATTTTGAAGTTTAGACTGTCATATTATTGTTTTTATGATACTTACAATACTTGTTAATAACGTAGGAAATCTATCATACATTTAAATAATGTGGATGGGTATAAGAGTAGAGGAAGACCAAAGAAACGATGAATGGACTGTGTGAAGGATGATATGGCAAGAAAGATCTGACATCTCGTCTGCTGAGATGACGAGTAATAGAGAAGTATGGCAGAAGAAGACATATAGTATATGGACAAGAGAATGACATCTTGCCAACAAATAATGGAGTAACAAAAGTTTTTACAAATTAGTCTACCTGATGTGAAGTGGTTACTGGCGCCTACCATACGTTGTGCTTGTAATTAGACCGATTCCTTTCAAACTGGGACGCAGTTTGGGGAATGGAGGACACTGTAAGAAAGATAAAAAAGACATATATCCCCCCCGAAGGGTTTGCCACAAGTTTGTTCATAGTACTGGTACACCTACATTTTCACAGTACTTTTACAAAATCTGCTATTAAAAATAAATATTGTATCATAAAACATCAAAATAATATAACAGTCAAAACTCTCGCCCCATCGCATTCAAATATCAACCTTAATAACATGATTTTACATTATTTTTTGTACCATAATTATCATTTCAATGGTAATATGTAATTACTAAAGCACTTAGTAACGTAAATACCATAATATATTGACGACGGATAACGCGCGGACGCGACGCGGATCATCCGCGGCTGATCGGTCAGTCGCTGTTGAACCTTTGAGTGATACGCACGTATTTTATAAATAGAAACAAAATGCCATACGTTCGCCATGTAACATGATTTTTTGTTGATGTTTGAGGAACTTGTATTTTGCTTGGCTGACTGTTTTGCAGTTTTTTTTTGTTTGAATAATTAAATGAATAAATTATTGAATAAAAAAGCCAATGTAATTGACTTAAGTTTAATGCCAAGCCTAGACAATAACTCACATATTTATACTAAAATAAAAATGAAGCTACGAGTTAGTTATTTCTTAACAAAAAAAAAACCTGAACAGGCAACCAAGCATTTAAATTAACCGTAAAATAACTGACAATAATAAAAATGCATAATATCTATCTTACAACCACACATTTACTTTCGAAAAAGCGCTATCTAAAAAATTAGAAAAAAAAAACAATTATAGTAACAATATAATTATAAGTATTTTTTTTAGTAAATAACTTATGAGGGGAGGGCTGTGAAAAATGGCAACGATTTAAGTGTTGTGTCGTGTTTTTGCCTAATTCACACTTATAAATTGAAAATAAAAATTTGGGACTTATAAATATTAGTCTTGTAACTAGCATTTTTATTTTAAGTATAACTACTTTAAGTATACATTTTCAGAAACATGTATACAGCTTCAAGCAAATTAGCCAGCACACGTGATAGGGTGTATCCATTCGAGACATAATTAAACTGTCGAATATCACTTTCTAATTCAAACTGTACAAAAACCTAGTATATTTCCAAAAAAAAAAGTAAAATTTCCGACAAAACCACGACACATCACTTTAAAAAATAATAAATTAATACAATTATTATTATTTAAATAATTAATTAAACATATCTTTAGCTATCTAATCAAATCTGTTCCATAACTCTTATTTTGATTGTTTAGTATATCTTGGCAAAACATCACGCCTGTAATCCCCAAGGGGTTAAGCACACACAAAGTCCTATGTTATAGGGGTCGAGCCCAATGCCTTTAGATCAAGAATAAGGACAAAAAATATATATCTATGTCCTCTTCTTCCCCAAACTGTTCTCGTGCCTGATTACCAAGATGTACTATCAAACAATTTTATTGCATTGACAAAGTTTTTAATAAACAACAGATTTTATAACAACGCGATCTTGCGACCAGAATCGTCACCACTCTTTATTATAGCGCTATCTAGTAGTCAGAAGAAGCGGCTTTATCTTGAAGATTGACCCGTGGGGCTAATATTATTTAGCCACAAGCTCCTCTCCAACCAACCAACTTCGACCAAAAAATTATCAGCTGTTCCATACGAATCTTCAATATCTACTCGACCAAGATGTATGGGACAGCTTATTTTTTTGGCAAACATGATGTTGGTCCCATGGAGAAACTTTGTCAGTAGATAACACTAATGTAGTTAACCTTCTGTCTACAAGATGGCGCTAAAATACAAAATGAAGTAAGAAGACAGTTTTTAACAAGTATGTATAAAGGCTACATTTTTAATATCCGCAATTTGTTTTAGTGTAAAAATAAATACATTTGATGTACTGTTGCTATATACTGGCTTAATATAATTATGTAGTGATACAAACATTTATAAAAAATTTGTGAAAAAAGAAAAACTATTGTCTATTGATTTCTTAGCGATATAAAAGCCACATGTTTTTGTACAAAAACTATTTATACTTTATTAGTTTGGTGCTCAATAAAGTGGCAATAGCAGGAAATGCCCTTTTCTGATATCGGAACGATTTTTATTAGTGAAATAAACGCTAACGACAGTCAAAGGTCTACAAATGACAGCCGGGACCTTTCGAACCACGGAAGGGACTCTGTTATGGGATGATCACCCATCTACGGACCAACCCCGCTAAGCGTTGCTTTCTTAAGATCGCCCCATGCGGGTGTTATTGCTTAGCCCGTACCCTTAAAAAATAATACCATGTAGGCAGGTCAATGACCGCTATTGCCACATAATTTACCACCATTCTGTAATGCCACTACGAAAAATTTGTATCACTACAACCAATGCCTACTAAAGGTACGGCCAAACAACGATGTCTGCAACCTAACCGGACAAGTTCGATCGGTAAGGACAGATTAAGGACATAGCTCCAGAAACCGGACTATGACTGAAATACGTCAGTCAGTTATACGAATTGGTGTCACCGGTACTGACGAACTGCGGACACGACTCCGGAATATGAAGTATCTGTCAATGTCCGGTGTCCGTAAAGGTTTGTCCGGCACGAAGACATCTTGCGGGCAAGTCTTCGGAAACGACCTTGAAGATGTTCTGATGCATAATTAAGTCAGTTTTCCGTGTCTGAAACTTGTCCTAACCGGTTCGACCGCACCAATACTCTTGTAATTATTTCTATATACCGTATTAATATTGCTAGCTTGTACAAATTTCCCCTTAATCTTCTTACTTCTCCTACACTTGTAGAATTTTAGTGTATTCACAGTCGTATAGCGACCGACGTTATATAAGGCATGTCCGGTGTGGCAGAACACAAGGTTTTGGAGGAATAAAAACTTTAAAATAATTCTTAGCTGTTAGTACTTTGGGCACTTTAGGAAATTGATTTATTGAAATCAGAAAAAAAAAATTAAACATGAATTTTCAAACGCTACTAATCATTTTTCTTTATCGTATATGCTTAACCTCTGACTTGGCTGTACAAGCCGTCGAGAAATATCTCTCAGGCATGCTGGTTTCCTCACGATGTTTTCCTTCACCGAAGATTAGGGAAAATCAGAGTTGCGTGCTTTGGGTTCGAACTCGTGACCTGACTTGGCATTCGGACGGTCACACCACTATATGTTCAGGTCGGTATTATTAGACACAACGGGCAGCAAATGTAGATAACATTCAGCTAAAAACCCCTTAGTTTAGCTCGTATTGAGCAGAGTCGACCCAAATATGATTTAGCGATGGTTTACTGGTCGACATAGGCCGAATATAAAGTAATTTCTTCAGCAGCACGCGTAGAAACTCGCTATGTCGACGGAAGAATCGACAAACTGACACATTGTCATTGTGTATCTGTCATTATGTCGATTCTTCCGTAGGCAAATCTCGTTTCTACAGTGGTCATGCTACGCGTGCTGGGCTTTTGAAGTGAAACTTCTTATGCGACTTCCAACAAGTTTGCGTTTAACGTTACCATGGAGAGTGAATGCGAGGCACTCGAACGCATGCGGGTAGTTTTACAAAGTTTCACTTCTTCCGCGCGGAGGGTCTCCACGCACTATTTTTTTATTGTTATTATTTGTCTTTAATAATATCCTAAATTTGTCGCCATTATACTCTGTAGCGTTTGAAAATTCACGCATATTGTAAGAAAAACTGAAGAAAACTTATAAAAAGTTTAAAACTGCATCCGTTATCATTATTTTACCGACTAATTATTGCACTTTGTACTCATTTCTTTGATTTTAACTGACAATATTATGTAAATTCTATATATAAAAAGCTAACACACAATTTGAGTTTGACCATCACTGAAAAACTATCCAATCAATTTGCTACTCTTTCTACCAGACCCTAAGGCCCGATTTACATTGGCCAAGTGCATAATGAAGAAGATGGGTACACGCGGCGATACATTTCCAGTATAACATGGCCTTGCTTTGTACAGATTTCCCGTATACAGGTTTTGTATATTAGATTGGTCGTCGTGTGTCCATTGGTGAAAGCCGATTTTTAAGTTTTCGCCAGTCACCACTGTACTTGAGCAATGTAAATGGGGTCTTAGTCCTACCACACCGGGCCACGTCCGTCGCTACCTCTGGGTGGGGTCACGGGGGGCCCGCGCGGGGTCGCTCGGGGGGCTCGCGCGTGGGGTCACGCGGCGAGTGCTACGTGTGTCGCTGGAGCTCGTAGAACAACACGTAGGCTTCTGAAGACACCACGTTGCGACTCGAGATTGGGGTCACTCTGGAAGGAGACACATGGTGATCAGATATTTACCAAAGCAAGTTTGCTTGACAGCAGTGTAGAACAAGTCAGTTGACACACTTGCTGTGCGAAAACCAACCATACTGCTAGGACGTACAGGCACGCAGTACAGGAATTCCTAGGTGTGGAGAAGGCAATTTTTTTGTATTTTTTTTTTCGTTTAAATTCGACGATTTTATATTCATTCGCAAATATAAAAAAAAACTTCTATATTTATGAAGACCGTTTATTTTTAATTGTTTTCGTATAGATGGTCATAGTAAAAGCTAACTAATGAAGAATAAATCTAAATACGGCTTTTTCTATTCAATTTTATATCCTTAATTCAATGTGCTGATAAACTCCTGTTTACTCTAGTTGCTAGTGGGACAATTTGTTCCCTAACCCGTGAAACCACCATGGCATCAAAATCAGCAAATAAACAATATTTACTTCATAGTCTACATTTTTTTTTCATCATCATCCTATAATGTTCCCACTGCTGGGACACAGGCCTCCTCTCTATGAGAGGGAGTGGGCTGTAATCCACCACGCGGGCCCAGTGCGGGTTGGTAGATGTCACATGTCTTCGATTTTTTAGTTCTAAGACAAGCCGGTTTCCTCACGATGTTTTCCTTCACCGTTTTTGAGAGCAGCGGTGATGAAATTACACAAAGTGATGCGCCTGCCTGGGTTCAAACCCACGGCTTACTGCTCGTAAGTCGGGGCTGTCACCACTGGGCCACCGCTGCGCTCACTTTGCTCGCTCTTTTTTGTTAGTGTCAGATAAAATAATGTTAAAGAAAAATATGTAGATGTTACACATATGATACCTGGAGTCGTTGTACTCGTGCCAATCGCCGTTGTAGGGGTGCTTGCAGTACGCGGTGTAGTGCCCCGAGTACGTCGTGCCTGCAACCACACGTCACCACGTTATCTCAGAGAGGTTAGTGAGCGCTGTGTTCTCAGTACGAAAAAGAACATTATTTGGAAGGTTTCAAAGAGTTAATTGTTTAGGGGTCCGTACCCAAAGGGTCAAACGGGACCCTATTACTGAGACTTCACTGTCCGTCCGTCCGTCTGTCACCAGGCTGTATCTCATGAACCGTGATAGATTATGTATTTCTGTTGCCTGTTGTTAATTTTTTTGCTTGTTCTTATAAATAATGGTAAGGAACGCTTTGTGCGCGAGTCCGACTCGCACTTGGCCGGTTTTTACACCTAAACATACAAATTAGTATCAATACAGTTATCAGCAAAGAACAAAAGTTCCGGCCTAGACATTCGATTTATCAGAGATGCAAAACTATAATATTACGTTTTTTTTTTTGGATAGACTTTTGAAGCTTACCATGTTGGTCTTACCATTTCAAAATCAATATGGTAATAATTACACAGCGCTATTTAATCATTTCATTTAGTTTCATCTTAGCAGCGAAATATTTGACAGTTATCTATGACGTCACCAATTAAAAAAATGCGTAATCTTAAACCGTCAACTCAAGAATGAGCATGATTGGTCACCTAACACTAAAATGAGGAAACTGACATGGCAAACAGGACAACACTCCGGTAGCTTCTAAGGAAGTGACGTCATAAACAAACAACTGACGATCGAACATACTAATGCTGAAGATGGTGTTGTCACGTTTTAAAAGTTTATTAGATTTTAGGGAAATGGTGGTAATTTGAGGAGCTCGTGGCTAAATAATAACAGCCGCCCGGGTCGATCTTTAAGGTTAAGACGTGCTTGCCGAGGTTGGTCCGTGGATGGGTGACCATAATTACATACCGAGTTTCCTCCGTGCCTCGGAAAGCACGTTAAGCCGTTGGTCCCGGCTGTCATTTGTAGATCTTTGACAGTCGTCACATGTAGTCAGAAGCCAAAAAGTCTGACATCCAGTCTTACCAAGGGGTATCGTATTACCCAGTTACTGGGTTGTGGAGGTCAGATAGGCAGTCGCTTCATGTAAAGTACTGGTACTCAGCTGCATCCGGTTAGACTGGAAGCCGACCCCAAGATAGTTTGGTAAAAGGCTAGGCAGATGATGGTGGTAATTTGGGCACAAAAACCAATGTTTTAAAATTAAATAATATGTTCACTTTCATGCATGCTTTAGGGTCGGACGGTTTTTTTTTTAACATATTGTAGATATATTACCTGAATGGTTGCTGACTGCATAGAGGTTGTAGACGGCCGGGTTGCCGCGGGTGGCGGCGTAGGGAGACATGTCCAGGTTGTTGAGAGGGAACTCCACCAACACGTTCAGCTTGCCGCGGAAACGCTCCGTCGGGGAGAATCTGGAACGGAAATTAGCCAATTTGAAAATAGACGCAAATCATCGTTCATTCCCCTGCCCTTATCCCTATTTATTTAGGGTCGGCGCAGCATGTCTTCTTCTTCCATACTTCTCTATTACTTGTCATCTCATCAGACACCTCCTTTCTTGCGATATCATCCTTCATTGCTCTTTCTCCACTCATATAGCCATCTTCATTCATACTTATTGTTTTAGTTTTTTCTCTTTAAATAAGAACCAAACACAAAACAAAAAAAAAAAAGCGGCATGTGCGAGTCGTACTCGCACACACAGGGTACCGTAGCACCAAACAATATAATAACAATATTTTTAACGCTTATTCATTTGTAACTTTACTCTCAAAAGTTGAATGAAATTTGTTTTCCATAGTATGTAATGAAAAACAAAGTTACTGCTGCAGTTTGATGAAAAAGTATCTCAAACAGACCATTTCACTCGCAGAACACAGAACGATATTCATGCTAAAAAAAAGCAGTGAATGCGTTGTATTTAGTTTACAGACGTATAACTGTATACAGTCATTCTGTTTCCGATATTTTCATCTTTAACTGGCAATGAACATGACAATTAATCAAAATAGATGAAGAGGAGTGTTACCTCTTGAGATGTATGACGAGAACTTGCGGGAACTTCTGTACGGTGAACCACTTGAGACACTTTCTGCGGACGCCGCACTTCGAACAGGTCTGGAACACAATGTTTGTCATTACAACTTGATTACCAACATCATTCCTGCCCTTATCCTAATGTATCTGTGGTCGGCGTGGGGCCGAGACGGGTTAAGTGTCGAGAGCGTTCTCGCCAAGTACCTTATCGGCATAGCAAGCCTATATTATGAATATTTACTAGTAATGACTTTATATTTGACGTTACTACATGTGTGATACTAGGTTTGAGTTTAATTCGGTGTTTCTTTTCTACAACTTGTAGTAGTTTCAAGTACACTGCTGTTGTAGCGAGAGCATTTTTTTGAACTTGTGTATGTACACGCACTAGCCTCAATATAATTATGAAATCAAATCTGATCCGTAGTCAGTTTTTGTGTTAAGGGGGGTGGGGGGATATAAACAGGTTTTAAGGGGATAATTTCCTATTTACGGATATAACGGACGGTCTTCTAACAATTTATTATTATTATGAATACAATAGCCACATTAAAAATGTTAGCACCTGGGATTGCTGCACAAACAAGTATAGACATATACTTGTTTGTGCAGAAGTAGAAGTTACTATGTAATTTTGTCAAGTTATTTGAAAAGTCTAGGAACTAAAAGAAAATATAAGCTCTTCACTTTCCGCGCGCGCGGTATTGCCTTACGGATAATACGCCTCTGGCTGGGGGGGCGCCTCTCAGTCGCCATTACATTTCATTTTGAATCAGTATCTGAATCACCGAATTTCTTACCACGAACATAGTTCTTAGGTACTTATTCACTATATATAGTGCTTTTATTGCATAATTTCACAAAATAAAACTGCTTGCAAAGTCGTAGTAAAATTGCGTAGCGTGCGATTGACACACTTTATTTCTTGATTATTCAATTTTATCCGAATCAAGATATATTCTGTGATATGAATAGTAAAAAAATTGCGTGTGCCGTAGGCACAATTTGACACATATTTTTGGCATAGTCAGTAACTGCGCACTATTGATATTTTATTAGATCTGGTTGTGGTCGGGTCAGGAACCGTGATCCCCAGCCCGACCACAATCGGTTCTTATTACTCAAAAAGTACAAGGCACAAACTCCTGGGATAAGTGGCACAATAGAACACAATTAAAATAACCATTTTGTGCAATAGTAAAATCTCCGTTCCATGTCGTGGTCGGGTCAGGAATCACAACACCCCATATGCAGCTTGTTGTTTGAAATAAATAATTATTTGATTTTGAAAAACCCGACAGCAACTGTCGAGCAGTAGTCCACCAGACATAACACCCGTCTTGTCGGAAGATCCTCACTTATCTATGGGGGATGAAGAACTTTGCACCCTATTCCTCATACCCATATAACGAAAATATGGAAATTATGTTTTTCCGACTCCGTCGCTATTTTTGTCAGATTAATTACATGGCGGGATCCAAGACAATTTAATTGTTTCTCTGTGACACCGTCGAGCTTCGTCTCGGCACTTTTCTGTTGGTCGCCACTGTTGATTCTGGCGAGTTGCAGGGGTTTGGGAATAGTGTGGCGGACTTGTATCAGCAAAAAGATACATCTATAACATAATGTGGGTGTACTATGCACTAACATAACTTATCCTATATAGCTTATTGTTTACCTACACTAATAAACTGCTATACTTTGAGAAATCTTCCAGGACAACGTATAGTTGTCCCAACATAATACTTTAACGGCGCACCGAGGGAACGATACGTAATTTCGAAATAATTCCGTTCGTATGATCCCTTGCTGCATCATTATTACTTAACCTTTAGTTATGAAATTAATTTGAAAGATATTCAAGGATTCACTCTATAAATCATACATTTTATAAACACGATTACTTGTAGTTTTCTCGATAGAAAATAATGCCAAAGTAATGTCTAAAAAAGAAAATAAATCCTGAGTACGGCGAAAACCTCACGGAAGGTCATCAGCTTTTAAATAATAACAAAACTACATGTTTTCTATAAAGTATACATTTTAGATTTTCAAAATGTATACTGGTTTTAATAACATGAAAGAAATACCTAAATTAGCGCGCGTTCCGTCCACTATAACTAGAGCCGCCACTGTTCCCGGAACGTCGCGCGCGCCTGTCTCACGCACACACACGCAGCGCATAGATACCTACCGCCAGAAACTCACAGCGCTCTTAAATGATGTTACCGTGGAGTTTCTTGTCCATTCTTCTCTATGAAAATCTATGTTTGTGAGTGAACGTAGCTTGATAAGTGATTAATCTTACCTTTAAACAGCTGACAAGCCTTACTAAAATAAATAAATAGGCTCAACTTTCTGTGCTTTTCTTCATAAAAACCCTTTTCGCTACACACCTTTTTAGAAATACTTTCAGAGATAGTAAATAACAAGTAAGCATGGCCTCAACAGGCGCGGTGTGATGCAGTACAGCAGTACGTACCGGTTTCTCATCGCCGTCCATCTCCTCCTCGCGCGTGAAGTGCGACAGACACTGTTGTAGCTTCATGTTACCCGTGCGGGACGGGATCGGCAGACTGAGGACAAGTTAATACATTTTTATAATAGAAAAAAACAGACTTCCAAGAAAGCAAAAGAACTTATTTTCGGAAGTCGGTCTTTGTTTGTTTCCTTGACTTTTTGCGACCGACTTTCAGAAGTAAAGATTTTTGGAAGTCGAACTAAAAAAAATAGTGTCCACGCACTATTTTTTTTGTCCGTCCACGCGGAAGTGAAACTTCGTAATGTGGAAATGATTGCTCTGTCTCTTTCTATGCCCCCTCAGTCCCCAGGAGCGTTGAACGTTTAACGCAACAGTGCTTTCATACCCCCTCCATGGTACCGTTAAACGTTTAACGCAACCTTGTAGGAAGTCACATAAGAAGTTTCAGTTCAAAAAAAGAAGTTTTTTATTGCTAGAACTCAAAGATATTTTGTAATTAGTAGACATGAGTGCTTACAACGAGGTATAGTATTTACTGGCTAGGGAAGTGATAGGCAGACGCTCCATGCTAATTGCTGGTATTCTGCTGCATCCAGTTAGTATGGAAGCTGATCGCAACAAGGTTGAGAAAATGCTAAAATTAATAGTGAAGTAAGTAAAATATTCCTTGATTTAGGGTCAGTTTACGATTTTTAGGGTTCCGTAAAGGGTCAAACGGGACCCGGTTGAAATTTCTACAGATTATGTATTTCTGTTGATGTTCTAGCGACCACAAAAAGCAACATACTACAAAAAGTACTACAGCGTCATCTATGACACGACGTAGGAATTTACATTAATTTCCTACAAGTCGCAAGCTTGTCGCTTACTTGGCCGGTTTTTAATTGTTAAATATGTTTTGAGTTCCCACTGATATATTCAGTGAAGTGTTAGGGTCACCGGAGGGTAGACTTAAGTTGTCCCACGAACATGTGACATATCCACGTCTAGGTCCAAGCTCAGTGTTACCTGAGGTCCCAGAAGGGGTCGAAGGGGTCAGTGTTACCTGAGGTCCCAGAAGGGGTCAGTGTTACCTGAAGTCCCAGAAGAGGTCGAAGGGGTTACCTGAGGTCCCAGAAGGGGTCGAAGGGGTCAGTGTTACCTGAGGTCCCAGTAGGGGTCGAAGGGGTCAGTGTTACCTGAGGTCCCAGTAGGGGTCGAAGGGGTCAGTGTTACCTGAGGTCCCAGAAGGGGTCGAAGGTCACGCTGTCGTGGTTGCAGTGCGTACAGCGGAGGGTAGACTTGAGTTGTCCCACAAATATGTCGCCGATCCGACTGTCTTCCATACGGTTGTAGCGGTTCCAGGCTTCGGAGGCTTTTGCTGCATCGCTGGAAGGGAGGATAAGGTAATTTAATAAAAACTTTATCACGCCTTCAACCTCCGAAGGATAAAGGCATAGGCGTAGCTAATAGTACACCCACATTTCATCAAGTCTCATGTAATAAGGGGCGAGCCTATTGCAATCAATTGAGCACAAACCCGGACTTCAGTGGAGAAATTCCTTTACTTTTAGAATTCCTGTAAATAATGTACTCATTTCTTATTTAACCCATTCGCATAACATCACACACCCACCTTAGCATTCTCATCTCAGCCACATGCGAATTCCGTTTGTGGTCCAACATTCTGATACCATACCAGAGAGCAGGTCTAACTATTGTTTTATAAATCAAAAGTATTAAAACAATGTTACGTAACACGTAGTCCAAACGCAGAGGCGGGGGGCGCCCCTCTAACACAACGTAACGTCTCAGAAGACCCCCCCCTCCCACAAATTCGTTACGTAATACTTGAACGCTCCTGAATGGGATTAAATGAACTTAAAGGGGTTGTATTGATGATTTTAATGACTACAATTATGTAAATACGTACGTTTTACGGCCGCGTATCATATTTTATTCAACATAAAACCTGACACTGACCAGAAAATTGCAAAAAACGTAAGAAAATTTGTATTTCGCGGGTCCCCCTGTCGTTTGCATCTTAAGTTGAAGGTACGTAGTGCTTATAGTAGGTACCTCAGGTTGTCGTCGATCTCAGTGAGGATGGGCTTGGGCTTGGTGGTGACGCGGTTCACGTCCTCGTGCAGACCTTCCAGCAGGTAGCGGAGGAACTCCTGCAATCCACATACATCTATCTTTATTCTAGGTAAGATATAGATTTTGGTATCATCATAATTTTAAGGGGTAAGGCAACATGTTGCAACATGATTAGAGGTCGGATATTCGGACGCTATACTATCTACCTAATGTACGTTTTTAACAGCATAATATGGAATCAGCTTCTTAAAATGACATTTTTGTCCGGGATCGCGTTATTGCATAAATAATACAGCGTGTATAAAATATAGTACTCATAAACATAATAAACATTTAAGATTTATTTTAAATCAGGCAACAAATTTGATAATAAAATAACACGTTAATATAAAATTACCGGGACTTTTCCGGGGTTAATGAATCTAATTCTGTAAGAACAAACGTTACCTGCGCGTCCTGCTGACTGTAGCCCATGAAGCGCGGCGCGAACCGCTGCACCTGCGACTTGAGCGCCGTCGTGTTCACGACGCCGTCCTTCTCGCCGCGCAGCCACAGCTCCTTTATCACTATGCCGAACGCTGGAACAAGACAAAATTCAATCAGCAATCTGTCAACTACCATATATCAAGCAAATAAATTTATCTATCTATCAAGGGGTTTTGGTTAGAATGAATGATGATTTTTGTCGATATTTCTGGAGTTTTTTACCACTCTATTTCAACCTTAATACGCTTTAATCCGTAACTTAACCCTATATTCTCCAGATACAACCCAATGTAACCCGAATCTTCATCCTATTTCCCCCTATTACCTACCTCAAATCTAATTTATAAAATTCTCGTGTCGCGCTGTTTGTTACCAAACTCCTCCGAAACGGCTGAACCGATTTGTATGAAATTTTTCGTGCATACCGGGCAGGTCTGAGAATCGGCCAACATCTATTTTTCATACCCCTAAAACGCATCAAAATTTCCACGCGAACGAAATCGCGGGCAGCAGCTTGTTCCAAAATTACAAACTCTATGATCTAACAAAATTTTAAATAACTAACCCTATCTCCGTAAATTAACTAAACCCAATTTTTAACCCTGTATCTCCAAATATTCAACCTTATTGTACCCTAAATCTTCAACGCTATTTTAAACAAATTTCCAACCTATTACCCAAATTTTCGAACCTATTTTAACCAAAATCAAACTCGAAGCATTTATTACAATTATACCATTACAGGCACTTTTGAGAGTCAAAAAACAAAAAGACGCAAAGCTGCAGTCCCAGTCACAAGGCATAATAACTTGTGAAAGTACTGTAGTTGCCCATTCCAAAGTGTAAATCATCAATCAGGGGGTAAATTAAGGTTTCAAATACAAAAATGGGGTTGTAAAAACCCTGGTTACCTTTCATAAGCGCCCCCTACATACAAGACAGTGTGGTATTGATATCATCAGTATTGTTGTCGTCGGTCAAGTAGAGGTTTGGTGTTCGACAGACACTGTAGTACCCTGTTCATGAAGCAAGCGTGGAATGCCCATTTTTTTTTTTTTTTTCCCTTATTAGTAAGAACCAAGTTCTTACTAGATAATTGCAATCTAGCCTAAGAAGACTAATAAACAATTTAAATCTAACTTATTATGCTACGTTATAAATTATGTTAATGCTAAGAATAGTGTCCATAATTAGGTATGCACTTTTACACACGTTCGTAACACTTCCTTAGAGTCTGGTAAAATTGATAAAACACTTTGTTCATGTGTTATATAAATAGCACAACATTGTTACTATTATTGATTCACTTACACTACACTAATTCAAATGGTTTAGTTCTCTTTAGTCTACGCACTATGCCTGTGTTGTCTAACAGCTGGATTGCCTCAACATTCACGTGTCGATGGAGTCTGTGTTCGTGGGCTTCAGCAAATTTTTGTATGATGGTGGTGACGAATTCCATGTCGAGGTCACGGTGGAGGTCATCGTTTCTTATGTACCAGGGTGCATTTACAGCAGCCCTGAGTACTTTATTTTGGAACTGTTGAATTATTTTGACGTTGGTTGGCTTAGTACAGCCCCAAAGTTGGATACCATACGTCCAAATTGGCATCAGGATATGCTTGTATATTATCAGCTTATTATGTATTGATAAACAGGATTTCCTTCCCAGTAACCAATGCAAACGTTTATAACGAATATCGAGTTCCTGTTTTTTCTTTTTGATATGGGCTTTCCAACGCAGCTTGGCGTCGAGAGTTATGCCAAGGTATTTGGCTGTATTAGCATAAGGTATTTGCATGCCATTTATGTAGAGTGGGTGGTAGTCACTGTGTTTGTTTGTGAAGTTAATGTGAACTGATTTTGACTCATTCAGATTGATCTTCCACTTTTGTGTCCAGTCGTAAACTTTGTTCACAGCTAGTTGAACTTTCTCTACTGCTTCTCTGTGGCTTGATCCGGTGGCCATAATAGCAGTATCATCTGCAAAGGTCGCTATGGTGCTGTTTTCCAGCTCTGGGATGTCACAAGTGTATAACAAGTACAAAATTGGGCCAAGCACACTTCCTTGAGGCACCCCAGCTTTTATGGTTTTTAGCTCGGAATATGCGTCCTCTTGGCGTATGGAATGCCCATGACTATAATAAAGGTTCGAACTAAACTGCTACCCACTATAACTACTGACCGATTTGCCCTAAATACAACATTTTTCATCCCATTGCACCCCAAATGTCACCCTGTTTGTTACAAAATTTGGAGCCCTATTTTCTTCCTTAAAGTTTCAAATAACTAGACCTATCTCCCTAAATTAAGTACTTTAGCTAAGTCTCCAAATGTTCAACCCTATACCTCCAAACGTTCAACCTTATTTTACCCCAAATTATCAACGCTATTAAACAAATTTTCGACCCTATTTTATCCCAAAATCATCAATACTTTTTTACACAAGTTTCCAACCCTATTCAACCTAAATTTCCGAACCTAATTTACCCAAATTTTCGAACCTATTTTATCCAAATTTTCGACCTTTCGTTTCTATTCTTTTTTTTTTACAAATTGATATCGTAAGGACCCTGCTTACCTTTCATAAGCGCCCCCTTCATACAAGACAGCGTGGTATTGATATCGTCCGTATACTTGTCGTCGGTCACGTACTCCAGTAGCGGCTTTGTGTTCGACAGACATTGTAGCACGCTGTTCATGAAGCAAGTGTTCCCGATGTTGCGGAGTCCATTGAGACCTGGAAGCAGATTATTATATGTTTAGATAGGAAGGTGATTTGTAGCCCTAGGCTAGCCAGGCAGTCCAAGGAGAAGAAGACGGGATTAGCTTGACGCCTATACACAGCATTGCCGCAGACTTTCTCAAAACAGAGAAGAGTGGAATGAAGAAAGCGATGCCCTTGCCCTGCAGTAGGGCGACATCATTATCTTCCTGTCCTTTTCCCATGTTACTTGGGGTCGGCGCAACACGTTTTTTTTCTTCAATTCTCCTCTGTCAACAATCAACCGGAGAGCGGCGGTGGCCCAGTGGTGGCAGCCCCGACTTACGAGCAGTAAGCCGTGGGTTCGAACCCAGGCAGGCGCATTACTTTGTGTAATTTATTTCATCATCGCTGCTCTCAAAAACGGTGAAGGAAAACATCGTGAGGAAACCGGCATGTCCTAGAACCAAAAATTCGAAGACATGTGACATCTACCAACCCGCACTGGGCCCGCGTGGTGGATTCTCTCATAGTAGAGGAGGCCTGTGTCCCAGCAGTGGGAACATTATAGGCTAATGATGATGATGATGAACCATCAACCCCATGTCTTTCATATTCCTGACACAATCCATCAATCGTTTCCTTGGTCTTCCTCTCCCATTCATCAGTGGGTCGACACAGACTAAAAATAATAAATCAACTGGAGTCTTACCACTGCTATGACTCGACTGCTTCTCGGTCTTTCCTTCGGACACTGATTCTGATCGCTCACTGCTCCGCCGAAGCCCGCT
The DNA here is from genome assembly GCA_963082945.1 of Cerastis leucographa. Taxonomy (NCBI): domain Eukaryota; kingdom Metazoa; phylum Arthropoda; class Insecta; order Lepidoptera; family Noctuidae; genus Cerastis; species Cerastis leucographa. Next base: position 10,992,788 of record OY720374.1, on the reverse strand, counting down.
AGGCCCGCTCTTCCCCCCGGCCAACTCCTGCCAATCAGATGAGTGTTAGACAATATTTTTTGTCATAACTTAAATCGTCGTCAAGATTTTTTGTCGCATTCAAGAAATTTAAATCTATGGGAATTACACTTTCGTACGCACGAATGACTTTTTAAAGCAACGATGTTTTAACCTGCACTGGATTTTGAACGCATTACTTAGCGCAGAGAGTTGCAAATCTAGTGCACGATAAAAAAAAACGCGTTATAATTGATCCGTGCGTTAAGTGATTTCCCTTTAATAAATTAGCACGGCGCTGAGTCGTGGGTTGAAATTCCAGTGAGCGATAAAAAAAAACGCTCGTGCCCTCATATGCTTACAGATGTCTCTACAGATTAAAACGTATCGACAAAAAATCGCACGACTGTAAAAAACACACTAAATGCACATGCGTTCCACTAAATACACGAAAAACAAAACGCAAGTTAACAATAATTGAACGCAACCGAAATTTGAAAAAAATATCGGGTTGTGGAACGAAGGGCATCGAAAAGCACAAAAGTGGTAAGTGATTAAACATGCATGCTAAACAAAAACATAAAAATAAAAAGAAAACTCAAAAAAAGCGCAGTCTATGGTTTATCAAGCTTTCAAACAAGAAAAGAACTGTCATATTTGACAGTTCCTTTCTCTGTCATATGTGACGCCTGTCACTTATGACAGTGACGTTTGATCTGTCAACCAAACGTCAAATGCATAGAATGCGCTGTATCATCGATATGAAGTTGGAGCCAGTGAGTTTGATGTCGTTATATTCTTATTTTGAATGCAAACTAGGTAACTCACCCGACATTCTTGGAGTACTTACCGAAAGATGAACTAAAAGTTTTCTTTCATACAAGAGATGAAAAACAAAACGATATTTTAGACAAAAATCGACGATGGATGTCGAAAACTGCTGTCTCTTCAGACAAAACGCTTCGATACCAGCTATACAGCTTAAGAAAATAACATTGGAATGACTCTTCTGAATAAAATATCGACGAGACTTTTGTGTGTGTAAAAGTACTTGATGATACGTAATGTAGGATTACGATTCACATTATTATTTAAATGTATTTTTCTAATACTATAACACCCTGTTAGTAAATAAAACGCATCCAAAAACTTGTCATCCACAACCAGAAATTTTGTTGGAAATCGCTGCGACAGGGAAGGAGACTACGACGGGGGTAGACGTAGCGTAATTTACGCAGCTCAAAGTAACTCGCTGACATAGGGTGACATAGGACACTATGCAACCCAATGGCTTCGTTATTTAGATGATTCCATCCTAGCACGATTAAATTACGATTCGTCAAAAAATCCTAAACAAGCCTAAACAAGTCGTAATTCAAATGGGATTGCCATATTGTTTTCTGTGGGTTATGTCAATCGCATATATTTCAGTCTTTCCATCACCGTTGCTACTGCTAGAAATTCACTTTGTCTAGGGCCTCTGAACTCAGCCATATCCGATTGGATCAGATTGAGAGTCCGAGACGTAATTTTTCTATATTTGAAACCAATACGAATTCGTCACCCATTCATCTCAATTAGAAAACCACGTTGACAAACGCCATTAGTTATGCATTTTCTCCAATACCAAACCTTTGGATCATTAAATACCCAATTTGAGTCCAAGGAAATATGGTGTCAAAAATTGCTATTTTACTAACACGCTTTTTTAGCTTGGTATGTATGTATGTATGTAACGGAATCTTTGAAAGTGATTTTCACCCTCTTCGAAACGTCGTATTAATTTAAAACTTTGCACACTTATCAAAGAGCACTGACAATGCAATCATTGAAATAGTTTGTCCCATTATTCTGATAAGGCTCTTCAGGATTAGCGAGCTTTTTTTATATTTTCTACTTTTTAGTTCGATTGTCTACCTAACCGTGTTTTTTAAAACTCTTTTTCTTTGGTCAATGCAAATGACGCTGCGTCTACCCCCCTGCTCCCCCTGACCGCAACGAGCGTACCATTCGCGCGAACGTCACCGCCGCGAGCCGAACCGCGTAGCGGCTGTGCTCGCGACCGCTGAACACCACCCGTTGCGACATGCGAGCGTTACCGACTGGACGAGTCTGAGGTCGCTCTTAGAACGAAAAGCATCGGAGACAGGTCATGAGAAAAATGTGTTCGGGAACCAGGTATGATTTTTTATAAAATTTGCGTTTTACTGCAGGTCTATGAACAATGATATGACTAATTCAAACGGTGTTTCTTCCATCCTGTATACTATCAAAAACTGAGGAACCCCGTTCGTCCTCTGTTTAATTTCTACTCGTGGGGGATATAGGACCTCTTCTCAAAGACCGGAGGCCTGTATCTCAGTAACATGAACGTTATAGATTATGCTATTCTACAGCTGTGAATTACTAAACATAAGCTAGCCACCTGGTATGTATTGACCCCATAGGTCCGCCCCCCGACAAGTGGCAGGCGCGGCTGCGAAGGACGAGGATGCGCGCGCGGCAGCTGCGGCGCGACGCTCCGAGGTCGCGGTTCGAAGCACCGTCGACATCCACACCTTGGACGTTGAGGAGTAACGTGTGATGGTACTTGGATGACAGGTGGTTGGGATACGCACATATACGGAACGATTTTGGGGCAAACTGAAAGACTTTACGTTGAGGAGACCTCTGTTCCAGAAGTGGGAGCATTATAAGTACGATATAAGTATAACTTGCTGATCCCTATCTAAGGATGCCGGATGCGATGCTTATAAGAGTACGTCGCAGACATGCAGTATGTAGTTTATTTTTGAGGTTAGTGCCTAACCTGATGTCAGTTTTTATGCCACCCATAGGCCTCTGACTTGGCTTTACATGCCATCGAGAAATTTCTCTCAGGCATGCTGGTTTCCTCACGAAGTTTTCCTTTACCGCAAGTGATAATGATACAATACGCACACAAGCGTAACTTTGATGCGATATTGACTAAGTACATCACCGATTCAGTATCCAGAGCAGGAATCTAGTACTACTGGATCATTTTTGGAGCAATGCACACTTCAATTTAAGCCCGTAAAGTTTAAATTGGAATGGATGCCCTTTTGATTACTGATCCAACACAATAACTGCTCTTATGAGTTCGTCAAGGGTATTTTTACACTCGTAAAAACTACTTTTAAAAAGGTGAAGAACATAATCAGCAGCATGTCTTAGAACAGAAAATTCGAAGACATGAGACATCTACCAATCCAAACTGGCTACGGAATAGCGTAGCCGTATATGTGCGTATGTCAACTCCAAGTTTTAGAAAGATCAGAAAATACTACTTACCTCATGGCCAAGTGCGATTAGACCCGTTGTCAAGCATGCTAAAATCACCAGGGCCTCGTAGTATGTTAGCATAGAGTACTTGACGGAAAAAGGACAACTATCTTGGTCGCACCTTTCTTTTCGCAAATTTTAAATAATTTTGAGACTCGTTGGGTAGGTTAAATTTGAAATTTGAATGTGGTGGAGTGTGATTATAAGTTTGGGACGGCGGAAAGGAGGTTTTCAAATTTGAATTTTTTAGAATAGATACAAGATTAATTTCGAAAATGGAAGGTAGGAGTACAAAGGATCCAGAGTAGGGATGTCTTTGTCAATACTAAGAATTTTAAAGATGGAAACTTCGCTAAAACACCACTTAAAACTTTAAATAAAGGTTTAACATCTAAAAACGAAAAATCACAATGTTTATGTTACTTCAAAATAATATTATTATTGGTATTTTTGTTAAGTAAAAAAGTCCAGTTACAGAGATTGTATAAAAAAAAGCTTTTTTTAAATAGTTTATCTATTGACCACAAACTTTGGACAGCACAATAATTGTCTATGCACAAGAAGTTTACATCTCAAACGTCGGTCTTCGATCTTACAAGAAGTTCTCACACACTGTAAAAAACCGACTTTTAAACACGCATAGTAAAACTTTCAATTTTCAAAGGGCAAAGCCCTGAAAGAGGTCACAAATAGTAAATATTAGCACTTCATTGTCTTTGATCGCGAGGAGTAGGTCGCTGTCAGTTTTGACAGCAGAATGCGCGGGAAAAATGTCGTTTAGGTTATACCGGCGGGAAAATGCATTTTCACAATTATTTACGTCGTATTTGATACTAAATTGAGTGACTTTTGCTACGATGGTTCGACGGTGACTGCTCAGGCGCCGTAAGGGTGTAAGCCAAAAAACGATGCCAAATTTCCCAATGACACTACGTAACGATGTGTGATAAGATAACGTAGATAGAGAATGTTATAGATTTGTTAGCGAAAACCCTTATGAGATGGCGATAGTCTAGGACAGTTTAAACAGGTACTATCTAATTTAGTCGGGGAACATTGTCCATAGAAATCGTACTGTCAACTACAGCTCAACAAAAAGTTTGCTGCAAAAAACATGGACGTAATTGACAAATGTTATAAAATTACGCTTGTAATCCCCAAAGGGTGCATCAGAGATGTAGATAAAGTACACAGTACGCACAAGGACCAACCAAGCTAACAAAACCAGTTTATGCGGATCTCGCATTGTTCGGTAAATCCATACATAGCGAGGCCATGTTATACTGGAAATGTATAGCCAAAAAAATTGTGCATGGAGTCCTACCGCGCGGAAGAAGCGAAACTTCCTAATACTACACGCATGCGTTCGTGTGCCACGCATTTACTCTAGTTATTTTATTGAGCATCCAAATGATATTTTGTTGTTTTCTTGTTGTATTATTTTTATTACATAAGTTTATCGAGGTTATTCTACTCATGGAAATTGAGCGAAGGCTGGTCACACCGAAGAGTCGAATGCATGACTGTTCGCACGCCACCTTGCGTACCTAGTGGAACTACGTACTCACAAATCTTGTAATACTGCCATCTCTTAGTGAGTTTTAGAAAATATCCCCCCTCCAAGGTAGCGTTAAACTTGTTGGAAGTAGCATAAGAAGTTTCACTTCAATAACGTCAGTTGAAATTAAGATTATGTTCCATGTAAACGGCCGCAAACCTATTGCCATTCTATGTCTGTGGGTCACATCAACATCTCCCTAGCCTTCTTCCCATCTATGTTGGGGTCGGCTTCCAGTCTAACCGGACGCAGCTGAATACCAGTATTTTAGAAGGAGCGACTGCCCTTATCTGACCTCCACAACCCAGTTAGTACTAGGGTAATAAGATACCCCATAAAATAAATATGATACTGGGTGATAATAAATATGTTATGAGGTTGCTCTCTCAAAAACCCGGACCTTGTTCCCGATGCCGCCGGTGGGCTTATAATTTTGTAAAAATACTTAAAAATGTAAATAACATGTATATAGATGAATGAACGAAATGTAAATATGTTGTATGCAATCATGTGGCTACGCAAGGCATGAGAGGGTGTGATCCGACCTTGTAGACAGATTGGCGGGAACTTTATGGCGCGTAGTCGTAAAGATCGGCCAGTGCTGGGTCACGAGTACACGACATGGCCAGAAAATGTTAAAGCAATGGATGAATGGAATTTTGGTACATTCAATGCAATACGAATGCTAAGGGGAGCTGTGTGGTGTTACGCGAATGGATAACATAAGAAATTACTACATAAGAGGAAGTCTGAAAGTGGCGCCGGTGACTGAAAAGTGTGAGTCGCGTGTGAACAAGGAAACAGGCCACGACTGGCTGAAGATTTATCATTAAAGCAATCAAAAGAATCAGTTACTGGTTACATAAACGAAGCCTCAAAAAATCTAATAAAACCTTGAACTCCTTTAAAGCAATACACGCTTAGCTATAACACTGACGGATAATCAATATAGTACCTATAGATATCTATACTAATATTATAAAGCTGAAGAGTTTCGATTGTTTGGCACTAATCTCAGGAACTACTGGTTCGAATTGAATTCTTTTAGTTTTGGATAGTCCATTTATTAAGGAAGGCTATTCAACATCTCGCTAAGACTAATAGGAGCAGAGCATCAATGAAAATGTTACATAAACAAGGATAATGTGACGCAGACAAAGGTGCGCGGCTCAGCTAGTTTAGAATAAGCCAATAACAATAATCAGTAAATGTATTAAGACTCAAAAATCAGTACTTATAGTTCATTCGTTCAAGAGATGGGCGAACGTCGATTTTAGAGTACATAACATTAAAACATCACGCCTGTAAGCCCCGAAGGGTTAGACAGAGGTGTACCTAACACACATTTTGCCATTTCTGTTTAAGTGCCATGTAATAGGGGGCGAGCCTATTGCCATCAACCGGGCACAAATCCAGACTCCGTGGCTGCTACTGAGAAGTCTCTGGTGGAAAAACCCAATAACACTCAGCCCGACCCGAGAATCACAACCTCATGCTCAGCAGAAGCGATTGCGACCAATACATAGAGTTGCCATTTTTGTTGACAACTGATACGGGACTTATTGGTATTGACTTATTGGCAAATAAATAAAAACTGAAAATAAGGGTAGTAGTAACGGTTTAATATAATAATAAAAAAATCGGTTGTCTGTAAAGTTGGTTTACGGACGATAGTTTAACGTGATAACGTCATAACAAAACATTGATGCGGCGCAAGATTATTATTATATATTATTATTATTACATTTTGGCATTTATTTGACGTTGTCACGTCAAAGTATCAATGAAAAACAACTACAACAACAACAATTCACTCCAATCATCATTAATTATTAGGGGATCGGACTGGGTAAAGAAAACGATATTCTATTTTGTCCGTCAGACAGGTAATACAAAAATATTAGACACGTATTTTTTGTTTTATTATAATATAAAAAAAATACTTAGTTAAAACTCATTAAAGTTGGAGAGTGGGGGCTTACTACGTCACAAGTAGGTATAAAACTTACCTACATGTGACGTCATGCGCCATTTCAACTCAATATATTTCCGTAATTTTATGACCACGTGAAAAAAGAAAAAATACGTGTCCAATACTTTTCAATAAACTACCCGACGGACAAAGAAAAAAAGAATTGGATTATCCCCTATTGAAAGCCAGTTCAATTGCTGTTGAGAAGAACCATTATGAAGAGGTTCCTCTTTCTTCGCCCAGACATTTTGTGTTTTGACATATTCGTAAAATAGTGGCGCATGTCATTTTAAAATTATAATGGCAAATCAGAATTGCTTCAACCGTGTCAATCAATAATCTATTTCTTTCGTCCGTCCATTGGGCTGACAAAAAAGAAAATATTCTCTCATCATTTGCGAATCGCAAATAGTACGTGTATATTGAAATATTGATAAACGGGACAAGTAACATTACGAGATGTGATACTTAATTACGGTGACAGTCCGAGAGTACGGGACGTATTGTAATCCTACCAATACACCATAGCGTAAGTCAAGCGGTTTCTGAACAAAACTCTATGCAATTTCGCCTGTACCATGCAATTACAGAGCCGAGCCATTTCAATTATGACGTCATATCATTACATTATGGATGAGTCAACTGTGTCAAGGATCATAATGCCAAGATCACTGGGTTAGTGGTTCATGGTTTGAAATTGTTAGCAAGAGAGCTATATGGCGAGTTTTAACGGCATCAGCATCCAGCAGAATGTTTTGAGTGTGTTACATTATCATGCGTCATATTTTACCCAGTAAGTATTAATTTTACTTCATATACCTCCATGACCCCCGTACTATTTAATGCATCCATCAGGGGGGTTACTATGACGTCTTAAAACATTATTGTTTCGTTTAGTTCCCTTCAAAATGGTTGAGTTGAATGATGGCTGATACATGCGTCATGTTCGTAAACGGGCGCTGTCAGTTGTGACTGGTCATCTCTTAGCTGCCACGGTTTATTTTAATTAAGTACTTTTATTTTTTTATTATTACTAATTTAATCTTTTACTCTGGACGCTCTTAACTTTCCCATATTTCTACATCGTTCTCACCTATTTGTAATTCTTAACATGAATGATGTAACCAATATTTTGTAACATAATTATTTTGATTTAAAAGAGTGTCCATGGAGTTTCTTGCCCGTTCTTCTCCATAGAGATCTACGCTACGGAATGGGCAACTACAGTACTTTCACAAGTTATTATGCCTTGTGACTGGGACTGTAGCTTCGCGTTTTATTTTGTTTTTTGACTTTCAAAAGTTCCTGTAATGGTTTAATTGAAATAAATGCTTTGACTTTTTTGACTTATTCTAGAGTGGGGAACAGATGGAGCTAGACGACCTGTATAGCTCCGTCTCTTTCCCACTCTGGAATAAGAATGGAACAATAATGTTTTAAGACGTCATGGTACGCCACCACGACAGTATTTTGAATGGGTTGTATTTGAGGCCCATCGTGAGTTTTCACCTCAAAAAATAAAGTCGTTTCCCAGAAATAATGTTTGCGTAGAATTACTTAGTTTGATGTACACACAGATATTTAAAAAAAAAAAAAACTTTTTACATCTATAGATGTACAAAATGGATATATTAATGGCTTCGTGAAGGTTCCGTTTTTGAAAGACTTCGAATTTACATTTCAGCTGCTAGACAGCGTGAATAACGAAATGAATATTACTGCCTTGATAAAAAAAAAAAACGCATAGGCCTTGAAAGTGTTACGCCATAAATATAAGAAAAAATATTCCATGGTTAACAAAGTCGTGCTTCCGACCCGTTATACCAACGTAGCAGATGGATACAGGTCACGAGCACTAATACAAGGTATAAAGGAGGGCCCCTTCACGAAGCCGTCAACCAAGTAACAAACTAAGTAACTCGCAAAACTTATTGCTGGGGAGAGGTTTTTTGAAGTGAAACTTCTTAAGGGACTTCCAACAAGTTTAACGCTACCTTGGAGGGTGAATATTTACTAAAGCTCCTAAGAGATGGCAGTATTACAAGATTTGTGACTACGTAGTTCTACTAAGTACGCAAGATGGCGTGCAGTCATGCATTCGACTCTTCGGTGTGACCAGCCTTCGCTCAATTTCCATGAGTAGAATAACCGCCATAAACTTATGTAATAATCTATATATATAAAAGAAAGTCGTGTTAGTTACTTCACTTATAACTCAAGAACGGCTGAACCGATTTAGCTGAAAATTGGCAGGGAGGTAGTTTAGAGCCAGGAGAAGGACATAGGATACGGTAGGGTAGGGTAGGGTAGGTAGGTAGGATAGGGTAGGTAGGTAGGGTAGGTAGGTAGGGTAGGGTAGGTAGGTAGGGTAGGTTAGGTAGGGTAGGTAGGTAGGGTAGGGTAGGTAGGTAGGGTAGGGTAGGTAGGTAGGTAGGGTAGGTAGGTAGGGTAGGGTAGGTAGGTGGGTAGGGTAGGTAGGTAGGGTAGGGTAGGTAGGTAGGGTAGGGTAGGTAGGTAGGGTAGGGTAGGTAGGTAGGGTAGGGTAGGTAGGTAGGGTAGGGTAGGTAGGTAGGGTAGGTTAGGTAGGGTAGGTAGGTAGGGTAGGGTAGGTAGGTAGGGTAGGGTAGGTAGGTAGGTAGGGTAGGTAGGTAGGGTAGGGTAGGTAGATAGGGTAGGGTAGGTAGGTAGGGTAGGTTAGGTAGGTTAGGTAGGGTAGGTAGGTAGGGTAGGGTAGGTAGGTAGGGTAGGGTAGGTAGGTAGGTAGGGTAGGGTAGGTAGGTGGGTAGGGTAGGTAGGTAGGGTAGGGTAGGTAGGTAGGGTAGGGTAGGTAGGTAGGGTAGGGTAGGGTAGGTAGGTAGGGTAGGGTAGGTAGGTAGGGTAGGTAGGTAGTAAGGGTAGGGTAGGGTAGGGTAGAGTAGGTAGGTAGGGTAGGGTAGAGTAGGTAGGTAGGTAGCGTCGGGTAGGGTAGGTAGGATAGGGTAGGTAGGTCGGATAGGGTAGGTGGGTAGTAAAAAGTGCATTGCAACGCATGCTGGGTACAGCTAGTTATTTAATAAAAATAATACAACAAGAAAACAACAAAATATTATTTAGAAGCTCAATAAAATAACGAGAGTGAATGCATGGCTCTCGAAAGCATGCGTGTAGTATTACGAAGTTTCACTTCTTCCGCGCGGAGGGACTCCAACAAGCACAATTTTTTTTTAAGTGTGTCACCCAACTCACTGGCGAGCGGTCTAAGAAGCAACTAACGCTGTGGCGAGGTAGTGCATCCTTACCTAACCCATTCGTTCCAACGGCCGAGTCACCCACCTGGACATGAGTTGCCATGGCTGACCTGGAAGTCTTTAAATATACTTCGGACCCAGGTTGGTTGCAGCAAGGAAAACCTGCTCAGGTGGAGATTCATTAGTGGTTCTGCCCTGGACTGTAACCCCACAAACAATGCGGCAGTTAATATCGTGTCCTGCTGTTTGTTCATTACAGGAACTGATGGACGTTACAGAGGGCGCCAAACTAGTGACTCAGTTCTGGACCAACACAATTTAGGTTGCCATCGACACGTTAATAAGAAGAAGACGGTAAGGTCTCAATGTAACGCACTCAAAACATTTTGCTGATGTTCTTGTAAAAACGTTGGTACCTCCAATATCTCCATATTTAGAAGGTTCCCAGTTCTGCAATGACGGAGAGAACATGTGGCTTTCGGCTTTGTTAAGATTTTTACAAGCTTTATAATGTTTACGCTTAGCAAAATACTAAAATGTATACCAAATAATCAATCATGAATCAACCTACACACACATCAAGCTAAACATATCCAGTATAACCCGATCTCGTTTCGTATGAGCTTCCCGTACAGCGAGAGATCAGCTTAATTTGGTTATGCATAGCATCATTGGTCGTCGTGTGTTACTATTACTTATTAACTAAAATAACATACCAACACAATCTGCAGCCAGATCACCGGCAAGAAATCCCACTTCACCATCGCATTCCTCAACACCACTAGCACAGCACTCATTGTCACTCGTTCTTACGTCACTCACTGTATGATGTCATCAAAGTTAATTCACCTTCCACTTATAGTACACGGATCTTTTGGCGCGTGGCCGTGATAGGAACTAATGCCGTCGTCGCCATCTTGTTTTTAGGGTCTCTCAAAAAAAAAACTTTTATCCAAATCGGTTCATCAGTTCAGGAACTATGATGCCACAGACCGACACATAGATACCCTCTTCAAACTTATAACACCCTTCTATTTGGTCGGGTTACCCAAGTTTAACATAAACCAGACAGTGAATCTTTAGATTCATCTTAATTTTGATGACCTTGAACTCAGCGTCGCGTCGGCAAAAAACTTGAAACAATTCTTCCAAACATGTTTTTTTACACATTATTCTCACTCTGGCATTGGACTTTGTTTAGATTAGTGTCGTCATATTTCCTACTTAGCATAATTTGGTAAATACATCAACAGTTTATGTCGATTTTATTCATCTTTTTGGACACTTAGATTCTAGTAAAAAAATTGTGTTTTTTCTACTTCAAACATTCACAAACCCGCACTGTTCCCGCGTGGTGGATTAAAGCCCACTCCCTCTCATAGAGAGCAGGCTTGTCTCGCAGCAGTGGGGATGTTATAGCACCAAATTCAAGTCCTAAATTACTGTCCATGATTCCTGTGACAGTCTAATAGGAGTCAAAAATGCACAAAAATCACACCAAGAGAGTCCCGTAATTATTAACCAAATGATTCTCTCACTAACACGAAAATACGATAGTTTATTGTCGACGACGTCTGTCGTTTCCCGCAAAAGGTGTTATACTAAAAATACAATAAAGTTATCATATTACGATTTCAATATTTATCTTTTATATCTTTGTAATCCGCGTCATAAATGCCTATTTTCGCGAACACTAAGTGACTACTAAATATCTTTATACAGGAATCACAGCTCTTGAGCGCTGACCCGAGCGTCGAAAATCAAATAGTGTGTCTTCAAACATTAATGAAAACTGACAAAATTATATACTTTAGTATAACCGTTTGCACAGATTGTATGAATGTAATCGTGACGAAAAATGCTGTGATTTTGAGAGGAAGGCTAATAAGATAAGAACCGTTTTTTTAACCGACTTCTAAAAAAGGAGGAGGTTCTCAATTCGGATGTTTGTATATATATTTTTTTTTTTTTATGTTTGTTCGCGCATTACTCCGTCGCTTGCCAACCGATTTGGAAAATTCTTTTTTTGTTGGAAAGGGTCCCATAGTCACCAAGTCGGGATCTGATGATGGAATCTTGGCGAAATCGAGGGAACTCTTCAAATTTTCTAGGAAAACGTACATTGATTTTGGTATTTTCTACAACAAGTGAAGCATTTGCGTCCAATAAGAACCATTCTACCATCAGATCTGATGATGAATCCAAGAGACCGGCTTCGGAACTCCATAACAAGGCAATGAATCTTAGCTGTGTTTGGGCTTGTTGGAATTGTAACTGTATGCATCCATTGTCCAATTTGCGTGATTCTTCTTTAATTTGATGTGGAATACCTGCCATTTGGTCCCATAAAAAAATAATATAAGTTTGGCCATATAGTTTTCAGTTTATTAAAATTTTTGTTTTATGTAAATTTTTCACGTATGACCGATTTCTCCGTGATTACTGGACCGATTTAGATGATTTTTCATTCATTTGGTAGAGAAGCTTGCCCGGTGGAGCCATATGAATTTAATTATCTTTGCTTAGGTACTTTTTGAGTCATCCTCTTTATTATGCATTTTGTCCTTTGTCGTATGTATGGACGATGTGCTGGTGTCTAGTTACAATGTAAAAATTATACTTGACTAGGATTAAAGTGAGATAACACAACTGAAAAGGCTAAAATAAAAACTTTTTTACAAAAAAAAAAACCGACTTCCATAAAACACTAAAAAGTGGCAAATAAGTAAATGAAACAAACAAGTCACCGACTGCCGAAACTAAAATTATTTGCCACTTTTTAGTGTTTTATGGAAGTCGGTTTTTTTTTTTGTAAAAAAGTTTTTTTGAGAAAAAGTTTGACACTTATCCAGCTTGGGTCTAAAAAAGAACCGTACGTGCTGTTATTATTTAAAATTCAATTCAAAATCGCCCAAAACGCTTGAAAAATAAAGACGTCCGTCGATAATCAGACAGCTAGTAACAATATATTTTCTTTTAAAGTTTACGATGCTACGGAGAGCCAGCGTGGGTGTTTAGACGATCATCGTGCACAGATGATCGCGGCCCCATTTCGGGAGCATGATTAAGACAAGAATTCCTTTAATCATCTTCCACATTTGTCCAACTGGGATCGTCCCCGTTTTACAAGATGCAGATTTATAACTATGACAGGAATAGGGGACCGGACTGGGTAAAGAAAACGACATTCTATTTTGTCCGTCAGACAGGTAATACAAAAATATTAGACACGTATTTTTTGTTTTATCAAAATATCAAAAAATTACTTAGTTAAAACTCATTAAAGTTGGAGAGTGGGGGCTTACTACGGTACAAGTAGGTATAAAACTTACCTACATATGACGTCATGCGCCATTTCAACTCAATATATCTCTGTAATTTTATGACCACGTGAAAAAAGAAAAAATACGTGTCCAATACTTTTCAATAAACTATCCGAAGGACAAAGAAAAAAAAATTGGATTATCCCCTATTACGGAAAAGACACTAAATATAAGTGTCTCGGTTCTGGGCCGACACAATTTTGATTGCACTCGACACGCTAAGAAGAAGTCACTTTTGGAATGAGTTTTGAGGAAAAAGCAAGATTTGCGCCTGCTTTGTTTTTGAGAAGTTTCTATAAAATTATGTAGGTTGAAGCTTATAGATGGCAAACAATACCGTCTACTTAATAGAAAGCGGTCACCATCGCCTATGAACTGAAAATGTCTTCTGTGCCCCATAATCATTTTTCTGTCCTTTCTTCAATTCATTTGTGTCCGGCGCAGCATGTCTTCTTCTTCCATACTCCTCTGTTACTCGTTATCTCATCAGACACCTCCTTTCCTAGCAATATCATCCTTCACACAGTTCATTCATCGTTTCTTTGGTCTTCCTCTACTCTTATACCCATCCACATTCATACTCAAAACTTTCCTCACGACATTCTTATTAGCTGTGCCAATAAACTGGTCTTATGAGGTTTATTAACCACGCTTGGTGGCAGAAATCCTACTTCCTACTAATATTGAATATGCGAAAGTTTGTGAGGATGTATGGATGCTTGTTACTCTTTCACTCAAAAACTACAGAATGGATCCGAATGAAATTTTGTCACAGGACTAGATATTAGTCTGGAATAGCATATATGATACTTTTTATTTTATATCTAGGGAAAATTACTGAACAAAACGCGGGCCAAACCGATGGCTAAAATTAATTTTAAGGCAAGACCTAAGCAGAATTTCTCATTTCTGGAAAAATACAAATCTGCCATTCAAATTAACAGATGCATCAACAACATAACATACACAGGTCATAGACTACTAACAGATCGCATGTTAATGCGTTCTCCATGACAGTGTCGATGACGTGTGCTTACGTCAGCTGCCGGTCCAAGGTCAGCTCACCGCGTTTGACGTCACTATATACACATCGATGGATATCACCTGGAGCTTGAAACTTGTCTGTTTAAGGTGGTGTGGTGAGGTGATTTTTTTGGATGGTCACGTGCGTTTGGACAAAATGGACATTTATACAAATAAATAAAATTAAAGTGCCTGTTTGTGACTTCAAAATAACTCCTCTGTACTGAATGCATAGTCATGAAAGCCTTTCGGTCTTTCTGTTTCTTCCGGCTAACATCGGAAAATTCTGGACCGATTTGGACGGGACTTTTACTGGCAAACAGCTGATGCTATAAGGAGTAACTTAGACTATTTTAATTTTGGAAAAAAAAAACATTTGAAATTGATAACAAAATCCGATTCAAATAAGGAAGTTACATTTATATAATTATTCACGCAGATGAAGGTCGCGAGCAACAGCCACTAGATGAAATAGACATTAGGAAACAGAAATCATATTTCTTCCTAAATAATTCATCACAATTTTATTAAGATAACAGACAACGCCCAACTTTGAACTCTGTTTCAAATTCGGAAGACATTTTCCTTGCGAGGTACAGACGAAAACTGTAACTGTAAGTAGATTTTCTTTTAATAAGTATTAATAACCGAGAAAAAAAAATACAGGGGCGTCAATCATGAAGTGCTGGATTTGTGGCAACAGTTTCCGTTTTCGATGATTGCACCCGTGCATATGTGCCCCAGCTTAGAAACAGTTTAATAAACTTCAAGCTTTAATGGGTCAAAATTGGTGGATTTATGTTTGCGTGCAGACTTGTGATTGACACTAGCATCTAAATAAGTCGATAGATAAGCGTAAAGTGAACGCAGCCTGCATCTAACTTCCCAGGAATTCCCCGGTTCTAAAAGCGGAAAAAAACCTGGATGAGTTTGTTACAGGACCGTGGAGACTGGCACATGAAAAGAGATGCCTATTCCCAGCAGTGGGAGACTTCAGGTTATGGATGATGAAGATGAAAAGCGATTGAAATAGATTCATAAGATGAGAAAATCTGTTATCACAAGCCCAAAATAGCAACATCCAATCAAACAAACTGTCACGAGATTTGACAAAAGATAGCATTGAAAAACCGAGACTAAGAAAAATGCAGCGGAGATTTCAAGGTCAGTTGTTATATTTGCTATTACGAAAACTACAGTGGTTGCAACTTGCAAATGATAATCATCATTCTTCTGCCCTATCCCAATACCCCATACTTCTCTATTACTTGTCATCTCATCAGTCACCTCCTCTCTTGCCATATCATCCTTCACACAGTCCATCCATCGTTTCTTTGGTCTCCCTCTACTCTTATACGAAGACACATTCATACTCAAAACTATCCTCACTTCATTTTCCTCATTCCTCCCCATCACAAACCCTTGATTGTCTGTGTTTATTGGTGTGAGCTGGTGCAAGCATTTTCAATTTACCTGAATAAATAGCTAAACTAATAAGTGGTTGCATAGGAAGAGACGAGAACCCGGACAGGGGATCATCTTCAGGGCGGGCTGAGAACCCAAATGATCTAGTTATCTAGCCAGTAGGTGCAAACATTTACGATCTAATTCTTAAAATATTTAGTTTTCCCATTGTAATAATAATAAGGCATGGTTTGAAGTACCAAAACCCAAGTCGTAGGTGTAGGTACCGCCAATAGCACTAATCTAGCTTAAATATAACTAGATTTGCATTGTAAAACGTGGATTTTATAGAACACCGCAAGAAATAACGATCTTGGGCACAATGCCATATTTTCTATGTCGTAGACAAGCCAGCATGGACCATTGTGTATACGGCACGGCACGATGTTGGTAGACCGAATGTGAAGCGAGGGTTCTAGGTGTAACACTTCTTAAAACAAATCTATTCTTATAACTACGTAAAAATCGTTATTATTCTAAGAAATCGCCATTTTTCCGTGCAATTCCGCTTTCAAGACATTAAAAAACCAAACAACCAACTCCTCTTACCGGATAAAACGGAGAAATCACATTTAACATTTAAAATATATCACAATTACAAAGAAAAATATAGATTGCAAAAAATTATTGTATCGAAAATCTTAAATGACATATATGTTAGAATTGACAGATTTTCAGGCCTTTCGAACGCTCCGTCAAAAATAACAAACGGCCAGTTTCGGACCATAGACTCGAAAAAAGTTTCGAACACAAAAGAGGTTAAGTACGGAAACGTCAAAATTTTAGCGCGCTTTTTTACAAGATGGCGTCGGACACGTGGTGGTTTAAAAAGTGCGGCAGTCGTCTGCCGAGTCTTATTTCCCGCGTTATTTTATTTCTAGACGTTACATTTCGCGCAATTTATTTTTAGCCACGAATTTCTATCGGAAAGGGGACGCCAGGTCGTTCACTAGATATTGTCGCTTGCTTATATTGATGCGAAATGTTTTCTGGCAGTGGGCAATACATTTGTGGTTTTAGATATTTGGGTGTAGATATTTGTGAATGCAAGCATTTTTTCACACTTGGCCTGCGTGGATCACTGAGAAATGGCTTGTGTGGATGATCAGATATATGAAGTGGAAGAGACGAAAGGAGAATGTAAGGATTATTATTAGGCGTTCTGTAGTTTCTGCCCCCATGGGAAAAAGGCGTGAGTTTATATATGTAGTCTGTAACTTCAGGTTCTATTTTAATCAACCTATATCTAAGTCATATCTCATCATCATCTGTCTAGCTTTTGCCAACTATGTTCGAGTCGGCTTTCGGTCCAACTGGATAAATGACAGTGGACTTTATCTCCTTTACAATAAGATAGCTGTTGAGTTGCGGTTACTGGCAAGTCTGTCAAGATTATTGCGATCTTTATTCTAAACACAATAAGGTTGATGCTGTCAGATTAAAATAACAGTTAAAAGGAATATACGAGAAGGACATGCAGGGATATGGTTTTTGTCGAACCCAATACAAAATCTGCCTCGATTTGTGACGTATCTCGCGACTAGACTGAGATGACATTATAAACGTCAGAGCTAGTCGATATTTTTAGTATATCGAAGTTCAATGATTTGGCACAAAGAATGTGCGATTTACGAACACAATTATTGCATTAGCTAACTGTACTAAATCTTGATGAGAATTCTGAACGATTTTTTTTGTGGCAAACTGCCTTGTTAGTTAAGTGGTCTCAAGAGCGACTGCTTAGCGTTAAGTCCAGGGTCCGATTCCCGGGTCTTTGGGCTTTTCCATCAGGAATTTCTCAGTAGCAGCCTCGGAGTCGTGATTTGTGCCCGGTTGGAGGCAATAGTCTCGACACCTATTACATGGGAATTAAACATAACTGCCGAACTGTGAGTGTACTACTAGTACTAGGTAAACCTCTTCCTAATACTTCAGGGATTACAGGTGCGATGTTACATTATGCCAATCTGGCGTCTTTCAGACATCAGTTTAGAGAATTTGACAGCAACCATACTGGACTGAATCTATACTATAATATATATAATATTATAAAAATGAAGAGTTTGTTTGTGTGTTTGCTTGAACGCGCTAATCTCAAGAACTATTGATCCGATTTGAAAAATTCTTTCACTTCTAGATAGCCCATTGATCGAGGAAGGCTATAGGCTATACAGGGTGTAACGGAAAGGGTATATACATCCTTAAGGGTGTGCTACAGACCATCAAACTGAACATGTTTCTCAACATAAAAAAATTTTTGCAGCAAAAAAAAAAATCTGCTGCCTATACATTTGGGTCGAATAGATATTGTAATTTTCTATGGGGCAGCAGATATTTTTTTTGCTGAAAAACATGTTTTATGATGAGAAACATGTTCAGTTTGATGGTCTGTAGCACACCCTTAAGGATGTATATACCCTTTCCGTTACACCCTGTATATCATCACTATATGACCAATAGGATCGGAGAGCAATGAAAAATGTTGTGAAAACGAGGAAAATGTGACGCAGACGAAGTTGCGCGGGACAGGTAGTACTCGTAGTATATACTAAGGAGGGTTTTAGAAGACAAATCTAGAAGTGAAAATATCCGTCTCCCACATGTTCAGAACCTTGCTAGTTTAGGTCGTCTTTCGTTAAGAATCGGGGTTCCCCAATATGAGAATCTCGTGGCTACATAACAGCCGGATAAATCTTCAGGTTGAACCGCGCTTGTCTAGGTTGTTCTGTGGATGGGCATCCAATTATTACATACCGAGCTTCCTCCGTGCCTAAGCACGTTAAGGTCCCGCTGCCATTTGTAGAGCTTTGAAAGTCGTTACAGGTAGTCAGTGGCCCGAAAGTCTGACAACCAGTCTTTCTAAAGGGTACCGTATTACCCAGTGCTATCTAGGTTGTGGAGGTCAGATAGGCAGTCGCTCCATGTAAAATACTGGTATTCAGCTCCATCCGGTTAGACTAGAAGCCACCCAGAACATAGTTAGGAGAAGACAGAGCAGATGATGATGGTGGTATTGTTTAAGATTACCTGCACAAGGTTCGAGGCAAAAAAAAAAGAATTCAATTAATTTCTAGAAAAGAAAAGTTCATCTCCCTACAGGTGTTAATACGTCGGCAGTTCATTGGCATTTGTATTGAGGTCATGTATTTGAGAGCGTCACTACGCGCGGCGATGTATGTATGTGTGAGTTTTTAAATGGAGTCTATCTGCTTGGGTTTATGACTTCCTGGTACACGCTAGCGGTACGGGGATGAGCGGACAGGTAGCGAGATGGGTGACATTTTAAAGCCAAGCCCTTGTCAAACTCAATATTGCACAGTTGAGCCTGCAGCTCTCGGTGCAGAACAGAGGGTGGAAAATAAAGCGCAATTATTTAGGTGTAGCTAATGTAAGTCAAATGGGTATTAGTTCTTTTCGTAAATGCATAATATTGTTGGCAATCAAATCATGGACACATTGGACACCCATAATTTCAAATATAAAACAAATCTTATCTAGGTACTGAGTGAATTTTGGGCTAGAATTTTTGCATTAGTCCAGTATTTGAAGTCCTTACGAACGTAAATCGGCCCTTGTAGACAAAAGGCCTCTACCCTACAGACAACGTTACCGACGGTAAATTCCACATTTGCATACTTTTCAAAGACTTTTCATCAAAGTTGACAACTTTACAGAAGTCCCTAATATGTACAGTTTCGCGAGTACTTTTTTACACACACAAATCCATAGATAAACCTTAATTTAACAAAAACGCAGGATTAGAACCAACAACCTTGGAAGGCTCCGCCATTCAACTGTTTTATGTTCTTCAACGCACGCAACAGTTTAATAAATATTTAGTTCGATTATCTCTTTTTTTTACGGATGGGAAATCATAAAATGATCCCTTCGGCTCTGGGCGGAGCGGAAGGGAGTGTCAGATTTGTACTGAATAAAACCCATCCATGTTCCTTCTTAGCCCTTTGTGTTCCAGGGCCGCGGTATCTCTTTCGAACAGTCCCGCAGCCCTGGCAGGCATCAGCCCTCTGGGACCCCTTCCAATTTGCTGACATCTCCTGAAGGCGCGCGTGGAACACAACGCACCGTCGACACGGCCTGTCAAGACTGTCATGACATGACATAAGGTGGACGGACGGACTTCGATTATCCCTGACATAGGTATGGATGTAATTTAAATTAGTATCTACGTAATGGTAGAATATTTTTATACTACTTTAACGCCTGTAATTGACGTTACATCTGTATCAATATTATACAGGGTGTAAGAGACAGCTCTCGGCAAACTGACAGGGTGCATTCAGTTCCTTTTGTGAATCATATTATTCCACTGGAATTTTTCTCAGAGATTTTTTTAAATAGTTTTTTCGTCATTATTGTCCTCGAGTTAGTGATATGATTTACTGTAAATTACATAGGATTTAGAGACCAACGTTCAGTTTAGACGGTGAATATAACTATGCCAAACTGATTTAAGTAGGAGTCAAAAATGTCCTCCCAACCTACAAATTTTTCCCGAGGAGAAACTTCTAAATCAAGTTAAATAATCAAAAAAATACGACCCCAAAATTGTAGACGAAAAACCTAGTACAACAAAAAACCAGACGTCTTCTATGGTAGCTGAAAAGGACACAAAGAAATCTAAAAACTAACACACACTAATTTTAAAAATAAATTTGACGAAAACAAAACAAAAACTCGTGCATAAAAGAGCCAATATAAATGAGGTGCTGAGTTTCATGGTTGCTTCGATTTTGGCGGCAAAATATTTTATAATAATCTCGGGAAGTAACAGCGAGCAACAGATTGCGGTTTTGATAAAAAATAATGACATCCTTTTATAGTTACGGATTCATGTGCATATTGTATAATTATCACATGCTTCGGTGAAGGATAACATCGTGAGGAAGCCAGCATGCCTGAGAGATATTTCTCGACGGCATGTGAACTCAAGTCAGAGGCCCATGGGCGAAATAAATACTCCGACATTAGGTTAGGCAAAGAAGTTAAATATTATTAGAAATACGAACAAAAAAGAGACCACCGTTTTAACATAATATTTGATTTGAAATGAAGGTAGTGGAGGTAAGGTAAACGGTACTAATAAGAGTTGTTCCTCCCAATATAACGTATAGGTGATCGTTGAAATAACAAACACTCAGACTATTTCCAGGCTGTTACTGATACTGAAGATAGTAGGGAACATAAGAAAGATTTAAAGTCTAGTTCGGGAACCAATACCTTGTTTTATCTTATCTTTTCAAAGTCAGTCAATCCTTTGTAAATAACTTCCCAAGAATTCAGCAAAAACTCCAAGATTTTACACAAAAATTTAACAACCACCATCGAAGCAACCTCGAAAGCTTTTACAAAACAAAATGAAAACTTACCCCTTTTATTTCTTCTAAATCTTTCGCATCTAAGACTCTTCGTCTTGCAGATGGAGTTTCAGGACTCAGATCTTCTGTAGGCTCACTGATCGTGCTTTCAGTACTAGTCTCCATTGACTTAACATCTTCTAAATGATTCGTCCCTTCTTCACTCTTCTCTGTTCTCTTTTTCAGATAATTCTCATGTTCAAAAGTTTTATTTTCAAAACCTGTACCGCTAGGAGATTCTATATCATTATCCAGAAGTATTCTTTCATCTTCTGAGTCTATATATTTCAAGTTGGCTTTAGATTTTCTAGGTTCAGATTTAATATCATTTTTAGTAGCTTCTTCTGTAATTGTATGATTGTTTTCTATCTGTTTTTTCGGCGTTGTCCCTGAAGAGACAGGCTGTGAAATCTGAATGTAGGAGGCAAAGTTAGAAGTATGTTTTGGCGCTTTCGTTTGCTTCTCTATATCACTTTTAATATCTTTGATTTTATTTCCATCAGAATTAAGTTTCTTGTAATCTATGTCGCCGTTTTCGACGTGGATGACTGTGGATTTTTCTAGGATCTTCCCTATAGGATTGTTTGGGTCTAACTGGCTTTTAATGCTGGCTAGACGATCGGAAGGCAGTTTTGAAGTTAAAGATGTGGACATGGAACTATTTCTATCATGTAAAGGTTTCGCTATGCAGACTGGCTCGGAAATCGTCTTACTTAGTGATAGGTCTGAGTTGGAGTTTGATCGGGAGCTAGACGATCCTACTTCCCATCTCAAGCCATTTTTTTCGTAGGGCAAATGAACTGGTACTGGTTTCTCGTCCTTAGGGACGATTTTCGTATATCCTACTGTACCGTTCTCGCAATCTTTGAGTTGGTTCAGATACTGCTCAGTGTACCGCGAGTCGTTGGCTGGTAGCTTGGTTACCGTCATTTTTTGGTCGAATCTCTTTCTTATCTCCGAAACAGAAGGAACTTCGTTTCCGTTGGTATCTTTGACGCCGTTTAGCATCCCCCTCTTGTATCCCGGCGAGGTTTCCTTATACGATCTTCGTTCCGGTCTCTGGTTTTCAAAGTATAAGCTTATCAAAGTTTATGTTTATTTTTGTTCGTGTGACGAAAAAATGCGACATGTGATCAGTGTGTGTTAGTCCGACATTAGAATCATGCTTTGCTGTGTAATACCTGGTGTATCATTCATGGTACTAGCTTGATTTTTGAGTACTAGGATGTCATAAGATAGCAGGATGTAGCATCAATGTTACACGTGAATGGTATTACAAGCAAATATCGCATCTATGTTACTACGGTGACACGTTTTGAAAGGTTATTTTTTCTTGAAAACTTTTTGCGATTAGGGCCTTTCAAATCGGTGCAAGTACTACGTATTTTGGAAGCTGTCAATTGAATATATGGCTCTTTATTTAGTGCGATGTTAAGAACGTACACACACACTCACACACGCACACATTATGGTTGCGTGCCTGCGAAATTTTTCTGACATAAAAAATAACCAGTTGTTTCTGGTTTTTTTTGGTAATTTTGAATACAAGAATATAGCTGATGATGATGATGGTGGTCTTCGGAGCATTTCGTTTAAATGGGCCGAAGTGATGTGTTGAAAAGATGATGATTGATAAATGTAGATAAATGTTGAGTCACAAAGGATTTTTGAGAATGAACAAAAAGATCATATTTTTTTTAACACAAATGATTCGAAGGATGACGGTTTATTAATTTTACTGAAAAACTATCTGTGCATTAGCTAATGCGGTTTTTTTTTAATTCAATTTCTTTTACCTATCTTACCTATAAGAAAAAAAAAACAAAAACAATGAAAAAAGGAAAGCCAATCATGTAACTAGAAGGCTTATGATATAAAAACTTTTTGCTGTCATCGTGACAACTGACAGTGACAGAACACCACACAAACATAAATACTCTGTATAGTGGGAGCGTGACAACATAATGTATCTGTCTCTTTTAAACTTAAGAGTAAGGTATGTAAGAATAGAGTTGATATTACAGCCTGGAAAAATGATTTATTTTGAAAGTAGTTGTGTTAAACATGCCCATGTAATAGGGTGCGCGCTTAATGGCATCAACCGAGAAAAATTACAGAGAAGATGTATAAGTTGAATTTACTTATTTATACTAAAGTTTACTAGAATTTCGTTACTTCACTCACAAGAATCAATAACTTCTGAGCACCACAATGACATAAATATTCCTAAAAACTTTTCATGATCAGAAATTCGTTTCTACTGTTATTTCAAAGTATTAACACATTTTTCAAGGCAACATCATTTTTGTAGAAGAAGAATCATATAGCTTTTGTAAATAACAAGTACTAGCCTATATCATCGTCTGTCTTTTCCAATCTATGTTTAGAGTCGGCTTCTAGTCTAACTGGATGGAGCGACTGCCTATCTGACCTCCACAATCCTGTTACTAGGTAACTTTGTGGAGCAATGCAATTGTTGTGCAGGGATTTTTATATTATTTTTTTAAACATTTACTCACACTAAGAAGTTCTTCTGTGTCATGTACTATCGCGGACACTTCCGCCTGACCACCACTAGATTAATTTTTGCTTGCACTTAATAAATGCAAGCGCTCTCTAGCCCCGCCCCTTGACCGTGAGTGACGAAAAGTTTATTAGTTTTATTAACTTACTAAAATAAACAAAGATATTCAAAAAATATTGGGTATAGTAATTGCGATAGCGCTTTCCTAATAGGCGAAAAGTTTAAGGGAGCGTGGCTTGCCGCCGCCGCAGAATTTAAGCGAAAAAAATTTTAAATGGTCAGGCGGCAATGGCTGCGATAGTACATGCGTTTACAAACATTTAAACTCAAATACACAAACCGCCAGACCCGAAACAACTATCTGTAGGACTTACAAATATTTGTTCTGTGCGGGGATCGAACCCGCGACACGCAGCGCAGCAGTTAATAGCTTATCCACTGCGCTAACCGTGTGTTGTGTAGTGCAATTTCAATTGTCATAGGACGCTACAGAGGGCGCCATCATAGTGGCTCAGTTCTGGGCCGACACAATTTAGACTATCATCGACACTAAGAAGTATTGGGATTTCTAATAAAACAGAAATTTCAGTTGCAATGGATTTTAAACCTAGTCATGTATTACATTAAATTTATGTTACCAAAATGGGACTGTTTAATAAATATTCTGAAATTATTAGAAAAAATCATGAAAAAATAAAGAATTGTCACACCCCCACGCTAAAGACAGTTTCAGTTAAATGTGTTTTGTGTAGTGTATGGTATTTGTAGTCTTTTATGTATTGTGTAGTTTCTTTTTAACGTTTTTTCCTTAATTTACCTTTTCCTATGAAGTTTTTGACAATTTTGGCTAGAAAGTTTTAGACGTGCTTGTAACTTTTTTTTTACCTATATTTTTGTGTACTTTCTTGAAAATATCTGTAATTCTATTATTGCACTGTTTTACGTTGTTTTTTTTGCAAACATTTTATACAGTAATTTATACTTAGTTTAAACAAAATAAAACACAAATTGTTTTATCCCCATTAGGCTTTTAACAATTATTACTTGTTGACGTACATTTTACCCGACTGCAGCGAGCCCAAAAGAAGGGTGAATGCTTTTAATTGGTACGTTTTTTATTTATAATTATTCAACTTGATGTAACCTTGCTGCATATTTAGTATGATTTGTATTAAAGAATTCGTGACTCGTTCTCAAACTTTTTAGGTCAAGGCGAAACTTATAATTAGAATCAAGTGTTTGAGCGTTTTTATTCATTTTTTATTATTAGTCATTTATGAAGAGACTTCAGCCAATCAAATCAGATTTCTAGCATTCCCAGACAATACTACATAAAAAGGTGTTTTATTTTTGTTTTTATAATTTTAAATGCATTTTATGTTTCCTAAAAATAGGTTTCAGTACTTAATCTAAACATTTTTCTTATTTAAGAGAATTTTATGTAGGTATTCATCTCATTTTTTATTTGTACGGATTTTGGCCGTCCCTAATCCGTTTTAGAAACGTACCTACCTATAACTTTTATCAACAATAAATCATCAGAATACGTTCAAAAACAAAATTTAAAAACCAAATCTACTACAGAGTAAAATTTCGCAGACACTCAATATAAACTAAAAAAAAAGAAATATAATACATAGAATAGAAAAAAAAAACAATAAAAATTACCTCTGAAATTGTGGCCGCTGAGTTCCTTGCCTTCCTTGCAAGCCTTGACGGATCAGCCGCTGGTGGTCTTCCAATATCGTTGGATATGGATTTAGACCTTGAAATCTCCCCATAATTCTGATTCTGCTGCTGCTGGATTCTCTGCGTTAAAGGAATATAATTCGCTGGTGAATATTTATTGTACCATTCCGCATGGGACATGGCCAAATCTGCAGACGTTAACATTGGTCTCCGAGCCCTCGGTAATGGATCACTTGTAGTCTTACTGCTCTCACTTCGCGTTGTAGATATGTCTCTAGACCTGGATTCACTTCTATCAGACCTATATCTACTGCTAGAGACCCCACTGTCCGAATCAGCAATGCTCGGTGCTCTTGAAGACCGCTGTCTATCAACAATGGTTTTTCTATCTCTATTGCCATCAATATCTGAGAATCGAGACCGGTACTCTGACCGTTCATAACTGCGTAGGGTATCATAGTTCCCACTTGTGGACCTGTAGTAAGGTTTCTCAACAGTAGATGATGTTAAGGTAGACCTGTAAGACCCTGATAGGGTCGATGAAGTGGAGTTGTACCTCGATGGTGATACAACAGGCATTTTGAAGGTTTTTCTTCGAGCTTCCCCCTAGTGTGTTTAACACATATCCTTAGTATACGCTGTGCTTAAGCTATCCTAGTCTAAGTTAACTTTAATTCTGGACGGCGGACGTTTTCTTTGCATTGTTTTTATTTAATTTTTCTTTGTAGGATTTCTTTGTAGGATTTGGTTTGGGTTTGTTTTCTGGAACAAAAGAGAAATAGCGATTAGAAACTATTTTTTTAAAAAGCAAGAGAAAGGTATTATTATTGAATTAGGTGGTGGCTGTACTGTCTGCTGACACACAGCTTTGGGAGAAAAGCATGAGTTTATGTACATATGCATCATCATCATCTGTCTAGTCTGCCCACTACTAACTGCATCCGGTTAAGACTGAAAGCCAACCCCAACAAAGTTCGGAAAAACTAGGCAGATGATGACTAGATTTTAATGGTGCCTATAGAATAGTGGGCGAGCCTATTGCCATCAATTAGGCACAAGACCAAACTCCATGGCTGCTACTGAGATATTCTTGATGGAAAAACCCAATTACAATTTGCTCGACACGGGAATCGACCCCAAGACCTCATGCTCAGCAGTCGCGATTGCGACCACTATACTAACGTGGCAGTCAAATGTTATTATGAAACTCAAGCTTAACGGAAATGTTGGAGTACACTTTACATGTCTCTGCCAACCTCCTCCAGGACTAGAGTCATCATGTTTTAACCTTTGTTGTTTTAGTCAATATTTCTACAAAATCGAGTCATTATTCATAGATGAATGGTAAGCAAAGCTAGAATACAATACGGCTGAAGTTGCCAAGAAACAGTCATTAACTCTTGCCTTGAAGATTTGTAGTTAATATTATTATTGAGAAACATTATTTAGGGCGTATTTTATAAGCATTATGTGGCTAAGAAAAGCGAGCCAAGTGGACTGCCCCTTGTTAAATAAATAGGAGTAAAACTAATCTCTTCAAAGTTAAGAGTGAAAAGGCGTCTTTTGGGTATGCTCGTTCCATTGTAGATTCACACCAATATTCTAAGAACCTTCCTAAATCCATTTTTGAACTAGTCGACCGTTGTTGCCATGACAACAGTTGAAAACATCCACCAAATCGTACTCCTAGAATTTCTTGGCCGTAAATCTTCGAATAAGGGGTTTCACAAAGATAGGTAGCTGGAGGAGGTACCTCCTCTAGCTGCCTTTCTTTGTGAAACCCCTAGTTGCATCCTGCGTCAATCAATGCTAAAGATGTCATATGTCACTTTAATCAATGTTAAAGATTTATATAATAAATAATTAATAGTTTTCTGGTACTTCAAATTTGTCAGATGAAAAGTAGACGTTTATGTCAATTTATAAACAAACAGGGCGGAATATAGGCGTGGTTAGTCTGACTTAAGTTCATTTTCATCAGAATATCAGTGTTTGTCTCTGTCATCTCTGACCTAGACTAGAGTTAATTAAGAGCAAACCCATCATAAATAAAAAAAAAGTTGGTCGAACCACGCACGACGTCGAATCAAGCTATTTGGCAAATTTTTGGTTTCAGGGCCTGTCTTTTGTTATGACAATGTAGCGGCATAAGAAAAAG
The DNA here is from genome assembly GCA_963082945.1 of Cerastis leucographa. Classification (NCBI taxonomy): domain Eukaryota; kingdom Metazoa; phylum Arthropoda; class Insecta; order Lepidoptera; family Noctuidae; genus Cerastis; species Cerastis leucographa. The sequence continues at coordinate 10,965,175 of OY720374.1, read as the reverse complement.
TACTACAGCAACAAAATAACAAAAAGTAATACAGCGCCATCTATCACACGAATGAAGAACTATGATATTCGCGAATTAAGTGCATATAGAAAAACCCGAAAACACCTCTCGGGCATCGGTCAGAGGATCCTTCTTTTTAATGGGGGATTCATCATCATCACCAGCCTTTAATATTCCCACTGCTGGGACACAGGCCTCCTCACTATGAGAGGGAGTGGGCTGTAATCCACCACGCGGACCCAGTGCGGTTTGGTAGATGTCACATGTCTTCGAATTTTTAGTTCTAGGACATGCCGGTTTCCGCACGATGTTTTCCTTCACCGTTTCTGAGAGCAGCGGTGAGGAAATAAATTACACAAAGTAATGCGCCTGCCTGGGTTCGAACCCACGGCTTACTGCTCGTAAGTCGGGGCTGCCACGACTGGGCCACCGCTGCTCTATAGGGGATGAAGAACTTTATATCCTATTCTTCATACTCTTATACTATAGTGCCTACTAGGGTTCAAACTCACAACCTGCTACTCGTAAGTTGTAGTCTGTTACCATTGGGCAACGATAAAGATCTAATTTAAAGGTCTTACAAGTGCACTGTGAGTTTTAACTAACAACATAACAAAAAGTTGTAAAAACGCCATATCAAAGAATCTGATGAAAGATGACATGACAAGAAAGGAGGTGTCTGATGAGATGACAAGTTTTAGAGAAGTATGGAAGAAAAAAGCGTGCTACGCCGACCCCAAATGGATTGAAATAAGAGCAAGAGAATAATGATGATATGGTTAAAAGGTATTACCACTTACAGCGCAGCCTCAGTAATTGTGCCTCTAAAATATGAAGACAATTTCACAATTCGGAAGGAATTTTAACACAGTACTATCAAGTTTGTTGAAAAAATTAATAATGGTTATACTGGTTGCCATGACAACCATTAGGTTCTCTTTATCAATTCTTTGTTAACCCTAGATTCATAAACATTCGTCTCACAGACCGCGCGAAACGTAAAAATGAATATAATTTTTTAAGTGAAAGAGATAACAAGCTGACCTCTCAAGTACCTTCCTAAGTCATACGACCATTAGTGTCGCGAGTGCATTTTACTCGCAGTGACGTGTCCTTGAGAAGTTAGAGAGTTTTATTCGTCTGAGGGACGAATGATTATGAATAGATACACGATTGACCGAGTATCTTATAAGCCTAAAAATAACAAAAACGTTCCCTTGCTTTCTACCACTTATGGCAATGGTACTATTGCACCTTCTGGTAAACCAGACATCATTGAGTTCTACAACTCGACTAAAGGCGCAGAGGATACCTTCGATCAAATGTGTAGTGGTATGTCTTGTCGCAGAAAGACGCAAAGATGGCCACTGAGCTTCTTCTATGGTATGCTCAATATGGCAATTATAAATTCCTATGTTGTTTACGTACATAACCTTGTAAAACAAGGTAAAAAACCAGCCAGCAGGAGATGTTTCACGAAGGATGTTTCAGAGAAAATGACCGAGCCGTGGTTACGTAAGCGTCACGAAATGCCAACTTTGAAGAGATGCCTAAAAAGGAAGATAGCCGAAGTTTTGAATGAAACGCCTACCAACGATACGGCTGGTCCTAGTGGTACCCAAAAAAAGATATGTTACTTCTGTGATTACAAAAATCGTCGAATAACGAGGTTCCAATGTAACCACTGTAAAAAAATCATGTGTATGGACCACCGTGGCCTAATGTGTTTGGAATGTTCAAAATAAATATATTTTTGGTTATACCATATGAGTTTTAAATTATTCAATAAAGCATTTAAACAGTCCAACTATGTATTTGTTTTCTTTCATTACCAAAATCATAAATATCCATACCTAAATGTGTTCGTCTGTGAGACGATTGTTTATGAATAGTGTTACTTCTACATATGTTTATGAATCTAGGGTTAAAACAAAGATTGCAAGATGGTACTACATGTTTAATCAATCAATAAGTATTTCAAACTCATCATCATCTGTCTAGCCTTTTCCCAAAACTGTCTTAGGATTGGCTTCCAGTCTAAGCGGATGCAGCTGAGTACCAGTATTTTACATGAAGGGACTGCCTATCTGACCTCCACAACCCAGTAACCCCTGTCTACCTAAGTTGGTGCAGAGACAATAAACAGAAGGTGCAATAACACAAAAAATACTACAAAAAAGTTATATGACGTTAGTAATATTTTTGGTAACCCATTTGGTATAATTATGGCCTAGTTATGCAATTAGGAAAATGAAATGAAAAAATGTTATTTCCTTATTTAGTGTTTTCCTGAACTTTGGTTTATTGGATAATTTACATACCAAAGGTAGGCAATACATAACCATATTTGGGTTTTAAATAAAGGTTTCCTTGAATTACTATTGGTCTCGCTAAAACCCTTGAAACGGCTTCAAACAAAGACTGCAATTCCAATTCTTTTAGTAATGATGTGGAATGTAATTGATTTGGGGTTATTCATTAATAGGTCTAGAATTACAGGATTATATATAAAACAAAAGCTTTGATTTTTTTGCGAGTATGTCTGTTATCAAAATTACACAATATTATGTACAAGCATGGATGAAGCATAATGTAATGTAAGTATTGTTGCAATTGGTTCATTTTGTAGTTTCTGCCTACCCTATATGGGAAAAAGGTGAGATGTTATATATGGTATGTATGTACAATATAAAGTATAATCATTTATGGATGCATTTTAAAAGATGCATTGTGTCTTTGTTTGGCCTATTCTGTCCCACTGTTGGGCAAAGACCTCCCCATTACTTTTTTATTATAATTTAGAATAAAAGAATAACAAATTTACAGTTGTGGTGTGTAAAGGATGATATGGCAAGAAAGGATTATGTCTGATGAGATGACGAGTAATAGAGAAGTATGGAAGAACAAGACATGCTGCATCGGACACAAATAAATTGGGATTAGGGCAGGTTAATGATGATGATTAAGCCTTTCAACATCAGGGATCAGAGGTCACAGTGGATCCCTGGGGAACGATGCGGCGGACGAACTTGCCAGAAGAGGATCCTGCACTAAACCCTAGGGATGGAGGATGTAGGCAGGCCAAGGAAGCCATGCCATCCCTTTATAAGTTGACCAGGCGCTTTCTGCATCTGGACAGGGATGGCCTGCGTCTGGTGGCGGGGACCATCACTGGACACTGTTCAATGAATAAACACTTCTACACTCTAGGAATCACTGATACTCCCCTGTGCAGAGCATGCATGAATACGTTTTACAAAACAATGAGAAGACTTTGTAACTATTTTGTGTCTGTATTATGTAATCAGCTATGGTAATCAGAAATACTTAAGCTACTAGCTTATCACTTGCTACGGTAAGGGAAAACATCGTGAGGAAACCAGCATGCCTGAGAGATATTTCTCGACGGCATGTAAAGCCAAGTCAGAGGCCCATGGGCGGCATAGGAACTCTGACAACAGGTTATGTACTAACCAGATGATCAAAAAAGAGTTATCGGCTTTTAAAACGAATGCTGTGAATTCCATTATTTCGGTTAGAAGTTAAGTGAGACTTCATTGCACAGAAATATTTTATACATCACTTTTATTATTATTTGATTTTTTTTTTGCAGGATCGTTTGCAGACAGAAGATGAGAATGGCATCAATAGATGAACAACTCAGCTGGTGACACATCTACCAATGAAAATCATATTACATTATTGTTTCAAGGAAAAAGATTGCTAAGTAACTGAAAATGAGTAAATGAAAAAAAAAAATTGTTTAGTCATTTATCTTTGAATAGAAGTAATCTGTCAGCAATAAAATAAATAAGTAGGTGATCTTGAACAGCTGTCAATGACAAAACAATAATATTGGAACAGCTGTTTTAAAGTATTTCTGATAACAATTCTACTAATGACAATATTACACATGTTTTATAAACCTAAACTTTTTGAAATGGAGTGAACAAATACATTAACATCAAGTTTGTATTTACCAAAGGAGGGATAAGCAGAAGTGAATGCAATATTTGTGGGGAGTCCACACATGGTGCATCACTAGCCAAGCTCAGATAGAAGAAGCTCTCTGTGTGCTTCACAGGGTATGTTGAGCAACTTGCACTGTCTGTAGTCAGCCAGAGGTGTATAAAACACTCATTTTTTGCCATTGCTGTCAGGCTCGTTTTTAGGGTTCCATACCCAAAGCGTCAAACAGGACCGTATTACTGAGACTTCGCTATCCATCTGTCCGTCCATCTGTCACCAGGCTGTATCTCATGAACCCTGATAGCTGGCCAGTTGAAATTTCTACAGATTATGTATTTCTGCTGATGCAATAACAACAAATACTAAAAACAGAATAAAATAAACATTTAAGGGGGTTCCCATGCAAAAAAGTGTTTTTTTTTTCTTGTTTTTATAAATAATGGTAGGGATCCCTTTGTGCGCGAGTCCAACTTGCACTTGGCAGGTTTTTTGACTACACCATTAACTTTTCTGACATACTGACTGCCTTTTTCTCAACTATGTTAGGGTCAGGTTCCAGATGAATGAATTGTGTGACAAATTATATGAAAGAAAAATGAGTAAATGATGCCATGACATCTTACAGGGGAGAATGGAAGAAGAAAATGTGTTGCATTGATGCCAAGTAGCATGGTACAAAGACAAGATGATGATGACATTGGGGTCAGCTTCCAGTTTAACTGAATGTTTTTGAATACCAGTTACTGGAGGGCGCAAAGGTGTGTCCGAATATTGGGAATGTCAAAGGCTGATTATACAAGCTAATAAGCCCTAATTATGGCTAGAGTCAACCACAAATTAGAGGTAACAATTTCATATTTCACACATCAAAAATGAGAATATTTTTTATATTGAGAAGATTAAGAGAGTGTGACTGATGACAGAATGGAAGATAAAAACTGGCCAAGTGCATGTCGGACTCGCGTACGAAGGGTTCTGTACCATTATTTATAAAAACTAGCAAAAAAAAAGACTTTTTTGTATGGGAGCCCCAATAAGTATATATTTTATTCTGTTTTCAGTATTTGTTATTATCAGCAACAGAAATACATAATCTGTAGAAATTCCAACTGGCTAACTACCACGGTTCATGAGATACAGCCTGGTGACAGACGGACGGACAGCGAAGTCTCAGTAATAGGCTCCCGTTTGAACCTTTGGGTATGAAACCCTAAAAACATGTTGTGCCGACCCCAAGTCACTTGGGACAACAGCAGGAACATGACTATGATGATGTAATCTTAGTCAAGGCATAGGAGGACCATGCAGAACAGTGCTTTAGATGGTACCTACAAGGTATGCTCACATGTGTGATGTTATCTATGGCAGTAATGTTTATACAATCCATCTTTTGTGTATGTCCGTAATGACCTAGAAAATGAGCTTTATTGTCAATACAAAAGAATGTTCAACAAAGATTAGATTCTTGATAACATGCAGGTACAAACTACATACAATAACATTACGCAATGTTGCCAGGTTGATTGGTAAGTTACCCTATTTTGGGTAAGTTGTTTTTTCTGGTTATAAGATGATTATTTTTCGTGTATTAATAGGTAAAATGTACAGTACTTTCACAGTATATTTACCATTAGCTTGTATAATTTTAATGTAAAACTTTTATTTTTTTTACAAATACCTAAGTTAGCCAACTTTATGGCCTGGTGGTATCAGTGGTCCACATTGACTTTGGATCAAAACAATTGGAAGTCATAGAGAGAAAGCTTAGCCCAGCTGTGGGATTACACAAGCTCACAGTATCAGTAGGTAAGGTTTGCTGTTTTAGCGGGCTAGTAGAATAGGTTTAAAAAACATAGCATGGTTTCATGAAAAGTGAAAGTCCAAGACAACATTGCAAAATGCGACAGTTTTTGTACATCAAGACTCTTTTTCAACACTCTCCTTGCTAGGACACCGAAAATTTCGCAGCTGGTAACTCTCGTTCGCAAAAAAAATATAGCCGTGTACGTTCAAGTGAAACACGACTAACGCGATGCGTATTCTGTTATTCAAGGTCATGCACTAAGAATTGATCCAATTAAACCTTCCACTGACATTCCGCGGACAAAAGAAACCACTTTACAAACCAAACAGTTCTACAAATAATAAAACTTTACATAGATGTTAAAAAAAATGCGTAACCCGATACCACTGCATTTAAAATTGATTTAATACTTCAAGGCCACACGTTCTAAAGCATTTTTGAAGTGTAATTACAACTTTCACACGTCTTCACTGCTTCGCAGTAGCAAAATCGCCAAATAAATTTCCAAAAATAAATTCCAGAGATATATTTAGCTACCTAGCATGACACAGCCTATGCTATTATAAACACACATTTAATCCGTTTAAAGCACGTTACATCACGTGTTTGGTACGGCATAACGTAAATATCGATCGTTAATAACCAGTTTTCGTGTGGAAAATACATTAGATACTCACAAAATATGAAAAAAAATCTCCGGTAACTTGGTAACTAAAATCACATGCTTTAACTTCGGCTGTCGTGTTTACAACTATTGTTTCATTTAACACTCGCGTCGTACACTTTTATCGACACTTTTGTATATTTAATTGTATTAAAATGGAGCGTATACGTCGGAAAAATATATTTTCTTGAGCTCCTATGTAATTTTAGAAGGCTCACTCCATGACTCCAATGGCCTGACGTCACACAGATTGTTGGCAATCCTATTTTTATGCCACTTCCTACTCAAACGATATAATGTCTTACTAACTTTATTTTTCGTGCAATTTTAATCCTTTCCACAATGCAATAAAGTATAGTTTAGAATTACTTTAAGGATTATAAACCTGTGATGAAGAATTTCAGTGCTGCCATTACGAAAAAGAAAGATTTTGTTTTACTTTTTTATGTGTGACTCAACACCAGCTGATAGTTTTCCGAGTATATTTTTATTCATTATTTATAATTGTTTCAATTACATATTATATGAAGAAATGATAACACTTTATTTTTCTTTAGTTCTAAGTTTAATCATCATAGTAAATAAAAACATTCATTAGTCAGTTTTCTTCAAGCAGTACAGCTACTTGTCACTAGATAGCGCTTTACCAAATAGTAATTTAACTCGATACAAGATGTCGCTAAACGTTTACTAAAGCAAAGATCATCCAGGTGCAGTATTTGTACCTATGTAACTAAGATGTGGCCATACCTTTGCATTGTATCAAGTATCTAATCAATAAATGTAGTAATCACGCATTGACATTAAGACATTTCATTTCTTCCATGAGGAGCGCCGTGCCGCCAGTGGCATAGTCAAACTGGTATTGGTGATAATTCTGAAGTAAGTACACAACCGAAAGGACGGTCAAAAAGACGATAAACGCTCATCATAATAAAAAACATGCCGGCCAAATACATAACCTACTTTTTTTCAAGAGCCTGTTTTAAAAAACAAACCATAGCCGTGATGAGATGATCGAAACTTAGCCTGTTGGTAAGATTGGTAGTCAGGCTAATCTGCCCAAGATGCACTAATCGTATTTTACTGTCTGAAAAGCGTTGAATGGCCGTGATCTATGAACCTTTTAATTATTCTCAAGTAGCTACCTATTAATGCGCTCGCGGCTAAGTAATAACAGCCGCTCGGGCCGATCTTTATGGGTGATGGGTGAGCACCCATTACATACCGTGTTTCCTCCGTGCCTCGGTAAGCACGCTAAGCTCCATGTAACATACTGGTATTCAGCTGCATCAGGATAGACTGGAAGCCGTCCCCAACATAATTTTCGAAGAGGCTAGGCAGATGATGAAGTAAGTAGGTACCTATTTAATGAATTAATACCACAAAATATTACCAGCCCTCTTTGTCTGAGCCTTGAGTTATCTACATATTAAATGCGAGAGAATAGGAATAATACCACTATGAAAAGATTGGCCATGTTATCAATAGGTAGTGACTTTAAAAAAGTTATAAGTCTAGGCTTAGTTTTAGGGAAACTGAGAACGGCGTTTAGCAGTGGTACCAACTGTACTTTACTTAGTACGAAAAGCTTTGCTTGGCAATAGCTTAGTAGTTTTCTTGGGTTTGCTGTATTCTTGGTTACTACTAGGCGTTGCCCAACGTTGATATAATTAAAAAACATATAGTCAGCGTAACTCAGAAATAACGTTAAGACATCAATATAGTACGAGAGTATTACCTAAGTATTTATTTATTTAATTACAACAGTTGTGCACACAATAACTAAATATCTACGTCTGCATAATTACCCTAGCTAACTTAATCAAACTTTGTAGGAATTCATGAATACATTTCATTATGTGCGGGAATCGAACCCGCGTAATGCCACTAATAGCTTAGTAGTACCTTTTCCTAACTGTGGGGAAATTAAGGTTTGTATGGAGTTTATTGCAGATCTTTGACAGTCGTTACGAGTAGTCCGAAGCCAAAAGTCTGAGATCCAGTCTTACCAAGGGGTATCGTATTACCTAGTTGCTGGGTTGTGGAGGTCAGATAAGGTAGTCGCTTCATGTAACATACTGGTACTCAGCTGCATCCGGTAAGACTGGAAGCCGACCCCAAGATAGTTTGGGAAAACGCTAGGCAGATGATGATGACGGAGTTTCTTACCCATTCATCTCCATAGGGATCTACACTTTGGAATGTGCAACTACAGTACTTTCACAAGTTATTATGCCTTGTGACTGGGACTATAGCATATTATTTCGATTTCCGTTCTAATACAAAAAACGAATACCACTGGTATTTGTTTCAAATACTGGTAGTTGAAACTCAACAGTGATATTAGTTTTTGGTATTAGTACGGAATGAATCTATTTCTATGTTCTACTCGTTTCCACAAATCAAAAGTGCCTGTGTAACCTAGCCTGTGTGGCCTACTAGAAATTAATGCTTTGATTTGATTATAAAAATAGCCAACAAGAAGATTGAGCTTTGAAAGTTTATGATTTTTAGTTTGTAATGTTCAGGTGGAGATTCATTAGTGGTTCTGCCCTGGAGTGTAAACGTGGTGCTGTCCCACAAACGATGCGGCTCTTAATATCGTGTCTTGCGCGTGCTGCTGTTTGTTCATTACAGGAACTGGTGGACGCTACAGAGGGCTCCAAACTAGTGCCTCAGTTCTGGGCCGACACAATTTAGATTGCCATCGACACACTAAGAAGAGAAGTGTGTAATCAAAGTTAAGGGTAGTAAAATAAAACCAGAAATACTGTACAAATAATATTAGTATATTTAAAGTGTAGTTTTTATAGAACAGCAAAAGGTACAAGACAATTAACAATTTTTTGACGACAGTAACAGAGAAATGCATTGAAAAAAGTTGACTGGTAGAGAATCCCCTGTGGCTTATGTCTGCCTATGTAAGTATACACACGTCGACGCATCAAGCTACAAATTCCAATATAATATCACCTCTGTATTTATATAGGTTTCTTGTACAATGAGAGATCTCCTTAAACTGGTTTTGTACACCTTGATTGGTCGTTATGCGTGCCACTCTTGTGTCATGAAGTTTAAATAAATAAAAAAGCTGTCGTTCAAAATTCTCAGCCTAATTTGAAAAAAATAATAACCTAGAAATTTTGAATATTTTGCCCGTCGCTATTTATTTATTTGACAAAACGTGCAAAATATTACTAATAAAATCAAATTAAAGAAAAAAAAATGAATAAAATATATCGAACTTCCAAAAAGCGATACGTCTCCAATCTTAGTAGATTGGAGACCTATGATAATAATTATACCATTTTATTTATTTATTTTTAAACATCACTGTAAAACCACATAGAACGAACAAAGGAGACTATAATGAACAAAAATATTACTTTTTTTACTATGGGTAACTAGAGAAAACTTCAGGAATTTAGTGTCATGATAGTTTTATATCTCTGATTAATTTAATGTGTGTAGGCCGGAAACTTTTGGCCAGACAGTAAAAAACTGTTCAATTAATGCGGGTTTTCCGAAGATCTGTCCATAAATTTTTGGTTGAGATTATACTCTAAACATACAAAATCAAAACATAAAAAATCTTAACCTAAAAACAAGTCCGCCATCTTTGTTCGTCCAGTAAGGTGACCATGTGTTCAATGATGATTAGTCCGGGAACCAGGAAAGTTAGTAGGCCGTACAGTGTCTCCCAAATGTTGTAATACTGAACTATACAACCTACTACCTCACCCAGTTCACGGCGTTATAGTCTTCGCTTGAAGTTCTTCTTCTTCTCTGCTAGTTGGGGAAGCTAGTGGGAGTACAGAGGGCTAGGGGAAGTACAGTTGCGGAATGTAAAGGTTATGCAGTTGGGTGTGAGTTGTCTTACCAAGGTGTTTGCTATTACATAATACTAACTGCTTGCCCAGGTTGAACCGCAGATGGGTCCTGAGAGATCTACAAATGACAGCCGGGACCCACTACGTAACGAGTTTCTTCCGTGCCTCAGAAAGCACGTTAAGCCGTTGGTCCCGGCTGTCTTTCGTAGATCTTTGACAGTCGTTACAGATAGTCAGTGGCACGAAAGTCTGACAACCAGTCTTAGAGGTATCGTATTACCCAGTACTAACTGGGTTGTGCAGGTCTGATAGGCACTCACTCCATGTAAGATACAGGTAGACTGGAAGCCGACCCCAACATAGTTTGGGAAAAGGCAGGCAGATGATGATGCACAGGTTTTATTGGTGTGTTAAGCCTAATTGAAATAAATGAATTGCCTGTCTTTGTATTATTTGGCTCCAATATTATCATTATCATAAAGTAATATTGTTTTCAGTAAGAACTCAGAAAAAAAGAGTCTAAAATGAAGTTGCCCAATCTTTTCAATCCGCAACTGTACCTACGACATGAATAATATCTTAAAAAAAATCTGATTATTTACATATGCATTTGTTAGTTTAGTAAGACTTAATTTAAACACTGTAAATTGCCAATAAAAGAAACATTAATGAGAGAAATAAAGAGGTGTAAAATTCATGAACAGTTTCAATAAAGTATACAAGGTGGAAGGAAAACCGAAGCACAAACGAAAATACGAAACGTAAGTATTCAGTACAGTATGGAATGAAAAGAAACGAGGCTGAAAAAATCTGCTGTTTTCTACAAAAGAGAAAAAACGTATAAAATGTATGAATAAACGGTAGACAGAGAATAGTTTTCTCTGTCTACGGAATAAACAGATTATTTTTAGGGTTCCGTACCAAAGGATCAAACGGGACCCTATTACTGAGATTTCGCTGTCCGTACGTCCGTCCGTCTGTCACCAGGCTGTATCTCATGATGAACCGTGATAGTTATTTGAAATTTTTACAGATTATGTATTTCTGTTGCCGCTATAACAACAAATATTAAAAACGGAAAAAAATAAATATTTAAGGGGGCTCCCATACAAAAAAAAAGTGTTTTTTTTTTGCTCGTTTTTATGAATAATGGTACGGAACCCTTCGTGCGCGAGACCGACTCGCACTTGGCCGTTTTTTTAAATTACCAATTAGAAATTTTGAGGGTTCAGAATGACGCAGATGTACTTAAAACGTTGTAAGCGTTTTAGCGTCGATGTCCCTTTCTAACTCGTATTTACGTTAATTACATATTATATAGATATTGAGGAAACTCTTAAAATTAATCATTTGAAAGGGACACACTTCACACACAAGTAATATAAACGAAGTATAAGTCATAACTATGTTGCTATGCTTATAAAAACGCTTTCAACCAAAAATGTAAGCACATCAGATACTTTATCAGAAAATTTGTAAATATGACACCATCCACGCTACTTGCTTAAAACATAGACACAAAATAATAACATAAATGAAATAAAATTATGTAAGTCATTAATTGAAAAAGAAACAAAAAATCACTAGAGAAAACTACATAAAACACTACAAGAGATGTGTCAACTATCAAAAAAAAATAATGAAAAAGATAAAAAAAAAAAAATTGTGCGTGGAGTCCCTCCGCCCGAAAGAAGTGAAACTTCGTAATACTACACGCATGCGTTCGAGTGCAGTCACTCTTGCTCTGTTTCTTTCTATTCCCCCTCCATAGTAGCGTTAAACGTTTAACGCAAACTTGTTGGAAGTCGCATAAGAAGTTTCACTTCAATAATAGGTGTAAATAAGCCCTTAACGAAGCCGATAAGCACTTCTTTTCTCTGTTATTGCGATCATTTTTTTGTTCTAGACCATACCTGGGAACCTTCTAGTTACGGAGATAACTTACTAGATTTAATACTATAGTTGCTGTCATTTAGCATGGCAATAGCGGGCGTTGACCCACCTACGTTTATTGATATCTTTAATTGCAATCATGGAAATAAAGACTTTAAACGCCCTGAGCTGACATTTATCGTGATCCTCAACATTTTTAGCAATGAAAACTAAATAAATTTTTCATTGTTTTGGTTCGTGCAAAGAGGCATTAAGGGAAGGGCAGTGACCGATATTGCCACGCTAACTGGCAGTAACTATAGTTTTTAAGGTTATAACTTCAAATATCTCCATGACCCCTGCACTATTCAATGCATCCATAAGCACAAAGTTTTGAGTGCGTTACATTGGGTTTTACAGTAAAACATTTTTTGCGTAGGGTTACTTAATTTGATGTACAGAATGCATGTTTGAAGGCTTCGTGAAGAATCTGTTTACAGCTTGTATAACTCCCCATAAGGCCCGGATACTGTATGTCATAATAACTACGATTGAAATACAACACATCCCTTTAATGCGATCGAAATAAAAATAGGATTTTAAAAAATTGGATAGTATTTTTCTTCGAATCTAATGTCAGTTGCATGTTTAAATTAAAAAATGTATTGACAAAACTATTTTAACTTGGCACTATCTAAATTAAGACTAATAAGTTGAGTCCACCATCCCGAAGTGATAGATTACAGCCACCTCCCTCTCTTAGAGAGGAGGCCTGTGTCCAAGCAGTGGAAACATTACAGGCTGATTAAGCGTAAGCCTCTATCCTTATTTCAATCGCAAAAAAACTACACAAAAAGAAGTGAAATAAAAATAAAGAAGAAAATAAAAAATGGCGGAGAGCGATGAATTCCCGCCAAAACTGCGCCCGCGTATCACCAAACTTGTGTGGGGGACGCACACACTCGCGACTGAACGATCGCAACACAGAACCACACACTATTATGTCCCTTAAACCGTTTTTCTTTTATAAATACCAGCAATATATGTTTGTATATTACTTGTATTCATAAAATTTATAAAAACCAAGCTGTATTTTTTAAAGGTTACACACACAAAATGTCACCAATTGAGTTACAGAGATATCACGACAGCAGTCGCAAAAATACGACAGAAGCCGCAGAAAATACGACAAAAATCGCAAAAAAAGGACAAGTCGTGTCTGAGTGCAACAGAAAAGTCGCGCAGTCGCGTCTCCCCAACGTATAAACGCACAAGTTCGGATCTACGGGTTCCAGTTGAGGGGGCCATTTGAGCTAGAAATACATAGAAATTATAAATGATAATAGATACACACAAGACGACTTTGAGAATTTACTGATAGTTTAAAAAAGAAATGCAATTATTTTATTTGTTCGAGAAATTTGAAGTCTTTCGCCAGAGTTCGCCGCAAGGCAAACCGGCTAAACAGGTAGGGTCCATTAAATAAAATTAAAACGTTGAAACATATTCGGTAGCAAAAAATATAAATTTAAAATAAGTTACTCTTGTGCTGTTTCCGAAATTTTCAAACAAATAGCAGATAGACGATGTTATAAATACGTTCAAATGGACAAATTATATATTTTTTTTATTTAAACAACATTTCTAAAGTCATAATGTGTGTGTTTTAAGACAAGATTACAAATAAAAAAAAAAACCTGAAGATGTGCTACAAAAAATAGGGCAAGTTTAAAAAAAATAATAGCTACACACGTACGTGTACACGTACGTACATTTAAAAGTTCAAAGTGCCCACAGCAGTGTGAGTTTGGCTTCAATTTGTATGAAAACACAACAAATTGATTATGTCCAACATTTAATTTTACATTGTTGTTTGTATAACCAGAATGGGAATACGTCTGTTAATGGGTAAGAACCCAGACTACAGGATTTTTTAAGAAATTCCTGACAAAAACCCCATTTTTTTTTTTTTTTACTTTATTTCTCAGTGATGCCTAAGTAGACAAGGCGACACATGAAGATGTACATTTCAAGGATAAAATGGTCTCGCTTTGTATAGATATATAATACAATGAGAGACCCGCATCCTACTAATATTATAAATGCGAAATGTTTGTGAGTATGGATGGATGTTTGTTACTGTTTCACGCAAAAACTACTTAACGGATTTGAATGAAATTTGGCTCACGGGTAGTTTATAGCCTAGGTTAACATTTGAGATACTTTTTATCACGGTAGTAAGTACTTTTAATCCCGTGTGACAATTACTGAACTAATATACCCGTGTGCCAAATTTTATGCAAATCCATTCAGTAGTTTTTGCGTGAAAGAGTAACAAACATCCATCCATCCTCACAAACTTTCGCATTTATAATATTAGTAGGATTAATATTTTGAACCCCAATTTTTCATGGGTCGGCGCAGCATGTCTTCTTCTTCCATACTTCTCTATTACTCGTCATCTCATCAGACACCGCCTTTCTTACCATATCATCCTTCACACAGTCCATCCATCTGATCCATCGTTTGTTTGGTCTTCCTTTCTCAAAGCCACACACATTTATGATCAAATATGACATATCATCACGCCTGTAATCCCCGAAGTGTCAGGCAGAGATGGACCTAATAGCACACCCACATTTCGCCAGTTATGTTTAAGTCCCATGTAATAGGGGGCGAGCCTATTGCCATCAACCGGGCAGAAATGGTGACTCCGTGGCTGCTACTAAGAAATTTCTACTAAAAATTTGCATTTGAATCGAACCCAGTACCTCCTGCTCAGCTGTCGCAATTGCAACCAAAGAGTCAGTCCGAAGGCATCTTTATCCTAACTAATATTATAAACTAGCTGTCCCGCGCAACTTCATCTGCGTCAAATTTTCGCCGTTTTTGCAACATTTTTCATTGCTGCTCCGCTCCTATTGGTCGTAGCGTGATGATATATAGCCTATGTCCTTCCCCAGGTTGAAATCTATCTTCTTGCCAAATTCATTAAGATCCGATCAGCCGCTTAGTCGTGAAAAGGTAACAAATAAACAAACAAACAGAGCGACATTCGCGTTTATAATATTAGTATGGATGTGAATGTAAGTTTGTTTGTTACGCTTTCACGCGAAAACTCCTCAACCGATCATCATGAAACTTTGTACACATATTTTTGGAGGTATTAGAAGTAACATAGGCTATATATCATCACGCTACGACCAATAGGAGCGGAGCTGCAATGAAAAATGTTGCAAAAACGGGGAAAATGTGACGCAGACGAAGTTGCGCGGGACAACTAGTGCTAAATAAAGCTAATAAGGTAGAAAGGGAGGAGCTCGTGGCTAAATAATAACAGCCGCACGGGTCGATCTTTAAGGTTAAGCCGTGCTTGCCGAGGTCGGTCCGTGGATGGGTGACCATAATTACATAACCGAGTTTCCTCCGTGCCTCGGAAAGTACGTGAAGCCGTTGGTCCCGGCTGTTATTTGTAGATCTTTGACGGTTGTTACGAGTAGTCAGATGCCAAAAGTTCGACAACCAGTCTTACCAAGGGGTATCGTATTACCCAGTTACTGGGTTGTGGAGGTCAGATAGGCAGTTGCTTCATGTAAAATACTGGTACTCAGCTGCATCTGGTTAGACTGGAAGCCGACCCCAAGATAGTTTGGGAAAAGGCTAGGCAGATGATAATTATTAAGGTACATAGTAAGCGCGCAAATGTATTTTTTTGTGCTAAACACCTTTTCCATATAGATAATCTTTCTTTCAACACACTCTCATACTTTTCATACCATCTCGCCTGGAATCCCCGACGGGTATACAGTACACTCTCTAGGTTATAAATGATTTTATAGGGGCATGAAGAACAGGGTGTAAAGTTCTTCATCCCCCAAGAGAGGATCCTCCAACCAGACGGGTGCCATGTCTGGTAGGCGACTACCCGACAGTGTTTGTCGGGTTTTTCTATATGCACTTAATTCGCGAATATATTTATTAACGCGATTCAGAGTTTTGATATTATTTCTGCATTGATATGATAGATGGCGCTGTAGTACTTTTTGTTTTATGTTGCTTTAGTACTTTTTATAGTGTCGCTACAAATCCCTTTCCTGTTTAAGTTTCTTGTCTTAAGTGTTTTCGATTAGGTAATTATCAATAGTATTTGGAGTCGAGTCTAGTCGAAGGATATGTTTGTCCCCTATTCCTTAACTGGAGCGAAATGTTCGTGTACTATCCACTTCTGCATACCCGACCGGGAATTATAGGCGTGACTTTTTGAGTCAAATCTAATGACCTGTCAAACGGACATAAGTAATAACTTCAGACTGAGGATTCCTCTATCGAAAAACTCAACGACATTTTGCCCGATCTGGGATTCGAACCCAAGCAGTACCTTGCGACCATAAGACCTAGGGGGCAGATACTTCCACAAACTATAGCTGTCGCGTCTGCTTTCATGCCTCTAGGCCTTCAGCATAGAGCATCCAGTTCAGTCAGAAGTCTTCCATCGCAGCTCCTGAAAATTACAAAAAAAAAACACATTAAGTTACTGTCAAATAAAAAAAAAGCAATGAAGTTTTTTGTTGTTGTTAATACTTAAATAATAACACCCAATATTATTTAAGGTGTTGTTTTGTATCCTCGTCAAATTTCAGGAGGTCACAAAAGACATAAATAATCAATAAAAATTACGGTACCAAGTTGATTATTAATAAACGCTGATTTTTTTGGTTTTTTTAAGTTTGACGATATTTCAGAATAACCCCCTTACCGTGGTTTAGGGAATAAGAAATTATCGGATAAACGTTTGAGACTGTTTACTGTATGTGCGTAAGCGAGGTTATAGGGCAAGAACCAGACGGGCCGCGTTTAAAACACGGGTTGTTCAAACTTACCGATTTCCGTATATAAGAAAAAAATAAAAATTATCTACCGATTTTATTATTGATTCGGGACGAGAATCATTAGCATAGTTACCTCCTTGAATTTGACGAGAATGTAAAACAACACCTTGTATTATGGCAATAGGCTCGACCCCTTTTACATTGGTCTTAAAAATAACTGGAGAAATGTCGGTGTACTATTAAATACTCCTCTGCAAAACCCTTCGGGGATTACACAGCGTGATGTTATTTTATGTGTGTGTGTAACACTTAGTTTCGAGTCAAAATTATTGCTAGTGGATTGAAAAAGGATGTCCCCTTCATCATGGGACTTCAATTAGGATATAAATCCAGCTTTCAGGTTGCTACGGACAAGTTTTTGCAAAAATAATAACCGACTTCCAAAAAAAAACACAAAAAAGTGGAAAATATCTTTAGTTTCAGTTGTTGTCTCTAACACAAATCCTTGTCAAGTATCAATTTTACTATTTAACTAGAAACTGAACTGATTAGTGCATCTATGACACAGACGAACAAGAAAAAAAACTTACTCGGAAAATAATTTAAGTTTCGGAAGTCGGGGGCAAAAAAGCAAATGAAACAAACAAGTCACCGACTGCCGAAAGTAAAATTATTTTCCACTTTAAAGTGTGTTTTTTTGGAAGTCTGTTTTATTTTTTGCAAACAGTTTTTATTTTACCCTTTTCAGTTGTAGTATGTCACATAAATCCTAGTCAAGTATCATTTTTACATTGTAACTAGATACCAGCACATCGTCCATACATACGACAAAGTACTTACAAAATGCATAATAAAGAGGATGACTCTAAAAGTACCAAAGCAAAGATAATAAAATTCAAATGGGCCCACCGGGCAAGCTTTCTGTACCAAATTAATGAAAAATCATCTAAATCGGTCCAGTATTCACGGAGAAATAGGTGTACATACATACGTGACAAAAGTACATAAACAAATAAACATCAAATTAACACTATCACTATGCCCAAGCTGAGTTGAATTCAGTACTTGGCAGTTACGCTTAAAACAACTGTTCAGTTTGTAACTGAACTATTATCTAATAAAAACACGTAAGTACACACGGGGTACGTCAAACTATAAATATCCTGTATAACGTGGACTCGCTATGTGTAGATTTTTAATACAATGAGAGATCTGCATAAACTGGTTTTGTACAGCTTGATTGGTCGCCGTGCAATATCAAACACAAAAACTTCTGTTCAATGTTAATTTGTAAAATGATTATCTTTGAAGTAAAATAAAACATTATTTTGATTGTTAATGTCAAACTGATTAAGTCTGACATTTCTTATCCGGCAGTGATAAATACAAATTATTATTTTGTCTATTCATCCGTACAAAATCATTAACATTTAAGAAACAATGCTTGTGTCAAAATTACGAATTTCCATTAAAACTTTCATCTAACTAAGAAATAAAGAAATATCAAACCTGTAGTGTATGTAGATATCAATATATCTCACTACAAACCGATTACAGTATTGTAACGTTGCCTCGGGCGCGCACGTCGCTCGGTTATTAATACCGGTCCGTGTAGTGGGGGGCAGTCGTTGTCGGACTGTCGGCCTGCGCGGTGGTGCGTTGGCGAGTCAACTATTAGTGTAACTATCAGTGGATAAATGTGCATATTTTACATTGGCGACGAGGATAAAACCGTAAGTTTTATACTTATATAAAAAAAAAAAAAAATAATAAAAAAAAAAGTACACTCCTACAGGGAGATAACTAATCATATTTTGGAAAGAAAAAATCAAATTACTATTACACTTCAAAAATCAAATTATGAATACACCGTGTAAATCACCTCATCACGAAGCCGTCAACCAAGCATTCAGTACATGAAACTAAGTAACTTTACGCAAAAAATATTGCTGGGAAACTACTTTATTTTTGGGGGTTGTAAAATCATGTTTTTTTGGTAGAACTCAATGTAACGCACTCAAAACATTGTGCTGATAGACGGATTGAATAGTACGGGGGTCGTGGAGGTGTTTAAAATAAAAATATTACATTAAAAACTTGTATTTAAAGAAAAATACTTGTCCAAAAAGTTGGAACTTTGACCCCTAATATCTCCGTAACTAGAAAGTTCCCAGGTATGGTGTAGAACAAAAAAATGATCGCAATGACAGGGAGAACCAGTGCCTTTCGGCTTGGTTAAGAGGTGTTTTACACCCTTTATAATACGTTAGAATCTGTCATTGGACATATTAACTGTTAATAAATAATTTTTGTAAAGGCTAAAACAAAAAGTGGTTCGTTAATGTATTGTTTTGCAACTAATTAAATGCTATCTTGGTTGTTAAGGAAAAAACATACTGATTAAATTATTTAACATAACATTACGCCTGTTTTCCCCAAGGGGGTAGGCAGAGATGTGTGTTACAACCACGTTTCACCAATAACGTTGAGCATGCCTGTTGCCATTAACCAGACGCCAACTCGGACTCAGGTCTGTTATTGGGAGGTCCCTAATGGAGAAACTCAGTGACACTGCCCGACCTGGGAGTCGAACCAGGACCACATGTTTAATTACTTGATTTATGCTACAGGATTAGTTCTAAAATAATAAATCGAATAGCAGTAGAATATCTCTACTGGTCATTTAATTGACAAGTCATCAAAGAACGTCGGTAATAGCAGTAAAATATTCCTACTGGTCATTAAATTGAAAAGTCATCTAAGAACGACGGTAATAGCAGTAGAATATTTCTACTGGTCATTAAATTGAAAAGTCATCAAATAACGACGGTAATAGCAGTAGAATATTTCTGCTGGTCATTAAATTGAAAAGTCATCAAATAACGACGGTAATAGCAGTAGAATATTTCTACTGGTCATTAAATTGAAAAGTCATCAAATAACGACGGTAATAGCAGTAGAATATTTCTGCTGGTCATTAAATTGAAAAGTCATCAAATAACGACGGTAATAGCAGTAGAATATTTCTACTGGTCATTAAATTGAAAAGTCATCAAAGAACGACAGTAATAGCAATAGAATATTCCTACTGGTCATTAAATTGACAAGTCATCAGAAAATGACGGTTATAGCAGTAGAATATATATACATACATTGATCAATAAATTGATAAGTCAAAAAATTTGGTCAGCAGGTAGTGGTACTATTGATGTACATACTGGTCATTAAATTGACAAATATTTTAATGGTGCAGCAGGAACGACATGGGAACGCTGGAAGCGGGTACTGTTGATCTACCTCGAAGTTGCTGAAATAGACAGTAGTGCGAAGAAACGCGCTTTGCTTTGTTGGACTAGAATTGAAGGAAATATTCTATAATATACCAGATGCGAATGTTTCACCAGCAGATGAAGTGGACGTCTTCGCAGTGGCTATAACCAAACTCGAAGCATACTTTCTACCTAAACAAAGTAAGATAATATATGAACGTCACCTTTTTCGTTTGATAAAACAAGAAGCAAATGAAAAGTTTGAAAAAATCCTAGTACGGCTTAGACAACAAGCAGAAAAATGTCAGTTTAAGGGCAAAGACGATCATATAATCGATCAAATTACAGAAAAGTGTTCTAAAGAGCTTAGAAAGATTTCTACAAACAGGAAGCACAATAACACTGACAAATATAATTGTTGAAGCAAATACTCTTGGAGCTGTAAGTTGATAAATAGAAGAATTCGGAGGAAGCAGCACATCAACTGAGAACATAAACAGAGTGGAGAGAATAAAAGAAAATATGAGGGAAACAACAACAAACAAAACCTGGGACAATATGAAATAAAATAAGGTACAGGTTCGTAACCAAACAAACAGCTGCAACAAGACTTTTTATGGTTACGCAAGTAAGAACCCCCTCAACCTAAAGGGACCATTTGACGCAAAATTAAAAATCGCAGATAGATCAGAAAATGCAACGGTTTACGTCATCGCTGATAGAACTAGAGATCTGCTTGAGAAAGAAACTGCCATGGCTATGGGTGTTCTTAAAATCGAATTAGAAATCGACCAAAAGGAAATAAAGAGTTTCCTAAATTCAAGGATCTTTTAGTGGAGGTACCAATCGATGAGAAAGTACAACCAATTTCTCAACCATTAAGGAGGATCCCCATACCACTGGAAGAAAAAGTTAAAAACAAAATAAAAGAACTGTTGGAGAAAGAATTATTGAGGAAGTTCAAGGACCTTCAAGATGGGTATCACCAATAGTGCCGGTTTTGAAAAATACTAGAGAAGTCCGCATTTGCGTAAATATGAGGCGGGCCAATAGAGCAATTTTACGTGAAAATCACCCATTGCCCATGCCCACTATGGACAAGCTACTACCAAAAATCATGTTTCATCAAAGATGCTTTTCACCAGATTGAATTACATCCCGATTCTCGGCACATTACAACATTTATTACAAGTAAAGGTCTATTCAGATACAAAAGACTAATGTTTGGAATATCCTGTGTCCCGGGAATTTTTCAAAAAACCCTGGAACAAATGTTATTGGGATGTAATGGCACAGGGCTGCGGGTTGTTCGAAAGAGATACCGCGGCCCTGGAACACAAAGGGCGAAGAAGGAACATGGGTGGGTTTTAGTCAGTACAAGTCTGACACTCCCTCCCGCTCCGCCCAGAGCGGGAGAAGTCATTTGATGATTTCCATGTAATGGCACTATTAATTTTATGGGAAGGATTTGGAAGAACATGATCGAAGATTAGAAACAGTAATGAAAACTTTAGAAGAAAATAATGTAGTACTGAGAAAAGACAAGTGCATATTCAGGGAAGAAAAGGTTCAATTTTTAGGACACGAATTATCACACAGAGGTGTAAAACCATTAGATAATTATGTGACAACTATTTAATCATTTCGTCCACCTATGAATATAGGTGAGCTTTCAGAACTTCTTGGGATTAATCAATTATGTTGGAAAATGGATTCCAAGTTTGGCA
Source organism: Cerastis leucographa (assembly GCA_963082945.1). Classification (NCBI taxonomy): domain Eukaryota; kingdom Metazoa; phylum Arthropoda; class Insecta; order Lepidoptera; family Noctuidae; genus Cerastis; species Cerastis leucographa. The sequence goes on along the minus strand of OY720374.1, from coordinate 10,943,208 downwards.
ACAACTACTGAACCATTGAAAGACCTGCTTAGGAAGAAATAGACCAAAACCACAGAATTAAAAAATCTTTGTAGCAGTAAACAGGAATTTGTATTTAACGAATTAAAATTGACCCTGTCTAATATTCCTACTCCAGGATACTATGACGTCAAAGATCGGACTATAGTAATATCAGATGCTAGTCCAGTAGGACTAGGAGGAGTATTAGTTCAAATTAATGATCATTGACTTCGCATTGTAGCGTATGGTCACCGGACACTAACAGACTGTGAAAGGCGATATTACCAGACAGAAAAAGAAGCCTTTTGGTCGGGGCGGTGGAACATTTTTATGTTTTTCTGTTTGGAAAAGAGTTTGAACTAGTGACCGACCATAAACCACTCGAGGTTATATTCGGTCCTAAATCAAAACCATGTGCAAGGATAGAAAGGTGGGTACTACTTTAAGCATATACATTTAAAGTAATATACAGGCCTGGCAAGGAAAATGTAGCAGATAGTTTATCAAGATTGTGCAAATTAAATAAAACGTCACAAGACAAGTTGGAAAACTATATACACCAAGTTGTTGAAGGAAACTGGCCAATAGCAGTATCACTGGAAGCAATTATGGAGGCATCAAAGCAAGACACGGAAATATTAAAAACAAGGTAAGGCCTTTATAACAACAAATGGGATGAAGAGTTAAAAAATTACAAAATCTTACAAAACGAATTATGCTTTTACGAAGGAGTTTTATTGAGAGGATTCAAAAAAAAATTGCGCAGTCACGTTCTGACAGCTACTTACGAAGGGCACCCAATAGTCCTAATGAACGCGAGACTAAGAACCAAAGTTTAGTGGCCTAGATACCAGGAAACTGAGAACTTGGTCAAATGCTGCAAAGGCTGAACGTTGGTCTCTGCTCCAAATCCTCCAAACCCATTGAAGTGACGGGCATTACCATGTTAACCTTGGGTGGATACTTGTATTGATTTGTTGGGTCCTTTACCAAGTATCGATTACATATTAGTAATCGTCTATTATTTCAGTGGATACAAGAAGGTAAAGATTTGTCGTAAAATTACTAGTGCTGACATAATAAAATGTCTATAAGAGATTTTTAGCAGACTTGGTAACAGCAGACAGTTCTACATAGAGGAGTTCAAAAAAAATCTGTACTGAAAGGAATATAGTTTCGCATAATACGGTACCATACTGGCCTCAACAGAACGGAGAAGTCCAACTTCAGAACCGAGATATTCCAAAGAAAAAAAAAAATTGTCAAGTCGAACGAAAAAACTGGCAAGAAGCTTTGTTAAAGTATGTATTTGGCTATGTATAACGGTACCCCGTATAGTGTTACAGGTAAAACTCCTACAGATCATTTTTCAAACGGCAATACCGTGGCAATATACCTATGGCAGGAGACATTACACATACACTTAAACCAGAAGATTCAGATGTTAGATACAGAGATCAAGAAAAGAAAGAAACTGGGAAAGAATATACAGATAAGAAAAGAAGAGCGCGTGAATGTGAACTAGTGCCTGGGGATAAAGTTTACGTCAAAAATATGGTCAAAGATAAACTAAGCCTAAATTATGATCCAACTTCTCATACTGTAGAAAAGAGTAAAGGTGGACACTTATGTGTTCGAAACGATAAAACTGGGAAGGTACATCACGAAGAAATGTAGTTCATTTGAAGAAAGTTGAAGGGAAGTTATAAGTGACCAAAATAAAGAAATTAACGTAGGAGAAGATGTAAATGAATCAGAAAATGGAATAGAAAAAGAAGGGGAAAAGGAAACATTAAATTAAAACATATTGTGATTGACTAAATATTTATTGTGCTGTGATTTGGTTAAGCTAGAGATATATTCCGGTTTCATAAAAACTAGTTAAAACAAGGAAGGGATGTAGTGTATGTAGATATCAATATATCTCACTACAAACCGATTACAGTATTGTAACGTTGCCTCGGGCGCGCACGTCGCTCGGTTATTAATACCGGTCCGTGTAGTGGGGGGCAGTCGTTGTCGGACTGTCGGCCTGCGCGGTGGTGCGTTGGCGAGTCAACTATTAGTGTAACTATCAGTGGATAAATGTGCATATTTTACAAAACCTATCCTATTTAATTATAAAAAAAAAATACTGTCTGCTTGTTTGTTTTTTCGGCTTATCTCAGGTCTTGCCTTCAAAATCGGTCCAGCCGTTTGCTGTACCGATTTAGAAGGCACGACCAAAAAAAAAAATGAAAACCTGTGAAGTTGTCAACAAAATCTGATTCCAATAGAGGAATACTTTTATAACAATTTCACGTGGATGAAGATCGCGTGCAACAGCTGGCAAAGATTAAAATAATTTCTCACTGACTTATAAAGTCTAATATAAAGAATACCCCTTCCATAGAATTTTCAACAAATCGAGGTGAATCTCTAGACAAAACCCTAAAAAAAGCTGAGCTGACCATAAATTATAAACACACAAGAAAAGAAAAAAAAAACGCAGTTCCGAAATCAAACGATCAACTTCCTACATTTACCGTTAATTCTCAAATCATCCCTCACTGTTTAAAAACGGAACTAATCTTATAAAAAAGAAACTTAGCTACTATGCTTTTCATAGTTCTTTCACCTTGTATCAAACTGGCCTTTATTCTCATCTCATTACCATAAGGTTTACATCAAAGCAACTAACAGTAGAAATGAATAACAGATTTTTTTTTCGAATTTCGTAAATAGTCACCGGTTTTTTTACTTTTTTATTTTGCACGGCGCGAAACATCTGTCTTGTTTTCTCACGGTTCGAACGTTTTTATTCTTTTTATGAATTTTGGCGCAAGAGCTTTTGCCACCTGTTATACTTAGGAGCCGCCATTTTAAATTTTGTTTTTGCTTGTACTTTAAGTTAATATTATGTATTGTAAATTCTGTTTTGAGCTTTTGCATTTTATAATTAGGAACTTTTCACTTACAGGATTTCTTACAAGTTATTTTGAATTGCTAAGTTTTAACCGAAAAAAATAATTATGGCTTTTACTTGCCACAATATTTGCTCTATCAAACTAACTGTTAACAAATTTACAACTTAGCTCAATTACACTATTTTCTTATATTAATATTTACAAAACCCGGATTCTTCAGAAGGTCAGGTGCGTTGTATACTCGCAACCGGCGTACGAGGCAAAAGAAAGTACCCATGTAAGGATCTTAGCAGGTGGCATTCTGTGGTTTCTGCCTACCTCATGGTGCTTTCAATAAAATGGTTACTAGGACTTGGATTAATGTCTTTATTTCAACTTACAGACATAACATAACACCGGTAATCCTCAAGGGGTTAGGCAGTTGTACAATAGTATACCCACACTTAGCTAGTAATATTTAAGTCCCGTGTCATAGGGGGCGAGCCTATTGCCATCAACCGGGCACAAATCCAGACTCCGTGGCTGCTACTGAGAAATTCCTGATGGAAAAACACAAAAACACTTTGCTCGACACGGGAATCGAACTCAGGAGTTCATGGTCAGCAGACGCGATTGCGACCATTAGACCAACGAGCCAATCCAGTAAATACCACGCCTTTTACCCAGAGAGGGTAGACAGAATCTCCAGATCACCGCCTGCTACATACACAGCTGCGTCCAATTTCAGAAATGTTTATCATAACAATATTTATTTGCCCAAAGTCAGATTTAGTTCCAAAATAACCGGGCAGGTATGACAGCGGGGTAGTGCGGGGGGGGGGGGGGTGTCTAGCAAGCGTCTAGACGGCGGGGGGGTGAGGCTAGGGGGCGCGGGTGTCGTCTAGACGTAGCCTCATCGACTCGGCTGGTTGCTACGCTGAACTTGTTAACTTCTACGAAGTATGGGAGCCTGGTACTTTTGATAGTGGGGAGATGGATTTATGGATGATTTTTAAGGGTTTTTTTTAATAATTTGTAGTTGTAGATTGTTAATAATAAATCGAGAAAATAATTTTGATTGGAGATAATAATTGGGAAGTAATAGGAGTTCACCATCTGCCTTTCCCCGCCTTTATTGGGGTCGGCTTCCAGTCTTACCGGATGCTGCTAAATACCAGTTTATTACATGGAGCGACTATCTTACTGGGTAATACGATACACTGGGTATAAGACTGGTTTGCAGACTTTCGGGCCACTGACTACACCCTGTTCACCCATCCAGACAGACCTTGGCAAGCACGGCTTAACCTTAAGCCGCGACGGCTTAACCGTAACCCATTACATACCGAGTTTCCTCCGTGCCTCGAAATGCATGTCATGATAATGCATGCATGTTTTGACAGTCGTTACAGGTAGTCAGTGGCCCGAAAGTCTGACAACCATATGAGTATTGTATTAACTGGTTTGTTACCAGTACTAACTGGGTTGTGGAGATCTGATAGGCAGTCGCGCCATGTTACATACTGGTATTTAGCTGCATCCGGTTAGACTGGAAGCCATCCCCAACACAGTTGGAAAAAAGCTAGGCAGCTGGTGGTTTGGCCAGATCTTTATTGCCAAGAGCTTAATAGTTCCCGTAATTTGGTACTTATGGACTCCGAGAGCGGTCACTATTTTAGGTAAGGGAGCAGAAATATTTACCTGAAAAAGCTTTAAATATCCAGATTCTTCATCAGGTAGGTGCCTTGGTTGTCATCTATTTGCAATCCCGTCACGGTTTTTGAAGTCTTCAGATATTCTGAAATGAGACATTATAAAACAGTTAGTGTTAAGATTAAAAATAAACATTTATATAACGATACAAAACATAAGATCTTTTTCTTGCATTATAACAGCTTATTTCAAAATATTAAAAAAGCACCGATCTTTTAAAAAAACACATTTTTATTTAATTTCCGTGTTTGTTGCAACTAATCCCCGAAAGGGCTGGAGCGTATTTTAAAAAATACTGGCAGATAGCTGATGTCATTAGAAGTAACTTAATTTTATTTTCGAAAAAGGATTAGGATTTCGTGCAAAAAAATTAAAACCTTGAATCTTGAAATTGTTATCAAAATCCGATTTAAATAGGAAAGTAATCGTACTAATAAATTATAAACGTGAAAGTTTGTAAGTATGGATAGATGGATGTTTATTACTCTTTCACGTAAAAACCATTGAATGGATCTGGATGAAATTTGGCACAGGGATAGATAATAGTCTGGAATAGCACATAGGATACTTTTTATCCCAGTAGTGTGATCCTGCGGGACAATTACCGAAAAAACTGCCGTGGGCTGAAGCTAGTATTTTATAGTAAGTGTAGATGTAAAATAGGCATGACTTCAAGGTGGAAGGGAGTAAGTGTGAACCAGCCGTATTTTAAATGCGGCTGGTTTTATTCTCGTCCTATAACCTCGCTTTCACACATACAAACAATCTCAATCGTTCATTCGATCATTTCTTATCCCCCAAACCATGTTAAAGGCGTTATTCTGAAATATTGACAACCTTAAACATCATCAAAAAAGTAGCGTTTATTGATAATTAACTAGGTATCGTAATTTAAATTGATCATTTACGTCTTTTGTATTGAACCTCTTGAATTTTGACGAGGATGCAAAAGAACACCTTGTATAGTTCAAGGAATATGTAAGGTTCGTACCAGGTGGCGTTCTGTGGTTTCTGCCTACCCCCATGAGAAAAAGGCGTGAGATTATGTATGTAATTTTGTAATTGATATTATGTTCCTTTATTCCTATATTGTTGAAAATTACAACAAGTTCCCTTAACATGTGATCAAAATTCGCTGAACGGCCACTTTTTCCTAAGAACTAATAATAATAGTGAATAGTACGCCATATCTGTCGTGTCTACTGTATTTCCGGTTATTTCGCGTATTATTATGTCTGCGGCACTATTAATAATGTGTGTCTGTGTATTATTATTTGGAGGAAGTTTGGGAGCTGATATGAGTCATTGTGTCAATAATGTCGAAATGTGGTTAAAATAAATCAAATGTGTTTATTTTGTTGAATTTGTCACTGTATGGTACATACTTTGTATGCTATCTGCCTGATTTTCCCAGGTTAGCTTCCAGTCTAATTGAATGCAGTTGAATACCAGTATTTTACATGGAGCGACTGCCTATCTGATCTCCACAACCCAGTTAGTACTGGGTAATACGATACCTCTAAGACTGGTTGTCAGACTTTCGTACCACTGACTACCTGTAACGACAGTCAAAGATCTACAAATGACAGCCGGGACCAACGGCTTAACGTCATTTCTAAGGCTCGGAGGAAACTCGGTATATATAGGTAATGGTTGGTCACTGTTCACCCATCCTCGAACCGACAATGCTCTAGCTAGCTAGCTATAGTACGCCCACATTTCACCAGTGATGTTTAAGTACCATGTACTGGATGACGAGTCTATTGCCATCGAATGGGTAAAAATCCAGACTCCATGGCTGCTATACTGAGAAATTCCTAATAGAAAAACCTCAAGAAACTTTCCCAGGCTTTCCTATCGAAGTCAGGTCTTCATGCTCAGCAGCAGCGCTTGTGACCACTAGACCAATGAGGAAGAAACTTTTTTTTTTTTTTTAATACGGAATAGGCTGGCGTTTGTCCGAAACACGCCTGATATGAAGCGATGATGAGCAGCAGAAGAAACCAATTCACTTTAACTTTGAAGAGATCCAGATTATAAAGATCAGGGAACAGAGAAGCAGTGAATACCACAGATTGGCGGCGAGCACAATAAATCTGGACGCATCACTACGTATTTTAAACATTGCCTCCCTGTCCTACCTCGTTTAAAATGTAACCGATCGATCTATCCGTTAAGTAAATATAAATACTTTACTGCATAGATTGGTTATCAGTTAACTATTTACTATTTAAACATAGATAATGTAACAAGTTCCTATTGGCTGACGGATAGCTGATAAGTTGACTAGATGTCGACCATTGACGCCGGGTCTGATAAAGAATAGTGGCTGTTTAATATATAGAGTGCTGTGGTGTCGTTTTATAGTTTAAAGTTATTGCGTAGTTTCATGCTTGCTATCTAGAAGGGTTAGGTATAGAGGTTTAGAGTACATTACTACGACAGTTGTTTTAATAAAAAAATAAGAGGAAGCGAGTCAACATCCGTGAACCAGGCACAAATACAGCATCAAAAAAAGTTTCATAGATAAAATAAAAATCTAGGCTGCACTTCAAATACATAACACTAACTGTCCAGCGCAACTTCGTCTGCATCACATTTTCCCCGTTTTCGCAACATTTTTCATTGCTGCTCCGGTCCTTTTGGACGTAGCATGATATACTATATATACTTTCTCGATAAATGAGCTATCTAACACTGAAAGATTTTTTCAAATCGGATCAGAAGTACCTGAGATTAGCGCGTTCAAGCAAACAAACAAACTCTTCAGCTTTATAATATTAGTATAGATAACATCACGCCTTGTAATCCCCAAAGGATTAGGCAGAAGCGTACCAAACAAGCACCAACATTCCGCCAGTTATGTTTAACTCCCATGTAAAACGGGGCGAGCCTATTGCCATCAACTGGGCGCAAATCCAGACTCAGCTTGACTGCTAAAAAAAAAATACACCAATAAAACTTTTTCGATAAAATCAAGCATATAGTTTCATTCATTTTCGATATGTGCACATAATGAAGACTTGCACTATATAAAAAAAATTCACCAGCGACCCTTCGAGGTATTTTATCTAAGATACGAAAAGTTCAAGGCTTTAGCTAGCGAGTGCGTTGACCTCCTTAGCCAGACTGCAGCCAGACTGATTTTTTGCCTGGACACGACGAACCGGTTTTGGGTTGGTTGTTGCTGGGGAGTTTGTTCCGTCAGTTCTTGTTTCCAGCTTCGAGACTAGGAAGTGGTGAAGGACGGACGTTTTGAACACTTATTATATACTGGGGATCTGTTCAAATCATTAATTAAGAGCGTTTATACCATACCGCTTTTCATACAAACTTTCAAGTCCTAATTTTCCGAAATGACTGAACCGATTTAGATGAAACTTAATACGCATAAGCAGCATACATAGGTCTAAAAAGTTAAAAATAATATTTACGAAATATCTTAAAAAAAAAGATAGTTGGATATTACTGTTTCTATAGATAATTTATAATCGGTCTAATTTACCTGTAACACTATTTTTCGAAAATGTTTTTTAGTAAGTTTTTAGACCCGTGTATCCTGCTTATTCGTACGAAGTTTCATTAAAATCAGTTCAGTCATTTGGGAAAATAAGGACTTTAATTTGTATTAAATGTCGTAATGTGTAAACGCTCTTAATGTCATCAATAACAATCTTTAAGTCAGAACGGCTCAAAAACTATAGTCTGTCGAAAAAGTCATTGAATTATACTTACTGCTAGTCTCTGGTTTGAGAATTCGAATAGAGAACTAGTCAACAATCTCTTCTTAAGGTGGAAACGACATCACGAAAACTTGAGAAAATTTGAATTTCGCGGGCTACCCGCGAAATTCAAATTTTCTCAAGTTTTTTTCTATTTGCAAGTCAGTAAAGTCATATTTGTTACGGTCGCGAATTGAATTTTAATCAACATACAACCTGCTAATTGCAATAAAGAAAAAAAAAAATTCGGGGACTACCCTAGCGCTTTCCTTTAAGGTGATTCTTTAAATTTTATATTAAACACAAAATTCTAATTTTAGAACTTATGTTAAACAAGGCTTCAAATACTCAATTGAGAAACTGGCAATTATAGGTTTGTATGACGATTTTAATGCCTGCTTTTTTCTCAACTATTTTAATGGTCGCGAATCATATTTTATTATTACACAGACATTTTTTATGTTATATGTTCCATCGAGCTTTAAAAATTAACGGACACACTGGGTTTGAGTGACTTCATAATGAAAAAAAGCAATATTCATAGCAAAAAAATTGCCTTAAAAAATTTCGTAGACATTACTACGGTGTAGCAAATCAGCTACGAAAATTGCTACGAAATTCACAAAATTGTTTTCGAGTTAATTTTAAGCTTGTTATTCACCCGTATTTCGTCCATTGCTACTGATTAATTCTTGCTAGAAAAACTCAATATCACTCTACCTGGGAATCTAAATCGAACCCAGAACCTCATCTCAGACCACTAGCCTAACGAAACATATTTTCTTCACTATTAGATAGAAGATAGGTGTTCCGAATATTCCCGAAGTTGGCCGATGTTTGCCGAACACAATACACCAACAGATGGCGCGGCATACGCTTATAATTGTCACTACCCTTTGTTAGGAGGGGGTTAAGCTTTTTTTTCGCAACATGTAAAGATTAATATGGATCTGTTTGTGAAATTGAATTGGTGGGTGACACATTTGCGATCAATAATCGGGTGTTTTTTTATAGGTTGATATAAAATGTAATAAATCATTCACTTTTTAAATTCGTAGCGACTTTATGCTGGAGAGTTTGTTGCGCAACTTTTTTGTAATTGTAACTAAAGCACAAGAAAGTGACCAGGGTCGAAAGTTCCAAAGGCAGTCTTCTGGAGTTCAACAGGAGATGATATTCATCTTACATTGAGTTCATTATGATAACTATTTTTACTTTTAATATCTGATAAAAACTTTAACCTCCTTGCAGTCTAACTAGTTAGGTACAGAAAATGTTGTGCTGCTGTCAAAATGACGCCATATTGCTGATTTTGACAGATTTAAGCGTAAATTTATGCTAGGTAAGTGACAGAGATGTAATGAGAACTAACAGTAAATTAATATTGAATTATTTGTCTGCATGATATACTATCGTACAATAATGACCTATTAACACACTTTCCCTAACATAAAACCTCCACAAAAAATATAAAATCCACACTAAACCAACGTTCGCAACTTTTAGTCGTTTCAAAAAAAGAATTAAAAAGAAAAAAAACCGCCGTCGCGTCATTGTACCGCATCCCTTTAGCGTTAAAAAAAGTTTTAAAAAACCTCCTTTGTGAGTCTTCCATGCTGGCTGAGCAGCTGATTCCTTTGCCGGTGGCATGGCGTAAATTAAAAAAAAAAACTGTCAATGCGCGCGAACCTAATTATTTTTTACGCGGATAATAAAAATGTAAGAGATTGTGTTACTGAATACTTACTGCAGTTTTTTAATGCAATTTTTGGTTGTTTGGTTCTGTATGTTATGTTACAATTAATTGAATGTAGTTTAAAGTTATATTTATTTATTAAATGAGACTTGTTACTTGTTGATTGTCTCGTTGGTCTGGGGGTTGCTATTATGATTGCTGAGCATTAGGTCCTGGGATATTAGGTGTTTCCATTAGGGATTTCTCAATAGCAGCCATGGAGTCTCTTTTTGTGATTTGTGCCCAGTTGATGGCAATAGGTCGCCCCCTATTACATGGGACTTAAACATAACTGGCGAAATGTGCTTATAAACCTCTGTTGATAAAAGCTGCCTTTAAATTATCATAAAAATATGGCACTGCTGATTCTTTAAAGGTAAGAAAGCGTACAAAGCAAAAAACGACAATAGATAGGATTTGAAAGGGGTTGTCTCGATGCTGAGTGAGGTTAAGGCCACCTTGTCAAGGTCAAGTTTTGGATGGGTCGAGACGCTGTTTACAAACAGAACTGGCGATTTCTTCGAATAATACTTATGAATGTATTGACTGTCACGAGTACTTGAAGGCTTGAACTAACAGTTTTGTTTTTTTTTTAGTTTGTATTAGTCTTTTTTTCGTGTACTTTCTTTTTGTACAGAATCTGATGATCCTTATAAAAAAAAACATTGTCCTCATATTTAGCAAAAGTCAATGTTTTTAAATCTTTATTTTCTATAGTAAAAAATACTCATTGAAACATGGTGAGATATGGCGTTTTAGCCCCGTACACGGTACAAGATTAATTAAGTTAGTCTTATTTTTTAAATTGTTACTTTTTAATGTAATTTTGTTTTATTGTTAATTAAAACCATTTTGTTTTGTCCTGTGCGAGACAAATAAATACTTTTTTTTTAATGTTTGTTTCAACTTGTATCAATAATCTTTCTCTTACGGAACCCTAAAACAGGGGTGAATTCCAACCCGTCACGCACCAAGTATTGATTTTATTGATTCTGCACAACTATTGTCAAATCTAATGTTTCAATTGTTCACATTTTGTATTAGGGTTATCAAATGGGGTGGCTAATAATAAGCTTGGCGGACTTTTTTTGTTAAAAATGCACTTTTTTAACTAGTTCGCTACGGTTGTCGGTATTATTAGCTTTTTTAAGTTTTTGGGGTTATTATTGAAAAGGGAAAGTGAAACTTTAGAAATAGGTAGGTAGACTAAAATTAAAATGACGCTGCTTTTGTTAATCGTTAAGGTTATGGATTCTTGAAAGTTTTTGGGTTAATAATTATGATGCATTCAAAACGCTCATATTGATCTATTTGTGTACTGCATACTAACTGAGGTCAGTTAAAAGATAAGTGAACAAAACACTGCTCCGTTCGAGCACTGAAAAATAAATGTTTTACTAAATCCGTGGTAAATAAAGGAAATCCATTTTTAATTTCTTCTTGCCTGTACCTATATTACAGCAGCTATATTTAAGGTCCTTGTAATACGGGTTGAGTCTATTGCCATCGACTGCGCCTAGGAGTAGAAGCTTGTAACTATTTCTCTGCACATAGGACCTACAAGGCATAAAGTAGCAATATCTCAAAATTCTGATCGTGGAGGTGAGCAAAGCATCCATACTAATATTATAAATGCGAAAGTCACTCTGTTTGTTTGTTTGTTAGCTTTTCACGACTAAACGGCTGATCGGACCTTAATGAAATTTGGCAAGAAGATAGATTTCAAGCTGGGGAAGGACATAGGCTATATATCATCACGCTACGACCAATAGGAGCGGAGCAGCAATGAAAAATGTTGTGAAAACGGGGAAAATGTGACGCAGACGAAGTTGCGCGGGACAGCTAGTATCACATACAAACATAAACTAACGCCTTTTTCCATGGGGGTTGGCAGAAACTAGGTACGAAACGCCATCAGCTACGTTCCTTACAAACTCCTTTCGCGTCATCAACGTTCATAAATCTGGTTATAAACGCACGCCGGTTGCAAGTAACTATATACGCACGTACGCCTTTCTGAAGAACCACACCAATAAATTCAGTGTATGTTTTTCTAGGACGTCTCATTTCTGTGGTTAAAATCGCAGCAAATGTCGTTGTGTTTTTACTACATAACCCCATGGGAAATAGCCGTAAGTTTTTGTATCCAAGTACAACATACAATATCAATGGCCCAAGTACTTATTATCAAGAATACAACATAAATCATGACTGTATGTAACTATAATAAGTAGCTATACTATGTGTCAGCCGTACGCGCGGTTGTCACGTATGTTTAAACTTATAAAAAGTAAAAAATGATGTGTACTTTTCTTTGCTATGTATCACGTTATGCCATTATGGAAGAATTCTATTAAATACTTTGTTCTTACAGTCTTTACGAGGGATTTCGTATTACCCAGTACAAAATGGGTTGTGGACGTCAGATAGGCAGTGGCTCCAAGTAAAATACTGGTATACAGCTGCATGCGGTTAGACTGGAAGCCAACGTAGCTGGGAAAAGGCAGACAGATGCTCATCATTCTCCTGGTCTTATCCCAATTTATTTTGGGTCAGCGCAGCATGTCTTCATCTTTCATACTTCTCTTGTTAGACGGGAAGCCGACCCCAACAAAGTTGGAAAAAGGGGAGGCAGATGACTACAGTCAGTCCTACATTTTTGGCTTTTCGTGTCAAAATTGTGTAAGCCCAGAACTGTTTTCGCGCCTTCGATAGCGACCTCATGTAATAAACATACAAGAGGATACGCAAGACACGATTAAGCGCAACATCGTTTGTGGAACAGCATCACATGTACACTCCAGAGCGGAGTCATCAATGTCCACCTGAGCAGGTTTACCACTGATGGAACGCCAGTTTGATTTGGCCTTCTGTCTGAAAAGTGTACAAGACCTTAGGAGGCTGTATTCTATATATGAGAACCAGAGATTGTCAACATAGTTCACAGAATAAGTAAGCTGAAGTGGCAATGGGCCGGCCATATTAGCCGCAGAACCGATGACCGTCGGGGTAGACGTGTTCTTGAGTGGAGACGGCGAATTGGCAAGCGTAAGGTGGGACGCCCTCAGGCTCGGTGTAGTGAAGATCCTCGCAGGGTGGCTGGTAGCAACTGGAGGAGAGTTGCCGAGAATCAAATTGAGTGGTTGCGGTTGAAGAGTCCTATGTCCAGCAGTGGACTCTTGTAGGCGATGATGATTCTAAATCTAGTAGCCGTGACCTTCATAGTCTATACCTACTGTCTATGTCGTCAGGTATGTTTTCTCATTCCTCGAATAAGAAGTCAGTTTTCCCTAACGCATGTAAGATCCTTATCAGTGATCAGACGTGTCTAGCATACTCATTATACGAGACCAAAACGGGCAGACAGACACAAAGACTAATAAATAATTGATATTATTTTATGTACTATTGATTTGTAGTGCGTTCACGTTTTAAAGGCGGCTAGTTTTAACGACGCAGAGTCAAAATTGAGCGGCGTTTTTTTTTCATGTTTGCTGATTGCCTGGTAACTGGTAATCTGGTAAGGTAAGTGTCTGTAATAACAGAAGTAACTAAGAGCTCAGATATTAAGATTTAATGACGTCATCACATGAGCAGTTCAGCTCCAACTCCACAAAGTCTGGCCAAGTGTCCTGCCCACTTCCATCTCTGACTCCGATGTGTGCAGCGCCTCCCCACAGACAATGGCCCTACTTCCATCTAGCGCCGCATGACACCGGGGTACTGGAAGTCATTACGACTGGACTTTTGGACCAAGCATATTTGAGCATAAACCCAAAAAGAAGATGCCACCCCTTAGGCAAAACTGGAATCACTTATGTGCCTCTTAAGTATTAAACATTGCTACTTTGTGGCAGAAAATAATGTTAGTTCCTTTATAAGAAGCTCCACTAATCCTAGGAAATCAGTAATTTATTCAGAGATTACTAAAAATGTCAGATCAATGCAATCTTCAAGGTTAAGCTGCGTTTGCTTGAGGTCGGTCTAGGTACCAATTTTCCTCCGCACCTCGGAAAGCACGTTAAGCAATTGGTCCCGGCACAGTAAGTCAGAGGTCTGAAAGTCTAACCACCATTCTTACTAAGGGATATCGTATTACCCAGTACTGACTGGGTTGTGGAGGTCTGATAGGCAGTCGCTCTATGTAAAATACTGGTATTCAGCTGCATCCAGTCAGACTGGAAGCCGACGCCAATAAAGTGAGAAAAGGCAGGCAGATGATGGTCTGTCTAGGGGGCTCCCACGCTACGCTTCTAAATTCCTAATAAGCCATGAAACAATATCAAATACTCAAACCTCGCATGGCAACAAGTACCACACACACACACACACACACACACACAAAACACATAGGTATGACACATGTACATAAACAGTTGTCTCGTCACGGCCGAGTGGGCCAGAATCGGTCAGACGCGTTGACGCGCTCATGTGACCCGTGACGTGTCCTTGAGACAAACAGTGTTAGGGTCAGCAGAGCTGTGGGTCTTTTATCTTTTTTTCAGGTTAATGGATAGGTGAAGTGTTGCTGGGGAGTTCAGTGGTTGCTGAAGGGTGTTTTAGGGACGTGCTACCTAGAATCCAGGGCTTATCCAATACTTTGCCAGCCATGGGATCGAACTTAGGACCACTAGTTCCAAAGGTTGATGACTATGTTTGTGAATAAGTATCTGAGGAGCTAGTGGCTGTATTAACGGCCACTGGAGTCGATCTTTAGGTTAAGTCGCACTTGCCTAGGTTGTGCCGTGGATGGGTGTCCACCCATTTACATACCGAGTTTCTTCTGTGACTCGGAAAGTACGTTAAGTTGGTCCAGGTTGTCATTTATAGATATTTGATAGTCGTTACAGGCAGTCGGTGGCCCGAAAGTCTGACAACCAGTCTTACCAAGGTATCATATTACCCAGTACTAACTGGGTTGTGGAGGTCAGATAGGCTGTCGGTCCATGTAAAATACTGGTATTGAGTGGCATCCGGTTAGACTGGAAGCCGACCGCAATATAGTTGGCAAAACGCAAACAGGGAGATGTTGGGTTTGATTCCTAGGCCGGGTAAATTGTTATTGTGCTTTTTAATTAGGTATTTCTCAGTAGCAGCCTCTCAGTTTAGATTTGTGCCAAGTTGATGACAATTGGCTCGCCCCCTACCTTATGACTATATGAAACAAACATAACTAGTGATGTTATAATAATAATTTTGGCGGAGTTTAGGAAATTCTCAGTGGCAAACCAGAGACTGTATTTACGGCCGGTTAACGGCAATAGGCTCGCCCCCTACCTCATGGTACTTAAACATGGCTGGCGAAATGTGTCACCTTGGCACACCTCTGCCATAACCCTGCCGAGATTACAAGCGTGAACTTACGTGTGTAGGTTTCCAGTAATTTAACCTTGAACAGTGAGCGTTCACCGACCTCATGTCATGACCTACGGCAATACTTTCAACCTTGCTCTTCGTTTATAAGTCGTAAAAAAATGGCGTCGTGTCAGTTACGAAAATTGCACTAAATTGACGAATTCTCCCCTGCTGTGGAGACTGTCTTTATGTCCTAGTATCTGTGGGTCGCGGTTTAACTCGTTATTATAATCATCCTGGGGAAACTACGAGTATTGCATGTTGAAATACAACGCGAAAACGGAGCCTTCACGAAGCCGTCAACCAAGCATTCTGCACATCAAACTAAGTTCATCATCATCATTAGCCTAACCTATAATGTTCCCACTGCTGGGACACAGGCCTCCTCTCCTATGAGAGGGAATGGGCTGTAATCCACCACGCGGGGCCAGTACGGGTTGGTAGATGTCACGTCATGTCGATTTTTTGGTTCTAGGACATGCCGGTTTCCGCACGATGTTTTACTTTACCGTTTTGAGAGCAGCGGTGATGAAATAAATTACACAAAGTAATGCGCCTGCCTGGGTTCGAACCCACGACTTGCTGCTCGTAAGTCGGGGCTGCCACCACTGAGCCACCGCTGCTCTCGCTAAACTAAGTAACTCTACGCAAAAAAAAAAACTAGGAGACTTCGAAAGAGGTGTTTATAGTGCATCCAAAATTCCGTTAGTCTAATAATAAAAAGGCTCTAGTAATGACATAACTAAACATCACGCCTTATAATCCCAGAACAGTTGGCAGAGGTGTACGCAATAGTACACATTACATTTCGCTAGTTATGGTTAAGAGCGTTTATACCTTACCGCTTTACATACAAACTTTCAAGTCGTTATTTTCCGAAATGACTGAACCGATTTAAATTAAACTTTATACGCAAAAGCAGGATACATAGGTCTAAAAAGTTACTAAAAAAACATTTTCAAAAAGTCTTGTATGAAATGCCGTACAGTGTAAACGCTCTTACGTCCCTTGTAATAGGAGGCGAGCCTATACATCAGCCGGGCAAAACCCCAGACTCCGTGGCTGTTATTGACAAATTCCTGATGAAAACCCTAATAATACTTTGCCAGACCAGAGAATCCAGGACCCGAAACCAGGACCAGCTGGTCTACGATGACCTCATAAAGCAGTATTCTTTAACTCCTATTCCAGTGTGGGAAAGAGACGGAGCTATACAGGATGTCTAGCGCCATCACTACAATGGTAGGCCAGCTGGCTTCAGCCAGCTAAACAGTCGAGCTTTTCACCAACGAGGCAGTTGAAACTATTTCATGTAACCTGTTGAAAAGTATTTTTCCTATTTGGATTTAGAATCTAGACCATATTAGCTGGAATCAATTCTTGATCAACATCACACCCCTGCCTGATTCACGATTTATTAGTGGACGCAGCATGTCTTCATCTTCCATACTTCTCTGTTACTTGTCATCTCAGCAGTAATTTCTAATCTTATCTTCTATCACACAGTCCATCCACCGTGTGTATGGTATTCCTCCAGGTACTCATAACCAACTACATTCAGATTCTAAAAGATCAATAATCTCTCTGCGTGATTAGAGTTGTCTGCTGAGATGACGAGTAATAGAGAAGTATGGAAGAAGAAGACATGCTGCGCCGACCACAAATGAATTGGGATAAGTGCAGCAAAATAATGCTGATCTCTCTATGTGATTCTGTCAGATTGAGTAGAAAATATTTTAAGAAGCTTGCAACAAAAATAAACTTTAATAAAAGGAAGTTCTTCGGAAAACTTCTTGAACTTAAATCGCACAAGAACATTCAAACTTGAAATGCAATCAAAATGAAAATATCACAATTATTTAATTGCTTCAATACTAAAAATCTTCATTATAAAGACAACAAGTCACGCCTGAAATCTCCGAAGACTAAGGCAGAAGTATCTCTATAATGAAACAATTACCAACGTTAGCCCTATAATAAAAAAGCTCTAGTAATTAATCCCATAAAATAGTCCTACCTTAATTTCAAATCACCCTTTCTACAAAAAACACACACACAAACATTTCTTTTCTTTTCAACACTAAAACATCACAACACGAAAAATCATTAAAAAAGCACTATTTTATATTTTTCAAAAACTTTATCTTACGAAACATTAATAACCACAGACAAAAATTTTCGCGCGAAATTGAAACAAGGCGCGTGCATCCCCCATGACAGTTAGAGAGAAACTAACGTGAGGCACAGGCAACAAGCCGTAGACAGCCTGCTCGGGACAGTGTTGCTATGCAAGCCGTACTGATACCGCCCTTATCACCCTTGGTGGAACCTTGCGGAGACTAGACTCTATTGTGTTCGGAAAATATAATTGGGGATTATGTTTTATGTTGTATTTTAAGAAGTACTTGGAAGATCTTTTTAGAGATTATTGGTTACCAATAAGAAATATAGATTAAAAAAGCTTTTTAAGAGTCACGGTCCTATACAAGTCTCTGCCTCGTTGGTCTAGAGGTCGAAAGAGTGACTGCTGAGCACAAGATCCTAGGTTCAACTCCTGGGTCAGACAAAGTGGTATTGGGTTTTTCGATCAGAAAGTTCTCTGTAGCAGACACATAGGCTCGCCCCTATTACAGGGGGCACAAGACACGCACCTCTGATTATTGGATTAATCATCAGCCTATAATGTTCCCACTGCTGGGACACAGGCGTCCTCTCAATGAGAGGGAGTGGGCTTTAATCCACCACGCGGGCCCAGTGCGGGTTGGTAGATATCACATGTCTTCGAATTTTTAGTTCTAGGACATGCCGGTTTCCTCACGATGTTTTCCTTTACGGTTTTGAGAGCAGCGGTGATGATTTAATAAATTACACAAAGTTATGCGCCTTCCTGGGTTCGAACCTACGACTTTCTGCTCGTAAGTCGGGGCTGCGACCACTGGGCCACCGCTGCTATTGGATTCATGTGTGTTTAAAATTCACTAAGGACACCAACCAGATGAGAGATATTTCTCGACGGCATGTAAAGCCAAGTCAGAGGCACATGGACGGCATAAAAACTCTGATACCAGGTATAAGCACTTACCACTCGACAAAAAAAGAAAACAGCAAAAATTCCCTAATATCCCATAAAACAGGTAAATCCTCCCCACCTGGCAACACACACCATATCCACCATTTTCCTCAACTGATAACGTTCTATTTTGACTCGCTGTTATCATTGAGTCCTATTTATATTCCCAGACACAACAGTATGTCCTACTCCCATGGGTAGCGGTTAAGGTGACTTGCGTGCGGTCCCTTTAGCAACAAGAATTCTTATTTGAAACCATCATATCAATGTTAATGGGAAAGTTTGTATGTTAGTTTGTACACACGATGATCTGCAAGGGGTCAACGGCCCTTTCACGAAGCCAACCAAGCATTCTGAACATCAAACTAAGTAAGTCTACGTTCAAATTATTGCAGGGAAACGACTTTTTTTTTGCTGTGAAAATTCACGTTTTACTGTAGGACTCAATGTGATGCATTCAAAACATTGTACTGATAGATGCATTGAATAGTATGGGTCTCGTGGTGGATTTAAAGTGTAGTTAGTACTGGGTTTTACGATACCCTTTGGAAGGACTGGTTGTCAGACTTTCGGGCCACTGACTGCCTGTAACGACTGTCAAACATCTATAAATGACAGCCGAGACAAACAGCTTAACGTGACGTACGGACGAAACTCGAGTGGCTGTTATTATTTAGCCATGAGCTCCTCTGAATTGTAAGTCATCATCATCTGCCTAGCCTTTTCCCAAACTATCTTGGGGTCGGCTTCCAGTCTTACCGGATGCAGCTGAGTACCAGTATTTTACATGAAGCGACTGCCTATCTGACCTCCACAACCCAGTAATTGGGTAATACGATACTCCTCTGAATTGTAAGTATACGTTCTAAATAAAATGCCCCATAAGGGTTGGTGATCGGTGGGTGACATTCAATTCATTTTATGATGAAAACGGATCACGGTATCAGTGGATAAAACTCGCCGTGGTCCCTCACTAATTCAATCTAATATCCGGGATCGATGGAGACAAATCCGTGATTTCCACAAAGAGAAAAATCTGAAATCATCGCAGACGAAGTCGTAGTCAGACACTAGTTGGTCTTGTTATTAAGACTTATAAGGGTGACTTTCTCAATAAGTCTGCTCAACCTTGGATTCCAAGAAGATTCCACTCTTGTACAGACATAACAAGTGAAAATAACTAATTAGTTTCGAGAAATAAGATATTACGATAAACAAAAACATACTAGTGACTTGAAAAATAATTGGCGACATGTCGGTGTACTGTATACCTCTGCTTATCTTTCGAGGACTTCAGGTACATGTACTATGCTGCCTCTTTGGTGTAGTTGTCGCAACCGCAACTGTTGATCATGAGGTCCTTAGTTCAATTCGGTCGGGCAAATTATTATTGGGTTTTTCTTACAGGAATTTTTCAGTAGTAGCAACAGCACAAATCCAGGCTAAGTAGTAAGACTAGACCCCTTAGTAAACTGGGTAATGCCAGTTACTGGGTTGTAGAGGTCAGATAGGCAGTCGCTCCATACAAAATACTGGTACTCAGCTGCATCCGGTTAGACTAGATGTAGACCCCAACACAGTTGAGAAAGACTAGAGAGATGATGATGATTTCACATTGCTAAGGCCGAAATCTACAAACGTTACTTAGCACATGTTTTGGCTATGTGACATCATCATCATCATTAGCCTATAATGTTCCCACTGCAGGGAGTGGGCTGTAATCCACCACGCGGGCCCAGTGCGGGTTGGTAGATGTCACATGTCTTCGAATTTTTAGTTCTAGGACATGCCGGTTTCCTCACGATGTTTTCCTTCAACGTTTTTGATAGCAGCGGTGAGAAATAAATTACACAAAGTAATGCGCCTACCTGGGTTCGAACCCACGGCTTACTGCTCGTAAGTCGGGGCTGCCACCACTGAGCCACCGCTGCTCTGGCTATGTATAATTGCGGTCAATATCAAACAACGATCAAACTACAAGTTTAAGATTCAAGACGGAAAGATGTCTGACCAAATCAAAGAACTTACAAACGGACGTTTAAAGAACCCTGTCTTAAAAAAAAACTCAATATAAAATTAATAACCCTCTCAACCTACACTGCTGCCTACCCTGTCTGCGTTATCAAGGGTTTCGTCTCGGAGAGGTCATCGCACTCGCTGTCTAGACGTCGCAGCTTAGCTCTCTGTCTACCCCCGTGTTTACGTCGTTATAGAGGCTTCTTCTGTCTCTTGCATATTGATAGCAATATCTTTTGTTTGGTAAGTAATTCGTTAGTGAGAAATATTTAATGAGTGTGCAAACAACCCTAACGAAGCCGAAAGGCACTTGTTTTCCTCGTCATTGCGATCTATACCTGAGATCCTTCTAGTTACAGAGATATTGGGGGTCAAAGTTTTTTTATTTTAAAATACAAGTTGTGTCCGCGACTTCGTCTGCGTGAAATTTTGGCAGTTTTATTTTTAATATTAATTATTTTTCTAAAATAGTAGCTTTGTTACTCCTTATTACATCAGCTATCTGCCAGTGAAAGTCCCGTCAAAATCGGTCCAGTCGTTCCAGAGATCTTTACTTATACAGTATGTTAGGTTAAACGAGGGACATATTGAGGGAGGGTTTTCAGTATTCGATTCTCGTCCCAAATATGTAAAAAACCTATAACGTATATAGAAGAATTTTTAATGTTTTGTTTAGTGCCTAGATATTTTGGACTGTCCTAAGCCAGGTAAGTTTAAAGTATGAAGGGAAAATGGATTATACCTAAGAGTCATTGACCCGCTCACATGTTCTGCGATAGTATTAAGTCGCTAGCGCAAGGGTGTATGTATACACGTTGCGTGACATTTGCGAAAATTTTGGTATGGTTCTGTCTGTTATTTATCAGTGTTTATTTTTTGTTTATATTTTTATTAGTATCATGTTAGCATGTATTATTATGGGTTTGAATATGTCCCTCGTTTAAACTAACATACTGTATACCTCCATGACCCCCGTACTATTCAATGTACAATGTTTTGAGGGTACTTCCCGTTCACCTAGAAGTATGAAATTTGGCAAGTAATATTGTCTTATAGTACAAGTAAAGGAAAAAAAACTGAAAACTATAGATTTGTAATTAAATGTAAAAAACCAAAAAAGAATTTGTTATGCGCGTTAATGAAAGCGCATAACAAAAGTGAATTTGTACGGAACTCTTAGTGGGGGAGTCCGACTCGCCCTTGTCCAGTTTTTTTAAATAAGTAGGAAAAGCCCGCCAAACTATTCTATAACCACTGTAACTCCTGTGCACCAGAATCAACAGTGGCGACCACCAGAAAAGCGCCGACACAATGAAGCTCGACGAAGTCACAGAGAAACAATTTAACTATTGAACAAACCTTTAAAAACTGCTTCTTGTAGATTTAACTGGAAGCCGCCAAAGATGATGTGTCTCGCTTCTTGTACTGTGAATTCCATTTTCAATTCTATCTGTAACAAAAAAATAGAGACTTTTAGTATAAACTCTCTGATAAGTCTGGGAGAATGAATTGGGCACCTACAGCCAATTTAACGTGCTCAACATCTGCCTGCCTTTTTCCAATTATGTTCGGGTCGGCTTCTAGTCTAAACGGATGCAGCTGAAAACCAGTATTTTACATGAAGCGACTGCCTATCTGACCTCCACCTAGTCATTACTATACCCCTTGGTAAGACTGGTTGTCGGACTTTCGGGGGCCACTGACTACCTGTAGCGACTGTCAAAGATCTAAAAATCGGCTTAACGTGCTTTCCGAAGTACGGAGGAAACTTGGTATGTAATGGGCGATCACCTATCCATGGACCAACCTAGGTAAGCACCGCTTAACCTAAATATCGACCCGTTCGGCTGTTATTATTTAGCCACGAGCTCCACCTAGAATTTACCGAGCATAACACTCTAAAAATGAATGGCAGTTGAATTGAATAACACTGGCTCTTAAGATGCAAAGTTGGCTGTAAGTACATTTTTGTTTCAAAAGTTAAAGATTGTCTTTTACCCGACCCTAGCATCGAATCCCCGACTTCTAATCTGAACATTAAAAAACACTCACTACCTACAATATACAAGGAGTTGTTTTGCATTCTCGTCAAATTCAAGGAGGTATCCATGCTTATGATTCTCGTCCCGAATCAATAAGAAAACGGGTATGTATTTTTTTTTTCTTATTTACGGAAATCGGTAAGTGTGAACCACCCGAGTTTTAAATGCGGCCGCTCTGATCTTCGCCTTATAACCTCGCTTACACACATACGAAAAATCTCAAACGTTTATATTCGATAATTTCTTATTCCCTAAACCACGTTATTCAGAAATACTACTGTTAAAAAAAAAACAGTGTTTTTTAATAATTAACAAGGTACCGTAATTTATATTGATTATTTATGTCTTTTGTGACAACATCCTGAATTTTAACTAAGATGCAAAACAACATCTTGTATAAAGCTACTTAACCTAAAAACGCAGCACTAAAATCTATTCATAGTCAAACCTACATAAGTCCATACATACCTCACACAATATTGTATTGAGCTAGGTCAGTTACATTGGCTTCTACTAACCTATATCTGAGAGACAGGGCGCGACAAATCTCACTGGATTATTATAGCTCTATTCTTTAATGACTGCTTCGTCGTTCTATGGTCACAAGCACGGCTGCTGATAATGTGGTCTTTGGGCTCGATTCCAATTTTGGGCAAAGTGTCACTGGGTTTTCCATCAGGAATTTTTGAGTAGCAGTTACCGAGTCTGGTTTTTTGCCCAGTTGATGTAAATAGGCTCGCCCCTATTACATGACTGGTGAAGTGTGGGTTTACTATTAGGTACACTTTTGCCCATTTTTGTTTCCAACGTTATTAAAAGTGTTAAGTGGCAAAAACTTATAGTTAATTACTAGACTGCCTATCTGACCACAACCCAGTAACTGGGTAATACGATACCCCTTGGTAACTGTACCCCCTACTGTAACCCCTTGGTGGACTGGATGTCAGACTTTTGGCTTCTGACTACTCATAACGACTGTTATAGATCTACAAATGACAGCCGAGACCAACGGCTTAGCGTGCTTTCCGTGGCACGGAGAGAACTCGGTATGTAATTATGGTCACCCATCCACGGACCAACCTCGGCAAGCACAGATTAACCTTAAAGATCGACCCGTGCGGCTGTTATTGTTTAGCCACGAGCTCCACAACATATAACAACACAATAATATTAAAATACTTTAATTCTGTTATTTAAATACAAAAATCTTCATGTTTCAAAACAATTACTAACCCCGCTATGAACGCGATATGAACCCACGACCCTCTCCCAGTCAATGTCGAACGCTAGACACTTGTCATTGATCACTTACCAATAAACTAAAGGTCAATTTGGAGTTCAATTAATTAGTTGTGACTAGAATTGTGTTGTATCGAGAAACCCTTCGCTTATATTGTTTTTATTGAGAGAATTAACAAAACTTTACAAAGATCGAATTAAAATAATTCTTATGAGCATTTCTCAAATCAATTATGGTAATTTTTCTAGACTTTTAAGGCTTAAAAATCTAATAATGTCATCATCATTTCTTGACCTTATCCCAATTCATTCATTAGTGGTCAGCGCAGCATGTCTTCTTCTTCCATACTTCTCTATTGCTTGTCATCTCATCAGACACCTCCTTCCTTGCCAAATCAACCTTCACACAGTCCATCCATCGTTTCTTTGGTCTTCCTCTACTCCTATACTCATCATTATCATCTGCCAAGCCTTTTCCCAAACTATCTTGGGGTCGGCTTCCAGTCTAACCGGATGCAGCTGAGTACCAGTATTTTACATGAAGCGACTGCCTATCTGACCTCCACAACCCAGTAACTGGGTAATACGATAATCTACTCTTATACCCATCCACATTCATACTCAAAACTTTCCTCACGACATTTTTCATATTCATTTCCGCATCACAAGAATATGCCAGTATCCTGAACTGACTGACTCGATGGCCTAGTGGTCACAAACGTGACTGCTAAGCATGCAGTCCTGGGTTCTTTTCGAGCAAAATGTTATTTGTCTTTTCCATTAAAAAATGTCTCAATAAGAGCAACGGATAATTTGTTCCTTGTTGAAGGCAATTAGGCTCGCTGCATACTACATGAGAGTAAGACAGAACTGTCGAATTATCAATGTTTCTTATCCTTATAATAGTTTGTTTGTTTGCTTGAACGCGCTAATCTCAGGAACTACTGAAAAAATATTTAATTGTAAGATAGCCCATTTATTGAGAAAGGCTATATGCTATAAATCACCACGGTACGACCAATAGGAGCGCAGCAGCAATGAAAAATGTTGCGAAAACGGGGAAAATGTGACGCAGACGAAGTTGCGCAGCTATTAGTGTACTATGACGAACAGTACCTCTGCCAAACCCTTCAGGGATTAGAAGCGTGATGTTTGGTCAACTAAATCACCATGAATCCTGACGTCACAATCAAAACCAAACCTCGCCTGCTATCCTACAAGTATGTGTACCTATGTATAAAAGGTAACACACACATAAGAAACCAGACGATGCCCACTAAAGCATAATGTGTGTAGACAAGAGTTTACGCACACAGATGTAAGTGGAGTCTCGATGTTGTCTACAGGCTGTTCGGTTTTAGGAGAAAGCTTTTAACTCTGATTGTCGTTCTTACAGCTATATTTATTATTAAGTATGAATTTATGGTCTTTTAATGGAAATAGTGGATGGCGCAAGAGCAGCGGTGTGGCCCAGAAGAGCAGCGGGGGCCCAGAAAAGCAGCGGTATGGCCCAGAAGAGCAGCGGTGGCCCAGAAAAGCAGCGATGGCCCAGAAGAGTAGCGGTGGCCCAGTGGTGGAAGCCCCGACTTACAAGCAGTAAGCCGTGGGTTCGAACCCAGGCAGGCGCATTACTTTACTTAATTTATTTCATCACCGCTGCTCCCAAAAACGGTAAATGAAAACATCGTGAGCAAACCGGCATGTCCTAGAACTAAACATTCGAAGACATGTGACATCTACCAACCCGCACTGGGCCTGCGTGGATTACAGCCCATTCCCTCTCATAGAGAGGAGGCCTGTGTCCCAGCAGTGGGAACATTATAGGCTGATGATGATAATTATGAATGGCAATAGTTTGTCATTTGTAGATCTGTGATAATCGTTACAGGTAATCAGTGACCCGATATTTTGGCATCCAGTCTTACCAAGGGGTATCGTATTACTCAGTACTAACTGGGTTGTGGAGGTCAGATAGGCAGTTGCTCCATGTAAAATACTGGTATTCAGCTGCTCCGGTTAGACTGGAAGCCGACCCCAACATAGTTGTGAAAAGGCAGGCAGATGATGAGTCTTGTACTGTTAAAAAGAGCTTGAGGTTAATCTACTTTGCCGAGGTCAGTTCGTAGATGGATCACACATAACACTTCGAAACCTTTCCTTGAATCGGAAAGTTCATTTAATCCTATTGAATTTTTTTTTCATGAAATGGTAATTCAATAAACATTTGAATTTCGGTTCCACCTTAAATAGGCTCGACCACTTGATTACATGTGACTTAAGAGCGTTTACGCCTTATAACGGCATTTCATACACTGTTTGTCTCTGCATCACCCAAAGGTTGACTGGTAGAAACTGCCTATGGCATTAAGTCCGCCTCTGTACTATGTGCTTGAAGTGTTAAATAAATAAATAATAAATAAATAAATACAAACTTAAAGCAGAGGTTTTAGTAGATCTATGTTTTAGTAGATCTATGTTTTAGTAAATCTATGTTTTAGTAAATCTATGTTTTAGTAGATCTATGTTTTAGTAGATCTATGTTTTAGTAGATCTATGTTTTAGTAGATCTATGTTTTAGTAGATCTATGTTTTTCTAGTTATGTTTAAGAGCGTTTACGCCTTACGACATTACATACAAACTTTCAAGTCCTTATTTTCCGAAATGACTGAACCGATTTTAATGAAACTTATTACGCATAAGCATGATACATAGATCTAAAAAACCGGCCAAGTGCGAGTCGGACTCGCGCACGAATGGTTCCGTACCATTATTTATAAAAACGAGCGAAAAAAACACTTTTTTGTATGGGAGCCCCCTTTATATATTTATTTTATTCTGTTTTTAGTATTTGTTGTTATAGCATCAAAAGAAATACATAATCTGTAGAAATTTCACCTGGCTACCTATCACGGTGGCCAGTGGTGGTAGTGGAATCAGCCTGGTGACAGACGGACGGACGGACGGACGGACGGATGGACGGACGGACGGACGGACGGACAGCGAAGTCTCAGTAATAGGGTCCCGTTTGACCCTTTGGGTAAGGAACCCTAAAAAGTAACTCAAAAACATTTTTGAAATGTCTTTAAAAAAATGATAATTGGTCTGTTTCTATAGATAATTATAATTGGTCTACTTTACCTGTAACACAAATTTTCGTATCTTTAGTAACTTTTTAGACCTATGTATCTTGCTGAAGTTTCTGTAAAAACGGTTCAGTCATTTCGGAAAATAATGACTTGAAAGTTTGTATGAAATGTCGTAAGCCATAAACGCTCTTAAACATAACTAGAAAAACATAGATCTACTAAAACCTCTGCTTTGCCCACAGATAACACAAGCGCGATTTTATGTTCTGTTAAACAGAACTATAATATTTTGTGTGGGTGTTCTTTATTATTATGATTGATAGTTATTTCGTGGTTATGGATTTTAGATGTTCGGTAATTGGCATTTTGACCTTTGTAAGTGTGTCATGTTATAATACGATTATGAGAAGATGTTATTTATACTATTATAAATATGTATATGTATTTAAAGACTAGGGGTGAATGTAACAGGAATTGAGATAAGTGTCGCTAGATTTCAGATGAAATTAATAAAATTACATAAAATATATATATAATTGACGGCACGGTTGGCGCAGTGGTTGAGCGATCGACTGCTGCGCTGCGTGTCGCGGGTTCGATCCCCACGGAACAAAAATTTGTATGGCCTACAGATAGTTGTTCCGGGTCTGGCTGTTTGTGTATGTCAGTTTAAATGATTGTAAACGCACCCACGATACAGGAGAAATTCCTAGCGTGGGGCAAAGTTTAAAAAAAAATTACCTATATTTTGTTCAAATGGTTAGACAGAGAGCCGCATTTCGCCAGTCATATTTATGTTCCATCATAAGGGGTCAGCCTATTGCCATCAACCGGGCCCAATTCTAACACTCCGGGCTGTTGCTGAGAAAAACACTAAGATAAAACAATAATACTACGTTAATTTATCACCCTAAATAGGTAAGAACGTCTAACAGTAAAGTAGTCAAAACCAGTCGTAAGATGGGCCATTTTATTTGACAGCAAAATTGTAAGAACTGACTTTCAAGATCACAATAGCACTAAATCTTTTAAGAAAGCTCATCAATCATAATAATAATGAATAATGTAAAAGTTAGAGTAATCACTCTAACTAGAAAACCACAATACTATACATGAAACTCATCACAACTACACCGCACCATGACACGTCAAAAAATCAATTCTCAAAAAACCTACACCCTATATAACCGCAGTCTGCACACACACACAAACACAACCGTATATCTACGCGTCTGTCTCACTCACACGGCTACAAAGCGTAGGAGTTGCCGCACACAGACAAAGATGTGTGGTTACGCGTCTGGCTCGCACACTTAGAAACAAATGCTCTTACACATAGACGGGTCTGTGTTTATTAATGCACACACAGATGTGTAGCTAAAAGTCGGTACAGCTAGGGTTGTCGATCGTACTTTAAAATGGAGTTATAGCTTTCGCTGAAGCGTTATGGATATATTTCACGGGTATGTTTTAAATACGAGATGGAAGGGACACGGACGCGAAAACGCTTACCAATTAATCTGCCTAGCCTTTACCCAAACTATCTTGGGGTCGGCTTTCAGTCTAACCGCTGAGTACCAGTATTTTATATGAAGCGACTGTCTGTCTGACCTCCACAACCCAGTAACTGGGTAATACGAAACCGCTTGGTAAGACTGAATGTCAGACTTTTTGGCTTCTTACTACTCGTAGCGACTGTCAAAGATCTACAAATGGCAGCCGGAACGAACGGCTTAACGTGCTTTCCGAGGCACGGAGGAAACTCGGTAAGTAATTATGGTCACCCATCCACGGACCAACCTCGGTAAGCACGGCTTAACCTTGAAGATCGAACCGTGCGGCTGTTGTTATTTAGCAGCGAGCTCTTAAAAAAACGCTTACCAAGTATTCAGTACAAATTTTTCATTGGCAATTAAAAAAAATCAATCGGCAATTAAAGGAAACAGCAGATATTTTTAAATTTACCGATGAAAATTTACTATGTGGGGGAGTTCAGAATGATGCAAACGTTTTCGTGTCGGTGTGTTCTAAGACACCCGCATAGTCTAAGACACTCGTGGATAATGTGGTATGGGTGGGCATGTGATGCGGAGGAAAGAGGAAAAAGTCGTGAGGAAAGTTTTGAGTATGAAGGTGGACGGGTATAAGAGTAGAGGAAGACCAAAGAAACGATGGATGGACTGTGTGAAGGATGATATGGCAAGAAAGGAGGTGTCTGATGAGATGACGAGTAATAGAGAAGTATGGAAGAAGAAGACATGCTGCGCCAACCATAAATAAATTGGGATACTGGCAAATAATGATGCTGGTTGGTGATGATGACTCTGGGATAATGTAGCTTCCAATTAATGACAGAATTAATCGAATTCGGACCTCTGTACGTCGATTCTGTAAAATTCAGACGACAACTCACATCTCACATCGCTATCCACTGTCACTTCGCGTAAGGTTCAAAATGACCTTGATTTTGTAGCCAAGGGAGCGTCGAAGTGACGGGGGAATTACCTTACAGAATGCCACTTCTTACGTCATCTCATACTTTATCTGTCAAAATCTCCTCTCCTCCTCAGAAAATCACAGCGGATTCAGATTCGAAGTTCTAAGTGAGGTCTTACAGAATCACACCGCTGATTTGGAAGATTACTCTTTACATCCGAACTTTCTCTATTGTAATATTTTGTATTGATTGTGTCGAAATGGATTTTGAGTAGGCGTTCTTTATCTGACAAAGTCAAACTTAGGTTATATAGAATAGATTAAAAGACAAATATTGAAATAAAGGAAATAGAATTGATAAGTTGCCCAATCGCAAGGGTAATTTCGTATAGAGAAGAATGGGCAAGAAACTCCATCATCTGCCTAGGTCCTTCTCAACTATGTTGGGGTCGTCTTCCAGTCCAACTGGAGGCAGCTGAATACCAGTATTTAACATGGAGTGACTTCCTATCTACCCCACAAACCAGTTACTGAAAATACGATACTCCTTGGTAAGGCCGGTTGCCAGTCTGACTTCTGACTACACGTAACAAGTGTCAAAGATGTACAAAAGACAGCCAGGACCAACGGCTTAACGTGCTTCTCCAAACCGAGGTAACTCGGTATGTAATGGATGGTCACCCATCCACAGACCGACCTTGGCATGCGTTGCTTAACCTTGAAGATCGAACCGTGCGACTGTTATTATTTAGCTAGGAAGCTCTCTCGGCAGTCTGATATATAGTATTGTAGTCTGTTTTCAGTAGGCGTTTATGAACTGACGAAGCAGTAGAATACGCTGACATACTTTATACGGGCTTTTGGGTCCAGTGGTCACAAGCACAGTCGTGCTATCTAGGGTTTAATTCCCAGGTCGGGCAGTGTTGAATCTGTATTTGTGCCCGGTTGATAGCAACACAATCGCTTCCTTACATGGGAGTTAAACATAACTGAAAAATTTCCTGAACAATTTGACCGACCCGGGATTCGAACTCAGCACCTCATACTCAGAAGTTGCGATTTCGACCACTAAACCAATAAGGCATTATTATAAATGCGAAAGTAAGTTTGTTTGTTACGCTTTCACGCGAAAACTACTCAACCGATCATCATGAAACTTTGTACACATATTCTTGGAGGTATCAGAAGTAACATAGGCTATATATCATCACGCTACGACCAGTAGGAGCGGAGCAGCAATGAAAAATGTTACGAAAACGAGGAAAAAGTGACGCAGACGAAGTTGCGCGGAACAGCTAGTATTTTATAAAAGAGTGCGAATTTTGTGAGTCTGTATGAATGCGTAATCTCCGGAGCCAAGACACATTTTTGAAAAATGCTTTCATAATTTAAAAGGTACGTCATTCGGGATGGCTGTTTAATTTATTTGAGTACCACGCGAGCAAAGCAGCTCACAGAAGCTAGTAAAAAACAAAAAGATTTGGCAACCCTATAGCACACACACACACACACATAAAAATTCAGTGTCTGTAGACGACTACACACACACAGACAAAACTCAGTTCATTGACCGTCCGTCGGTTTTTGCAATGAAGCAAGATTTAAGATTTTTTAAACGCCAAGCTTTTATTACTGTATTCTAGACTTTAGGTCTTAAGAAATAAAGTTTGAATTGGTCGTAGTCTGGTGGGAAGGAATATATTTGATTGATCAGCTGATTCTTATCCTAAGAAAGTTGGAGGAAGAATAAAAAATCAAAGCACATCCTGGTAGAGTTTGTACTAAAAATCGGGCTAAACAGTTTTACTTAGGGGTATCGTGAAACTCAGTCACTAGGGTGTGGAGGTCAGATAGGCAGTCGCTCCATGTAACATACTGGTATTCAGCTGCACGCGGTCAGACTGGAAGCCGATACCAACATAGTTGAGAAGAAGCTAGGCAGACGACAGTTGATAGAGACGTACGGAAGAAAAAGACGAATAATGCGCCGATTACAAATGAGTGATAAGAGAAACTATAGCTTAGCCAAGTGACAAATTGCTTTTAAGAGGGCTATAACAATTTTTCTTGTATTTGAGTGTTGTTAAGGTTTTTACTAATGTATGTACACAAATTGAAAATAACACATCAAAACTCCGAGTTTTGATGTGTTAAAAACACACGGTTAAACATTCGGTTGAGGTATGGCCAAAAAATTAAAAAAATATATATGCCCAAGAAACTTTGATTATTCCTCTAGGGAGCCTTCTAAATAAATATTGCAATTTGTGTATACATACATTAGTAAAAATCTTAACAACACTCAAATACAAGAAAAATTGGGGTTGCACGACATTGGTCAAGTCAGATATTCGTCAAATCGGCAATTCGTCAAATTTGATATGGCAAATTTCGTAATTGGACCAAAAGACGATTTGACGAATTACAGCTTTGACCAATATCAAATTTGACGTCGTCCAACCCAAAAATTGTAATAGCCCCTAGTGTTTCGTGTTTCTGCTAGAACTTTCATCAGAATTGACACAGCCTTTTATTATTTTGCCTTTAACCAACTTATTTCTACTGAACCACGATGGTTTAGTGGTCGAAAGCGCGACTTTTGATTATGAGGTCAGGGTTCGATTTCCTAGTCGGGCAAAGTTTTAATGGGTTTTCCATTAGGAATTTCTCAGTAGCAATTATGGAGTCTGGATTTATACCCAGTTGATGGTATAAGCTCGCCCCCTATTACATCGGACTCAAACATAAATGGCGAAATGGGGGTGTTCTATTGGGTACGCCTCTGCTAAACCTTTCGGGGAATACAAGCGTGATTTTTACTATGTGGAAATTTCTGTTAATTCAATTCACTTGCCAATGCGCCACTAGTTAACTAAATAGTATAAAAAAACTTTAAATATCACATTCAGCATTGCCATCCAACGTGGCAATGCTGCCAGTCTTCTGGGCATTTTTTTTTATTGACAAAGATGTGGACGAATTTTTTGAGACCCTGTAATTCTTTTCCTATTTAGACACTTGTACTATTTTTTTAGGGTTCCGTGCCCAAAGGGTCAAACGGGGGACCCTATTACTGAGACTTCGCTGTCCGTCTGTCACCAGGCTGTATCTCATGAACCGTAATAGTTATCCAGTTGAAATTTCTACAGATTATTTATTTCTGTTGATGCTATAACAATAAATACTCGTACTAAAAACAGAATAAAATAAATATATGTATAAGGGGGCATATAAAAAAGTGATCTTTTTGCTCGTTTTATAAATAATGGTACGGAACCCTTCTTGCGCGAGTCCGACTCGCACTTGGCCAGTTTTTATTACTTTAGATCTATTTGTAGTTTGTAAACAATGGCCATGCTGAATTAAAATATTACCTATTACATTAAATGATCGGCAGGAAATGAAAAATGTATTAACATTTTTGACATTCCTGTAACACGATTTTACTTTGTCCTGGTCCTGAGGGTTATTTAAACCATTGTTTTTCATCAATTAATAAAAAGACAGATCAGACTGTCTCACCAGCTGGAGTTTCCCAGAGAACCGTTCTCCTGTACCCTGGATGATCTAAACGCCTCTGACGTCACAATAAACGTGGCCACTATTCCGCTCGGGTAGATCTTCGGTTCGAACTTGGCTTAATAATAACAGCCGTACGGGTCGATCTTTACGGTTAAGCCGTGCTTGCCGAGGTTGATCCGTGGATTGGTGACCATAATAACATACCGAGTTTCCTCCGTGCCTCATAGAACCGTTAAGCCGTTTGTCCCGGCTGTCATTTGTAGATCTTTGACAGTCGTTACAGGTAGTCAGTGGCACGAAAGTCTGACAATAGAGGATCGGACTGGGTAAAGAAAACGACATTCTATTTTGTCCGTCAGACAGGTAATACAAAAATATTAGACACGTATTTTTTGTTTTATCAAAATATCAAAAAATTACTTAGTTAAAACTCATAGTGGGGGCTTACTACGTCACAAGTAGGTATAAAACTTACCTACATGTGACGTCATGCGCCATTTCAACTCAATATATCTCCGTAATTTTATGACCACGTGAAAAAAGAAAAAATACGTGTCCAATACTTTTCAATAAACTATCCGACGGACAAAAAAAAATTGGATTATCCCCTATTAGAATCAGACTTACCAAAGGGCATGACGCAGTACTAACTGGGTTGATGTTGGTCAGACAGGCAGTAACTCTATTTAAAATACTGGAGTCTTCACAAATTCAATATTATCTAACTCTAGCTGTGCCTCACGACCTGCGTCTGCGTGAAGTTATTATAAATGTAGCTTATGCCCGCGGCGTCGCCCGCGTGGATTTCGATAACTATCCCACGGGAACATACTAACGGGATAAAAAGTATCCTATGTGTTAATCCAGGTTATAAACTACCCGTGTGCCAAATTTCATCCAAATCCATTCAGTAGTTTTTGCGTGAAAGAGTAACAAACATCTATCCATCCTCACAAACTTTCGCATTTCTAATATTAGTAGGATATTGCTTCCCTATTTGAGGTTATAGTTTTTAAATCAGCTAGCTGCCATTAGAGGTCCAAACGTTTTGGAGATTAGCCGAACAAACAGACAGACATCGTATATACTTTCACATGCATTCAGTAAAAAGCTTTTATTTTGAAATTACCAACGGACACTTCAATTTTATTTGTTTGTATAGATTTAAAATAGCATTCGTAAAAAAAAACAACCACTAAAACTTTGCTCCCTATAATGCTCAAGTTCAAAAATAGAGATAGCACAAATGCCTTATAAACCCCGTTATAATCATAAATTATAACGTTATCGACATAAAACCTTACACCCATTAAAACCATGAATTTATTCAAGAACCCCATAAAAAATCAATACACTAAATTGGGACACTATTGGCCACTTTTATTTCGTTTTTCCTGACCCACCCTTTATTATAAGGGTGCGTAGGCCAATGGGAACCCACCCTTACTTTCACCCCAAGCCATTATTATTAGAAAAAAGAAAGTTATTGAGGGTAGAATGCTTTCAACCCCTTTTTGATATATAGGGGTGCATTTTTGATGCTTATTTTTATACTGCTGTATTCCAATTTGAAAGGACGTGTATTTTTTGGGTGTTGTAATGCTGTAGTCTGTAATCTCTTTTAATTTATCCGAATAGTTCTATTACTTTGTTGAAATTAGTTGAAGAATATAGTAGACTACCTCGATGGTTTAGTGGTCGCAAGAGCTACTGCTGAGCATGAGTTCCGGGTTCGATTCCCGGGTTGGGCAAAGTGTTGTTAGGTTTCTGCATCAGGATTTTTTCAGCAGCAGCCACAGAGTTTGGATCTGTGCCCGGTTGATGGCAATAGGCTCGCCCCCTATAATATGGCACTTAAATCCATACTAATATTATAAATGCGAATGTCACTCTGTTTGTTTGTTTGTTTGTTACCTTTTCACGACTAAACGGCTGATCGGATCTTAATGAAATTTGACAAAAAGATAGATTTTAATCTGGGGAAGAACATAGGCTTTATATCATCACGCTACGACTAATAGGAGCGGAGCAGCAATGAAAAATGTTGCGAAAACGGGGAAAATGTGACGCAAACGAAGTTGCGCTGGACAGCTAGTATATTATAACTGGCGAAATGTAGGTGTACTATTAGGTAATCATACACCTCTGCCTAGCCCCACTGGGATTACAAGCGTGATGTTATGTTTTGTTAAGGCCTGGGTTGGTACGGGAAGATTATTTTGTGAAAAATCTTAAGAACACAAGTTCGAATTATTGATTATGCTTGTAGATACTTTGACACCTTTTGTTCTGGTGACAGTACATTTTTATGATAGGCATGACTTGATCCAAGGACTTGGGCAAGGTTACAAACGTAGCCCGAAGAATTGCCAAACTTAAGTGGCAGTGGGCAGGGCACATTGCTTGCAGAACGAATGTGCGATGGGGCGAAAAGTTCTGGAGTGGTGACCGCGAACTGGAAGACGTTGCGTTGGAAGGCCTCACACTAGGTGGACCAATGACTTGGTGAAGGTTGCGGGGATTCGGAAACGAGTCGCACAGGCCGGTTAATGTGAAGACACTTGGGGGACGCCTATGTCCAGCAGTGGACGTCTTTCGGCTGAAGTGATGATGATTTTGACTTGATCCTAATGCCAGGATCACTTCCTTACGAGAGAACTCCTCAACGGTTAATAGCGCGGACTCGAAACTTTGTATACGCTTCCAATGTAGATAAATAAACCTTATTTTCTTCTTTTCATTTTAATAAAAGCTTGTGTTTTTGTTTTAAAATTAACTTTTACTCTTACATCATTCCTAACCCTAATACAATGCATCTTCTCTTCGGTAGGTTAGAAACAATCACAGCTAGAAATTCTTGCTCAAGAGCTTCAAGACAAAACTAAAGTACGATTACTAAAAATAAAACTTAAAAAAAAAACAATTTATTTTCTGAGGTCAAGAAAACCCTTCTTTTAGATATTTAAAAAGCCTAGAAGGAAAGACATCAACGCGTTTTCAAAAATTTATATTTATAACGAAAATAAAAATGTGAGTATGCTCTAACAGTTTTACTGTAATAGGGGATCGGACTGGGTAAAGAAAAGGACATTCTATTTTGTCCGTCAGACAGGTAATACAAAAATATTAGACACGTATTTTTTGTTTTATCATAATATCAAAAAATTACTTAGTTAAAACTCATTAAAGTTGGAGAGTGGGGGCTTACTACGTCACAAGTAGGTATAAAACTTACCTACATGTGACGTCATGCGCCATTTCAACTCAATATATCTCCGTAATTTTATGACCACGTGAAAAAAGAAAAAATGCGTGTCCAATACTTTTCAATAAACTACCCGACGGACAAAGGAAAAAAAAATAGGATTATCCCCTATTTCAATAGTGGGAAAATCATAATATATAAAATATCCTTTTGTCACTTGGTGTACATAAAATATCCTTTTGTCACCAGCGACCAGAGGTCCACATTGGCCCTGGATCGAGACAATTGGAAGTCATGGGGAGAGGCCTTTGCCCAGCAGTGGGATGACGCAGGCTAACAGTATCAGTATCACCGGTCCCTTCACGAAGGAATTTCTCAATAACAGCCTCCAGCATCACTTTTGCCGGTTGTTAAGAATAGGCTCGACCCCTATTACATAAGACTTAAACAAAACTGGCGAAACATAGGTTTACTAGATACACCTCTGCCTTAACACTCGGGGACTCCAAGCGTCATGTTTATGTTATCAGTTCCAGCAACAATAATGCAATGGAAATAAAAATCCCTGAGCTTTTGACAGGAATACAAACAGCTAAGGCTTTAATCCAAAAATAAAAGAAAACTTAACAAGTCGATTTTTGTCACTCATTCTCTCTACGTTGGGTTGTATTTCACCCCTTAATTCACCCCTTTTTGAGGGGTGAACGACATTAAAAGCGTCCTGGGTTTATCCCTTTAGCAACGTCCAATCGAATTATAGGAAAGAGAGAAACTTTAAAATTCAGATAGTTAATACATATTATTAACTGAGTATCTGAGAAGCTCGTGGCTACATAACAACAGCCACTTGGGTCAATATTTAGGTTATGTCGTGCTTACCATGTCCATGGATGGGTGACCACCCTTTACACACCATTTCTCCGTGCCTCGGAAGCACGTTAAGCCGTTGGTCCCGGCTGTTTTATAATCTTTGACAGTCGTGACAGGTAGACAGTGGCCTGAAAGTCCGACAACCAGTCTTACAAAGGCCCCGAAGACCGGAGCCTCGGATTATCCAATACTACGACAGCCAGTACCACAACCAGGGGGGTTACTATGACGCTTAAAACATTATTGTTCCATTCCTATTCCAGAGTGGGAAAGAGATGGAGCTAGACGACCTGTATAGCTCCGTCTCTTTTTCACTCTGAAATAAGAATGGAACAATAATGTTTTAAGACGTCATGGTACGCCACCAGTCTTACCAAGAGGTTACAAATTACCCAGTTCTAACTGGGTTGCGGAGGTTAGATAGGCAGTCGCTCCATGAAACATACTGGTATTCAACTGCATTCGGTTAGACTGGAAGCTGATCCCAAGATAATTAGGACTAAGTTCCTAGATTCTAAGTTAATTTTACTAAAAAAGCTATTTAAAAAAAGTATAAAATGTTATGTTTTGATGTGCCACGTTAGCCATATTGTTATCCAATAAGGGGGTAATCGTAAATACTGAGCTAGTACTTTGCTCAACTTATTTATTCTCTCAATCTTCAACTACAAAATAAAGTCCGAAAAATTAAAGGACGAAGAAAAAAAAAATCTTTAAAAGCTAACAATCCCAATCAGAAACAGCTCATCAGTTTTCGATACGACACCCACAGACATACACACTTCTCATACATCTCTTGCCCAGTGATAATGACTAACATATCGAGGCCCACATCGTACGATCAAACGGATGCTGTGACGTCACAGGGGAGGGGGGAATGAGAGGGGGGGTGTACGCTTATGTGTACGGACATTAGGGTTCCTTGAGTCATGGGTCGTGAAAATTATTATCCTTTTATAACTCTTTGTAATGTTGTTGAAATTGTTTTTAAATAAATACTTCAATAAATTTAAGCTAGTTTTAGAATAATTAAAACTAAATATTCACAAAAGGTACCAGTTTATATAAAACTAGCTGCTGTCCGTGACTTCATTCGTGTGGAATTTTTTATGTGTTTCTTCAGGGATAAATATACATAATAAACCTTCCTTTTCAATTATTCTGTCTATTGTTGAAAACCACATTTTTTGTTAATTTTAATCTTTTTTTTCTCTGTCCTCGAACCTCATGCACGTCTGGCGGTCTTG
Source organism: Cerastis leucographa (assembly GCA_963082945.1). Taxonomy (NCBI): domain Eukaryota; kingdom Metazoa; phylum Arthropoda; class Insecta; order Lepidoptera; family Noctuidae; genus Cerastis; species Cerastis leucographa. The sequence goes on along the minus strand of OY720374.1, from coordinate 10,905,064 downwards.
AAACCTAACTACTGTTACCGTTTGTAAATGTTGTTAGTCATTATACTCAATAATAGAAGTACTATAGTTTTAATGACAAAAAAAAAAAACAATTTTTAAAACAATTAAAAAAAATATACTAACATAAACTTAACACTAAACAATAAATTAATTATAATTAAAATGTTTTTGTAAAATACAAAAAACAACTAGGCCCAACACAGATTTGAACGCACATGTCTTTTGGGGGGGGGGGTAAGACCTTAATGGAGCTGTATAGTACGAGACTACGAGACATTTGCCTTTCTTATTTTTCTTTTAAAACTTGGATTTAAATAAATTCAAGGAATAAACGAAAAGTGAAGATTTTTGTTATATGATTGAAAAATGTCGTTATGTAATTTGGTTTGATATACCCATAGCAAACCATCCCCAGTATAAATGGGTAAGTATATTAAAGCTATTTACTGAAGTAAGAAGTAATTTTAGATGACTAAATATTTTACGATACCCGATTAATTTCGATTTAAATTAGATAACCAACCTTGGTATCGTGTCCCACTGCTGGGAAAAAGGCCTCCCCAGTCTCCTTCCAAAACTCTCCGTCTTGTAACGTCTGCCCATGCCTGTGAACATGATAATTTCGATCAGATAACCTTCTAAACATAACCAAAGAAGATCCTTAACCAAAAATCTTTTTAAAACCCGACTTCTAAAAAAAAAGTGGAAAACAACTTTACTTTCGGAAGTTGGTGACTTTACTTATTTCATTTGTTTTTTTTTGTGCCACCAACTTCCGAAAAACATTAGGATACTTGGTAAATACCCCGTTTACAGCGTTTTTGACATATATTGATTGAAAGTGTTAGTGACCATGTCAGTTAAAAAAAACTTATATAAAGGGTGTAAACACCTCTTAACGAAGCCGAAAGGCACTGGTTCTCCCTGTCATTGCGATCATTTTTTTTAATACACCATACCTGGGAACCTTCTAGTTACGGAGATATTAGGGGTCAAAGTTCCAACTTTTTGACAAGTATTTTTTATAAATACAAGTTTTTAATGTAAGATTTTTACTTTAATCACCTCCACGACCCCCGTACTATTCAATCCGTCCATCGGCACAATGTTTTGAGTGCGTTACATTGTGTTCTACCACAAAACATGATTTTACACCCATTTTTTTTCCAGCAATATTTTTTGCGTAAAGTTAATTAGTTTCATGTACAGAATGCTTGGTTGACGGCTTTGTGACGAAGTGATTTACACCGTATATTACTTATATTTATTAAAAGACAACCGAAATACACTACAGAACACCGCCAAACTTGATCGTTCGCGCCTGACCTCCAGCCGGTGTAACCCCTGTGATTCAGACGGCATATAACGAGAGCACGATCCGGTTCGGCAGCTCCCGAGATACGCAAGCTGTGTGGCGTCTGTGTGTGCGTGTGGCGCGGTCGCGTTGTACCACGACAATTTAAAATAAAGGTCACTTGATTTTTATAACGTTTCTACATACTGATTTTGGTAGTAGAGGAAGAGTAAAGAAACGGTAAATGGAGTGTGTGAAGGTGATTTGTAAAAAAAGGCTTAGCAATGTATAAAATCATCCCATTTTTTGAAGTGAAACTTCTTATGCGACTTCCAACAAGTTTAACGTTTTCATGGAGGGGGAATATTTTCTATTACCCACTAAGAGATGGCGCTATTACAAGATTTGTGACTACGTAGTTCTACTAGGTACGCAAGATGGCGTGCAAACAGTCGTGCATTCGACTCTTCGGTGTGACCAGCCTTCGCTCAATTTCCATGAGTAGAATAACCTTTATAAACTTATGTTATAAAAAGTGTACAACAATAAAACAATAAAATATTATTTCGAAGCTCAATAAAATAACGAGAGTGAATGCGTGGCACTCGAACGCATGCGTGTAGTATTACTAAGTTTCACTTCTTCCGCGCGGAGGGACTCTACGCACTATTTTTTTTCTTCTTATTAATGTGGATAAAGGAAAGGAGGACCAAAGAAACGATGAAGGGTCTGAGGGACTGATTGATAAATAAGGTTATTTCAGTACCCTGTCCATATTTCTTACAGTTTTACGTATGGTCCGTTTGGATCTTAGATTAAATTTTTAGATTGGAGCTACTTGGAAGCCTACCTATTTGGGTTTCGTCCGTTGAATTAGACTTTTTGTTTGTCTCAAATTAAAAAGTTGCCGATAACAAGTTTTTATTTAAACATATACCTAGTTTAGAAGTCAGGGTTTCAACTTTTGTACTCCTTAATTATTGTGAATTTTAGCTAGATATTATTTAGCTTACTGTAAGGATTTGTATAAAAAAAGTCCTACTAATATTATAAACGCGAAAGTTTGTAAGTATGGATGGATGGATGATGGATGGATGTTTGTTACTCTTTCACGTAAAAACTACTGAATGGATCTGGATGAAATTTGGCACAGGGTTAGATCTGAATAGTCTGGAATAGCACGTAGGATTCTTTTTATCCCGGTAGTGTGAAATTAAATTAAATGGAATAAATAAAACCAAAAGAAAAACAGTTCTTGATTTTCACATTCCAAATTAATGTAACCCGAACACATCCGTCAAAAGAGCAATTTGTCGTGTCGTACGCAAAATTGGACACACACGGATAGTTCGAAAGGCAATGACACCAGTCAGACTAAAACTAGATCTACAGATACGAGCCGGAGACCAACCATCACGACGCGACAGTTACGAGGTAAGGCAGAGTTCATGGTGACGAACAAACTTTAGTTTTCGAAGTATCCGGGTAATACTTTAGCAATTAATACCACCACAATTTTTATAATATTAAAAGGCTTGTGTTTGTCCGCATTTCACCTGATATGAAGCGATGATGCAGCCTAGGGTGGAGCATGCTTGTTTAGAAGAAACCGATTTACTCGAACTTTGCAGAGATCCAGATTATAAAGATCAGGGAACAGAGAACTATTGCTCTAAAGACGGTGAAGGAACACATTGTGAGGGAACATGTCCTTGAACCAAAAATTCGAAGACATATGACATCCACCAACCGCGTGCGTGCCCGCGTGGTGGATTACAGCCTCAACATTACCCAGTTACTGGGCAATATCATATCCTTTGGCAAGACTGGTTGTCAGACTTTCGAGCCACTGACTAATTGTTGGCTGTCCACAATCTACAAATGACAGCCGGGACCAACGGCTTAAAGTACTCTCTTACGAACGGAGGCAACTGTATAAGGTCGGTCCTTGGATGGGAAACTATTCATTACATATGAATAGTTTCCCATCCAAGGACCGACCTCGGTAAACGTAGCTTAACATTCAATAAAACCGTGTGGCTCTTATTATTTAGCCTCGAACTCCTCTTGCAGTTTCCATAGCAACAAGAATAAATTAAAGTCTGACTATTGAATTCTATGGAAAATAATGATTGCATGTAAAATTTGTATGTATGTATGTGTGTATTGCGCAGGTCATGGTTTCCCGTCGTTGTGATAACATTGTAATGTAGATAGATAAAACCGTTATGTAATAACATATAATTTTTCATGATTTTGACTTTAGGTTTTTTTATTCAGGATTTTTTCAGTTCCAGCCATGTACACACAGTTTTGATTTGTGTTCGTTTGATGGCTATTTCATGGTAAATGTGTGTAGGTACCTTCATCATTAGATAAACCTCTGCTTATCATTTTGAGCATATGTGTTGGTATTTTGTTTGATTTTGAGTCAACAATAAATGGGTAGGCAGGGGTCTAGTATACTCATGTTATGTTTAAATCTCATGTAATATAACTCGGGGGCCTTTTCTACCTAAATCCTTTTAGAAATCGATATGAAACTTTGCCTGAACTGGGCATTGAATCCAGGAGTCGCGCTTGGGACCACTAAACCAACAAGGCAGTCAATTGTTTAGTAACCATAGTCATTTAACATATAATGAATTCTATCTATGTAGGTATATTGATATCAAAGCATATGAACTGGATAAAGTTTACCACGTTCTGTTAACAGATGGCGTTAGCAGTAGTGTGAATAAAACAGGTCATTTTCATGATTTTTTTTTATTGGTTTTTAGGGATGAAAACAGACCCTGTCTGGTCCAGGGTGAAATATTTAATGTAAAATTTTGATATTTAATAACATTGACGCAAAAAAAAATACTATCTGTATTTATTTTTTTTGATAACTGGCTCATACTGGTTGTATTTTGGTTTTAATGGCCACTAGGATGCACGTCCTAACTTTATAATATTATGAAATATCCAAACGTTTAGTTGGCGCTGCCCGTGGTGCAAGGGCTGGCTTTTATCCTGGGCTAAGGCTTAGCATTGCAATACAACATGGCAAAGCCGTCAGTCTCTTGCGTTACCAGATGACAACGTTGAGGAGGAGCTTTTTAATGCTAGTGTTTTTACCTTGTTTGTGTTTGTATTTTATTGTTTTCGTTTTGTTTACTCATTTTGATAATATTATTATTTACATTTTTGAATTTTTTAATATTAAATATTTATTATTATAAATATTTTTGTTTTTAATATTATTTTTATTTTTAATGTATACAGGGTGCAAAAAACACCGACGCACAAACGCTTCCCACGTATTCAGTCGGTGTCTATTTCACCCTGTATAATATTTTTTAGATATTAAAGGACTCTTCTTTGATATAAGTGAATTGACTATGACTTCAGATCTTAGGGACTCGAAAGAACCAAATTACTTCCCCTGAAGGTCTCCGGAAATCATATACCGTTCTTCTCAGAAACTACATATTATATGACGTAGGAAGTCATAAAGTGACGTAGTACTGAATCATATTGACGCAAACAATTTGACAGTAGTTAGTTTGATATGCCTGTTTAGCTGTCAAATTGTTTGCAAAACAATATTAAAAATAAAAATACTTATAATTTGACTAGGACCTGTTTCAGAATAGATTTTCAGTAGGAATTTTGTAGGTGTAAAGGGCTAAAATGCTATAATTTTAAAGAGTGAATTTTATTTCTTGTTTTTATAAATATACACGGTGTAAATCACCTCATCAGGAAGCCGTCAACCAAGCATTCTGTACGTGAAACTAAGTAACTTTACGCAAAAATTAATGCTGGGAAACGACTTTTTTTTGGGGGGTGTAAAATCATGTTTTGTGGTAGAACTCAATGTAAAGCACTCAAAACAGTGTGCTGATGGACGGATTGAATAGAACAGGGGTCGTGGAGGTGTTTAAAGTAAAAATCTCACATTAAAAACTGGTATTTAAAAAAATACTTGTCAAAAAGTTGGAACTTTGACCCCTAATATCTCCGTAACTAGAAGGTTCCCAGGTATGGTGTAGAACAAAATAATGATCGCAATGACAGGGAGAACCAGTGCCTTTCGGCTTCGTTAAGAGGTGTTTTACACCCTTTATATAAGAGAAAAAAAAATTAGGAACCAGTTGGCTAGCTCATTTTGCATGGATATGTTAATTTGCTGCAAAAATACTTTGGTTATGTGTTATAAACGAAACATCAGGTAGGTACTTTTCTTTTGACCTTTTTTTTAGGAATTTAAACCTTTATTACGAAATACTCTTTTCTTTACCATTATTTTAAGTAAAGTCGAGTTTGACACTTTCTCATTTTAGAAACTGGGAATATATGTGTAGACTGTAGTGACCCTTTATTAAGGTGAATGAGCAGGCGTCTAAGATTTATTTTCAGCCAGTTCCAGCGTGATATTTTTAACGATTACATTTGTCTTGTTTCATGAAGATTTTTACTTTGATCTTTAAATAAGATCACACTGAAAGACAACGTCGAAGTATATGTTATTTCTCATGTCATTTTAAGATGTATTTTTTTCATCAGAATATTTTTTTTAAAACAAAGTTGTTTAGTAAATACTGACAAATGGCGCCCAAAATTAGTCCCAAGTTAAGCCCTAACAGTTACCTATACTCAAAAAAATATTCTTTCAATTTAAAAATGAGCTCATGTTTAGTGAATATTTTTCTGTAAATAATTCCCAGGGTATTTTTATGAACAATTTAGAATAGTAGTCTTACTTTTTAGGTAGAGTATAAGGCTGTTAACATGAGCCCTTTGGTAGAAGCTACAAGCTTCCTAAATTTGCACAAAAGATTTTAAAAGGTTTTTAGCCCTTATTTCTTTTAAAAAGTGCCTAGCCTGATGTCGGAGTTTTGATGCTACCCATGAGCTTCTGTTTTAGCCCTTAAAACCTTCTTAGGAAAATCTCGAATCTAGTATCATTATTCCCTTTGGGGTAAGCTGTGACAAAAATGGTCCTGTTTTTTTTCTGTTCCCTGATTAAGTCTGTCAGTGGTTGGATTATTAAGGTTATTGTACATTAGAACCCTTAATGGAAAGCTGTGATGAAACTGGTCCATAGATAGTTTTTCGTATGCTATGATAAAATGCTAAATTGCTAAGTCATATTGTGTGATCTATTGCGTGATGATTTGCTAGATGTTCATACTTATACTTTGTAAAGTGTTTAAGCAAGTTCTAAGTATGTTAGGTTAGTAATGTTTACTTGTCAAAATCTGCCTACTTGGTCTGGTGGTCGGTACCGAAGCTATTGAGCATGAGGTCTTGGGTTCGATTAGTGGTTATTGATTTATTTAAAGAGGTATTCATCAGTAGCAAACCGGAGTCATGCGCGTTGATGGCAATAGGCTATCTCCCATTATATTGGGAATACATATATATTTGTCATTTCCTTGTGGGAACACAGAGGTAATTTTGCTGCTATAATAAATGTGATAGTGAGATTGGATGGATATGTGTTTGTTACTCTTTCACGCAAAAACTACCGAACGGATTTGAATGAAATTTGGCATACAGATAGTTTACAACCTGGATTAACACATAGAATATTTTCTATCCCGGTAGTACAATCTCGTGGGACAGTTACCGAACAAAATGTGGGCTAAGCCGCTGGTAAAAGCTACTGACTCCATATTTTTATGGTTATAGGCTTATTATAGGGCTTAATGGTCCTAAAATCATGTAAGGACAAGGTTTTTGGGGCTTGCTGCTATTAGGAGCTACCGTTAAGGACCCTTTAAGGGAAAGGTTAAATTATTTTTTTCTATTTCTGGTTCATGAATAAGTCCGGCAAAGGATGCAAATAAATAGTTAGGGTTTTTAAAATGATTTAATGTTAAGTTTTTTTTTGGGGGACCCTTAGGACTGCCCCATTTAGGGGTAGCTGTGACGAAAATGGTCCAGAAATTTAACTTATAATGATTGCTTCGTGAATTAATATGTCAATGGCTATAAATTTCATTATTAGGGTTTTAAAACGACCAAACGTCTAGTATTTCGGAGTGTGATACTTACGACCGATTATTTTTAGGGCTAACTGTCGAAATGTCATTTAAAAAAAAAAATGGACATTTCTGGTTCTATAGATAATTTATAATCTGTTAAATGTTTCTGTAACACTTTTTTTGGAAAATGTTTTTTAGTAACTTTTTAGACCTATGTATACTGATATGTATGAAGTTTCATTGAAATCGGTTCAGTCATTTCGCAAAATAAGGACTTGAAAGTTTGTATGAAATGATTTCATCCTGATCCATTCAGTGGTTTTTACGTGAAAGAGTAACAAACATCCATCCATCCATACTTACAAACTTTCGCGTTTAAAATATTAGTAGGATGATTTATATGGCTGAAAATTGGTCCTTGTATATGAATGAGTAAAGATTATAACGGTTATACAAACGATTAAATTAGTACAAGTACTACGTCACACGTTTGTAGTCGGTCAAGATTTCTTCGCCGCCACGTGTTGTGTCTAGGTTAGGTTATACACGTCAGACGTTTCTTGTGATTTTCTCTGCGAAACTTAACGATATTGGAATATAGTTTTTTTTAGAAAATAGTGTTTACTTGTTTATTTATACGTCATGCAGTGGTGCATCATCGTCTGCCTAGCCTTTTCCCAATTACGTTGGCATTGACTTCCTGTCTAACTGGATGCAGCTGAATACCAGTATTTTACATGGAGCGACTGCCTATCTGACCTCCACAACCCAGTTAGTACGGGGTAATAGGAAACCCCTTAGTAAGACTGGTTGTCAGACTTTTGGGCCACAGACTACCTGTAACGATTGTCAAAGATTTATAAATGGCAGCAGTGGTATATATTCAAGGCATTCTTTAGATGTCAAGTTTTGGGGTTAAATATTAAAACATTTTATATATATTTTTTATATATATTTCCTATACCTAAGTATGTATTGAATAAATATGTTGTGGCACAGAGTTGCCGGGTCTAGCATACCACTGTTAAACCCACGATGGTTTGTGTGGTATGTTTACGATTAATCAATAAGTATAAAAGTGTTTCTTTGAATAATAAAAAAAAAAAAATATGAAAATGCATAAAAATATTATATTATTAGAGATTTTTTTTTTATTTTGTTCTACCAGAGGGCTTCCTCCCTTCAACATGTGAATTGCAGTATTTTTATAAATACAAAGAAATTAACAGAAAAATTAAATATAACATCAATCTTGGGAGTCACAACTCTATAGCAAATTAGCAATGGACAGGGATGAGAGCTGATGTCTTACTTTATTTAACAACGCACGTTTTAAACATGATCTTATATGTTTCAGATAATACTTTGCCCATTCGGATATTTGAAAGATTTTCATTAAGAATCTCATGGGCGTTTCTGGGCAATAAGTATAAGTCTTTGGAAGGGTCTTGTTGCAGATCTTAAAGTACTAAAACCTCTCCAATCAGTGGTATGCCTTTGGCCAACAATATGGCAAGCCCCTAGGGCAAGCAGACTGTTCACAAATCCTATAATCATGAAGAGCTGTAAGTTATAAGGGCTCGTATGAAAGTCTCTCTATCTATGCCTAGCCTTTTCCCAAACTATCTTGGGGTCCGCTTCCAGTCTAACCGGATGCAGCTGAGTACCAGTATTTTACATGAAGCGACTGCCTATCTGACCTCCACAACCCAGTAACTGGGTAATACGATACCCCTTGGTAAGACTGGATGTCAGACTTTTTGACTTCTGACTACTCGTAACGACTGTCAAAGATCTACAAATGACAGCCGGGACCAACAGCTTAACGTGCTTAAGGGCTTGTATGAAAGTACCAGCCACTATTCCTAGTGTTGGGTCACTTAGGGAAAGTAAGGATAGGTTGGCAGCACCTAAATAAATTAGCATTAGCATTGTCAGCCTACGAAGTTCCCACTGCTGGGACGTGGGCTTGTATGTCTGAAAGGGAGTGGGCTGTAATCCACCATACAGGCCTGGGGTAAGTGGATGTCTTCGATATTTTAATTCTAGGACATGCCGATTTCTCTATGTTGTTTTACTTCTACAATTGAGTGGGTGTCATGCTTTCTACTTGGTCACTGAGTATTTGCTAGACGTTTTTATAGTTTGCTTTTAGACAATAGGCTAATTATGACGTCACTGAAGTAAAGGAAATGTTTTTGTCTACTGACAGTTTAATTTTAAGGACATTTTCTAACTTTTTGAGATGAGACTGGAGCAGTTTTTTTTTTTTATATCCTTGTCTGAAAAAACATCATGAAGGGGGGCTAGTTGAGGTTATGCAACTCAAGAGTTTCTTTAAATTATTTTGTCAAGAATATCTGGGGTGGGTTTCATTTTCACCAATACTGATACCGTTAGCCTGCGTTACCCCACTGTTGGGCAAAGGCCTCTATAATAAGGTTCAAAATAGATATTAATATATCATTCAACCTAGTCCTGAGTGATTATTAGAAGAGAAAAAAGCGGACAAGTGCGAGTCGGACTCGCCCACCGTGGGTTCCGTACTAATTCACTTTTGTTATACGCGTCAATTAAGCCATTTAATTAGATTTCAAAAATATTATTTAATGATTTAATTACAAATGTACAGTTTTCAGATTTTTCCTTGAAGTTGTAGTATGGTCATCGGTACGTACCCTATAGATTTTGATTCCCTTGAGAGTGTCGAAACATAAGTTTTTTTGCGGCATAAATGGACTATATTTTTTACGTTAACTTAGAAGTTCGATTTTATCACAGCTTGAAAGGACTGTAGATCTACATTTAGGGTTTTAATTTAACTTTAACTCGATACCTCCACGCGTTCCTGAGATAAAGGGTCTTGACAGACAGACGGACAACGATGTGATTCTATAAGGGTTCCGTTTTTTTTTCCTATTGAGGTACGGAACCCTAAAAATCATAAAATAATGAAGACCAATATCATAGAAATTGGGTCTAAGGTAAGTACTAAACTGAAAAGTATGATCCTTTTTTCATCAATATGTAGATACTCGCCAGAAACATAGTTTTTATACTTTTATACTATGGGATGTTTCCAGGGGTTTGGTATTACCCAGTACTAACTGGGTTGTGGAGGTCAGATAGGCAGTCGCTCCATGTAAAATACTGATATTCAGCTGCATCCGGTTAGACTGGAAGGCGACCTTAACATAGTTGGAAAAAGCCGAAGCAGATGATGGCGATGAATTCGTTACTATAGGGAATATTACACTAAGTTAACGGCTCCTGAAATTTTGATTATTGTCGAGCAGATACCCACGCATATCAGCTTTACGCTAATACAATTTTTGAGGGTAGTCAGAGGGGTAGCTGATGCACCCTCCATTCATTTTTGATAGTAATACATCCCCTAACGTTAGGGGGAAAAATATTTCCACTTTTTCTTTAGATTTTCGTATTTTACTCATGGAAGACCAAAGATTTGCTAAGATAAAAGAATTGTTTGTAGAGAATACTACTAATATTATAAATGCGAAAATTTGTGAGAATGTATGGATGTTTGTTAGTCTTTCACGCAAAAACTACTGAATGGACCTGGATGAAATTTGGCACAGTGATAGATAATAGGCTGGAATAGAACAAATGATACTTTTTATCCCTGTAGTACGATCCCGTGGGACAATTACCGAACTAAACGCGGACGAAGCTGCGGGCATAAGCTATGTTAGTATAACATTTTGAAGAAATGGGAAACTAATTAAATGGAAAATCTTTAAGAAGTATAAGAAATGGGGTAAAGGATGTGTTTGTCTCATAATTCTCATCATAATATAAAGGATATATACAAGGCGATGGCTGGTAGTCATACTCAAAACCAAACAAAGGGACCTACTTTCGAGGTTAAGCTACTCATTCCACGGCCAGTAAATGGATGGGTGACCGTTATTTTTTTGAATGCAACTCGTCCATGTCTCGGAAGTCAAATAGAACTGTTCTTAAGGGTAGTCTGTGACGATAAAATCTGAAAATATGTCTGACTTTGGGGTAGACAATCCCCGTAAATGAGTCGTGGAGGTCAGACGCAGTCGCTCTATGTAAGATACTGGTATCCAGTTGCATCTGGTTAGACTGGAAGCCGACCCGATCACAGTTGGGAGGACATTAGGAAGATGATGATGTAGATAAGTATAGGGCATCACCCATTGCTCTAGGCGAAATAAATGGCTATTTCAGACATTTATTTTTCTTCTCTTTCCGAGTTGGCAAAAAAAGTTTTTGTCCAGCAGTGGCCAGATTTACTTTATCGAATGTCAGAAACGTGACAATTACTAATGATTCTTTGGAACCGGTCTTGAGTCTAAATTACTAATCTTTTTTGGAGGTAAAGTCCTAATTCCAGTAGTGGACTACATAGGGATGACTTAAGTATTAAAATAAGGGATGATTTTCAATCATTTAGGGGTGTATTAAGACTCTGAAGTTACTCCGTTTTTTTTTATGCATCTCAAGGCACGTGGTTCGAAAATATGATCAGAATAAATCATTCACCCTTTCAACCCCTTGAGTAAAAGGGGTGAAACGTTTGAATCTAGTTTACATACCTAACTTGAAGTTTTTCCTCAATGTCACAGGCAGAGAAAGAAGCGTCCGCACAAATCCTTTCAAGAAAATGTCATCCGTGATTTCTAAAGCACGCTTTCATAATAACCACTATCACCAACTAATAATCACCGATTTTAACACAAGATTACACACTGCAAATATTTCTCAATTGGCGCTTAGCAACATGTATTTAGGCCTAGTACACTTTCACTGAACGAAAACACAACGAAAAATCTCTTTCAACACGAAAATTTAAAAAGAAATTCGATTCAGAATTCCGATTCGAAATACAAAATGGAATTTTCGTACCCCGACCGTAGACGAATAGGGTATGTTTCAAAATCCGAATGCGAACGCTATGTCGTATCGTTGGAAAGAGATAGACATATCTCTCTCGTTCTCTCTCCAAACAGAGTTCAATGTACCGTCCTACTGAATCGTGGGCGCGCGCAATGGTGACTCCGTCTCTTTCTAGCTCGCTGGCGGCTTTAATGTGCGAGCGAAGCGGGAGATGCGGTCCACTTTTTGTTGGGAACTTGTATTTGGATCGATATACCACGCTGGCTTAGTCTTGGTACTTACATTAATTTTGTTGAAGTTTTCTTTTTTGAAAATTTTATTTGGTGTTTTAGTCTTTACTGTATATTGGTTTGAGTTTTTGACTCTTATAGACATTTTATTATATCTGTGTAGCTGATTTTTGAATTAAAATTACTGTTTTAGCAATCTATTTTTATTTTACTGTGAGAAAACGTAGAATGTTAATCAGTAATAGTTAAACACTTGAAATTTATTCGTATGTTAATTTTGATGACTGCAAGTGTTTAATATGCACTGTTTAATTAGTAAAACGCAATGTTTTTTTAATTACTTCTACTAATCAAGCAATCAATGAGATTTAAGCAGGATTTTTCTTTAGTAAACCTACCCCGCTCGTGATTTTAAATTAAAAAAAAGAACCTTTAAGCCTATATAATTAACGTAAAAGTTAATTAATAAAAAAACGAACTTTCACTTAAGCAAAGGAATTTTAATTAATGCCTTATGAATGAAATAATACCGCATTATGTCATAAGGCTGGCTGTACACGCTCGAATAATCGTTATGACGAATAATGTTTAACTTCGCACGGTGTATTGGGGCCTCTAAATTGGCTCTAATTTATAATTCGCTCGGAATCTCATGAGCGACGTTTATTGAGGTTTATTAAGGAAATCGAGTTATTGGACTGTTTGAAGTGACGGGCGAATTAACTGTTAGCCGTTTCTGACTGTTTACTCAATTTTGGTGAAAATCTTTTATGTATTTTTTGGCTGTAACGTTTTAACAATAAAGATATTTTTTTTTCGATGACTGATTGTTGAATAATGATTATTTTATTTAGATTAAATGACCTTCGACCAAAAGTTAACAACAATGTTGATAAAGAATTACATTTTTATTTTAATAACAACAGTAATTAGCTAGCCTCTTGAATAAATACAATAATTTGTAATAAGTTTACTTCGTTTTAAAAATAACTCTTAAAAAAAATTCCAAAATAAATTATCACGATACCCAAAAAAACATATTCATTTAACCTCTTCAAAAAGAACCTGCATTATACAGGCAACATTTTAACCCCCATCATTTATCGTAACGACGACTTGTCGCACATAAAATTCGTGCAATCGCAAGTCGAGATCAAGCCTAACGATGCGCTTGGCAACAGTGCTGTCTATTTTTAGATGGTTATAAATAGCACTTAAATCAGTCAATTAACAGACTAGACAAGAAAGAATGTTGTGTAAAAACTTTACTGATTATCCGTGCAAAGTTTTTTTTTATGCTGTCGGGATGCAAGTATCGAGTACGATAGCGGTTTTTTTTTAAATAAATGCATTCTATCCGTTTTAATAAGGTTTTTGGGTAAAATGGGTTAGTGCTGCATCTTACGGCAGTTGGTTCTGTAATGAGTTTTGTTTTACATTGTTCTTGTGTGGCCTGTAGGGAACTTCTTTTAGCTGACATGGTGATGGTATTTTTTATGAAGAAAGCTATGTGTGACAGTAAAATGAACCCTTTTGCTGATAAACGTGATTAACGATGTTTTTGCCATAAGTTTTGGTGCTGTGAATTTAAAACATTTTTGTCAATTATTATAAGATTTCCAGCATATTTAATTGCACAAAGCCCCTTTTTCTCATTTTATTTTTGCAGTTGTGTGGCACTAGATACACCTTACTTATAAGTCAAACGATTTTTTGTCTAATGTCAATTTATATTTCCATGAGAAGTCCTTAAAAAAAAAAGCTCACTGAGCGCCTTCTTCTCACTTTATCTTTAAAACTAAAACATTTAACATTCCTAAAAGTATTTCTGTCTCTACAACACACCTTAACATGAGTGAGACAGCACGATTCTTAAGAGAAGTCCATCTCATGTTGTCTCATGACTAGCATTTCTCAATCTTATTTCATCAGCCTCAAGTACCATATTTCTTATTCTCCCTCTATCTTTTGAAGTAACTATTTAAGCATCATTACACAAGTCTCGTCTGAAAGGTATTAAAGTTTTACTAACCCACTGATGGATAAACCGACGTAGAAGATAGAATAATAAGGCATTTTGTCCTCAAGAGAGATGCTATAAATAGTTCGTATCACAGAATACACTCACTGCGGTACGCAGTCATAAATTAATTCATAAATTAAACGTTGCCATGGTAACAATCTCCACCGACGGTTCTGGAAATAGCATTTGTGATGATCTTGCCCATGCAGGCGAGTTTTTACTTTAATAGCAAGTAGATAAGGTGCATTTTGCTCTGGTGTGTATGGCAATAATGTTCAGTGATGTTTCAAGTTTCTAGTAGTTTTCCTTGTAGTTTTGACGCTATAGTGTCAAATGTTTTGAAAATTGCCGCAATCTAGAATTGCCTTTTCACGATTTGAAATAAGCATATTTTCATATTTTTAGTTTCTTTGCAATGGCAGATGCATATAAAGGTAATTAGAATTAAGTCTACGAGACGATTTCCTTTAAATTGAGCACGAAATCTATTTTGTGCACAACAAAATACGCGCTTTAGACGTGGAGTTGCGGAGACCAGCCCGCTATACAATACAATCTGCCGAATTTCGAATCTGTCCAATTCGGAATCTGTCCTATACCAACTAAAGGAGTCATCTTACACATAAATCCCCATTAAAGTCAGGTTCTACAAAAAAATCATCCAGTATTTTCACTGAAACATCCTTAATTATTATTACTGTGCCACTCGTTCCAAAAAATGCCATTCGTTCTCTATATTTGCCATCTGTCTCGATTTGGAGAAACATCTTTCCACCACCACTTAAAACAACTGAACTAGAAATCTCATAAAATCCCAAGGGAAAACAGACAGAAACATCACGATTCAACTAGTAAAAGACCAATCTAAATTCACGCCATATTTCAATACATTCCCCATATATTTGTCGACTACACCGAACAGAATAAAACGTTGGTATTCTGTTCACCCCGTCGCAAACTGGTTACAGTATTATGGTCAAGGTTGCAAGTACTTTAAGTGTAAAAATGTTTCATGCCTTGAACAGAACTTGGGTTGAAATAAAAATAGGTCTACTACATAATATGTCGTGGGCCTTGACGGTTTTGTCAAGGCTATGTCTGTTGTTGCTTGTCAAGAAGTTTGTCCTTAGGTGTAAGGGCGTTTTAAGTTATATGGAGAATAGTGCGACAGGCTTTTTTTTAAATTGGTGGGTAAATGAAAAGGGGTACATGAAAATCAGGTACTTTAAAATCCTTTGTCTTTACCCCGATTATTTTGTGTGCCATTTATCAACTTTTTGAGCCGTCTACTATCTTTAGCCTTTGGGAAAATACAAATACAAAAATGAAAGAATTTCAAGATTTAGCGTAGACTCCGAGCTTTAGTAATTTACTTACCCTTTCCCAACTATTTTGGAGACGGTTTCCACTCTCACCGCATCTGAAATATCCGAGCCTACTTTTACTTAATAACTTATCTGATGGAAAACTTACCCGAATCCAAATCCTGGTCAACTAGTGGTAAACCTCTCTCAAATTGGTATTTCGTGTTACGTGTTACATTACGTATGACATTTTTCGAAACAACAAAACCAACCACGCTCTGTCAACGTGAAGACAATTTAATAAAATTAGTAAAATATGAAGAAGCCTTATGCAGTAATCCAAATGTTCAGACAAAAGTTACAACAAAATTACTAACTATAAAACTCACCATAACAATTTTACGACGATATTTTAAGGTTATTTGAACAGAAATATCATATTTCCATCGTCATTTGTGTAATATCTGTTATAATAATATGTTTGCAGCACTTATACTGAAAATTGTAATATAATGTTAAAATTATCTTCCAGTGGGATAAATTGGTCGTTTTTAATTTAAGGAAAATTTTATTAAATGCGTGGGTATAAAGACAGTCTTAAATATTTATTTTGTTTATAATTTACAGGCTGGGTATTAATTCATTACACAAAAGTGTGTGTGTCAGGGGGTGAGTTTAATGGAATGCGATGAAAATATATGATTTTGATTGATTATTTTATTTGTTTATAACATTACATCGAATGTGTCAATTCAAGGTATGACAACGGTTTCTTTACGAATATCATTTATAAGAGCAAATCAATGATTTTGTCTTTGACTTTCGTAAATTAATTTTGGCTAGATCCCTATTTTCTCATGAATTTTACTTATTCTAAAAACGGGGTATTTTTTTATAAATTCTAGCACCAGACTAAGCATACGTATGCGTTTGTCAAAAAACTCACAAATAAAGGCACCAGACTCAGATACAATAAAAAAGTTGAACTTATTGATCCATCTATAATAAACTCGCAATTCATTCCATTATATTTAATCATTCATTTTACGATCAATTAACATAAAATTAATTATGTTTTCCATTATTATTGTTGTCGTGTCATAAATTAAAGTGACAGAATAATTAGTGGCTATTAATAACTACATAACGTACTTAGCATAATAACTTACGAATTATTAAAAAAATACAATTTCAAGTATTTTCCGGACTTAGTATACAATTTTATAACAAAAATTCCTCGTTTAATTTAAAAAAAAACTGCTTCCTTAATTCCCCCCATTCCTTCTACATTGAATGAGCATCTAATCTAAGCATACTCAACTAATTATCACACCTTTCACCAATCTTCAATTACCACCAACCACTTCCCGGGAAAAAAATACTTCCGCAACAAAAAAAAAGCCAGACAGACGATCAAAATTCACAGTCGCGGTATAAACTCGCCTTTCGATGGGCGAGGTAGGCGGGCGCGTGTGAGTGAGATAGCACTATAGTTTTAACAGCACCGTCTCGATCGCATAACGGTCCCCGGCGCTCGCGCTTGCGACCTCAAACTTTTTTTAAATTGACCGCTTTTTTCCACTGTTTTAATTTGATTTTCGATGAAAATTATATAGATTTGGATTCAGGAAGAACTGGCCATCTGTTTGGGGAGCGATCCTTTTTTGATTTTTTCTTTTTTTTTGTCTCTGGCGGTTGTAAAGGCAAGGGTCTTGGTGGTCTATTTTTAGATTACGATATTTTTCTTGGAATTGTTAGTAGTTTTCGCGAAATTGATCACTGAATGCATTCTACGGGATGGGGATAAGGTCAAACATTTATTGTTTTTTTGTTATGTGTAGTAAAAGTATCTTTATTGAACATTTACTGAACAGGCGGCGTGGCATTATGTCCGTGTTCCGTTTCGATGTTATTTTTTGGAGTCATTTTGTAAACGAAATTTAAAAAAATGTTTCATTTTAGATAATTAGGAATATGTGTGACCCTATTTGAAAGGACTTTTATTTTATTTTAAATAAATTCCTTGTTTGATAGAACACTAAAGATTTCAGTCGAAAAATCCCGGAATAATAAGTCCGAAATTCATCAAATAAATTACAATAAATAGTATTGATATATTTATTTTAAATCTTTAATCAATATGTTACTGCAAAAATATATTAATATAATTTTAAAATTAAAAACATTTTTGTTACACAAAATTCGTTAATTATTTTTCTTGAACAATAAAATGGAAAATATAGATTTTTCTACGCTTATTTTTTTCTTAAATTATGTACATTTTAATGAATATGACAGAATAAAGCTAATTATTTTATGTTTCTATTATTAATTATGTTAAAAATTTTGCTTTGACCCCAGTGGCTACAATGATTTAAGTATTTATTTTAATAAATATTTTTGTGATGACATCGTAAATAAAAAATAATGCATTCAATATTGTAAACATTTAATTTTAAGCCATCATTTTTAAATAATAATGTATTTATAAACATACCTTATATTAATTATGATGAAGCAAACTATACATACGTAGGCTTAAGTAGGTATTTGCCAGAAATATTTTAAATCATGAGTTTCTAAGTAAAACAATGAAATAACAATTTGATGTCGGTTGACTATTTAGTATTTTTAATTCCAAAAAAATATTTAATAAAAAAACTGCCCTTATTTTACCGCGCATGTTATTTGTAATTCCATTTTTACTATAACTAAAAGAATTAAATACAGATAGTTATTTTTTGTGGTAAAAGTGGTTTTATTTAAAAAATTGCTTAAGGTAAATTGGTAGACGGACAGATTTGTTTTATTGGCACTGGCTTGCCTACTTTAGTGTATTATAAGAAAATAAAACGTAAAAGTAAGTACTCCTTTCCATCCGTATTAATTAATTTTATGCTGTTAATAATCTCTAGAAACAATATAATTATTATTTTACTTAACTTTTTATTAGAAAGGCCGTGCAAGATGTGTATTTCTGTCAATGGTAATTTTTCCAAAAAAATACCTATTTTATAAATAGTAAAATAAAACAATGTTTTCTAACTTTTTATGATAACATAAAATTAATAGAATTGTTTCTACCCTCATGAATGAAGTATCTACTAGTAAAGCTTTTAGTACTCAAAGAAATTTTATTTTACAAAAAAATAAAGTAGCTAAGTGTATTGGGTGGAAAGGGGAAAAAAGGAACGGTGGCTATAATAGTCGTTACTATTTAATTTAATGTGACTTGTAACTTACTACTACCAAAAATAGCACAACACGCCAGAGTTAAAACAATAAAAATCCCAAGAATTTTGAAGAACGATTCTAAACTATCAAGTAAAAAAAAAAGTCGGTATCCTTAGTTCATTGCTTCTAGTGTTTGAAAAGTTCGTCTGCTCGACGACGTGAATAACGCAATGAATGTTGTTAAACTGTCAAACGGAAAAGCATTGGCATTGTGATTATTTCCCACAATTACCCCACGCTTTAAAAATAGCCATAGATTGAGGAAGGGAAATGCAAGCTCCTAAAACAGTGAAATTAGTCAAGGTCAGTTCTGATATCACTACGAAATTCAAACACATCTACTCTATTTCAAAGAATCATATAATCCTAAGGTTATATTGCTAATGATATCGCTATTCTTCTGCATTAACAGCTCAATTTAGAAGGAAAGCTCTGATGGAGAATAATAGACTGGCTACTTGCCTAAATTTATTTATTTATTTACACCAAACATACAAATATCCAAAAAATCAAATTAATATTGTGCAATAGCAGAGGAAGACCAAAGAACCGATGGATGGACTGTGTGAAGGATAACATGGCAAGAAAGGTGAAGAGGTGTCCCAGTGGTCGTGGAGGTCAAAATAGGCAGTCGCTCCATGTCAAATACTGGTATTCAGCTGGATCCGGTAAGACTGGAAGCCAACTCCAACATAGGTAATTAGGAAAAGTCTAGGCAGGTGTTCTCAAAATGATGAAGGAAATCGTTCCAAGACTCTTCGTCTCACAAAGAAGAGTGAGATCTTGAGATCTTCATGCTTATGCTTACAAAGATTCTTCAGAATAACATCCTTGAGAAGTCATTGCCAAGAGGAGTAGAACAAAAAATATGACCTTCACACAATTGATTCTAAATTGTTCTTGTCACGCACCTAACGTGATGGCCTGAAGGTTCAGAAACTTGTTGGACCACCAAGTTGCAAAAATTCTGGCAATTGTGGGAATTCTATTGGAAATATTTGGGCATACATTTCCAATATAGTCTTATAGATTTCCGTAATATGAAAGGACAGCTTATTCCATGTCATGGGTATGTCGTATCCTTGTCAGAGTAAGTGCTTTCTAAGTAAAAGAATCACGAAACTACATCTTAATTTTTGTATTTTTTATTTGGAGACTCAAATACCTCACTGCTGAAAGAATCCACATGAAGTGAGCAAACGTGGTGATCAATGCCAATACTCCTTTTCTGCCTGCCTGCCTGGTAACTTCCAGAAGTTTTGCAATCATGAAAATTGAGTAAAACTACCATTAATTGCAATGGAAGACTATTGTCTGTCTAGTGGCTGGTGTTTCGTACCTGACTACTCTGAAAAGAAGCCGCCGAAACAAACTCAGAGGTCATAGTCTCTTTTAAGGTCCAGACATAATCTTCGCCAACTCACTTGAGGACTGTGCAGATAAGTGTCTAAGATGGTATTTTAAAGAAAGAACCACACAGCGTTGAGTGGACCTGTCCAGCCAGTGCAAGCATTTGTCAGTTATCGTATAATACTCATAATTCAAGGAGCTCAAGCCTCAAGTCCTGGTTGAAAACCGTAACAAAAAGAGCTCAGTAGTTTCCGATGGTAGCCTGAACATATATACACACACAGACTACATAAGCACTTGTTATGCCTCGTGTGTTCAGCTATATTTTAATCTTATCTTAAGTAAACTAAGAAAAATTGCTGCGGGACTGAATCATAGTAAACTAGTGATTTGGCCGCGAGTTTGTCTGCGAGGTTTTCTGATTTTCTCGTATTTATAAACTTCAACAGTATTTTCTTTGTGATTTATGCAAAGTTATGCTATCCATACTTAATCCATACTTAATACTTAATATTATAAATGCGAAAGTCACTCTGTTTGTTTGTTTGTTACCTTTTCACGACTAAACGGCTGATCGGATCTTAATGAAATTTGGCAAGAAGATAGATTTGAACCTAGGGAAGGACATAGGCTATATATCATTACGCTACGACCAATAGGAGAAGAGCAACAATGAAAAATGTTGCGGAAACGGGGAAAATGTGACGCAGACAAAGTTGCGCGGGACAACTAGTATCTACATAAAAATTGGTTGAAGTGGTTAGTCGTAAAAAAAAAAAACAAATAAAGACGCATTTAGAGCCAGTGCAGCATGACTCGTTATTTTATACTTCTCTATTACTTGTCATCTCATGAGACAACTCCTTTCTTCCCATATCCTTCACACAGTCCATCCATCATTTCTTTGGTCTTCCTCTACTCTTCTACCCATCCACATTCATACTCAAAACTTTCCTCAATACATTTTATCATATGGTATCATTATAAAAAGTAATTTTAGACGTATCCCAAAATATCCTTGCTAATCAAATCAACATCTTAAGAGTTGACAACAAATTCTCAAAAGGGTTCTCTCACAAGACCGGTTTATTTAATACGGGTCCTTGACCACAAACGGGCCTCAAGGTCTTACGAGTAATGATATGATAATATGGGTTCTTTTAACCCTGCCTCACCCTTCCTTAAGGAAAAAAAACACGACTTCGAATTTATAGTAAGAGTATCCTATGCGTTATTTCAGGTCTACAATAAGACATTTAAATCAACCGTTTCAATATGGCACACACATACTTACATACATATTATATTTCAATAAAAAAAAATGTTATACTGATTTTATTCGAATATTGTTTTAGATTTAAAAAGATTATTTAACTGGCTTTATATTATAATTTCCATTTAATAATTCGTTTTTTAGTGTATCATTAAATATAATGTTAATATAAACTAATAAACTTAATTTTAAGTAATATAATTTTTGTCACCTTTAGCTGCATAAAACTTGCCCAATTGCAACCTAAATGGAAGAAGTCACTGGCTCCTGAAATAAAGGTGTACTCTACTCAGCTCTTGAGCCAGGGTCTCACAAAACTGTTACCTGTTTTTATAGCAAAAAAGATTTTTTTGCTATTACAAACAACCTTTCTCATTTATAATTATATAGTGTGACTAAGTCCTGTCCTTTAAATGTGCAAGTTATAAAAAGAATGGGAAAAAAGCTCACCCGTAAGTATTTGATTTTACGTCCCATGACATTCACCGGAACAAACACATCCGATGTGTTCTAACTTATTACAGGTCATAGACTATCTGTATACTTACAAATTTTCATACAAATCCGTCCTGCCGTTTCAACTTATAGGATAAACACACTTACACAAAAATTTTAGCATTTATAATAGTAGTGTGATAATCAAGCCACATCGATGTTCATATCTCCCCAAACTCCTCTATTATACTTTCAAGTGTGATGTAATAAAAATGACGTCAGATCAAATCATTATAAATTAATTCATGACATTTTAGTCAAGATTAGTCAGACTATTAACAGTCTGAATACCTTTCATAGTCATTGACGTGCTCGCGGCAAAATAATAACAGCTGCACTCGTCGATCGTCAAGGTAAGCAACGCTAGCCGAGGTTGGGCCCTGGATGGGTGACCATGCATTACAGACCGAGATCTCTCCGTGTCTCGGAAAGCACGTTAACCCGTTGGTCCTGGCTGTAATTCATAGATCTTTGACAGTCGTTACAGGTAGGCAGTGGCCCGAAAATGTGAAAACCAGTCTTACCAAGGGATATCGTATTAGCCAGTACTAACTGGGTTGTGGAGGTCAGATAGGCAGTCGCTTCATGTAACTTTCAAAGTATTTCGTATTTTCTATAATGACTTCCAATCAATTTGGAAAATGATTTTCGTTTTTTTTTTTACTGAATAAAAGTAACAAACATTTATTATTACATGTTAAATATATCTTTTCTCCCGGCCATTTAAAAAAAAACTACTTATTTAGAATGAAAGGTGAGGCCAAGCTTATAAATGTAAAACACATTTGGTTTTTGTACGTTTCATGAACTGGGTCAAATATGCCCAATGACCTTAAACTTTTGTTTTTTTTTTATTATTTCTCTATCATCTTAGGTCTTAGAATATCACCTTGTTTAGGCTCTATAAGACCAGAAGATAAACAATATAAGACCTCACAAGAACTATAACTAACCCATTAGAAGAAAAAAAACATAACGCCTGTAATGTCCCAAGGGTCAGGAAGAGGTATACTTAGTATAATAAATTAATAAATATTTATAAGAAAGTATTTTTCTAAACTTACTTGAATACTCAGCATTATGTTTCGTCAACATCTGTAAATAAATGAAAAAAAAACATTACTTCAGTATTATTTTTGTTACAAATATTGTCAACCGTCCAAAACTGTCAAATTGAAATAATAAATGTTATGTATTATAAAACAAAATAACTCGACAACAGTAATGTTAAGAAAATGTTGTGAGGAACAACCCTAATGACATCAATTTTGTAAAATACAGATTCCGAAAGGAGAAATCTTTGATAGAAAAACCCACAAAGTCAAGGTCAAGGTCAAGGATCCCGAGCAGCCGTAGACTAAGCTAACGAAGCAGTCAATAATTTAAACAAAAACCTCAAAATTCCTAGTGACACTCCCCGTATAAAATTTCAATACATTGTTTATTTTCTCATAAAGGAATAGGACATCAAAAGTAACACACAACCCCTTCTACATTTAATCAAATATACAAACGAAATCATGTAAGTACCAAACATAGTCCCAAAAAACCGTAAAAAGAATTGCTTCCAAACCAAACAGTCTCAGACAGAAAAAAAACGAAAAACGCACCCCGTGTTCGTTACGTTTAAAAAAAACCCGTACCCCTCATCAAAGGAGAGAAAAAAATCCCGACCCCACCCTTTTAGACGAGGAAAAACATGCATGCTGTGTCATGCGGCTAGGTGAGGGAGGGACGGAGGTATGGGTTAGAGCGAGATAGCAGACCCCCTCGATAAAGGCCCTGATCTATGATCCACACGGGAGCGAATCGGACATGTTTTTTGCTCTATTTTTACTTTCTTTTCCAAAAAAGAAAGTAAAAACAACAACAATGCAGCACAGCGTAGCGTTCAACTTTGCATGTGAATTCGACAAATTAATAGGATTCGCACGTCTGTTCATATTTGGACGTTTGTAGCCGAGCCTGTTTTATCAAAAAAAAAAAAAATATTAAAAAAATATATATACTGTTTTATAAAAATATTGCACGTAACCGGTGCAAAAAAAATAGAATTAAATTACATCAAAATTAGTTTAAAATTGTGGGTGTAAAGATTGGAATTTATTCTTGCTGGGTTTTTCCACTATGGAAATTAGCATTTCCATCGGCAACCCGGAGTCAAGATCTATGGACAGTTGACGGCAACAGGCTTACCCCCTAGTACAAACGGACTTAATCAACACAGGCGAAGTGTTGGGAGTACTGCAGCCACTGATAAGTCTTATTCCTTTCAGGGAAATCCAATCGTGATGTTATGATTTAAATAAAACGCCACACAGGTTATCTTCAACGTTAAGCGCGCTAGTCAAGGTCACTCGTGGATGGATGGCTATCATGACATACCAAGTTTCATCCGTGGCTTGGAAAGCACGTTAAGCCGTTAGTCCCGGCTGTCATTTGTCGATCTTTGACAGTCGTTACAGGTAGTCAGTGGCACGAAAGTCTGACAACCAGTCTTACCAAGGGGTATTGTATTAACCAGTACTAACTAAGTTTTGAGGTCAGATAGGCAGTCACTCTATGTGTAAAATACTGGTATTAAGCTGCATCCAATAACAATGGAAGCCAACCCAAATAAATTTAAGAAATTTCTAGGCAGATGATGACATAACAATTATTATAATCAGTGTAGGACACTTTGTTTTAATAACTAACAACTATGTAAAGAAGACGTTTATCTACACATAAAAACATCCGTCCAATGTCAAGGTTCCGTCAGAATAGGCCCATCAGTTCCTGAGACTAGCGGTTATAAACAAACAAAATATGCTTACGTTAGAAAAATTGCGTTGTAATGCGATAGTGAAGGAATGTGCGGTTTTGATGATATAGAATTTAACTATGATATTATATTGTGCTAGGATACTTTAACTACTTTTTAAAGTACTAGCTTTTAGCCGCGGCTTCGCCCGCGTTTAGTTCGGTAATCGTCCCACGGGATCGTACTAAAGAGATAAAATGTATTTTAGGTGTTAAGAGCGTTTACATCTTACGTCATTTCATACAAACTTTCAAGTCCTTATTTTCCGAAATAACTGAACCGATTTTAATGAAACTTCATACGCATAAGCAAGCAGCATATACAGGGTGTAACGGAAAGGGTATATGTATACTTAAGGGTGTGCTACAGACTATCAAACTGAACATGTTTCTCATCATAAAACAAGTTTTTCAGCAAAAAAAAAAACTGCTGCCCCATGGAAAATTGCAATGCCTATATTCGACCCAAATGTATAGGCAGCTGATATTTTTTGTTGCTGCAAAAATTTTTTTATGATGAGAAACATGTTCAGTCTGATGGTCTGTAGCACACCCATAGGGATGTATATACCCTTTCCGTTACATCCTGTATAGGTCTAAAAATTTACTAAAAATCATTTTCGAAAAGTAGTGTTACAGCTCAATTAGACCGATTATAAATTATCCATAGAAATATAAATTTCACATTATCTTTTTTTTTTTAATAGACTTTTCGTAAATGTTTTTTAGTAACTTTTTAGAAATACATATCCTACTTATGCGTATTAAGTTTCATTAAAATCGGTTCAGTCATTTCGGAGAATAAGGACTTGAAAGTTTGTATGAAATGCCGTAAGGTAAACGCTCTTAAGCCAGGTTATAAACTATCTGTGTGCCAATTGCATTCAGTAGTTTTTGCGAGACTTGGTAACAAACATCCATTCATCCATTGAACCAAACTTTTGCATTTTCAATAGTAATAAGTAACAAAAGACAGACTACCTCATTGGGCGCCACTGTTCGTATGAGATTTTGTCCCTCTTAAGGTAACGGAACAAAGTCCCAGATGCAAGGTGGGATAGTATTGGTATCAAAGGAAACAACAAACTGTCCTAAATAACATAACTTTAATCATAGTACACAAGTATATTTAAATGACCGAAAGACAATTTATAATTAACAAGAGGCAAGGTAATAACAGTCAATGAAAGGTAATGCCAGCCAGCATACAGTTTAGTTGGTAGAACTAGGGGGGTTGGAGATAACCTTAGTACTGTCTCTTGATCTTTAGACGTTTAAATTACATCGCTCAAGGTACAACCTTCCAGTTTTATGGAGTTACTTTATTATTAATAAATGGTGGTCTAGTGGTCACAAGCGCGACTAATGAGCATGATGTCCGAGGGTTCGAGTCCCAGGCCGGGCAAAGTGGTATTGGGTTTTTTCATCAGGAATTTTCAGTAGCAACAACGGAGTCTGAATGTGTGTTAGTTATGATAGATTACGTCGAAATGGAGTATCAGATGGATCAATGGAGTATGATAGATTATGTCGAAGTGGATCTAACAGACAGATGTGTCGTTGGGAGTTTGTTCCGCCACTTCTTCTTCCCAGCTAAAACACTAAGAAGTGGCGAAGGGCGGGCGTTTCGGGGGACTGTCTCTTGTGATTTTGACGTTCAAAAAGTGCTGATTTCAGCCTAGTTTGAATAAATACTTTAAATTTTTTGATTTTGAGTATTATTAGGTACACTTCTGCCTAACCCCTTAGGGATTACAGGCGTGATGTTCTGTGTTAATCATTACTGGGAGAAATGTTACCTTTGGCCTTTGCCCTTGAAGCTTACAGGCGTCGCGTCATGTATTCCAAGGACAACAATAAGACGTGTTGATTTGTCTACAGTACAAACGACAAAGCAGATTGCGTCGCTTCCTATCTGCCAGTAAACAATGGCCCTTTCTTTGTAAAGTTGCGTAGGATGATAACAACATACGATATAATGAATGTTCGTCTTATTAGGTATGTTTCTCATACTTTTTTTGTAAAGTAAGCAACGACTTATTGTCGGGCCTACGCTGTCGTCCCATACTTATTAATAACATTGTAAACCGAAATAATTTTAAAAGAGTAACCATGGAGTTTCTTGCCTGTTTTTCTCCATAGGAAACGATCAATCCGAACAGTACAACTTTTGACGATGTTTTATAAGCGCCCATGTAGGCCTATGTGAAATAAAATATTTTGATTAAGATCATTCATATTACAATCTTGTAAATGATCTTTCGTGGGCGGATGAACTGGACAGGTTCCATCACAACTGGAAGGAGGACGCGCGAGGTCGCGAGAAGTGGAAGGAGTGGAGGGAGAGCTTTGCCCAGGAGTTGGACAGAGCAGGCTAGTAAAAAAATAAAAGCTACTGTACGATTACACCCTTCAGACATTTTGCCAAAAAAAAGTGTCTTGTTACAAAGTCTTACCAACTGACCGTTACTGGTTATGAGAAGGAGATGGCGTGACCTGAACTCCAACCTAGGCCTTCTGCCATCTGCCTAGCCTTTTCCCAATATGGTGGGATCGGTTTTCATCTTACCGGATCCAGCTGAATACCAGCATTTTACATGGAGCGAGTGCATAACTGACCTACAACACACAGTTAGTAGTCTGGTCTTCGGGGACTTGGTAGGACTAGTTGTCAGACTTTTGGGCCACCTGTAACGACTGTCGAAGATCTATAAATGAAAGGCGGAACCAACGGCGTATCGTACTATTCGAGGTGCGGAGAAAACTCGGTATGTAATGGGTGTAATCCAACCTAGATTAGGCTCATATAGCTAAAAAGAAAGAGATTTAGGGAAAGACGGAGTCACCCCCTAAGAACCTCAATAAAGACCATCATAAGTCTCCATTGATGTTCGTCATTAGGGATCAAGCTGTAATGAAAATAGATTGCCAAGAAAAGTATCATGCGCAAATCAATTGTGTGCTTTGTCCTATCATGACTCTGTTGGCTTTAATAGAGTTAATTTTATTGGTGTGGGTTGACTTTTTATGACCATGAAACTCCATACTGGCGACATCGGCGAACAATCATCATCATCTGCCTAGCCTTTTCCCAAACTAACTTGGGGTCGGCTTCCAGTCTAACCGGATGCAGCTGAGTACCAGTATTTTACATGAAGCGACTGCCTATCTGACCTCCACAACCCAGTAACTGGGTAATACGATACCCCTTGGTAAGACTGGATGTCAGACTTTTGGCTTCTGACTACTCGTAACGACTGTCAAAGATCTACAAATGACAGCCGGGACCAACGGCTTAACGTGCTTACCGAGGCACGGAGGAAACTCGGTATGTTATTATGGTTACCCATCCACGGACCAACCTCGGCAAGCACGGCTTAACCTTAAAGATCGACCCGTGCGGCTGTTATTATTTAGCCACGAGCTCTTCTTAATGACTTATAGAGTATACGATGGATATTTTTTTAGCAAGTTATGAACGTGGACGTTACCGACGTAGCCCGAAGAATTGACAAACTTAAGTGGCAGTGCGCACATTGCTCGCAGAACGGATGCCCGATGGGGTCGAAAAGTTCAGGAATAGCGACCGCGCACCGTAAGACGATGCGTTGGAAGGCCTCCCACTAGGTGGACCGATGACCTGGTGAAGGTTGCGGGGATCCGCTGGATGCGAGTCGCACGGGACCGGTCAATGTGGCGACACTTGGGGGAGGCCTATGTTCAGCAGTGGACGTCTTTCTGCTGAAATGATGATGATGATGATGAAAGTGGATCGTAGCAAGTGGTGTTCTATAGTTCCTGCCCACCCCCATGTGAGCAAGACGTGTATTTATATACTTATGTATTCTTAGAATGTATCCTGGATATTGAGAGAGATTCCTACAGTATGTTTAAGCAGTGACCTTCATAAAAAAACCCACACCAATAAAACAAACTGCTCTGCCGATCCCTAATTTAAACACAATCTGTTTAACTGAGTCTGTCTGCAGAGTACGATGGTTAGGCAAGTGATGACGATTATCATCATTTGCCAGATTTGTTATTAGGTAATCTGCATCCCACTAGGTGGCCCGATGCGACAATCTGGATGTGATGTCCAGCAGTGGACGTCGCACGGCTGAAATAATGATGATGAATCTGCATCAGTGTGATACTAAGAGAGAGCAGCGGTGGCCCCGTGGTGGCAGCCCCGATGCAAAGGCGCATTACTTTGTGTAATTTATTTCATCACCGCTGCCCTCTAAAACGGTGAAGAAAAATATGTGAGGAAATCGGCATGTCCTAGGACAAAAAATTCGAAGGCATGTGACATCTACCAACCCGCACTGGGCCCGCGTGTTGGATTACAGCCCACTCCAGCTCATAGGGAGGCCTGTGTCCCAGCTGTGGGAACATTATAGGCTGATGATGATGATAAAAAGAGAGTCATCGCCTGTCTTTCCCCAACTACGTTGGTGTCAGCTTCCAGTCTAACCGGATGCAGCTGAATACCAGTACTTTACATGGAGCGACTGGCTGTCTGACCTACGCAACCCAGTCAATACTGGATAATACGACACACCTTAGCTTACTAGGGGAAGTCAGACAAGAGTCCTGTAAGTGACCTGTCTTAACAGCTCGTCTGTTTTTCGGGCCACTGACTACTGTTTCTACTGCCAAAGTGATTTCTGACATGCATTCCGAGGCACGGAGGAAACTAGGTTGTACTTATGTAATTGATGGTCACCCATCTACGGAGTGACCTTGGCAGGGGTTACTTAACTTTGAAGATCTACCCGTATTATTTGTCTGGACATTATTTGCGAGATGGCTAAGATAAGTTTAAGCAGTGACAGTCATAACAAAAAAATCAACCCACACCAATAAAACGAGCATCTCTGCCGATCCCCAGTGAAACAATCTGTCCCGTGAAGCATCGATGAGTAATATACTAAACCACGCTAGTGTGAGTGAGGATGAACGAACTCAGCGTTAGTCGTCGGCGGCCATGTTGTCTACGTCATACGACCTTCAGCGCGCGCGCCACAGAATAGCTTACTTTTGAAAATTATGACCTTGCCTCGCTTAATATATGATTTATCAATTTGCATAATACGGTCTGTTGTCGATTGTGAAATTTTTGATGAAAAAAAGTGGAGATGGGAAAAGAAAAATTGTGCAGTTTGGGGTTAAGCAACGCTTGGTGAGGTTGGGCTGTGGATGGGTGTTGCATACAGAGTTCCCTCCGTTGCTCGGAAAGCACATTGGTTCTGGCTGTCATTTGTAGATCTTTGACAGTCAAAAACCCGAAAGTCTGACAACCAGTCTTACCAAATACTAATACTTAGGGTCGGCGCAGCATGTCTTCTTCTTCCATACTTCTCTATTACTTGTCATCTCATCAGACACCTCCGTTTTTGCCATATCATCCTTCACTCAGTCCATCCATCGTTTCTTTGGTCTTCCTCTAATCTTTTAACCATCCACAGTCATACTCAAGCTATCCTCACGACATTAGTTTCGCTTACTTTGTGGTCCAAAATTATGGTTTACGTGATGGTTTTTTTTTCATGCATAGCATAGGACACTTGTGAATAATGTAGGTCCCCATTCGTGAAAGAATTATAGGAATGTGATTAGTATTTCCGAAGATAATTTCATACATAAAAACATTTCAACTTTACCTCTTTTTTGTAGATAAAAAAAGTTTCTTTTAATTTTTAAGACACCAATAAAAAAAAATTTTTTCTGTTGTCAGCATTTTCTCAATAGAAGCCGCGTATTCTGGATTTCTGTCCTGTTGATGACAAAAGACTGCCAAATGTCTGACTGTGTGTAGATGTATTTATATTTCGACGCCCCCAAGAAATAAACCTGTATTATACTATTACTGACTTTTTACTGTTATTTAATTTTCGGTATCTATGGGTTGGGATACACCAACGCAATTTTTTTCAATTTTTTTCTGCGGTAATTTCCAACGGTTTTCCTTATAACACTTTTGTTCTTTGGAAATTTTCTATTTTTTATTTACTAAAAAAATAACGAAATACATTATTACAAATTAAATTCTATGGCTACATTTCGGTAAAGTAATATTACTGTAAAATATTTCAGCAAAATTTCTGGTTAACGCGATTACAGGTTTATTATCGTAAATTTTGTGGTAGACATTTTCGGTAATGCACTATTACAGTTATCATCCGGGACATAAATTTATACCTACCTATTTAAATTAGACGAAGGTATTACAGACTTAAGAGGTAAGCACACCAATAGACCTCGAAAAATGAGCTCCGGCACGGAATCGAGTGTTGAGAAGAATATTTCATTATTTCCTAAAGTAGAGTCTCATTACACAAGAAAAAGCTCAACTCGAGAATATTTGTCACAAGACCTCAACATATCAAAAATGCATCGTTTGTACACTGAGTGGTTTCCACAGCAAAATTATGTTGAAGTTACGATAATATGAAACCATTTTTAACATAAAATTTAACTACTTATTTTTTAAGCCTAAAAAAGATTAATGTTCTACATGTTTTGTATATGAGCAAGCAAGTCCACCAGAGAAAGAGTACACGTCTTTAGGAGAAAGCTATAGATGTCATTTAAATAGAAAAGAGAGAATTCGGCAAATTAAAAATGAAGAAAAAATAACAATTGACAAAAACGATAGCACGATCGCTATCTTTGACCGGCAAAAAGTGTTAAGTATTCCACAATCTGCTGTAGGCATTTTCCACTATAAACGCAAGTACCCTGTGTACAATTTTACTATTTTTGACGCCCTCGCCTTGCTACGTGTGGCATTACCAAATCGCAAAACGAGGCTGCATAGAAATTGGGAGTTGTTTGTTGCAATTCTTAAAGAGTGAACAGGAGCGAGGTGTTAACAAGATATATTTTAATTCGGATGGTTGTTCCGGCCCAAATAAGAACAGGTTCATTTTTGTCTTATATGCGTATGCAGCAAAATCTTTGAATTTATCGATAACGCACAGATTTTTCCAGACTGGACATAGCCAGAACGAGGGAGACTCGATGCATGCCTGTATTGAAAGGAACATGAGAAATATAGTACATTGTTACCCTAGGGGTGAAAGTAACTTATTTAATCCCTCGAACTATTGGCGCAGGTGAACTATTCGTTCGGGTGCCAATAGTTCGAGGGACTAAATAAGTTTTTAACCCGAGATAAACACTGTGCTTTTCATTACGAATACAAGGAAAATAAAAATAAAAACATGAATTAGCCAAAGAAAAATTAGTAATATTTATTTTACATAAATCAACAACGTTTCCCGCCTATTTTGTTTTTTTTTTCTGTGGCCAGCCAGCTATTCAGGCATTATTTTTCATTTTCATCATTGTATTTTCATATTGTATTGCCCAAATCTATGTTATTTTAAAGAAATTGTTTAAACTGAAATTTGAAGATTCTTTAATCAATACTTAACTTTAAGTTATTTCAATTTTACATCGTGGATGCATAGAATGTTGGAACAGGGTTCAATAAAAACCAAACGACGTGAGCGAAAACCTAAGACAGACGCTTTTATAGAAGATACTGTATTGGCACGTGCATATCATCAGCCTCTTCCTATAAGCAAGGCGTTGCATACAGATTAACTGTCTTTGTGCAATAGTGGAGCGATTCCACGGTGTAACCACGCATTTTATGAATCCTTAACTTCTGTAGAAGAAAATAGTGATGATCGCGATGATAATGATGATGCCAATGATAATACCGATTAGTTTTTAATGTTTTTACTTGGCTACTTTTTTATACTTTTACTGATTTGTCTGATTGACTGATTTGTGATCTCTATGAAAACTTTGTTTCCAATAAACGTTGTAATTTTAATAATTTTTGTGAGTTTTCTTTAATTATTTCCTCGAAGATACCGATGACAAATTTATTTTACATTATCGGTTTTCAATGATTACGATAATATGACTACCAAAAATTTTCTATAAAATACGGGTTACACTACTTTACCCTTTTATGGTTATTAAAAATTTACCATAATAAGTCGGTAACTGAACATTACAATCTTTCTCTGTAACGAAAAAACACGTTTAATAATCCAGCAAAGCAATATTATGCCTATGATTTTTAAGAAATTTACAAGAATAATTCGGTAAGTAAACACTACATGAATAATATTGATAAGTCACGATCCTAAGATATAAATACCCTAAAAATTTTATGAAACTATTTTCTGTAATGTGTATTTTGGTGAATAACTAATTCTATGTATATTTAATAGTTACACTTAATACTATAAACTTTTCGGGTAAAAATTAGCTTTTCCATAACATAAAAATGTTGTCATAATTACGTTTTGTTGAAGAGATATACCCGAAAAACACTAAATCATTTTTCCTGTAAAATTTGATTTTTGCGGTTACCGGTTTATTCCCCGGGGACGTCGATTTTTTCTTTATGTATTATTGTTTTGTTTAATGATGGTCTGCTTAGTAACTACTTAATTTTAATGTAATGTAAAAAGTAGTATTTAAATTAGCATGCTATTATTTTGGCGGAATGTGTCCATCTCTAACACACTTTATACCATCTTTTTCATACCACATTTTTTATGTAAAAAAATACACGTTACATGGGACTTAACTGGCGAACGCTTCTGCTTAACCCTTCGGGGAATTCAGGCGTGATGTTGTGTTATTGAACTTGGGACTGTCCACAGTGATCGCTACAATGTTGCAATGTTGAAACTCTGGGGCCGTGGGGTCCGAGTGCTCACAGCCTTTTCAAGGAAATATCTAAACGCCTAGTTGACACTTCCCGTGACCCAAGGGCTGGGTTTTACTTTGGCCAGAGGCTAAGTATTGCCATACAACGTGGCAACGCCGCCAGTCTCTTGGGCACGTTACCAGTTGACAGCGTTGAGGAGGAGTTTTTTGACGCCCTTTTATAATTTGTTGTTATTTTAGTTATCTAGTTTAAAAAATAATATTAATTTGTAAAATATAATAAATCCTATGTTGCAAGTAACATAAGTATGGCAGTTAATTAATTGCTAATTACGATCATCGCTTTTCAAAGAGCTCTGTGTCTTTTTGCATGCTGACATAAGTGTCATGTGCTCGCGATCCTCAGCAGTGAAGGAAAGATATAGAACAAGAAAAATATCGAAAAGATTCTACATTATCTGATAGGCCAATTAAGATACTATAAATGTAAATGAGTATTACTATTAACTTATCACTCACTCAGAAAATTCATATTTTCCAAAACAACATGTTAATTTTATTAAGCAGGTCCTAGAAACCCGCCATCCCTTGAGAAAGAGAACTTGTTTAATTTTTTTATGTTTTTTAATTGTTTTGTCACTTGTGTCTTATTAAATTCTTTTGTAGCCAAATGTTTTACTTAATTTAACCAAACATAACCAACGGTTGTGGTGGATTACAGCCCACTCCCTGTAATAGAGAGGAGGCCAGTGTCCCAGCAGTGGGAACATTATAGGCTGATGATGATGAACCAAAGGTTTACATAACTCGTGCAGAGTTTCTTCTTGTAAATCTACTTATTTCTTATAATTTTCTAGAAAGTCATGACTAAGCTTATTTAACAGTTACTGAACAAACATTTATTAACTACTTAGTTGCAGCAGAAGTCTATTTTTAACACGCCCACATTTCGCCAATTATATTTGAGCCCTATGTAATAGGGGCGAGCCTATTGCCATCAACAGGCAAGGAAGACAGGCTTCGGAAATTGATAAAGCTTATGCAGCTTGTCCGATCATCGGTGTCTTAGTTAGAATATCACTTTGTGTGGACTGTGAACCCTCAGGGTAAGTTCCCGTGAATAGCCTTCTTGTTACCGTTTTGCTGACTGGCAAACATTTTTTCTACGGCATAAGCAGATATTTTTTTTCTGATATGAATATAGTTGTTATAACAGGTTTTAAGAAAACTGTATCTTAGACTCTACTACCAGACAATTTTTTGCTATTTGTTTGATAGTTGGCGGCATGTTTTGTAAATTATCACATAAACCGCAAGATTTCCGCTGTAATTTACTTTTCAGGAGTGATCTCCCGTAAAAGTAGGTTTTATTTGAATGTTCAAAACCTGAGTATTCATTGCTACAATCGAATGATTTGACACTTCATTTATGCACATTTTGTCTAATATCATCTATACACTACAGGGTTTAAAAAGAGATTTCCGCCAAAAATGATATGTGAAGGATGATCTCCTGTGAAAGTAGTTTTTATTTTAATAAACATTATTTGTATCGAAAGTTTCGAGTTCCAGAACAAAGCTTGCAAAGTTTAGCACATATTTTGTACAAATTACTAATACTAGTGTGGGGCAACGTTTTTTTTTTTTTTTGAAAAGTAAGGAACTCTGGTTGGTTCCAAAAGAAATTCCTAGGTATGTTCACACCAAATTAAATTATGAAATCAATGATCAATTGAAAATTTTGATTTATAGAACTTTACACCGATCCGATGATTAGATAATTCGTAGCCTACTTGAAATATTTTTTATGGACAAATTACAGATTAAAAAAAAACGCTTTTCGTCATAATTCATTCACATTAATTTTCTTTTTATTGAAGACGTGACTTGAAATCGTATTGTAGATTTTGAGTTCCAGAATGAAGCTTGCAAAATTGTACCATTTATCCAATGATTTTTTTAATTTTTTTCCACTTGACAGTAATATTCTTTAAGTCAAAATCTTCTAATCAGGTTTTGACCATTCAAATAAAATCTACTTTTATAGGCGATTACTCCTGAAAAGTAAATTACAGCGGAAACCTTTCGGTTTATAATTTACAAAACATGCCAACTATCAAACAATTACCAACAAATTGTCTGGTAGAGTCAAATATACAGATTTATTAAAACCTGTTATGATAATTTTATTCGTATCAGAAAAAAAAAATCTGCTTATGCTGTGGAAAAAATGCAAAAGGTCTTGAAAAAAAGTTTTCGCCAAAATTTTCTTTTATGGGAAGCTGAACCCAACATGGTTGAAAAATGGTTATACAAATGAATATAATTATTTTAACTCTGGCTAGCTAGATATAGATGATGGTAATTTCTTCTTCCCCGTCGTAGTTGAATGATACAATGATTATACAAAACTGTCTTCTAATTCATATGAACTGCTCATACAAAAATCTATATTTTTCAATCAGGACCAAAACCCAAGATTTGCCGACGCAACCGGCCAAACGTTTTCTTTTCGTGTTCCCGCGTAAAATCTTTTCTTTTAGCGCGGGGAGAAACGAGTCCTCTCATTGGTTCCCGCCATTTTTCGTCCATCGATCACAGAGCGACCACTAATATAATAAAAGGGTAAAGTTGCCAGCGTAAAATATTAAAATGAAAGCTCTGTTAATATGGATTAAAATAATCAATTAGCAAAATCAAAATTCATGAACCCTAACAAAATGAAAGATTTTGAAGTACTTACCTATGTATTATTCTTCCAAAAATCCAGCAGGTATTCCTTTATATCTGACAAAAAGACGGAGTTTCTGAACAGTCACCCCCGTCAGTAAATCCAACAGACATATTAACATTGAAATTATTCATTACAAAATTATAAAAAGCTTATAGAAACAGGCGATTGGGCACAAAATTGCATCAGTTTGAAACTCAAGGCGATCCGTTTTGCAACTAGGTGGGGCCGCGACATCTTGACGCCTTCTTGGACTAACGGGGCGTAATGACACGTCCACGTCCTCTGAAGATGTGACTTAAAACGCTACTTTTGTCAAGCGACATTTTTTTCTTTTGCTAACTTAGCTTTTTAGGGTACCGTGGCCGAATGGCAAAAAATGGAACTCTTATAGATTCTTCATGTCTGTCTGTCCGTCCGTATGTCACAGCCTCATACATTTAGTTTCTTAATCATTCTCCTTGTATCCTCGATTTGCTAACCTTTTTTCTATCTTGTTAATGTTTTGTTGCATCCTGATGCCCACTTGTTGTCAGATCTAGTACTAAACTGTGTCATACTACACTTATTAGTATAGAACATGATATCAAACATTGTAAAAGGCAAAATGTTTTTATAATAATACCATGGCATAATTTTAACCTTTTGAAAAGTCGCCAGGAAGCATGCTTCTTGTCTGTTTGAATGCTTATCACTGTTAAGCAAAAACATATTGTATGCTCTTGTTATTAGTATTTTACCATCTTTTTACACCATGTAAATAAATATTTTTCTATTCTAAAATGAAGAACTTACATCAAAATTCTGAATCGCACAATTATAGTCATCCGCGACTTAAGACGTTATAGAAAACCAAGCAACAACTGTTGGGCTGTTGGGATCCTCCCTTTTCTATGGGGGACTTTACACTCTGTTCTTCATTACCCCTGTACTTTCATTTGTTTTTCTTTTGTCCGCAGTCGCAGTGGCACTACGCGTGTCGTTCGATCGTGTAGTTTGTGGCCAAGCCATAATGGTTGCTAACGGCCCCTAAGGTTGCACCAAGAAGAGAGCTTACACGAATACTACTGCATTTATTATAATATTTATACACATACTAGCTGTTACTCGCGTTTTCGTTCACGTGGAAATTTTGATGTGAACGTGTGAGAAAAAATAGTGCGTGGAGTCTCTCTGCGCGGAAGAAGTGAAACTTTGTAATACTACACGCATGCGTTCGAGTGCCACGCATTCACTCTCGTTATTTTATTGAGCTTCTAAATAATATTTTGTTGTTTTCTTGTTGTATTATTTTTATTACATAATTATTACATAAGTTTATCGAGGTTATTCTACTCATGGAAATTGAGCGAAGGCTGATCACACCGAAGAGTCGAATGCATGACTGTTTGCACGCCATCTTGCGTACCTAGTAGAAGAACTACGTAGTCACAAATCTTGTAATACTGCCATCTCTTATTGAGTTTTAGAAAATATTCCCCCTCCATGGTAGCGTTAAACTTGTTCGAAGTCGCATAAGAAGTTTCACTTAAAAAATAGAAATAAGATATGTAGCCTATATGTTATTCCAGAAGAAGAAGAAGAAGACAAATTGGGAAAAGGGCAGAAGACTGATGATGAATATATTTCATTGCCAAATGTCTTCCAGATCTGTTCAGCCGTTCTGGCGTGATTGAGTATGATCCATACATTCAAACTTTCGGATTTGGATTCGTAGAAGAAGTAAAATAGTTACCACTGACTGCTGCGTTGGTTCATGGAGGCATGAGCTACTGCTGAGTACCTATGGGGCCCTGGTTGAAATGAAACTACCCTTGCAAATGTGTGTAATAATAAATTCTATTTCTTTTGTGTTAAAGTTTGATATTCGAATGTGCCTTTTATTAGCATAATTTAAATTAATGTTTTGGCTTCGGTTACCAGCTTGGGTTTAGTGTCATTTGGTTTTTACGTCATGCTTCTGTTCACGGCTGATGGCAATAGGCTCGTCCCCTATACATGGGACTTAAACATAATTGGCGAAATATGGGTATGCCGACTGGTAACCTCTGTCCTATCCCTTCTAAATTAAAGGCGTGATGTTATGTTATCTTATTTATATAAGATCTATTATTATAATATTTTGCGGTATTGAATTGTATGAACGAAAGTAATTATCAATTACCTATTGACCTTATTTGATTTCGGTAGTTGAGGCAGGAAAAATTGATAAAAACATTTGACCGCTATTAAATAAATTGTAATTTATTAGAAGCGTTGTGTATTTTTATATACATTCAAGACAACCATATACATATTTACTAAAAACTATTTTTATTAAACTAGTATAATCATAATCTGCCTAGCCTTTTCCGAAACTGTCTATTTGTAATATAAAAATAACCGCTTTTTACTACATGCATATGAATGTATATACCGTAGTATGTTACGTATCCCAAAAATTTTTTTTCAAATTTTTTTCTAATTAATTAATGAATTTATTTCTAATTACATGAATGCATGAGATTTTAATTTCTTGATGCTGCTGAGGATTTGTTAGTATAGTTTATGATTATTTTTTACAATTATTATAACACCAACGTACGTTGGTGTTATAATAATTGTGGTACATACCTCAGTATAATAATAAAAGGGCCAAGTTTAAAACTAAATATTTGCACACCATATGCAATGGTAGAATGTAAAGGGGCCACTATTAGTTTTAAGATCACACCACCGTGTAAACCAACATTCTGGCAAATAAATGGATTTGATTTTGATTTGATTTTTTTGTCTGTCAGTCTGTTTGTCTGTTTGTTCCAGCTAATCTCTGGAACGGCTGGACCGATTTTGACGGGACTTTCACTGGCAGATAGCTAGTGTTATAAGGAGTTGCTAAGGAGCTACTTCTATCGCGGCACAGCTAGTAAATAGTAAAAAGTTCATCGCCAGATCGGGCAAAGTGAGATTGGGTTTCTTATTAGGAATTTCTCAGTAGCAACCACGGAGTCTGGACTTGTGCCCGGTTGATGGGAATAGGCTCGCCCCCTATTACATGTGACTTAAATATAACTGGCGAAACGTGGGTGTATTAATATATAAACCACTACCTTACCTTTGTGGATATCAGGCGTGATGTTACATTAAGTAAAAAGAAAAAATAACTTTTCACTAAAACTCCTCTACCAAGTTGCGTGAAATAGTAAAAATGCAAAAAAATACAAGATGGCGCACGTAACCACACCCAGTTACAAATCGCATTGCATTGAGTCGAGTCTAATGCAAGCATTTTAATGTGCGTGCGAGCTTTTCCCTGAGTGATAGGCAACATTGGATTGGAAATTAGTTTTTTTTTGACAAGTGATCATAATTCTTTACCCATATCCCAATTTATTTGTGGTCGGCGCAGCATGTCTTCTCCCTTACTTCTCAATCACTCTTCATCTCAACAGACACCTCCTTTCTTGCTAGATTACCCTTCACACAGTCCATCCATCGTTTCTTTCATCTTCCCCTATTCTTATATCCATCCACATTTATACTCAGAACGTTTGTATCGGCATTATTCCTATTCTTACACATCATTAAACCTACATATTTTATCTGCCATAAAACAAGACATTTTACTTTTACCATAACTTTAAAAAAAAAACAGTAAAAAAGACAAAAAAATACAAATGTAAAATGTCCGGCTTTCCCGCCAGTATCGAACCATAAAGGGCCAAAACTCAACAATAGTGCGGCTAGGGCATCCGACGCTCCCATTGGTCGGTCCCTTCAACGCATTGGTTGCAACATAGAACCACGAGTAGTGTTTATACAGAAGTCTCACGCCTAGCGAGAGGCGATAAAGACGAAGTCACAAAGTCAAGACAAAGTCGTTTGGCGAAATTGGAACACTGATCTTTTATAGACTTTTTTCTAACTAAAGACCAAAGAAAAGATAGATGGAATGCTATGAAGATAAAAGGAGTAAATGATAGCGTGACGAATGGCAATCGTTCCATGTAAAATGTACCTATTCAACTGTTTTTCGTAAGAGTGGAAGTCGATCCCGACAAAGTCGGGCTAGAGAGATGACGATTGATGAAAAAAATTAAACTTTAAAATGTCATGACGAAGGTGGATTTTGTTTAAATTATTTTCGAAATTCATCGAAGCTCATTCACCAACAAGACGTTTCTCAATAAGAAACTCAATCTTGGGGATTCGTAACAATGTTAAGTTCCACGCTGTATTTTTAAGTTATGTATAAATGTTAAATTGTAAATCCTTAATTGGCTGTAGGATAAGTTAAAATAGTTTAGGTTAACATTGTAAAAAGCTGTGGATTTTGTGATAAAATAAATAAATAAGTTATGTAGATGTAGAGGTTTCTATTAGTAACCAATCCACCATAAAAGTATGTATTTCTTTGCAGAACACTAAAATTTTACTATGGTTAAAATCAATGCTTAGATAAATTATCATCAGCCTTTGATAAATTTTTCGATTTTTGTCTAGTGCCGCAAAATTGAAACGTCTTTATCACAAAAAGACTGCCAGCAGAAATGAAAACTCAAAATAATGGAATTTCTGTTTTCTTTCTGGATATATACGTCATGAGCATGTCGGTCACGCGAACCCAAAGATATTTCCCCTACAAAAATCGCTATATGCGGCTAAAAGAAGTTTTCAAAAATAATCTGATGCTGAATTGCTGACAACAATTCCAAAACTATAATTTCGGCATTGTCCTTCTGCTACATTTCTACTCCGTGATAGACCCGAATCTATGCGTTTCCTGATTGGCTGCCGAGGGAATGACGATGACTTGTAACTGCCAGGAGCAAAGGGCCATTGGACGGAAAACGTTATTTTTATGTCTTTTTCTTGTAACATGTTAGTTTTTGAGGAAGTGGGGGAAGTGTCAAGTGTTTTGTTCTTTTGAAGTGGTTGTCTATTTTATAAGAAGGTAATTTATGTAAGTTTTTGTGAAAGGTGAAAGCTCCAAGCAGTACGTTTTTGTAATTTGCATGTCACTGTCGGATTTTATGAGTGTATGTTGATTAAAATATGATTTTCGACCGTTACAAATATGGCTTTACAGAGTGATAATCGTTTAAAATTGAAAATTGAAAAAAAGCAAAGAAAATATTAATTTCTTTGGCTCTCCTGGCCTAAAGGAGCAGCCAAATGGTGCTCAGTTAGCTAAATGAGTATGACTTCTGGTCAGTCTGAAAATTCTTTGCGATTATTTTTTTCTAAATACTGTTGTAGTTTAAATTTTTAGGTATTTTTATTTACAAAGGAAAGAAAACTTTTTATTCTTTTAGTGTTACACCAGTTGTTAAATATTATGCATAAATGTGGTTAGGTTAGCTTAATAAACTCTTTCTATTAATTATAAATTTCAATTTTTTTTTCAACAAAAATTGGCTTTAAATTTACTCTTAAGAAGGCAGTCCAAATTAAAATAAATATAAACAATGCGGTCTACAAATTTTCACATATTTCGTAAAAATCAGCAATAATAAACAACAAAAAAATATCAGACCACGAGTCCAACACACTAAAAAAAAATGCCGCATCACCAAAAAGATCTCTACAAAACTAGAGTTCCCGAGTTCCACAAAAACCTCAGGTAAAAAGGGCCCGTGCCGCCATTGGCCTACGACCACATGTCTATGTAGAGATAGATCTCTATATAGAGTTCGACCAATGAGAACGACTCTATCCCAGAACTGACCTATGGTAATGTGCTCTATCGTAGAGTAGGGATTTTAATGTCGTAGTTTTTTTTCTGTGTTGTTTTTGGGAGGGATGGTAGATGATTTAAATCATCATCTACCTAGCCTTTTCCCAAACTATCTTGGGGTCGGCTTCCAGTCTAACCGGATGCACCTGAGTATGTTACATGAAGCTACTGCCTATCTGACCTCCACAACCCAGTAACTGGGTAATACGATACCCCTTAGTAAGACTGGATGTCAGACTTTTTGGCTTCTGACTACTCGTAACGACTGTCAACGATCTAAAACGACAGCCGGGACCTACGGCTTAACGTGCTTTCCGAGGCACGGAGGAAACTCGGTATGTAATTATGGTCACCCATCCACGGACCAACCTCGGCAAGCACGGATTAACATTAAAGATCGACCCGGATGGCTGTTATTATTTAGCCACGAGCTCCTCGGTGGATGGACCTCTCCTCATGGAAGATGATTTAAATATGAAATGAAAACGTGAGACTGCCCTGTTGGTCTAGTGGTGACAAGCGCGACTGCTGAGCAAGAGGTCTTTGGTTCGATTCCTGGGTTGAGCAAAGTGTTATTGGGTTTTTCCACCAGGAATTACTCAGTAGCAGCCACAGAGTCTAGATTTGTAGGAAGAACATACACTGATCTTATTGGTGAGGTTCTTCACAAAGATCAGTTGCGTAGTACTCGCAACCGGCGTGCGTGTATGACCAGATGTATGAACGTGGATGAGGAGAAAGGAGTATGTAAGGATCGTAGCAAATGGTGTTCTGTGGTTTCTGCCTACCCCCGTGCGAAAATGGCGTATGTGTTTGTAAGTATATACACAGTATGTCAATATATTGAAGTGAAACTTCTTATGCGACTTCCAACAATTTTAACGCTACCATGGAGGGGGAATATTTTCCAAAACTCACTAAGAGATGGCAGTATTACAAGATTTTTTGACTACGTAGTTCTACTAGGTACGCAAGATGGCGTGCAAACAGTCATGCATTCGACTCTTCGGTGTGACCAGCCTTCGCTCAATTTCCATGAGTAGAATAACCTCAATAAACTTATGTAATACTACAACATGAAAACAACAAAATATTATTTAGGAGCTCAATAAAATAATGAGTTCAGTCTCATTATTTTATTGAGCTCCTAAATAATATTTTGTTGTTTTCATGCGTGGCACTCGAACGCATGCGTGTAGTATTACGAAGTTTCACTTCTTCGGGGCGGAGGGACTCCACGCACTATTTTTTTTTATATTTTGATTTTTCCGATACAATTGTCTCTTTTACTACACCCTGAGAACAAGACATTGGCAAGCTCTTTTGTCTATGTCATCTCTGACCTAGACCAGAAGAGCAAACCAATAACAAATTTAAAAAAAAATGCCTGAGTTTCTGACGAATCAGGCTTACCCAGGGTATCGTAATACCCAGTACTAACTTGGTTATGGAGGTCAGATAAGCAGTCGCTCCATGTAACATATGGTATTCAGCTGGATCCGGCTAGACGCACGGAGGAAACTCTGTATGTAATTATGGTCACCCGTCCGCACATTGACATCGGCAAACACGACTTAACCTTAAAGATCGACCAGTGCGGCTGTTATTGTTTAGCCACGGGGTCCTCCTGTGTGTGTTGTACTCCTATGTAAGCCAATTTTCCCGTCAAATATCTCCTTATGGAACAATTTAACCTTGTGATGTGAATCGTATTCACGAGAATTACTTTCATGACTGAAGCCATTAAAGTAAGAGGCATAACAGTCCCTATCCTCGACCACTTATAACCCACCGTTGGTCCCGGCTATCATTTGAAGATCTTAGACAGTCGTTACAGGTAAGTACCCGAAAGTCTGACAACCAGTCTTACCAAGGAGTATCATATTAGCCAGTACTAACTGGGTGATGGAAGTCTGATGGACAGTCGCCACATGTAAAATACTGGAGTATCCAATAGACTGGAAGCAGACCCCAACACATTTGCGAAAAGCCATACAGATGACGAGCACTCTCCAAAGAAGAATTGCAGTCCCTCGATAAGAAGATCGTGCAATCATTGTCAGACATGTCAGTTCAATGGCCGCGATATCGTAATCAGTTGTATTTTTAGCTTTGTTATTGACCGGTTTGATATCAAGCCAACTGGGCAGGGGGCTTTGTGCTGCTATTTCTTTGTGCACAATCATAAAAGGGAACTGAAGTGGCTGCATGCTCTGAAGTATGCAACCAAGAATTGTTCCTTTTACTTTTTGAAGTGAAACTTCTAATACGACTTCCAACAAGGTTGCGTTAAACGTTTAACGCTACCTTGTTGGAAGTTGCATTAGAAGTTTCATTTGTATCTACTTCTATTAAATTGGCTAGTTTGAGGTTTGAAGGTTGCGTCTCCATATCACGGCACGTTCACCATCTCACGTTCCCCTGTCCTTATCATGATTTATTTAAGTTCGGCGCAGCATATCTTCTTGTTCCATACTTCTCTATTACTCGTCATCTCATCAGACACCTCCTTTGTTGCCATATCATCCTTCACATAGTCCATCCATCGTTTCTTTGGTCTTCCTCTGCCCTTATACCCAGTAACTGGTTTCGGAAGATCTACTAAATTAAATGCCGTATACCGATCAAACTTTGATTTTATAATATTACTAGCTGT
This sequence comes from Cerastis leucographa, assembly GCA_963082945.1. Taxonomy (NCBI): domain Eukaryota; kingdom Metazoa; phylum Arthropoda; class Insecta; order Lepidoptera; family Noctuidae; genus Cerastis; species Cerastis leucographa. The sequence goes on along the minus strand of OY720374.1, from coordinate 10,860,397 downwards.
CCCGCGCAACTTCGTCTGCGTCACATTTTCCCCGTTTTCGCAAGATCTTTCATTGCTGCTCCGCTCCTATTGGTCGTAGCGTGATGATATATAGCCTATGTCCTTCCCCAGGTTATAATCTATCTTCTTGACAAATTTCATTAAGATCCGATCAGCCGTTTAGTCGTGAAAAGGTAACAAATAAACATACACACAAACAGAGTGACTTTCGCATTTATAATATAATATTAGTATGGATCAAGCCGTGTTCCCGAAAGATGTCCATCAGCGCAAATGGAGCACAATTTGTCGTCCTTTATAAATTATCTATTATTTTCCTTTTTTGCCATAGTGTTATTGGGTTTTTCCGTCAGAATTTCCCAGTTACAGCCACATAGTATGGATTTGTGCCCGTTTGATGGCAATAGGCTCGCCTCCTTTTACAAGGGACTTAAACATAACTGGCGAAATGTGGGTTCCTAAGGCGTGTTTTTTTTGTATGTTTCTCTTTGTGCTCGTCTTCTTTAGAAAACGAATCCCTTAGAAAACTAATATGCTGACAGCCCTAACATCATCATCTGCCTAGCCTTTTCATTTTTTTGGGGTCGGCTTCCAGTCTAACTGGACGTAGCTGTGTACCAGTATTTTACATGAAGCGACTGCCTATCTGACCTCCACAACCCAGTAAATAGGTAATACGATACCCCTTGGTAAGACTGGATGTCAGACTTTTTGGCTTCCGACTACTCGTAACGACTGTCAAAGATCTACAAATGACAGACGGGACCAACGGCTTAACGTGCTTTCCGAGGCACGGAGGAAACTCGGTATGTAATTATGGTCACCCACCCATACACGGACCAGCCTTTGCAAGCACGGCTTAACCTTAAAGATCGACCCGTGCGGCTGTTATTATTTAGCTACGAGCTCCTCTCGGCTGACAAAATTAAAGATTTTGATAAAATTGGTACAGAATTTAAGTGACTTCCCCAGCCCTCTTAAGAAGCTTTACTAATGCACTGTTAACTCTTTAAAATACTCAGTAATTTTGGCAACAGAAATCAATACTTAAAATTCTTCAGTATTAACATCTTTGATCAATACGTTGATAGTATAGTGTCGTCACACTCCTCACCTTGGGTTGCCAAGAAATATTCACACGAGGTTCAGTGACCTGATAATGGTTTAATATTATGCCAATTTTTACCGCAGGTCATCACGCATATAATTCCGAAGGGTTAGGCAGAAGTGTACCCATTAGAATACCCACATCTCGCTATTTATGTTTAAGTCACATGTAATATAGAGCGAGCCTATTGCCATCAAGCAGGCATAAATCCAGACTCCGTGGCTGCTACTAAGAAATTCCTGATTGAAAAACCCAATAACCCTTTGCTCGACCTGATGGCGTACCATGACGTCTTAAAACATTATTGTTCCATTCTCATTCCAGAGTGAAAAAGAGACGGAGCTATACAGGTCGTCTAGCTCCATCTCTTTCCCACTCTGGAATTGCAAAGGAACAATAATGTTTTAAGCGTCATAGTACCCCCCCCCCTGGGAATCTAACTCAGGACCTCATGCTCAGTAGTGGCGCTTGCGACCATTAGACCAACAGTCGATTGATATAACACTTGATTTTACCGTGGGGGTTGGCAGATGCGTTCCATAGTACAACTATGTTTTTCCAGATAAGTTTAAGAGCGTTTATACCTTACCGCTTTTCATACAAACTATCAAGTCGTTATTTTCTGAAATGACTGAACCAGTTTAAATGAAACTTATACATAGGTCTAAAAAGTTAATAAAAAATGTCTTTAAAAAAAAAAGATAGTTGGAAATTTCATTGTTTCTATAGATAATTTATAATCTGTCTAATTTAGCTGTAAGTAACACAATTTTTCGAAAAAAGAAATAGTTACTTTTTAGACCGGTGTCTCCTGCTTATGCGCACGAAGTTTCATTAAAATCGGTTCAGTCATTTCGGAAGGACTTAAAAGTTTGTATGAAATGCCGTAAGATGTAAACGCTCTTAACTTTCATGTAATAGAGCTAGGAGATAGGGCTCCTCTTTGCGAAAGGGTGTGGCCTGTTATATGCCATGCGGGCAAGATGCGGGTGGAAGGTTGTGCAGGTAGAGGCCTCGTTCGTCTAGTGGTTGCGACTGCTGAACAAGAGTCTTGGGTTCTTATCCCAGGTCAGGCAAAGTTGTATTGGGTTTTTCGAACAGGAATTTATCAGCGATCGTTATTGTCTTAAAAGCCCTCTGTTCCCTGATCATTATAATCTGGATCTCTTCAAAGTTCGAGTAAATCGGTTTCTTCTGCCGCGTGCTCCACCCTAGGCCGCATCATCGCTTCACATCAGGTGGGTTGCGGCAAACGCATTTCGAATTTTTAAAAAGAGTTCCATCATGACAAAGAGCTTCACTTCAAGTTTCAAATCATATTCATTGTCTTGCACTTATCCCAATTCATTTGTGGTCGGCGCAGCATGTCTTCTTCTTCCGTACTTCTCTATTACTTGTCATCTCATCAGACACCTCCTTTCTTGCCATATCATCCTTCACACAGTCCATCCATCGTTTCTTTAGTCATCCTCTACTTCTATACCCATCCACATTCATATCCAAAAAAAGTATTAAATGATTTCAATTTTTTAACCGCCTACTTTTGATTATCAAGTTAGAACTGAAAGATGATCCTAATCATTAATGTTGAACTTACAAACAAGTCAAACACATAACCCTAATGTTGGGTTTCTCAGTAGTCGGGTAACAAGAGTATGTTTTAAATACAGTATTGATTCTAGAAAAAATACTACTTGCTTGTGGAGGTCAGATAGGCAGTCGCTTTATGTAAAATACTGGTATTCAGCTGCATCCGGTAAGACTGGAAGCCGATCCCAACATAGATGTGGAAAGGCTAGGCAGATTATGATTGATACTAGACAGACTTTCTTCCAGCTCCTAAAAGTATACATTTACCAGAAGTTCTTGATTAAGTCTATGACGCAGCTGAGATCTAATAGCTGTGTCATAACCGAAAAATTTAAAACGAAGTTTTCATAGTTAAGTTAAGCTTTCTTTTCTTACTCTTCATATTTTCTATTTATTTCATTCTTAAACCAGCATCATCATCATCAGCCTATAATGTTCCCACTGCTGGGAAAGAGGCCTCCTCTCTATGAGAGGCAGTGGGCTGTAGTCCACCACGCGGGCCCAGTGCGGGTTGGTAGATGTCACATGTCTTCGAATTTTTAGTTCTAGGACATGCCGGTTTCCTGTCGATGTTTTCCTTCACCGTTTAGAGAGCAGCGGTGATGAAATAAATTACACAAAGTAACGCGCCTGTCTGGGTTTGAACCTACTACTTACTGCTCGTAAGTTGGGGCTGCCACCACTGGTCCACCGCTGCTCTCCAAAACCAGCACGTTTGAGAGATATTTCTCGACGGCATGTATATCCAAGTCCGAAGCCCATGGGTGGCATAGAAACTCAACACCCTTATTTTGTTAATCTTCATCTGCCTGCCTTTTTCCAGCTATGTTGAAGTCGACTTCCAGTCTAACTGGATGCAGCTGAATACCAGTATTTTAAATGGAGCTATTGACCTTTCATAGCTGATCATCATCATCATCTTCGTGCTTTAATCCCATGTGACTTGTGGTCGGCGCAACACGTTTTTTTTTCTTCACTCTCCTCTGTCAATGTCAGGCTATCATTCACTCCTTTTTCCTCCATATCATTTCTTATAGAACCTTCTAAAATATTTCCCAAAAGCTAGTTAGGTGTAAAACCTTTTGTTAGAATCCTATTCGTACTGCGCATATCCCAAACCCGCATTGTGACCGCGTGGTCGATAAAGGGCCACACCCTCTTATAGAGAGGAGGCCTTTGTCCCAGCAGTGGGAAAGTTATATGCTGATTTTGATAAGAATATCTTGGCTTAATAGATGAAAATCTTTCATAAATATTAAAGAAAAATTTTCATAAGAAAATTTTCTAAGTAATAAAAGTTGATGAAGATGTCAATTGTTTATTTTAATAATATATTTTGTAAATGTATAAAAATCGATGCTTGAATACGCTATGGATGTGTTCCTGGGGAGTTTGTTCCGCCACTTCTTCTTCCTAAAACACTAGGAAGTGGTGAAGGGCGGGGCGTTTTGGGGGACTGTCTTTTGTTATTTTTGGCGTTCAAAAACTGCTTATTTTCAAGCTTAACTTTAATAAAAGAACGTAGAAGCATTTTGAAGGCGTTACCTGAAAGGAACTCCCTAGTTATGTAGTCTTAAGGAAATCATCAATTTCTTAGTCATTGTATGTTGACTTGAGATCCGCTGGAAATTGCCAATAATTGATTCAAAGGTAGGCTTATGTATAACTGTTGATTTATATTCTTTAACAAAACATAGTACCAGCCTATTACCAACCCACTGATGAGCCAAGGCATAAACTCATACAAAAAGTAAGTGTATTGATCACCACGTTTCTTCAAGGCAGATTGGTGATTTCAGACTTACTTGTAATTCAATGTAAGTCCAGATTCCTCACGTTCTTCTATTAAGTAGGTATGTTATATTGTAGGTAAGTACTATGTTATAATCATTTAGTATAAAAAAAAACCTGGAAGTGTTAACCTGTATAATACAAAAAAAAGTATAAAATAATATTGAACAAAAAAACTGATTTCGTAAAAAAAAATCTTTTACTAATTAAATTATATTCAAAGTTTTTTGGACTAAATGATCTGAAGATGCTGCCATGCCGAGCCCTACTTATTCCAAAAGCAGAAAAAATTTAAAGATTATTCAAGAAATTCAAGTTATTTCATCAAAATATTTGAAATCCCTGCAATGGCTTTGGGCGTCTTTGTTAAGATCGAACGACGGGGAGGGGACGCCCATTTTCAAAATGGCTACCTCCTCACTAAGATGTGACGTAATATGTATTAATATAGCTAAATTCCCGCTTAAATTAACACATTTTTATCCATTTTTAACTAATAACCACATATTTAACTGATATTTGGTTAATTTTTAAACAAGTTGGATTTAAGACAAGGAAGTTTACTGTCAGACGATCTGCGCATCTGCCAAAATATTGATCGCTATTTCGATTGCGTCACAACTGGTAGTAAGTTAAAAAACGTATCAATTTTCTAACCCAACTACACAAAGAAAACCACATTTATAAGAAAAAAGAATCATCTACTTAAAACACAAAAAAAAAAATATTCAAACACTTAAAATCACGTCAAAAGGTCAATAATCGAACATGAAAGTTCACTTACAAAAAAAAAATGAAACCATAAAAAAAAAGAAATTTCATTTACAGAATATAGAAAGCTACTCACCTCCAACGAATCCAACATGGCCGGCGAACAAAGAAATTGCGACAAAAAAAAACTGAAATCCTTTAAAAAAAACATAACTTTATGATGAGAATATACTTTGGGAATCACTAAAATGGGTTACTTTTGAGTAAAAAATTTGATTTTAGATGGTTTTTCAAGCGACGCGTCGTTGCACTTCGGTGCATCGGGGAGTACTGAGGGCTTGCAATAGCAGGGCGCACCCACACAGGCGCAAACTCTGACACACACATATACACCCCATGCATACAGTGTGCCTCGACTGCGTACTCGTGAAAGTCAGAACACTGCAACTTGCATTTTCCATAGCAACAGTAAGAAATTACAGAACCACTTTATTTTGTGTTCACGACATTTATTTTGAAGGGATGGCAGGGTTTGTGGCTTGTGTTTCGTGAGAGATTTAGTTTGGTATATTTTTAAGGGAAAAAAAGTAAAAAAAATAATCTTATACTTAATACCGGAACCACCTCGTAATTGGTATAAAAATACGTGTAAAGCCCCAAATACGCGTCCCCAAGTAAAATAGGACAAGGATGAACAGACTGTTCCAAATTCAAAAGGTTAGTTCAATCTGCTGTAGATTCGAGCAAAAAAATATGATTTGCCACATTTATTTTGGGCATAACACCTACCCCAAGGTTTTGAAAAGTCGAGGGGAAAACATTAAGATTAAAGTACTACATTGCTCATGAATGAAACATGACTAAATGGTAGCGTCACGGTTGACAGAAGAGAATGGGACAAAAAAAAAATGTTGCACCGTCCGCAAGTAACATAGGACAAGGGCAAGAACATGATCATACACGTCATTGCACTATGAAAAAGAACTACTGATAAAATCATCCAGTTTAGACAACGAATGTATTAAACCCTTTTATGTAGCAGGTTTTTCTAATTCTCATGAAGGAAGTAAAGTTAACTTTATTTGCGTATTTTATTATTAAAACTAAAAGCACAAGTATAAAACCACTGTACAAAGGCGCACTTAATGCCTTAGGCATTTTCTACTAGTCTACTTTAGGGTGATGCAGAAAACATAGTAGGTGCAGTATAACAAATGGTAAGAAAACATTTACAAATAAAATATAACGATACATACATATAAACAATAAGTAAAGAGAGAGTCAAACTAACAACAATTTAATTATGAGATGAATCAGCCAGCGTCTTAAGTAAGTGTTCGCGAGCTTTAACTTTAAATGTGAACCGACTGTTGGCCAATCTGATGTTCAGAGATGATATTTGTAATGTAGGTTACATAAAATAAGCTGTAACAATACAGTGGAAGGAACGTTATTGATTTAATGTTAATAATCCTAAAAGCCTATTCTAAGATAAGTAATAATTCAAAACATATGCATTTTCATAACTGCTATGCACTTATCAACTTACTTCGTGATTTTTCCCACAATCAACGCTATTGGCTGACCAATTCGTGATCACACATTTAGTGTAGAGAAAGTGACAGTTCTTGCAAAATAATCTTAAGCAAACAAGAGGAGCAGGAGCAGAGTGGCAGTAGTGTGCCAATCACAAAAGCCAATTCACTGCCGGCTTCTCTGTTCCCTGATCAATATAAACTGGATGTCTTTAAAGTTCGAGTGGATGGGCTTTCATCTAGGCAAAAGTGGTTCACGCTAGGCCTAACCATCGCTTCACATCAGGCGAGACGCGGCCTTTTTTTTTTACGGATTTGAAATCATCAAATGACCCTTCCCGCTCTGTGCGGAGCGGAAGGGAGTGTCAGACTTGTACTGACTAAAACCCATCCATGTTCCTTCTTAGCCCTTTGTGTTCCAGGGCCACGGTATCTCTTTCGAACAGTCCCGCAGCCCGGCCGCATCGGCCCTCTCGGCCCCCTTCCGATTTGCTGACAACTCCTTGAGGCGCTGTCGACACGGCCTGTCGTCATAAGACGGACGGACTGTGAGCTAGCCCATTACTCACCGTCCACAGGCGGCCTACGGTGGCCGGACGCGGCTGGGACGTGAGGCTCTCTCCCTCTCACGTTCCACCACCTCCTTCGCTAGCATGACTGTTTCGCAGAAGGAGGCCACGGCTTCCCATTCCCTCTCGCTCCGGACTATGGATTGAACCAGGGCCGGACGCGAGTCGCCGCTGCTAGGCGAGTTGCGGCCGAACGCAAGCTTATTTACTATATAAAAAATAACCAACAAAACATACTATAACAAAGTGTTACACAAACTGATTACACATTACGTCAGATGATGCCGGTTAATCGTATCGTTCCAGGAAAAAAAACACTAGTTGCTATAAATAGAAGTATTACAGTCTATTGTTAATTGCTCACTTACGGTCCCTCCAGACAGTTAGACATTGTTACAATTGTAGGAAAGAATAATATCATTCACTAATTGTAAACCACCAGTGCTACCAAGCAAAACGCTGGATGGAATGAGTGAGTAATTATATGAAAGATAAAGGAGTTAGAAGAAATGATAACGTGATGATTGACAGAGGAGAATGGAAGTAAAACACGTATTGCGGTGACCCCAAGTAAGATCAACAGGAACCATCCGTCCTGTTTGACTCACAGATCAAACGTTAGTCTATGGTTCAAGTCGTGGCCTCTGAAATGAAGGTAGGCAACATCTTGCCAGCAATAACGACAATGCAAAAATCAAACATGTACAAAATTTACTTATTTTATGAAAAATCTTACGTTAATCTTGTTGATGAAATACATAACGATTTAAAACGTGAACTTTACACAAAGTATGTGTACAACTCCCTGTTTGTCCTCTACTCTATTAGGGTCAACTTCCAATCTAACCGAATGCAGCAGGATACCAGTATGTTACATGGAGCCACCTGGTGGTAGCAGGTTTTGATTTGACCTCTCCTATCTAAGAGCGACTGTTACATACTCGTATAAACGTCTATTGGTGCTACATCCATTGAAAGAAGCAATTGTTTGTCTAATATTCTACCAATTAAATCATCTTCCTGCACTTATCCCATGTTACTTGGTGTCAGCGCCTTAAGTTTTCTTCTTCCATTTCTGTCAGACAGAATTTACTTCTTGCTCTTTCATATAATTCCTCACACAGTCCATTCAGCGTTTCCTTGGTCTTCCTCTCCTTATCCATCCATCAATAAGTCATCACTCTTTCTGGCGTATGCGATCCATCCATCCTCTTTACATGTCCATGCCAAGACAGACGATTCCCTTTCAACTTTCCTGTTACTGTTGTGTAATATTCCATCAATAACAATGTAGAAGAGAGCTAAGTTGACACTAAACTCTTTGTCATTCCCATGAGAAATATGCAACACAAAGTAGCAACCGAAATTAAACAGTATACTTACCTAAGTATACAGTTTAATTTCGGTTGCTACTTTGTGTATATTTGTGCGTTTAAGAATAATGACTGCGTGTTTTGTTAGTACCTACCTAGGTACTAACAAAACACGCAGTCATTATTCTTATAGTGTCATCATTAACTATGAATGGTGTCAGTCATAGGCTTACCACGAAGTCTGCGGTTTTAAATTAGAATTAGTAACAATGTCTGACAAACATTAGGTTACAGAAGGGTGCAAACGACAATCCCAACAAATAAACTGATTGATTGAATCGTGTTTTTTTTTACAATATAGGACTTGGTGCTGGTGGACACCAAGCCGTTGGTCCCGGCTGTCATTTGTAGATCTTTGACAGTTGTTACGAGTAGTCCGAAGCCAAAAAGTCTGACATCCAGCCTTACCAAGGGGTATCGTATTACCCAGTTACTGGGTTGTCAGATAGGCAGTCGCTTCATGTAAAATACTAGTACTCAGCTGCATCCGGTTAGACTGGAAGCCGACCACAAGATAGTTTGGGAAAAGGCTAGGCAGATGATGATAGGATTTCCAATCAAATAATTTTATGTCACATAAACATACATGGGCACTTATAAAACGTCGACAAAAGGTGCACGGTTCGGGTTGGTCATTTCCTATGGAGAAGAACCGTCAAGAAACTCCATGGTTATTACTCATTCTCCCTGCTCTTATCCCTATTCATAAATGGTCATTTCTATCAGCCGTGATGTCAGTGCTTATTTCCTTTCCAGCTACAGCATCTTTTTCACAATCTACTCATTGTTTCCTTGGTCTTCCTATTCACTTGAAGCCGTATCAAACAAGTCAGTGGTTCATCTGAAGAAAAGTGACTATCTTCGCTATACATGTATACTTTAATAAAAAACACTTACAATGCTTATTACATACCAAAGCTAACTTTACAATATCATGATGATACAATAGGCCTGGAGGAGCTCGTGGCTAAATAATAACAGCCGCCCGGGTCGATCTTTAAGGTTAAGCCGTGCTTGCCGAGGTTGGTCCGTGAATGGGTGACCATAATTATATACCGAGTTTTCTCCGTGCCTCGGAAAGCACGTTAAGCCGTTGGTCCCGGCTGTCATTTGTAGATCTTTGACAGTCGTTACGAGTAGTCAGAAGCCAAAAAGTCTGACATCCAGTCTTACCAAGGGGTATCGTATTACCCAGTTAGTGGGTTGTGGAGGTCAGATAGGCAGTGGCTTCATGTAAAATACTGGTACTCAGCTGCATCCGGTTAGACTGGAAGCCGACCCCAAGATAGTTTGGGAAAAGGCTAGGCAGATGACAATAGGCCTGAAAGAATATATACTATTCAACCAAGAGTTACGTTTTTTTTTAAATACCACAAGCATGCAAGTCAATTACTTGTGCAACTCGTCTAATGTGCAGCAATAACGTGACCTAGGGTGGAGCACGCTTGTCAAGAAGAAACTGATTCCCTCGAACTTTGAAGATTTCTAGATTCTCCGTATCATCGGCCTGATGTATCTGTTTGTTGTCTTTTACAGCGCTTTTTCTCTTGAACAAAGCCATCTGACTGTCTGGCTGAATCTTTTTGACTGTTTTCATTCGCTTCCCATTATCCAATCCAATGTATTTGTGGGCGGCGCAGCATGTCTTCTTCTTCCATACTTCTCTATTACTCGTCATCTCATCAGACACCTCCTTTCTTGCCATATCATCATTCACACAGTACATCCATCGTTTCTTTGATCTTTCTCTACTCTTAAACCCATTTTTTTATTTACACAAATACTTGCTACACTTACAGCGCATACACATTCATTCTCAAAACTTTCCCTACATTTTCCTAACTACAAATCGTAACAATCTTTATAACTACTAATACAATAAAATTGTCACAGAAAATGTATAGCTATCGTTACTATCACGCATTTGTGTCAAGTATTCTCGAAGTTGGCTTAAACTACAATCTTTATTATAAACGAATTAAATGTAAATCCTTTCTTGAAAACCCCGAGAAGGAAAACGCAGTAGAAATCAAACTTTGTAACAACAAGAGTGGTTACTTTGTAATGGTTATTACTTTTCAGAAAAACGACTTAGGTAATATGAGTAAGATTCCTTATGAGTAAAATAACGAGTTACAATTGAAAGCCAAAGCTACTACCTACCTTTAGCGAATTAAAAGAAATCAAGAAACGTTTTATATCAAAAAGTCTTGGTATGAACATGTAATCAAGAGGAATGAAACGCATGTGACTAATAATGATGGATTGTATGTTGATTGGAGAGGAAGAGGAAGGCCAAAGAAAAGATGGGAATATTGCGTGAGGAAAGATATGAAAGAGAGAGGAGTAAATGATGTCGTGACGTCTGACAGGAGAGAATGGAAGAAGAATACGTGTTGCGCCGACTCCAAGTAGAATGGGACAAGAGCCAGGAAGATGATGATGATCAAGAAACTAAAGAAGCCGAACGAGCACGCTTAACAAAAGCCTTGGGGTATAAAACATGGTAATCTTCGAAGAGCCCTTAGAATAAATATCAATCAGTAGGTAGAGGACCTCGTGGCTAAATAATATTAACCGCACGGGTCGATCTTTAAGGTTAAGCCGTGCTTGCCGAGGTTGGTTTGTGGATAGGTGACCATAATTACATACCGAGTATCCTCCGTGCCTCGGAAAGCACGTTAAGCCGTTGGTCCCGGCTGTTATTTGTAGATCTTTGACAGTCGTTACGAGTAGTCAGAAGTCAAAAGTCTGACATCCAGTCTTATCAAGGGGTATCGTATAACTCAGTTACTGGGTTGTGGAGGTCAGATAGGCAGTCGCTTCATGTCAAATACTGGTGCTCAGGTGCATCCGTTTAGACTGGAAGCCGACCCCAAGATAGTTTGGGAAAAAGCTAGATGAGGTATAGTTAATTATTTGTTACTGTTCTACTAATTTTAATGATATTTTAGTCATTTTGGATTATGCTATCATAATCCAAAATGAATGCCTAAACCAAATATTAGCCAAATTTAAGTGACAATGCATATCTAGTCATTCTTCTTTGTTTTGCATGTAGTTAGTGCCTTGCCTGGAGCTAGAGTTTTAATGCCACCCATGAGCCTCTGACTTGGCTTTTACATGCCAATGCAATCCTAGTCATTAAGAAACTAACTTAACATCATATTTCCATTATAATAAACTAGCTGTCCCGCGCAACTTCGTCTGCGTCACATTTGCCCCGTTTTCGCAACATTTTTCATTGCTGCTACGCTCCTTTTGGTCGTAGCGTGATGATATATAGCCTATGTCCTTCCCCAAGTTGAAATCTATCTTCTTGGCAAATTTCCTTAAGATCCGATCAGCCGTTTAGTCGTGAAAAGGTATCAAACAAACAAACATACAAGCAAACAGAGTGACTTTCGCATTTATAATAATAAGTATGATATTATTATACTTTTTATGTTTTCAGGATTTCTCATTCGCATTCTTATTACGAAGTTTAGAAAACGGGACTTTCCATAAATCTATTTCAGTTTATCACTTTGTAAACATCGAGCTTGTGGCTAAATAGTAACAGTAGCATGGGTCGATCTCCAAGATGAAGTCGGTCTGTGGCGGCCATCATTACGTACCGAGTTTCCTCTGTGCCTCTGAAAGCACATTAAACCGTTGGTCCCGGCTGTCATTTGTAGATCTTTGACTGTCGTTACAATGAGTTAGAGGCCCGAAAGTCTGAAAACCAGACTTACCAAAGGGTATCGTATTACCCAGTACTAACTGGGCTGTGAAGGGCAGATAGGCAGTCGCGCCATGTAAGATACTGGTATTCAGCTGCATCCGGTAAGACTGAAAGCCGATCCCAACACAGTTGGGAAAGGCAGGTAGCCGATAATGACTCAGTAATTAATAGAAAACAGTAGCTTTCCATTGAATCTTAGTCAGCTTATCAAAGTTTATACGATTGAGGAAAATGTTTGCATTAAATCGGATCATAGGTTTATTTCATGACGGCACGATTGGCTGAGCGATTTTCTTTTTTTTTTCGTCTAAAAAAAGCCTTTCAAATTTCTCTCGATAATGTAAACCAGTATCATATATATCCATAACCGAGCCCTCTGCTTACCCCGCAACCAAAACAAGTCATTACAAAAAAAAAATAACACTGAACTTAAACGCCTCATACATAGTTCTGATTTCATGCAATAGTTCTGAACTCAGTATGTATGTGTGCGCCACGCCACAGCCTAGGCAACTCGCTGAAGTTGTGCGTAGGTCATGGTTTTCACACTGAAACAGTTCCCCTGTTACTCTGTGGCTCTGTTGCGATCTATAATGCTGTGCAAGGCTCATTTCTGACGATGGCAGGGAGGTTCATAACGTAGGTCTTGTTACTAGACTAGCTATTCCCGTGGCTTCTCCTGCGTGGTTTTCGGAGAATCTGAATGAGGTGATGAAAAAAAAACAGAATTTTTCATACCTTATTATATTACCCAGTACTAACCGGGTTGTGTAAGTCAGATAGATTGTCACTCCATGTAAAATACTGGTATTCAGCTGCATCCGGTAAGACTGAAAGCCGACCCCAATAAAGTTGCAAAAAGGCAAGCAGATGATGATGTATCTTCTTACGGTACGTCTGTAACATTTTATCCCTGTTTAGAAATAAAGAATTTATATGTCCACTCATATTGTCCCACTGGCAAAGGCAAAATGGGCTAGCTATAATAATAATTTGTCGCCTATCGCACTGTGTCCACGTGGTGTACACGCCACTCCCTTTTCAAGAGAGTAGGTCTGAGTCTCAAGGGATGTAAGCAGATTATCGTTGCCAAAGCTGAAATCAATTAGCAAATCGGCGGACAGCTAATACCTGATTCAAAATAGCTACCATTGACCACGTTATATGTTACAGTAAAAAAATTGTATCAGACTGAGACCCTAGGAGTTTCTTAACCTGAATTGGAAAGGACTCTTCTCGAAGCCGTCAACCAAGCATTCTGCACATGAAACTAAGTAACTCTACGCAAAAATTATTGCTGGAAAATGCCTTTTTTTCTAACTGAAAAATCATGGTTTTCGGTAGCGTTCAATGTAACGCACTCAAAACATTGTGCTGATGGAATCATTTAATAGTGTGGTATTTGAAGTAAATTAGTATCATTATTTTGTGTTATTTATTTCAGCACCTTTGTTCTCAAAACGGTGATGAAGGAAATTGGCATGTCTTAGTACCGAAAACTCGAACACAAATTAACAACATAACTGGATTCCTCGAAGGCTAGGCAGAGCTCTAAGTTTGCCAGTCATATTGAAGTCCAATATAACAGGAAGCAAAAACCCTCAAACAGAAAAAAAAAAACTCCTTATATATTTTTATCTTCCTTATTTAATTCAACGTTCCGCTATGACCTAGCCAACAGAAATACTGGTTTTACATAGGCAATACACAACCATTATACTCTGAGCTCCCGGATACATTTAAATCTGTGTAAACGCGAGCTCTCCTTAAGCTGGACTTAAAATCCTGGGATATTGGCCGGCTAACATAAGTTGGTCTGTAAGTTAATTTATTTAGTGTGTATGTTAGGTGTCTGGGTATAATAGACGGTAGTATATAGATGTTGGAACTAATGTAACTTGGTCTCCCGGGAAGATTGGTTGTATACATATATACAGAAACGTTTGTATGTATATTGATTTTCCGTATTGCAGACTACTGTGAAACTTTGGACCTAGCGTGACTGTTAAGTGAAGAATTTTTGCTTCGTTCCTCAAGACAGGTAAATTGTTATTGCAGTTTTTGTATAACTTTGGATCTAGTCTTGTGTTATATAACATCAAGCCTAATTGTTCTGTCAATTTAATATCTCACAAATTGACAGTCAATCATGCCACGAAAGTCTGACAAGCAGTCTTACCAAGGGGTATCGTATTACTCAGTAACTGGGTTGTAGTTTGTTGTGCAAGTCAGATTGGTAGTCTTTCCATGTTACATACTGGTATTCAGCTAAAAGCCACTACAATATCTTAGATAATAAGCGGTCTACTTAGCGGTCCCCCGACGCTAAGACGCTTGGATTATTTTATTTTTGTTTTTTTTTTAGAGGTTTTTTGTGTCGGGGGTTTTTAAAATTTTTAATTTAATTTTTATTTCATGCTTTTTAAACTTATATTGTTTTATCTTAGCCTTGACTGTCCGAATACTGGGCATAGGCCTCCCCCATTGCTTCCACTTTTCTCGGTGTTGCGTGTCAGCTCGGGAGGGGGGGGGGGTTAGCACCCACCCCCCCTGGCAATGCCCATGATGAAATTTGAAATCTTGTCACTTGTCAAGTGACAAGATTTCAAATTTCGAATCGATCAGACCTGTGGAAATTGCTAATTTCCCTTCAACTAGAAAAGAGGTGATGGCCTTCAAACGGCTGATCAGATTTTATCGAATCATAGCTAAGAACACTCTCGATTAAAACACCTTTCGAACGAAACTAATGTCATCAAAATCGGTTCATCCGTTTAGGAGCTACGATACCACAGACAGACACACAGACACACAGATACACAGATACACACGTCAAACTTATAACACCCCTCTTTTTTGGTCGGGGGTTAAAAATAGATTGAGAGCTTTTCAAATAAAATTAAGTCACGAAGGAGATGCCGGGACAAACTGAATGTCTTCCTTGTGAATTGGTAAGACGAACCACAGAATTGTGACCATCATCATCGGCCTGACTTTTCCCAAACTATCTTGGGGTCGGCTTCCAGTATTACCGGATGCAGTTGAGTACCAGTATTTTACATGAAGCGACTGTCTATCTAACCTCCGCAACCCAGTAACTGGGTAATGCGATACCCCTTGGTAAGACTGCATGTCAGACTTTTTAGCTTTTGACTACTCGTAACGACTGTCAAATATCTACAGCCGGAACCAACGGCTTAACGCGCTTTCAGATGCATGGAGGGAACTCGGTATGTAATTATGGTCACCCATCCACGGACCAACCTCGGCAAGCACGGCTTAACCTTAAAGATCGACCCGTGCGGCTGTTATTATTTAGCCACGAGCTCCTCAAGCACATAATTGTGACCATTGGAAAGAATGGAGAGAGGCCTTTTGCCATCAGTGGGACAATAAGAGCTAGCTATAATAATAATATTTATACACGTCTACCTATTAAGAAAGTGCTACATAAGTAAATAATTATCTAATAAATTACACTACAGCAGTTCATGAGGTTATCTGTGCCAGATAAACATACAATGAAGGCTAACATCGCGCTATTGTGGCTATAGTACCGACTAGACATATTATATGTTACATAATTCTTCATCATCATTCCTGTCCTTATCCCAATTCATTTGGTGTCGGCGCTGCATGTCTTCTTCTTCCATACTTCTCTATTACTTGTCATCTCAGCAGATACCTCCTTTCTTGCCATATCTTCCTTCACACAGTCCATCCATCGTTTCTTTGGTCATCCTCTACTTCTATACCCATCCACATTCATACTCAAAATGATTTCAATTTTTTTTACCGATTTCTTTGATTTTTGATAATAAATCAAATAAAAATTATTTATTTCAAGTAGGCCAGTTACAGGCACTTTTGAATAGTCGAACAACAATAAAAATGAAGCTACAGTCCCAGTCACAAGACATAATAACTGTGAAAGTACTATAGTTGCCCATTCCAAAGCGTAGATAAAAATGGAGAAGAATGGGCAAGAAACTCCATGGACACTCTTTTAAATCAGTATCTTGTTACAAAAACCTTGGTTACATCATTCATGTTGAGATGGTACATTATGTGAGAACGATGTAGCAAGACGTGCACGTTAAAAGTGTCCATAGTAAAAACAAAAAACACAATTAAAAAATAAAATAATTAGTTCGAAATAAGCCGTGGCAACTAAGAGATGACCAGGCACAAACTCATCAGTCAACTGATACTGATAATCTCATCAGTCACCTCACTTCTTGCCAAATCATCGTTCACACAAGGTTGTCAATGGTAAATTAATGTTTAATACACATTTTGCTAGGTATGTGTAAGCTCCATGCAAAAGAGGGGGCGAGCCTAAAAATCCAGAGGCTGCAATGCTACTACTAAAACTATACTTATTCTTTAGATTGTAGCCAAAATATCAAGCATCTGCGTTACGTTGTTATATTTACAGAACACTTGAGAAGTCAATTGTCAAGGAGTACCTTATAAGAGTCATAATTTTCCTGCTCTTGTCCCATTCTAATTAGGGTCGGCGCAACACGTCGAGCGCTCAGGTGGCGTACCATGACGTCTTAAAACATTATTGTTCCATTCTCATTCCAGAGTGGGAAAGACACGGAGCTATACAGGTCGTCAAGCTCCATCTCTTTCCCCAGATGTCACAGCATTATTTACTTCTCTATATTTTTCAAATCATTTCTCACAGAATCCAACCATCCTTTCTTGGGCCTTCCTGTCTCTCTCCATTCATCCACTTTCATATCCTCCAACTACAGGCATTTTCTATGCCTTAATGGAGACAAGGAGACTCAATGTGAGCCAAAATTATATGACATCAACATCATCTGCCTTGCCTTTTCCCAAACTATCTTGGGGTTCGCTTCCAGTCTAACCGGATGCAGCTGAGTACCAGTATTTTTACATAAAACGCCTGCTTATCTGAACTCCACAACCCAGTAACTGGGTAATACAATACCCCTTGGTAAGACTGGATGTCAGACTTTTTGGCTTCTGACTACTCGTAACGACGACTGTCATAGATCTACAAATGACAGCCGGGACCAACGGCTTTACGTGCTTTACGAGGCACGGAGGAAACTCGGTATGAAATTATTATTCAAAATTATATGACAATATAAACTATTTTGCATCCATCACTCTTTGAGTCACTTGCGTTTCATCCCTCCTCATGACATGTCCTAAGACAAACCACTTCTTTCCAATTTTTCTGTAACTGGCGCTACTTCCTCTAATCTTCTTATGCCTTATTTAAGTCATTCTTGTCCCTCCATTCACCCATCTCAACATTCTCATCGCCATCACACCTACTACATGGAATCGTTTTTCATCCATCTTCTTCACCATACCATCATCATCATCATCCTATAATGTTCCCACTGCGGGGACACAGGCCTCCTCTATATGAGAGGGAGTGGGCTGTAATCCACCACGCGGGCCCAGTGCGGGTTGGTAGATGTCACATGTCTTCGAATTTTTAGTTTTAGAACATGCCGGTTTCCTCACGATGTTTTCTTTCACCGTTTTTGAGAGCAGCATACGATACCAGAATATGCAAAATACCCACCAGAAGCCAAACATTAGACACCCTAATGACAACAACCCCCCTAAAATAAACCTTAAAGAAAACCACCCGTTCTTTACATTGTCGTTGAACCTGCTAAAGTATTCATGTATCAAAGTCTGTGGCCCTCTCAAGCAATTACAGGATCGATAGCCGTCTGCAATTACGGTACGGAACGATTTAAAGTTATTATTAGTTCCTTTTATACTCCTCCCCGATTCAGAAACGAAACGTTTATTTGTTTCAGAATAGCATTTAGCAGCCGGGAACTTTCCCACAACAATGAAATATGTAGATTGTACAATTATACTTCACAATTCTATCATACATATTTTACATTGTTTCCTTCGGCCACGTTCATACATAGTGATGTTCATACACCATTTTTCTCTTGCCCTTATCTGAAGTCATTCGGGGTCGGTGCAGCACGTCATCCACTTCCTCTATTACTCTTCATCTCATCAGATACCTTCATAAAATTGTCATCGATCATAACTCATGCCTAAATTAACGTAATCTATGATCCTCGAAGGGTTAGACATTTCGCCAGTTATGTTTTTAAGTCCATGTAATAGGGGGCGAGGCTATTGCCATCAACCGGGTTTGCATCAACCAGACTCCGTGGCTGCTACTGAATAAAGCCAATATCACTTTGCCAGACCCGGAAGTCGAACCGAGGACCTGATGCTCAGCAGTCTCGCTTTCGACCACTACACCAACAAGAAGACCAATATCACAAAAGTCATAAATCCATTGATACATGCAAACTCGTGTGCGTCATCTTTCGTCTGCCCTTACCCCAATTCATTTTGGTCAGCGACTCGGTACGGGACCGGTCAATGTGGCGTCACTTGGGGGAGGCCTATGTCCAGCAGTGGACGTCTTTCGGCTGAAATGATGATGATGACAGCGCCTCGGCGCAGCAAGTCATCTTCTTCCATACAAGTTCCCTATTACTCGACATCATGAAGTAAATTGTACAAAATAATGCACCTGCTTAGCCTCAATCCCACGATATTCAACTCAAATCGGAACCTGTAATACTGAAATGCACGATTTCTGTCTAACATAGTTAATAGCTAGACCCAGAGTCCCGGACGATTCGCTTTATTGATCTATTCTATGAATATACCTTACCACCCCCACCGGGAGTGGCGGGAGTAGCAAGGCTTAGCGGGGTGGTTTTTCAGTTTTAGAGGTTTGTGTATGTTATTGTGTAATCTACAGGCATTTTAAAAGAGTAACGTTAGAGTTTCTTGTCCATTCTTCTACATTAGAACTATTGCGAATGGGTGTAGGAATCAATGATATACTATTTTCTTTTGTTTGAAAGTTTGACGTTCAAAAGGTTCTATATTTTACGGTTATACCTATCATAAATTCGAAAACTATTTGACCGAATTTCTTTTCTCTTAAAACTTTTCAATTATTTTCGTTTAGTTTTTTTTTTACTTAACCGAAGTCACTTCTGCCACTTTACTAGTTGACCTATTATCAATTCGATTTTTTCCTATATTTGGATATTTAGAGGCTTTCCTTTTGACATCGTGTCAAATAAAGGATCAATGGTGTTAAAAATTAAACCTGGTGTTATAGAGTAGGTTGTATTTTCAGATTTTCAGCTGAAACGTATCACCTGCCTGTATTGACACGGCCTGCATATCTTTCAAACTGGGAACACTGCAAAGCTTGGCCGGCTTATGTGGCAAAAATGGTTTAAATGTGAAAAGTACTTTGGAAAGCTCGTGGCTAAATAATAACAGCCGGTAAGGCGATGTTCTGGATAAGCCGCACTTGCCTAGGTTGGCCTGTGGATGGGTGACCGTCCATTACATGCCGAGTTTTCTTCCGTGTCACGGTAAACACGTTAAGTCTTCCCCGCCGTGGTCCCCGCTGTCAAATTGTAAATCTTTGACAGTTGTGTTTTTCCAAAAGGAATATCTCAGTAGCAGCCACGGATACTGGTTTTATGCCCGGTTGATGGCAATAGGCTCGCCCCCTATTACATGGGATTTAAACATAACTCGCGAAATGTGGGTGTACTCGCTAGGTACATACACCTCTGCCTAACCCTTGAAGATTACAAGGCATAATGTTAAATCCTATGCCACGCCAGAGACCACTAGTCAACAGAACTTAAAAGCACAGTTCATTCAAACTCAAATATAAACGAAGCAATGATCTCTGCCTACATCCGGAGAGCGCTGGCGTGAAGCCAAGTCAATTAATACTATTGTTTGAGAAACTACGCGGGCAGGAATGTGCGTATAATCGTTAAATAGAGTAGCTTCTGAAGTGTTGACCAAATTCTGTCTTTTTCTTCTTGCAGATAACCAGGACAGCAAGAAGGAAGCAGTGATAGCCTAGACTATCACTGCCAAGTCACTGGTCTCGAATTCGAACCCAAGACACGAACCTCTGATTTTTCGGATTCATGTCCGTATTGTATCATTATCACTTGCTTCGGTGAAGGAAAACATCGCGACAAAACCAGCATGCCTGAGAGATATTTCTCCACGGCATGTAAAGCCAAGTCAGAGACCCATGGGCGACATAAAAATACTGATACCAGGTTAGCTTATACCCACACGATAAAATTTAAAAAAAACCAGGACAGCAATTTCAGCTTCCAAGTTGTCAGTCATGGGGCCGAACCCAGGCAGGCTCGGTACTTTGTGTACTTTATTTCATCACCACTGCTCTCAAAACGGTGAAGTAAAACATCGTGAGGAAACCGGCATGTCCTAGAACCAAAAGTTCGAAGACATGTGACATCTACCCACCCGCATTGACCCGCGTGGTGGATCACAGCATACTCTCTCTCATAGAGATGATGCCTGTGTCCCAGCAGTGGAAACGTGGTAGACTGGTTGCACTGCACAACCAGAAATTCTGTCAAATTATGTCCATGTAACAAACATAGTCATATCCTACTTATTATTACCGGCAATTTATTGTTACATTTGTAGGCTGTTATATGTAGATCTCTGACAGTCGGTACAGGTAGTCAGTTGGCTGAAAGTCTTACAACCAGTCTTACGAAGTGGTATTTTACATAGAGCAACTATCCGTCATCTACGACCCAGTTGGTTGCCAGTCTCTCGGGATCCTGACTAAACGTATCGGCTGTCAAAAATCTGCAAATGCATAGGCTATGGCCAACATCGTAGGGAACACACAGATTGGAAGTGAATTATTTTATAAAAAGAACTTTTTGGTCCAAGTGACCATAACTGGAAACCTTCTAGTTACAGAGAAATTGGAGATAAATGTTTCATCTTTTTCACAACATTTTAAAAATACAACTTTTTATTGGTTTAACTTTACCTTAAATTGAGGAGCGCGTGGCTAAATAATATAAGCCGCACGGGTCGATCTTTAAGATTAAGCCGTGCTTGCCGAAGTTGGCCCGTGGATGGGTGACCATAATTACATACCGAGTTTCCTCCGTGCCTCGGAAAGCAGGAAAACAAATGACAGTCGTTACGAGTAGTCAGAAGCCAAAAGTCTGACATCCAGTCTTACCAAGGCGTATCGTATTAACCAGTTACTGGGTTGTGGAGGTCAGATAGGCAGTCGCTTCATGTAAAATACTGGTACTCGGCTGCATCCGGTTAGACTGGAAGCCGACCCTAAGATTGTTTGGGAAAAGGCAGGCAGATGATGATGAACTTTACTTTAAATTTTGATTAGATATTTCACCCCAAATAAAAGGTCCGTGATGTACAACTTATACATATTAAGTCGGTTATTTTTTTGTAAAATGCATGCATTTTTGACATTTATAACATGGATTCAGCTCTGGTGTCAAACATTCTCAATATGTAACGATTATAACAACAAATTAAATCTTTTTTACAGTAGCTATAGAACACCAAAAGAAAACACATTACAGCTTATCCCAAATCATAAATAGCGAGAAGATAACACCAATTAAAGACATCTCGAGACATACGCCAGTACATCTTAAGTACACATCGACATAGCAACAGCAATTTTTACAACGCACCATTTTTAACTTTACTCAGGCCTTTGATACAGATTACATCGACATCCTACCTTATTCTTGAGGTCATACGGTCGTAATTCGACTGGACATTTCACTTAACCAACCTTAAACTGGTTGAAAAATAATTGATAAGACGCAAGCAAGTTGATTTTTGTTGTACCTTTTTGTACGTGTCCTGCAGGGCTCGATTCTGGACCCCTTTGTGTTCGTCCTTGATTGCGACTGGGGTTCTCGCGATGTACTTATGACCGACTTACTCCAGCTTTAGATCTTGCAATTGAATTTATAAAATATGTTATTTTTAGGACTTATAAGAGGTGTTTTGAATAGATAATTTGTTTGAAGATTTATGATAATTTTATGAATCTTTTTGAAAGGGTTGATTGGCCTTGGAGGTTGTTTCCCATGGTGAAAAAGGGTAGTGTTTTTGTTTGACCCATCATTTTATATCATCATCATCTTTATAAAATATAAGATGATGGTTTTTATAAGCATTTATTCCATGCTTGTTTTTTTTTCGAGGGATAAGCAGACCTGATAAAAGCATTAGATCAACTATGTTATATTAAATCACTATTACCAGTAACTGGGCACAATGAATACAGCCAATGACAGCCATTGACATTTTTTTAACAGAAATGCTCGAAAACACTTTACCTTTACACACTTTACCCGATGACCGAACCCAGAACTAAACGCTCGGCAGTCGACTAGGCGACCACAATATTAACGATACACAAAAATCCCAAAGAACCGAATAATAATTTTTGGTTCTGAGTTTTTAACAAGAAATCAAAAACAATCTCAAAGTGCTTTGTTCAATTTGGGCTGAGAATCGAGATCTCGACCATTTCTCAATGTTTGAACTGGAGGCATGAATTGGCATATGTCTTATTAGGTTCTGCTAGGATTGTATTATTGTTCCCACTGCTGGGACCTAGGCCTCCTCTCTGTGAGAGGGAGTGGGCTGTAATCCACCACGCGGGCCCTTTGAACCTAAAAATATTATTTGCTAACTTATTTCATATTAATTTCATTCACTCGCTTTGCAGGCTTGATATGTATGAGGTAGACTGTACTTACAAGGATCATCCAATGTATTGTTACATCTAATTTTATAGACTTACCTAATCTGAAATGTACTGTTAATGGGTATATCCTCTTCGGAAAATCTCTCAATCGAAATTAGGTTTTCTGTAAGATACCCCAAATCTGGGTTAAGCTCGCCATTGTCTATATTATTACAGTTTGAAAAAAAAAATAGAAAAAATCTTTACTTTACTCTAGAAGAATTGGCCAACTTCACAAGCCTAGCTGGTTAAAAGCCTGCCAATGATATCATTTCAAAGCTATTGACCGATTGGAGATACATTTGAGATAACACATCACACGCGGAGCTACTTAATTCCTGCTATCAGATTGCTTTTATCATTTTATCAATATAGGTTTTCATTATCAATCGTGAAACATTTTTAGGGGTATGATGAACAGGGTGTTAAGTTCCTTGATACTCCATAGAAAAGGGAGGTTCCTCCGACCAGACAGGTGTTATGTCTGGTTGGCAAATGGGTATCCTATTTAATCTTAAGTCGATGTAAACTTTGCCTGCGACTTGTAGGAAATTGATGATAGTTCTTCCCCTGTCTCATAGATTGCGCTGTAGTACTTTTTAACGTAAGTTGCTTTTTGTAGGTCGCTACATCACTCCCCCCCTGGAGACTGGAAGTCGATAGAAAATGAGTCATCTTGTAATATTATGCCGTGCCAGTTTTTGAAGCTCGTTGCCGCATTGTTATGGTGAGTCGGAACAGTCTACGGTGGTGGTGCGAACCCCAGTGAGTCGGGGCCAGCTGCCAGCCGCTGCGTTTGCTCCAGTGTGTCGGACGTGGTACAGCGCCGCGATTTGGCAGACAGCTAGAGGTGTCGACCGAGAGGTAATGAAGCTCTCGACCGGTTGAAAGCACAGTGTGTTGGGCTTAGGTCGCTTGATAAGAGGCTGAGGGTGCTGACCAGTAATGCGCTTGATGTTAGTTCTTCGGTCGTGTCATCGATGGCGCTGTAGTACTTTTTGTAGGCACCTTCAAGTTACGGAAATATCGGGGGTCAAAGTTTCAACTTTTTCACAAGATTTTTTCAAATACTTTTTTTTTTGTTATTACTTTAAATTACTCTATGACCCCCGTACTTGTCAATGCATCCAAGTGACTGTAGTGTGTAACATTGAGTCCGTATCCGTAGTCCGTAATCGTAAAACATGATTTTTCAATAAAAAAAATATAAAAAAAGTCGTATCGTAGCAATTATTTTTACACAGAGTTACTTAGTTTTATGTTCAGAATGCTTGTTTGCCGGCTTCGTGAAACATACGTTAACATCTTGATAATATCTATATGTTTCTATTGATCTATTCAATTCACCCATGGTATTGAGCTAAACTCCGAAAAAATAACACCTTGTACTTTTATTGCATCAATCACAAGAACCAAATCTCTCTAACAAACATGATAAATGAAATGAAAAAAAAACTTCTTTTTATTATAATTGTACAGAACTCCCATTTAGGGCACTTTCCCTCCAGGTGAAGTTGAAAAATTCCACCCTGTATAATTTTTCTACTGCTACACACAAGCCTTGTGTTTGACAAAGGGAGTGGCCTGTATTTCACCACGTGGGCCCAACACAGGTTGGGGGAAGATTTTATTAGGTCCTAAAAATCTCGGTTTTCTGAAGACGCTGCTTTTTACCTTTACATATTTGGAACATCAAGATTGCTTCAATGGACTAGTGGTCGCAAGCACGACTGTTGAGCGTAAGGTTCTGGGTTTGAGTCCCAGTTCGGGTAAAGTTATTGAGTTTTTCCGTCAGAAATATCTCAGTAACAGCCACAATGTCTTTGAGCCGGATTGATGGCAATAGGCTCGTCTATTACATGAAACTTAAAACATTACGTAAAGTTCTGAGCCGACCCAATTTAGATTTGCATCAACACGCTTAGAAGAAGAAAACATTACTGGCGAAACGTGAGTGTGTAGACACACCTCTGCCAAACCCTTCAGGGATAACAGTCGTGATGTTATGTAGAATGAGCCCCGGAGATCACAGCTCAATAACATGGGTGTGTGCGCTACAGAAACAGGTAGATATATATAAAGCTAGGCGTATTTGCTCGCGGAAGTGGCCGCCGGGACGTTGACCCCGCCGTGAGCGAGGCCCGGGCAGGCGGGGTTGGGTTTTTGTGGTAGCGGGGAATGTGTAGCAGCGACTGAAGGCGAGACTTGCGTGGTTAAAATCTTAAATCCATTACTCAAAATGTAAATCATCATCAACCGACCACGACACAGGTAGGAAAAGGCTAGGCAGATGATGATGAAGCACAGGTTACCGCTCTGTGAGAGAGCTGATGTGTTTGGCTGTCATCCACCAGGGTTGGTAGCTTTCTCTCTTCTGGGCACGCTCGTTTCAGTATATGTCATCCAACGCTTTTCTCAGGCGAGTTAAAGTTATAGACTAGGCGCATTCAGTAATAAAAAAAAGTTCTACTAAAAACTTATTGCTGAGTTGCCGGACTCTATGTTATCCGATAGAACTTATAACCTGGGAGTCTTGAAGTCTCGTATGAATTAGGTTACTTCATCAACATCATTATCTTGTCCTTATCTCAATTAATTTGGGGTTGGCGCTGCAAATCTTCTTCTTTCATACTTCTCTATCACTCGACATCTCATCAGAAACCTCCTTTCTTGCTCCTATATCATCCTTCACAAAGGTTACGGTTAGGTTACTCATACGCAAGTTTTCACCATTATCGACCGAATAATTGCTTACCATCAGAAAAAGACTTTAATTGATAAAGTAGTCGAAAGATCAAAGTAGATTTATGAGAGAATGTAGATAAAAAGTGTTTTTTTTTCGCTGTGAAAAATATGCAATACGAAGTCGCTTTGAAAGTCAGTCTGCTGCCAAAAAATATTAAATCAAATCAAAGACACTTTTAACAGTGCTGTACACTAAAAATATGTTGTTATTTTTGAAGCCGCTATTTACGGTAATTTTTTTTAAAGATAATTTTTGTCCATATTCTGCGTACAGATATTAGTTTTTAAACTGAAATGCGTACTAACATTAGTAACAACGGATAAGCTATGGGGCATATGGGCACCCGCGCCCGGGTTAGTTTTTCGGGTAGGTTAGGAATAATCGAAAATATCGGAGACAAAAATAGTAAAAATGGTTAAATATCCAGTTTTAAGTGTTAATGGTAACGTACAGACATCACAGAAAAGTATGTGCTTCGGCAATCATCGTCTATCTTTGGTAATACAAACGTGCGATGATGAGATCGAATTTAAACAAACGGTTTGTTTTTGTTTTTTTTATAAAATACTAGCTGCTACCCGCAACTACGTTCGTTCGGAAATTGACTACCCTTATCACCTAAGTATAAAATTAGCCTACGACCTATAATCAGACCTATTAAATATACACAAAAAAAAAACATAAAATCGGTCAAGCCGTTTCGGGGGATTTTGGTAACAAACACTGTTTCATATAAGATAGATTTGATTAATTTATGTTAGGCAAAACACTGAGTGAGCTGGAAAGGAATGGGGGAGCCTTTGCTCAGCTGCGGGAGAGAATAGGCTAAGTGAAAAATAAATAACACAAATGCTAAAATACTTTAAAAACTGCACTTACATTTTATTTTAACGAAGGCAACGCTTCCTTTGTGAGTAATCAATCCCAAACCTGAAAAGAAGAAAATTATCGTATGAATAACAATAAATCAATAAAAACATTCAGTGCTAATCTGTCATTGCAAGGCAGCTTAAATAGCTGGTCATCGGTAGTATATTAAAAAAAAACATAATAAGTAAGGGTAAATATGCATCACATCAAGTGCTGTGACAACATGCGAGTTAGTGTGTGTTGTGTGGTTCTTTCTTCAAAAGACCATCTCAGACATTAATCTGCATAGTCCTCATGCGAGTTGACTAAGTTTATTTCTGGACCTTAAAAGAGACTGCGACCTCTAAGTTTGTTTCAGCTGTTTCTTCTCAGAGCAATCAAGTACGAAACATCGGCCTCATCTAGTTAGTTACATGTCAACCAGTCCACAATTAACACGAGCAACGAGAGCACGTTCACTTGAAGTCATGTACATAACCTAAACCCTAACTATGCACTAGTTAGGGTTTACCCCTAACTAATAAGAATAAAACCACCAAATTAGTAATAGTTGCACACTAGTGAACACCGACTAAGTCCTACCTATCTAAGATATTATTGAGCTGCTAGAAGCCTTTGTTACAATGCAGTTCTAATCAATACTATAACTTTAAACTTTCTCGCTAACACTGGCACCACACCTCAACCTGACGCGCATACTACTGCAGACTATTCCCTTCTCTCTCACACCCACACTAAACCATACCTCCGTCTCGCTCCCTCACGAAGAGAAAGCTGCCTTGGGAATTTGGGCATCAATACGAAATACAGCAAGAGGGTGCAGGGGGTGAAAGGGGGTGGTTGCGGGTTGCATCAGGGGTGAAACTCACCCCTTATAACAGTTCGATTCAAACATATATATAGGAAATGTAGTACATTAAATTGAGTTTTGTGTTCCGACTTAGTTAAAATTTTATATGAGAATTTGATGTTGTTGAATTGGACTTAATTTAGAATAACATATTTTTGGTGCAATGCAGGTTTCTAGCTAAGGCCTTGTTTGTCAGAAGAGTATTGGTTATATTTTTATATTACTTTTGATTCAAAGCTGGCAGAGAAGGGTCGTGGATTAAAAGCGACTGGGTCGATCTCAGGTTAAGCTTTGTCTGCCGAGGTCGGGACGTGGATGGGTGGTTATTTTGGCAGTTGAGTTGAATTATATCTGTACTCATTTTGATGCATTGAGAGGGTTGTATTGAGAGGGTTAGCAACTAAATGATAACGTCTGGGTGTGTCAATCTCAGGTTAAGCTTCGCTTGCTGAGGTTGGAGTCTGGATGGGTGGCCATTTCGGATAGATTATGTCTGTAATCATTTTGATACAAGATGGTAGTACTAAGGGGGGTCATGGCTAAATGATAACAGCTGGGTGGGGCGTGTCGGTCGCAGTTTAAGCTATGGTTGCTGAGGTCGGTGGGCGGATGGGTGGCCATGTTTGGTAATGGAATTAACTTTGTCAAAAATACTTAAAGTCCATGTTTTTAAACAGATTAAATAAAGCTTTGCATAGTGTCAATTTTCTTTCAGTGAATGAATTTTAAGTACAAAGATTACGAGGGAATGCTGCACTTTATCGAGGTCAGTTTCAGGATGGGTGGCTATAACAAAATGAGTTGCATTGAAACAGTAGGTATGTCAATTAACACGTCTTATTCTAAATATTGATTTTGTATTTGTAGATTCAACTTCCACTGTGAAAAACTAGCTTAAACTATAAGCCTTTAAGCCACCTGGCGGGTTACTATGACGCTTAAAACATTATTGTTCCATTCCTATTCCAGAGTGGGAAAGAGATGGAGCTAGACGACCTGTATGGCTCCGTCTCTTCTTCACTCTGGAATAAGAATGGAACAATAATGTTTTAAGACGTCATGGTACGCCACCTGTCTTTTGATCTTGAGAGCGTCTGTGTGTTCTAGTCATCACAAGCCAGTTTGCTGAAGTGATGCTGATGATGGCATCTAGCCGATTCCGGCCACAGCAACTGCATTCGATGGCTTTCTAAGGTGGTTGTCGAGAGCTTTGGTGTGCTGCTCTGTCATGTGCTTTCAAGTGGCTCGCATATATCTTTGGACGAAAAATATCGAGCACCAAGTGCATTTGGTCCTGTGTTTCCTCCTCAAATCCAAGTAGAGGTTTAAAATTTTGGACAAAGCAAGGACAATGGCTCATTAACGGACTGAAATGTAATAAGATACCAAAAACGTGCATTATTGTTAATTTAGTGTATACGTTTGTAAAAAGTCTGAAAACCAACGCATCTTTTTAAGTACCACAAAACCCTCTTTTATATAGAATCTTGAAACATTAATAAAATAAAATAACATACCAATACAAATTCTTGAATCGATGCCAAAATATTTGAGGATGTCAACACTAAGATTTATTTTAAAAGTATCAATATTATATTTACAGTGTGGCTAAACAGAATAAAAAGCTTAAGACTGCATCTCCTCTCCCATTTTGGTCGAAAATTATCCTAGGAACGTCTTTAATATTAGCCTATGACACTCGAGGATAATTATTACCATCTCTACATGAATGATGTAACCAAGGTTTTGTAACAAGATTCTGATTTAAAAGAGTGTCCATGGAGTTTCTTGCCCATTCTTCTCCATAGAGATCTACGCTTTGGAATGGGCAACTACAGTACTTCCACAGTTATTATGTCTTGTCACTGGGACTGTAGCTTCATTTTTATTGATTTTCGATTATTCAAAAGTGCCTGTAACTGGCTTACTTGAAATAAATGATTTTGATTTGATTTGATTGATTCCCGTTAGTGAAAGAATTTTCGGAATCAGATTAGTAGTTCCGAAGATTTCCTTCTACATACAAACTAACAGACTTCACCTCTTTATTATAATATTTGTTGGAGTTGGATTTGTACCCGGTTGATGGCAATAGGTTCGCCCCCTATTACATGGGACTTACAACATAACTGGAGAAATGAGAGAAGCGCTCTTTCTCTCTGTACTTATTTAAAAATTGCTGTGCCCGACAGGGTCCATAATTGTGTCTATTATTTTTTATTTTTGACCACCTGTCAAGTGTAATTATGGATGCAATAAATGATTTGATTTGAGGGTGTACACCTCTGTTAAACCCTTCAGAGATTACAGGCGTGTTTGTATATTAATACAGATAGAATATTCTATCATTTTACGGAGCTTAAGAAAATACGAGTACTTACCTACATCTTGGTCTGTGATGAGAATGGATGAATCTTATGTAACGAAAAGAGTGACGAAAATGTTGATGGACGCAGAGGGAGAGGAAGACCAAGGAAACGATGGAAGAATTGTGTGAGGAACGATATGAAGAAAAAAGGAGTAAATCATAACGTGACGGTTGACAGAGGAGAATGGAAGAAAAATACGTGTTGCGCCGACCCCAAGTAACATGAGACAAGGGCAGGAAGATGATCTTTTTTATTAAGATGCTCAAATGGACATGGAGGTATGAGCTGGACTCTTTCTTAAAGAATTGAACTACAATCTCATTAAATCATGGTAAGTAGAGAGAGAGCAGGGAGGCCTTTGGCCTTTAGTGAGACTAGCGTAAGCATAGCATAATCAGCCTATAACGTTCCCACTGCTGGGACACAGGCCTCCTCTCTATGAGAGCAAGTGGGCTGTAATCCACCACGCGGGCCCAGTACGGGTTGTTAGATGTCACAGGTCTTCGACTTTTAGTTCTAGGACATGCCGGTTTCCATACGATGTTTTCCTTCACCGTTTTGAGAACAGCGGCGATGAAATATATTACACTAAGTACCGAGCCTGCCTGGGTGATGACCGACAACTTGGAAGCTGAAACTGCTGTCCTGGTTGTTTTTTTTATTGCGGTGATGTAATATATTACACAAAGTAATGCTCCTGTCTGGGTCCAACCCCACGTGGGACTACATACGCTCAAAATAATATTATGGGACTCGTATTTTATCCGAAATTTTCTGCCGTTCCTTACGAAGCTTTTTGTGTGTGGTGTAAACCTGAATGATTAATTGAGGAATGAGGTTATACGAGAACGAGGTTATAAAAGAAGATGCAGTGACAAAAAATTGAAAAGAATATGTTTAGATGGTATTGTCAAGAGGAGAGGATGAGTGAAAAGCGACAAAAAAAAAGTATTCACAAGGCAGATGTGAGTGGCAACACCTGGAAGAAACGTCCTAGAAGGACATACTTTATTGGTGAGGTTCTTCAAAAGGTCAGATGCGTACTCGCAACCGGTGTGCTTGTACAACCAGATTTATGAATGTGGACGACGAGGCGAAAAGAGTATGTAGAAATTGTACCAGGTGTAGTTCTGTGGTACTGTGGTTTGGATTGTCATGTATGTATTGTCTTCTACTGTCCAAATTCATTGACCACACAGTGAACCTAATCAGGCAGTAGGTAAGCGTCCTTGATTCATTTAGATATATTATATGATACCAATATGATATTACTTTGTCTGCCCTTGCAGCTGACCGATAGGATGGAGGTCGAGATTAGAGAGCCGATTGATTAAATGTAGCATCCTCATGACTTCATTGAAGTGGTAGGCAGAAGTGTAAATATTTACACAGACTATCATTATCCAGACCTTTGCACAATTGTATTGTTGGTGGTTTGGTTAAACCGTGCTTGCCTTGGTTGATCCGTGAATGCGTATTGATCACCCATTACTTAGCGAGTTTCCTCCGTGCCTCGGAAAGCACTTTAAGCCTCTGATCCCGGCTGTCAATTGTAGATCTTTGACAGTCGTTACAGGTAGTCAGTGGCCCGAAAGACACAACCAGTCTTACCAACGGGCATCGTATTACCCAGTACTAACTGGGCTGTGGAGATCAGATGGTCGCTCCATGTAAAATACTGTTATTCAGCTGCCTCTGGTTAGACTGGAAGGCGATCCCAACATAGTTTGGAAAAGGCAGACTGGTGATGAGTATAGGTCTCACTCACCTCAACTTTCATGATCACATTATTTCACTATTCAGAATCTTCGAAGTTATTGATTTTAGAAACACTAATTCACACATACACACACACTAGCACAAAATTAATAACTATCCCGAAAATACTCCAAAAAGTTTATAAGCAGAATCATAACCCAATCCAGAATAGTAATACTCCAGTCCTGCAATCGTCTTGGAAATTGCCAACATGGCTCCTTTGTTTCAAAAGATTTTCTTTGTACGATAAGTACACAAGATAAAAAAGATTCAAAAACCGTTTTTTGGTAACAAGTTAATATGAAATAGAAAGTCAGATAAGGATAATCGATTATGGAATCGAGCAAATCGATCGAAAGCAGAATCGACTAAAACAAAAAATAAGGCACATTACTTCTAAATGATAAATGATGTTTATTTTGCAATTAGGTTTTTACAAACAGTTTTACACGTCATTTTTTTTTTAAACTAGTTGGGGCCGGTGTTTCGTACCTGACTACTCTGAGAAGAAACAGCTGAAACAAACTCAGAGGTTCTCTGTTAACTTGTTACTCTTTTAAAGTCCAGGCATTGCTCAATTTACATGAGGACTATGCAGATTAGTGTCTGAGATGGTCTTTTGAAGAAAGAACCACACAGATTCGAGTGGATCTGTCCAGTCAGTGCAAGCATTTGTCAGTTATCGTGTAGCTCGACTTATAACTCAAGGAGCTCAACGAAACAACGAACAATACCAAACTGCCAGACAGTGGTGAGAGAAGAAAAAAATGTGACCTGCATGGTCCTCACATTCATAATAATTAAATGTCTCAGGATGATTTATGACTACAAAGGAGGTATCTGATGAGATGACAAGTAATAGAGAAGTATGGAAGAAGAAGACATGCTGCGCCGACCCCAAATAAATTGGGACAAGGGCAGGAGACTGATGCTGATGACTTTTTTCGTATCCACCTATACAAGAATAGTTAATCATCTGCCTGATGAACTGATGCCTGCCTTTTCCCAAATCATCTTGGCGTCGGCTTCCAGTCTAACCGGATGCAGCTGTAGTAGTAGTGTAGTACCATTATTTTACATGAAGCGACTGCCTATCTGAACTCCACAACCCACTGGGTAATACGATACCCTTTGATAAGACTGGATGTCAGACTTTTGGCTTCTGACTACTCGTAACGACTGTCAAAGATCTACAAATGACCGCCGGGACCAAAGGCTTAACTTGCTTTCCGAGGCACGGAGAAAACTCGGTATATAATTATGGTCACCCATCCACGTACTAACCTCGACAAGCACGGCTTAACCTTAAAGATCGACACCTGCGGCTGTTATTATTTAGCCACGAGCTTCTTATTTAGCCACGAGCTCCTTATTTAGCCACGAGCTTCTTATAAGCTACAAGTTCCTCATTTAGCCACGAGCTCCTTATTTACCCACGAGCTCCTTATTTAGCCACGAGCTTCTTATAAGCTACAAGTTCCTCATTTAGCCACGAGCTCCTTATTTAGCCACGAGCTCCTTATTTAGCCACGAGCTTCTTATAAGCTACAAGTTCCTAATTTAGCCACGAGCTCCTTATTTACCCACGTGCTCCTTATTTAGCCACGAGCTTTTTATAAGCTACAAGTTCCTCATTTAGCCACGACCTCCTTATTTAGCCACGAGCTCCTTATTTAGCCACGAGCTTCTTATAAGCTACAAGTTCCTCATTTAGCCACGAGCTCCTTATTTAGCCACGAGCTCCTCATTTAGCCACGAGCTCCTCTATAAACACACGCTTTTTTTTTGAAACTACAAAACACCTGCTACAATCCTTACATACACTTTTTGCCTCATACACGTCAATACATCTGATCATAATAATATGACATACGCACGGCAGGGTATAGCACCAACCAGTAACTCGGTTATGGAGATCAGATACGCAGTCGCTCCAAGTAACATACTGGTATTCAGCTGCATCCGGTTAGACTGAAAGCCAACTCCGAAATAGTTAGGAAAAGGCTAGGCAGATTATGATAAAGGTGCACCCACACTCTACACGACAAAAAAAAACTTTTTTTCTTTCTTTCCGCTTACACGTGCCGCGGGTCTATTTCGGGCACTTCAAACCAACCCCAGCATATTTAAGACAAGCCAGATGATCATGATGATGATTACAAGGCAGTTGAGACAATCACGAAGACCAATTCCATTGATGAAGCTAACTGATTAATTATCCAACAAGTGATTTTCAATCAACAACAATAGATTTTAAACAAGGAAACTACACTTTAATGATGTTGGATCAAAGGTTAGTTTTGTTTTCCTCGTTGTTGGTGTATTGGACGCAAGTGCTTCTGCTGACATGAAGGTCTGTCAAATCTGTGTCAGTAACTCATCATCAGGGATCTGTCATCTCATCACACAAATGGAAACTGCTGAATGCCCTAGAAGGACCCTAGACCTTATTGTTAAGGTCTTTCAGAAAGGTGAGTAGTCTGTAGTACTCTTTACCAGATGTATGAAGTGGACGAGGATTCTGTGGTTCCTGCTTACACCCATGGCAAATAAGCGTGATTTTATGTATGACTGTACGGTACCTCTTGGTAAGACTGATTGTCAGACTTGGCTACTGACTACCCTATACCTAATAAAAAATTAACTTGCTTTTCTTGTGATGGATGTACCCCAACCAACATCAAAAGTCATTTATTCAAATTAGGCTGATTATAATCAGAACTTTTTGAACGTCAAACTTTACAAGAGACAGTCCTCAAAAAGCCCGCCCTTCGCCACTTCCTAGTGTTTTAATTGGGAAGGAGAAGTGGTGGAACAAATTCCCTAACAAAGACAGACAGACCTCGGCTAACGTAGCTTTAACTTCGATCGGCCTAGCTTTTTCCCAATTTTATTGGGGTCAGCTTCCAGTCTAACCACATGCAGCTTAATACCAGTATTTATCATGAAGTGACTGCCTACCTGAACTCCACAAACCAGACGGTCTTCTTGATAAGACTTTCAGTCTACTTACTTCCTGTAATGACTGTCAAAAATTAACTTGCTTTTCTTGTGATGGATGTACCCCATCCAAAGACTGACCTCGGCTAAAGCAGCTTAACCTTCGATCAGTTCGTGCAGCTGTTACTATTTAACCGTGTGCCTCCAACAACAATGTAGAATGTTTGTCAACATGATCAGTTTCCATGAATGAATTCATTCCGTGAATGGAGGCACGTTTACACGCAGAGACTGGTTCGCGTAAACAATACAGTTAAACCAGAGAAGATATGGGCTTCTGTAATTTATACAAACATAATACCGCTCCTGGGTTCCCCGGAGGGTTAAGCAGAGGTGAACCTTATGGTACACCCGATTTCGCTAGTTATGTTCAAGTCCCACGTTTTAGAGGTCGTGCCTATTGCCATCATTATTACTATCTTCATCATCAGCATGCAACAGTCCACTGCTGGACATAGGTATCTTTAATGGCAACCTCTCAACTCGATTCTCAGCAATTCTCATCCAGTTGCTACCAGCCACCCTGCGAGGATCGTCGCTCCACCGAGGCTCAGGACGTCCTACTTAACGCTTGCCTATTCGCGGTCTCCACTCAAAAAGACGTCTGTGCCAACGATCATATCATCGGTTTTACGGATAATATGGCTGGCCCATTGCCACTTCAGCTTACTCATTGCCATCAACCGGGCCCAAATCCAGACCCTGGTATTCCAATACTCCGGTTGGTAACCTTGGTGTAACCGAATAGGTACTAACGTTGCACTACAAAATAGCCGTCCAAAGAAGGGAACCTTATGAAAACAGATTTTTTGTGCCACTTGTGTGAGCTTATTGACATCAACAGGGCACCATGACTGTTGAATGTTTTAATGAAATTAGAAAAAAATCTAAAGAGCTATAGACGATGTCTAGCGCCATCTCTTTCCCACTCTGGAATAAAATTTAAACAATACTGTTTTAAGTGGTCACCTTAGACCTGGTCTCTAGATGCTAACTTAGGACAATAACTGTTAGAAAGGTCAAACTTTTCTTGACTTTGAAATCGAACCTAGAAATAACAATCTCTTTTGACGGCACGGTTGGCGCGGTGGTTGAGCGATCGACTGCTGCGCTGCGTGTCCCGGGTTCGATCCCCGCATGGAACAAATATTTGTATGGCCTACAGATAATAGTTCTGGGTCTGGCTGTTTGTGTATGTGAGTTTAAATGTTTGTAAACGCACCCACGATTCAGGAGAAAGTCCTAGTGTGGGGCAACGTTTTTTTATTTTTTTTTTAATTAAAAAAAACACTCAGTAGTCGTGCTGGTGGCCACCAGTGTCAATGCTCCTTTGTCTAGTGGCCACTAGACCAAGGAGCATTGCTGCATTTTAAGGCAAACAGATTACTTGACCTAGCTAATAAAATGGATGGTGTATCATCAATTCGAAAAGATGTTAACAATAGGGCGGTGGGGCCGAATGCCCACCTGGTAATTCGGGATACGTCAAGCGATTGGTCGACTCTTCTCATGACCAGAGCGCTGGCCTTTTTTTGGCCAAAGAATCAGCATCCAACGTGGCAACGCGGCCAGCCTTCTGGGCACTTTTCCTGTTGACAGCGACGAATTGCTGTTGTTGTCGACGCATTTTTTGACGCCCTGTAACTGTCTTCCCATTTTATAAAATAATTATACTGTTATCCTGCGTCATCCCAATACTGGGCAAAAAGCTCTCCCCATGACTTCCAATTATTTCGATCTACGGACAATGTTGACCACTGATCGCTGGTCTTGTCTTGTCTTTGATAAAAAAAAAAACTAAAAAAGTTACAGGAATATTGAATTCAAATACATTGATACAAATAAAAAACACGAAAATAAAATTACCGTAAAAAAAATCTTACAAAAAAAACATCACAACAATCGACTACCTACAAACTAAACTAATATTAAACAACACTAAAACTTATCTTCAATATTATTTAAATGATACCAACAAAGGAAATTGCTAAGAAAACTATCTAACAATAATATCCATTCAACCCAAATTACAGAGACCCGCGGCCATTTAGGAACTAACTCAGGATCTATCGAATTTGACAGCTTCCTTGACAAGCAGCGCCACTTTGACAGCTCTAGATGTTTTAGTCGTAGATTATATAGTTTTTTTGAGTGCTGATTTTTATCTTTTAGCTAAGTATGTTAGGGGAGCATAGAAGTAGATGTTATCTAACGTTTTTAGGCAGTAACCTTTCTTTGATTCTAGGCTAAAACCGTCTATTTTTGAATACTGTTTGATTTATGTTGACTCTCTGTCCAGTGGTTAGAAGTGTGACTGTTGAGCATGAGGTCCTGTGTTCGATACCCGGGTTGGGCAGTGTTATAGGGTTTCCCAATAGGAATTTCTTCTCGTTTCAGAGTTTGATCCACTTTTAAAAGATTTACAGTTTCCTTTTTTTGGAATTTTAACATAATTGGCAAAATACAGGTGTACTACGAATCTCTGCTGACCTCTTCTGTATAAAGTAAAGTTGAGCTGTATAAGTTAATGTTGCAGTAATGTTTTTTTTAAACGGTTATTATATTTAGTTTTTATTTGTAACCTTTGATCTTCAAAAGATGTTTCTATTTTAACCACATCTATACAGGAAAAAGAGAAAAACCGGCCAAGTGCGAATCATACTCACAGGCACACAGGGTTCCGTAGCACCAAACAATATAATATAATTATTTTAAAGGCTCATTCATATGTTGTATTGTGTTTTATAGTATGTTAACGAAAAACAAAGTTACTGCTGCAGTTTGATGAAAAAGTTCTATATTTCAAAAAACCAAACATCAAATTTAATTCAACCCAATTTCATTTGAAAGTTTTTTTACGTTCTACAATCTTAATTTTTTTCAGAATTTTCCTCCTCGGGAGGACATACATTTTACCACTTGTAAAGTTTTTATCTCTCAAACGACTTAAAAAAAAATGGTTTTGGTAACCTCAACGTTATTTAAGTCCTATCTATAGGGCATATCTGTGGGGTATCCCACACGTGTATCCAGCCACCCCTTAATATTTTATTTTTTATTTTTGTATAAAACCGTGAAGCGGTTCATAGAATACATCTACCTACCAAGTTTCAACTGTGTATTTTTAATAGTTTCTGAATAAAATGACTGTGACATACGGACGGACGGACAGACAAATATGACGCATTTATAAGGGTTCCGTTTTTTGCCATTCGGCTACGGAACCCTAAAATATCCAACCTGTTTATAAACAAGACATAAACCAATTTTTAATTCCTCTGCATAATTTATCCTCTCTACCACAACCATACACATGTTGTTTTTATAACTTTTCATTCGGACAGTCTGAATACTTTTTCTCTAACACCCTGTATAAAGAAGTAAAAGCAACCAATTTCACAAACTTCTGTCTACCTCCTCAACGACAACGAGCGTACCAACCTACACCAAACGTTAGACGATCCGGCGCCCCCAATGATAAGGTCTTATCAGTTAGTTAGTTACTGATAACAAGTACTTTGATATGCTAATAGTGGCCTGTTTTGCTGTTAGTTTATTACGCCTCTTTATAGAAATGAGGCTGAACGTGCCCGAAATAGGCCCGCGGCACGTGTAAGCGGAAAAAAATAAAGTTTTTTTTTTTTGGCGCGTTGATTGTGGGTGCACCTTTATTGACAGGAAACAAAATTGCACAGTATGACTTGATGTTTTGGTCTTGTTTCTAGCATCTGCCTAGCCTTTACTCAACTATGTTGGGGTCAGCTTCCAGTCTAACCGGATGCAGCTGAATGCCAATATGTTACATGAAGCGACTGCCTATCCGACCCCCACAGTTAGTACTTGGTAATACGATGCCGCTTGGTAAGACTGGTTGTCAGACTTTCGGGCCACTGACTAGTCGTAACGACGTTCAATGTTCAATTCAAAAACACATGACAGCCGGTACCAACGGTTAAACGTGCTTTTCGAAGCACGGAGGAAACTCGGTATGTAATTATGGTCACCCATCCACGGCCTAACCTCGGCAAGCACGGCATATTCATAAAAGATCGACCCGAGTGGCTGTTATTATTTACTTACTCCTTGTTTAGCCACAAACTCCTTATTTAGCCACGAGCTCCTTATTTAGCCACGAGCTCCTTATTTAGCCACGAGCTCCTTATTTAGCCACAAACTCCTTATTTAGCCACGAGCTCCTTATTTAGCCACGAGCTCCTTGTTTAGCCACAAACTCCTTATTTAGCCACGAGCTCCTTATTTAGCCACGAGCTCCTTGTTTAGCCATAAACTCCTTATTTAGCCACGAGCTCTTTATTTGTAGTAGTATGTTACATGAAGCGACTGCCTATCCGACCCACAACCCAGTTAGTACTGGGTAATACGATGCCCCTTGGTTAAACAGGTTGACAGACTTTCGGGTCACGGACAACCTGTAACGACTGTCAATGATCTACACATGACAGCCGGGACTAACGGATTAACTTGCTTTTCGAGACACGAAGGGTACTCTATTATAAATGTTTACCCATCCACAGCCTCACCTCGTCTAGCACTGCTTGGCCTTGCAGAATTACCCGCGTGGCTGTTATTATTTAGCCATAACCCCTTCAACTTTATTTTGATGAGAAATATCAAGCAGTTCCTTATATGGTTTGCTGTTTGGTCTAGTAGACAGAAGTGCGACTGCTGGTTGAGGTCCCGGTTTTGATTCCCAGGTAGGACAAAGTGTTTTTGGGTTTTTCTATTAGGGACTTCTCAGTAGCAATCACGAATCCTGGATTTGTGTCCAGCTGCCTTGCCAGGCCTATTCTTCTTCATTGTTCCCTCACTGCTGGGGATCGCGACCACATACGTCTCCAAGCCATGCGGTCTCCTGCAGTGTGAACCGTTCGTTACAAGCTGCCTCAAGCAGCCTTCTTGATCACGTCTGCCCATCTTGCCGGTGCCCTGCCTTACGCACGTTTACCTTCTGCCCGGCCCAATATTATAAGCCTTTCTAGAAAATGCCTAGGCAGACGCATAATATTTCCGAAAAACCTGAGGGTAAGCTCCAGGCAGATTTTATAAAGCCGTTTGGTGATGTTGAGCTCCTCCAGCATGGGTTCATTGTTTTTTTTTTTTGTTTTTTAATGAGTATACAGGGTGTAACGGAAAGGGTATATACATCCTTAAGGGTGTGCTACAGACCATCAAACTGAACATGTTTCTCATCATAAAAAATTTTTTGCAGCAAAAAAAATATCTGCTGCCCCATAGAAAATTGCAATACCTATTCGACCCAAATGTATAGGCAGCTGATATTTATTTTTGCTGCAAATTTTTTTTTATGATGATAATCGTGTTTAGTTTGATGGTCAGTAGCACTTAAGGATGTATACACGGTGTAAATCACCTCTTCACGAAACCGTCAACCAAGCATTCTGTACATGGAACTAAGTAACTTTACGCAAAAATTATTGCTGGGAAACGACTTTTTTTTTGGGGGTGTAAAATCATGTTTTGTGGTAGAACTCAATGTGACGCACTCAAAACACTGTGCTGATGGGCGGATTGAATAGTACGGGGGTCGTGGAGGTGTTTAAAGTAAAAATCTTACATTAAAAACTTGTATTTAAAAAAATACTTGTCAAAAAGTTGGAACTTTGACCCCTAATATCTCCGTAACTAGAAGGTTCCCAGGTATGGTGTAGAACAATAAAATGATCGCAATGATAGGGAGAACCAGTGCCTTTCGGCTTCGTTAAGAGGTGTTTTACACCCTTTATACCCTTTCCGTTACACCCTGTTTACTACCGCAGACATGGTGGTCCGCGCCCTTATTTGATTTTCTTTATTTGTTTGCTTTTTTTTTTTTTTGTTAATTGTAATGATTGGTTCTCATCGCGGCCCATGGTACACGCAGCACCACATCTCGAAGGCATTGATCATAATGCTTTCAGAACTTTTAATGCACCACGTTTCAGCGCCATACAAAAAGATTGAGAACACCAGTGCAGGGACAAAGTTTGGTATTCCACCAGATACCAAGGTTCCTCTATATTTTCCATAGGTTGTTCACCCCTATAACATGGAATTAAAACATAACTGACAAAATTTGAGAGTCATATTAGGTTCTTACGCCTCTTCCAAACCCTCCGAAGTTTTAGGAATGATGTTAGGTTGGGGCTCCCACTAATGCCAATAATATGCTAAAAAGGTCAGTCCCAAAGTGCATGTACAATAGTTTGAGCCTAAATTATTCAGTTTTGCACACAAATATACCAACGGAATGAGTTTGGAACGACGCCATGAACTCAATTTACGTTTAATTTCTTTTAAAGACATACAACTTGGCAGTTTACTTAGTTTACTTGTAGAGATATTTCATGACGGCACGTAAAGACAAGTCAGAGGTCCATGGGCGGCATACAAACTCTGACACCAGATTAGGCTCTAATCACACGATAAAGAAAGAAGAAAGAAAAAAACCCTGACACAAAAAACATCTAAAAAACCGAAAATAAATTATTCCAAGCGTCGCGTCGTAGCGTCGGAGGTCCGCTTTGTTTTCTGCTTGTGCTAAGCGATATACTTAGCGGTGGTCGCCCGACGCTACGACGCTTGGATTATTTCATTTATGGTTTTTTTTGTACTATGGTTGTTTTTGGGAGTTTTTTTTTAATTTTTATTTCATGCTTTTTAAACTTATATTATTTTTTCTTAGCCATGACTGTCCCACTTCTAGGCATTAGCGTCCCCCCATTTCTCCCACTTTTCACGGTTTTGTGCCTCTTCTCGCTAATTAACTAAAACAAGGATAGTTATAAATTTTAAAAAAATCCCGAGCTTTGAGGGGGGAGGTGCAGCCCCCCCACCCCATTGAAGTTGAGTGATAAGTGACAAGATTTCAACGAGGCAGTCTCATACATACACCTAAAAATTTCCGCGCGAACAAAGTTCGGCCAAAAGCTAGTAATATTATAATTTATTTATTAACAAAAAATATAATAAAATGTATTTTTTTGTTGTGATTTTTTACAGGAATATTTAGTAAGACGTAAGTAAAATAAATGAATACTTAAACGAATTATAATTTGGATGCAAACGAAAACATCAAATCAGCATTTCATAGACACAATTCACTAACAAACACACAAAAAAAAACAACCAATCTCTATTAACTATTCCCCATACATCCTTACATAGACCCAGAGCACCATAACCACATAGAAATAGATAAGATAGAGAAATATGCCCAAAAAAAATACCGCGCTCTGATTGGCTGTCCCTTTTTTTTCTAGTAGGGCCCCCCGATTACTTGAAACTTTGTCTAGGATAGAAGAAACAGGTAAAGGGAACTTGCTCAGCCAATCATAAGAGGTTTTGTTGTTTACTTATATTGTTTAAACTAATGTTTGAAGTTTGTTGGTTATCCATGCAACTTTCTTGAGATTCTATATTGAATTGCTTAGAGAGGTTGTGTGCTTGATGTGTTTTTTTTGTTAGTTCCAATTTTAAATTGATGGAATAAATAATATGTTTTGCTTGTTTACGAAAATATTTGGTTTTTTTTTGTGTTTTTATTTAATATGAATAAAAAACACAAAACTAATTTTGCAGGTGTAAAGAATTTTCGCAGTTCTGCCCTTTCAAATCAAAAGTGTGATTATTTGATTTAACTACAGAATTCTAAACACGAAAATCTCAAATATAATACTGTAAGTATGTTTTTTCTTAAATAGGCAAATCGTATTATTTATTCGATTAACTTGTTTATTTATTTTTTAATTAAGCAAGAAGCTTGACCGTCTGTGGCAAAACTATGACCTTGCGCTGGCCTAGCGTAGTACGGAGTGTCAATAAAATAAGAGGTCAGCTTAAACTAGTTTCGTTGGAACATGAGACCTACCTATTGTACTGAATGTGCAATAAAAAAAACAATAATTTCGAAAATAAATTAATAACTAAAGAATTAAAACTTTTCCCACAGCAAAAATTTAAAAAAAATCATCATCCATTATCTGCCTAGCATTTTCTCAACTATGTTTGGGTCAGCTTCCAGTCTTACCTGATGCAGCTAAATACTTACCAGTATGTTACATGGAGCGACTGCCTATCTGACCTCCACAACCCAGTTTATACTGGGTAATACGATACTCCTTCGTAAGACTGGTTGTCAGACTTTCAGGCCACTGACTACCTGTACTGACGACTGTCAAAGATCTACAAATGACAGCCGGGACCAACGACTTAACGTGCTTTCCATAGCACGGAGGAAAATCGGTATGTAATGGGCGGTCACCCATCTACGGACCAACCTAGGCAACCGCAGCTTAACTTGAAGATTGATCCGAGCGGCTGCTAGTATTTAGCCACGAGGTCGTCCAAAATCAGCATCAATAGGCACACCCCATAAACTTTACTATAGAACAAAAAGTATGATAAAAAAAAACAAGAAACACAGACTTTCCTATTCAAGTAAAACCATCTAAAATATCATCCACGCCTATCACAACACATTTCAAAAAGTACAAATCCAACATTCAAACTCATCGTTAACTCGTTAATAATACCAACTTCATGCACACTCTGCGTAAACCCATAGTAAGTAATAATAACGCACGCTACACATTTTAGTTAGTAGACGATTTTTTTTGCGTCTGCGACAAAAAAACCAGTCTAGCAGTGTGTGACGAAGCTTATTGTTTGCTTAGCGCAGTGTTTGAGTGTACACATGGTTTTATGTGGCTGGGGAAGTGGGGAGTCGGGTGTTTGGTGATGTTACTAGATTTGACAAATGCTTGAGTTTGTTTTTTGTATTAACTTCAGTTTAAAATAGTGAAATATGAAAAAGAATAGTGAAATAGTAGTTTAGTTTATAATAGTGTCATTTATTTATAGGAGAAATGTGTGTACTCTTATGTCGTCATTTATACTATATCAGTTATGTTTGCTCATAAAATGCAAATCAGTTTTTCTTTTTATAATCGTCTTCTCGTTCTATTTTGGGAATTGTACAAGTTCAGCCGAATTGTTAATGTGTGGTTGTTTGATCTGTGCCAACTATGACTAAGGTTTCAAATAATATTTTAAAGTAAATTAACGAAATAGGGCAAATTTTTCTCCACCTTAGACCTCATGGCTTCACAACAGGCGGGTTGCGGCTAAATACAGAACTATAAAATATTTAAAAAAAAATCTCTAAAAGAAATAAAAAACACAAAAATATATAAATACAATTTAAACCAATTTTCCACGACATTTTGAATGAAATACAATAAGAATAAATTATATAATAGAAACAACAAATTATATTTGTTTAACTTTCTTTGAATCCAAATCATGTAAAATTGTAACGACATTTCCACAGACATTTTCTAAGAACTCATAGATCACAGACTCAACAGTAAACGTCAATCGTGCCTTTGATTGAGTCCTCTTTTCCCTAGAGATAGTTAATTTATATGTTGTCCAAGAGCACTGCTAAAGTATCGACATTCAACACTCCATCATGTCATGTGGCAAGGGAAGTGTAATATTTACGGGTTATCTAGTTTTAACTGTCAAATGTCAAGCCATAAATAGTATGCAAAATACGGCACGGTTGGCGCAGTGGCTGAGCAATCGACTGCTGCGCTACGTGTCGCGGGTTCGATCCCCGCACGGAACAAATATTTGTATGGCCTACAGATAGTTGTTCCGGGTCTGGCTGTTTGTGTATGTAAGTTTAAATGTTTGTAAACGCACCCACGATACAGGAGAAATTCCTAGTGTGGGGCAAAGTTAGTAAATGTCAGATTTTGTGTTCTTTAGTTACGAATATCTATATTTATATCTATTTATTAGGTGTAAAAGTATTGAATCATTAAAGAAGCCGAAAGTTCTTCCTGTCATTGCCATTTTGTTTTGTTCTGGACCATACCTGGGAACCTTCTAGTTACGAAGATATAGGGGGTCAAAGTTATATTTTTTTTTCAATACAAGTTTTTTTAAAGTGATTTTTGACCCTAAAAATAAAAGACGTTAGCCAGCAATATTTTTGCGTAGAGTTCGCGACTCTCTCTACACTATTCAGTAAAGAATGCTTGGTTGGCGGCTTCGTAAAGGGTCCGTTTCCGCACAGTATAAAAAGGCGAAAACGGCCCAAAAGAAAAATAAATTAGGCATGAGTAAGTCTTTAGTGGCAAGAAGTAATGCCTTTGTCACAATAAAGAAAGATAGAAAAAAAAAAAAATTTGTCGCAGGGAAATGACGCAATACAAAATGACAAAAAAAAACATACATACAGTACATGAAAAGTTTAACAAAATAACATTAACAAGACGTGAGTTTAAATACAAAAAAAAAACTTTTGCTATTTCCTAGACATT
Source organism: Cerastis leucographa (assembly GCA_963082945.1). NCBI lineage: Eukaryota > Metazoa > Arthropoda > Insecta > Lepidoptera > Noctuidae > Cerastis > Cerastis leucographa. The sequence goes on along the minus strand of OY720374.1, from coordinate 10,815,406 downwards.
TACCAAAAAGTCAGAATTCACTCCGAACCGCAACACAGACGTGGTTACAAAATTTTGGTTGTTAATATTCAATCGGGTGACGCTGGAAGGGCGTGGTTATTGCGTCACCCTCCTACTTCGAGCTTCACGCTTTTATTGCAGGAGAGGTTGGCAGCAATACGTGGAGGAGCTTAAGGCGAAATAATAACAGTCGCCCGGGTCGATCTTTGGTTCGTGGGTAGGCGACCAGCCATTACAGATGGGCAGCAATACACTACCCATACTTCTATACATACTTACATACATACATACTACAAATAAATAAAATTTAAGTGTCTGTTTGTAATATTAAAATAACCGCTTTTTACTACATGCATATTAATGTATATACGGTACATATACCAAAATAACATTGTTTACAATTTTTGTCTGTCTGTCTGTTTGTTCCGGCTAATCTCTGGAACGGCTAGACCGATTTTGACGGGACTTTCACTTTTGGCAGATAGCTGATGTAATAAGGAAGAACTTAGGCTACTTCTATTTTAGAAACATTCTAATTCCACGCGGACGAAGTCGCGGGCACAGCTAGTACTAAAACCTTTCGAAATATTCTAAATATGTTTTCAAATAAACTTAAAAATATGTTAATTTAAAATAGTTAACTGTCTCATTTCTGAGTTGAATTTTAAAAAGTTAGTGCCCGTGTACACTGTCGGCACTGACAGTGTGACTGCTGTCAGTCAAAGTGGTCAGATTACATGACACTTAAAGTTACTGGAAACTGCAAGGATACCAAGATTTTATCGGACAGACTTTACAACTCTTTTGACAGAGTGTCGGAAGGGCTTTGAGCATCTCGAGAATACGACATCGGCGAATTCGCTCTGGCGACAATTTTGGAGAAAGGGTTGGCAAACAGATTGTGCCGGCGGCTCCGACGATTTAATCGGCAATACATCAGCCTATACCTATAATACAGTCCACTTTTATTTCTACCTACGAGTTATTAAACAGTGTCCGATGTATTTGTCGACCACAATAGCCGGCAGATAAGACTATGGAGTTCTGGGCAGTCGGTACGTCCCCGTAAGGTCTTGCAGGCTACTGTGTTCTGATCCAAGCCACTTCTCACCTTCAAAGAGTTAAAGCCCAACATTGCATTGCTAACAGATAGTAGGTAGGGTACATGTGGGGGAAGAAGTAGTATACAACCTTTGGAAACAGCTTCTCAGGAAGGTTTTCTGCACCTTTTAGAGCACCAGAGTTGGATACGGCGGCACTGGACTCAAGTTTGCTTCGGAACAGAGTGGTGTAGGTACATTATTTGGATTACGGAAGTCACGAGCGTTTCGCATGAAGGTCAGTCGCCTAATAGACCCCTTCGCTAGGATGGAAATGTGGTCTAATATGTTTTGAATAGAAACAGTCCTCTAAAAACATCATATGATCACACCATTCTAGTCCACACTAATTTGTCAGTCACAAACTCGTCTACCCACGCACTTAATTGTGCTAGCTGTGACTAGCTAGCTAAAAAGGTGCCACATCGTCTAGTCAGGATTATAACACTATATAATAGAATGTCGAGGTCGATCTGTGGATGGGTGACCACCCATTACATACCGAGTTTCCTCCGTGCCTCGGAAAGCACGTTAAGCCGTTGGTCCCGGCTGTCATTTGTAGATCTTTGACAGTCGTTACAGGTAGTCAGTGGCCCGAAAGTCTGACAACCAGTCTTACCAAGGGGTATGTTTATATAGGTAGTCGCTCCTTGTAAAAAAGTGGCATTCAGCTGCATTGGGCAGACCACAACTTAGTTGAGAAAAAGCAGTCTCTCTGTCTGGTCTCTCTGTTTCAACAATGTCTCACTTAACGAGATAGGTCAGGGACCTAGATAAAAACATGTCGTAACATGCTATATTATACTATAATGATTTAAATCGAAAGGTGTGCCGGAACCAAAAAAAAAAAAGGTAAAAGAGTATGTTAAGACGGTGTGATCATGTTGGGTAGTGGAGTAAATAACTGAGGAGCTAGAAGTAGTAGTATATCATAGTACAGAACTTGTTCAAACATGTCTAGTAGGTCCACTAACCCAAATGTTAAGTAAGATCTTGGAGGAACCTTAAGACTGTCAGGCTTCTGTCAACTGATTTAAACTTTAGAGAGTACCATTATCAGCTTATAACGTTAACTCACAACGTTAGGACACAGGCCTCTTCTCTATGAGAGGGAGTGCGCTGTAATCCACCACGCGGGCCCAGTGCGGGTTGGTAGATGTCACATGTCTTCGAATGTTTGGTTCTAGGACATGCCAGTTTCCCCATGTGGAAGACATTCACACTTTTGAGAGAAGTGCTAATCAATTAAATTACACACAGTGCTGGTTAATCGAAGGTTCAGCAACGCTTACCGAGGTCTATGGATGGGTGACCATCAATCCATACATCGGGACCCAACCGTGCCTCGGTAAGAACGTTAAACCGGCCACCGTAAAGCTGTCATTTGTAGGTCGTGAGACGCCGAAGGCACATCAGCTGATTTAAATCTTTGCAGTAGACAGTAGATTTTACACTCACAATTTTATGTAACATGTTGCAACATGTCTAGGTCCACTGACCTATCTAGTCGAGACCTTGGAGAAACAGAGAGGAGAACTGAGGAGTTGTTGCGCTACTTCTTCTTTCCAGCTAAAACACTAGGAAGTGGTGAAGGGCGTTTTGAGGGCCGTCGCCATTTTGAATTTTGACGCGTTGATTTAAAAAAAATTGAGTCAACCAATAAAAATAAATTTAATTTTACTTTATTATTGCAAGGCCATTGGCAACTAAACATGTGTATGCTGACTTATAATATTATTAATTAGAAAGTTTATAATTTCAAGCCGAGACAAATGTCAATGGACACTGTCAATCGCTTTAAAAGCGTTTCTTATTTCCCATAGAATAATAACTTAAGCTAAGAGCTTAGAATAATACCCAAAACTAAGCTAATGTATTCACCTTAGAATAATAACGCATAGAAGCCGCGTCTAGTATAAAACACGAGCGATATCGCGTGTCAAATTCATTTTCTTTGTGTGCGTGAGCCGAATGTGTCTACGTTCCTCAAACGCACACAAATAAAACTTTCAGTGATACCATTACCATGCCGTTACCCACAAAAAATGGGAAAACGCACCACTATGTTGCTTGATCAAATCAAAACAAGTATTTTATCAGTTATCAGGATCTGGATAAAATGTAGATGATTTTTCGTCTAATATGACATATTTTTAAGGAAGGTACAGAATCGGCACCAGTATCCTATTTATAAAGACTAATATAAAATACCTGATGCCAAGTTAATTTCTCAAAACTGGCATAATATTTTAACGTATGCAATAGGTAGTAGGTACATCAAAAACATTTTGTTTTCCTAAACAAAAATAAGAACAAAATTGTAAGCAATATGGGTATTTTTTTCCTCACAAATAGCAACACTGTATTGTGATAAGTTAGGTTATTGAAATTTTTGTTTGATGATCGATTTACGTAAAAATAATGTATAAAATAATTTGAAATATAATTTGATCACATTTTTTTATGTTTTCCTGAAGTTCTACGACATCCCTTCACGCCAGAAACTGTCATTTTCAATTATTTTAATTGTTTTCTCGTGAGTTGTGTTCGACGGAGCGTGACCTTGAGTACTGACGGCTCGCTGAGAGAAGTTTGCCAATAATGGCAAAGTTTTTGTTGCCTCACTTTTTGCACGCGTACTAGGTTTCTATGCGTTATTATTCTAAGGTATTCACAACGACTTCAAAAGCATTGACAGTTACAGCTTTTCATTAGCTCACACTTTAATCAAGTTGACAGTCCTGGCGGGAAAATAAAAAACCAGAAAAAAAAGTACTAAGTTTGACATATCGATGCATTTTTTTTTTTGATTAGCAACACTAGATGGATGGTACTACGTCAGTCGCGGAAAACACCAGCATGCGTAGCATGACCACTATTATAGAAACGGGTTTTATCGACGGATGAAACGACAAAATGACGCATCGTCAGTGTCTATCTGTCATTATGTCAATTCTTCCCTAGACAAAACTCGTTTCTACAGTGGTCATGCTATGCGTGCTGGGCTGATATCATAATGGTGATGAGCAAAAGATCATGAAAAATAGATTCAGGCATTTTTCATTCTACAAATTTTAGGATATGAGAAGTGATGATATAACTTGACTACTTACATGTGGAGAAACCCTAAAGCTTAGGGACCAACTCATAAATTAAATAATATTTATAACACTTTGCTTTTAAATGTAAAATGGGGTGAATTTAAATGAAGTCCATGTGAACTTATTTTACATTTACATATTTTATATTATTTTGATTGGACTGGGGTCAAATGGGCTTGGTCTATTTCTATTTTATTTATTAGATAAATCATAGATTTAAATAGATAGGGGAATAGACACTGAGTTATATATGTAACTTATATCTCCCGTATCTTTTATTTTACATGGAATGACTGTCTATCTGACCTCCACAACCCAGTTACTGGGCAATACGATATCCCTTGGCAAGACTGGTTGACTTTCGGACACAATCTCTGCCAAAATTAAATGTTCTACGGGGATTTACAAGATACGGTCAAGTAGAGATATTATTTCTGTTGCCATGTCAAGTCATTCTACAAAAAAACCTTTTAAGAAACGGTTAAATCATCATCACCATCTTCTTGTCCTTGTCACATTCTACTTGGGGTCGGCGCAACGCGTTTTCTTCTTCCAATCTCCTCTGTCAACCGCCATCTGTTATTTAAGAAACGCTTAAATAACCGTATGAATGAAATCACCTGTAAACTGTGATATCTAAAGAGTTTGACATAGATTTTTGCCATATCGCGCAATTTTATGTTCAACTAGCTATGCCTGCGACTTCGTCAGCGTGGTATTAGATTTTTTCTAAAATAGAAGTAACCTAAGTTACTTCTTATTACATCACCTATCTGCCAGTGAAAGTCCCGTCAAAATCGGTCCAGCCGTTCCAGAGATTAGCCGAAACAAACAAACAGACAAAAATTGTAAAAAATGTTATTTTGGAATATGTACCGTATATCCATTCATATGCACGTAGTAAAAAGCGGTTATTTTAATATTACAAACAGACTCTTCAATTTATTTATTTGTATAGATATATGTATAGATATTTTGCCAGTTATGTCTTGTAATAGAGGGTGCTCCTGTTACCATCAACCGAGCACCAGACTTCATGCTAATACTAAGTAATTCCCAATAATACCTCGCTTGACCTTGGCATTAAACCAAGGGTCTCATTCTCAACAATAATGCTTGCGACCAGTTTAAATGAACAAAGTAGCCGTATTAATAAAAGAATATTTAATTTAATCTTCATTTTTTCTAACCCTTTTTAGACAGAGGTACAATTCTACATTGATGACCTTAGACTACCCTAATCCTTATCAAAAGGGTTAAAACTTGACCTTCCATGTCTCCAAGGTTACTCCCATGATTTAAATAAGAACTTGTCCAACCAAACAGGTAAGATTTACATTTAAATATAAATTGGGGTGAATTTAAATGAAGAGTATGTGAACTTTTTTGTAATTTGAATATTTATTTTAAGTTTTATATTAGGGTTCGACTAGCAAGGTCTATTACTATTTGTCTATTATTTTTAATGATATGTCATAGGGTAAAATAAATAAGGTATGTTATTAAATGGGTTGTCCTATTAGAAACTAGATATTTGAAGGGTGACCTGTAATATAATTTATTTCTATTTAACTATTAGATATCGGGGTGAATTTTGATTTTATTTCTATAGAAGTATTAGATACGTACCTCAAGGGTTTTTAATTCTATTTATCTATTAGGTATACCAAAGGGTGCAGTATAAACCTCTTCGGTTTAGTAGTCACAAAAGCAAATGCCGAAACAATCGGACCCCAGTTTGATGGCCAAGTAGGTAGCCCTAAGTTTTAGTGTATTTTTCTTATTGTCGATGGCTGCTTACCCCCCCCCCCCTTTTTGACGTAGGACTGGACATAACTGACGAAATAAAAATGAAATAATAATTATTATACAAGGTGTTGTTTTGCATCCTCGTCAAAATTCAAGAGGATGTCACAAAAGACCTAAATAATCAATTAAAATTACGATACCCAGTTAATTTTTTTAAAAAATTGTGGGTTTTTAAGTTTGTCAGTATTTCAGCATAACCTTACCTTCAGCTTAACCCTTATCGTGGTTTAGGGAATAAGAAATGATGGAATAAACGTTTGCACTTATTTGTATGTATGAAAGCAAGGTTATAGGGCGTGGTTCACACTTACCGATTTTCGTATATAAGAAAAAAAAAAAAAAAACTTTATTGATTCGGGACGAGAATCAGTAGCATAGTCACTTCCTTGAATTTGACGAGAATGCAAAACAACACCTTGTATAACTGTCATTTATTCAAACTTATGCTAGATGGAGTATTCAGGTTTCACACCAAGAAAAAAACGTGTACAACGCCGACCCCAAGTATCATGAGAAGATTAGGAAGATGATGATGCTGCATGCTGGAGTCGTCATTTCCAATCGGCCTACTTGGTCAGGCGTGATAATATACGTTTATACATCATGCCCTATTTATGTTAATTTTATTCACCGGCCTCCTAATGAACGGTCAAAGGTGAACTGCCTCAAATCGGCCAAGTGTCATTTGTAGGAAAACATTGATGGTTCCGTACTTTTTTTTTAGTATATTACTTGTCAAGATTACCTATTGATAAAACGCTAATCCGACCCGACCATACCTAGAAACCTTCTAGTTACGTGCGGGCCAGCATATTACTCTGGGTCATCTTTTAAGTCCTCCGTGACCAGATGACCCAGATATTTAAAATTCCGCACAATTTCAAGGCCGTTCCATCGACCATGATCGGAAGCACTGCACTAGGTCTCTGTTTTCCTGCCCTGAAAGTCAGTAGCTCACTATTCTGTGTGTTGTACACCTGAGACCGCATGCTCGGATGCGTGGCGTTCACAAATTTTAACCAATGTCCTCAAGGCGTTGACCGAGGGGGGCAGCAGAACCATATCATCAGCGTAGCTAGTGTTGTTGATACATGTTCCGTCAATGTGGCATCCGATATGTGTCTTGCTGAGCTCCTCGATCAACAGGTTCACATATATGCTGAAGAGACCGGTAGACGTCAGGCAGCCCTGCGTCACACCGCATTCCAACCTATATTCGTCAGATTGTGTATCCACCCATCTCACCTAATTTGTCCGATTTTTTACCAGAATGCTACTTTAGTTGTTTTGGCTTATCTTTGAACTGCTATTTAAAGTCTGTTTTGTAAGCTTTTGATACCATTTCTACTATAATGTAAATCCTTTTAGATACCTTGAGTCATCATCAGACTACAGGAGTCCACTGCAAGACATAGGCCTCTTCAATCACACGCCTCTCAACTCAATTCTCAGCAACTCTCATCCAGTTGCTACCAGCCACCCTGCGAGGATCATCGCTCCACCGAGGTTGAGGGCGTCCCATCTTCCACGATTCGCGGTCTCCACTCAAGAACACGTGTACCACAACGGTCAATGGTTTTACAGCTAATATGGCCGGCCCATTAACACTTCAGCTTACTTAGTCTGTGAGCTATGTCTACAAGCATGGTTCTCTGTTCGCCTTTGGAGTACGGATCCCTAAACCCAAGCATGAATACAGATTACGATAGACACTATTAAAATTGATCTAAAAAAAAATATACGGATGTTAGTGCTCAGAAAAAAATATAGAATCTACGATTTGATGACGTCACCATGATGTCATGGACAGGGTCAACGGACTCGACTGTGTTAATAAAAGGTGTGTAGTGAAATTTCCTTCGTGAGTTCATAGTAAGGTTATAGGTTCCCACTGCTGGGACACAGTCCTCGTCTCTAGGAGAGGGAGTGGGCTGTAATCCACCACGCGGGAACAGTGAGGATTGGTATCAGTAAGCTCCAAAGTTTCCAGCCTACACAAATTAAATTAATCAGAGATACAAAACTATCATTTAACTAAATTACTAAAGTTTTTTCTAGTTACTCACAGTAAAAAAGTAATATTTTTGTTCATTATAGTCTCCCTTTATTTCGATCCATGTTTTTAGCCGGAAAGTTTTGGAAGTACCATGTAGATGTCAATTGTATTTAAACTTTTGACATTTGTACATCCTGGTTTCCTCACGATATTTTCTTTCACCTTCATGAGAACAGTTTGTCAGCATCTTGCACATTGGCATCGACAAAAGTAAGATAGAATGCCCTCAGGTTTGTTGGAATGGATCTTCATATGGTAGTTGGTAGAAGGTCGATGAAAGTTGAGAGGCTAATGTTTGCTTGCTAGTCCACTCGCACGATAAAGCCAAAATAATTATTCATATTATCACATCAGCTCGGAATCACCTACTGCTGGGTATAGTCGTCCCCTTTTGTCTGCCACACTTCCCGGTTCTGTGCATCACTTATCCAGGTGTTTACCGCGACTTTAGCGGTATTTTTTAATAGTAAGAAAAAAAAATTGTACTATCCATGTTTTTAAAAGGAAGTTTCTTGAATTTGAAGAGGTTCAAAAATTGATTCTGAAAAATGGACCTGGTGACCGTTGCAGGAACCTGCTGTATGCCAAATCCATATGTGGCTTATGTAAGAAGAGGCCTACATCCAGGAGCAGCAGAGCAGCGGTTGCCACCCCGACCAACGATCAGTAATTCGTGTGTTCCACCCCAGGCAGGCGCATTAGTTTGTGTAATTTATTTGATCACCACTGCTCTCAAAACGGTGAAGGAAAACATCGCCAGGAAAGTCCTAGAACTAAAAATTCGAAAACATGTGACATCTACCCACCAGCACTGGACCCTCGTGGTGGAATACAGCCCCCTCCCTTTCATCTCATAGAAGGAGGCCTGTATCTCAACAGTGGGATCATTACAGGCTGATTTTGCAATGCCATATCCAGGCTTAAATAAACGACGAAAATGATAGTGAATTTTGATATAAGTGACAAACAGACAACGCTACCACAGACAAAAAGGCGGGAAAACATTATCTATGGCATTCTTACTTCTTAAACCAGAGACAAAAATAGACAGTCATCCAAGGACGATGATAGCGAGGCATTTATGATAATTACATCAAATAATATTAAATAGGTAATTAGTATAATTTTATTCACATATTATTGTGGTTTAACGGCACGTGCTTTTAAAGTGTAGTATAAAATTAAAACTTTATAGACTAGTGATTAAATAATTCAACTTGTATAGAAGGAATATTAATTAAAATATAAAAAAAGACCCAAAACGAGAAAGTGTATTTGTTTTATTATTTTAATGTATTATTATTTGTTAGGATGATAATTATGTAAAAAAAGTAGTAAAGGTTAGTGTGTAATAAATGAAGTATAGAATGATTCATCATCATCATCAGCCTAATAATGTTCCCACTGTTGGGACACAGGCCTCCTCTCTATGAGAGGGAGTGGACTGTAATCCACCACGCGGGCCCAGTGCGGGTTGGTAGATGTTACATGTCTTCGAATTTTTAGTTCTAGGACATGCCGGTATCCTTTCGATGTTTTCCTTCACCGTTTTTGAGGGCAGCAATGATTAAATAAAGGTACATCATATGTAGGTAGTAACTCTACGCAAAAGTTATTGCTGGGAATTGCCTTTCTTTTGACGTGAAAAATCACGTTTTACGGTAGAACTTTTTGTAGCACAGTTATTACGTTCAAACTACGTATTTTTTTTTAAACTTTAAAGATAGATCTTTGACCCTCAATATCTCCGTAACTAGAAGGTTCCTAGATAAGGTCCAGAACAAAAGAATGTTCACAATGACGGGGAGAAGAAGTGCCTTTCGGCTTCCGCTAGGGCTGCTGAACCACCCACCTTTAAACCGTACCCCAGTCATGACGTATGGGTCTGAAACTTGGACGCTCACCAAATATACTATCCACCGCATGCAAGTCACCCAGAGAAGCATGGAACGAGCCATGTTTGGCATCTTCCTCTACGACCGGGTGAAAAACACCGAAATATGGAGACAAACGAGATTTACGGCCATAGCAAAAGCCATAGCAAAAAGAATGTGGACGTTGGCGGGCCATATATGCCGTAGACTGGATGGAAGATGGGGGAAGGAAATGCTGGAGTGGAGACCAGGGACGGGACGGAGGAATGTGGGAAGACAACCAACTAGGTGGACAGACCATGTCATGAAAGTGGCCGGAAGAAACTGGATGTCCATGACACAAACCGCCAAAACTGCGAGACAGACCGAAAGACGAAAGACCGACAGACGAAAGAGACCTACTCTCGGCATTGGACGGCCAAAGGTTAAAGAAGAAATAGTACTAGTATTCAACTCATCCCATGTCACATAAGCCCATGCCATAATTATACAAATGCATTTTACATCAAATGAAATAAAACTTTATGACAAAGTCCACTACAGCGGCTTTCAATAATTTATTTTATTAATTTGTTGCATGCCAACTTAGCTTGCGAACTGGAGAGGATCTCGTGGCTAAATATTGACAGGCTCTCGTATCAATATTCAAGTTAAGCCTCGGCCAAGGTTGGTCTGTGGATGGGAACCACCCATTACACAACGAGTTTTCTTCTCACTGGGTTGTGGAGGTTAGATAGGCAGCTCCATGTAAGATACAGGTATTCAGCTGCATCCAGTTAGACTGGAAGCTGATCCCAGCACAGTTGGGAAAAGACTAGGTAGATGAAGAGTAACAGAGACACAAATAGTACAGATATACCTAAACTCTAGTAGGTATGCTAAGCATTTACGTCATCATATTGAAATACCTACTTCACATGCACACATTTAGGTGTTCTCTTTTCAGTGTTTTTTTTTGTATTACTTTTTACTTGGTTTGATGTATGTACGGAATACTTGGTCGATGGTGTCGTGAAGAGTCAGTTAACACCTTTTATTGAAATAATGAAATGATGTTTATTACTGCAAATAGGTTTTTACACTTTTTTTTTTAACTTGATGAGGCTGGTGTTCCGTACCTGAATACTCTGAGAAGAAATAGCCGAAACAAACTCAGAGGTCACTGTCTCTTTTAAGGTCCAGACATAATCTTGGCCAACTCACATGAGGACTATGCAGAAGTCTGAGATCTATGTTCTTTTGAAGAAAGAACCACACAGATATGAGTGGACCTGTCCATCCAGTGCAAGCATTTGTTAGCTATCGTATAGCACGACTCATAAATCAAGGAGCTCCACGACACGGCGACGATTAATACCAAAGAAAGGATATTACTTCGTTAATAATGAATGCAGCTAAATATTTGACACCTATTAGTAGCGCTGTCAACTTCGAAAATAAACATAGGTCATATTCGTTTATTTGCGTTCTACAAGGTAAAAGCATGGCAAGGTAAAAAATGGCTTAGAGCTAAGGGCTGTTGTAGACACTGTCAGGGCACAACAAAATTAAGGATAACATATTATAGGAGGAATCTGTTTTTATTATTTTTTTATGACATACTAATGATTTTTGTTAATTTTGATTATTGTATTATTGAATTAGTGACATTATTATTCTATTCGTATTTTTTGGTTTCTTTTACTTTAATTAACGTGACATTTTATCAATTTTATCATAATTGGACAATATTTATGCTTGTGGTTATTGTACCTAATTTTGATTACCGTTGTATGTTTATAAGAAAAACTGGAAATTTTGTATGCTTTTTTGCGGGACACAGTTCGGATCCTATTTATTATAACATCTACTGTATGTACCTACCCTGTGTTCACAAAATAAATGAATTTGAATTTGAATATTGCTTAAAGGTTAAAAAAAAATATAATACGAACATGCCAAAAAAAAACACTGAGTCCTAAAGAATAACATTTGCAAAAAAAAGAAAAATTAAAGGAAAGAGAAATGTCAATATACCTACTTAAAGTTAAAATATCAGTCTTAAAGAAACTGACAGGTACGTTTTAAACCATAAACAATAAGTTTAGTTAGAGGTCACATCCGCCTGTAATAATGACATCAAGGGTCGTATAACCTTCGGCCGGAGGACACGGTGGAGCACACCGTGGAGCTCTGCCCCGCTTGGGCTGAGCACCGTCGTGTCCTCGTAGCGGCGATTGGCGGCGGCGACCTCTCGCGTCCGGCCCTGGTTCAATCCATGGTCCGGAGCGAGAGGGAATGGGATGCCGTCGCCTCCTTCTGCGAAGCAGTCATGCTAGCGAAGGAGGTGGCGGAACGTGAGAGGGAGAGAACCTCACGTCCCAGCCGCCGCGGGAGACGCCCCGGGCGTCGGGGGGCAACCAGTGGCCCCCGGCCACCGTAGGCGCGAGCCTGTGGACGGTGAGTAATGGGCTAGCTCACCGTCCGTCCGTCTCATGACGACAGGCCGTGTCGACGGCGCGTACGTGTTCCACGCGCGCCTCAAGGAGATGTCAGCAAACCGGATGGGGCCCGAGAGGGCCGATGCCTGCCAGGGCTGCGGGTTGTTCGAAAGAGATACCGCGGCCCTGGAACAAAAAGGGCGAAGAAGGAACATGGGTGGGTTTTAGTCAGTACAAGTCTGACACTCCCTCCCGCTCCGCCCAGAGCGGGAGAAGTCATTTGATGATTTCCCATCCCGAAAAAAAAAAAAAAAAAAAAAAAAAAAAAAAAAGGGTCGTATAACCAAAGAAAGTATGGTATCATATTATACCATCGATTAGGTAGGATATCAACGTTATTATGTCATGAGTATGACATATCAAATGACATTTGTTTCAAAACAATACAGGGCCTAATGTCATTTTTTATTTGATTGTCACTGGAGTTGCATTCCGAAGTTTTTTTTTTATAGTACTTAAATTATTTATTTTTTAGATGATTGTGGCTTTTAAATGATTCAGGTTGTATTTTTTTAGTTATATATCCAAAAAATAAAACTGTATTTAAGTAAGTACTTACTCATTTTATAAAACCAACTCTTAAAATAATAGTTGTATAAAATACGGTTAACGAAGCCGAAAGGCACTTGTTCTCTACGTCATTGCGATCATTTTTTTGTTCTGGAACACACCTGGAAACCTTCTAGTTACGGAGATATTGAAGGTCAAACTTTTTCCACAAGTTTATTTTTCAAGTTTTAATTTTAAATACCTCCTAGACCCCCGTACTATTCAATGCATGATGATTTCGGCGTGTTCGTTGACATTGAGTCCTGCTGTAAAACGTGATTTTTCGCAACTCCCAAAAAAAATAGTCCTTCCCAGCAATAATTTCTGCGTAGAGTTAATTAGTTTGTTGTACGGAAAATTGGTTGACGAATTCGTGAAGGGTAATATTTTTTTATAATTTTCTGGTGCCCTGAGAGTGGTAGACATTGGATTTCTTTCTAGAAAATTGGTGAGGAGAAGCACAACAGAGATATGGAAGCCATGTTAGGAATCCTTTTCACAGGAGTAGGATGATTCAGGATAACAAAAAAAAAACCATAAAAATGATTATTGTATTATACTGATTGATTGATTCATTTATTATGACCCGAAACTCTAACAACTGGTCTTACCAAGAGGTTTCATATTACCTAATACTAATTGGATTGTTTAGCTTACATATTTTATGTACCAATTCGCAAGAACACGATGTTAAAATCAAAAATGTATTGGATTGACATAAACTACCGAAAACCTTATCTCAATCGTATTAAAAGTCTTTATAGAAATATGAAACGCTTTAAAAGCCATTGTAACTTATCTACGACCTCTGACATAAAAACTCCTTGGACTCCATTTTGTTTTTTGGGTTCATATAACCTAATTTTTAGTCCCGTTTCATTTGAGCTAACACTATTTTGCGTCCTACCTACTTACAGTGGCTAGAATCTAGCCTAGGCAAGAGCACGTGCTATTTATAACCCCAAAATGTCTTGATCTCAGTGTAACACGACAATCTAGCACTTGTGAGCTTCCATAATAGTATTTATGTTACTTTTCAATTATTTTCGTTGATTTTTACTGTTCTATAGACATTTTGAGTTCTTTCTAGTGTCTGGTTTACTGAACATAACCTAACTTTAAAACTAGGTAGGCAGCTAAATGTGTTAAGACTAGTTTAAAAAAAATAGCAATGTTGACCAAAAAGGTAATTTTATATATTTAATGTCTGGACTTTAAAAGATACCTTGGTTTTATTTCGCCATTTCTTCTCCGGAACAGAACAAATTATCAGATAAGAAATGACGGTCCGCTTGGCAAACGTAATTCAACTCTTTGATGTCGGCTCCATCCAGTTATTTTTTTTTTCTAGTTATTTTGATATCTAGGTACCATTGACAGAATAAATAATTTCAATTTAAATGATTCTACCTACCTACCGGATTTGCAAAAGCTTTTCTTTTTTTTTCGGAAAAAAAACCTATTATGCTATTTTCAAATCAATCTATTTATGTAAATTATAACAAGCACTGTTTTAACTCACTCAAACTCTGATATAATCTGCGTGACCTGTTAAGAAATTAAAATATCTATACATTTTTTGCCCTGGGAAGTGCTTAAAAGAAGTTTATATAAAAATTTTAAAAAAAAGTCTTTATCCCGAAATTTGAAAAAGATTTTAAAAAAAATGATTAGTATTAAGAAACACCCTTTTTCTTGGGTTCGTTCCAACCTAACCTATACAGTTATACTATTATTACTATTTTATTACTATTTTATTACTATTTGGATCAGTAGTGAGGCACATAACCACAGACCAATTATTTAAATTCGCTTTTGGTTTTCCAATTATTAAAGTATAGGCATTTTTATAATTGTGGTTAAGTGACTCTTTTATTTCTACTACATTCAATGTCTATACTTATTTTTCCGCACAAAGTATTTTTAAAGAAAGTTATTTATTACAATTAACTACCTAGACAAAAAAAAAAATTCATCATGATCTGCCTGCATTTTCCCAATTACTTTGGGTCAGTTTACAGTCTCACCGGATGCAGCTGAATACCAGTACTTTACATGGAGCGACTGCCTATCTGCCCTCCACGACCCAGTTAGTCTCACTCTATGATACGGTACCCCTGGTAAGACTGGTTGTCAGACTTTCGCGCCAAAGACTACCTAGTCAGTGGCCCGAAAGTCTACGAAGAAGAAGATAATTGTTACAGCCGGCCTAGCATGACTGCCGTAGAAACAGGCTAAGTCTACGGAAGAATCGACAATTTGACAGATATTTCTATCGTCCCAAGCATGGCGATATTAAGAATGTAGAAAAGAAATGTTTCTTTTCTTCAGTCGACACAAGTCTTCAACGTCGAGCATGACGACCATATTTTCTCTTCTTTTGACATTTGGGGGTAGAAACATTAGTTCTGACAAATGTCAAACTAGTCTTATTAAAAACTAAATACGAGAAATACGTTTCGTGGTTGCGTTGATTTTCGTTCAAAACGTTGAAATGTTATATAAAATATTTAGGTTTAATTTCGCGAAAAAGATCCAGGCCTGGATCCAGGATGCAGGAACACCATCCCGCCCACGAAAAATGAAAAACTCGTGCAATTGGCAACTTTTTTTGTTAACTAAACGTAATAATATTCAGGGAATATAAACATCACATGATAAGTCCCCGTTGCTATGGAAAGAATTTCTGTCTATGTCTTCGTAGAAGCGAGTCGACGGGGCGCACCATGCTCGGCCAGAAGAAATGTCAAGTTGTATAGAAAATATTTCTTGTCGTTTCTTGGTAAAATAGAGATAGAACGGTCAGGCTAGGGGGGGAGGTGTAAAAACTGTCAAAGATCTAGAAGTGAGAGCCGGGACCAACGACTTAACAAAAGACAAATACATTATTTTGAAACTGTAGTTTGGTAACTGTAGTTCAAATTATAGGCATTTTATCTGTTGCCATGGCAACAAAGAAAACCAAATTTCATAGATAAACATTTACAAAATTCATTCTTTCACTGACTGACCAACTGACATGAAAATACTGCAAAAGAGTTTTTTTACAAAGATATAAAATTAGCACTAAGGATTGATTTATAAATTTGACCCCCTAAATGGTTTTAAAACGGGGTGAAAATTCGTATGGAACTTTTAAATTTTTGCTGATCGATGGCAAATTTTTTCAAGCACACCGCTTGTTATAAAGCAGTCTTTATCATTCGAAGGTATTCCTAGACATTTCCTGATTAATTTTAATAAAGATCAAGCTTATAAATTCTGTTTATACCGGAATTTAATTTTAATTACTGAACATTTAATATTGACTAGAATCTTCATTATTGCTTCTAGAAAATACTCTTAACTTACTACTATTATAAATACGAAAGTTTTTGAAGATGTTTGTTACTCGTCACACAAAAAATACCGAATGGACTTGGATGAAATTAAGCACTCTGATAGTTTATCCCAGAATTAAAACATAGGATACTTTTTATACAGGTATAGTACGATCCCGTATCATAATTACCGATCTGCACACGTGCGAAGCCGGGGATATGAGCTAGTAATAAGTTTATGTGCTTTCACAGACGAGCTACATCTTCAAGAGCGTTTTTATTACCAAAACGTACTAAAACGTGCAATACGACAATAATGTAGATATACATTATTGTTTTTTAGAGAGCTTTATTGTTACTATACTTTGAGCTATGCTAGCTTGTCTAAAATCTTTGATAGATTTAATTTTGTTAAAGAAAGTGGATACCTGCAAATTAAGAATTAACAAAGTTAACCCGTTCATTGAGGCTCATTAAAAGATATACTTAAAATGATGGCGAAAAGACTCCAGCTCAAGGAACTTCAAACTCTTTTTTAAAAACATCCAAATTAAGGCGACAACTTTGACAATAGAGTTAAATTGAAATCTATCAAACCTCTTTTCTGCCGATGTTTCTGAATCAAGTCCTAGAAGTGAATCAATAAAAACTTTTAATTTAATTTCAGACAATACTCAGCCTATACCTCTGGGTCTAGAAGCGTGATATTTTACAAAAGAGTTCCTCCCATAACGAAGATGTGAACTAAAGAAGAATTATCAATAAATTAATTCCCAAAGGGGTTGATACGGGGGTGCAAGTTTGTATGGACGTTGGGTATTTTTGCTATTGAGAAATTCTATCGGGCATTCAACTTTTCTGGATAGAAAATACTAGTCTTAAACTTAAATTGGGATTTAAGACTCGAAATAGTTAGTTTCAAGAAATATTCAGTTGATATATTTGATGTAACAGATCAATTGAATTGAATGACGTCTGAACGTAAATTTTTCACCCTACAAATTCCTGTATGGACCAGAAATGTGATGAGATTTATATTTTAATTTTCACACTTATATACTATGTTTATAACTAAATAAAATTAATAAAAAGATACGTATTTATACGATTTTGATAGATTTATCGTCTATTTACTTCTAAATGTTCAAATTATGGTTTAAAACTTTAGGCCTAAAGTCGGTAGCAAGAAACACAAAAATGTTCTTCAATATATCTTGTTAAACCTTTTCTTGTAGCATTTAGGTTTTTTTTTTTTTTAATAACTTTAAAGAAAAACTGAAATTTTAAATACGGTATAAGGATTCAATTTTAGATGTTTAAAGTACAACATGTTCTTTTTTGTCGTTTATGGTTTTTAAAACTTGAAATGGCCTAAAGGTGTTTGCGATTTTACTTTGCAATGCTTTAAAGCTTTATTACAAGGCATTTACAATTATCTTAATTAATATTTCGCGAAAATGTTAAATGGTCTATTGTAGCATACAATTTTATTGTGTTTTTAATCTTTATTCAACATTTTTTCTTTGTTTCATATTTGAAAAACTACGGCACAACCGAGAATCTTAAAAAGAAACAAGGGCTTCCTTTGATTTGGCTATTTTAATACACTAAATTGGTATACTTCTAAATACTAATCTATTAGACGTAAAATTAAATGTTTTTAATTACAATTAATTCTCATTTTACGAAGATTAGGGTCTTTTTTATCAATATTAAACCTTAAAACAAAGGAAGACCGCGTGGAAGTGATTTAGATAGCCACGCGAACTTTAGGACCGATTTTATCCTTTTAAATAATAACCAAATAAAACAAATCTTTATAATTAAGGAAGAAAATACATAGATTAACTAATATAAAAACATTTTTAAGCGTTTAATGAAACTTTTTTGCTGTTTTAACAACTTTTTCGTCCGTACGCGCGCCGATATGATTTTTCGCGGGAAATCGGCCGAAAACCACCTCGAAATGGATTGTTTTGAGTTTAGTTAATGTTAATAAAGATAAAATAACACTAATACTCACATTTTCAACAGGAACCACGAAGAAAAATCCATTTTATAGAGTCACAGAAACTTCAGATCACTCCTACGCGCGTGGGCACACAGTCACTTCACAGAATCGTAAAAAAAACATAGAAACACTTCGAAATACAACAAAAATGTCTTTTAATCGTAAACTTGGATACATTTCGAGCACAAAACGACAATATTCCAAATAGGCCTATAAGAATCTTATTGGAAACAAACCTTGGTTATTTGTGCAAAAATTTCGCGGAATCGCGCGCTGCCCGCGAATTTAGGCCTACAGAGAATCGGCCCGGCACCCGCGCGCCCTGTCACCTATGCCAAAACACTTTGAACACTCAAATGATAATAAAACATACGATAAATAAGGTACTCTACCTAGATAAGGGACCGAAAAATCATTCCGTATATCAAATATAATTGTACAAGACCGATTTGTAACACGTGGTTCTAATCTCGAAGTCAGCAAGCGAATTTACAAGAAAAATAACTTTAGCAATACACGGTTTATTTTCGAATTTTAAATTTCGAAGGGTTTTATTTTAAAAAGGGCTTATTTTTTTTAGTTTTTTTTTTACAGTTGTGGGATTTTTTGGTAAGGTTGTTTGGTTAGTGGGTGGTTGTTAAGGGTTGTTTGGGGATGGGGTGACGGGAGCCTATGGTTGTCGTTGGCGGGACAGGCGCGCGCGCGGCTTGCTTGGTAGAAATGGCGGGCCGACGCGGTTGCGTACAGTAACCTTGTAAACGCTGCTAGCTACGAGTTACGCCTAAAAGAGGCATCAATATCCGTAGGTATACATATCACGGCTAAACTACCTACCTTTAAACAACCATGGCAAATAATTTACCAGTAAAAAGTTTTAAGAATATAAAATCGATGCCTACCTATTTATTTTTAGAAATTTTATTTTTAGAAATTTTATTTTTAAAAACTTTAAATAATCTTTAAAAAAAAAAAAACTTTAAAAATCCCATGTTCCAATTTTAAAAGTCATCCCTTCCGTTTTTAAAATAGGTTTATAGAGTTATCTATATTTTTTTTAGACATTAAAAACCAGACCATGTCTAAACACTGTGACCCAAAAGTCAGTCTATCTATTTGTCTAGGATTCTAGATCGATTGGTATCTTTAAGTATTTAACTGATGTCTTGCTATTTCTGTAACAAACTAGAAATCAAGATTTAAGAGTCTGGTAGTCGTTTTATGGGTGTTAAAAGACTTTTGAACAAAATTGGTTCTAGGCATCATTTTGGCATTTTTTTTTACTGGGTATAAAGTAATGACCAGTAGTCCTTATTAGCCCTGAATCGAAAAACTAGAAGTGGAAGTCATGATGAGGTGAGAGACTTTTGCCAAACAGCTAATAGTAACAGGACAGAGGATGTTTTATAAAAATATTTTTGATTTTAAAGAGTGTCGATGGAGTTTCTTGGCCATTCTTCTCCGTATAGAGATCAACGCTCTGGAATGGGCAACTACAGTACTTTGACAAGTTATTATGCCTTGTGACTAGGACTGTAGCTTTATCCTTGTGTTTTTGACAGTTCCAAAAAGGCCAGTAACAGGTCTTCATGAAATAAATGCTTTCTGTTTGAGTTATGAGGAGAAGCATGTGCCCAACAGTGGGATGATGAAGGTTTACAGTGATAATGATGATGCCACCTAGTAGATTCCGGCCACGGCGACTGCATTCAGTGGCTTTTTAGGGTGGTTGTCGAAAGCTTTGGTGTGCTGCTCTTTCATATGCTCTCAAGTGACAGTAAAGAGGATGGGAAGCCAGTAGCAACCTCGTTCTGTCTGTGTGTTCTGTCCTTTTTCGAGCTAAGCTTGAGTAAAGCTCACGATGTGATGATCACCTAGTCCATAGCAGTTTTCTAAGTCGTCAGAGACAGGACGATACAACTCAAGTGGAGTTGAGAAGGATATCTGCTTAAACGCGGAGATCGCCGATGGAGTAAAGTTTTGACCGAATGATGGCCGAAGTTGGGCCAAAGAAACTAGGCCGATAAAAACGATCGTTAGATAGGCAATATGGTCAGTTCTGGGAAATAGTTGGATAAAGGACGCACAGAACCGAGAAGAGTGGCAGAAGAAAGGGAGGGCAAGGCAGGGTGACTTGTCATGATTGACCACGGCGCTGTAAAAGATTTTAAAAATGATACATAAAAGAATGATGACAAAGAGTAGGAGAAGACATACGATGGATGGACTGAGTGATGGATGATATGACAAGGAAAGAAGTGACGGCTGAGATGACAAGTAGGTAATAGAGAAGCATGCTACGCCGAATAAATAGGGATGAGAACAGGAGAATGATGAAAGAAGATTACGTGTAACTGATGATGAGAATGATAAGATGTATGTGTGAAGTGACGGGAATGGATATCCAAAAGTAAATAAGTATAGTAAAGGAAGAAACTAAAACCAGTGGGAGAATAGAAGAAGAAAACGAGTTGTGACGGCCTCAAGTTAAATAGGACAGGGGCTGGAAGATGATGATGAAGTATAACGGTGTGGTGTCGTATTACCTAATAACTGAATTTGTGAGGTGCCTCCGTGCCTCGGAAATCATGTTGAGCCTTAGGTCCTGGCTGTCATTTGTAGATCTTTGACAGTCAAAGATCTACAAATGACAGTCAAAGTCTGACAACCAGTCTGACCAAGGGATAGCGTTTTATCCAGTACAAACTGGGTTGTGACTTGTGGAGGTCAGATAGGCAGTCACTCCATGGGAAATATTGGTTTTCAGCTGCATCCGGGTTGACTGGAATCCGACCACAACGTAGGAAGAAACAAAGAAAAAAAAACAAATAATTTTGAGGACTATTAACCAAGTCCCAAGATTTAAAATATTAAAAGAAATTATGAGAAATTAAAATCGTCATAAAAACAGCCATATTCGGAATAAAATATTCCAAATAATTTAATATTAAAATAAGTTATTATGACTTGTATTATTAAATACTAAAAGTTAATAGTAATATTAAGAATAAATAATTTTATGACTTACGATTATTTTGAACCTATCATTTCGACAGGCCCACAGTTATTGTGAAATATCCCAGCTGAATTAAAGGCAATGGAAAAAGTTTTTTCTACAATTTTTTGCTGTTTAATCTAGCTTTATAACAATGCAAACTTTTTCAAAATCGATCGATTAGTTTTCGAGTTATGTCGAAAAAACTGCACATACGGACTACGAGTATCATCAGGTCGCGATAAAACATGTCTGTATAAAGATTTGGATATTAAAATAAATATAAAATTTTAATAGTTTATTGGTGATCAAACGGACATTATGTATTGTGTTTTCGTC
Organism: Cerastis leucographa; assembly: GCA_963082945.1. Taxonomy (NCBI): domain Eukaryota; kingdom Metazoa; phylum Arthropoda; class Insecta; order Lepidoptera; family Noctuidae; genus Cerastis; species Cerastis leucographa. Next base: position 10,793,775 of record OY720374.1, on the reverse strand, counting down.
CATTGTTTTTTAAACATGGCTAATAGGGTGAGGTCACCAGTTAATAGTAACATTTTTTTTAACGTTTAAACGATTGAATATAAGAAAGAGTTTCCTCGAATTAATACCTAAATCAATTTGTGTGTTTTTTTTCATAATAGTATCGGTTTATTTTTCTTTTTAGTATATTAAATTAGCCAACATTTTTAAAAGCACCTATGTTCCTGTAACCTTATGTATATCAATATTTATCGATACCAATAATTAAAATTGAAGTGTCTGTTTTTAAGTTAAAAATAACAGCTTTTTGCTGAATGCATATGAAAGTATACATGTACGGTACTTATAACCAAAAAACATTTTATTTTTGTTTTTGTCCGTCTTGTCTGTTTGTTCCGGCCTATCTCCGAAACAGTTGGACCGATTTTGACGGAAGTTTTACTGGCATAATGCTTATTTTATTTTAGAAAAAGGTATAGGGTTCCGTGCAAAAAAAAACCCTTGAAATTGTTAACAAAATCCGATTCAAATATGGAAGATATATTTTTATAATAATTTCACGCGGACGAAAATCTTGGGCAATAGCTAGTTTCTAAATAAAAAAAGATTTCAAAATCCAAAATACTACTACAAGACACATCAATCGTTACAAGAAATAGGTTAGGTTTTGTATTGTCTCTTTCATTCCCTCACCTCTGAATCTCTCTTTCTAAAAATCGATGTTGGCAGTTAATATTCTTATGTTGTCATAATTTTCCACTGGGAAGTATTTCAGTAGGTATGTAAACACTGGTTTGAAGAATTGTATGAAGTGGAGGAAAGACTTTCTGCATGGTGCCATAGATCTCAATTATAAATTCCTACTAAATACTTAAATAAAATACGCATTTGTATATTTGGGTAACTATAAGTATACAACGTGTAACAAAAAGGGTATATACATACTTAAGGGTATGCTACAGACCATCAAACTGAAGATGTTTGTCCATCGGACAAACATCGTAATAGCGAAAAAAATATCTGATGCCCCATACAAAATTTCAATACCTATTCGACCCTATTGTTTGGGGCATCAGATAATTTGTAATGTGTATACCCTTTTTGTTACACGTTGTATATCTTGTTAAAAAGACCCATCACACCCTGTATATGAAGTTCTGCAAGGAAACGATTTGAAAATAACAAAATATTTTTAAATTTAAAAGCTAAGAATCACTTGAAATTACTCTATGAACATAATTTTAATGAGTTTGGACCTAATTTTATCTTCTTCGTAGCGCGTCGATGGCAAATTTTCATAACATAAAGGGTGTTAATATCTTCGAACCTTAACGAAGCCGAAAGGTACTTAATTTTCCTATCATTTCAATAATTTTTTTGTTCTACACCATACCTGGGAACCTTCTAGTTACTGAGATATAAGAGGTCAAAGTTCCAACTTTAAAAAAAAATACAAGTTTTAATGGTTGTTAATTTACTTGAAATACCTCTATGACCCGTTTATTATTCAATGCATCCATTAGCACAATGTTTTGAGTGCGAAAAATTGAGTTTTACCGTAAAACAAGATTTTTCACCCAAAAAATAAAAGGCTCCCAGCAATAATTTTTGCGTAGAGTTCTTAGTTTCACGTTGTATATTTGGCCCAAAATTCAGGAAAAGATCGTCTAGTGCGCAGGTGACAGGGCATGCAGCGCAAGATGGAAGGCGGCATTGTCTATGGAGTTTCTGTGGAATTTTATTAAAACCTACTTATTAACATACGTAAATACGTAAATTCACTAACAGCCTAATTCGTTATGACTAGGAGCATTCAATTTTGCTCAGGAATTCTTTTTATAAGGCCCTGAAGAACTTTTAAAAATTAATTCCCCAAAGGGGTGAAAATATGAGCTGAAAGTTTGTAAAAAAGTTCGCCTTTTTTCTCATGGGCAAATCCCATAGAGAACGCTGCTTGTGTAAAAAAAAACTTAATTTAGGAAAATATAGAAGTGGGTAACATTTGTTGCCTCCACTTTTATTATGCCTATCTATAACCTCTTTTAAAATTAGATACATTTAAATTAATTTAATCGACAAGTAAATACACAAAATGTTATTGAAATACTTGTTATTTCTAATCTATAAGCAGTTAAGACATCATCAAATGATCAAACTATGTTTCGTTATGTGTTGGCTAGACAAAAACAGCAGTACACCACGTGCTATGATTTTCTATGAAAGATCATCTAAAGATTCCTAGAGTTTTGAAACAAGACTATCTGGACCAAATTGTGTTGATTCCAATAGATAGGCAACAACCGTCTTGTTGCCATTTTAAAAGCCTAGCCTAATTTCCAGTTCGTCTTGTCTCAAAATAAAGAAAAGTCGAAATTAGTATTAAGTAATACTAATGCACTTAGACTGGCTTAGAGTTACCTCGTCAACAACATCACTTCAGAGTATATAACCTCTTTGGGTATGGCCTCTCTTTGCTTTTGCCAAGCTCCACGTTCTTGAGCCCAGCCTCATGCAGGATATTCGCGCTATGGCAACAATTTATTAATCAATTTTAATTAGTATTAGACCGAAATAACCGAAGTCAAGGGACTCGCAGTCTTTATGGGATTAGTCCTATATAAATTGTGAGTTATTCCGTGGAATCAATTTAATAATACCTAATGGAAGGTTTTGTATAATAAAATTAATTATAGAGGTACCAAGAATTTTAAGCAAGAAGTTTAATTTCCGCATTTTTAGTTAGACTGTTTTTACTAGTAACATAAAGGTCTTTAGTTCAAAAAACATCATCACCGTCGTTATGACTTTATATAAATTAAATGGAATACTTGATAACGTGCCCTGTCTTTCCTGCTGTTAGCACATCACAGGAGCTGATGGACGCTACTGAAAATGCCAAACTCGTTCCCAAATTTTGGGCTGCATCAATTTAGATTGCCATTGATGCGCTACGAACAAGAGATTAATTAAGTAAGTTACCTTTTTTACCATAAAGCCATTGAATAAGTGCGCCTAAATAGGTATGTCGTGAATAGGCAAAACTTACTTGAGAGCTAGGACACCCATAGATATAATTTAAGCTCGATAATGAATACTTTAATTAGGACGCAAACACCTAAACAGACCTTGATCAGCAATATAATAACCTATAAATTGATTAAACAAATAATTATATTAAAAATTAAAAAAAATATTCTGGACCAACCATTTTGTAAATTTCATATCCGCACCAAACTGCGTGACAGTTTGTCGGTTGGATTAGCGCTCGTCTTTTTTTATTAATTTGTTTCAAATAGTAAAAACTAAAAAGAAACAGTATTATAAATTAGTTTATATACGGCCAGCAAGTTGCATTGTATCAGTCTACGTAGGAAACGATTTTAGGTGATCATTTTCACCTTTGGTGATCATTTTCACTAGATACCTTGTTAGGAGCCGACTTTAAGATTAACCAAAGGCTACAAGAACATTTATGATTGTATGTATTATAAGCTATTAGTGTAAAACACATTGGGGATGGATTAGCCGATTTGGTAAACATTACTTCCCTACCAACAGCAGACAAAAGCCTTAAAACCAGATAGATACAACCTTTATTACCTACATTTACTGCTAATTTCCTTATTTCATTCAAATTAATGACAATCACTTCAGGTAAAATGCAGAATTTGGGCCTGTATTCAATTCGAATTGAAAGTGGTTGTGTCTTAAAAATTAAGAAAATGCCTAGCTGACGAATAGAAATTGTTTCTTTATACTATTAATCAACGATTTATGTTCTAAGATTTATTTCATACCATAAAACTGAACCAGAAAGACGCTCTAGGCATAATTTTGTCATTAGGTACAAAATAAATCTGTGAAATGAAATATTCTCCAATAAATCACGATTTTCTCCTAGAATAGAGAGAGTTTCAAGTGCAAATTTCTTCTTTCTACAATAGCTGCAGGCATTAGAAACTTGTTAGATCACAAAATCAATGTGTAAAATACAGGTTCAGGTATCAAGTCCATCGCTCTTGTCTAGACTCTCGGCTAGATTTTAGTATTTAACATTTTTCATGAGATGCGCCATCTGTTGTCGAATACTAAAAACAAAGTTACCGCTACTCGCTACTAGATGGCAGCACATGTTACTAACTTCAGTTAGGCTGAATGTAAAAGTCTGTCTGTGCCTCTCAAAAAACATGATGACAGATTCGATATTTCACTCCTCGCACCTAACTTCATATCATTACAAGTAAATCTGAAAAATGGCGACAGGCGTAAAGTTTTACAACGTTGAAGTAAACGATTTTATTGCCAACAAACAGACAACTCAGCCCGAATTGTCTGCAGAATGGCTTCAATTAGAAGAGCTGTACAACAAAAAGTGAGTATTTTGGCTACTTACTTATATATTTCGTGTAATAACAGAGTTGTAAAGTCACCGTGTCATCGTCTCTTTTTCTAGAAATAAATCTGTTTTGTTAGAAATGATTTAATTTATACCCCCTTGCTTTCTTTCAACGTCCTCAGGAGCATTTATCCCTGGATTTGAAGCAAATTATTGGTCCCCACAACCACATTAAAAGATTTTTGTCTAGAAACGCGGCGTTTCATATTTTCTTTTGAAGAAGGAAACAATGGATCGCCGCGTTTCTCTTCCAAAACTTTGTCTTGTTTGTCCCCGCTTTTCTGTAGCAAACTTAAGTACTAAGTGCTTCATCATACTTTATTTCTCAAGAATGATAAATAATTTACTGTATTGCCAACAACTGTTTTCAATAAGCCCTCATCCCGGTAATTTTCCTCTGTGAGGCAAAGGGCTTTTGTCAATACCTATTAAATCACAGTGCATCGCTAAAACAGTCTTTGCCGAGCGACTATAATAAGTGTAACTAGTAAACTCCCCTACAACCACCTGCTGGCAGTCTGCCACAAGCGCGATTTCTGAGCATGAGATCCTGGGTGAGATACCCAGGCAAAGTGGTATTGGGTTTTATTCAATCAGGAATTTCTCAGTAGCTGCCACAAAGTCTGGATTTGGGCCCGATTGATGGCAATAGCACCACCACTATTACATGTGAACATAATTAGCAAAATGTGGGTGTGCCTCTGCCTGACCCTTCGGGAATTACAGGCATGAAGTTATCCTACTAATATTATAAACGCGAAAGTTTGTAAATATGGATGGATGGATGGATATTTGTTACTCTTTCACGCGAAAACTACTGAACAGTTTTGTATGAAATTTGGCAAAGGGGTAGTTTATAACCTGTATTAACACATAGGATAATTTTTATCCCGATAGTACAATCCCGTGGGACAGTGATGGAACTCCACGCGTGCGAAGCCGCAGGCATAGGCTAGTGTTATATAAATGCACGCCCACGTTTTCACCAGTCATGTTCAAGTCCCATGACACAATTGACTTTGCTAATCAATTACTTATATTTCCAGATTATGGCACCAGCTGACGCTGAAGATTCAGGAGTTAGTGGAGAAGCCGTCCATGCAGGAAGGCGACCACCTCATCACACTCTACACCAACTTCTTATCCTTTTTTGAGAGCAAGTGAGTATGGACCGAAAAAACCGTAATCTTTCTGTCTTATTTTTAGGGTTCCTTACCCAAAGGGTCAAACGGGACCCTATTACTGAGACTTCGCTGTCCGTCATGGTCACCAAGCTGAATCTATCTGGCTCATGTACCGTGATAGTTGAAATTTCTACAGATTATGTATTTCTGTTGCCGTAATAACAAACACTAATAAGTAACAGAATAAAATTAATATTTAAGGGGGCATACAAATATTTTTGCTCGTTTTTATAAATAATGGTAAGGAATCAATTGTGTGCGAGTACTTCTGTCTCGCACTTGGCCGGTATTTTCTCATCCTCAGAAAAAAATGCTTGAAGAATGACTTACGGGTCCATGGATGTGTGACCATCTTCACACTGAGTTTCCTCTGAGCTACAGAAAGAATTTAATAGGGGATACTCCAATTTTTTTTTCTTTGTCCGTCGGGTGGTTTATTGAAAAGTATTGGGCACGTATTTTTTCTTTTTTCACGTGGTCATAAAATTACGGAGTAAAAAAAAATGGCGCATGACGTCACATGTAGGTAAGTTTTATACCTACTTGTGACGTAGTAAGCCCCCACTCTCCAACTTTAATGAGTTTTAACTAAGTAATTTTTTGATATTTTGATAAAACAAAAAATACGTGTCTAATATTTTTGTATTATCTGTCTGACGGACAAAATAGAATGTCGTTTTCTTTACCCAGTCTGCACCCCTATTATCCATCCATGTTTTTATTAATCCATCAGTCCTGGTCTCGGCTGTCATTAGTAGATCTGACAGTTGTTACAGGTAGTCAGTGCTTTGAAAGTTTGATGAACAATCTTACCATCTTAAATAAACTGGGTTTTACAAGTCAGGGAGACGGTCGCTCCCTGTATGATACTGGCCTTCATCTGTAACTGAATTAGACTGGAAGCTGACCACAACATACTTGGGAAAAGGCATGCAGATTTTTTTTTATCATGTGTTTAGGACCTAACCTAAGTCTTGTCTTGTTATGTGAGTTTTTATGCCGCCCATGGGCCTCTGACTTGGCTTTACATGCCTTCGAGAAAAACAAGAAAAATATCTCACAGGCATGCTGATTTCCTCACGATGCATGATGGGCATGCCTGGTAAAAAATTAACTTCACTGACTGAAAAGTTTTCATTGCCACATTCCTAAATCCACACTCTCATCTTTCAGAATAAACCCGCTATCCCTGGTGGAGATAGTGGCTCACATCCTAAAGCAGTACTCCGACAAGAAGGAGGCCATCGCCTTCCTCGAGAAGATTGAGGTCAAGGTCAAGGCTAATGATGAGGCACTGGCTCTTTGCAAGGTGAGATCTAAGATTTATTATGATTAGACCAGACCTAGACAAGGGCTCCGCTCTTTCCATTTCTCCCGAACCCGCATGTCTTCCTGACTTCCCAATTTCTGACGAAACCTGTCAAGTTAATCCTGTCATCTTCTTCGTGGCCTGCCGCGATCCTGCCTCACTGTCAGGGCACCAGTTTCCTGCTATTTAGCCCAGATTTTTAAGGCAGATATGTCCTGTCCAGTCCCACTTGAGTTGGGCAGCCTTTTCAGCAGTATTGTGTTTCGAACATGATCCGTTTATTAAACATCTAGTATACTGCGCTCCATTGCTCATTGGCAACCAATCCAAAGGTTAAGGAGGCTTTAAAACTCAAACAAAATATATTTGTTTTTGTCTTTGGTACACCAGAGAGTTATTTCAATACTCATTGTAAGTAGTAATTAATTCACGCCTTGTTCCCTTGGGGGTAGGCAGAAACCACAGAATGCCACCTGCTGCGATCCTTACATACAAGGATTATGTTAGGATCCCCTTGTTGAATTCATTCTATTTTGACTAAACAAAAAAAAACCTAATCCTTCCAGGTCCTTCAAGGTCAGATCTACTTGGAACAGCTGAACGACCTGGATGCTGCTGAGAAGATCATAACAGAGCTGGAGGGTACATTGGAGGATGCAGACGGAGTCACCCCTGTGCACGGCAGGTTTTATAAACTGGCTTCTGAATATTACAGGTAAATAGTGTTAAGAGCCGTTTACCAAGTTAATTTTAACTAACCTCCAAGGAAGGGTTGCTTTTAATAATTTCTTACACCAGTATCTATAAATTGAGAGATTGCTTGAGCAAAAGTAATTACGAAACGCCCCGGGCGTCAGCGTAGGCACGGGCCTGGGGACGGTGAGTGATGCGCTAGCTCACCGTCCTCCATCTCATGACGACAGGCCGGGTCTACGGCGCCTGAGTGTTCCACGCGCGCCTCAAGGAGATGTTAGCAAACCGGAAGGGGGCCGAGAGGGTCGATGCCTGCCAGGGCTGCGGGACTGTTCGAAAGAGCTACCGTGGCCCTGGAACACAAAGGGCTGAGATGAAACATGGATGGGTTTTAGTCAGTACAAGTCTGACACTCCTTTCCGCTCCGCCCAGAGCAGGAAGGGTCATTTGATGATTAAACATAAGTAAAAAGGGAAAAAAATGGTACACCTTTCTCTATTATAAATATTTTCCAATACCCTTAGAGTCCGAGGTCCCATGTCGCGCTACTACCGCTCGGCGCTGCGCTACGTGGGCTGCGCGGGCGGCGGCGCGGAGCTGGAGCCGGCAGAACGACGCGCCACTGCGCTGCGGCTGGCGCTGGCCGCTGTCATCGCGCCCAGTGTGTATGATCTAGGAGAACTGGTGAGTTACACTGGCTAAGCAAGAGTTTTAACTGGCACTGGCCGATTTTTTGGTAACGTCGCGCTTGCCAAGGTCGGTCCGTGACTAGGTCTTCTTAGCGTGTCGACGACAATTGAAATTTAGTCCGCCCAAAATTTGGCGACTATTTTGGCACTTACAGTAGCGTCTATCAGCTCGGGACAGGTAGGACACGACGTCAAGTGTCACATCGTTTGTGAGGCAACACAACATTTGCACTCATCTGCCTAGCCTTTTCCCAAACTATCTTGGGGTCGGCTTCCAGTCTAACCGGATGCACCTCCACAACCCAGTAACTGGGTAATACGATACCCCTAAGACTGGATGTCAGACTTGGCTTCTGACTACTCGTAACGACTGTCAAAGATCTACAAATGACAGCCGGGACCAACGGCTTAACGTGCTTTCCGAGGCACGGAGGAAACTCGATATGTAATTATGGTCACCCATCCACGGACCAACCTCGGCAAGCACGGCTTAACCTTAAAGATCGACCCGGGCGGCTGTTATTATTTAGCCACGAGCTCCTCAACACAACATTTGCACTCCAGGGCAGTTATTCATAAATCTTCACCTGAACAGGTTTTCCTGGCTTCGGCCAACGTGTCTGGAATCTATTTAAAGACTTTTAGGTCAGCCATGGCAAATCGTGTCCAGGTGATAGGTGACTATCCACTACTTACCGAGTTTCACCATGCCTCAGAATAGAACTGGGTTGTCGAGATTAGATACGCAGTTGCTCCATATAGAATACTGGTATGTAGCTGCATCCGGTTAGACTGGAAGGCGACCCCAACTCAATTGGGAAAGGCCAATCATCATCATATTTAACCACAATTCTCTCTCCAGCTAGCACACCCCATCCTGGAATCCCTACACGGCACCCCAGACGCGTGGGCCTGCGAGCTAGTCCGAGCTGTCGCCTCCGGAGACGTGGCCCTCTTCGAGAAGGTCAAGGCATCTGCGCGCCACCCTGACCTGCAGAGGACTGATAGAGATCTTAGGCAGAAGATCGCGATGCTGTGTCTAATGGAGGTAAGGAAAGTGGACTGTCATTAAAGGTTACCGTAAAATATAGGGATTTAGCGAGATAATGCTTTGAAAGGGATTAGAGCAACATACCATATTAATTCAACAAAATCAATTAATATGGTATGTTGCTATTAAGAGCGTTTATACCTTACCGCTTTTCATACAAACTTTCAAGTCGTTATTTTCCGAAATGACTGAACCGATTTAAATGAAATTTCGTACACATAAGCAGGATACACAGATCTAAAAAGTTACCAAAAAACCTTTTCGAAAAATAGTATTACAGTTAAATTAGACCGATTATAAATTTTCTATAGAAACAGAAAATTCCAATTATCTCTTCTTTTAAAACACATTTTGAAAATATTTTTTAGTAACTTTTTAGATCAATGTATCCTGCTTATGCGTATAAAGTTTCATTTAAATCGGTTCAGTCATTTCGGAAAATAACGACTTGAAAGTTTGTATGAAGAGCGGTAAGGTACAAACACTCTTAAGATCTCTAAATATGATATCATATGAACTCAACGTACAATTCCCTTTAAAAATGTTGTTTCGATGCACCTCTGCATCGCTATTCACCCTGTTTTACTCGGTATTTTTCGGGCTAAAGCCTTCACTAGAAGATCTATGGTGAATGTCCATCAAAGTGTGTACATCCATATTGAGACTATAGCACCATACTTAGCTTTAACTTTTAATTTGTGTGTAGACCAAGGAGTTTTCCCTGATTTGATGAAATACAGTAAAGTCATCCCTCTTTTCAAATCCGGAGACAGTAAAGATACTAATAATTATAGACCTGTATCCGTGTTGCCAGTTTTTAGCAAGGTGTTTGAAAAGGTAATGCTTAATCAAATGCTCAATCATTTTAACACCAACAAAATTTTGCACGATCTACAGTATGGTTTCACCAAGGGACGTTGTACGATTGACGCCGATGTAACCTTATTAGAGCACATATTTACAACGTGGGAAGAGTCCCAAGACGTCATGGGGATATTTTGTGACCTCTCCAAAGCATTTGATTGCGTAAATCACAACACACTACTTTTGAAACTTGAGCATTACGGACTTTGTAAACTTGCACTTAGTTTGGTAAAATCTTATTTGAGTAAAAGGCAACAGCAAGTTCAAATCAATGGAGTTCATTCACAGGGTTTAAAAGTAAAAATGGGAGTTCCGCAAGGGTCAATATTGGGTCCTTTCCTCTTTATTAACGATCTACACTATTTATTGAAAAACCAACCTCAAAATATGGTGTTATTTGCTGATAACACTTCCTTAATTTTTAAGATAAATAGACGAACCCAAAATCAAGATAACGTTAATAATACCCTGTTTCAGGTCCATAATTACACATTTTACGGTTCACATCAAACAATTTAGTATTAAATGAAAAAAAGACTAAATGCATAAGATTTTTATTACCGAATGTTAAAAGTAGTGATTGTGATATGATATTAAATAAAGAGAAACTAGAATTTGTTGATAAAACGGGTTTTCATGGGGATTACGCTTGATTCACGGCTGCAATGGAGTTCTCATTTAACATCCCTTGCGGGGTGGCTAAGTTCAGCAGCATATGCTGTTAGAAAAATCCGTCAAAATACCGATGTAGATACCGCGAGATTAGTCTATTTTAGTTACTTTCATAGTATAATGTCTTACGGCGTTTCGTAACGGGGACGCCTGTTCCCATAAAAAAAAAATGCAGACATCGAGTCTATTTTTATTCTGCAAATAAGAGCCATCAGAGCTACTATAATCTCCTTGGGCGCGATTCTCTATGGGAACTGTTTAAGGACATTAATATCATGACGGTACATTGCCGATAACACAAATGTATTTTGTGAAAACATAATGCACGTAAGAAAAAATCTGCATCTCTTTAGTAAAAGAGGTGACAGACACAATTACAATACTAGAAATATAGACCAATTAGTTCAGCTAGGCTTCAGACTCGCTAAAGTAGACTCATCTTTCATGGGGTACTGTTTAGGATGCTATAATAAAATTCCACAAAGTATTCTTGAACTGAGTGAGATGAAATTTTAAACATGCATTAAATGCAAACTATGTAAGCAAGCTTATTACAAATTGGACGATTATATCGCGGATAATAATGCTTGGCTCAGTGCCGGTCCTGCTCCACAAGGACAGGAACGCATGAATTGATAGCATTAAATAGTATTGTTGAAGCTGCTGAAGATTGTACAAACTATGTTTGCATTGTATTAATTCAATTAATTTAGTACAATATAGTCGCATATTGTGTGAGTACTATGTGCTAGAAAGCTATCATTAACTGGAAACCTTCGTCTTTTATTTACTTGAATGTGCCCTGACGGTTGAGAGTATGTCATCCTCACTTAAATGTCACGCTGATGGTGGCTCGTATGTCAGGTCATTTAGTTCCCTTCAAAATGGTTGAGTTGATTGATGGCTGATCCATGCGTCATATTCGTGAACGAGCTCTGTCAGTTGTGCCTGGTCATCTCTTAGTTGCCACGGCTTATTTCGAACTAATTATTTTTGTTTTTTTTTTTTTTGTTTTTACTATAGACACTTATAACGAGCAGGTCTTGCTACATCGTTCTCACATAATGTACCATCTCAACATGAATGATGTAACCAAGTTACTGATTTAAAAGAGTGTCCATGGAGTTTCTTGCCCATTCTTCTCCATAGAGATCTACGCTTTGGAATGGGCAACTACAGTACTTTCACAGTTATTATCTCTGGTCACTGGGACTGTAGCTGCATTTTTATTGTTGTTCGACTATTCAAAAGTGCTTGTATCCCTGCCAACGTCCACTATGCCCGCTTTGAAACGTAGCGTGGTGGTCGAACCCTGTCTATAAGGATCCAGGCTTTTATGCAGGATGTAGGACCACAAGAATATGCAGATGCAGGCAAAACAAAAATTAGCATGCATTCTGGAATCTTTGGATCTGGATTCTGGATCTTTGTCGCGGAATAAATCATTACAAAATAAATCATAATCGAACCAATAAATGAATATAAATATTAGAAAAGTAAATCTTTTTGTTTATTTAATTACATATTTACGCATCTATTACCAGATGGCCTTCAACCGCACATCAGCCCAGCGCAAACTCACCTTTGCAGAGATATCTCGTGAATCAAGAGTGCCCATCGATGAAGTGGAACTACTGGTCATGAAGGCTCTGTCTGAGAAACTCATCAGAGGACATATTGATCAGGTACAGTCGTCAAAACGTTGCGACCGCTCGTTTTTAACGTTCTCACTAACTGACATGACTCTTATATTTATTTCAGATAACTTGCCCATCCATTCAGTCAGATTTAAATTAAAATACATTCAAATTATCTACTTAATAAAGGATCTGCATATCGGAGAAAGGATCCTATCCGCTTTAGAATCAGGGATACAGTTTTCTTTCGAACGACTGCACGAAAGCCGTCAGTGCGAAACAGCCTACAGACTTTGAGATCCCATCATTGGTCGCGCAGCGTTCTTTCAGGAACTGACTTCACTGTCTATATCCATGTTCACGAGTAACTCCTGATCCCCGCAGGTGAGCAGCACAGCGCACATCGGCTGGGTGCGACCGCGCGCCCTCCCGCGAGCAGGAGCTGCAGCACTAGCAGCGCGTCTGGGCACCTGGTGCAGTGCTGTGGCAGGCGCCGCCGAGCTGCTCGCTACTGCCGCGCCTGACCTGCTCACTGCTTAGTGTGTGTGGTGAGTAACTGCCGCCTGGGCACCTGGTGCAGCACCGTGGCGGGTCTGCTCACTGCTTAATGTGTGTGAGTGCTGAGCAATTGATAATTTTTGGGTTCTATGATAACTCTGTAAAACTGTACACAACATAGACAAGTGCAAATCTAGATATTTTTCTTAGTAAGGTCGTGCCTCGGCAAGCACGTTAAAGCTTTCGGAAAAACAATTGTCGAACAATAATTCCTTCGTGTGCGCAAAACCCGCCTACCGAGTCGTCGCTATACGTAGCTGTAGACGACTTGTGAATTATGAACATACAAGAAAAAAATAATTATTAGAACTTAGCAGCGAAAGTGTGCATGTGTATATTTTTGGCACTCGTTACAAATAAATAGGGGCCCAAACACCTGACAACCAGTCTTACCAAGGGGTATCGTATCACCCAGTACTAACTGGATTGTGGAGGTCAGATAGGCAGTCGCTCTATGTACAATATGTATTCAGCTGCATCCGGTTAGACTGGAAGACGACCCCAATAAAAGGCTGGGCAGAAGATGAAATAACTTGTAATATTTTGTTACAGGCACCAGAGTTCATAGACCAGGCAGTAGACAGTGATGCAATGCAGTTACCTGAATGTATTCGTCAAATCTTCCTCCCCATACCAATATTTACAATAACAATAAATATTAATTCTTAGTTTGCGACTTTTATTTTTTAAACCCCTACCAAAAAAAAAGGGGTATTTTATGTTTGAACTGTGTACTTGTGTCTATCTGTGGAATCATTGCTCCTGAACGGATGAACTTATTTTGATTAAGTTTGAATGGCGTCTATGAAGCGGTTGCTACAAGCTGTTGTTTTGCATCCTCGTCAAATTCTAGGAGGTAACTATGCTAATGATTCTCGATCCGAATCAATAATGGGTACTCAGGTAATTTCATTTTTCATATTTACGGAAATCGGTAAGTGTGAATCACCCGTGTTTTAAACGTGTCCCTCGCTGATCCTCGCCCTATAACCGCGCTTTCACACACTATCTCAAACGATTATCCGAGAATTTCTTATTCCCTAAACCACGTTATGGGGGTTATTATGAAATACTGACAAGTTAAAAAGAACAGCGTTTTTTTAATAATTAACTAGTTAGTACCGTAAACAGCGTTTTTTAATCATTAACTGGTAGGTACCGTAATTTTAATTGATTATCTTTTTTTCATGTATTTTGTGACAACCTCCTGAATTTTGACGAGAATGCAAAACAACACCTTGTTTAAAAGTCGAAGTGTACTTGAGTGAATGCCATTATTCAAGTTACGATTTTTCATTACGTAGCTTAGTAATTGTTTGAAGTAGGAACTGCAAAAGTTAGTATTCTCAAATTTGCTTTCTTTGTTGGTTCTTAGTTCATTTAAATTCTCATATAATTAACGAAACAAAAAATTGCAGAAGGAAATTATTGGACCGCCCGTGCTGGAGAGGTTAAGAGGGGACTCTAGTCGGTAATTGAAAGTATTTGATTTGAAGAAACTATTGCCGTCGCGCTGCGCCCGACCAAGCCCCGTAAAGTGCGAAAGGGACAACTGCAGCTCAGGCTGATTTTACCTACAAAAGTCTTGACCAAAAGACGTTTTGTATTCCGCTGTTTTCTTCTTCAAAACTTAACTGATCTAAATAAATCTTATATCAAAATTTAGAGGAAAGGTATATTTATGCTTCCATTATTTTCTTTTTTGTTAAAAACTTATCTAATTTGTCTGATAGTCGTCTGAACATGGCGGTAAAAACGGACGGGTTTTTAGATTGTCATAATTCTTTTAGAGATTATGTTTTAAAAAAAAGGAAATGATAGAGATAGATTTTAAAAAATCTTTTCTCTAGACGCATTTTCCACGAAGAAAACAGCGGAATACGTTTGTATGGAGAAATACCGACTAGAGTCCCTTCTTAACTTTAGATACCAGGATATATCAAAAGTGTTTCAAGAAAATCTGCTCAGCCGTTTGAAGATCATCCTCATTTTCTAGTTGAGGAAGAGATATAGAGACAACTTCCACAGGTCTGATCGATTTGAAATCCCGTCGCCCCGGTCCCGTGTTTCGAATTGGAAAAATATTTTAGGGTTGGATAGCCCATTTACTGAGGAAGGCTATATAATATCACACTACGACCAATACGAGCGGAGCATCGGACATCAGCGGAGCATTGTTGCTAAAACGGGGAAAATGTGACGCAGACGAAGATACTGAAATTCAGCAGTAAAGCGCATTACACAGAAAGTTGGCGCGGGGACACGCGATTCTCGCCCGCCATACGCCATCAAAAACAAAGAGCGGGTCCCGCGCGACTCCCTGTGTGTGATGCGCTTTAATACAAAAATAAAGTATTGAAGTAGATACCTACTGCTTCTCAGTGTTTGCAATTCTACTAATGTCGATATGTCATGAGTGTGTGTGTCATGAGTCTAATTAAACATCTTGCTTTGATAGAGTCGATGGAAGCGTGTCTACCTGTGATAAAATTTCATGAAATAAGAAAAAATATAAAAAATTGTCCCTTTACGTTAAATATTTGTAGAATATTTGAATTCAAGTCGTAGCGTCGGGGGGGCCTCACCACCAAAGCCGAGATGTGTTAAACGGAGAGGAGACGAGATGGAGATAAAGTGTATCCACTGAAGCTGTGCAGAGAAGATATGAAAGAGCACCGCTCAAAGCACACATTTAGTAACGCCGCCTCGCCGTTTGCAGCCCGCCGTCGCCGCATTATAGATCTCTTCTCGTCTCCGCTGTGCACCGAACGAGTGCGAAGGCTGCTTATACAATTACGAGGCATTTCTCCTATTCTTCAACCGTTTCCACTCTACAGCTAAGTGGAGACGAGGTGTATCTTCATAACGAAATCCTATTGGTGGTTTGCAGCACATATGTTGGCCTGGAACTAAGTAAGGTTCTATTATACTTAGTTTCAGGCCAACAAAAACGGAATACTTTTTCGTGATTTCGGCGGTCTCTCCAGTCCTGTGCATAAAGCCTTTGCCGGAACGCCCATACCGATCTGCTCCGATTTTCGTTACCTCGGGTCGCTTGTCCAAGGGGTTGGCGATGTAGTCCGGGACGTAACGCACTGGATCAACTCAGGAACAACTTGTGACCCAAGGACTTGACCTGAGAAGACGGATGAAAAAAGAGTGGATAAAGTAAAATTTGATGGATATATAAAGTTGAGCATATAAGAGGAAGTTTGAAAGTGGCGCCTGTTATAGAAAAGATGAAAGGGAGTCGTCTGTCTTGGTGTGATGAAGAGGGATGGAACTCATGTGGCTATTAAAGTTGTAGCGACCACAAAAAGCAACATACCTACTACAAAAAGTACTACAGCGACATCTATGATACGACGGAGGTACTAACATCAATATCCTACAAGTCGCAAGCAAAGTTTACATCGACTTCAGTATATATAGAGAAACCCGACAACAACTATCGGGCACCATTCAGATCCAGCCTGTCCCCATGCAGTCCTCCCCCAGTGACGCCCTAAGCCGAGGTTCGTACCCCACAGGGGGTACCCTTAGCGTGCAGTCGCTTAGTTTTGTAAGTTTTTATGCCCTGGCTGGCACCCACAGGATAGTCCGGTTAAGCAGACGACAACCTCATAGGTTGAACTGCGAGATGCCATTCAAAAAGCAAAAAAACAACTATCGGGCATTTGCCCGCAAGACACAACACCTGCCTGATCGGAGAATCCTCCCTTTTCTAAACGGTATGAAGAACTTTACACCCTGTTCCTCATATCCCTAAAAACTGATGAATATAAATGTGGATGGATGGAAAGGGAGAGGAAGACCAAAGAAAAGATGGATGGGTTGTGTGAAAAATGATATGAAGGAAAAAGGAGTAAATGATAGCAGACGAATGACAGAGGAGAATGGAGGAAAAAGATGTGTTGCGCCGACCCCAAATAAAATGGGACAAGGGCATAGAACATCATGGCTTATAACACATCTCTGATCTCACCTCGTCTCCGCTTCGGTGGAGTCCGAAAACTTGAAACGAGGTTTCTGAATAGCGTCAATAATTACATACGATGAAACATTTTATTTAATAGTTAAACAATTCCCTCATAGATGTCGCTTTCAATCTAGAGCATAGAGGAAAGTAATATAAAAAATGGTGCGTGGAGTCCCTCCGCGCGGAAGAAGTGAAACTTCGTAATACTACACGCATGCGTTCGAGTGCCACGCATTCAGTCTCGTTATTTTATTGAGCTTCTGAATAATATTATAATATTTTATTGTTGTACACTTTTTATTACATAAGATTATCGAGGTTATTCTACTCATGGAAATTGTGCGAAGGCTGGTCACACCGAAGAGTCGAAAGCATGACTGTTTGCACGCCATCTTGCGTACCTAGTAGAACTACGTAGTCACAAATCTTATAATAGCGCCATCTCTTAGTGGGTAATAGAAAATATTCCCCCTCCATGAAAACGTTAAACTTGTTGGAAGTCGCATAAGAAGTTTCACTTCAATAATATGCTATTATGTTTGCTAACCACGCCATCTGCTAATGAAAGATAACACTACATTGAACGACTACTTACGACATTGCAGCACTAGGTGGCGTTATCCTCAAGAACAGCATAATCAATACAGATTCACAATGAAGATAGCACACCATCAATGAATGAATGGCGTCTATATAATAGAAACCCAGTTATCTCTTCCCGAATACCTACATAATCTCATAGATCATATCTACTACGCAATACATATAACGTCGATAAGACAAGACCTTGAATTTAAAAAAAAACACGTTCACTAAGCAAAAACACAAGTTTTCTACAGATTTCTATTACAAAAAACGTATTGCCATTAATTGGATTCATGTCGGACTATTGTTCGAGAAGAAAAAGTCTGTCTTTACGAGAGTTGGAATCAATGTTCAATTCTAATACTGACTCAATTGAATGCAATGATTACTCGGTTTTATAATTGCTAACAGTGAACAATTACACTGAAACGACATTGTATTAGTGCATGACATCAAGTTTTTTTTTTGTTAAAAGTTGCACTTAGCGATAAGAAAAATCGATATTTTCTACTGACGTACACCCCACACCGTCTTCAAGTTTGAAATTGCCGCGTGTGACGTCAGCCGGGCCCAATGACGTCACTAGATCTCCCGCCTGACGGTGATCACTCTATCTTTCTCACTCACACGTTAGACACATGAATCAGATAGAAGGAGCCGGCGCGAGTCGCGTAAAGGTTGTGAATCGAGTTCTTATTTTCATGAGCCTGTGTTGTTCAATTGAATCCCTACGTATTGATAAGAGAAACACTGATAAGAGCGTCTGTCAACACCTGTTTGACGTTCGTAGTATGATCGTAATGATCGCGAATTAAAATCATCATGATTTCGTATTGAATAGTGCGCCTTAATGAGAATTAAATATAAATTAAATAGTGTTTGTTAATGAAACATCGAGGGGCGCACATGAACATCCCAAAGCGAATGACGTGAGTGACAGTAGCGCCATTGCGGCAGTCGGCGTGAACTAACGCCAGTAGATGAAATTCGCTCGGTGGGTAATGTGAGGTTGAGCGATTTATTTCAAGTTTATCACGAAATGGCCAGCACTATGAAGCCAATTCACAAAAGCAAACATTTCCCGATAGACCAGCTCGTGTGTGTTGGCAATTACGAACTGGAGAAAACGATTGGCACGGGAAATTTCGCCGTTGTAAAACTGGCTACACACATAATAACTAAGACTAAGGTGCGTACCCTTTTGTCGTAATGTATCACTGTGGTTTTAGTGTTTCATTCCTGTATTACACGTTTATAAAGTGTATTTGGAGGTGTCAGTGCGATCTCAGCAGTGTAGTGAACGGTTTTTGTGTTGTGTTAAGTGGTTTTTTTCCATTCATCCGAAGGCTTCCGTCGGTAGCAGTCAGGTTTGCCAAACATTACAATATAACTCGTTTTAATCTACAACTAGTTGATGTACAGGGGCGAGAACGTGTTTGTTAAAAAAATAACATTAAACAAACCAGTTTGGATTGTATATTGTTTACTATAAACCGGCTAACATGGTCATCACATTTCGAATCAGTCGGGTTGTAATTTAGAAAATTTTATTGGAAAAAAGTTCGAACATAGGTTTTTTGTTTTTCTGCCTTTGCCTTGTTTTAACTCGTTAGTTCATGTTCTATGGACAAAATGAAGCGAATCAACGAATGGGTAATTTTTGTTTCAGCGACCTTTTTCATTGTTTTTTACGTCAATTATGATCAATTGATGGCTTCATCCAATGGTCACATTGATCAATTATGTTTGTCGAGTCTTGTTACTCGTACTTTTTCGTTTTAATACGTACTATGAGCGAGACAAGACAATTCACGCCTACGACATAACAAGAACTTTAGGTTCGAAATCAATTTTGGAAAGATAAACCCAAAAAGTTGTAGTTAACTGAAAACAAAATTGCTAACTTTATCAAAAACAAAACAACATGTTTTCTTGCGACACAATCTAACAAATTAGACCCAAAATACTGCTCCAATCAAAATCTGTGCAGATGTCCTTATCAGATCGACAAACATCATTTAAAGCTATTAAAACTTGTTATGATGTTGTTACATAATGAGACATTTAAATAAATTAAAACCGTTTTCTTATTAGAATCTTCCTTGTAATAGTGAACTTTAGTACCTACCTACTTCAATAGTCGACTATAAAATAAACCATTTATGTCTATCACAATAAAAAACACATGCTTCATGCCTCTTTTCACTTATAAAGCAACACCTTAATGAATATAAGTTTTTAAACTGACATAATTATGGTCACTAATACCTACTACCAATAACACTCGTAACGGGATATTTACCATGTTTATTATTTGTTTTGTGTGACATGTAGCATAAAAAAAAACGATTAAGAAAGAGGGTAGACTGTTTGTTTCCTCATGAACACCCACCCGCAGTAACTTCAGTTTATCTCTGCCCACCAGAGACTAAAGAGCAGTAACAGCCCTTTTGTGATTTTTCGTTATAATAGTGATTCTGAAAGCGGGTTTCTTAAGCTTTCTATTGAATTAACTTACTTATTTCTAAGACTATTAGAATGGTTTTTATTTAACAGTTTTCACTTACTGCAAACGAAAAAAATTAACAATTTGGCGTGATTTCCCAACTAAAATACAGTATAAATTATACTGCAGATTAAATTTTAAGGTTTCATAACTAAAATGCAGTAAGCAATATAATTTTACAGTTCTTTAGATAGTTTTATATTTCTGGAAAAAAATTAAAAAAAAAATTAATACGCAGTAAAATTTACCGCCATACAAGCTATTTTTACTGCAAATTAAGAAAATACAATTTATTGTCACGAACTCCCAACTAAAATGCAGTAAAATCAAAGCTTGTCGCATTTTAGTTGTGAATACTTAACATTCTTTTATCATTATAAACTGACTAACACGCAGTAAAATACAGCATTACTGCAGATTAGTTTGGATAGCATAATGACACAGATATGATTATTCCTAGCTAAAGTGCAGTAATTGTTAAACATAAAGATACATTATGTTATATATGTTAATATTAAGAGAAAACTGTCAAAGGAGGTTGTGCATTCTGCGCAGGGTCCTTTATTAATTAGATGTTTTTTTTTATTTTTGATATGTAAATTTTACATAAGTGAGTTGAATTATTGTGATTAAATAATAAGAAATAAACGGTCTTTAAAATGTGAACTAGCTATTTTTCTTACTGCACTAGTAAATTGAACACTTTTTTCTTAAAAAACTAACTAAAATGCAGTATTTTTTTGACCTTACTGCATGTTAGTTGGGTTTCTTCAAAAAGAATAAATGGCCATAATAAATTCAGTTATTAAGATATATTTTTTTTTATTGCTTTAACGTGTGAACCTATGCCTTTACAACCTTTCTGCATTCAAATTTTTTTGCTTATACATTCTGTTGATTTTTTAAAATCAATTCTTAACTTTAAATGCGTTTTACTCGAAATCGTGATTTTGCTGTTACTGCACTTTAGTGTATGGTGGGCAGATCTGTCATCATGGTGTTTAACTTAAAAGAATGCCTAGATTTTTGCTGTTAGAATTTCAACTCTGGGTACTGTGCTGAGCGTTGAAAACCCAACGGTGCGCTTTTATTTAAGCATCAAACAAGAGTTCGACTCATATAAGTGAAAACAGGCATGATTGTCTTTGGAACAGGCTTAAGAATCAATATGGTTGACTTTTGATGCGATCAGCTGTTTTTTACACTAATTTTTTCCGAAGTACCAGCATGTGTTATTTACCTTTAAAAGTGAAAGCACTGCAAACGGGATATTTACCATTCCTAGTTTACGTTTTGTGAGTTCCCAATACATGGTAGATATCCTGTATTCAGTGTTAATGATAGTTTTAGTGACCATTTAAAAACTTATATGGTTACTGCAATCACTGAACACCAGTCATAGACATGTCAACAAAGAAAATGGCCAATTAATCTTGAGCTGATCACAGTGATAAGATATATTTCAGGTGTCATTGACTCTGAGAAGGACAAAACTTCAGTTTACTTTTTATCTGTTTTTTTATACAAGGTGGAAGGGACATTGACGCTAAAATGGTTACCCCTTATTAACAAAAAAACATTTCATCAGTTATTTAAAAAAAAACAGCGATTCCCTACTAAAGTGCAATACTTTCATGGTGATCAGAAAGTAAATGACAAATAAAACTACCAAAATTTCACGTTGGTTTGTTTGTTGACCAACGTCATTATCTGCACACATATTTTCCCTAAAAGGGGTAGGCAGAGGTGGACCTACATTACACACACTGTTTGCAAGTAATGTTTAAACAAGCTGACCTGCGTAACTTGTCTGTGTCACACATTCCCCGTTTTCGCAACATTTTTCATTGCTGCTCCGCTCCTATTGGTCGTACCGTGATAGTATAGGATGGTAGCCTATAGCCTTTCTCGATAAATGGGCTATCTAACACTGAAAGAGTTTTTCAAATCGGACCAGTAGTTCCTGAGATTAGCACATTCAAGCAAACAAACAAACTCTTCAGCTTTATAATATTAGTATAAGATACCATGTGTTCCTGATATGGGAATCAAATCCAGGATCTCATGTGCAGCAGTAGCATTTGCAGGCAGTTGACTTCTGAATTTCTTATGTTACAAAGCATATCATAGAAGATACTTATCATTAGAGATTGAATATTTGGAAGAAAGGAGTGCAAGTTTGAGTACCAAAATAATATGACTTATAAAATAAACTGACTGGGCTTGTAACAATTTACAAGCTCAGTCATATTTCCCATTTCATATTTGAATATCCACAAATTTCTTGCCTAGTTTTAAACGGAATAGAAATATTTATAATACTACATTTAATACAGTACACTGTATTTTTTATGAAATTCCACAAAATCGGGAAAAAATATATTATAAAGCCGGGTTCCACATATTTGTACTATTGAGCAAAAATGTACTTTGGATAAATTAAATATGCATTGGAATATCCAAGCCCTACTTATCAATCATACATTGCCATCAGAATTATTATCATGAAATTGATTGATTTGTAGATTTTGCAAGTGTGCTCATCCTAAAAACACTTTCCTTCTGTACTTTCTTTGTTTTATATAAGTTGTGAGAGTTGATTGTTTATGCATTCTTACTAAGTAATTATTAAGTCTGAAAGTGGCGCCGGTGACTGAAAAGTTATGTGGTAATCGGTTGGTGTCATGAGGAAAGTTTGGAGTACGAATGTGGATGGGTATAAGAGTAGAGGAAGACCAAAGAAACGATGGATGGACTGTGTGAAGGATGATGTGGCAAGAAAGGAGGTGTCTGCTGAGATGTGGAGTAATAGAGAAGTATGGAAGAAGAAAACATGCTGCGCCGACCACAAATGAATTGGTGTAAGTGCAAGAGAATGATGATGATGAAAGGGCCTTTATTTCATACTTTTTAGGGTTCCGTACCCAAAGGGTCAAACGGAAACCTATTACTGAGACTATGCTGTCCGTCCGTCTGTCACCAGGCTGTATCTCATGAACCGTGATAGTTAGCCAGTTGAAATTTCAACATATAACAACAAATACTAAAAACAGAATAAAATAAATATTGAAGGGGGCTCCCATACAAAAAAGTGTTTTTTTGCTCGTTTTTATAAATAGTGGTACGGAACCCTTCGTGCGCGAGTCCGACTCGCACTTGGCCGGTTTTTGTACATTACCACAGATGTGCAGTTGACCATACATATTGTAACTTACAACCGAAAATAACCAGTAATAGCCTAAGGGGTGTCGGCGTTGACTACCACGCATAGGTACCTATTCTCAATAATATTGCACTTGGCTCCCATATTTCACCTGTGCCACCGACTCTAAAAACATTACCACGTACTCAGTACGTCATTATGACACACACAAACAAATAAAAAAATAAAAAAAAAACAGCTATTCCATACACCATACTGAGTAGGTACGTGGTACGCGTTTTCGCGTTGGTGTCCCTTACACCTTGTATAATTCAAACCTCACCAATTAGCACACCCATGTGAATTGACCTTAATGAGGAAATACCGAAAAAAATATAATATTATACTGATGATCGAAGAATGTAGCATGCCTTTTATGATGGTAAAGTAATGAATGAACATCTGGCCTGTATTGCCTGAAGATAGACAGAGATGTAGAATACAGTTAACACCACATCAGCCCAATTTATTTGCGGGCCTGTGGACGGTGAGTAATGGGCCAGCTCACCGTCCGTCCGTCTTATGACGACAGGCCGTGCCGACGGCGCGTTTGTGTTCCACGCGCGCCTCAAGGAGATGTCAGCAAATCGGAAGGGGTCAGAGAAGGCCGATGCCAGCCAGGGCTGCGGGTTGTTCGAAAGAGATACCGTGGCCCTGGAACACAAAGGGCGAAGAAGGAACATGGATGGGTTTTAGTCAGTACAAGTCTGACACTCCCTGAAGAAGTCATTTGATGATTTCCCATCCATAAAAAAATGTGTGTCATGTCTTCTTCTCCCATACTTCTCTATTACTCGTCATCTCATCACACACCTCCTTTACAGCCATATCATCCTTCACAAAGTCCACCCATCGTTTCTTTGGTCTTTCTCTACTCCTATAGTGATCCACATTCATACTCAACATTTTCCGTATTCCTCCGCATCACATGTCCATACCCCGATTACCTCACAACTTTTCTGTAACCGCGCACCGGCGCCATTTTGAAACTTCCTCTTATGTACTCATGCCTTATTTTATCCAGTTGTGTTTCACCACACATCCCCCTTAGCATTCTCATCTCAGCCACTTGCAATTGCCTTTCATTGATTCCTTGTGGCCCAGCATTCTACCATGGCCACTGAGGGAATATTCTGTAGACTTGATTAGCTTAGAGGATACCTCTCTTTAAGAGCACAGCCCACTACATGGGCTGTAATTCAACTACGCGGTTGGTAATGTCTCTGGTTTTCACATTTTTGGTTGTTGATGGATGGAGAGGGAGAGGAAGACCAAGGAAACGATGGATGGATTGCGTAAGGAATTATATGAAAGAGAAAGGAGCAAATGATAGCGTGACCTTTGACAGAGGAGAATGGAAGAAAAAACCGGCCAAGAACGTGAGCGGACTCGCGCACGAAGGGTTCCATACCATTATATATAAAAAGAGCAAAAAAAAAACACTTTTTTGTATGGGAGCCTGCCTTTTAAATATTTATTTTATTCTGTTTTTAGTATTTGTTGTTATAGCGGCAACTGAAATGATACATAATCCGTAGAAATTTCAACTGGCTAACTATCGCGGTTCATGAGATACAGCCCGATGACAGACGGACAGCGAAGTCTCAGTAATAGGGTCCCGTTTGACCCTTTGGGTACGGAACCCTAAAAACGTTTTGCGCCGACCCCAAGTAACATGAAGGAAGATGCTGAAGACTTCGTATTTTCGGTTCTAGGACATGCCGTATTCCTCACTTTGTTTTCTTTCAGCGCCATTTGTGGAGACTATTTCAGTACGGTAGTACTTGTTGTATTTACGACGTTTTTAAGATACCATTATATTATTATAAGCCTATATTGTACCACTGCAGGGCAAAGGCCTCCCTTCCCTCCTTCCACTTTTGGCGATCTAGTGCGATTGTAGGCCAATCCTTAGAGAACGAGTCCAACTCATCCCGCCATCTCCTCCTGGGCCTGCCGCGTTGTCGTTTCTTGCTGTCTGGTGATTGAGTGGTTATTTTTGCCCATTGCACCTCCGACATGCGGCAGATGTGACCAGCCCAGTTCCACTTCAACTTAGCAGCAGTAACGCCAACATCCGCTATTTAGGTTTTGGAGCAAAGCATGGAGTTTCTGATGTGGTCCGTAAGTTTGACACCCAGTATACTTCGCTCCATAGCTCGTTGGCAGACTCTAAGTGTGGACTTCTGACGTTTTGTAAGCGACCATGTTTGCGCTCCATAGGTGAGGATGGGGAGAATGCACATGTCCATGAGCATTCGTTTCAGTGAAAGAGGGAGAGATCCCTTCATTAAATGTTTTGATAACATTAGCAATAGGGGATAATCCTATTTTTTTTTTCTTTGTCCGTCGGGTAGTTTATTGAAAAGTATTGGACACGTATTTTTTCTTTTTTCACGTGGTCATAAAATTACGGAGATATATTGAGTTGAAATGGCGCATGACGTCACATGTAGGTAAGTTTTATACCCACTTGTGACGTAGTAAGCCCCCACTCTCCAACTTCAATGAGTTCTAACTAAGTAATGTTTTGATATTTTGAGAAAACAAAAAATACGTGTCTAATATTTTTGTATTAACTGTCTGACGGACAAAATAGAATGTCGTTTTCTTTACCCAGTCCGATCCCCTATTATAATAATTATCAATCGAATTCGGATTTCCCCGTCAAGTGTCCTCTAGGTATTCTATTACAGAACGTTATATTACCTTGTCATAGTAAATTGATTGTTACATAAATTTAAAAATTCAATTGTTTCAAATAATTTTCGTAGTAGAGCTAGTTCACACACAGCTAGTTATTTCTATACTGTGCATTTTTCTATTAACCAACTCATTATCACCATTCTTCTTTTCTTATCCCAATTTATTTGGGGTTAGCGAAGCATGTCTTCTTCTTCCATACTTGTATTTTCTTCTTAAAAAAGAAAACGTTTCCCCACACTAGGAATTTCTCCTGTATCGTGAATGCGTTTACAAACATTTAAAGTCACTGTAGAAACTGCCAAACCTGGAACAATTAACTGTAGGCTATACAAATATTTGTTTTGTGCGGGAATCGAACCCGCGAGGCACAGCACAGCCGCTAATTGATCAGCCACTGCGCCAACCGTGTATAACGTCATCAATTATTAAATTAAAGTGGACAATAATATGGAGGATAAGTTACCTTTTTTCAAATCGATGACGCAGGTATGAGGTAAAAAAATAGATCAACCAAATTAAGAACCTTCTCCTTTATTTGAAGTCGGTGAAAAAGAGGCATGCTGTGCCGACCACAAATAAATTGGCATGATAATCTACTAATATTATAAACGCGAAAGTTGGTAAGTGTGGATGGATGTTTGTTACTCTTTCACGTAAAAACTACTGAATGGATCTGGATTAAATTTGGCGCAGGGATAGATAATAGTCTGGAATACCACATAGGATACTTTTTATCCCGGTAGTGTGATCCTGCGGGACAATTACCGAAAAAACGCAGGAGAAGCCGTGGGCTGAAGCTAGTGATGATATATAGAAACCCTTCCTCCAAGCATTAACTAGTACCCCATCCTGACAGATTATGTCATCGTCAATTTAGACCGAGTCTAGATAAACACCTAGGATTTCCTGCTAGTTTTCCTGGATGAAACCAGGCTGAACTGGAATAAACGTATATACGTGTACTATCAATATATGTTTATCTGTTTGCACGTGTATGTTCATGATTAATTAATTAAATAAAGGATGAAAAATGTTAGGTTAGCAACCGGACTTGTCTTGGTTTCTTCTTCTGCCTAGCGATAGACCAATTATGTTGGGGTCGCCTTCCAGTCTAACTGAATGCAGGTAATTACCCGTATTTTTTTAAGTGAAACTTCTTATGCGACTTCCAACAAGTTTAACGTTTTCATGGAGGGGAAATATTTTCTATTACCCACTAAGAGATGGCGCTATTACAAGATTTGTGACTACGTAGTTCTACTAGGTACGCAAGATGGCGTGCAAACAGTCATGCATTCGACTCTTCGGTGTGACCAGCCTTCGCTCAATTTCCATGAGTAGAATAACCTCGATAAACTTATACTTACAATAAAAAGTGTTCAACAATAAAACAATTAAATATTATTCAAAAGCTCAATAAAATAACGAGAGTGAATGCGTGGCACTCGAACGCATGCGTGTAGTGTTACGAAGTTTCACTTCTTCCGCGCGGAGGGACTCCACGCACTATTTTTTTTTTACATGGAGTGACTATCTCACCTCCACAGCCCAGGTGGCGTACCATGAGCTCTTAAAACATTGTTTTACTCCTTTTGCAGTGTGGGAAAAAGATGGCGCTAGACATGCTGTATAGCTCCCGTCTCTTTCCCACACTGAAATGTAAAACAACACTGCTTTAAGACTTCATGGTAGGTCAGCAGGTAGTACTGAGTAATACGATACCCCTTGGTAAGACTGGTTGTCAGACTTTCGTGCCACTGACTACTCGTAACGACTGTCAAAGATCTACAAACTAGGTGTCCCGCGCAACTTCGCCTGCGTCACATTTTCCCCGTTTTCGCAACATTTTTCATTGCTGCTCCGCTCCTATTGGTCGTAGCGTGATGATATATAGCCTTCCGCAGGTTGAAATCTATCTTCTTGTCAAATTTCATTAAGATCCGATCAGCTGTTTAGTCGTGAAAAGGTAACAAACAAACAGAGTGACATTCGCATTTATAATATTAGTATGGATGACAGCCGGGACCACTGCTTGTCGTACTTTTGCGAGACACGGAGGAAACTTTGTATGTAACCTAAAGACCGACCCATGCGGCTGTTATTATTTAGCCACGAGCTACTGACTCCGATAAAAACAACATCAATTAATCAATATCTGATGAAATTATTTTCCGTTGGCCTGTTCACTTTAATCGATAGGAAAAATATTGATTCTCCAAATGATATTTGAACAAAATATTTTGATTGGCAGTAGTTCAGTGATAAGACGTGTTTATTTTGATTATGGTGAGGTGGTAGGTTCGATGCACGTGCGAGATACAAACAGTCATTGAGTAATTATTTCGGGACAGTAATAAAATTGCCATGACTATTCAAAAGTGAGCTTCTTCATCGTGTGGTTTATAAGCTGTTGTTAGAGTTCCTATGCCACCCATGTGCCTCTGACTTGGCTTTAAATGCCGTCAAGAAATATATCTCAGGCATGCTGGTTTCCTCACGAGGTTTTCCTTCACCGAAGCAAGTGATGATTATACAATACGCACATGAATCCGAAAAGTCAGAGGTACGTGGATAGGGTTCGAACTCGAGACCTGTGACTTGGCAGTCTGACGATCACACCACTAGGATATCACCGCTATATTATGTCATTTAGAAACTGGAAAAGGGCACAAAGAAAAAATTACACAATTTCTCCTTTAATTGGGCCACGTGGCGTGATTTACCTACAAGTTTCGGAAAACATTTAAAGGTTTCCTTTTGAGAAAGTTGTGTGTTTCTTTGAACGGTGAAGGAAAACAGCGTGCGAAAACATGTCCTAGAACCAAATATTCTTAGACATGTAACATCTACCAACCCGGAGTTTGCCCGCGTGGTGGATTACAGAGATGCTCGTGGCTAAATAATAACAGCCGCGCGGGTCGATCTTTAAGGTTAAGCCGTGCTTGCCGAGGTTGGTCCGTGGATGGGTGACCATAATTACCTACCGAGTTTCCTCCGTGCCTCGGAAAGCACGTTAAGCCGTTGGTCCCGGCTGTCATTTGTAGATCTTTGACAGTCGTTACGTTACGAGTAGTCAGAAGCCTAAAGTCTGCCATCCAGTCTTACTAAGGGGTATCGTATTACCAGTTACTGGGTTGTGGAGGTCAGATATGCAGTCGCTTCATGTAAAATACTGGTACCCAGCTGCATCCGGTTAGACTGGAAGACCCCAATATTTTATATTAATAGTGGTGATAGTTTCGGAAAAGGGTAGGCAGATATAAGGTACTTATGCATCAAAGTTTCCCAGTTAGTACTGGGTAATACGATAGCCTTTGCTAAGATTGGTTGTCAAACTTTCGGGCCACTGACTGCTTGTAACGACTGTCAAAGATCTACAAATGACAGCTCGGACCAACCGAGGCCCGGAGGAAACTCGGATATGTAATGGGTGGTCACCCATCCGCGGAGCAACCTAGGCAAGCGGAGCTTAACTTGAAGATCGATCGATCGCTACGAGCTTCTCTATCTTCGATAATTTTGCTCCATAGAGGCAACTACAGTACTTTCAAAAAGCAAAATCAAAATATTTTATTCTACATAGGCCTACATGGCCCATGGGCACTTATAAAACGTCAACAAAAGGTGCTCGGTTCGGGTTGGTCGTTTCCTATGGAGAAGAACCGGCAAGAAACTCCATGGTTACTCTTTTAAAATCATTTGGTCTCACAAGTTATTATGCCTTGTGTCTGGGACTGTAGTTTTTTTAGCTTTATTGAAATTTAAAAGTGCCTGTAATGGTCTAATTGAAATAAATGCTTTGAGTTTGAACGATGATGAAACGGCACGGCGACACGGTTGGCGCAGTAGCTGAGCGATTCGCTGCTGCGCTGCGTGTCGCGTGTTCGATGCCTGCACGGAACAACTATTTGTATAGCCTACAAGTAGTTGTTCCGGGTCTGGCTGTTTGTGAGTTTTAAGTGTTTGAAAACGCAACCACAACAAAGGAGAAAATCCGGTAAAAAAAACCGGCCAAGTGCGAGTCGGTCTCGCGCACGGAGGGTTCCGTACCATTATTTATAAAAACGAGCAAAAAAAAACACTTTTTTGTATGGGAGCCCAGAATATTTATTTGATTTTGTTTTTAGTATTTGTGCATCAACAGAAATACATAATCTGTAGAAAATTCAACTGGCTATTACCAATCACGGTTCATGAAATACAGCCTGGTGACAGACGGACGGACGGACAGCGAAGTCTCAGTAACAGGGTTCCGTTTGACCCTTTGGGTACGGAACCCTAAAAAATATCAGGTTGCCCAGCTACCGAAAAGCTTAAGTATGTTCAGTATACCGCTTGCTTATTTGCAAAAAAATAACATCGAATTTAAGTTAAAGAAAGCCCATAACTTCACCCAACATAATACTTGTAAAATCAGAAATTATTACATAAAAGTTTCTTCTTACAAAACAGTTACATAATAATCGTATTGTACCAAACAAATCGTAATATCTCCATACTGATATTATAAATGCAAAATTTACTCTGTATACTGTCTGTTTATCTGTTACCTTTTCACGCCTATAGTGCTGAACTGATCGTAATGGAATTTGACAGAGATAAATTGGTAGGTACCCAAACATAAGCTACATTTTATTCAAGACTAGGTGTTGCCCGCGAACTTCATCCGCGTGAAATTAATGTAAAAATATTACTACAGATATTTTTCTGCATTGGAACCTTATAGTTTTACTAAAATAATCGTCATCATCAGCCTATAATGTTCCCACTGCTGGGACACAGGCCTCCTCTCTATGAGAGGGAGTGGGCTGTAATCCACCACGCGGGCCTAGTGCGGGTTGGTAGACGTCACATGTCTTTGATTTTTTGTCCTAGGACATGCCGGTTTCCTCACGATGTTTTTCTTCACCGTTTTTAGAGCAGCGGTGATGAAATAAATTACACAAAGTAATGCGCCTGCCTGGGTTCGGACCCACGGCTTACTGCTCGTAAGGCTGCTCCCATTACATATAATCTGTCTCAACATTACAAAAATAATAGTAACTCTTATAATAGTTACTCCTTATAACATCAGCTGAGCATAAGTAAAACTCCGGCGAACTCTTTCGGAGATTAGCCGGAACAGACAGACATAAAAATAAATAACAATAAGATTTAATGCTATTTAAAGAGTAAGTACCGTATATTACACTTTCATAAGCATTCAGTAAAAAGCAGTTAATTTGAAATTACAAACAGACACTTCAGTTTTATTTATTTGTATCAGATCTCAGACGAAGTTGCGGTTAACAGCTAGTAAAGTAACTAAGTCAAGTCTTTCAGCTGAACGGCTTAAAGTACTGGTATTGCTGCATTCCATTAGAATGGAAGCCGACCCCAAGAAATAAGGGAAAGGGGTAGATGAAGATGACTACGTTCCCGATGATAAAATCCGACATAAACGCGGCCGAATCCGCGGCTGAAAACTAGTAATACAAAAAGCCAGTTCGTCTTATAAAAACTTCGGCCTTAGTAGGCTTTTTGCATCCCCAAGGTTGAACGCAAGGAGAGTCGTTGACTTTTTAATTTCTTGTTTCTTTCGTTAATTTCCAAGAGGTTCTTTGTGAAAGAGATCGTTCGGAAAAGTACAGTTCGGTTATTGGTGAGATAAAGAAGGTTTTAGAAAAAAGTTTTTGTCTCTGTCCTGTAAGACAGTTTCTGTCTGTTTGTAATAATAACAAAATAACAGCTTTTTACTGAATTCTATACATGGTGTTGTCTTGCATTGTCGTCAAAGTTCAGGAGGTTGTCACAAAACACATGAATAATCAATTAAAATTACGGTTCCTTGTGAATTATTAATAAACGCTGATTTTAAGTTGTGTATGTTTGTCAGCATTTCAGAATAACCCCCTTAACGTGGTTTCAGGCATAACAAATTGTCGAATAAACGTTTCAGATTGTTTGTATGTGTGGAAGCGCGGTTATAGGGCGAGAACAGACGGCCCGCGTTTAAAACACGTGGTTCACACTTACCGATATCCGTAAAGAAATTAAAAAAAAAAATTACCTACAACATTTTATTATTGATTCGGGACGGCAATCATTAGCACAGTTACCTCCTTGAATTTGACGAGAATGCAAAACAACACCTTGTATATAAAAGTATAAACGGTAAATAAAAAATATTGGTTGGTCTGTCTGGTTGTTCCGGCTAATCTCCGAAACGGCTGGACAGATTTTAACAGGCCTTTTACTAGTAGATAGCTGATATTATAAGTAATAACTTGGGCTGATTATTTTAGAAAAAGAAGCATTGAGGACCCACGCAATTCGCATTTTTTGCAAAAAAAAAAAACAAAATGAGCCTTTTAAAGAATGTCTCAAACCATTTTGATGACCTCTCTTCCGTCTACGATTTTTGTCATTCATTACCATCATCACAAAATACCGGAACCCCCCCCCCTGCGCCAGACCCTGGGCAACTGCCTCCGCACAAGGTCCCATACAGAATCCTTGAGATGTAACGAGGCCTCGGTACGAACCGTGCTAAGGTTACCGGGAACTATAGTATTTGTACACGCCATTTTGAAAACGTATCATATTCCGATTGTTTCGTGAATTTTGGAAAAGGTTTTAATTTCCTATTGTTATGTTGACTAGCTAAGCTGAGCATGAGCTCCTGGCAGGAGCCAGGAAGCGACCAGCCCAGCCCCAGTATTCACAAATTTTATTGGTTTGGCATTACGAAAGCGAGCGAGATAGACGTATACGACTTTCCGAATCGAAATCGAATCCGAGTGTTTGTGAATAGGGGCCCATTATGATCGCTGCCCGGGGCAGGAAGGAAGGTTCGGTCTAGGCTATCAGGAATTTCTTAATAGCATTCAAGGATGGATATGTGCCCGGTTGATACCAATAGGCACGCCCCCTGTTACATAGGACACCCGTATCTAAACAAATCAAAGTGTTTCCTTGAGTAAAAGTAATTACCTAAATAAGATGCTATAGTTTAGTAAAATTATTTATTGAAGTTAGAACTATCAAAACTTAAAATTTAAAGCTTTGCATTCTGTGACGGTTCATGAAAAAAAATACATTTGTAATTAACTAATTACTTTAATTCGTCCCTCCGTTGGGACATATTACATTAATTAGTCAATTTCAAACACATTGGGATGTCCCTCCATACCCACGGAGGATATGCAGAGCCATCACTTATTTTATTTTTTTAAATAAATTTATTTTTTTAAAGTGAGGCTTGAAAAAAAATGTCTATGTATACAACTGTGAGGGGTGCCTATCGATAGCGCTTGAAAATGAAATCGAAGATACTATTTTTCTTAAATCATTGTTTGACGAGTTTTGTTTCTAAAGCCATAAATATTGTCCACGTCTCACACCTATGCCTACCCCTTTAGAAATAGGCGTAAATGTTGTTTCTTTTTATTTTCAAAATTGCTTTGAAAACAGTTCAGCTTTTTTCTAAATTAAGTGTCTCAAAAAAAATGCTTCAAAATTCGTCCATCAATTACCGAATAAACTATGACAAACTCTTATTTGAATTCTTTATCTCCTCATCTGACAGGGCACGTGTGTTAATATATTTTAATATATTAATACAGAAGTCGCGGCACGACCTATCAGGTCAAGGCCGACTTGAGTACTGAAAATCTTTAGCTACAGAACAGACACTAGCAAATCAAGCTACAACAAGATTGTCAACTTTATCGTTATAGAATAAGGTTCAAAGTTGACTGGGAGGCAGTTCCGAGTAGGTTGATGTGGTGGCGTCTGTTACTTTCTACTTGGTTGATCCCGGCTGTTATTTGTAGATCTTTGACAGTCGTCACAGGTAGTCAGTGGCCTGAAAGTCTGACAACCAGTCTTACCAAGGGGTATTGTATTACCGTTCTTGCCCGACGAGCCAGCCCGCGCTGCTGAGCATATAGCGTTAAATTCCCCAACTGCTGCCCACCCCTCAATGACGCCCTAAGCCGAGGTCCGAACCCCACAGGAGGTGCCCTTAGCGAGCGGTCATTTAACATATATATATCTAGTTTGTAAGCCCTGGCTGGGGACCTTAAATTAATTTGAGGTCACCACAGGACAGTTCGGTTAAGCAGTAAAAACCTTAGCAGGTTGAACTGCGAGTTGACATGTCAAAAAAAAAAGTTATCGTATTACTAACTGGGTTGTGGAGATTAGATAGGCTGTCACTTCATGTAAAATACTGATATTCAGCTGCATCCGGTTAGACTGGAAGCCGAACGATAAGACTAGGCAGATGAGTACTTGGCAACGTGAAGTTTGATATGAGTTAGAGAGTTCCATTGTCGAACCTCTAAGCGTTAAGTCTTTAAAATAACAGTAACGGACGATGTTGAAGGAAAGCAACGCTTGCTGAGGTCAGTAAATGGAAGGGTTCCCGTCCGTTAGATAACACGTCGGCTTTTTACGAGAATATTCCAGATTATGTTCGAGTCTAGAATGATCCACTATGGAACTGAATAGATGCTTCTAAAATAATCACAAAGAACAACCTCGGTGAATGTTGCTTAATCTGGAAACTCAACCCGTGTAACTCTTGATAGCCACGAGCCACTATTTAGTTCCGAAGTGGTTGTGATTGTATAGATTTTCGCCGATAGAACATCTAAGGGGCCATCCTTCAATCACGTGAGGTTTTTTTTTGGCACTAAATAAAAATTCGTTTGCTCGGATTTTTAATTTATAATGCATTGCTAAACCCCCTCCTCACCTGTCAAACTGTCTGACTGTCAAAGATGTACAATTGACAGCCGGTGCCAACAGCACGCCCCTATCACATGTGACTTAAAAATAACCGAGGAAATGGAAGTGTACTGTTAGGTGCACTCCTTTATTGTTATGTGGAACATAGAGAAGTTTGGCCTTAGCCCCTTTGCACATGCGGCTTCCCTGGTAGCTCATAAACGGCACAAATGTCTCTAACTATTTTCAATCTTACTTTTTATTTTTTTTTCCATTATTTTTAATTAGATGTTTTATAATAGTTTTTAAATTATTTCATTTTTTGTTTAGAATAGTTACAGCACGGCTGTCAAAATTTGTGTCACTTGTTTAATCTAGTCTTTTTTTTACCGATTATTTGTGAATGTGTGGACATTGTAGGCCTTATAGATTCCTAGATCCTTGGTAATTTTCAATCTTGTTCTACGTTTTATAGTAAGCAACGACTTATTGTCGGGCCTACGATGTCCTCCCATACTTAAGTATTAACTATATGACATAGAAATATTGTAAACCAAATGATTTTAAAAGAGTAACCATGGAATTTCTTGCCGGTTCTTCTCCATAGGAAACGACCAACCCGAACCGAACCGAGCATGTAGAATGTAGGCCTATGTGAAATAAAAATATTATGATATTGATTACTCTTCGGGTATAACAAGTGTTGTTATGTTAATCAGACCTCCGAAGTCTTGTGACCGTCTCGTGAACAAGAAATTGTGTGTCATCATTTTTTATAACAAACTCGTACAAATGTGATGATTTTACGTTACGTTATATAATTGTTATCTAAAAGATTAGTGGATCCGATTTGTTATCAGAGACGTGCTATCTCTAAATAAAGGCGTACATAGATAGTTTGCAAGTCATTTTAATGTATTTTGTTATTGTTCTGTAGAGTACAAAGGCCTCTTGGGAGACGGGTTCATTCGTGCTTGACATCTGACTGCCTTTTTCGCAAAGTAACTATATTGTGGTCAGCTTCCAGTCAGCTGAATACCAGTACTTTACATGGAGCGACTGCCTATCTGACCTCTACAACCCAGTTAGTACTGGGTAATACGATACCCCTTGGAAAGACTGGTTGTCAGACTTTCAGGCCACTGAATATTAATTAAGGCTGTTATTATTTAGCCACGAGCTTCTCGTTCACTGCTCGCTCCTCGTTCGTTCTTAACCGACTTCTAAAAAAGGAGGAAGTTATGCGTTCGGCTGGGTTTTTTTTTGTGGATTTCATAGTGATTGGTTAACGTGGGCAATACTTTAAAGGAGTGAGATCGATTAGAGAAAGACTCGCAGTCGTCAGCCCATTGTTCTGATTGCATCAATGCTTGCTTTTGACAAAAGTTTTAGTCAGGGAATAGTAACATAACATTACGCCTGTAATCCTCGAAGGGTTAGGCAGAGGTGTACCTAATTTTGAATGTTTAAGTGCCATGTAATAAATAGCTAGGGACGAACTACCATCAATCGGTCACAAATACAGATTCCGTGGCTGCTACTGAAAAATTCCTGCCCCAACATTAAAAACCCCACAAATATACAAAAACCCAATAACACTTTGCGCACCTCGGGAATCGAATTCAGGACCTCATGTGAACACTAGATAAACAAGGTGATTTTAGCTTTTAAAAAGAACTAGATAATTTTTGTGTATTAAATTCAAATTAATATTCAAATTCTTGTTTTTTTTTTGAGAGAGGCGGAAGTAATATTATGTCGTACTCTCCTAATATTTAAATCAAGTTTTTAATTAGTTAAGCGAAATGTTACCCGGTTGGCCGCCTATCCATAAAATTACGTCACACGAGTTTCATGATTTTTAACTTCTTAAAAAGGTGGTTATGTTTCCGACCAGCATTTTTTTTCATGTATTCGGAACCATTTCTCCGTGACTACTGTTTAGGTGAAATCGATTGGAAAAGGCTGCTGGCAGCTCGCGCGGTGGTCCAATATGAATTTCATTAACTTAGCTTAGGTCTTTATTATGCAATTTTTCTTTTTCGTAGTTATGGACAATATGCTAACGTCTAGTTACAATGTAAAATTGATACTTGACAAGGATTTATGTGAGATACCACAACTAAAAAGTGTAAAACAAAAACTTTTTTTTACAAAAAATAACAGACTTCCAAAAATTTTGTTTTTGACCCCCTGTCCTTGGCACAGCTGATAGCATTTCTGATACCCCCTCCCTAATGTGACGTCACATATTATCCATACTAATATTATAAATGCGAATGTCACTCTGTTTGTTACCTTTTCACGACTAAACGGCTGATCGGATCTTAATGAAATTTGGCAAGAAGATAGATTTCAAACTGGGGAAGGACATAGGATGTATATCATCACGCTACGACCAATAGGAGCGGAGCAGCAATGAAAAATGTTACGAAAACGGGGAAAATGTGACGCAGACGAAGTTGCGCGGGACAGCTAGTGTTGCATACATGTTATTACAGATAGACTTAGAAATTTTTAAGTATTTCGTTTACTTTGATATATTAGATTTTAAAATGTGTCGTCACGAAAAGTAGGATCCCTCCCACCCCTTGTCACACTTCGTCGATCCCCTCCCCTCTTAACGTGTGACGTAATTTATGGATGGCCCCTAATATGTGTGACTAACCAGACGTTATAATTTCTATTATGTCAAGTGTATGTAACCTCTTCAAATAAATAAATAAATTATTTATTCTTTTTTTTTTTTGTAAATTTTCTATATCCACCAAACTGCGTTATAATTATTTATCGGCGAGATTAGTGCTCCTCATCTATCTAGCCTTTTTCCCAAACTTTATTGGGGTCGGCTTCCAGTCTAACCGGATGCAGCTGAGTATCAGTATTTTACATGAAGCGACTGGCTATCTGACCTCCACAACCCAGTAATACGATACCCCTAAGACTGGATGTCAGACTTTTGGCTTCTGACTACTTGTAACGACTGTCAAAGATCTACAAATGACAGCCGAGGCCAACGGCTTAACGTGCTTCCCGAGAAACAGAGGAAACTCGGTACTTATGTAAAGATGGTCACCCATCTATGGACCAACCGCGGCAAGCACGGCTTAATCTTGAAGATAGTGCTCGTGTAATTTAATTAATATACTGATAGTGATAATGTTAGCGTGCGATATCCCACTGCTTGGCGAAAGCTTCCTCCCATTACTTCCAGTTTTTTGATCCAGAGCCATACAATAATTGCCAACAGGAAAGGTGAGGAAAGTTTTGAGTATGAATGTGGATGAGTATAAGAGTAGAGGAAGACCAAAGAAACGATGGATGGACTGTGTGAAGGTTGCTATGGCAGGAAAGGAGGTGTCTGATGAGATGACGAGTAATAGAGAAGTATGGAAGAAGAAGACATGCTGCGCCGACCACTAATGAATTGGGTTGGGATAAAGACACACACACACGTTGACTTGAGAACTTTCTCCTTTTTTTTTAATAATACAGAACCACTGACTGAGATCGCACTAAATCGATCGACTGATTGCAAAACAATCTAACTTTCCCACTGCTGGGAAACAGGCCTCCTTTCTATGAGAAGGAGTGGGCTGTAATCCACCACGCGGGCCCTGGGTTGGTAGTCTTGGTAGATGTCACATGTCTTTGAATGTTTGGTTCTAGGACATGCCAGTTTCTTTTTGAAGTGAAACTTCTTATGCGACTTCCAATAAACGTTTAACGCTACCATGGAGGTCGAATAGAAAAAGACAGCGAGAGTGAATGCGTGGCACTCGAACACATGCGTGTAGCATTACGAAGTTTCACTTCTTCCGCGCGGAGGGACTCCACACACATTTTTTTTTTGTAGATGGCGCTGCATGTACATACAAAAAACTAATGATTTAAAAGGTATTTTCTTTTTGTATGTTTCAGGTAGCAATAAAAATTATAGACAAATCACGATTAGATGAAGATAATTTAAAGAAAACCTTCAGGGAAATAGCTATAATGAAGAAATTACGACACCCACATATAGTCAGATTATATCAGGTAAGAATATTCCTTTTATATATCAGTCTGCCTTTTAA
The DNA here is from genome assembly GCA_963082945.1 of Cerastis leucographa. Classification (NCBI taxonomy): domain Eukaryota; kingdom Metazoa; phylum Arthropoda; class Insecta; order Lepidoptera; family Noctuidae; genus Cerastis; species Cerastis leucographa. The sequence goes on along the minus strand of OY720374.1, from coordinate 10,754,977 downwards.
ACAGGTTGCCATTGGACTTAAAAACTATAATTTACAATTAAAGCTCATTTAAGTCAAGACTCAAAGCATTCTTATTGGAGAATCGTCTGTATTCGATAGACGATGACATATCCACATTTTAAATTTTATTGATTTGTAATGTTATTGTTTTTTTTTCTCTAATTTAGTGTACTTACCGTGAATGTGTTAATTTTATATTTTTTATGAAAGTCTTTTTATTATTTTATGTGTTATATTATACAACCTGTTTTTTTTTTATATCCCGTACTCTAGGGTATGATTGAGACCATATCAAAGAATCAACTGGCATATGAATTATGTTGCAATCATACTTTTTTTTTACCTTAAATATGAATGATTGGTTTGAATAAAAAAGAATTACTCGTATTTATCAATGAAACTACTAATATTTTACTACACTATACTGCGAAGTTTGGCAACCTCGTAAAAGTTAAGATTCGTCATACTGGTGACAACTTTTGACCTCATTTAATTATGATTGATGATATCTCCGAAACTATGCATTTTAGGACCACCTATTCTAGGAGTTTTAGTATTATTTTTACCTTCAGAACATAACCCTAGAGTTATGGGATATAAAAAAAAAAACAGGTTGTATATAGATTTATAATTTCAAACACAATGTGAACTGTTCTTGAGTAAATTGAATTGCCTCGTTGATTTAGTGGTCGCATGCGCGATTCCTGAGCGTGACGCCCTGCATTCGATTCCCGGGTCAGGCAAGGTGTTATGGGGTTTTTTCAGTAGCAGCCACGGAGTCCCAGTTTGTGCCTTGTTGATGGCAATAGACCCGCCCCCTATGATATGGAACTTAAACACAACTGGCGAAATGTGGGGGTACTATTGGTAACACCTCTGCTCTCAGATCCAAGACAATTTAATTGTTTCTCTGTGACTTCGTCGAGCTTCATTGTCTCGGCGCTTTTCTGGTGCTCGCCACTGTTGATTCTGGCGCACAGGAGTTGCAGTGGTTTGGGGATAGTCTGGCGGGCTTGTACAAAAAAAACGGGGGTTACAGGCGCTGCCTATGAGGGGGTTGTGGAGGTCAGACAGGCAGTCGCTCCATGTAACATTTTGAATAACATTGTTGGAAAAAAGGGCAAATGATGCCTTCAAACTTCAAATTGCGATTATTATGTAAAATGTATGATATTTTATTATCTTTCAGGTTATGGAAAGCAGTCACACAATATATTTAGTAACAGAATATGCTCCGAATGGAGAGATTTTCGGTAAGTCATTACTTTTTCCCCACTGAGGGAGTTATATGTAGGTATCATCATCAGCCAATAATGTTACCACTGCTGGGACAAAGGCCTCCTCTCTATGAGAGGGAGTGGGCTGTAATCCACCACGCGGCCTCAGTGCGGATTGCTAGATGTCACATGTCTTCGAATTTTTAGTTCTAGAACATTCCGGTTTCCTTACGATGTTTTCCTTCACCGTTTTTAAGAGCAGCGGAGATTATTATTCCTTTATGCTCATACAACGATTGCAGTCCAATCGTTGTATGAGCATAAAGGAACACTATTGTGCTCTATAATAATATTTCCTGCATCGATATGTCCGCTGAGTTTTTTTTTTATTTGCGATGAGTTTGCTCTTGACTCTAGTCTAGGTCAGAGATGACAGAGACAAAGTCGACGATGCACGAGCTTACCCACTTTTAAGAGATTAGGTTTGTAAGCGTTCAGAAACACAGACGCAGGCAGAGAGTTCCCTGCTTTGCTGTGCGCATTATGAAAGACGTTTGAAAACGCATAGTGCGAATTGGTGGAATAGCAATATGAGATTGGCCACAATGGCCGAAATTCGGCCTGGAGTACTATACACCGTGACTTTTTTACATGTCTTACAACGGCAGCCCACTTCATGTATTTGAGAGATTTGAGTAATTAAAAAATAAAAATATTTTTCATTATTGTGACGCACGACGTTGTTAGAAACACCCTGTTAAGAGCCCATATTTACTTTCCTTTGTAAAAAAAAACTCGCCTAGAGGAATTTTATGTCGGAAACATTGAGCAGACCACTTTTGTAAGATGACTAAAAAGTCACGGTGTATATATGTTTCTGCGATGCATGAGTCCACATATCTTTGTTTTTGAAGTGAAACTTCTTATGCGACTACCAACAAGGTTGCGATAAACGTTTAACGCTACCGTGGAGGGGGAATAGAAAGAGACAGAGCGAGAGTAAATGCGTGGTACTCGAACGCATGCGTGTAGTATTACGAAGTTTCACTTCTTCCGCGCGGAGGGACTCCACGCACTATCTTTGAAGTGAAACTCCTTATGCGACTTCCAACAAGGTTGCGATAAACGTTTAACGCTACATGAAGCGGGAACAGAAAGAGACAGAGCGAGAGTGAATGCGTGGCACTTGAACGCATGCGTGTAGTATTACGAAGTTTCACTTCTTCCGCGCGGAGGGACTACGCACAATTTTTTTTTTCTAACTTATAACTCTTTTTTCCCAGACCATCTAGTATCCAGAGGTCGTATGACTGAGCCGGAAGCCGCGCGCGCTTTCGCACAAATGGTAGCAGCAGTAGGCTACTGCCACGCCAACGGGGTCGTGCACAGAGACCTTAAGGCTGAGAACTTACTGCTGGACAAGAATATGAATATAAAGGTAAGTGGCTATACAAGCTGTTACCGGACGCTTCACGAAGCTGTCAACCTTGCATTCTGTACATCAACATTATCCTGGCCTTCATCATCTGCCTAGCCTTTTCCCAAACTATCTTGGGGTTGGCTTCCAGTCTAACCGAATGCAGCTGAGTACCAGTATGTTACATAAAGCGACTGCCTATCTGACCTCCACAACCCAGTAACTGGATAATACGATACGATACCCCTTGGTAAGACTGGATGTCAGACTTTTGGCTTCTGACTACTCGTAACGACTGTCAAAGATCTACAAATGACAGCCGGGACCAACGGATTAACGTGCTTTCCGAAGCACGGAGGAAATCTGGTATGTAATTATGATCACCCATCCACGGACCAACCTCGGCAAGCACGGCTTAACTCATGAGGTACAGAAGTTCGTGGCTTAATAATAACAAACGCACGGGTCGATCTTTGAAGTTAAGCAGCTCTTGCCAAGGTCGGTTCATAGATGGGTGACCATCCAGTACATACCGAGTTTACGCCGTGAAAGTACGTTAAGCTGTTGGTCCCTGCTGTCATTTGTAAATCTTTAACAGTTTATACAGGTAGTCAGTGGCCCGTGTTTGAAATACCACGTAATAGGGGGCGAGCCTTTTGCCATCGATCGGGCACAAATCTAGACTCCGTAACAGCTACTGAGACGAATTCCTAATGGAAAAACCCTATAACACTTTGCCTGACCTGGAAGCCGAACCCAGGATCTCTAGCTCAGTAGTCCCTCTTGCCACCACTAGACCAACATGCAGTATGAACCTCATAAAAAAAATATACAATTGGTCTTTTAATAGCTATATGATACAAAACTCTCACTTATGCATTCCTTAACGCTTCAGTTATAAAAGAAATCTCTGAAATATTGTCCAGATAGTTAATATGAAACATTGTTTATACAAAGAATGCTTCTTGGTGGTTTTATCGTAAGCATCTAAACAAATAAATAGAATGAAAGTGTCTATTTTCATTTCCAAAATAACAACTTTTTACTGAATGCATATTATGAAAATATAAACAGTATTAAATAAGGAAAAATACATTTTTGTCTGTTCATCCGTCTGTCTTTTTCTTCTAATCTCTCAAACGGTTGAACTAATTTTGACGGGGCTTTTACTGGCGGAAAGCTACGATTATAAGGAACAGCACAGGCTAATCTTATTACCGGGCCGATGCCTGCCAGGGCTGCGGGCTGTTCGAAAGAGATACCGTGGCCCTGGAACACAAAGGGCTAAGAAGGAACATGGATGGGTTTTAGTCAGTACAAGTCTGACACTCCCTTCCGCTCCGCCTAGAACGGGTCATTTGATGATTATCCATCCATAAAAAAAATACAGTGACGTTTGATTTTTCCATCAAGATTTTTGCCCAGTTGATGGCAATAGGCTCGCCCCCCATAAGATGGGACTTAAACATAACTGGCGAAATGTGGGGTGTATTATAGATGCATTCATTTGCTTCACCTTTAGAGGATTTACTTACAGTGTGATGTTAAATGGTAAGGCCCAAAAGCTTCCGGTTTCAACTATAAAATTAAGGATTAGTATACAAATGAATTGGGATAAAAGCAAAAGAATGATGAAGATGGATTGAAATGAAGGGAGACTATTGAACAAAAATATTACTGACTTACTGTGTGACCTAACAAATTCTTCAAACTTCAAAACTTCAGTAATTTAGTGACATAATCAAAAATCAAAATATTTTATTTTACATACGTGCACGGTTCGGTTTGGTCGTTTCCTATGGAGAAGAACCGGCAAGAAACTCCATGGTAACTCTTTTAAAATGTTCGTTTTTCAATATTTGAATGTTACAGCGTTAGTACTTAAGTATGGGAGGACATCGTAGGCCCGACAATAAGTCGTTGCTTACTACAAAACGTAGAACAACATAAAGCAAAAAAAAAAACTGGGAATTTACAAAGCCTACGATGTCCACACATTCACAAAAAGTTGGTAAAAAAAAAAGAATCTACACTAAAGTAAAAATAAAATATTATAAAAAGACTAAATTAAACAATTAACACAAATGTTGTCATGAGTGCTGTAACTAATCTGAACAATGAATGAACGGTGCAATGATTTGAAAACTATTGTAAAACATCTGAATAAAAATAATATTGGGAATAGTTAGAGACATCCACACATTTGTGTCGTTTATGCGCTACCAGGGACGCCGCATGAGCAGAAGGAACTAGACCCAAACTTTAACGTAGTCCTAGGAAAATCGCTTTACCAAATTTCTCAAAAGTTGCCCCCAAAGGCACCATATCATACGCCTCCTCCACTAACCCCCCTCTTCTCCCCCCAGTTGGCAGACTTCGGCTTCAGCAACGAGTACACAGCCGGGTCCCCTCTCGCGACATGGTGTGGCAGTCCTCCGTATGCGGCCCCCGAGCTGTTCGAGGGCAGACAGTACGATGGACCTAAGACTGATATTTGGGTATGTACTGCTGGATATCAAAAGAACCATCTCTACTCTCTCTAGACTTGTTCGTGTAAGGTGGGACGCTCTCAGGCTCGGTGGAGCGACGATCTTCGCAGGGTAGCTGGTAGCAACTGGATGAGAGTGGCCGAAAATCGCGTTAATGTGACCAGCGATTGAAGAGGCCTATGTCCAGCAGTAGACTTGATGACTGCTGGATATCATATCGGAGCTGTATAAAGATGTTTGTGTACTGTCGAGCTGGTGACATTGCTGTCTGTCACCTTTTTCATTGCCACGGAAACCTGGCATGTTGCTTCGATGTATCTTAGTGATTGAGTGAGACAGCTACTGCGATTTGCTTTTATAACCGACTTGTGTTGTGTTACCGACTTGTGCAATGTTTTTTTTTTTTTTGTATGTACACCGATTTCTCCGTGATAAAGGAATAATTTAAATCGGACCAGTACAGATTTCAATTATTCTATTTTATTCGGTAGAAGAAACTTGCGCGGTGGTCCCAGCGTTTATACCTTACGGCATTTCATAGAAACTTTCAAGTCCTTAGTTTCCGAAATGACTTAACCGATTTTAATGAAACTTCGTACGCATAAGCAGGATACATAGGTCTAAAAAGTTACTAAAAACATTTTCGAAAAATAGTGTTACAGCTAAATTAGACCGATTATAAATTATTTATACAAAACAGAAATTTCTAATTATCTTTTTTTTAAAAACGTTTTGATACTGTTTTTTGAGTAACTTTTTAGACCTATGTACCTGCTTATGCGTATTGAGTAAACGCTCTTAACATTGATTCGGGACTTGAGAATTATCCTCTAAAATATGCCTTTAATCTTTTTGTTTGTGGATAATGCGCTAATAAATTATAGTCACAATGTAAAATTGATCTTGAGATGCCACGACTAAAAATGGTACAATAAAAACGGTAACTTTTAAGCGTTTTTTTTTTTGGAAGTTGTTTTTTTTTTTGTTCAGAAAAGTTTTTCTTGCTAACCAACGCTATCTCTCTATCCCACAGTCTCTCGGTGTAGTCCTATACGTGTTAGTATGCGGCGCGTTACCGTTTGACGGCAGCACGTTACATGAGCTGAGGAGCGTCGTGCTGAGCGGAAAGTTTAGGATACCCTACTTCATGTCGCAAGGTGAGTTCATGTATAGATTGAAGCCTGGCGTACCCTAATAAGAAACGTTTTCAACATCCGAAGAGTCTGTCGAGGATACAAAACAACACCTTGTACCTGTTTTGCATCCTCGTCAAAATTGAGGAGATATTCACAAAAGACGTAAATAATCAATTTAAATTACGGTACCTAGTTAATTATTAATAAACACTGGACCTGGATCAGACGGGTCGCGTTTAAATCACGGGTGGTTTATACTTTCCGATTTCAGTAAATAAGAAGAAAAAAAATTGTTAACCCATTTTATTATTGATTCGGGTCGAGAATCATTAGCATAGTTACCTCCTTGAATTTGACGAGGATGCAAAACAACACCTTGTATATTATAGCATGTTTTGTGAATGTGTGGGCATTGTAGGTTTTGTAAAATCGTAGTGTTTTTCTTACCTTGTTCTTCCCTTGTAGTAACGTTATACAAGTATATGTGAAATAAAATTGATGTATCATCATCGTCTGCCTACCTTTTCCCAATTTTATTGGGGTCGGCTGCCAGTCTTACCGGATGTAGCTGAATACCAGCATTTTACAAGTATAAGTAAAATGTTTTTTTTTTTAATCTCCCCCTCTCTCTCTCTCCCGCAGACTGCGAGCACCTGATCCGTCACATGTTGGTGGTGGAACCGGAGAAGAGACTGTCCCTCCGCAGCGTGGCGCGACATAGATGGCTCGCGGCACACCAGCCTGGACCAGGACCTGGACACTATGGTAAGTACAGGGAGAATTGCTCTCAGCAGCCTTCCATAAATTACGTAACTCCTATGGAGAAGAACCGGCAAAAATACGCCAAAGTGTGACATTTTGTGAAAAGGGGTGCGAGGAGTTCCAAGTTTAGTGACGTCACATTTCAAAATCTAATTTATCTATACAATACAATAGTAATAGAATACAATAGTAATTTATTTCTCTCAAAAAGGTACAATTTCGGAACATAGTATGTAGGTCACATGCAAATTCAATGTGAGAGCTGGAGTCTATACTGGGTTCGAGACCTGTATGACAGATCTCCAGGCTCACACCCTTAAAATTACAATATTAAAATTGCACTTACGTACTACAACATTGTAAAAGCTCCAAGTAATGAGAGGAAGAGAATAAAAAACAAAACAAAAAGCGATGTCCTAAGAGTAGTCTTTGAAGAGTGTTGTGTGTCCGTGAGTGCAACATAAGTCCTCACGCTCAAGCTCGCCTAGGGCACTGGGCGTGAGTGCCTACTTGCCCGAGAGTGTGTGTGCGTGTGTGTGTATGAGTGAATGTGTGTGTGCGAGTGTGGGTAAAGGTGATACGTGATCCAAGATTAATTTGATTGGGAGAATATTTCTGGTAGGCGAAATTATTTTAAAATACATAGTAAATTTTCAGTCTCTGCATAATCCAATTCAAGTAGCCATGTACTAGCTGTCCGCGCAACTTTGTCTGCATCACATTTCCCCGTTTTCGCAACATTTTTCATTGCCGCTCCGCTCTTATTGGTCGTAGCGTGATGATATACAGGGTTATTTGTAAAACACCGACAACCTCTTAAGAGGTCATTCTACTCATCATTATGAACAACTTTAACTATGAGACCAAATCCGATATCGTGAAAAAAATAATCTGCTGTTCCCTACATTTTGACGAGTTATGTGAACATAAAGTACGGAACAGCTGATTTTTTTTTCGCGATTTCAGGTTTGGTCTCATAGTAAAAGTTGTTCATAATGATGAGTAGAATGACCTCTTAAGAGGTTGCCGGTGTTTTACAAATAACCCTGTATATCCTATAGCCTTCCTCGATAAATGGGCTATCTAACACAGGACGAATTTTTCAAATCGGACCAGTAGCCGCATCAAGTACTGATTAGAGTTAGATCCCTTCTAATCATATTCAGCCACGAGCCCCCTATAACTTAGCCACGAACCCCTATAATCTAGCCACGAGCCCCTATAAATTAGCCAAGAGCCCCTATAACTTAGCCACAAGCCCCTATATCTTAGCCACGAGCCCCTATAACTTATACACGATCCCCCTATAACTTACCCATGAGCCCCCTATAACTTACCCACGAGCCCCCTATAAGTTACCCACGAGCCCCCAATAACTTACCCACGAGTCCCCTACAACTTACCCACGAGCCCCCAATAACTCACCCACAAGTCCCCTATAACTTACCCACGAGCCCCCAATAACTTACCCACGAGTCCCCTATAACTTACCCACTCGCCCCCTATAACTTCCCCACTCGCCCCTTATAACTTACCCACTCGCCCCCTATAACTTCCCCACTCGCCCCTTATAACTTACCCACTCGCCCCCTATAACTTCCCCACTCGCCCCTTATAACTTACCCACTCGCCCCCTATAACTTCCCCACTCGCCCCTTATAACTTACCCACTCGCCCCCTATAACTTACCCACTCGCCCGCTATAACTCGGCACACATCCCCGGCAGGTGCGTGCGCATGTCACGCGGGCGGCGCGGAGAGGAGCGACGCGACACAGCGCGACACCGTGGTGGCGCATATGCTGACGCTGCCCGGCTTGACGCATCAGCATATCGAACAGGTGAACACGATAATCATAAAGCCTTGTATTTTGTTTACTTGTCGAAATGGAAAAGTCACGAAACGGTATGTAGCCATTATACGCTAAAGCTAACTATAAGGCAATTATATTTATAAGGGATCATCAGCGTAATAGACCGCAGCCAAACAGCGCGTGCGCGTAGTGAAGTAGACTACGCGCTACTTTTCGTTCTATTTTCTTATTTCTTCGTAAGTGTATTAAAAACGTTGTTTCATGCATTTGGGGCATTTGTCACTGCAGTCGGCTCGATAACACCGTCGTCTTCGGCTCGGGTGTGAATTCTACCTCCGCTGCAATGACTTAGTTTCCCCATTTAATTTGCTAAATTTGAAACTATGAATCAATGGCGCACTGTTTTTGTCAACTGACTTCTAAAAAAGGAGTAGGTTATTGTGTTTTGAGTTATGTCGCTTTTATCTGTGAAATCAAAAATTGATCCCCTACATTTTTAACAGCCGGGCCTTCAATTTTTTTTGTCTTATTTGCGATGGGTTTGCTCTTGACTCTAGTCTATGTCAGAGATGACAGAGACAAAGTCGACGATGGTACGAGCTTACCCAGAAGAAGCCTGTTCACTCTAACTTTGAAGAGATTAGGGTTGTAAGCGTTCGGAAACACAGACGCAGACAGAGAGTTCCTCTCTTTTGCTGTGCGCATTATGAAAGAGTTCGCTATTTCACACTTTAAAATTCTTTTATTATTGTAGTCGTATAATCTATTATTCATTTGGCAGGCAATCCAAGAAGACCGTTTCGACCACATATCAGCCATCTACCATCTGTTAATGGACAAGTTACAACAACGGACGAGTGCCAGAAATAGTCTGCAGCATAGAGGTAAGATTGGCAACGTTATGGGTATATTTTTCTGTTTGAGAAATCTATCTAAGTATCTACTTATATAGGGTGACTGGTAATTAGTGACCGATACTTAAACACGTGATTGTACTCATGATAACAAACAACTTTTCCAAAGATTTTTTTTTCACTCATTAATTTTTATCAAAATAACACAACAGCCATATGAAATTCGGGGTTGCAAGCCATGCGGGTGCTCTGCCTACCCACTGTGGCACGGAACGAGAATAGTAATGAGACACAACGGCGTAACGCGGCTAACAGCTGATAGGTCACAGGCGCATGCGCGCGCGAATTTCATACGGCTGTTGTGTTATTGTGATAAAAGTGAAAGAGTGAAAAAAATATTTTTCTTTGGGAAAGTTATTTGTTATCATGAGTACAGTGCCCCGCACCATTACCTGACCCATCTCACAAAGCAAAAAAGAGGCAAATGGGTCAGGTAATGCTGCTCACTGACTGTACAATCACGTGTATACAGGGTTATTTGTAAAACACCGACAACCTCTTAAGAGGTCATTCTACTCATCATTATGAACAACTTTTACTATGAGACCAAATCCGATATCGTTAAAAAAATAATATGCTGTTCCCTACATTTTGACGAGTTATGTAAACATAAAGTACGGAACAGCTGATTTTTTTTTCGCGATTTCAGGTTTGGTCTCATAGTAAAAGTTGTTCATAATGATGAGTAGAATGACCTCTTAAGAGGTTGCCGGTGTTTTACAAATATCCCTGTATAGTCATTAATTACCAGCCTTCATATATAAAACACAAAAAAAATATTCTACCTGTCTTTGTTCGTTAAAGACTTTGAAACCATCCAAACTATGTGCCCCAAACGAACCCAACAAAGTTCTAATAGAAAGGCAATAATACGAAGATGGTTTTGGACTGCAAACAATGAAAAAAAGGGGAAAAGTGCCTTGCAACACGTGTTTTTAATATTTAACAAAAACCTATTTTTTTTTTTGAAATATTAGTTTCTTAGTTTATAAATTTACTTTAAATTCCTGTAAGCCTACCTACCTATGATACCTCCTTACTATTCAATGTATCCATCAACACAATATTTTGGGAGCTTTAAATGGAGTCCTACCGTAAACCGTGATTTTTCACGAAATGTTTTTCGTTTCAGATTCATTAGACTCGACGACTGGCCAGCCTCTGGACCTCACTAGCTGTAAGGTAAGTGTGAATAGTACTGGTTCAACGCTCAGAAGTGAGGACTTTGAATATGAAAACACTAACTTAACTCTGAAGATCAGCTGTATTTCTCTAGTAACAACAGTACAGTAACACAGTGTACGATGCCGAAGCTGGAATGCCATTAGAATGGCAGGCATGTCCCTCCAATGCCCGCCGTAAAAAATGTTAAACTCGCGTCAGATCGTCAGATCGAAAATTCGTACGATGGATTGACATTAGGATTTGAACTTTATGACATCTGTCATTGAGTTTGGGTTTCCAAAACTGGATAATTATCATATGCACAAAACCTTCGGTTTCTCCAAAGAGGTAAAATTCGTAAGTCGGATTGTAAGAGTTTTCAGAACTCTTACAATCCGACTAGACACGCACCTCTGACTTTTCGGATTCCTGTACGTATTGATGTAATTATCACTAGTTTCGTTGAAGGAAAACATCGTGAGGAAACCAGCATGCCTGAGAGATATTTCTCGACGGCATGTAAAGCCAAGTCAGAGGCCCATGGACGGCATAGGAACTCTGACAGAAGGTTACGTACTAACTACACTATAAAAAAAGAAAGCTCAATTATTTTTAACAATTACCCCTAGGGGTGTCAATACCAAAAAAAAATGAAGGAAAACATCGTGAGGAAACCGGTATGTCCTAGAACTAAAAATTCGAAGACATCTACCAACCCGCACTGGGCCCGCGTGGTGGATTACAGCCCACTCTCTCTCATAACGTTATAGGCTGATGATGATACTGATGATGTCAATACAATTTGTTACGCTCGTACTTACTTATTCGACATGAAAAATCTCTCGCAACTGAACTATTAATCTTCTCCCTCCCTCTAGGACGTGGAAGAAGAACAGATGGACGCAGAAGAGAGCACAGCACAAGACTGCCTCCTTACGGTGCCGTGTGAGCCTGTCGACTATCTTACCGACCAGCCTGACAACTTGGAGAAGGTATAATACGCATTAGAAAAATATTGACCACGTCTAAAAAACACCTCTTTTTTCATCTCGTGGCTTGAAACATCTTGCTTAAGTTGTATTCATCAAAATAGACGGTTATTAAATTATCTTCATTTGGAACATTTTAAAAACCCAGCAAATAATTGATACTTGACAAAGATTTTGTGAGAACAACTAAAAATGGTAAAATAAAAAAGATAAAACACAAATCCTTGTCAAGTATCAATTTTACATTGTAACTAGAAAATTGTATCTTTCACATTGAGGAAGAAAATGTCCATATTACAAAAGATAAAGAAAAAAAAAGTGCTAATTCTTTGGCCAAAGAAAGAGCCAGCCCTCTAGTCTCGCGAAGTGTCAACCAGTCTGCGAGAAATTACTTTAAAAAGGAGATGCGCACTTGGGCCCCACGACCCTAGCCTTTTGACCCCAAACAGCTCAAATTTAACTACTATTACTTCTTAATTAAATTATTTTGAATGCCGTCATTACCTAATTCTGCGTTTCTTTCCAGTTCGGGTCGACAGTAGCGCCAGTGACCGAGGAGCCACCTTCTCAGCCCGCAGCCACCAACTCAGCGGAGACACACGCCACCAGGAGACATACCGTGGGACCTGGAGACTGTAGGCATACGCAGGTGAGGATGACGAATTTTAATGTTTGTCTTGCCTGTTAGCTAACTTGATCTCAGATATTATGTAAGGGACAAAATATTGTAAGCAAATTTTAGCGATTTTTCGACCCCCTCTCCCCTGGTGGGAAATCGTGAGATTTGACTTGACCCCCTCACCCTCCCCCTAATCTCACGTGAGATTTATCAAAATGCTTAGTTAATAGGGGATCGGACCGGGTAAAGAAAACGACATTCTATTTTGTCCGTCAATCAGGTAATACAAAAATATTAGATACGTATTTTTTGTTTTATCAAAATATCAAAAAATTACTTAGTTAAAACTCATTAAAGTTGGAGAGTGGGGGCTAACTACGTCACAACTAGGTATAAAATGTACTAAGCCGTGACGTCATGCGCCATTTCAACTCAAAATATCTCCGTAATTTTACGATTACGTGAAAAAAGAAAAAATACGTGTCAAATACTTTTTAATAATCTACCCGATAGACAAATAAAAAAAAATGAGTCACCATCCCTATTGTAATGAATACAATTTGATTATTTTCATTGAATATTTATGATCAAATATTTTTGTGTAGGATTTAGCCGTGTTTGAGTGGAGAAACATGTTTACTTAAGAGCGTTTACGCCTCACGAAATTTCGTACAAACTTCAAGTCCTTCCTTATTTTCCGAAATTAATGAACCGATTTTTAATGAATCTGAATACGCATAAGCAGGATACATAGGTCTAAAAAGTTACTAAAAAACATTTTCGAAAAATAGTTGTTAAGCTAAATAAGACCGAATATAAATTATCTATAGAAACAAATTTTTAAAGACCTTTCGTAAAATGTTTTTAGTAACTTTTTAGACCTATGTATCCTGCTGATGCGCATAAAGTTTCATTCAAATCGGTTCAGACATTTCGGAAATAAGAACTTCATGCCGTAAGAGGAAAACGCTCTTAAAGCTAGTTTTCGCGCTATGTAAAATAACGCGACAACCGGGTCCCTCCCTCTCTCCCTCGTGATATTGCGAGACTTATTATTATTACTTTCAGAGTAAAGTTGGGAGCAGTAAATATCCGTTATAATTAATTGCAGGGCGGCGAGTTAGGAGTTTGTGGGGCTGCGTCGGCTGACTTGAGACCGTCGCCGCTGTATGTGTCCGCGCATTTCAACGTAAGTACATCGCAGAATGGGCAGTATAACCCGCTGTATTATAAAATCAAAATCAAAAGTCATTTATTCAAATTAGGCTGATAATCAGCTCTTTTTGACCATCAAAATTACAAGAGACAGTCCCCCAAAACGACCGCCCTTCGCCACTTCTTAGTGTTTTAGCTGGGAAGAAAAAGTGGCGGAACAAACTTCCTAGCAAAGTTTAGCTTAACAACAAAGTATTATATCAATAACATTGGAAACGGGATATTTCCCATGTGTGTGAGTAACCGAAATTAAAAAAAAAAACGAACAAGAAAGAGGGTACGCCGATTTGCTCATAAACACCCACCTGCAATAACTTAAGTCTATCCGTGATTGATCATGGTCCTTGCAACAGCGCCGAAATATCGGGAACTCAAAACAAATAATAATCATGGTAAATATCCCGTTTCTAGTGGTATTGACAGTGTTAGTGACCATGTCAGTTAAAAAACTTTTAACAAAGTATTAGGCATCAAAATACAATTTTTGGAATGAAAAAAATAACAGAAAGTTCGTGAAAGTCGTACGCCCAGTTTCTAGCGAAAATCAACACAAATAATGTGGAGTTGTGGCAAAAAATATAAAGAACTAAAAACAATTTTTGTTTGTTTTAATTTTTTTGAATAAGTAATTTAGTTTTATGGTTTTGGCCTGTGTTAGTGTAATAAAAATTTTTTTCACAGAATTTAGAATCGCGAATCTTGATGTCTTTCACAGTATTTTTTTCTTAATTTATACCTTAAATAATGTAGCGGGGAAGGTGGTGTGACGATCTGCCCCCATATTCACAAACGCTCGGATTCGATTTCAATTCGGAAAGTCGTATGTCTATATCGCTCGCTTTCGTAATGCCAAAACAAGATAGACATACGACTTATCGAATGGAAATCGAATCCGAGCGTTTGTGAATAGGGGGCCTGCTGGCCTACCATGAAGTCTTAAAACATTATTGTTTTACTCTTTTCCAGTGTGGGAAAGAGATGACGCTAGATATCCTGTATAGCTACGTCTCTTTCCCACACTGAAATAAGAGTAAAACAATACTGCTTTAAGACGTCATGGTACGCCACCAGATCTTGTTTGCGGGGCGAACATAGCCAGATATTGCACAGGATAGAGATGTTTGGAAAGAGAAAGAGGAGACCTTTGTCCAGCAGTGGGAACACACATAAGGCCAAGAAAAAAAAATCGTAAATAATTTTGAGATATTTCTATACTTATTTAGGTACTTACTTGTCCTCTGTTTAATGTCTCCAGCAACAAGCGTCTCCCAACGTGTCGATGCTCCCGAACACGAACCTGGCGGCCAAGCTGCCCGCGGTCCAGCACCAGCCTCCGCGCTACTTCAGCGTCAAGGACCAACATCTGCTGAAGCCGCCGCACGCTATGCAGACGCAAGGTAACTACTTAACTTGCTAACTAATGTTATAAATGCGGAAGTAAGTTTGTTTGTTTGTTACCTCTTCACTGCTAAGGGAGCGTTCAAGTATTACGTAACGAATTTGGGTAGAGGGGGGGTCTTTTGAAACGATGCGTTCCAGGGGCGGGAGGGGGTTTTTGAACTACGCGTTACGTAACATTGTTTTAACCCTTCAGAACGGTCGCGTAGAGATTTTTTTCTTACGCATTTGTTAAAACATTTTTTTTCTCAAAATTTCAAATGGTATGACCACTTTTTACCTTCACAAAATTTCCTGCTTGCTATACAGGATAGAGAATAGTTCTTAGAAATGGTCACTTGGTGGTGGTTACGTAACGTTTTACTATAGGGGAGGGGGGGTACAGAAAAACGTTACGGCGCGTTACATGGGGGGAGGGGGGTATTAAAAATCTTCAAAAATTGCGTTACGTATTACTTCAACGCTCCCTAAACCACTGAACTGATCATGCTGAAATTTTGCAAATACATCGTCAGGTGTACAGAAATGGACATAGGGTACATTTCATCCCGAAAAAGAGTACTTTTCCCGAGGAAAACAACAGTAACATTCTTATGATAATAGATGGCGCCACTTGCAATGGATAACAAGCAGAGTACAAATCGAATTCATTGTGAAATTCTAAATTTATTTATTTATTTATCTACTCACATCTACCATTACAGGCTAACCCAATGCGATAAATGCGCCTTAAATTAATTAAATTAATGCGAGCGAAGCCGTGGGGAAAAGCTAGTCACATTATATAATATACTAGCTCGAACCCCGGACCTCATGCTGGGAAGTCGCGAAACAAACCAACGACACTAGTTTTAAAATGGAATGGGGAAAAAGTTGCAAGGAGTATAATTTTGGGGAACACTTGACTTAGCAACCTTGTTGATTTTGATTGCTTTGCTTTTGAAATAGTCATATTTTTAGTTCATATGTATGCGATTGAAATACATGTAGGATGACTGGTAATAAGTGACCGATACTTAAACACGTGATGGTACTCATGATAACAAACAACTTTTTCGAAGAAACATTTTTTTTTATACTCATTCACTTTTATCACAATAACACAACAGCTGTATGAAATTCGCGCGCGCGTGCGCCTGTGACCTATCAGCTGTAAGTCGCGTGACGCCGTTCTGTCTCTTAACTATCGTACCGTGCCACAGTGGGTAGACAGAGAGCAACGACGCTCGTAAGCCCGAATTTCATACGGCGTCCGAGTTTCATACGTTGGAAGTCGCATAAGAAGTTTCACTTCAATAGCACAACATGCTATTGAAGTGAAACTTCTTATGCGACTTCCAACAAGTTTGCGTTATACGTTTAACGCTGCCACGGAGGGGAAATAGAAAGAGACAGAGCGAGAGTGAATGCGTGGTAGTCGAACGCATGCGTGTAGTATTACGAAGTTTCACTTCTTCCGCGCGGAGGGACTCAACGCACTATTTATGTGATAAAAGTTAGTGAGTATAAAAAAAAAAATCTTTGGGAAAGTTGTTTCTTATCATGAGTATAATCACGTGTTTAAGTATCGGTCAGTAATTACCAGTCACCCTATATACAAGGTGGAAGGCACATCGGCGCTAAAACGTTTTCCACGTTATCTGCTTTTCCATATATTTTGACCATGTAGGTATTGCACTTTTATGATTCATTACTGATGAGAAATTTATACACCGTGTAAATCACCTCATCACGAAGCCGCCAACCAAGCATTCTGTACATGAAACTGAGTAACTTTACGCAAAAATTACAGCTGGGAAACGACTTTTTTTTGGGGGGTGTAAAATCATGTTTTGTGGTAGAACTCAATGTAACGCACTCAAAACATTGTGCTGATGGACGGATTGAATACTACGGGGGTCGTGGAGGTGTTTAAAGTAAAAATCCCACATTAAAAACTTGTATTTATAAAAAAATACTTGTCAAAAAGTTGAAACTTTGACCCCTAATATCTCCGTAACTAGAAGGTTCCCAGGTATGGTGTAGAACAAAAAAATTATCGCAATGACAGGGAGAACCAGTGCCTTTCGGCTTCGTTAAGAGGTGGTTTACACCCTTTATGTGGGGGGATAGAATGATGTATGGAGTACATGGTAAGCGTTTTCGCGTCGGTGTCTGTTACACTCTTTATAATAGGATCAAAAGGTGTAAAAGTACCATTAACGAAGCCAAAAGGCACTTGTTCTCTGCATCACAACTTTTTAATGTCATAATAGTACGATAACATGTGCTAACCCCTCTACAGTCTCGCCGAGTACGCCAGGGGGGTAACTACTTAATGAAGCTGTCTGTACATTATGCACCAAGGGGATAAAGTAGTGTCTTATGTAGCGGGCGCCGTATTGAATCCCGAGCAAAACGAAGGATTCTAGCGTTAACTCCCGAGCGGAGCGAGGGAGTTTAAAGTTAACTCCCGAGCAAAGGGAGAGAATCAAAGTATTTATTAAAATAACAATAACAGTCTGTTAGTAGACCTATTTAAAACAATTTTTATCCCATCTATTCAAAAAGGACGACTTGGTTCGCCTTTAAGTAAAAACTTATATTTACATTTGAGACATTTTCGCAATTATGGAAATTATTCAGCTGGCGGCGCGACTATGGGCCGTCGTACCAGCCAGTCTTTATTCAAACAACATTTGCGTTCGATTTCTTTGGCGCGGAACACTAAGATGTTCCAGACTTCCAGATTCAAAAAGTGCGCGGTAAAGTAAATTGCGGCGCACTTTTTGAAATAAAGAGGAATAAAAACTCATTACTGCCCGCTAAAAGTTTCTTATAGTAAACACCACCTTTGGGTGCACTTAAAGGCGAACCAATTCGTCCTTTTCGAATAGATGGGATGAAAAATTACTATAAGTACCTCCACGGCCCCTGTACTACATCCATCAGCACAATGTTTTAAGTCCCTTACATTGAGTCCTACCGTAAAACGTGATTTTTAACCCCAAAAAAAAAGTAGTTTCCCAGCAATAATTTTTGCGTAGAGTTACTTATATTGTTGTACAGAAAGCTTTGTTGCCGGCATCGTGGAGGGTCTGTTAGTCATGAGTAAAGATGATCCCTTCCTCTCCAGCGTCCACGTTCGGGCGGCGCGCGTCGGACGGCGGCGCTCACGTGCACGCTCGCGAGCGCGCCTGCTGCCACTCCGCGCCCACGCATCACGTGAGTACTACATCCTATATGTTCGGTCGGACGGCGGCGCTCACGTGCACGCTCGCGAGCGCGCCTGCTGCCACTCCGCGCCCACGCATCACGTGAGTACTACATCCTATATGTTCGGTCGGACGGCGGCGCTCACGTGCACGCTCGCGAGCGCGCCTGCTGCCACTCCGCGCCCACGCATCACGTGAGTACTACATCCTATATGTTCGGCCGGCGGCGCTCACGTGCACGCTCGCGAGCGCGCCTGCTGCCACTCCGCGCCCACGCATCACGTGAGTACTACATCCTATATGTTCGGTCGGACGGCGGCGCTCACGTGCACGCTCGCGAGCGCGCCTGCTGCCACTCCGCGCCCACGCATCACGTGAGTACTACATCCTATATGTTCGGCCGGCGGCGCTCACGTGCACGCTCGCGAGCGCGCCTGCTGCCACTCCGCGCCCACGCATCACGTGAGTACTACATCCTATATGTTCGGCCGGCGGCGCTCACGTGCACGCTCGCGAGCGCGCCTGCTGCCACTCCGCGCCCACGCATCACGTGAGTACTACATCCTATATGTTCGGTCGGACGGCGGCGCTCACGTGCACGCTCGCGAGCGCGCCTGCTGCCACTCCGCGCCCACGCATCACGTGAGTACTACATCCTATATGTTCGGTCGGACGGCGGCGCTCACGTGCACGCTCGCGAGCGCGCCTGCTGCCACTCCGCGCCCACGCATCACGTGAGTACTACATCCTATATGTTCGGTCGGACGGCGGCGCTCACGTGCACGCTCGCGAGCGCGCCTGCTGCCACTCCGCGCCCACGCATCACGTGAGTACTACATCCTATATGTTCGGTCGGACGGCGGCGCTCACGTGCACGCTCGCGAGCGCGCCTGCTGCCACTCCGCGCCCACGCATCACGTGAGTACTACATCCTATATGTTCGGTCGGACGGCGGCGCTCACGTGCACGCTCGCGAGCGCGCCTGCTGCCACTCCGCGCCCACGCATCACGTGAGTACTACATCCTATATGTTCGGTCGGACGGCGGCGCTCACGTGCACGCTCGCGAGCGCGCCTGCTGCCACTCCGCGCCCACGCATCACGTGAGTACTACATCCTATATGTTCGGTCGGACGGCGGCGCTCACGTGCACGCTCGCGAGCGCGCCTGCTGCCACTCCGCGCCCACGCATCACGTGAGTACTACATCCTATATGTTCGGTCGGACGGCGGCGCTCACGTGCACGCTCGCGAGCGCGCCTGCTGCCACTCCGCGCCCACGCATCACGTGAGTACTACATCCTATATGTTCGGCCGGACGGCGGCGCTCACGTGCACGCTCGCGAGCGCGCCTGCTGCCACTCCGCGCCCACGCATCACGTGAGTACTACATCCTATATGTTCGGTCGGACGGCGGCGCTCACGTGCACGCTCGCGAGCGCGCCTGCTGCCACTCCGCGCCCACGCATCACGTGAGTACTACATCCTATATGTTCGGTCGGACGGCGGCGCTCACGTGCACGCTCGCGAGCGCGCCTGCTGCCACTCCGCGCCCACGCATCACGTGAGTACTACATCCTATATGTTCGGTCGGACGGCGGCGCTCACGTGCACGCTCGCGAGCGCGCCTGCTGCCACTCCGCGCCCACGCATCACGTGAGTACTGTAAAATATGCACATTTATCCACTGATAGTTACACTAATAGTTGACTCGCCAACGCACCACCGCACAGGCCGACAGTCCGACAACGACTGCTCCCCACCACTCGGACCGGTATTAATAACCGAGCGACGTGCGCGCCCGAGGCAACGTTACAATACTGTAATCGGTTTGTAGTGAGATATATTGATATCTACATACACTACATCCCTTCCTTGTTTTAACTAGTTTTTATGAAACCGGAATATATCTCTAGCTTAACCAAATCACAGCACAATAAATATTTAGTCAATCATAATATGTTTTAATTTAATGTTTCCTTTTCCCCTTCTTCTTCTATTCCATTTTCTGATTCATTTACATCTTCTCCTATGTTAATTTCTTTATTTTGGTCACTTATAACTTCCCTTCAACTTTCTTCATATGAACTACATTTCTTCGTGATGTACCTTCCCAGTTATATTGTTTCGAACACATAAGTGTCCACCTTTACTCTTTTCTACAATATGAGAAGTTGGGTCATAATTTAGGCTTAGTTTATCTTTGACCATATTCTTGACGTAAACTTTATCCCCAGGCACTAGTTCACATTCACGCGCTCTTCTTTTCTTATCTGTATATTCTTTCCCAGTTTCTTTCTTTTCTTGATCTCTGTATCTAACATCTGAATCTTCTGGTTTAAGTGTATGTGTAATGTCTCCTGCCATAGGTATATTGCCACGGTATTGCCGTTTGAAAAATGATCTGTAGGAGTTTTACCTGTAACACTATACGGGGTACCGTTATACATAGCCAAATAGATACTTTAACAAAGCTTCTTGCCAGTTTTTTCGCTCGACTTGACTAATTTTTTTTTTCTTTCTTTGGAATATCTCGGTTTTGACGTTCGACTTCTCCGTTCTGTTGAGGCCAGTATGGTACCGTATTATGCGAAACTATATTCCTTTCAGTACAGAATTTTTTTGAACTCCTCTATGTAGAACTCTCTGCCATCTGGTTACCAAGTCTGCTAAAAATCTCTTATAGACATTTTATTATGTCAGCACTGGTAATTTTACGACATAACTTGTATCCACTGAAATAATCGACGATTACTAATATGTAATCGATACTTGGTAAAGGACCCAACAAATCAATACAAGTATCTACCCAAGGTTAACATGGTAATGCCCGTCGCTTCAATGGGTTTGGAGGATTTGGACCAGAGACCAACGTTCAGCCTTTGCAGCATTTGACCAAGTTCTCAGTTTCCTGGTATTTAGGCCACTAAACTTTGGTTCTTAGTCTCGCGTTCATTAGGCTATTGGGTGCCCTTCGTAAGTAGCTGTCAGAACGTGACTGCGCAATTTTTTTTTTTTTTTTTTGAATAACTATTCTAGTGCCTCTCAATAAAACTCCTTCGTAAAAGCATAATTCGTTTTGTAAGATTTTGTAATTTTTTTTTTTTTTACCTCTTCAAATCATTTGTTGTTATAAAGGCCTTCCCTTATTTTTAATATTTCCGTGTCTTGCTTTGATGCCTCCATAATTTCTTCCAGTGATACTGCTATTGGCCTGTCTCCTTCAACAACTTGGTGTATATAGTTTTCCGACTTGTCTTGTGACGTTTTATTTAATTTGCACAATCTTGATAAACTATCTGCTACATTTTCTTTGCCAGGCCTGTATATTACTTTAAATGTATATGCTTGAAGGCGTAGTATCCACCTTTCTATCCTTGCACATGGTTTTGATTTAGGACCGAATATAACCTCGAGTGGTTTATTGTCGGTCACTAATTCAAACTCTTTTCCAAACAGAAAAACATAAAAATGTTCCACCGCCCCGACCAAAGCTAAGGCTTCTTTTTCTGTCTGGTAATATCGCCTTTCACAGTCTGTTAGTGTCCGGTAACCATACGCTACAATGCGAGGTTCATGATCATTAATTTGAACTAATACTCCTCCTAGTCCTACTGGACTAGAATCTGCTATTACTATAGTCCGATCTTTGACGTCATAGTATCCTGGAGTAGGAATATTAGACAGGGTCAATTTTAATTCGTTAAATGCAAATTCCTGTTTACTGCCACAAAGATTTTTTAATTCTGTGGTTTTGGTCTATTTCTTCCTAAGCAGTTCTTTCAATGGTTCAGTAGTTGTTGCCAAATTTGGAATCCATTTTCCAACATAATTGATTAATCCCAAGAAGTTCTGAAAGCTCACCTATATTCATAGGTGGACGAAATTATTGAATAGTTGTCACGTACTTATCTAATGGTTTTACACCTCTGTATGATAATTCGTGTCCTAAAAATTGAACCTTTTCTTCCCTGAATATAGTATATAGTTATTATGCCTTGTGACTGGGACTGTAGCTTCGCGTTTTATTTTGTTTTTGTTGACTTTTAAAAGTGCCTGTAATGGTCTAATTGAAATAAATGCTTTGACTTTGACTTTATGCACTTGTCTTTTCTCAGTACTACATTATTTTTTTCTAAAGTTTTCATTACTGTTTCTAATCTTCGATCATGTTCTTCCAAATCCTTCCCATAAAATTAATAGTGCCATTACATCCCAATAACATTCGTTCCAGGGTTTTTTGAAAAATTTCCGGGGCACAGTATATTCCAAACATTAGTCTTTTGTATCTGAATACACCTTTACTTGTAATAAATGTTGTAATGTGCCGAGAATCGGGATGTAATTCAATCTGGTGAAAAGCATCTTTGATGTCCAGTTTTGCAAATTACTTTGCACTTTTTATTTTTGGTAGTAGCTTGTCCATAGTGGGCAATGGGTGATTTTCACTTAAAATTGCTCTATTGGCCCGCCTCATATCTACGCAAATGCGGACATCTCCAGTATTTTTCAAAACCGGCACTATTGGTGATACCCATCTTGAGGATCCTTGAACTTCCTCAATAATTCTTTCTCCAACAGTTCTATTATTTTGATTTCAACTTTTTCTTCCAGTGGTATGGGGATCCTTCTTAATGGTTGAGAAATTGGTTGTACTTTCTCATCGATTGGTACCTCCACTAAAAGATCCTTGAATTTAGGAAACTCTTTATTTCCTTTTAGTCGATTTCTAATTCGATTTTAAGAACACCCATAGCCATGGCAGTTTCTTTCTCAAGTAGATCTCTAGTCCCATCAGCGATGACGTAAAAAGTTGCATTTTCTAATCTATATGCGATTTTTATTTTTGCTTCAAATGGTCCCTTTAGGTTGAGGGGGTTCTTACTTGCGTAACCATAAAAAGTCTTGTTGCAGCTGTTTGTTTGGTTACGAACCTGTACCTTATTTTATTTCATATTGTCCCAGGTTTTGTTTGTTGTTGTTTCCCTCATATTTTCTTTTATTCTCTCCACTCTGTTTATGTTCTCAGTTGATGTGCTGCTTCCTCCGAATTCTTCTATTTATCGACTTACAGCTCCAAGAGTATTTGCTTCAACAATTATATTTGTCAGTGTTATTGTGCTTCCTGTTTGTAGAATTCTTTTTCTAAGCTCTTTAGAACACTTTTCTGTAATTTGATCGATTATATGATCGTCTTTGCCCTTAAACTGACATTTTTCTGCTTGTTGTCTAAGCCGTACTAGGATTTTTTCAAACTTTTCATTTGCTTCTTGTTTTATCAAACGAAAAAGGTGACGTTCATATATTATCTTACTTTGTTTAGGTAGAAAGTATGCGTCGAGTTTGGTTATAGCCACTGCGAAGACGTCCACTTCATCTGTTGGTGAAACATTCGCATCTGGTATATTATAGAATATTTCCTGCAATGCCAGTCCAACAAAGCGAAGCGCGTTTCTTCGCACTACTCTCTATTCCAGCAACTTCGAGGTAGATCAACAGTACCCGCTTCCAGCGTTCCCATATCGTTCCTGCTGCACCGTTAAAATATTTGTCAATTTACCTGCTGACCAAATTTTTTGACTTATCAATTTAATGATCAGTATGTATATATATTCTACTGCTATAACCGTCATTTTCTGATGACTTGTCAATTTAATGACCAGTAGGAATATTCTATTGCTATTACTGTCGTTCTTTGACGACTTTTCAATTTAATGACCAGTAGAAATATTCTACTGCTATTACCGTCGTTATTTGATGACTTTTCAATTTAATAACCAGCAGAAATATTCTACTGCTATTACCGACATTCTTTGATAACTTGTCAATTTAATGACCAGTAGAGATATTCTACTGCTATTCGATTTATTATTTTAGAACTAATCCTGTAGTATAAATCAAATAATTAAACATGGGGTCCTGGTTCGACTCCCAGGTCGGCCAGTGTCACTGAGTTTCTCCATTAGGAACCTCCCAATAACAGACCTGAGTCCGAGTTGGCGTCTGGTTAATGGCAACAGGCATGCTCAACGTTATTGGTGAAACGTGGTTGTAACACACATCTATGCCTACCCCCTTGGGGAACACAGGCGTAATGTTATGTTAAATAATTTAATCAGTATGTTTTTTCCTTAACAACCAAGATAGCATTTAATTAGTTGCAAAACAATACATTAACGAACCACTTTTTGTTTTAGGCTTTACTTAAATTATTTATTAACAGTTAATATGTCCAATGACAGATTCTAACTTATTATAAAGGGTGTAAAACACCTCTTAACCAAGCCGAAAGGCACTGGTTCTCCCTGTTACTGCGATCATTTTTTCGTTCTACACCATACCTGGGAACTTTCTAGTTACGGATATATTAATGGTCAAAGTTCCAACTTTTTGACAAGTATTTTTCTTTAAATACAAGTTTTTAATGTAATATTTTTACTTTAAACACCTCCACGACCTCCGTACTATTCAATCCGTCCATCAGCAATGTTTTGAGTGCGTTACATTGAGTTCTACCACAAAACATGATTTTACAACCCCCAAAAATAAAGTCGTTTCCCAGCAATAATTTTTGCGTAAAGTTACTTAGTTTCATGTACTGAATGCTTGGTTGACGGCTTCGTGATGAGGTGATTTACACGGTGTATTCATAATTTGATTTTTGAAGTGTAATAGTAATTTGAATTTTTCTTTCCAAAATATGATTAGTTATCTCCCTGTAGGAGTGTACTTTTTTTTTTTTATAAAAATATAAAACTTACGGTTTTATCCTCGTCGCCAATGTAAAATATGCACATTTATCCACTGATAGTTACACTAATAGTTGACTCGCCAACGCACCACCGCACAGGCCGACAGTCCGACAACGACTGCTCCCCACCACTCGGACCGGTATTAATAACCGAGCGACGTGCGCGCCCGAGGCAACGTTACAATACTGTAATCGGTTTGTAGTGAGATATATTGATATCTACATACACTACAAGTACTACATCCTATATGTTCGGCCGGCGGCGCTCACGTGCACGCTCGCGAGCGCGCCTGCTGCCACTCCGCGCCCACGCATCACGTGAGTACTACATCCTATATGTTCGGTCGGACGGCGGCGCTCACGTGCACGCTCGCGAGCGCGCCTGCTGCCACTCCGCGCCCACGCATCACGTGAGTACTACATCCTATATGTTCGGTCGGACGGCGGCGCTCACGTGCACGCTCGCGAGCGCGCCTGCTGCCACTCCGCGCCCACGCATCACGTGAGTACTACATCCTATATGTTCGGTCGGACGGCGGCGCTCACGTGCACGCTCGCGAGCGCGCCTGCTGCCACTCCGCGCCCACGCATCACGTGAGTACTACATCCTATATGTTCGGCCGGACGGCGGCGCTCACGTGCACGCTCGCGAGCGCGCCTGCTGCCACTCCGCGCCCACGCATCACGTGAGTACTACATCCTATATGTTCGGTCGGACGGCGGCGCTCACGTGCACGCTCGCGAGCGCGCCTGCTGCCACTCCGCGCCCACGCATCACGTGAGTACTACATCCTATATGTTCGGCCGGCGGCGCTCACGTGCACGCTCGCGAGCGCGCCTGCTGCCACTCCGCGCCCACGCATCACGTGAGTACTACATCCTATATGTTCGGTCGGACGGCGGCGCTCACGTGCACGCTCGCGAGCGCGCCTGCTGCCACTCCGCGCCCACGCATCACGTGAGTACTACATCCTATATGTTCGGTCGGACGGCGGCGCTCACGTGCACGCTCGCGAGCGCGCCTGCTGCCACTCCGCGCCCACGCATCACGTGAGTACTACATCCTATATGTTCGGTCGGACGGCGGCGCTCACGTGCACGCTCGCGAGCGCGCCTGCTGCCACTCCGCGCCCACGCATCACGTGAGTACTACATCCTATATGTTCGGTCGGACGGCGGCGCTCACGTGCACGCTCGCGAGCGCGCCTGCTGCCACTCCGCGCCCACGCATCACGTGAGTACTACATCCTATATGTTCGGTCGGACGGCGGCGCTCACGTGCACGCTCGCGAGCGCGCCTGCTGCCACTCCGCGCCCACGCATCACGTGAGTACTACATCCTATATGTTCGGTCGGACGGCGGCGCTCACGTGCACGCTCGCGAGCGCGCCTGCTGCCACTCCGCGCCCACGCATCACGTGAGTACTACATCCTATATGTTCGGTCGGACGGCGGCGCTCACGTGCACGCTCGCGAGCGCGCCTGCTGCCACTCCGCGCCCACGCATCACGTGAGTACTACATCCTATATGTTCGGTCGGACGGCGGCGCTCACGTGCACGCTCGCGAGCGCGCCTGCTGCCACTCCGCGCCCACGCATCACGTGAGTACTACATCCTATATGTTCTTCTTTACGTGGTACTTTTGAACATGTTGTCAACTTGGAATGAAATCTTCCAATAGCTACGTGTTATATATTGTTGAATAGGTATTTTCAAGCTGCACAATATTCACTATGACGCCAAGAAATGACTTTTTGGAGCTAGCTTTATTTTGCAAACATGTAAATACATATGTACTTTTTTTAAACCCGAGTTCTTTTATTTCATGTGTGGAGCTCGTGGCTAAATAATAACAGCTGCACGGGTCGATCTTTAATGTTAAGCCGTGCTTGCCGAGGTTGGTCCGTAGATGGGTGACCATAGTTACATACCGAGTTTCCTCCGTGCCTCGGAAATCACATTAAGCCGTTGGTCCCGACTGTCATTTGTAGATCTTTGACATTCGTTAAGAGTAGTCCGAAGCCAAAAATCTGTCATCCAGTCTTATCAAGGGGTATCATATTACCCAGTTACTGGGTTGTGGAGGTCAAATAGGCAGTCACTTCATGTAAAATACTAATACTCAGCTGCATCCGATTAGACTGAAAGCTGTCGCCGTGCATAAACTACATAATTATACCAATATCTTCAATCTTATACCCCACAGGTGTCAGACAGCGGAACACCACCTCGCGGCGAAGATACGGAACAATCTGAGGAACAGAACACAGACTCTGCTTACAACACAAATTTGTGCAGGTGAGATACCTATCACGGTTCATGAGATACAGCCTGGTGACAGACGGACTGCGAAGTCTCAGTAATAGTCCCGTTTGACAATTTTTTTTTTTAAACTTTGCCCCACACTAGGATTTTCTCCTGTATCGTGGGTGCGTTTACAAACATTTAAACTCACATACACAAATAGCCAACAAATTAAACTTAAACCTTTTAAATTGTTAACAAAATCTGATTAAAATGGGGAAGTAATACTTATAATTTCACAAGGACGAAGGTGGCGGGCAAAAGCGATTTTGAAAAAAAAAAAAAACAAAAATGCAATGTTAATGCTTTGAGTTGAAGCTTTAAAAGTCTGGTTAATCCCCAGGTCGTGCAATGTTGAGGAATTCACTAGCAGTCTGGATACGTTCCCACTTAATGGGACTCTGCCTACGTCCCCGGGGAATACGGGCGCGATGGTACGTTGTAAACATGTCGTTACCTGTCTTTAGGTACATGATGAACCGGGGAAGCAGTAAGAGGCATACGATGGCTACTCCTGAGGACGCGGCGAATGTGGTTACCTCGAGCACTGGTTCTATGGTAAGTTGTCTATGATACGTTTAGATGGAAAGGCCCAAAAGCTACCGGCTTCAACTATAATAGTACATTATGATATAAGTGCGGTAAGTTGAAAATTACAGCCGAGGCGATATTGACAGCCCGAGCCGTAAGCGAGGGCTACACGAAAGCAGAGGCTGTAATTATCAAAGCGCACGTATGTCATACGAAGTTTTATAACATATTTGCGAGGAAATAAATAAAACTCGGACTTTCTTAAACGAATAAATCTTTTACTTGTTCACAAATTAGCGATAAGTGCGCATCAGCGCTTTTTTTTTAAGGCACAAAAACAGCCCGTATTACTAATAAAGTAATAGTACATTATGATATAAGTGCGGTAAGTTGAAAATTACAGCCGAGGCGATATTGACAGCCCGAGCCGTAGGCGAGGGCTACAAGAAAGCAGAGGCTGTAATTATCAAAGCGCACGTATGTCATACGACGTTTTATAACATATTTGCGAGGAAATAAATAAAACTCGGACGACATTTTCAAATAAAAGCAATACAGCGAAAAGCGCGCGGAATAATTTTTACTTGTTTACAAATTTTTAAGGCAAAGTCACAAAAACAGGCAGAATTACTAATAAAATAAATTATGTAATATTTTTGTGTTTTGTTACAGATAAATGGTTGTAATTTATGGTCAAAATTAATTAAATTAAAGAATTAAATATTTATTTATTATATTTTATCTCCCAAAGTTAATTTTATTCATAAAATGTTCAGCACTTTTCTGATATAAAAACTCTTTGCTAATATTTAAAAAAGTACCGTTCGTTTTACGAAACTTGTGCGTTTTACATTACATTAACGCACAAGTACGTAATGTGCTACAATACGATATTGAAATTGGTCAAATCAGAGACCCTTTACGAGCAAATGTGTTATAAAATTACAATTAACAATTTTTTTTACGTTTGGTAACTAGAATAAACTTTAGTAATTTAGTGACATGACAGTTTTGTATCTCTGATTAATGTGTGTAGGCTGGAAACTTTTGGAACTTATACCTTTCAATCCTCCTTCTTACCGTGTCGATGAATAAATTGAATCAGCCTAGAATTTGGCGAAGTTTGGCACTTGCAAATAAAGGAAATTAAATTAACACCTGTATCTATAAACAAGTCAATGTCATTATTTAAGATATGATTTACAAAAGTTAGAATTCTTAGCATTGCTTTCTATACTTTTTACTTCTTTTAAAATTCAAGTCATTACTTGAACTTGGCTATATATACCGGAGTAAATATCCCATGGTTTGTGTAGAATCCTCAGATTTATACTTTAGTCTTCTATGGATATGTAGCGACGTTAAAAAGCAACTTACGACCAAAAAGTACTACAGCGCCATCTATGACACGACGGAAGAACTAACATCAATTTCCTACATCTCGCAAGCAAAGTTTACATTGACTTAAGAGTATATAGAGAAACCCGACAACAACTGTCGGGCAGTTGCCCACCAGACATAACAACTGTCTGGCCGGAAGATCCTTCCTTTTCAATGGAGTATCGAGGAACTTTACACCCTGTTCCTCATACCCCTTAAAGATATAAACCTGCACAGGTTTTCTTTGCTCTAACCAACCTAGGTCCGCTCTTAATGTGCACGTCTTTCTATGTCGTTCTCACATATTTTTATAATCTCAACATCATTGATGTCAACAAGATCTTGTTAAAATATTTTGATTTAAAAAAGTGTCCATGGAGTTTCTTGGCCAGTCTTCCCCATAGAGATCTATGCTTTGGAATGGGCAACTACAGTACTTTCACAAGTTATTTTTTGACTGGGACTGTAGCTTCAGAACTGCCAGTAACTGTCTAATTGAAATAAATGCTTTGAGTTTGAGACCGGAATCCACTTTTACTCCTTGATATCAATCATTTTAATACCCAGTATTAGAAAACCAATTATTCTTCCTACATGCAAAAACATGTCCTAAACAAATGTCCAAACAGTTGATAATACCACTTCTCGCTTCGTCAAAACAAGATTTTCATGACTTCTTTCTTCCCCACAGCAAAGCGCGTCCCCTTCATCGACCGCCAGCATACGAGTCAGAAGAACTGGTCTTTTGACCGTCACGGAGCGACCTCCCGGTGAGTAGTATACAATATAGTATGCAATTGATTGATTGTACACAGTACCCGAGCATTAATATGACATATAAAGCTTTTGGAAAAATATTGGTTATGTATTTACAAAAGTTGGTACTGGTGGTATATAATATTAGCGAGGCGCTTGTAACTTAACTTTTTGAACGCCATTGTCACATATTGTGACAAGCAAACGCGTGCCCCATACGCCAACGACACAAATATGTGACAAAAAATGTGGTGCACTATAACACGAAATAAGCAATTTAAATCATTACTTGTGGGTTTGTTTATTTATATATCTTTAAAATGTGATCTTATATTAAATTATGTTATCAAGAGATAAGTTAATAATAGTTTTGAAATCCCTTTTTTTTGTAAGTTTTTGCGGTGAATTTGTGGCTTGGCGTGGCACGCGCGTGCGTTTATGCTTTGGCGTTCAAAAGGTTAATGTGTCCGACCGAAGCGTCGGCTTCGGCCAAAAACTGCGGAAGTTTTGGCCGAATTCGAAGATTTCAAGCAAGTGCTAAAATTTAATGAACTTGTACGAATGCGATCACGATAGAAAAGAAGCCACGTGGGGCAGGGGTCACAGATTTATGAATTTATATTTATCAAGTTACACGATAATTGTAATCGTATTGCTAAGTTGCATAAACACAAAATTTTATTCTACAAGCTGTTGTTTTGCTAATGATTTTCGACCCGAATAAATAATAAAATGAGTATGTAATTATTTTTCGGTAAGCGTGAACCACCCGTGTTTTAAACGCGACACATCTGATCCTCTCCATATAACCGCGAAATCACAAACAATCTCAAACGATTATTCGATAATATCTTATTCCCTAAGCCACGTTATTACTGACTGACGTTATACTAGTTTATTCTGAAATACTGACAAATTTAAACAACAAAAAAAACAGCGTATTTAATAATTAATTAGGTAATGTTAATTGATTATTTATGTCTATTGTGACAATCTCCTGAATTTTGACAAGAATGCAAAACAACACCTTGTATAAGTAAAAAAAAAATACTTATCTTATTTTGAATTGCATTTCCTTTCGGCCTCGGCCGAAGGTTGTGGTAACAGCTAATGAATCGGCCTCGGCTTCGGCCAGAAATCAGCTTTCGGTTGGACACTATACACCACCTTTTCAGATATTATACACCTACCACTTTTTGTCTCTACATCACCCAGAAAATTTCTATGGCATTATTAAGTCCACCTGGGTACTTAATAATGCCATAGACAGTTGAAGCTTTGTGCTTGAATTGTTAAATATTATATACCAGAGTTGCAGGCTCTTTCTTCTATCTGACGCTTCATGAGTCATATTAATGCCCGGGATCATGCAATGATAGTGTTTTGATGTCGTTATATGATTGCTTTTTGGAATGTTGTTTTTTTTTTTCACTGTATCAGTAAGTTTCTCAAGTTTTTCGCTGACACTATAAAATAAAGGATTAATATCCAAACAAAAAATGGATTGAAAATATAAAAGGAGACTATATTGAACAAAAATATATAACTTTTATACTGTGGGTAACTAAAGAAAACTTTAGTAATTTAGAGACATGATAGTTTATATTTTTGATTAATTGAATGTGTGTTGGCCGGAAACTTTTAGACTTACTATACCACCGTATTTTGTTATGATAATATTGCTGTAAGTACTTAAAAAATACTATTTAATCAATTGTCATTAAAAAAAACACCATCTTCATTCAATAAGCCTTGAATTACAAAAAAGTTTAACTATTTTGGTAACAAAACACAAGATTTGGAAAAAATCTCAACATTCGCATTTTTTTTTTATTTAAAGTTTGTACAAAGTAGTTAATGTAAGCATGTCGCTAGTAAAATGCATCAATTTTTCGCTACAATTTTATTTTCGAACATATTTTTGCTATTTATATTTTTTTTTACTTTATGTTTCTTTTTATTATTTTATTTTAGTAATTAGCCCAGAATTAGTAATGGAGGTCGAAGCAAGAATGAAGAGGAATTATTTACCGCCTTCTATGCAGTATCAAAGTGGATATCAAAGCCCCCCAACTCCCACTGGACCCCCGAATCCGGTACCCCAATCACCGACTCAGGGGTCAATTACCGCAGGGACCCCAAATTACTCCCAGACAACTGGCAATCAGAAATCAATGAAGCCTTCACTGCAGACCATACCCCAAGGCAGTATAATGGGGATGAAAGGTTCTATGGTATCTGGGCCACCGAACAGTCAAGCCGTGTCCCCATATACCCCAACTATGGGACAGTTCTCGCCAAGCCATGGGAGTGTGGTA
Organism: Cerastis leucographa; assembly: GCA_963082945.1. Classification (NCBI taxonomy): domain Eukaryota; kingdom Metazoa; phylum Arthropoda; class Insecta; order Lepidoptera; family Noctuidae; genus Cerastis; species Cerastis leucographa. Next base: position 10,722,611 of record OY720374.1, on the reverse strand, counting down.
CAAAATTCTGGTTCCATAACTAGTGGAACACCTCTGAACCAAGGATCGATCATGTCTGGTACGCCAACTTATGATACGGCGACGACTTTTAATTTTGGTACCAATAATACCTTCGGGGGCATGTCTAGTGGTTCCTATAATGCCTCAAATGTTAATACTTTTGGTTCTATCACGACTGGTACGCCAATGAACCAAGCAGGTTACCAGAACGCCCCTATGACCCAAGGATCTAGTGGTACAGATATGAATCAGGGGTCTTTCCAGTCTACCCCTTTAAATCAAGGGTCATATCAATCTACCCCTTTGAATCACGGATCATATCAATCGATGGATCAGTATGATTCCTCATTTTCTGGCCCCCCTACCAAAAAGGGGTCTATAACTGATGGCACCCCTATTAATCCGAATCCGTTTCAAGCAAATCAAGGTTCGTATCAAAACGCGCCTATGGGTCAAAATGCATTTTCTAGTACCCCTATCAAAAAGGGGTCTATAACTGATGGTACCCCTATTACGAATCCATTTCAAAATTCCCCTGTGAATCAGGGACCATTCCAAAATCCACCAAATCAAGGTTCTATGACTGGGTCCTTCTCAAATCCTGCAATAAATCAGCCATTTGAAAGCACACCAATATACCAAAGTAATTTCACTTCAGATTCCTTTATTTCACCCCCTATCAAAAAGGGGTCAATCACAGAAGGCACCCCTATTCAGGGGCAAGCGTTTTTCACTAACCAAGATTCTTCAATGAATCATAATCCTTACCAGAACACACCGATGGGTACTACCCCATTAAATCAACCCCCTATTAGTATCACCCCCTTAAACCAGGCCTACCAAACACCCCCACCGAATCAAGGGTCTTTAATGAACCAATCCTCGTTCCCGAATCCTACTGGTAGTCCAATAACTGCAAATGCCCCCTTTTCACCCAATCAGGGGTCAATCTCGAGTGGTACACCAATGAACCAGGGGTCACAAATGAACCAATCTTACCAGAATACCCCGGGGGGTGTAATGGGGGGTGTTCCGATGCAAACCGGTTCGATAACTGCCGGTACGCCTTTACCGGTAAATACAGGGAATTACAACCCTAGTTATAACTCGAAGCCAAGGAAATACTCCGGACCTCAGAGGGTTAAATTGCAAATGTTAGCTACTGTTCAAGAAATGGGTAATTTTTTTTTTTACTTTTTTGTATTTTTTCAGGTGATGGGTAGTTTTTGAATTTGGGTTTTCAGTGTTCCGTACTACGTCATAGTTTTTGCAATAAAGGTCAGATCATATATGGACAAATTGTGGATCCGGACATGAACACCTCAATAAAAATAGTACTGAAGTATTGTCCGGTGTCCGAAGCCGGCAATTCATCCTTACCTATGTATGTCCGTGTCGGACGGACACTAAAAGAATTCAGTAAAGAATCAGTCGTGAAACGCGTTCGCAACTTGTACATTTGGATGTAGCCGATCCTTTACTACATATTTTTTTTTAAATAAAAGTCGGACAGTGACAGATTGAATACTCGCGTCCCAATAAAACTGTGCACACACAGTTTATACGCAATTACGTTAATGTTGTGTCGAAACGTTGCGGGAAATATTTGGACTAACTACAGTGCAGACTTAGACAGATTTTTCAGTACATTATCTGTCAAAATCAATAATTATTAATTCAAACTAGGCTAATAATCAGCACTTTTTGAACGTGAAAATAACAAGAGACAGTTCCCCAAAAGGCCCGCCCTTCGCCACTTTCTAGTGTTTAAGCTGGGAAGAAGAAGTGGCGGAACAAACTCCCCAGCAACGCATCTGTCTGTTAGGTTAGAAGAACCAGATTCTATACAATAGTGTTCAAGTTTATATGAACAAAGAATCCATTACATCAAATTAATGTCACATGTCAGCTAGGACACACCAATAATAAAATAAAATATTAAAAAATATACTCAAGATTAAACAAAGCCTCCAGACATAAAGGGCGTGCTCGCTTACACGTGCATACAGATGAAAAAAGACTTCGATATCCGAAGCTGCGAATCTTTACTCCTAATTACAGATGAAAAGATATTCAAATCGAACAATAATATTTATGTTTAGTCTTTACGGTTTGATTCACGTGCGTCAAACGTGATTGCCCAGTTCTTGTAACGGCGTTTTTATTCCTAAGTGAACCACGCGACAAGGTCACGTTACGAAAACTTGAGTCAAACCGGAAAAAAAAACAAGCAACATTTATCTATGGCTTAGTCAGTTTTAACACGTGGTATGTGTTTTTTTATCACGTGAGGTGTTTAGGCCAACATTGGCGCCTCTTCCTCGCTAAGTATTACCAAAGGGGAGGAGTCCCCTTTGGTGATATTTCGCGAAGTTTAAGACTACCCCTCCTACCCCTTCCCAGCATCACGCGTATTCACATAGTTTTATTATCAGTTAAAAAAAAAATGGCTTTTTCGGCTTTTTGGGCTAATGATCGCTTGGTCCCGACAATTCCCGACGTTTTTCATTCTTTATTGAAAAAAAATACAAGGTGTTGATTTGCAACCTCGTCGAATTCCAGGAGGTGGTCACAAAAGGCATAAATAATCAATTAAAATTACGGTACCTAGTTAATTATTAATAAACGCTGATTTTTTGGTTGTATAAGTTTGACAATATTTCAGAATAATCCTCTTAACGTGGTTTAGGGAATAAGAAATTATCGAATAAACGTTTGAAATTGTTTGTATGTGTGTAGGCGAGGTTATAGGGCAAGAAATAGACGGGCCGCGTTTAAAACACGGGTAGTTCACACTTTCGATCACGATTTCTGTAGAAATAAAAAAAATAAAAATTACCTACCTATTTTATTATTGATTCGGGTCGAGAATCATTAGCATAGTTACCTCCTTGAATTTGACGAGAATGCAAAACAACACCTTGTATATAGGGTGTAACGGAAAGGGTATATACATACTTAAGGGTGTGCTACAGACTATCAAACTGAACATGTTTCTCATCATAAAACATGTTTTTCACCAAAAAAAATATCTGCTGCCCCATAGAAAATTGCAATACCTATTCGACCCAAATGTATAGGTAGCTGATATTTTTTTTTGCTGCAAAATGTTTTTTATGAAGAGAAACATATTCAGTTTGATGGTCTGTAGCACACCCTTAAGGATGTATATACCCTTTCCGTTACACCCTGTATTACATGTTACATATTAAAATGTTTTCGTCCCACATGAAAAATACACGTGATTGTCATATAAATACCCTCCCCTGTCGTGATTAATCGTGATTTTTTTCTGCTCACTCTCCCGTTTTTAGGGTTCCGTAACCGAATGCCAAAAAACTAAACCCTTATAGATTCGTCATGTCTGTCTGTCTGTCGGTCCGTATGTCGGAGCCACTTTATTCTGAAACTATAAGACTCCACAATTGGAACTTGGTAGGTAGATGTATTCTGTGAACCGCTTTATATGCCAATACGGGGATTAAGTACACCTCTGCCTAACCCTTCGGGATCTAGGCGTGATGTTATGTTATTTAAGATAGGAATAACTAACAGTGGGAAGGTTTATAAAAAAAAAATATTGTTTTCAGTAAAATCACGACGAAGGTAATTTTATCAATATTATTTTGCTGTAGTGTTTGTGTACAGTTTTTTGCATGCAAGTGTTTTTTGTAGTATGTGTGTGTGTTTTTTTATGTAGTTGTGTGCACTGTTGTGTGTGTGTGTTTGTTTGTAATTGTTGTTTTTTTATACTAACTTAAGACTTTTTTTTTTTGAATAACAGTTCTTTACGTCATAAAGAAATTGATATTAATTCTAGGATAAATGTTCTACTACATAAAGATATTGCAATTATTGAGGTTTTGGGTCCGACTCCCAGTTCCAAAAGTTTTGAAAAGAAATTAAATAGCAAAGTGGGTTTTTATCTGTAAACATGTAAATAACAAAGTATGTACTACTGAGTCCAAGACATTGCTACAACACTCCGGTTCACTTACAGCCCGCGAACACGCAGAGCGTTACTCCCCTGTCCGGCGCGCTGAATGCTCCCCTCCAAGAGTGGCGCATGATATCGCGTCCGCCAGGCTTGAATATCAGCAGTTACAGGTACTTTACTTGACTACACTAAATATTTGTAAGGGTTTGAAGAACAGGGTGTAAAAAATCTTCTTCCCTCATATAAAAGTGACCAGACTGGTCTTGTATCTGGTGGCTCGACAGTGTTGTTGTGTTTTTTCTATGTTGTCTTAAGTCGCGGATAACTTTTAACTGCGTGATTAAAAAATTTGACTTAAGTTCTTCGTTCGTGTCATAGATGGCGCTGTAGTACTTTTTGTTCTATGTTCCTAAACTACTTTTTTGAGGAGCTCGTAGCTAATATTAACAACCGCACGGGTCGATCTTTAAGGTTAATCCGTGCTTGCCTAGGTTGGTCCTTTGATGGGTGACCATAATTATGTTGCGAGTTTCCTCCGTGCCGCGGAAATCACGTTAAGCCGTTGGTCCCGGCTGTCATTTATAGATCTTTGACAGTCGTTACGAGTAGTCAGAAGCCGAAAGTCTGACATTTAGTCTTACCAAGGGGTATCGTATAACCCAGTTACTGGGTTGTGGAGGTCAGATAGACAGTCGCTTCATGTAAATAACTGGTACTCAGCTGCATCCGGTTAGACTGGAAGCCGACCCCAAGATAGTTAAGTAGACTAGGCAAATGATGTGCCTGAAGTACTTTTTGAAGTGCCGATTCATATTTTTCAAAAAAAAGCATTTTGGACGTGACACGGTTAATGGTTCACTAGCTTTTGCTGGCGGCTTCGCTCCCGTTATTTACGGAAATCACCCACCTGAACGTTTTTAATGGTGCCTATGACACTCGAGGCTAATGTAGCTTCCCGCTAGTGAAATAATTTTCGGAATAGAATCAGTAGTTCCGAAGTTTATCCCCTACATACAAACATACACGATACTTCGGAAATTCCCATGAAATAATTTGTCATTGTTTACAGCGTGGCTTGGAGCGTCGTGGCGGAGGCCCGGGTGCTTCGCCCCCGCATGCTGAAGTCAGATTACACACGCCTGGGACTTCTATGCCTGGTGAGAAAATTAAAGTTGTTTTAGATTGTAATTAATGATCGAAAGATTAACTGTTTGGATAATCCAAAAGAGATAGATATTTGCCAAGGCTATACCGCCACATATGGTAACACGTGATTGTACGCATGTTTGTTATCATGATAACAAACAACTAGCGAAATGTGATGTGTACTATTTCTATATTTATTAACACCAACAGCTTCTATGTACAGTCTGTTGTCAAAATTATCTGACCCACTCTAAAATCAAACGAATTTGGACCTTGTCTGTAATATTAAGGTTTATTCAATATATATGAGCTTATCAGACACGTTGCTCAAGGAATCAATGAACAAATACAATAACAATACAGACACGCAAATTTGATCTTTAACACGTAACGTTAAGGTAAACCCACCCAACATCGTCGGAGCAACCGGCATTAAATATCATTTTGTTAGGCTATTTTAATCATTATCTTGTTGACATTAAAGTTTAAAGCTTTTAAGTCACACTATACAATTACAACCCAATCTTTAATTTCGCGTATTCTTAATAAGTTCTTGTGGCTTAGCGGTTTGATGCAGGATTGGCGACGAACAACATGTGGGTTCGAAAACACAGTCCATCTATTAGCAGTTCCTTTTTTAATTTGTTTTCATCTCTACAATATTGCTTGCATTATTAAAGAATGACCAATATGATTTACGCCTAATAACTTATCTTGTAAACAGGTGGGTAAATTAAAAAATAGTTCGTGGAGTCCGTCCGCGCGGAAGAAGTGAAACTTCGTAATGCTACACGCATGCGTTAGAGTGCCACGCATCCACACTCGTTACTTTATTGAGCTTTAAATAATATTTTCTTGTTTTCTTGTTGTATTATTTTTATAACATAATTATTACATAAGTTTATCGAGGTTATTCTACTCATGGAAATTGACCGAAGGCTGGTCACACCGAAGAGTCGAATGCATGACTTTTTGCACGCCATCTTCCGTACATAGTAAAACTACGGAGTCACAAATCTTGTAATACTGCCATCTCTTAGTGAGTTTTAGAAAATATTCCTCCACCATGGTAGCGTTAAACTTGTTGGAAGTCTCATAAGAAGTTTCGCTTCAAAAACTTTTTATAATGAATACGAATATTTATTTTTCAATTACGCATTTATTACAAGTTATGTGAAAATATTACCATTTTAGAAAGTTTATATTTGAAGATTATCCATCTATAGTTCTTTACAATAATACAAGAAATAGTTTTGGAATAAATTCTAAATTGAAAGCAAAACAATATCTTCGTCGCAGGAATAGATCTCGCAACTTGTTTTTCTCAGTCACACAGACCACGAGACCAGCAATACTTGAAAACAGTCATTAAAATAAGCTATTAGACTAATTATATTTACAATACAAGTAGTTATAACATATAACCTTATGCTAACGTTATAAAGATCAAATCGCGTGTCTGTATTATTATTGTATTTGTTCATAGAGTTCTTATGCACTCGTCTGATAAGCTCATTTAAATTGAATTTACCTTAATGTTACAGGTTGAGGGTCCAAATTTGTTTGTTTTTAGGGTGGGTCAGATAATGTTGACAACAGACTGTACAACATATTTTCTTAAATCAAGGTATTTACAATCCTGGACTTACATAGGCGCCAATTACTATTAAGTACACCTCTAGGATTACAGGCGTGATGTCAACTTGTGTTATTAATCACCAACTCCCCCCCAGGCTCCCCCATCCATCAGCACGGCGCGACCCCTCTAGACCTGAACACTGTGTCTCCGGAGGCGGCGCGAGCTGTCCTGCTGGCTGTGAGGAACATCATAACGGACCCTGCCGCGCTGCAGCTGCATTCCACGCTTGTACTCACTCAGGTAAGTGCGATGGTTGATTTGTTTTTGTGAAGATGAATGCATAATTTAATAGGTTGTTATTTTTTTTGGTATTAAACAAGGATTGATAAAAGAACTTAAGTCACAAACCAATAAATATCTAAATTTAATGTGCCCCTTCAACTTTGTATTTAGTTACAACGAAAAGTCCACTCTATCCCATAGACTTAAGCCATCGAATCCCATCACAAAACTAACTTAATTTCTTTCTTTCCCCACAGGACATAGCGCTCAAAATCGGCATCAACCTCCACGCCTTATATACTCCGCACGTCAACATTTCACAAGAAATCATCAAATCTATACACTCATACAACAACTTCGCCCTTTTATCCGGGCATACATCACCGGCAAGCCCCGGATCGCCTCTACACCAAATAACAGAAGGTCTTAGCTACCTTCATACAGGATCCATCACAAGAGGGACCCCCCAAGCATCAGCTACACCCCTAGATCTTAGAAGTAATATAGATATGGATACAGGGCAATACGCACAGCTTCATCCCTTAGTACATTCGCAAATACACATGGTCACGCATAGGTCTTTAAATAACTCCCCTATTTCAAACCCTGGGTCACCTTTAGACATGATACAAGAAGAAATCGGGAATGGAACGCATTTGGATAAGGTTTTTCAAGAAAATATGAGGTTTATACCTTCTTTTGCGCCGACACACCCTCAAATCAGCTTAACAGATTGTCTAGGCTCAGAAATCACGCTAGTAGCATCTTCGTCCGAAGATAGTATGGACAGCTTAGAGAATACCAAATATTCGCTACCGCAATTCGTGATCTCTGAACCCTCAGACTTGGATGACAGGCCTTCCATAACGAAGGGTATCGGGCGAAAAGTCAGTCAGGAGACCGAACCAGCGGAGCCGAAAGACGAAGTCGTTCCGGATAAGGACGCCGAAATGCAATCACCGAAAGAAAGCGTTGACGAAACGGCGAAATTTCTGACTGAGGAAATAAAATATCCTAGAAGAGGGAGCGACAAGTCTTTAGGTTTCAGCGACGATTCTTTAAGCAACGATTCCGCTAATGTGTCCCCAAATTGTGAACAAAACATACAGTCCATCTACTCCAATATTGTGTCCATAAGTTCTGGGTTCAGCGAGAATCGAGGCAGTTTTTCTGAGCATAGAGAATCATTCTCTTTTTCTGACAGAGGGAGTTTTTCCGAAAGAGGCGATTTCGGAAGATCCTCGTTTTCCGAAAAAAGTGACTTCGGAAGAGGTAGCTTTTCAGAAAAAGGTGAAACTCCAAGATCTTCGTTCTCTGCCCAAGGGACTCTTGGCGAAGTTAAAGAATATTATGAAGATGTGTATATGTCTAGGGATAGCAGTAGACAATGTCTAGAAAAATGCGACGAAGAAGGCACGCCACCTAGCGAAGAAATAGAGAAACTACAGCGATCTACAATGGACTTGAGGTTAACAGAAATATGTAGGCCCGAGGAAAGTCAAAAAATTCCTATACTTTTAAGCCCCCAAAAAGTTTCTTGCGTCCAAGAATATTATGAAGTTACTTTGTCAACGGTTTGTTCGAAACTAGACTCGCAAAGAATTGTCGAGTTATTGAAAGAAGCCATAAATACAAGAGTTCCACCACAGAGTATATTTGTGGAAACTGACCAAAAAGATGGCGACGGAACTTTGACAGGTTATCTGAATCTGGAATATTCTGGAGGCATCCAGATTGAGCTGGTTCTGTGCGAAAATAAAGCGATGGAGAAGAAAGGATTGAAAATGAGAAGAATATCTGGCGATCAGAGAGAGTATGGGAAACTGTGCGAGCAATTAATAACCAGTTTGACTGTCTAACTATAATTCCTAAAAAATACCCTTCGGTATTACAACAAATCTCAACTAACGCCAAAAATGACGTTTAAGACTTTTTCCTAATCCTAAATGTCACCTGTCCCAATGACAGGTGTCACTTGTCAAAGTGACGTTTTCAAAGTACAATTTTGACAGCTGTCAAATTCAATTATTGTTGTTTTCGTTGTATAAACGGGTTTTTTGCCGTTTTTAAATGCATTTAATTTTTGGCTTGTTCATTCCTGAAGTGTGGATTTCTGATGTTTTAAGCATATCGATCGGTATGTCAAAAGTTGTTGTAAAATATGCTTCGCTCGTCCTGGGACTGAAGATTGTTATTTCTTTATTAAAATCAATTTGAATTGAGTTTTGTCAAAGGTTTGGTCAAACCAGTGCGGTAGACTCGCGGACAGCGGACACAGACAGATAAATGATAGAGGTTTTGTAAATTTGTTCACAAAAATACTTTAACCCGTCAAAAACGAAAATATTTCAAAAGACGACCGCGACCAATCTATCGATTCACAACCAGTTTATGCGGACCTCACATTGTACAGGAAATCTATACAGAACGAGTCCACGTTAAATTGGACATGCATAGCTTGAATGTGTCGCCGTGTGTACAGACGCGCAGGTCCAGCTACCCGAAACTATCAAATTTTCCCAATCAACCTAGAACCGTATTCTTTAACGATAAGGTCGAAAATCTATTAAAGAAATTTGACAGATTGTTGCTTGATGTCCTGGTCTGTGCAATACTTGTTAAAGTCAGGTGTCCGCATTTTACTGTATCCTAACAGAATCAATGTCTTTCCAATTTAACCGACTTCAAATAACAAAGAGGTTATGTATTTGACACGAGTTTTTGTAAAGTTATAGGATACGAGCGAAGTAAAGCGATAAGATAAGTGATACTTGTGCAATATTAGATATGAAACTATTTGAGTACAGTTTGCGAGAATCCGCGTGTTTTTATATGTTCAATATCTTCATACAAAAGCTAGAAGGTATAGACAGAAGCCGAGGGTCTATATTTGTGATTAACAAAATATTTTCAAAAGAAGGCAAGTTGTTGACACAAAAGGTAGCGGAATTTGCCTTAAAAATTTAAAACTAAATAGTCAAAAAGTATTTGTTTTTAAGATTATAGTGTGTTGTGAAAAATCAATGTAAATATCGTACAAATTGCTTTTTAGTTATAATCTATAGACATCAATACCCCCATATGAAACTATCAATAATTTGCCTTGTGTATAAAAACTATTATAGATACTAAAAAAATCCCATCTTAAAAAAAAAAACACATTCTCCAATGCAATTCGCTGACTGTACCAAAAATAAAAACTATTGGATATTTAAATAATAATTCTTCCTATTTTTCGGGACATTCCGTCTAAACTTTTCTCTAATATAAACAAAATACGAAACCCACTCATTCAACAAACTGTCATGGCGGCAATTCTTATGTCAAAGTGACAGTTCGACGCCATTTTGAAAGTTAATTAATTTTTTTTCAAACTATGCTACAATCGCGTAGAATACTGTTTCATTGAAATAAAAGAACAAGCTCATTATTTACTTTCTCAAAGGAACATGAATCCTTTATATAAAGCGTATAACGCTCGTCGATCAATGAAGCTATGCAGAACCAAATCAAGCTGATCTCTCTTTGTACGGGAAGCTCGTACAAAACGAGGTCAGGTTATATGGATGTTTCGCCGTTTGTACGTAGCAGATTTAACGCATTCATTATATTAGAGTTTGTAGATACGAGTTATGACTATCCTTTGAACTCTTAAAAGCTTAATGACGAACGGTTAATAGAAGATTTGTTAACAGATTTAATGGGTTTTAATAACCGGGGGTCATTAATGTTACAAATATTGGCATTTACTGAAATTAATGATTTAGATAGTAAAACAGATTTTGAACACCGGAATTACGCATAATACATAATGTACATACTAGAATAAGCTGCGGTTTATTTAAAATGAGTTACGGTTTTTATTTCGGTAAATAACGATTTTTAACAAAAAACCGACTGTCGATTTTAAATAAACCTGTATTATATCCAAAAAATATGAGAAAATTTTGCACATATTTGTATATTATGTAAAATTTATTTATTATTCCATAAAATTAATTAATATAATAATATAAAAACAAAACAAAAATCCTTTTTCTCCTAGAATTAAAAATTCCATTTTGAGAAAATTATAGTTGCTGCTTTGGATTGAGAAAAAGTGTTTTTAAAATCGTTACAATAAGACCAGCTAAAGTTTGCAGTACTTGTCAAGAAAATATGCATCGATATGCCAACCAACTTATCTGTGGTGGGAAAACACAGAATTAAAATAAATGTACCAAGATTGACATATCGATACATTTTGTCTTGTCAGCAGCGCTACCTTAAACTGCAAACTTAAAGTTAAAGTGGTCATATTGTAATAAAATCTGTTACTAGGTTATGGAGGTCAGATAGGCAGTCGCTCCATGTAAAATACTGGTATTCCGCTACATCCGGTTAGACTGGAAGCCGACACTAATATAGTTGGAAACTGACATTTTAAGTAAATAAACATTTTTGAATCCAATGCAGCAATTTCTTTAATATAAATAAGTTTGTAAATAGTACATAAAGTTTTAAGTTTAAATGTAATGAAAATGTGTTTATTTTGTTATATGAAAACTTTTACCCAGTAGCGCAGTCGTTCAGAAATCGGCTTTTGCGCTATGGGTCGCTGGTTCGAATGGAAGAAATATTTGTATGGCCTACAGATTGTTTTCCGATGTAAATTTTTCATAAGTTTCGAATAAAAGGTTTTCATATTACAAATGCAGATATATTTTCAAAAAACAATGAATTTTCTATTAGATCGAATGATGGATGTATTTTATAAGAGGAACAGCACTGATGAAAATTTTAGTTTTTTTAGCTTCTTTACACTGTCCATTTTGTAAACAGCCATGCAGTACACACATGGCCACCATAGACCAATGTCTATATAAATTCCATCTTTTAAAATCATCTACCATACAATTATAGTCCTAATATTAATTAGTTTTAAGTGTCATATTGCCATAAGTAATAAAAACTAGATATAAGTTAAAATCAAAATGTAAATATTACTTTAATAAATTCCGATTCCATAATGTTTTTTGATGGTTTTATTTTACCAATTATGTCCAAGTGACAAATAATAACTAACAAATAGCACGGTCGGCGCAGTGGCTGGGCGATTGGCTGCTGCGCTGCGTGTTGCTAGTTCGATCCCCGAACGGTTCCGGGTCTGGTTGTTTGTGTATGTGAGTTTTTTCAATGTTTGTAAACTCACCCACGATACAAGAAATTCCTCATGTCCGTATCCTAGGCAAGATTTAAAAATATAATATGTGTATGGGTCGAGCCTATTGCCATCAACCGGGCAAATAGACTCCGTGGCTGCTGGCTAGAAACTACTGTTGGAAAACCCAATAACTGCCTGACCTGGGAATAAAAACCAGAATCACTAGAGCAACGAGAGCAGACAGGGTTCTACATATTTTTTATTCCGCTCCTGCCGATCGAACAAACTCCGGGTGGCGCATCTTCACTCTCCCCCCCCCCCCCTTCTTACTCCTTTCTTCTTCTCTTCATCGTTCTCTTTCATTTTTTAGGGTTCCTTACCCAAAGGGTCAAAAGGGACTCTATTACTGAGACTTCGCTGTCCGTCCGTCCGTCTGTCACCAGGCTGTTTCTCATGAACCGTGATAGTTAGCCAGTTGAAATCAGGGCTTGTTAACGTTACCAACTAACAAAAAAATATCCGTTACTTAACGTTAATTCCAATGTGATACCTTATTAACTTTACAAAAATATAACGTTAATTGATAACATTACCAGCAATTTAACGTTAAATACAATTAACCTAATATACGATAATAACGTTACCGTACCGTTAATTTTAGCTAAAATCCGGTCACATTCAAGGTTGTGTGTGGTATGTGAGATGCTAAGTTGCTAACCATATACTGACTCCCTCAACCATGACCTAGCGAACCACGAAATGCGGCGTTCGCAAGGTTTGTTGCAATTAACGGTTATAAAAATTAACTTTAATATTAACGGTAACACTGACTAATACGAAAATTTTACCGTTATTTAAAGCCCTGGTTAAATTTCTACAGATATATAGGTATGTATTTCTGTTGCCGCTATAACAAGAAATACTAAAAAGAGAATAAAATAAATATTAAAGGGGCTCCCATACAAAAAGTGTTTTTTTTCTCATTTTTATAAATAATGATACGGAACCCTTCGTGTGCGAGTTCGACTCCTGTTTATAAATCAGTGCCAAAAAAGTATATCCCACCTACCTAGCTACTTATACAGTCATACATTGCCAATGTCAAACTTATTTTGGCAACCTCGAAACGGGATATGACGTCAGGCAAGCACTTTCTTCATCCCACATACGGGAAATGGGGCAAACACGGTTATAATGGGATATCCTTTTTATTGTTCAGAGGAGCCGGAAATGCATGACGGCAACCGCCGGAGGATATTATACCATGTTTTGCGTACACTTCCCGTCAATTGAGTGATTGTTAATTTACTTGGTGTTTAATTTCTCAGTTAATTATTAAGTTATTGTGATCTTGAGATTGGGTTTCCTCCGTGCCTCGGAAAGCCAGCTGTCATTTGTAGAGTGCACGAAAGTGTGAAAACCGTCTTGCCAAGGGATATCGTATTACCCAGTACTAACTGGGTTGTAGAGGTCAGATAGGCAGTCGTTCCATGTAAAATACAGGTTCTCAGATGCACCCGGTTAGACTAGAAGCCGACCCGTAACTGGGTAATACAATACCCCTCTTAATAAGACTAGTTGTCAGACTTTTGCCTTCTGACTACTCGTAACGACTGACAAAGATCTACAAATGACAGCAGGGACCAACGGCTTAACGTGCTTTCCGAGGCACGGAGGAAACTCGGTATGTAATTATGGTCACCCATCCACTGACCAACCTTGGCAAGCACGGCTTAACCGTCAAGATCGCCGCGTGTGGCTGTTATTATTTAGCCACGAGCTCCTCCTCAGTAGTTAATTAACATAACACGCTTAACTTGTAACTGCTGTAACTAACTTAGTATGTAAAACTATAACAATAAACTAAAACATACATGTTACAAGTCACTCACAATAAGAAATCACACGAGTGTAATGGAATCTGATCCTAACCCTCAAACAAGGCCGTGTCCTACGCGATACCGTACTACAGCTCCTATAATATAAACAGAGATTTTTTTTGTGTATTCTTAAATTGTTTGACAAATTCAAATAGTAGAAGAAAAAGTAGGTTTTACAAAAAATAATCAGACCTCTGCGATGCTCTTTCAGCGAGATATCGGCGATAACTTGTTTTTCACCGTTTCGATGGCGCGGCTATGGAGTTTTAGTGTTACAGCTCCTAAAATATAAACCTAGGATTTTTTTTATATATTTTTTCATTACTCATACTCTGAAAGTAGGTCTGAAGTTGCCTGAGGAGCGGGTTGAAAGTAGTAGGGAGAATCGCTTTCAACTGACAGATGCCAAATTATTAAAAAAAAACTAGTTCTATTTTCACATTTGTATTGGACCATGTTTTAAACTTTCTATGCAGCCACGATGTAAAATTGAAATAACTTAATGTTAAAAGTTAAAATTGATTAAAGAATCTATTTTTTTTAAATATTTTTATTATAATTTAGTTAAACAATTTCTTTAAAATAACATAGATTTGGGCAAAATATTTACCATTTTTTCAATGATGAAAATGAAAAATAATGGCTGAATTGCTGGCTGGCCACAGAAAAAAAAACAAAAGAGGCGAGAAAAGTTGTTGATTTATGTATAATAAAATTTACAAATTTTTTCTTTAGCTAATTCATGTTTTTATTTTTACTTTCCTTGTATTCGTAATGAAAAGCACAGTGTTTACCTCGGGTTAAAGACTTATTTAGTCCCTCGAACTATTTACTAAACCCCGTTTCGGGACAAAATAAGTCACTTTCACCCCTAGGGTAACAATGTACTATTTCAATAAGTTATTTACCTAAATTTCAGGTCTCTGCAACGCGTAGGTAGGAATCATGGCACAGTTTTTCGTCAAAAAGTCAATGACGACTTTCTTGCCCTTATCCCAATTATGCCAGGATGTACAGGCTAACATTTATTATCTTATCTCCGGAAACGAGGTTCTTAAGACGATTAATTTAATTAACTATCAGAGCAATAAACCAATAATCCTAGTGCGCCAATCACATTAACAAGCTTGATGAAATACGATAACAAAATACATTAATGTTATCACGTCCTGTCATATCACAAAGCTAGTAATCTACGAAGAGTTAGCAGAGGTGTGCTGAATAACACAGCTACATTTCGCCAGTTATGTTTTAAGTCTCATGCAATAGGGAACGAGGCTATTACCATCAATCGACTCGAAATTCCTGACTACTACTGAAAAACTGGAAGATTCCAAAAACTATCATGTGCCCCTTTCCAGCCCTTTCTTTGGCTACCAGTCTAACGGGATGCAGCTGAATACCAGTATTTTACATGGAGCGACAGCCTATCTGACCTCCACAACCCAATTAGTACTGGGTAATACGATACCCCTTGGTAAGACTGGTTGTCAGACTTTCGTGTCACTGACTACTCGTAGCGACTGTCAAAGATCTACAAATGACTGCCGGGACCAACGGCTTAACGTGCTTTCCGAGGCACGGCGGAAACTTGGTAACGCTTGGTAAATCACCCATTGATGAACCAACCTCGGCAAGCGCTGCTTGAACTTGATGCTCGACCGATTATTTAGTCACAAATCCCCTTTTAGACCGACCAATCAACCTAAGCCAATCAAAATAAGAGGCTTGATGAAATGCGATAACAAAATACATAAAGTACGTCTTATCACTTCCGACAAAGATTATAAAATGCAACGACAGGAAAACGCTTTCCGTCTTAAGATTCCAATCGAATAAAAAAGCGGAAACATCGCATTATTTTTGACAATAACATAGGCAGGAAATAACTAGACATAAACTCACGCCTTTTTTCATTCGGGGTAAGCAGAAACCGCAGAGCGCCATCTGCACAAAATCAAATTATTTTATTTTATATAGGCCTACATGGGCACTTATAAAACGTCGACAAAAGGTGTACGGTTCGGGTTGGTCGTTTCCTATGGAGAAGAACCGGCAAAAAACTCCATGGTTACTCTTTTAAAATCATTTGGTTTTACAATATTTGAATGTTACAGCGGGAGGACAGCGCAGGCCATTTTATAGACCACGCGGACTGCGGTCTTTTGCAATATAAAAATTGAATTAACGGCTGCTGCTGATCCCCACAGCAGAATGCCATAAGACATAATACTGTGCAAATAAGCGTAGTATACTAACCTAGCTGCGGCTACATCAGTTAACTGCATTATTCTCCTAATTGCATAGGGAGCTATAAGCTTTTTCTTTTCGCAGTATTGTTTTTATTTGAAAATGTCGTCCGAGTTTTATTTATATCCTCGCAAATATGTTATAAAACGTCGTATGACATATACGTGCGCTTTGATAATTACAGCCTCTGCTTTCTTGTAGCCCTCGCCTACGGCTCGGGCTAGCAATATCGCCTCGGCTATATTTTTCAACTAACCGCACTTATATCATAATGTACTATTATAACACATTTTCTCGTAAAGGGTCTCTTATTTCACCAATTTCAGTATCGTAATGTATCTCATTACGCGTACTAGTGCGGTAATGTAATGTAAAACGCACGGTTTATCAAAATGCTCCGTCTAAAACGAACGGTACTTTTTTAAATCTTAGCAAAGAGTTTTTATACAGAAAAGTGGTCAACATTTTTTGAATAAAAATAACTTGGGAGATAAAATATAATAAATAAGCATTGAATTCTTTAATTTAATTAATTTTGACCATAAATTACAACCATTTATCTGTAAAAAAACACAAAAATATTAATTTACTTTATTACTGGCTGTTTTTGTGCCTTTGCCTTAATAAAAAGCGCTGATATTTTTTTTGCGCTGTATTGTTTTTATTTGAAAATATCGTCCGAGTTTTATTTATTTCCTCGCAAATATGTTATAAAACGTAGTATGACATACGTGCGCTTTGATAATTACAGCCTCTGCTTTCTTGTAGCCCTCGCCTACGGCTCGGGCTAGCAATATCGCCTCGGCTGTAATTTTCAACTTACCGCACTTATATCATAATGTACTATTACATCGGTAATTTAAAAATAAAACTGTGTTTCGTGACCGTGAAAGTATAGAGACCGTAGACCCGTGTCTTATCATCAGCTTCATCTTTTCCCAAATATGTTGGGGTCGGCTTCCAGTGTTACCGAATTACCCGAGTATTTGATTTAAATTTCAACTTGATAACTCTACGCGTTCCTGAAAAAAAGCCTCTTGACAGTCAGACACACGGCAAAGTGATCCCATAAGGGTTCCTTTTGCCTTTTGTGGTACAGAACCCTAATAAGTAACCCTAATTTTTAACCAGTTAATTGTAAAACTATTATAGGACTATATTTTTTTATAATTATCTACTACTAAACTACCTACCGAACCGTTTTTTGTCAACTTATTGTTTTTTTTTTAATTGTTATCTCTGTCAACACCAGCTAGCTTTCTAGGTATATTTTTTATCATATCGGCTGATCTTGGCAGGTGCTTTACAGCCACATTTCCCCTGTGTAATAGAGACGAGCCTATTGCTAATGCCAACAACCGGCCTAAAATATCTAGACTATGGGCTCTTCATCTTTTGCTCAGATTTATTATTTGCAACCACTAGATCAAAGAGGTAGTCAAACCAAGAAATGTTTCTGTATTTGTGACAATACAAAATACAGGAAATAACAAATAATTTTGAACTCTATAAATCTTTAAGTTAATCTTGCATCAATATAAAAACACATCATTAGTGTAGAAACAAAATCATTTCACGAAAAGACTTTATTTTAAAAGCGTTAAGACGTAAAATGCATAACAAGGCGGAAGATTCGAAATGCACTAATAAAAAAAGGTTGTTTTATAAACGGCGGCCACGTGTAGGCTGCACGCCACACGCCTGTGCCGCCTGCTTCGAAAAAAAAAGAGGATGTTCAGGGGTGTGTAACCTTTTGTTTGATATCTATAATTTTTTAATGTTGAGTAGAAATGTATGCATTATGCATGCGTTTTGGAACAGGGGAGTCTAATAATGCTGATTACGCTTTGTGCATCCTTTAATTCATTCATTCATTTGAATATTGTAAGACAGGAAGGAAGCTGTTGCTTCCCCTTCGTGGCGGTAAAGAAGTTCTTCGCCTCAAGTGTGGGTGTTGTTAAATGCCCCTTAAAGAACATTTCAGATGCAGGAAGAATATAATCATTCGGTTCGTTAATCTGATTACAAACTCCCAACTCCTCGACACGAGAGTTTTAATCAGTAATTTATGACAAATTTTTGTCAAGTCGACATCAAATTCATTAAAAATCCAAGTGAATCATTTGCTGAAAGTACCGAATTTATTTTAATATTTCTTCTATTTTACGTGTATTTTAAAATCCAGGCAAACTTCATCTGTAAATTAAATTATTCACAGAAAATGTTGACGACATCCAATTTTTTTGCACGACCGACAACCTGTCAATCTTTGACAGCCAACCTCGAACGGATGCGTGCAATTTCTCATTTATCACCCTGAAAATAAGCTGTTGTCCCCAAATCCGGCTTTACGCAAGATTTGTGACGAAAATAAGATCCTATTTAAGGCTTATTGTCGCTATATTAAAGATTTTTTCGGTATATTTTTTTCCATCTGTCATTCTATACTTTCCCGCCATATCCGTTATGGCATTCTTCTTTTTTTTTGGTGGACGTGTGTCGGCAATGATCATGGTTATTATGCCTTCGTTTTGAAAACCGGAAGTGATTTTACGGTCATCTGGTGTACGTTAACGCTTTTTAGAAACGAAGTAGGCTGTCGCAATCTGAAGTAGAGAAATTTACAAAGAGAGGTGGATGTTAGGAATAGATACTCCTATAATATTTATCACCAGCCTTAGATGGTTACCATAGCATCAGGCTGTTGATTGTCAGTTATGTCACCAAATCACTTGACGAAATATATTTTACAGCTTAAGTCAATAATATTCGTTTAATTATTTTATCTGGTTTAACTCGATCCCGCAGTACTTATAACTACTTTAACATATTCTACTTATTTTTTATTATATTGACCGTAATTAATGAATGATGTAAAACTTAACTAACTTCCATAAGGTTATAAATAAGTAAAGAAATAGGTATATTTTTTAGATTTTTTTAATAAATATACCATTAACATTCAATCCGTAGAAGCAGTTATTGGTCTAAATCCAGTGATCGGTTCATACTTTCGTTCAAATTGAATAAAAATATACGTGGTTTGACGTCGACTTCATAAAAGTGGAATTTGTGTTGTAACGAGTTTTTCAGCTGTACGTACTTGGTGTTAAATGATAAATGATGTTTATTTTGCAAATAGGTTTTTACAAACAATTTAACATGACGTCATATTTTTTTAAAAACTAGATGGGGCCGGTTGATTGGAAGCATAATATCTAGTGGTGACCATGAAGCCTATAGACTATGCAAGTATCTTATTAAAACGTATAGAATATGACTAGTCCAGCTGGATAGTTGCAGCAACTATTTACAATTTTAAATCGAATCTTGCCAGGAAGCATGAAAAAAACAGCCTAGCAATATGACATCCGGGCTTTGGGTCATTCGTGACCAATCCACTTAGACCTCTACCTACCCCAAACCGGAACAAATGTTCACAAAATAAAAATAACTTTATTCAAAATCTTTCAAACCGCCCGCAGCCACAGACTACAAATCATTCACTCACATGTGAGGTCCCAAAACCGAATTTATTCGACAAAAAAAAACCGGTAAAGTTGTTTGTGGACGTCGTCCGGTCCGGACGTCCGGCTGGACAATGGTAGCATTATATTGTCAAATATTATAGTAAAATAGTAGTAATAGAAGCTATTGTTATTGCACGTATCGGTTTTGGTTAGTTTTAACTGTTTGTTTAGGACTGCGTTCAAAAATTATAGGATGAATTGACAGGTAGGGCAGGTTATTTTTTTTTTTTAATTGTTGATTTGTTTGAGATCACGTCTTCTTACGGAGGAATTCTTTGTGATAATTAAGGTTAGTATATTTAGTTTAAAAGTCACGTAGATGGCTGTATTTTTAGTAGGTAACCACCTTGTTTTTCTTTGATATCGTGTGAAATTACTCTTGAAGTTTGAAACAGAGACCTGTGTGCAATTCTATTATTTAGCAGCATTTTATTGAAGCATAACATCACGCCTGTAATCTCTGAAGGGTTAGGCAGAACTAACCCCCTAAGAGAGCAGCGGTGGCCCAGTGATGGCAGCCCCGACTTATGAAAAGTAAGCCGTGGGTCCGAAACCAGGCAGGCGCATTACTTTGTGTAATTTATTTCATCACCACTGCCCTCAAAAACGGTGAAGGAAAACATCGTGGGGAAACCGGCATGTCCTAGAACTAAAAAATCGAAGACATGTGACATCTACCAACCCGCACTAGGCCCACGTGGTGGATTATAGCCCACTCCCTCTCATAGACAGGAGGCCTGTGTCCCAATAGTGGGAACATTATAGGCTAATGATGATGATGAACCCCCTAAGTGTACCTAATAGTACAACAACATTTCACCAGCTATGTTTCAGTCACATCATGTGATAGGGGGTGAGCCTTTTGCCATCAACCGGGCACAAATACAGACTTTGTGGCTGCTGCTGATAAATTCCTGATGGAAAAACCCAAAAGCAATTTGTCCGAAATGGAAATCGAACCCAGGTCCTCATGCTCAGTAGTCACGCTTGCTGCCACAAGGCCAACTAGTCAGTCATCATCATCTGCCTAGCCTTTTCCCAAACTATCTTGGGGTCGGCTTCCAGTCTAACCGGATGCAGCTGAGACCCAGTATTTTACATGAAGCGACTGCCTATCTGGCCTCCACAACCAAGTAACTGGGTAATACGATACCCCTTGGTAAGACTGGATGTCAGACTTTTTGGCTTCTGACTACTCGTAACGACTGTCAAAGATCTACAAATGAGTCAGGACCAACGGCTTAGCGTACTTTCCGAGGCACGGAGGAAACTCGGTATATAATTATGGTCACCCATCCACATTGCTCTTACGGGCGTACTTATCATTATAAAGAGTAAACCAAAGAAACGATGGATGGACTGTGTGTATTTTAAATTCGTTTTTGATAGTTATTATTTATTAAAAAACAAGGTTAATACAAATCTTTATTTAAGAACTATGCCCCACAAAGCCGTTTTCACTTTTTGTCTGTGGTAACGGTACAATATGTTTAAAGAAAATGTTAACAGCGTTTATACCCTACGGCATTTCATAAAAACTTTCAAGTCGTTATTTTCCGAAATGACTGAACAGATTTTAATAAAACTTCCTACGCATAAGCAGTATACGTAAGTCTAAAAAGTTACTAAAAACATTTCCGAAATGTCTTTTAAAAATGAAGATGATTGGAAATTTCTGTTTCTATAGATAATTAATAATCGGTCTAATTTAGCTGTAACATTATTTTTCGAAAATGTTTTTTAGAAACTTTTTAGACCTATGTATACTGCTTATGCGTAGGAAGTTTCTTTAAAATCTGTTCAGTCATTTCGGAAAATAACGACTTGAAAGTTTGTATGAAATGCCGTAAGTTGTAAACGCTCTATACTAATATTATTTGTAGCTAACAATCAATAAATCTTAGTAAGTACTTATTTACCCTAAATAAACTAAATAAAAATAAACTAGGTGTTCAGTTGCGCGAGGTCCTCAGGCTCAGTGATATTAGATTTCTCCATTAGGAACTTCTCAGTAGCAGCCATGGAGTCCGCATTTGTGCCCGGTTTATGGCAATAGGGCTCACCCCTTTTTACATGGGACTTAAACATAACTGGCGAACTTTGGGTTTACTATTAGGTACCACCTCTGTCTATCCCATTGGGGTTAACGTACTTGATAATATGTATGTTTAAATACCTACATATAAATTCTTAAAATAATTTATCTTGGTCTACCTTTTGTAGTACACAGAGGATACATAAAACATCCTGCTTTATCCACTAAACATCTTTTCTTATTTCAAAACAATAAAACGACATTTAAACTCAAATAAAAAGTCCCAAAACTCTCAGAAAAAAACCGTAAACATCTTTAACAGACGAACGGACGCCGCCATTATAAAAGTTAAACCATTTTATTATAAGATCGTCTGTCTGTCTGCCCGGAAACCGTTTGAGAGACGGATGTCCACGGTAAACAATGCTGAGCCATATTTGTTAAGAACTTTTGTTATATAATAAGCGATATAAAAAGGATTTTTTATAGCTTCCTGACGGATTCTTCCTTCCTTGTTTTTGTTTTTAGTTTAGATAGTTTTGAGAAATGGGTTGTGTGACCAATTGAGTTCTTCTGTGTTGCTATTAAAATGGTATACGACGTGAGGTTTTCCGTTTGCTAAGTTCCGGTCAATACAAGTAAACTAGTCCTTCACGAAGCCTTCAACCAAGTATTCTATACATGAAACTAAGTAACTCTACTTTTTTGGGGGAAAAATGACGTTTGGTAATCGGTAGGACTCAATGTAACGCACCAAAAGATTGTGCTGATGGATGCATTGAATGGTATGGGGGTCGTGGAGGAGAGGGGCTCTTGGCTAAATAACAACAGCCGCACAGGTCGATCTTTAAGGTGAAGCCGTGCTTGCCGAGGTTGATCCGTTGATGACTGACCATAATTACATACCGAGTTTCCTCCGTGCCTCGGAAAGCACGTTAAGCCGTAGGTTTCGGCTGTCATTTGTAGATCTAAGACAGCCGTTACGAGTAGTCAGAAGCCAAAAGTCTGACATCCAGTTAATAAATAAATAAAATAATAAATAAATATCATCCTTGGTAAGCCAAGGGGTACCTATCGTATTACCCAGTTACTCGGTTGTGGAGGTCAGATAGGCAGTCGCTTCATGTAAAATACTGATTTTACATGAAGCTCAGCTGCATCCGGTTAGACTGGAAGCCGACTCCAAAATAGTTTGGGGGAGGCTAGGCTAGATGATGTAGATGATGGTGGTCGTGGAGGTATTTAAAGTAAAGGTTGGAACTTTGACCTTCAATATCTCCGTATTTAAAAGGTTCCCAAGTATAGTCTAGAATCAAGAACAAAAGAATATTGCAATGACGGGGAGAACAAGTGCCTTTCGGCTTCGATAATGGTACTTTCACAAACATTTTATGACATTTCACTTTCAATTTACCGTACACAATACCACATCTCTACACACAAAACTACGTAGAAAGTGCCGTTGTCTAGAACTTCTTTTGTTTGTGGTAACTTGATCGCGTAGTTCTATCTATACACCTTCGTGTGTGTGAGTATCAAAAGGTGTGCATTTTTTTCAATTAAAAGGCAGGTGTTATAGCGACATTGCCAGGGCTGCGGGTTGTTCGAAAGACATACCGCGGCCCTGGAACACAAAGGGCTTAGAAGGAACATGGGTGGGTTTTAGTCAGTCAAGTCTGACACTCCCTCCCGCTCCGCCCAGAGCGGGAGAAGTCATATGATTTCCTATCCGCAAAAGTGTTATAGCGACATGTACGTCTACCATGAGTTTTAACAATCTATATTCACTAGCGTCTGTAGTTAAAAAAATAGTGCGTGGAGTCCCTCCGCGCGGAAGAAGTGAAACTTCGTAATACTACACGCATGCGTTCGAGTGTCACGCATTCACTCTCGTTATTTTATTGAGCTTCTAAATAATATTTTATTGTTGTACACTTTTTATTACATAAGTTTATCGAGGTTATTTTACTCATGGAAATTGAGCGAAAGCTGGTCACACCGAAGAGTCGAATGCATGACTGTTTGCACGCCATCTTGCGTACCTAGTAGAACTACGTAGTTACAAATCTTGTAACAGCGCCATCTCTTAGTGGGTAATAGAAAATATTCCCCCTCCATGAAATCGTTAAACTTGTTGGAAGTCGCTTAAGAAGTTTCACTTCAAAAAATGTATGAAAACTTTTACAGCGCCTCTAGCGGATAGTTGGGTACTAAAATGCGCAGTATTCGGCAGTATGAGTTACTGTAGTTATCTATCCTACGTCATCGTGTAGTAAACAAAACTACAGCGACTGTAGTTTGGGCTTCATTTGCTTAGAATTTGGTAGCTTAACACCAACACAGCTCATGATACCATTGAAAACGCTAACTGTAGTGTTTGCGTATTGACGGAACTATTGCAGTTACGTCAAGCGATCGAACTATGACAACTCATGGTAGACGTAATGTTGTGGGCTGACTTAAGCGGAGCTTGCAGTTGAACGAGTAGGTTTAGTGGAGAAGTCATCATCTGCCTATCCTATTAGCATCTATGTTGGGGTCGGCTTCGAGTCTAACCGGATACATGGAGCGAGCATCTGACCTCCCCAACCCATATAGTACGTGGTAATACGATACCCTTTGTACGGGTAGGAAGCTCGGTATGTAATGCGTGGTCACCCATCCATGGACCAACCTAGGCAAGCCTGGCTTAACTAGAAGATCGACTCGAGTGGCTGTTATGATTTAGCCACGAGATTTGAGTGAACAAATGTGAATAAAAACCGGCCAAGTGCGATTCGGATTCGCGCACGACTGGTTCCATACCATTATTTATAAAAACGAGCAAAAACATAAAATTTTTAAATATTTATTTTATTCTGTTTTTAGTATTTGTTGTTATAGCATCAACAGAAATACATAATCTGTAGAAATTGCAACTGGCTAACTATCACGGTTAACGAGATACAGCCTGGTGACAGACGGACGGACAGCGAAGTCTCAGTAATAGGGTCCCGTTTGACCCTTTAGGTACGGAACCCTAAACATGGTGAAGGAAAATCCTCTTGTGGAAACCATCCTAGACATAACGGTTTCGATACTGGGTACTCAACTATTTATTTAAACTTATCGGTATCGTTAAATAGTATTAAGTTTTATACATAACATCACGCGTGTAATCCCAGAAGGGATAGGCAGAGGAGTACCTATAGTACACCCACATTTCGCCAGTTATGTTTAAGTCCCACGTAATATGGAGCGAGCCTATTGCCATCCACCAGGCATAAATTCAGACTCCGTGGCTGCTACTGACAAATTCCGGATGGAAAAACCAAATCACACTTTGGCTAACCTGGGAATCGAAGCCGACCTCATTCCTTACGATTAATCAGGTAACCAAATAACCACTAATACGCACTAATACACAGAATACGCACTATGGTCGTGGATTTGCGGATACCGGCCCGTTATACAATACCTACTAATATTTGTGGATTTTTGTGATGTCCATTGTCATGCCTTGGGCAAACGTCCTCACTGAGAGGATTTCTAAGCCTTAGTTATGTTATGAAATTCCGCTCAATTTTCATCTTTTCCCTGCCCTTGGCTCGACTTACTAAGAGTCGGCGCCAATGATATTTAAACGTATTTATTACGTCATTCTTATGTATCTATTTCTTTATTAATCATCATCATAATTCAGGTCATTATAAAGAGTAATTTTGTTAAATGTCTGGAAATGTTTTTATTAGTTCTTCAGACTACATCGACTACGAATACCTTGTTTAAAACTTCGGTAATTTTCTGTAGAAACGTATCAAACACTGGAACTATCTAAATCCTCACAAAGAATCACGTTTTGCAAAAACCATCTGTCTAACTGCATAATCATCCCTAATTAAGGCTCTATCAAAAAAACAACCACATAATTAGCATAAAGTATCACGAAAAAAGGTCATCCCAAATTGTGCCCGCCATCCGGTGTTCAACGAAACATATTTGCGCGGGAAAACGAAAATAGCAGCCGCGTCGGAAACGCGCGTCCTTAATTACGTTAACTTAATCGTTTTAGATATATTTTGATAAAAACTTACAAGCTAATATCAAACTTAAGTGCAAGGAATAAAGTGTAATTTCAGTAAAATTTTGTGTGGAGATAAGTCATTATCGAACACGCCAATTATGCGGAAACGATTAGTTTCAGAGGCACATGCTGACAGGCAGGATGCGAGGAATTCATTATCGATTTTTAAAAGCAAAACCTTTTCTCTCTTTCACTCTAATATCTATAAAAGTAGGTGCGTGCGAGAAAGAGGATTGTATTAAGCCGCAGTGGCGCATGCTTGCAAATACCTTTCGAAATCAGAAACGGTAAAAGTACACATCCTTTTCAATCAATTTCAAACCTTATTGTTACCAGTTAGGGCTTATAATCGTGTCAATAGAAGTGAACGAAAGACCTTCTTTTGTTTGGTGTTTGCGTCAGACATCTGCATTCATTCAAAGGTTGAGGAACGAATGACCGAACCACATTCAACGTTCGGCGCTGGTCGCGAATAGTTGTGTCCGTTGAGATAAAAACCGTAAACATTTACGATTTATTTTTATTGACGATATTGTGTTGGAATAGTGACTTGTTTGAAAGTGTGAACTTGTGATTGAAAACGATTTTTTTGTGAGAAAAGGATTGCTATTGTTTTTTACGTGCCTGCAGTGTGGTAAGTGTTCTTTTTATTTATTTATTGTCTGTGAAAATACTTTTGGAAGGAAAACAATTAATTAAAAAAAAAAAAAATTTATAGATCTAAGGTTTTAACATTTTCTTATCCTAGATTTTTATTTCAAAAATTATTTAGGAACTGAATTACCATTACATATTTTAATTCACATAATAACATTTTATTTGTGATCGATTTAGGTAATGTTTACCAAGATCTTACAAGATGTAATATTATTAATATATTTTGAAATAAGTATAACATAAAATTTCGAACGAAACTAGATAGTTCAACACTATTTTTATAACTAGAAAAAAACCGTATATAAAAACCGAACTATTCCAAAACAGATAAGCAACGTCTTTTTTGTGTCAAAATAAAATATTAGAACATCAATATCTGAACATTATGATTTATGGCAAGAAAGGAGGTGTCTGATGAGATGACAAGTAATAGAGAAGTATGGAAGAAGAAGACATGCTGCGCTTACCCCTAATGAATTGGGATAAGGGCAAGAGATTGAAAAATGAAATAGAATTTTTTTCTTCAATACGTTACCCCACACTTTGGAATTTCTCCTGTATCGTGGGTGCGTTTACAAACATTTAAACTCACATACACAAACAGCCAGACCCGGAACAACTATCTGTAGGCCATACAAATATTTGTTCCGTGCGGGGATCGAACCCGCGACACCCAGCGCCACGGTCGATCGCTCAGCCACTGCGCCAACCGCATCGTAATCTACATTTAATTCCAATACCAAGAAAAAACATTTCCAACAATCTAGATATTCAGAGCGTGACATTTCACTAAATTCAATACCGCAATCAAATCTGCAAAGATTTGTCAATTTCAGCAGCAGTCGGCCGATTCAGAATGTATGTCAGTCACTCAAGCGTTTGTCAACTTTTCAAAAGATTAAGTCGCAATTATAATTCAAGTAATTATTTCTTAAGTATTTAGCCTCGAAAAGCGTTGCAGAATTGTTTCTTGGAGCTGTGAAATGTTGCAAAGAATTAAGTAGGTATTATAGACATACCAAAACATTCATACATTTCGTGGATTGGTACAAGCTTTATGCCTCGACAATTCACCGTAAACTAGTCTGTTCCCAAATTATGTTGGGGTCGGCTTCCAGTCCAGACTAACTGGGTGCAGCTGAAAACCAATATTTTAACATGGACCGTCTGCCTTTATGGTCACGCATGGCATTCATCATGCATCTTCTGGGTTTTTTTCTGCTATTTGGCCTGCTCCTGTCTGTCATATTTAATCACTACATAGTATAAAACAAAGTCGCTTTCTATGTCCCTATATCACTATGTATGCTTAAATCTTTAAAACTACGCAACGGATTTTGATGCGGGTTTTTTTAATTGATAGAGTGATTGATGAGGAAGGTTTATATGTATTATAACTATATATTTTTATACCCGTGCGAAGCCAGAGCGGGCCGCTATGTTTTTATATACAACGTTCACAGTTTTTCTGTAGTGTATTTAGTATCAGCATTGCACCCGTGCGAAGCCGGGGCGGGTCTCTAGTTCAGAATAAACCATTAACAAATTCATATTTTGATAATCATCAAGCCTATATTACCAGGATTAGGTAGAGGTTTTGCTAGAGAACACAGAGGATTTGCTAGAGAACACAGAGGTTTTGCTAGAGAACACAGAGGTTTTGCTAGAGAACACAGAGGTTTTGCTAGAGAACACCCACATTTCGCCAGTTATGTTTAAGTCCTATGTAATAGGGTTCAATATCACCATTTTCGGAAAACTTTATCTTCACTTTTTTTTTCCTTTTTGACAACTGAACTTAATAGTCTTCCTTATCGTGTAGTTATATAGTGCCTAACCTGGAGTCGAGAGTTTTTATGCCGCCCATGCATGAGCCTCTGAATTGGCTTTACATGCGCCGTCGAGAAATGTCTCTCAGGCATATTTGGTTCACTTCACTAATATCCTGAAACTAATCTTAACTCTTCTCTAAGCTTTACAAATTGTCATAACCGTCATCATTTTGAAATCTTTGACAGATCACGTTGAAAAAAGAAATGGCGGATGAAACTCAAATTCTCATCCTTCTCAAAACAGTCCCTTGTCAAATTAAAACATCTACAGGAAACATACATACATATAAAACAGACAGAACTATCAGTAAACTACTTTCTAATCTGCAATCTTACCAAAATGGCTACAATTTCAAGTAATTACCCCATTGTTGCTTCGTCTTCCCGCCATTATGTCGCTTTCCCGCGCTTTCCGACTTCCTGTGAGAATATGTGTCAAAAACAATGGCGGGAATTGTTTTTTTTTTTCGTGGATAATGAGGCAAAGGTAGTGTGTGTCTGGGTATTTTATTTTTAATCGGTTTAATTGTTTCGTGCGACACATTTACTATAGTCAGTTTTACGTGTCTGTTTGCGTTGTTATTCCTAACTTCGCAACAGACATTGATGAGGTTTCTACGTTTTTATTTAGAGAATTTATTGCTGGAGCGTGTTTATATTTATATGACATTCGCATAATAATATTAGCTCAGAAATCACGATGTTTAACATTTCTTTACACCCGTGTTAAGCAGGGGTTGCTTGCTAGTTTTTCATAGAATTTACTACTTTTTTCACGCGGTTTTACTCCGCATATTGCTTTTACAAAAAGCGTTTTTAGTCAAAACTGGCACGTATCGACTTCACAATTAAGTGATTTAATCAAAATCAAAAACCATTTTGTATTAAATCTGGCTGAAAATCGGCAGTTAATGAACGTAACAGCCTCCAAAAAGGTCAGCTTTCATCACTAGGTACTTACTATTGTCCGTGTGGGTTTCATGTGAAGTAGCGTCAACATTATGCACAGAACCGCCAGTTTTACGAAGGAAATGGATAATTAAGCCATAATAATAGCAAGCTAGCCCAGAAGCGAGTACGGATGGTGATAGCGTGTTCTAGAATGTACCTATTACGCGGGCCTTTGTGCGAAAAGCGTGAACGTAACAAATAAGAAAGTTGGAATGAGAAATAATTGTGTGAATGTGTAATTTTGGGTCGATAATGAGTTTTTATGTAATATGGCAATGTAATTGGGTTATTGGGAGGAGCTCGTGGCTAAATAAAGACAGCCGAACGGGTCGATCTTTATGGTTAAGCCGTGATTGCCGAGGTTGGTCCGTGGATGGGTGACCATAATTACATACCGAATTTCCTCCGTGCCTCGGAAAGCACGGTAAGCCGTTGGTCCCAGCTGTCATTTGTAGATCTTTGACAGTCGTTACAAGTAGTCAGAAGCCAAAAAGTCTGACATCCAGTCTTACCAAGGGGTATCGTATTACCCAGTTACTGGGTTGTGGAGGTCAGATAGGCAGTCGATTCATGTAAAATACTGGTACTCAGCTGCATCCGGCTCGACTGAACGCCGACCCCAAGATAGTTTGGGAAAAGCCTAGACAGATGATGATACATTGGGTTATTGTGTTTTTGGTTACTTGTTTGTCTTGACTAGAGTTTTAACTAGTGTTAGTTACATACACGTGACATAGCATCACGCCTCTAATCCCCGAAGGGTTAGGAACAGGTGTAGCTTATAGTACACCCACAATTCACCACTTATATTTAGTTCCCATGTTATAGATGACACGCACCTCTGATTTTCTGGATTCCTGTGCGTATTGATGTAATGATCACTAGCTTCGTTGAATGAAAACATCGTGAGGAAGCCAGCATGCTTGAGAGGTATTTCTCGACGGCATGTGAAGTCAAGTCACAGGAACATGGGCGGTATAAAAACTCTGACACGAGGTTACACTAAACACACGATAAAGGAAGAATGCTTAGTCGCCATTTCCTTCCTTCTAAGTTTCCAAAACATCTGAATTCCTTAAAACTTAAGTCAAAATTTCATAAAAGCCGGAAGTGCTCCCACAAATTCCCGTAAACCGTAACGCACAATGCACATTACAAGTCGAGCAGCTTAACGCCATGCCACGTGCGCTACGCACACATATACATTCAGTAACTGGATCCTAATGACAGCTGAGGCTAGCAGCTGATACCGTGCTTCCGATAACCAGTATGTTGACGTGTTCCTCGGAAATATCCTCTGGATTGGAAAACTAAACTATTTTATAATAGGGATGCATCGATACGCACTTCAGCCGATACGATACGGATACAGATATTTATAAAAAAGTATTGCCGATACCTATATCGATACGGACAGTTCAGATTCAAAGAACAGCACGCGTAGCATTACCGCCATAGAA
The DNA here is from genome assembly GCA_963082945.1 of Cerastis leucographa. Lineage (NCBI taxonomy): Eukaryota > Metazoa > Arthropoda > Insecta > Lepidoptera > Noctuidae > Cerastis > Cerastis leucographa. The sequence continues at coordinate 10,691,866 of OY720374.1, read as the reverse complement.
ACGGGCTCTGTCGACGGAAGAATTGACAAACTGACACTTTGTCATTGTCTATCTGTCATAATGTCGATTCTTCCCTAGACAAAACTCGTTTCTGCATATATGACCATGCTACGCGTCATCATGTGCCGAGCCTTTTCCCAAACTATCTTGGGGTTGGCTTCCAGTATAACCGGATGCAGTTGAGTACTAGTATTTTACATGAAGCGACTGCCTATTTGACCTCACTCTGACCAGTAACTGGGTAATACGATACCCCTTGGTAAGACTGGATGTCAGACTTTTAACTTCTGACTGCTCGTAACGACTGTCAAAGATCTACAAATGACAGCCGGGACTAACGGCTTAACGTGCTTTCCGAGGCACGGAGGAAACTCCGAACTCGGTATGTAATTATGGTCACCCATCCATGGACCAACCTCGCCAAGTACGGCTTAACGGCTGTTATTATTTAGCCACAAGCTCCTCCATAACCACGATCATGCTACGCGTGCTGGAAAGTAAAAAAATTACAATTATTTTACGCGGACGAAGGACGCGGTCAGCAGTTGGTACTTAGTAAAAGGCAGGCTAACGATGAGTTACGGGAAACACTTTTAATCAGTATAATTATAAATGACGTATACAATGAGTCATGGCAAAATATTCTAGTGACTAATCAATGTTCTGATTACGCATTAATAGCTGCGGTTATTGATAAAACAAGCTCCTTGTTTTGCTTCTGTTAAAATAGTATAGGCAGGTCGTCATCTGCGAGTGTTTGATAGATTAGTCAGGATTTACAAGAGACAGTTGACGGTAGCATGTTTTATAATAATGACTTAAGGCTGAAAATATGTGGCTGCGGGTTGTTCGAAAGAGATACCGCGGCCCTGGAACACAAAGGGCTAAGAAGGAACATGGGTGGGTTTTAGTCAGTCAAGTCTGACACTCCCTCCCGCTCCGCCCAGAGCGGGAGAAGTCATTTGATGATTTCCCATCCGCAAAAAAAAAAAAAGGCTGAAAATATGTGTGGGGATCGGTTGGCTGGATATGGGCATGTGATGCGGAGAAATGAGGAAAATGCAGTGTAGTTTTAAGTATGAATGTGGATGGGTATAAGAGTAGAGGAAGACCAAATAAACGATGGATGGACTTTGTGAAGTATATGGGAAGAAAGGACGTGTTGCCAAAAGTACAATTAAATATAATCGTTAAAACCGTGGAACTCATACGAGGCAAATATGGGTGAACGAGGATGAACTAAACTATTTATTCCTGAAAAATAAAAACAAAAAATGGACCCCTACAACACTGGATCCGCAGTCACGTCTAAACATCTGTCAAATAAATAAATAATTAAGGGCTTTATTAAATAATTGTTTTTTACATAAAAAAGTAGTTCTACTGAGCGGAAGTGCGCGCGCCACCGTCTTCCCGCCAAACGCGGACGGACGCGCCATAATCGAAATCGACACTTCCGCCCGTTTCAAAAAAGGAACGCATTGTCGGTTTTTTTTTATTATCCGTTGGCAAAGATATTACGTTTGTCTGCCTTGTTGCATCCTCTTTTTGAATGGGCACTTTATTTTATTAATGGGGCTACCAATTATGTAATTGTTTGTGTTGTTATCTCCTAAAATGGTGTACCTATTTGGGTGATTTTATTGCTTGAATATTTGGCGGTAGATTTGGCGTGTGATGATGAGTGTGTTAATTTAGTCTGTATTGCGATATTTTTACATCTGGTAATAAATTAAATTGACATCAAATGCGCAATACTTAATACTAGCGTGCGTGTATGACCAGCACTAGTTTAGAGGTCTTCCGACGTGCGACGCTTGGATATTTTTTTTTTGTTTTTTTTTTTTAGAGATTTCTTGTGTCGGGATTTTTTAAATTTTTAATAATGTTTTTATTTCATGCTTTTTAAACTTTTTATTTTTTTCATAGCTTTGACTGTCCCACTCTTGGGCATAGGCCTCCCCCCATTCCTTGCCGTTTTCTTGGTGTTGCGCCTCTTCTCGCTAATTAACGAATACAAAAATCCCGAGCTTTTAGTGGGCCGGGGAGGGGGGTGCAGCTGCCCCCCTCCGGCGATGCCCACGGTGACAAATGACAAGATTTCAATCGCCCAGACCTGAGGAAGTTGTTTATATCCCTTCATCAACTAAAAACGAGTTGATGATGTTCGAACAGCTGACCAGATTTTATTAAAACATAGCTAAGAACACACGCTCGATTAATACACTTTTCAAACGGAATCAACTTTATTGAAATCGGTTCATCCGTTCAGGAGCGACGATGCCATAGACAGACACAAAGATACACAGGTCAAACTTAAAACACCCCTCTTTTTTGGTCAGGGGTTAAAAAGACTTATAAATATTGACCTTCTGTAGAATCTGGTTAGGGCCTAACCTGGTGTCAGAGTTTTTATGCCACCCATGGGCCTCTGACTTGGCTTTACATGCCGTCGAGAAATATCTCTCAGGCATGCTGGTTTCCTCACGATGTTTTCCTTCACCGAAGCAAGTGATAATAATACAATACGCACATAAATCCGAGGTGCGTGTCTTGGCTTCGAACTTGAGACCTTTGACTTGACAGTCCGACGGTCACACCACTAGACTATGACTGCCTATAATAGTGTAATATTGCACTAGCTGAGCAGCAGTCGTAGCCCAGTGATGTTTGAACCGATCTCACAGACTTGTAGCAACTGACGCAAAGTAATTTATTACATCACCACTGCTTTCAAAACGGTGATAAATATTATCGTGAGGAAACCAGCATGTACTAGAACCAAAAATTCGAAGACATGTAACGTCACCAACCCGCGTGGTGGATTAAAGGCCACTCCCCGTAGAGAGGAGGCCTGTGTCCCAGCAGTAAGAACGATATAGACTGACTAGGTGTCCCGCGCAACTTCGTTCGCGGGTTTTTTGTAAAATAGATGTTGGCCCATTCTCAGACCTACCCGATATGCACACAAAATTTCATACAATTCGGTTCAGCCGTTTCGGAGGAGTATGTTAACTAACTTTGTGACAAGATTATTTTATGTACTTATAAGATTACAACCCCCGAACGGTTTGACTAACTAATCTCTTTATTCCAGAAAGGAGTACCAAAATTATATGAATTTAATTTAATTTACAACTAAAATTATATTTATTTAAATCACACAATTGGTCAAATTCACCAAATAATAGCCGATCCCAGGCGGATATGGGACAAAAATCGGGAAATAACCCACAATAGGTCGAACATAACAAAACCTTTAGAACATAATACAAGATGGCGGATATGGCGGGCATTTTGCTACCGGAAACGGATGCGGCGAACGCTAATAGTAGTAAATGGCGACAATTTTGTTTGTTGTTACATAATGATGTAGGATGCGGGTTATTTTAACGAATGTACGGTAAATATATAAAAGAACGGATGGATCGATTGTGATTTTTGTGAGTTAAGCTGCGGTTGGTGAGGTTAATTGTTGGACGGGTGACTATTTATGAGGAGCTCGTGGCTAAATAATAACAGCCGCACTGGTCGATCTTTAAGGTTAAGCCGTGCTCGCCGAGGTTGGTCTGTGGATGGGTGACCACCCATTACATACCGAGTTTCCTCCGTGCCTCAAAAATCACGTTAAGCCGTTGGTCCCGGCTGTCATTTGTAGATCTCTGACAGTCGTTACAGGTAGTCAGTGGCACGAAAGTATGACAGCTAGTCTTTCCAAGGGGTATCGTATTACCCGGTACTAACTGGGCTGTGGAGGTCAGATAGGCAGTCGCTCCATGTAAAGTACTGGTATTCAGCTGAACCTACATAGTTGGGAATAGACTAGGTAGATGATAAGTTTGGCAGTCTCGTACTTCTTGTCATGTTGCCCTCGAGTTCTTAGGTTCCATCCGAGATTTGCCCGAGTCGGGCAAAGTGACGGCACGGTTGGCGCAGTGGCTGAGCGATCGACTGCTGCGCTGCGTGCCGCGGGTTCGATCCCCGCACGGATAAAATATTTGTATGGACTACAGATTGTTGTTCCGGGTCTGTCTGTTTGAATTGTTTTAAATGTTTGTAAGCGCACCCACGACATAGAGAAATTTCCAGTGCGGGGTAAAGTTTAAAAAAAAGTGTTATTCAAGTGTTCATACATACTCGTACGCTAGCTTTTGCTCACTGTTTCCCTCCCGTCATCCACAAAAAATAACCAATGGGAATAATGCAGCTTTCCGTCAGTGAAAGAATTTACGAAACTGGATCATTAGTTCCGAAGATTACCGCCTGCATACAAACAAATTTTACCTCTTTATAATATTAGTATAAATATAAATAAACTCACGCCTATTTCTCATGAGGGTAGGTAGAAAGTTCAGTGAATCTATACTAAATAGGCTTGCGTTTGGCCTGATGCCGCCTATGTACCTTTTTCATTTTTTTCGGATGGGAAGTCATCAAATGACTCCTTCCGTTCTGGGCGGAGCGGGAGGGAGTGTCGGACTTGACTGACTAAAACCCATCCATGTTCCTTCTTCGCCCTTTGTGTTCCAGGGCCACGGTATCTCTTTCGAACAACCCGCAGCCCTAGCAGGCATCGGCCCTCTCGGACCCCTTTCGATTTGCTGACATCTTCATGAGGCGCGCGTGGAACACGAACGCGCCGTCGACACGGACTGTCATAAGACGGACGGACGCTGCCTATGTTCCGTTGTAAACTAAACCATATTTTTCTCTTATTTTCAGATCTTCAATTACAACAATGCCTACTCAAGCTCGTTGCGACAGAGTTCCTCCTCCGCACGCCAAGTGGGATGCCCTAGACCTCAGAGTACTGCAAGAAGATGACCTGCCTCTTGGTAAGTATTTTCGATACCCCATCCAAACATATTCTTCTCGATTGTGGTAAAATAGCTTCCACAAGAGTGAAGATAGTGAATGCTGATGTATGGAGAGGGAAACAAGGCCAAAAAAAAGATGGATGGATTGTGTGTAGAATGATATGAAAGAGAAAGGAGTAAATAATGCCATGACGTCTAACAGAGAAGCGTGGGAAAAGAAAACATGTGGCGCCGACCTAAGTATGAAGTTCGCCAGGTACTTTTTTTAGTCCCACCAGGAGGGGGGCGATCCTGTTGCCACTAACCGGGCACAATTCCAGACTAGCTCATCATCTGCCGAGCCTTTCCCAAACTATCTTGTAGTCGGCTTCCAGTCTAACCAGATGCAGCTGAGTACCAGTATTTTACATGAAGCGACTGCATAACTGACCTCCACAACCCAATAACAGGGTAATACGATACCCCTTGGTAAGACTGGATGTCAGACTTTTGGCTTCTGACTACTCGTAACGACTGTCAAAGATCTACAGATGACAGCCGGGACCAACGGCTTAACGTGTAACTCGGTATGTAATTATGGTCACCCATCCACGGACCAACCTCGGCAAGCACGGCTTAACCTTAAAGATCGACCGGTGCGGCTGTTAATAAGCCACGAGCTCCTCCAGACTAGGTGCTGCTGAGAATTTGCTCCTAACCCATTAACACTGTGGCAGAACTGGGAATCGAGCCCGGGCCCCATGCTTAACAGTCGCTCTTGCGACCTCTAGACCCATGAGGCAATAAATTTAAATGGTCATTAACCTTTCTCTTTCCTCCCTCAGACCCGCGATCCTGGGGCCGAGCAGAGGTGGGCACTTGGGTGTCGCGTCGAGGAGGCCTGCCTGAGAGGTTCCCGATGAACGGGAAGGCGCTGTGTCTTATGTCTAAGGATATGTTCGCCTCCAGAGTGCCTCATAGCGGTCATGCGCTGTATCAGGTTGGTTGATTTCTTAAAGTTACATTGATCATATCTGGGCCTTGAACAGACTCTTCGCATCATTGCCATTTGGTTGAGACAGGATTTTATGGAAGGTGCTTATTTCAAGTCTGTTCAACTTCAAGACTGTAAGCAAATCATTTCTCCTAGACTCATTTCTTAGTACTGAACTTCACGTTAGTAATTCCCAAAGGGTAGGCAGAGGTGTTTGGAGGGGACTCAAAAAGCCAACAAAACAACATTGGTAATAATTCCATCCCTACCTTATTGCTATTCCACGAATTCGCACTAAGCGTTTTCAAACATCTTTCATAATGCGCACAGCAAAGGAGTGGAACTCTCTGCCTGCGTCTGTGTTTCCGAACGTACAACCCTAATTTCTTCAAAGTTAGAGTGAACAGGCTTCTTCTGTGTAAGCTCGTACCATCGTCGACTTTGTCTCTGTCATCTCTGACCTAGACTAGAATCAAGAGCAAAGGCAAGAAAATGAAAAAAATAAAAAATTGACATTGATTACGCTTTTATGTCGCAATAGTAAGGGTGGTTTTCGTTGAGGAAGCGCTATCACTAGTTTGTGGTAGACACTACCTTTGAGATCTATTGGTATCAAAGACAACTGCTGAGATACACCGGTGCTCACAACATTGCCTGTATACTCTCAGAAAACAGTCATATTATTTCACTTTTGCCTTCAACTGTTTTACATATTAAAAATCATAACATTACAAAACATCACGCCTGTAATTCCCAAAAGAAAGCAGAGATGTACCTAATAGTATACTTACCAAAATTTTTCAGTTTTTGTTTAAGTCCTATGTAATAGGGGACGGGCCCATTGCCATCAACCGGACACAGTTCCAGGTTTTAGAGTCACCTAATAACACTCTGCCCTACCCGGGAAGCGAACCGAGGTCCTCTTGGACTACATTCTTACAAATAAATAAATTCTAATTCTTGCTCAGCTCTGTATTCATAAATGCATCTGTGTACCTCTTTGGGAAATATATATAAGCGTGATGTTGTTTTCTAAGAGTCTTTAGATAGATAGATAGATTCATTTATTATTTATATAAAATTCATCTACCATTCATCTTAAGATCTAACATCATCTTTATTTTGTTACAGGATTTCAGAAGACGACTATCAAAAGCGTTAGCACTTCAAGAACTAATTGAGAAGATGTCTCACTGATTCAAATACTTAACCAAACCCATTAGAGGCTAATTAATATTATAAAAAAATGCTAAACAGTGCATTAAGACAACCTTCAGGAGAATAATCAACCTGTAACGTATCTCTATGAGAGGTAGTGGGCTGTAATCCACCAAGGCTTGGGTTACTTAGATGTGGGGGAGCACCCTGGACTCTCCAACCCGCCACTACCTTTCCGGGTGGATAATATTTTACCACAGCAAGAGAAACCCTCATATAGTTCGTAATACTATGGGAGAAGATACACTACTGCTTACGACAAGAAATCGACGGGGTGTGATGTTTTTTCAATCGTCTATGGGACTCCAAAGTAATTTTTATCATCATCAGCCTATAGCAGTCAACTGTTGGACATAAGTCTCGTCAACTCTCATCCAGTTGCTACCAGCCACCCTGCGAAGATCGTGGATAGCGTATAATCTGGCTCTACGAAGTAAAACATCTCTGTTAATCTTACTTCAAAATTTGCAAAATGGCTGCCAAAAAATTACATAAATATCATCTTGCTGCCTTTTCCCGACTACCGTGTTGTCGTCGGCTTCCAGTCTAACCGGATGCAGCTGAATACCAGAATGTTACATGGAGCGCCTGCCTATCTGACCTCCACAACGCAGTTGGGTAAAACCATACCTCTTGGTAAGACTTGAAATAGCCTTGACATACTAAGAAGTTACATCTTAAATTCTTTAACAGTTTGCAAAAACACGTTTTAAAACTCGCAACACTTGGTATGTCATCTCATTGGAATGATTTTGCAATCCATACAAGGTTGTACCTATTGCAAAATGCGAAAAGTGTTTTGGGAAAAAAATACGTAAATGTGGTTGCAATGCAAAGTTGTTGGTATGGTTCTAACTTGTCCCACAAATGCCGAAATATACAAGGTGTTAGGCACACGGACGCGTATTTTCCCTCATCTTTTAAGTTCGTATCCCTTTTTACATAGGTGATGACGCGGCGTGTAAATAGCCGACGACACGCGGGGAGCTTAAATAAGAAAATTTATGTCTTGAGACTAATTAGTTTGAATCCCATGAAACCCACCCTGTGAATTGAAGAACGAGAAAAATGGTTTCGACGTCAGCATTGAAAACTATTGGCCCACTAACCTTCAGACCAGCTCAAGGACGCCTTCACCAGCTCTTGTCCGCAGCTCACACCGTGAAGCACTTTCACGAAACAAATGTCAGTTCACTGCTGGGTAATTTCACGGGTTCTTGAAACCTTTAGTTGTCTATCTCAGAGTAAATTATAATAAAACTCTGCACCAAAAAAATACGCGCAGAGCACACCGAGATTTTAACATAGGGAATGTCAAATTTGAAAAACGTTCGGTGAATGGTAGCCAAAACTATGGCACTGGTGTCGCCAGATCCAGCCAATCCAAGAGCACGATTCTTATGGCGCATGAACCAAACAGTTCCAAATACTGACATATAGAAAACCATTTGAAACAAATTAAGAAGAAAGAGAGATGACCTAATACTAAAGGCTTAGCAGAAATAAATATTGTACAAAATAATTTGGGTCACATGGGTGCCCAACCATGCTGCCCGCTTTGGAAGTTCGCAGAACTTTCAAAAGAAGACAAATTAATAAAGATAAATGAGTTATGGTTATTAAAATTATGTTTATTAAATTAATTACATTGTGCAAAATAATATGAGCAAAGAGATTATGTTTTTATTGCGTTGGTATGGGATACAGTTTTACAACCGGACGCTTGAAAATTCCACAGTTTGTTTTAACCGTCGCAACCCGAACAATTTTGTCAGAACCGGGATGAATTTTCGTGATTACACCTAATGGCCATCTTAAAGGAGGGCAATCATCCTGTCCCACAAGTACGACAGTTCCGATTTCTATAGGACGGTCAGGCGAGGTCCACTTCTGCCTGACTTGCAGCGTGTGCAGATATTCTAAACGCCACTTTTTCCAGTAAGACTGAACCATGCTGTCAAGTAATTGCTTGCGTTGACTAAGATTAATGCGCACGTCTTTCAAATCCACGGCAGGCAAGTACTGCAACGGGGTTGACATTAAAAAATGCGCAGGGGTTATTACTTCTGGTGAAGGATCAGAAGACACCACAGTAAGTGGACGAGAATTCATAATGCATTCTATCTGAACCAATACTGTCTGCAACTCCTCATAAGTGAGAAGCTGATCTCCTATTACACGGTGAAGGTGAGTTTTCAAGCTCTTAATGTTCCCCTCCCAAATTCCACCGAAGTGTGGGCTCCGAGGTGGGATCATCTTCCACTCTATTCGGCGTGAACTAAGCTCCTGCTTTAGAGCAGTTTGAAATTCGGAGTCAATCAGAAATTTAAATATATTATCCAATTGTGCTTTTGCACCCACAAAATTGGTGCCATTGTCGGAGTATAGGCATGAAACGGGGCCCCGACGAGAGATAAACCGCTTAAATGCATCTAAAAAGGCATCAGAAGTTAGCTCTGAGACTTACTCTATATGGATGGCCTTAGTTACAAGGCAGACAAATAGGCAGATGTATGCCTTCTGTGCATGCTGACCTCTTCTACGAGTAAGTGTTATACGGATTGGACCTGCGTAATCAACGCCTGTATGTACAAAGGCTTTAGCTTCCGACACACGATAAGACGGCAAAGCTGCCATCATGGGCTTTGGGTGTGATGGATTTACTCTGAAGCAGTAGTTGCATTTCCGCACCCTAGCTCTTACAACGGTCCTGGCGTCCAATATCCAGAAACGTTGGCACAAAATGGAAATAAGCAGACCTGGGCCTGTATGACAGTTCATAACATGGAAATGATCAATTAAAAGATCCACCACGGGGTCATGCTTAGGGAGCACAAGAGGATGCTTAGCCTCAAATGGCAAGTCCGAATTAGAAAGTCTACCTCCTATACGCAACAGCCCATCTTCGTCAAGAAACACGAATAAGCTTTGCAGCTTTTTTGAAGGCAAGTTATCTTTATTAAGAGCTTTGATATCCTCTGCAAAGTGAGCTCTTTGAACAGAACCAATCACAACCTTTTCTGCAGTCATAAGATTATTGACCACGCCAGAAGAAGAAGAAACCTTCTTTAAAAAACGAAGGATATAAACTACAATCCTAAGAAGCTTGTCCCAAGAGGATATACGCTGAGTTAATTCATTTAGGATCAATGGTTCACATTGAACAGTCGCAGTAAGTACATTTGCCCTGTGTTCAGGCAATTGACCTGCATTAGACGGAGTAAAAGGCTTTATGGGCCATTCCGAATGTGGGTTGCGAATCCACGATGGGCCGTTCCACCACAAGTCGTGCGATATGAGCTGCGAAGGCAAAGTACCACGCGAAAGACAATCGCTCGGGTTTTCACAACCGGCGACGTGATAATAATTTTCAGGAGGTAAATTCTCCTGACACTGGGCAACGCGGTTACTGACAAATACTGACCACCGATGCGGTGAAGAATGTATCCATGAAAGAGCGATGGTCGAATCTGAGAACGCGAAAGTTCCTGCAATAGGAAGACGAGCACGATAAGCTTCATGAACTGTACGTATCAGCTTGGACATAAGAACCGCAGCGCAAAGTTCCAAGCGAGCAAGTGTGGTTACTTTGGTAGGGGAAACCTTTGATTTCGCACACAATAATCGCACTGTAATATTTCCAGCAGGATCAGTAGTGTGTAGGTATATGACACATCCATATCCATTCATACTGGCATCACAGAAGGCAACGATTAGCACAGTGCTCTCACGTAAAACGCCTACATGTCGAGGAATTTTCAGAGATGAAATTAATGGAAATTCTTGTACAAACACCGAAAACTTTTGAATAATACTTTCGGGAGGAGTGTCATCCCAACCAATATTGGACAGCCACAGCTCTTTGATAAGCAGCTTGGCATATAAAATTATAGGGGCTACTAAACCGAGGACATCAAATAGTCGGGCGACTACCGACAGTATGCTCCGCTTCGTACATTTCTCCTCTACATTAAGAGTCGTGAAGAAAAAGCTGTCATCGACTGTTGCCCATGAGAGGCCTAATACCTTCGAAACATTGTTAGAAGAATCATCACAAAAGTCTACCGTACTGCGATGCGAATCCGGAAGATCATCAAGTAGCACTTGAGAATTACTCGACCACTTTACTAAATCAAAGGCACCGGACTTAAACAACGAGATCAATTCTCGTGAAAGAAGAATGGCGCTGGATTCATCTGCAATAGAATGAACCAAATCGTCCATATAAAGTTTAGACTCTGCCACAGTGGCAGCATCCGGGAAATGTGGCCTCATATCCTGAGCTAATTGGCGAATAGTCCGCATTGCCAAGTACGGGCTTGACTTGAGTCCAAACGGGACCCGATTAAATTGAAAGGTTCGAATTAAATCATCAGGACTGAATCTATATAAGATTCTCAAATATTTACGATGTTCCTTAGGGACTTCAATCTGTAAATACATTTGCTTTATATCCGCAGTCATAGCAATAGGGAAAAGCCGAAAATCAAGCAATAGCAAGAATAAATCTGTCTGTAAGTTAGGACCGGTATGTAACACGTCGTTCAATGACAATCCAGTGTGAGTTGTGGCACTAGCATCAAGTACGATCCGAGGCATCGGCTTATCCGGACGGGTAACAGCGTGATGCGGGATGTAGTATCCCTCGTCAGTAATATCAGACTCGGCGACAAGTGACACGTAACCCTTATCGACATACTCATTCATTACGTTATTATAGTTTTTTCGTAAGTCAGGCGATTGTCTGAACTTGCGTTCCAAGGCCATCAATCGACGTTGAGCAGCACTGCGAGAGCTACCCAGTGCACTCGGGTCTTTAGAAAAAGGTAACTTGACAGAATACCGCCCATCACCAGCGCGAGTGATCGACGATGCAAACAAGTTCTCACATTCAGTCTCTTCAGGACTTAAAAATTGCATATTAGGTATTTCTTCCAGTTGCCAGAATTTCTGAACTAAATCATTAAGTGCGAGTGCAGAAAAAGATGTTTTATTTATTTTATTTTGAGACTCATTACTGGGATAGTCACCCATCAACACGAAACCGAACACGGTTAATAAAGCGGGGGGCGCGTTAGTGCCCGACTCAACTTTGTTACCTAAGTAAATGTGCGAAAACAATTGCGCACCTAGTACGACGTCCACGTTCCCGGGAATATTCCACGTCAAATCAGCAAGGGGCAGTCCCTCTAAGTAGCCGACATCACCCTTAGTTATATAGTGAGTAGGCAGCTGATCCGTTATACAGTCAACGACAAGTGCATGTATCGTGTATTTATTATTTGGGTATACGCGAGACTCAATGTCCAAATGAACGTACCCCAATATCGGCCGAGACGCGGAGCCAATTCCCTTAACAAAAGAATTACTCAAGGGAATTATAACTAAGTTAAGCGCCTTACAACAATCAACGGTTATCAAGTTATTTTGAGAGCCATTATCAATAAGGCAACGTATTATTATTTTATTACCATTTTTTGATTTCGCGTAAACTTGCGCGGTTGACAATAAAATAGAAGAATTAGGTCTAACTTCAGCACTTAATGACAGCGAGGGAATACCAGAGGAATCATCAACATTATGTTTCGAGTTATCAATGCGCAACGCAGCCGAATCAGGTGCGTTGTTATCAGCTGAGCAATTTTTTATAACGCGCGGGTCTATGTTTACGTCGGCCTGTCCGGACGAATCGCGCGACGGGACCACAGGTGACGTCAACAACCCTTGACCGGTAGGGAGTTGAGACACTTGAACGTAAGTATTGGACTCAATATTATGATCTTTTTTATCAAAGTGTAAGTAAGTGTGATGTTTTTTCTTGCATATATCGCAAACATGCGTAGATTTACAAGACGTAACTGTGTGTGACCCACTTAAACAATTAACACAACTATGTTTTGATTTAATGAATTCAAATCGCGCGCGCGGAGAACTTAAGTTCTTGAATTGAGAACAAGCGTAAATTATATGATCGGTTTTGTTACAAAATTCGCACGATTTCGTTGGCGGGGTAGTAGGCACACTCTCATTACTTGCGACGAACGACTTGTAGGTATGAGGACGGGACGACTGATTAGTGGACGGCTTGCTTGCGCTCGCGCCAGTGTTCGAAGTCCGCGTCGAGTTATTGTTTGCACGTTGCAATATTTTTGCTTGATCTTGTAAGAAAGACACCAAGTCATTATAAGACGGAATTTCTTTATTACGAAACGCTAACTCAAACGCTTGTACTGTCTGTGAATCGATTTTCCTAAGTGCGCAATGACATAAGATGAAATCGGACAAATCCTCGATACCTAATTGTTTCAATGCCGCCACGGAGGAGGCGTACATACCAATAAATGTATCAAGACTATTAGACGTGTTAATGCAGGCCTTAGAGTCAAGAATATTATTTAAGTAATGCGTGCCTAATGCACGTTTATCTTGAAACTTTTTTACTAAACTTTCCCAGATAATATTATAGGTTTCACCAGTAGGCACAATGCCTGCCGTGACCTTGAGTGCGTCGTGCGTAAGTTTACCTACTAAATACTGTACGCGCTGCGAGTCAGTCAGCTGACTGTTGTTATGAATATTCGAATTGAAACTTTCATAAAATTTAGGCCAATTTTGTGTTTTGCCATCAAAACTTGGCAATTCTATTGGTGGCAACTTAATGTAGCATGTGACATTAGAATTAGACGAATCTTTTCGCGATGATGATTCATCTGATCGCAACGCCTGAATAATATTATTTCGGGTATGCTTTACTCGAAGATATAGATCATCAAACGCATCTAAAGGCTTATAGTCCGGCTTAAACGTCAAATCGTGTGATAACTGGAGACCATATAAATCATCTAACAACGTCTCGAACCGACTGCGCATCTCATCAATTGATTCAGACTTAGCCATGAAAGTTTCATTACTTCTAGACGCATAATTAGAAATGTTTTTCGAAAGTTCAAATAAATCATTCATCCGCGAAAAAAGTCGTTCTTTTTTTGCCGTCATAAGGACGAAATGTTTATCAATGGAATCACTAGACGCCATTGAGAACTCATTTTCTTTATCCGTAGGCATTTTAAAGCAAAAATTCACAATGAATATGAGAAAGAAAATGAAATAATAATTTTAAGTGAAATTATTTTTTAAGACGTAAAAATATGTGGAATTTGCAAATGGCGTCACCCGCGCACAATGGCGGTACGCTTTATTTATGTACTTCGAGAATTTTACCAAAAAATTACGTAAATCTGCGAACATCCAATTATTTATATGGATAATACTTGTAATAAGTATTTGATATGCTAGTGCAATATCCGGCTCGAAGGACCAATAAAAATGATGACGCGGCGTGTAAATAGCCGACGACACGCGGGGAGCTTAAATAAGAAAATTTATGTCTTGAGACTAATTAGTTTGAATCCCATGAAACCCACCCTGTGAATTGAAGAACGAGAAAAATGGTTTCGACGTCAGCATTGAAAACTATTGGCCCACTAACCTTCAGACCAGCTCAAGGACGCCTTCACCAGCTCTTGTCCGCAGCTCACACCGTGAAGCACTTTCACGAAACAAATGTCAGTTCACTGCTGGGTAATTTCACGGGTTCTTGAAACCTTTAGTTGTCTATCTCAGAGTAAATTATAATAAAACTCTGCACCAAAAAAATACGCGCAGAGCACACCGAGATTTTAACATAGGGAATGTCAAATTTGAAAAACGTTCGGTGAATGGTAGCCAAAACTATGGCACTGGTGTCGCCAGATCCAGCCAATCCAAGAGCACGATTCTTATGGCGCATGAACCAAACAGTTCCAAATACTGACATATAGAAAACCATTTGAAACAAATTAAGAAGAAAGAGAGATGACCTAATACTAAAGGCTTAGCAGAAATAAATATTGTACAAAATAATTTGGGTCACATAGGGTGCCCAACCAATAGGCCTGAATCTAAGCACCTATGTGAAAAGGGTTACGAACTTAAAAGATGAGGGACAATAATTGGTTTCACATTTTTTACATTCAATCATTCAGAAATAATTTGTCAACAATAAGAAATAGAATAAGGCTGTGTATTCTGAAAGTTGACATCATTGTAAATAGCTGTCAAATATTTTGCTGTTTTGATTAATTAATTTATGAAAAAATATTGTTGTAATAAAATATTGATACTTAAGGGGGACCCGCCACGGTAGCCCGCGAAATACAAATTTTCTTTCGTTTTTGTAATTTGCAGGACAATGTCAGGCTGAATGTAAAAAAAAAACATGATTCGCGAACCGAATGTAGTTACTGGTTACAGAATTAAAATCATCAATACAACCCTCTTAGTTGATTTAATCCTATTTAATGACCATTTCATGAAAAAGACACTAAATATGGTTAAATTAACTGTATTGATGATTAGGGAGATGAGATAATAGTAACTCTGTAAAGCCATTTAAATTACGATCACCCACTTCTTACTAATCCTACTAATATTATAATCGCGAAAGTTTGTAAGAATGTATTTTTATTACTCTTTCACGTATATGAAATTTGGCACAGGGAAAATAATAATCTAGTATAACACATAGGATATTTTTATGCCGGTACTACGATCCTGTGGGAAAATTACCGATCAAATCGCGGGCGAAGCCGTGGACATAAGCTAGTATTTTAATAAACATACAACCCGTCCCTGACCTGCAATTTGCAAAAAACTTGTGAAAATTTGAATTTTGCGAGCTACCCTGGCGCATTAACCTTAATAGCAACGGTATTTCGTGTTGTCAAAGCAGCATTTGGAAGACTTCGAATTTAAAAAAAAGGAGGAATTTCTCGATACTCCTTTTATATTTTTAATAGCAGCAAAGTTATTTGCGATGCTGCCAAAGTTCAGTATGCCCCCTTTTAAAGCTATGGTTAAAATACTTACATAACAATTGCACTTATGTTCCTATATCTAAGTTAGTTAATTTTTGTATATTTTTTTAGTCAATTTACTTAATTATCATGATCCATACATTTAGAATCTGCTTAATGGTCTATGACGATTTCAGAACGCTACTCTTTCTTTAAGGCGTAAGCAGAATTTTAAGTGTATTATCACAAAATTAGGTGTTAAAAATATGGTTACATATACATCTGAAAAACAAGTTTTTTATTGAAGTGAAACTTCTAATGCGACTTCCAACAAGATTGCGTAAAAATTTTAACGCTACCATGGAGGGGGAATAGAAAGAGACCGAGCGAGAGGGAATGCGTGGCACTCAAACGCATGCGTGTAGTATTACGAAGTTTCACTTCTTCCGTGCGGAGGGACTCCACACACTATTTTTTTTTAACCGGTTGGTTTGCATCATCATCTGCCTGCCTTTTCCCAATTTTCGGTTGCTAGTCTAACTGGATGCAGCTG
Organism: Cerastis leucographa; assembly: GCA_963082945.1. NCBI lineage: Eukaryota > Metazoa > Arthropoda > Insecta > Lepidoptera > Noctuidae > Cerastis > Cerastis leucographa. Next base: position 10,675,471 of record OY720374.1, on the reverse strand, counting down.
TATACCAGTATGTTACATGGAGCGACTGCGCTTGGCGAATAATTTTTCAGATGTGTGTAGTCGAAAATAAAGTTAAATAACACTATCATTAACACTGAAAACGGGATACTTACCATCTTTACTATTTGTTTTGTTTCCCATATTTATGGTTCCATTAAAATAGATGGACAAATTTAAACCAAAGATATGTTTTTTTTTGTTAGGATATCTTTGTTTAGACGTACTGAACGCTGTGTTAAAATTAGTTCATTTATTATTGGGACCTAATATTTCGGCCAGATAAAAAATGGTAAAAATCCCGTTTTCAATGTCAATGACGAGAGTTAGTGACAATGTCAGTTTAAAACTTATAATGTTAAATAATATCAGTATTAATAAACCAATTGTTATTAAATAAATAATTAGTAATTATTATTTGTGTTTGTATATTAGCATTGTACTTCTAGTCATGTATGTAAATATAGAATTATTATGAAAATTTTGAAAAGTTTTTTTTATTTAATGAATAACACCATAACCCCTATTAGTGGAGCTCGTGGCTAAATAATATCTGCCAATCGGGTCTATCTTTAGTCTAAGCCGCACTTGCCTAGGTTGTTCCGTGGATGGGTGACCACCCATGAGCTACCAAGTTTCCTCCGTGCCTCAGAAAGTACGTAAGCCGTCGGTCCCAGCTGTCAATTGTACATGTTTGCCAGTCGATACAAGTAGTCAGTAGCCTGAAAGTCAACTTTCAGGTTCCATATGTAATGGATGAGAGCAGCGGTAGCCCTGTGGTGGCAGCCCCGTCTCACTAGCAGTAAGCCACAGGTTCGAACCCAGGCAGGCGCATTACTTTGTGTAATTTATTTCATCACCGCTGCTCTTAAAAACGGTGAAGGAAAATATCGTGAGGAAACCGGCATATCATAGAACTAAAAATTCGAAGACGTGACATCTACCAACCGCAACCGCACTGGGTCCGCGTGGTGAATTACAGCCCACTCCCTCTCATAGAGAGGCCTGTATCCCAGCAGTGGGAACATTATAGGCTGATGATGGTGATGTAATGGATGATCACCCATCCTAGGACCGACATTGATAAATTACCCGTAACCCCGTTATTAATATTTAGTCACGAGCACCTCACTGCAGTTATTATGTATTCTGTGACTGTACCCGAGTAAAAAGAGTTAAAACGCAAATAATGCCAGAATTATTTATTGATGAAACATGTTCAGGTAAGATTTATTTACTTTTAGGGATAAGATCTTTCATGAAACATCTCAGAGTACTAGTGGCTCCATCTACGGCGGTCTGCAGCAACGTTGGACCGGTCTCCGCTAACTTTTTAGTTACCCCGTCGAGGTTTACTTTAAACTCATCAGCTACTTTCTCGATAACTTCTTTAAACTTATCAAGGGTAACATTCTTCTTGTCAGCGACATCGCTGAAGTAGCTACGGACCTTCTCCTCTTGTTCTTTTGTTTGGTTTATCACTTTTGCTGCAACAGGAAAATAGAAGACCTTAATGCTATCTTTAGTTTAGTATTTTTCCAAAAAAAGTTTCGGTCGGCTTCCAGTCTGAAGCTGATTCCTCATTAGTGCGCTGCATTGCGTTCTCGCTACGGATCAACGCACTGTATGCGACACCTGTGTGTGCCAAATTTCATTGACATCCGTTCAGCTGAGATAATACAACAAACAAAAAAAAAAACTCTCACTTTCTGCATTGAGTCCGCGTGGATAACTACCTCTTATAATATGTGTGGGAACGTTGGAAGGCTGATTTCGGGAAGTATTCATCCACCCAATTTTTCACCCAAAAAGCTAGTTAAAGCACTTGCAGCGTCCTCTGTCACACCGTGAAGCTCTTCGGGAATATGCTCACTCAGCTGGTCAGCAATTCCGTCGAAATCTATGTCCATATCTGCAGCTAACTTCATGAGGACATCTTTAAACTGATCAAGGGTAATGTTGGCTTGGTCTGGTGCAGCGTTGAAGAGGGTGCGGGCCTTCTCTTCCTGAGATTCGCTTATTACATTTGCTGAAAAAAAAAAAAGAAAAAAAAATGTCTCCACAAAAAAAAAGTTGGACGGATATTTCTCTTGAGGTATGGAACCTCATAAATGGTGGAACAATCAAGCTCATAAACACCCACCCGCAATAACTTCAGTAGATCCGTGATCATGGCCCTTTTAACAACGCCGAATTATCGGGAACCCAAAACAAATAGTCAACATCGATAATTTGACGACACGGTTAGCGCAGTGGTTGAGCGATCGACTGCTGCGCTGCGTATCGCGGGTTCGATCCCCGCACGGAACAAATATTTGTATGGCCTACAGATAGTTGTTCCGGGTCTGGCTATTTGTGTATGTGAGTTTAAATGTTTGTAAACGCACCCACGATACAGGAGAAAATCCTAGTGTGGGGCAACGTTATTCTAAAAAAAATAGTCAAATATCCCGTTTCCAGTGTTATTGATAATGTTGGTGAAAATGTCAGTTTAAAAATTTATACAAAACCAGCCTATTACAGTCTCACCGATGGTCTACCAAGAAGTCGTAGAGCAGTATTGTTTTAATGCTATTCCAGTGTGGGAAAGAGTTAACGATAGACGTCCTCAGTAGCTCCGTCTCTTTTCCACACTGGAGTGACCATTAAAACGATACTGCTTTAAAACACCATGATAACCAAGCCAGGTTTCCTGCCATCACGACATATGGGCTGGGGTATCAAGACTACAAAGGCACTTACAGTCTTTCATCCACTTGATCAAGCTGTCCACATCCGTCTTCCCATCCTTCTGTAGATTTGCGAAAATTTGATCCATGATTATCTGCTATTTCGGGCCTTCTAGTTTTTTACTAAATATCGAGTAAAAAACGAAAAGACCATCTTTTGGTTGGCATTCTATTCCAAAATGTTGTGATATCTAAATGGCTATGAATTTGACAGTTAGAACTAATCAAAATCTTATAGTAGGTACCATGGATTTGACGAAAGAGGTTTGAAGTCAAATTGTAGTGAGTAAAACTCTATAGACTTGATAAAGAGCCTTACAAGAGGGCGCATTGATTACTTGCCGTTGTAGGAGTATGAAGAACAGGGTGTAAAGTTCCTCAATATTCCATAGATAGTGGAGGATCCTCCGACCAGACAAGTGTTATGTCTGGTGGGCAACTGCCTGACAGTTGTTGTCGCGTTTTTCCAATATTGCCTTAAGTCGCGGGTAATTTTACTTGCATCATCATCATCATCAGCCTATAATGTTCCCACACCTGGGACACAGGCCTCCTCTCTATACGAGAGTGTGCTGTAATCCACCATGCGGGCCCAGTGCGGGTTGGTAGATTTCACATGTCTTCGAATTTTTGGTTCTAGGACATCCCAGTTTCCTCACGATGTTATCCTTCACGGTTACTTGCGCGATGTAGGAATTTGATGTTAGTTCTTCCAGTGTGTCATAGATGGCGCTGTAGTACTCTTTGTACTATGTTGCCGTAGCACTTTTCCAAGAAGCATAGGTTGCTATTTTCTGGATGGCAAAAGATTGGATGCCGGTGATTTGACAGCACGGTTTTCGCGGTGGCTGAGCGACTGGCTCCTACGCTGAGTGTCGACGGTTCGATTCCAGCACGAAATAAATATTTGTTTGTCCTACAGGTAGTTCTTGGTGTGGCTGTTTGTGTTTGAGAGTTTTAAATATTTGTAAACGCATCCACGATAAAGGGAAAATTCAAATAGAGGTTTGTACCAAGGAGTCTTCAAAGTTCGAGTAATCGGTTTCTTCTAGGCGCGCGTGCTCCACCCTAGGCCGTGTCGTCACTTCACATGAGGCGAGTTGCGGACAAAAGTGGGTGTAAAGTCGGGTTACGGGTGATGATAAATTTTGATAAAGATGCTAAGTCAGGTTAAAAACCGGCCAAGTGCGAGTCGGACCCGCGCACGAAGGGTTCCGTACCATTATTTATAAAAACGAGCAATAAATCACTTTTTTGTATGGGAGCTCCCTTAAATATTAATTATATTCTGTTTTTAGTAAGTATTTTTTGTTATTACATCAACAGAAATACATAATCTGTAGAAATTTCAACTGGCTAACTATCACGGTTCATGAGATACAGCCTGGTGACAGATGGACAGCGAAGTCTCAGTTATAGGGTCCCGTTTGACCCTTTGGGTACGGAACCCAAAAAATACTGAAATAATCCTCTTTATGTTTTTTTTCTATTTAATATAAAAATGTGAACAATGACATGATCGCTGTCAAATTTATTTCTTTTCTGGTTTTGTAAGCCAAATTAATAAAAACCTATATTTCATAATAATAAATTAACAAAAAATCGTAAATAGACGGTAACATGGATGACATATTCAAACAACTTGAAAAAGACGGAAAAACTGATGTCGAAAATTTAATGCAATGGATGAAAGATTGTAAGTAAAGCAATAAGTAATACGGATAAGCTTTTTTTATAGCTAATTATTTCATTCACATATTATTATTTCATAGAATAACCAATTCGCAGAATACCTTAATGTATTTTTATATTTCAAATAAAGTTTAATGTTAAAATATTTATATTTTAGAATAACAAATCAAATATTCTTTATCCACATATATTAATTTGTTTCATATAAAACTTATTTACCAAGAATAACATTTATTGAGTGACAGCTTCTAAAAGTCCTTTTAAAAATGCATTTTTATAAAATTACAACACCTCGCTCACAAAAATAATGCTGGTAAATTTTTGTCAAGCAGGAAAACAATCTTGATATTCTCACTAATACGAGCCCATGCCTGTTGCATGTTGCATGCAGCATGCAAGCATGCAGCATGCAAGCGAGCATGCAATATGCAACAGGCATGGTTTCTGTCACGGATTCGGCGTTGCGGGGCTCCGGCGGTGGTATAATACCATCTGCGCTCGCGTGGGGCGAGCGCAGATGGTATTAACGCTCAAAACCGCAGAGAAGGAAGAAATCACCTGCTCCTCAGCTCGTGGGCTGCCCCACCCCTCCGCGCCTACGTGGGCTTAAATTACACTGTAGGGGTAGGGCAAACAAGACTACGTGGAGTCGGTTTAGCAGCGATTCGTTTCTATCACTAAATTTTGTAGCACAACATATTGACTTTTAAAGACAATATTTTAATTTTAGGTTAATAATTTCGTTGAAATAAAATACGAGAGCAGCGGTGGCCCAGTGGTGGCAGCCCCGACTTACGAGTAGTAAACCGTGGGTTCGAACCCAGGCTCTCCGCTGCTCTCAAAAACGGTGAACATCGTCAGGAAACTGGCATGTCCTGGAACTAAAAATTCGAAGACATGTGACATCTACCAACCCGCACTGGGTCCGCATGGTGGATTACAACCCTCCCTCTCATAGGGAGGAGGCCTGTGTCCCAGCAGTGGGAATATTATAGGCTAATGATGATGATGTGTAATTGACTAATTGTGCAGGTGAAGTCTGTGAGGAGAGTTAGGATGACACTGTGGGCGTTTTGTTTTATACAGTCATGAAGTATATTGTTACGAGCTGGGTATAGGATTATATAATATTAAAACACTACCGATTCAACACCAAATATTATTTATCACTACTTAAAACTTAATCACAAATTCACTGATCACTATTTCACTATATCACGATTCTAGTTCACTTCGATCGCTTCGTTGTGTAGTTGTTCGTTCCATACTTCTCTATTACTCGTCATCTCAGCACTTAACCTCGTTTCTTGCCATATCATCCACACAGTCCACCGAACGTTTCTTTGGTCCTCCCATACTCTTACAACCATCCTCATTGACACTCAAAACTTTCCTATCACATTGTCCTCATTCCTCAGCATCATATGCTCACACCATGACAACTGTAAGTATAATACCATTTTTAAAGTAGACACCTAGCGTACCATTAATTACGGGTAGAAGCCATAAAATCTAAAACTGCTTCTGAAAGGGTAATACTGGTTTTTAACTGCATCTGTTGAGTCTGGAAGCGCATTCCAACATAGTCCGTAAAAAGCAAGCAGATGATAAACGAAGGGTCTCGTGTTAGCAAGTGGTTGTGGAGGTCAGTAGGTAGTCGCTCCATAGAACTTACTCCCCAACTACATCGGTGTGGTCAACTTCCAGTCTCACCGAACGCGGATGAATACCAGTATTTTACATGGAGCGGCTTTTGATCCTGATTTTAAACCCCTTTCAGCGAAAATAATCGAAGCTTCTAAGGAAAGCAACATTCGCAAGTTATTAGAGGATGCTGAAAACCAGCAGCAGGTAGAACTCGCCAAGTTTAAGGAAATATTGGCTAAGATAGCTGCAGAGCAGTCAAAGACAGCTGACCAGCTATCGAAACAGCTAGCTGCCGAAGGACCCAAGTTTATTGAAGCAGCCATTGTCGGGCTTAAAGCTTTTAAAGATGCTTTGAAGTCATCAGTGAAATGAGGGTTCTAAAATAAATTATTTGTTGGATTCAAGTGGTTTTTTTTATTTTCAATATTCGTTGGGTAAGCAATAGCTTCATGTAAAATACTGGTCTTCAGCTGCATCCAGTAAGACTGGAAGCCTACGCAGAAAAACCCAAGGTTACAATTATTTTAGGAGTTTTTAGGGGTATGAGGAACAGGGTGTAAAATTCCTCGATACTCCATAGAAAAGGGAGGATCCTCCGGCCAGACAGATCTGTCTGGTGGGCAACTGTTTGACAGTTGTTAATTGATTATTCTTAAAGGAATCATTTTTAACAGGTCTTTTGATTGCAGAAGCGCATCAAAAAACTCTGCACGGTGGTCCGCAACTCATGATCACGTACTTGCGGTCGAGGTATTGGGTTGTAGGTGTCAAGGCTTTGGTTAAAAAGTGTTACCGAAGCTGTGTCACTTGCTTTAGGTACTCCACTAAGGCCACGTCTCAGCTCATGGGACAAGTACCTTTATCTCGGGTAACTCCAAACAAGCCCTTTTTAATTAGCGGCGTAGATTACGCAGGGCCTATCAATATAAGAGTGTCAAAGGGTAGGGGCAATAAGTCTTACAAGGGTTATATTGCTTTATTCGTATGTATTTCGACAAGAGCGGTGCACCTTGAAGCTGTCAGCGAATTAAGCACCCAAGGTTTCTTGTCTGCCTTTAAAAGGTTTGTTGCAAGACGGGGCAGATGTGCAGAGTTGTATAGCGACAACGGGACAAACTTTGTAGGAGCTGCTCGCGAGTTATTGTGCCTGTTTAATGAAGAAAAGTCGAACTTCAAACCGGAACTGGCAGAATATCTCGCGAACAACGGGACTCATTGGAACTTTATTCCTCCTCGCGCGCCCAACTTTGGGGGACTTTGGGAGGCAGGCATTAAATCCATGAAGTTCCATCTTAAGCGAGTCATAGGGATCTCTACTTTGACATATGAGGAGATGGCCACAGTGTTGACTCAAATTGAGGCATGTCTAAATTCAAGGCCAATGTCACATGTGGAGGATCAAAACGAGCTTTTTGTATTGACTCCTGGTCATTTCCTGGTGGGGGAACCACTCGTCGTAGTACCAGATTCCAATTATGAAGCATCGAACATCCATACTCTGCGGCGGTGGCAATTCCACCAGCGAATGATGCAGGATTTTTGGCGCAGATGGTCGCAGGATTACCTACATCAATTTCTGCAAAGACATAAATGGGAATACCAGAACCCGGAACCATCACTAGGCGATGTAGTTTTAGTTAAGGAGGACGATTTACCTCCCGGAAAGTGGTTGTTGGGCAAAGTGGAGCACAAACACCCTGGTCCGGATAAAATTACGCGGGTAGTTACCATTCGTACCAAAAATTCAGTTTTTAAAAGACCTACATCCAAATTATCGATATTGCCCATAGCAAATTGAGATTTTATATATATTATAGTATTACTTACTTTAGACTGTGGCATGGTGGGCGGTTTAAAGGACATTTTGCATTATGTCCTTGGTGGGCGGTATGTTCAAGTATAATATGTCAAAACCACGGCGCGATCTACATTTTAATTCATTAAGTGTCCAGAGTTGACCTATGTGCTCGATAGATGGCGTTGACGTCGAATTAGATCGCGCTATGGTTTCGTTACCGCTGTTAGTATAATTAGTTTAAGAATTATTTTTTTGTGTGAATCTTATTTATCCTAAAATTTTAAGCGTTTAGCGATTTACAGGAGGATATTAGAGCAAAAATGCTAAAAGTTAAGACTAATTTTAAAAAGTCTCCTAAAGATCGTTTGACTGTTCCATATATTGAAACTAGACTTGATAACTTAGAGCAACAGTGGAGTTTATTTACAAGCACTCATACTAAAATTATTAGTCAAGTTAAGCGAAGTGATTTGTATAGTTCTGATTATCATAAAAATAGTGTCTATGATGATGTGGAGGAATTGTATGTACAATTTAAGACTGATTTAAAAGAAATGTTATATAATTTAAAATCACCAGATCCAGAGTTAAATTCAAGTTGTTCTAATAATCAATCTGATGGCTTAGCTAGGCGTTTCAAATTGCCAGAAATTAAAATACCTACGTTTTCCGGGAAATATACTGAATGGCAGACGTTCAGAGATTTGTTTTAAGGGCTTGTTTGGAGTTACCCGAGATAAAGGTACTTGTCCCATGAGCTGAGACGTGGCCTTAGTGGAGTACCTAAAGCAAGTGACACAGCTTGGGTAACACTTTTTAACCAAAGCCTTGACACCTACAACCCAATACCTCGACCGCAAGTACGTGATCATGAGTTGCGGACCACCGTGCAGAGTTTTTTGATGCGCTTCTGCAATCAAAAGACCTGTTAAAAATGATTCCTTTGGTATAAGAATCGGATGTTTCTCATTAAATGTCAAAGACGACATTTCCAATCTGCCGCCAACTCTTATTATACCGTTTGAATCTAAAAATAAGTTTAATGACCTTAGCTTCTTCTTTTTCTTATCTAAACTTCCTTTCCTTTTCAGTTCTTCCAACTCTTCTGGAAATCCTTCTTCCTGACATCTTATTACGCAAACTTCTATAGCATTCTCAATTTCTTGTCTGGACAAGTATTTAGTGTCGTGCCTGATGTTTACGTTTCCTCTCACATTCAACCATCGTCGACAGTAGGCAATAACTCGAACAAGCCTGGAGAACGAGGAAAACCTTTGCCAAAAAGCAACGTCAAGTACAGCCGTTTGTACTCTAACTTCTTCAAGATTAGTCACGAGGTGCTTAGGCTTTTTAAAAATAATCAAGTCTTGTCTTAAAAAGTCCGGACCTTCGAACCATATGGAAGTTGTTGGAAGCTCTGCAGGAGATATACCTCGCGATGCACAGTCCGCTGGGTTTTTCTTGGTGGGCACATGAGACCAGTGCTGTGTGTCTAGAGTTAATAAAATTTCTGAGACCCGATTCGCCACAAAGGTCTTCCAGCGGCTCGGATGATTATTTAACCAGGCCAGAACTACTTCACTGTCGGTGAAAGCATGCAACTGTTCTTTGGGTATTCCCATAACTTCAGCTACTTCCACAATCAGCTTAGCCAACAGTACAGCCCCACAAAGTTCGAGCCTGGGAATCGACACTTGTTTTATAGGCGCGACCTTTGTTTTCGATGTCAATAAAGAGACGTGGATTTTTCCCAGATCGTCCACTACTCTGAGGTACACGACAGCAGCATATGCCACCTTTGAGGCATCCGAAAACCCGTATAATTCGCGTTTATACTTATTGTACGTGTGTAGCCAACGCGGGATTTTTATCTCAACCAAAGCAGCTAAGTTTCGACGGTAAGTAAGCCATTCACTTAATAAATTATTTGGAACTTCTTGATCCCAACCAATTCCTGCTAACCATAGCTTTTGTATTAATATTTTAGCTAAAATAATACTGGGTGCTAACCATCCGATTGGGTCGAATAAACGTGAAATGTCAGAAATAATTTTTCTTTTAGTTGCAGGTTCAACTAGCGGCGTGAGTTCGACGGAGTACTGAAAAAAATCACCACTTGGATTCCAGGTAAGTCCCAAAATCTTTGTTATGTCATCTACCTTAATACTTAAACCCTCATCCCTACCACCTTTTTCTTCCCATATCTTATCTAGCAATTCTCGGCAATTGCTTCTCCATTTCTGCAGTTGAAACCCTCCTTTGGCTAGCACCGTACTTAACTCTGAGTAAATATTAAAAGCACCTTCCATATCTTCAGCTCCAGTCATCACATCGTCCATATAAAAATCATCCAATATGATTTTTGCAATACCTGGAGTATCCCGGCACTCATCATAGGACAGCTGTTGTAACGACCTTACCGCCAAATATGGTGCTGATGCAGTACCGAAAGTAACGGTAATCAGCTCATACTCCTGGATCTCCATTTCAGGGCTATCTCTCCAAAGTATTCTTTGGAATGGAGTATCTTCCCTATTAACCAACACTTGCCTATACATTTTAATGATATCCGCCACCAGACCTATCTTATGCAATCTCCAGCGCATAATGGTATGGCGGAGTTCAGATTGCAACGCCGGGCCAACCATCAATTCATCATTAAGTGCCCTGCCATTGGTTCCCTTACAGGAAGCATCAAATACGACTCGGACTTTCGTCGTGTCCTTATCCTCCCGGACAACTGCATGGTGAGGTAAATAAATTGCTGCTTTATTATTCTGTTCTTTATCGGAAACCTTGACCATGTGATTTAATTCCAAATATTCTTGCATGACCCTTGTATAATCTGCTTTTAATTTTGGGTTTTTCCCTAACCTTATCTCTAAACCTTTTAATCTTTTTTCAGCAATACCCCTAGACTCACCAAGCCTGCTGACCGGGTCAGCGTCACGAAGCGGTAATTTCACAAGATACCTGCCTTCCTTATTTCTCATCGTCGACGCTGTGAATAGTTTTTCGCATCTAATTTCATCCTCCGTGAGCATTGCTTTTTTTCCTGATGTTTCAGCCTCCAGTTCCCAGAACTTTTTTAGCATATCGTCAGCATCAAAACTGGAATGCATCACATTGATGTGAGAATGTATTTTGGATGAATTATCGACCTCACAGACCCCTGAAATAATCCACCCAAACGCAGTATCCTGCGCCAAAAGAGAACCACCCAAATTTCTTTGAATGCCTTCTTGAATGATTTGACTGTATACCTCAGCGCCTAATAAAATATCGATCTTATTAGGTCTGTGATATTCAGGATCAGCCAAATCATCAACTGTCAGATTTACCCATTCTACCCTGGTTACTTTGGTAACTGGGAGAAGGGACGTAACCGATTTCAAGATATAAGCATCGACTTTAATCTGAAACTGGGGATCTACTCTCGACTTTATATTAATTTTGACTGTGGACTTCGAAGTCACACTTTTGTCACCCCCTACACCTACTATAGTGTGTTTGGCCGCAATCCTTTTTAATCCCAAATACTGAGCTGTAGCTTCGGTAATAAAGGATCCCTGCGACCCTTGGTCTAGTAATGCCCTAACCTGATGATAAGTCCCGTCTTTCGACTCAGCGTGCACCACCGCTGTTGTTAATAACACCGTTTTACAACAGTTCCCTGTCGAAAGACAAGACACAAGTGGCTTACTAGACCCCTCCGCTTGCGCGGAAATCTTATTACTGCCTGATGCAGCATTTTCCTCAATCGACTTTTGGCTAGCCGAAGAAGCTCCCTCGTGAACCGTCTCAATTTCTGCGCTAACAGAACCAGAATCACCACTAGGGTGCAATAATGAATGGTGGCGGCGTTTACACACCTGGCATCGGACCATGTTTTTACAAAATTTGGCAGTGTGGTTGCTGTTCAAACACACAAAACATAAATTTTTCTCCATTGCAATATTACGTCGTTTGTCGTTAGATTCCTTAGCGAATTTTTTGCAAGCAGTTATTTTATGATCTGCAGCACAATACGCACACGACGCAATGTTTTTCTCTTTCACAATGTGAAAAGATTTGGTACTTTTGTTCTCTACTTTGTAAGACTTTGCATCCAAATGTTCGAGACCTCTAAAACGCCCTATCAAGAAATCAGAAAATTGAACAAACGTTGGAAATTCGTCAGTTGGATCTGAGGCCACTTTTAATTCCCATGCTTTTCGGGTATCTTTGTCCAATTTAGCGCTCATGAGATGGATAATCAAAATATCCCAAGACGAAATATTTACACCAAGATTTCTTATAGCCTCCAAACAATCTGATGTTGTACTAATTAACTTCTTAATTTCAGATGCAGATTCGGACCCCAAAGTTTTTTGATTTAGTAGACGACTCAAAATGCCGTTAGCCAAAAACCGCTTATTATTGTACATACTATCCAATTTTTCCCAAGCAACTTGATAGCTATCAGATGTCACTTTAATGTTTCGCAACAACTGTTCTGCTTCACCAGTTAAATGTCCCCTGAGATAGTAGAACCTTTGAGCGTCATCCAGAGACTTGTTTTCATGCACAAGCCCTAAAAACAAATCTCTGAACGTCTGCCATTCAGTATATTTCCCGGAAAACGTAGGTATTTTAATTTCTGGCAATTTGAAACGCCTAGCTAAGCCATCAGATTGATTATTAGAACAACTTGAATTTAACTCTGGATCTGGTGATTTTAAATTATATAACATTTCTTTTAAATCAGTCTTAAATTGTACATACAATTCCTCCACATCATCATAGACACTATTTTTATGATAATCAGAACTATACAAATCACTTCGCTTAACTTGACTAATAATTTTAGTATGAGTGCTTGTAAATAAACTCCACTGTTGCTCTAAGTTATCAAGTCTAGTTTCAATATATGGAACAGTCAAACGATCTTTAGGAGACTTTTTAAAATTAGTCTTAACTTTTAGCATTTTTGCTCTAATATCCTCCTGTAAATCGCTAAACGCTTCCATCTTATATTGTTTATCACAAACTGACTTAAAAATCAAACAAAATCTTCTCACAATACCACAACAAATGTATACAACGTAAAACAGAAAATGAGCAAGTCTTTTTTACCCGTAATTCAAAAATGTACGCTAAGTTAAAAACACAAATCGGGCAAAATTTTACAAGTCTTTTTGCACGTATTTCTGGTAAAAATCGGGCATGGATTCCCCGTCTCAACCAACTATTACTTAAAATTATTACAAGTCCAAACTAACTAAATTTTTCTAAGTGTCTCACTATCTTCAAAGATTCTTGAATTTTTTTAAGTCCCACTAGTCTTTACTTTAAAGTTCATATTTGCATGCACTTCTCGAATTTTTTACTTTTATTTCTTCTAGTAAATAAGGGCGAAAATGTACTCACAGTTGAACACCGCACTCACTGTCACTTATATTCTTCGACGTCACTAGCCTGCTGCAAGTGGCGCCCTCTAGCGCTCCGCAACCTCCTTATCACCTCCCGAATTCACCGCTCCTCCGGTTGTCCACCCGGCTCCACCACTGCTCTGACGCCTTTCCAGCCGCCTTGCTGTAGGGATGTTCTGGACAGCGATCCACTGCCAGTAGCGACGAAACGGGTAGTAACCACTACCACCACCGGTGATTACCAAAAAACACGACCAGCCAAATCCGACTCGGAAGGACCATGAACAAATCTTGGGTTCCGTTAGGCGAGAAATAATAAAGCTTAGTTCTCTTTTGAACTCTGTAGCATTTATTCTTATTATCAACGATTCACACAAAAAAATAATTCTTAAACTAATTATACTAACAGCGGTAACGAAACCATAGCGCGATCTAATTCGACGTCAACGCCATCTATCGAGCACATAGGTCAACTCTGGACACTTAATGAATTAAAATGTAGATCGCGCCGTGGTTTTGACATATTATACTTGAACAGTCGGGTTTCTCTATATAGTGTTAATTCGATGTAAACTTCGCTTTCGAGATTCAGACCATAATAGTTCTTCTGTTTGTTCATAGATGGCGCTACAAAAAGCAACTGATAACAAAAAGTACTACACTTTTTGTTATCAGTTGCTTTTTGTAGGTCGCTACAATTTCATTTAACTACTCTTCAAGCTTATGAATATACATGGGGCGGATGCCTGTCTGACCTCAACAACAACATTAATGGACAAGTGGGAAACAACAAACTAGTGGTCAGATATTTGGGCTTCAGATTATCCGTCACGACTGCTAAATCTACCTTCGTATATCATCATCTGCCTTTTCCTAACTATGTTGGGGTCTGCTGCCAGTACGAGCGACAGCGGCAGTCGAGCTACACGATAACTGACAAATGCTTGCACTGACTGGACAGGTCTACTCAAATCTGTGTGGTTCTTGCTTCAAAAGACCATCTCAGACACTAATCTGCATAGTCCTCATGTAAATTGAGCAATGTCTGGACTTTAAAAGAGCAACAAGTTAACAGAGAACCTCTGAGTTTGTTTCGGCTGTTTCTTCTCAGAGTAGTCAGGTACGAAACACCGGCCCCATCTAGTTTTGAAAAAAAAATTACGTGTAAAAGTGTTTGTAAAAACCTATTTGCAAAATAAACATCATTTATCAGTATAGCCCTATGCAATTGAAGACCAGTATTGATAATGGAGTGACTTGACTGTCTGACCTCCACAATATAGTTACTGTGTAATACGACACCTCTTGGTTTGGTGGTTGGGTTTTCGAAATTCTGATTATCCGCCACGTCTGCAAAAAATCTGCCATCTGACATTGTACAGACGCCAACTGACCTCAAGCGACCCGAAACTGACAAGTTTTCCCAATAAACCTTGAACCTAATTCTATAACGATGAAGTTGAAAATGTATTAAAAAAAGACAAATTTTTGTAGCGTGATGTGCTGGCGTGGTTTAAAAACTGATTTTCAGTCTTTTGGATATTTATCAGATTTTGAACTCTCTGCACTACTTGCCTGGCATTTCTGAATTAGAACCATTTGGCGCAGCCATAAGGCACATATTTCGGTTTTTCTATTCTTTAACTGCTATGCGATTCTTGCAGAATGTGGTGTGAGCTAAATAAATGAAGTTTCTTTGTTCATTTCCTTTCCTTCAGCTAAAGTAATAGAAGATTTAAAGGATGAAAAGATCGGTGCATTATTTAAGGACGTTATTGACGTAAAGCGTGTTGAACTAGAAAAGTTCAAGGATATCCTCACACAGATAGCTGCTGAGCAGGACAAGACAGTTGACCAGCTTTTCGAGCAGTTAGCCGCCGCGACATCAAAGCTCATTGATGCAGCTAAAGCTGGGCTTGCAGCTTTTGAACAGGCGTTGAAAGAATAAAGGCTTATGGATGTTGAACACCGGCCAACTACGAGTTGGAATTGCGCACTGGCGGTTCAGTAGTAATCTTGTCGGTATATTGTAATAAAACCACATATTTACGGTTTATTTTAAATATTTATTTCCTTTACATGTGCTGTAAGACATTGCTTCTTGCCAAATTTTATGAATATAGGTCAAAGGAAAGTAAAAAATGCAAAAATATGCGATTTAAACGGTCATATTTTTTGCTTGCGTTGACTTAAAAGTATGATTTTTTTTCACAACTGGCAGAACGTAGCGCCTGAAAGTACCGTGCTTTAGGTCAAATCCGGTAGTTCAATTTTTTTGCAGCTCTGGTTCCCGAGGTAAACAACAGTAGGTAACGTTCTTATGATAATAGACAGCGCCACGTGTCTTTCGAATCAGGATTGTGAAGTCCTCTGTGAACACTTGGTCCGACCGCTTTGTCCGATAAATCGTCAAGCTAACAACAAGCAGAATACACCCAAATTGATTGTCAAATTGTAAAGGGAATTGCTCACTTTGTTAGGGTAACTTGGCTTAACGTGGACATTAGCTATAATATTTAATGACAGGGGTTTTTAATAGTTTATACCTCTAAGAAACGAATTATAGTAATAAGATTGCTGGAAAGTGTAAAAATAGTTCATATTTAGCATGTGTAATGATAAGGCTTGTCGCTGAAAAAAAGTTTAGTTATGAGATTTTATTTCCAAAAAACATGATTTGTAGCTTTCCTATAATGATATTCTCTTCCTTTTAATGAGGTAGTAACTCATCCTGAGGTCATTTAAATGGAAAAAAATAAAAATAATATATTTTTTCAATAACTTTTATTCCGAATCATAAATAAATAAAATATTATCTAAAAACTGGGCAGGCAGTCTAATATTATATTGCCTGCCTATTGTTGTGCCTTGCCCAGCCATATTATGGTCATAACATGAGCACAGCAGCCCACCATTCTTAGCTGTACAAGGCAATTGCAACAATATTGAGTTATTGCTTCTCTGCCTTGCAGATCATTATTAATTATGATATAAATATATTTTTCGGCTTATGTGCCCGCTTTGAATTTTTCCTCGTAACAAAGCGCAATTGCCAGATAAAGGTAAACCTTCAAGGAGGTTGCTGGCTCTCTCCCCCTTAGCAATGTTGGGATACTCAATCTCTGCGATGAGTCACAACAGGGACAAAAACAAAAAGCCTGTGTATCAGGTGCTCTAGTATAATACGGTAAGGTTATTGTTTCTGCTTATGCTGGTACATTTGCAGATATTAAAGCAGGAAGTGGTGCTCTATCAGCACATTGCCAACATGGATGGCAGATGCGGTCAGATCCATGAACCTAAAAGAATTTCATTCATAGTCACTGGTTGAAACACAAACTGACATCTTTCTTTACCTCACACATAATGTATTACATATTTTCATTTCTATAATAGTATTTTTTATTAAATATATTCTAAATGCAAACATAAAATACATAAAAAGGACAGTACCAGCAATGGTGATATCCACTCCATAATTACATTTCTTATGTGTGTTTCTCTTTCGGAATTTGTATGCAAAACATGATATCTAGTATGTAGTATTGAACATCCACAATTTACACATAATTGTCGTTGCTGACCACTACTTGTGTTTGGTTCATTTTCTTGAGCCGCTGCGTTGTTGAGAGCCAACATCCAGCAAGAATGACAGACAAAGCTCTGGGCTGTAACCTACAAATAAGACATAAGCATATTTATTTTTATTCAGTTTGTACGGATAATAGCAATGATTATTTTAAAAAATTGAAAAAAAAAAAACTTCTTTGATGATCACTGAAGCTTGTTCAATATTTTCTTAATTCTCTATGAGTGTTTATTTCTCAATTTCTCTTGCCTGTCTACTGTTTCTTGTTCTATACTTATTTTGTCAGTGAAAACTTTTAATTGGCCTTCTTTCACTAATTGTCAACTATATGTATCCTAGCTGTAAGTTTTCTAAAGCAATAAAATAAAATAAATAAAATAATAATAGAACATTAGCTTACCACTTGTGGAGCAGTCCAATGTTGAATTACTGTTAGTCAATGGGTTCCAGAGTGCGACTTCTGCGATAAATAATATCAATGCCGCAATTGACACATCGCGTAGGTTCGTCATTCCCGTTAAGGGCAATAAGATCCTGCACAGGAGCGTCAATGTTCATGCCAAGGTTTTCATTTCAAGCCGGTTCAATATTTAACAAAATAGCCCCAGGGTCATCGTCATGAGCAGATACAGTGTCCAAAGGTAAACCCGGGTCTTCAATTGGAGCGGTATCAGAGTCCAGTATAACAAAAACAGAAAAGTTCGCAATGAGGGAGTCTTTGCTCGAGGCAAAGCGAATGTAATGTTTATTTTTCACTGTACGTCATTATTGACAGATGACAGGTGTTGCCAAAAAAAACGATTGTACAATAATCGATTTATTATTAAAATCGAATGGAAAATGATTTGCAGGTCAAAAACGATTAGTGTTTTGTTCATTTTTAAAGTACTGAAAAGAAAATAAACACAGATGCGTTTGAAAATCAGTTGATTTGATAATAAATTCTCAAGGAAATACATATTTTTGACTCGGATTTAGAAATCGATTATTATCTTAAAAAGAGACAACTCACTATCATTATTAATGTGGCAACACAAAATCAGCTGGTAACCAAAAAGATGGCGACTCTTTTCTAACTCAATCGGATTAAATACTTTTTAAACGACATGTTTTTAGATTTACTTTCCAACTACGAGTATACAAAAAATATTCATTTTAGATTTAATTATATTTAATAGTAAAAATACTTTTAACTGAACAACTTGTCCACGTTAAAGCCAAGAATGAACAATACCCTTTACGCGGGCGATGCCGCGGGTAAAAGCTAGTCAGAAATAAAGCGTCGACGTCTTTTAAAATTGAGCATCAAATCACTCGAAAAAGGAAGAGATAAAATATATTTCTTTTTCGTTTTTAATACTTCAGAGTAAGATAGACTGCCCCCAGTTTTTAGGGTAGAAGAGACAGGGTGGCCCGCGATATTCAAAGTTTCCTACTACACGGTCAAAATATATGGAACAGCAGATTTTTTTTTATTTTCCTATAAAAAAATTCTGTGTAAGTACTGAGTGGTAAGCGTTTTGCGTCAGTTTGCCTTACACCTTAAAAAATAAAATAAAAATAACTTTATTTTTTCTGGTCATCTTTTAATTCTACTGTGTTTCTAATACGACCCACTAGTTCTTAAAGTGTTATTTCTGCACTATTATTACAATAAGAGTCAGCTCACACCGAGACGCGACGCGACGCGACGCTGCGCGCACACTTTAAGAGAGCGATTCAAAATATAACTTTATTTTCTACACGAAAAGATACACATTAACACAGAAGGTGCGCGCAGCGTCGCGTCGCGTCTCGGTGTGAGCTGACCCTAATAGTGCAGAATTTTATTGATGTTATAATTTTTATTTTTTGCATACTGTGTCTATCCGATAGACACAGAATACAAAAAAAAAAAATTGTAGATATACTCTATCGCATCATATTGTAGGTACATTATGCTTGTATCATATTAATTTTAAGTGTTTCATAACGAAATACAGTGTAATGATTGTAGATATGCTAACCAAAATAAGAAGTAACAAGTATGTTAGACTTTGCTTCGAGACAGGGCGACGTTGATGCTGCACTGAATAACTGAAGCTGCCGTGCAACGGCGGACCGAATTGTCCCGTGGGCCGTGCTGCTGCGGACATTTCCAGAATCTTTTATTATTTGTTTCGGTGGCTTAAGAAAAAGCAACAATGGAACACGTTTAGTCCGATCCATTGTCGAATGAAGACTAAAATCCACACTGACACCCGTATCTATGAACAATTCAAAGTGATTACTTGAGTAAATGTCATAATTTAAGGGTCATATTGTCAGTAGCGATGCTGTCGCGCGTCCGCGTCGATACAGTCGCGATACTGCTCGCTTCTGTAGCGCGTTGCAAATGCGACTAACCCGCGTTAGTAGCGATGCAGTCGCGCATTTCGTAAACGCGCGTCAGCATCGCTACAAAAAGTCGCCGTGAGCGAGGGCCCTAAGATACGATTTTATATGGCTTAGTAATAGTAATTACATAGTAATTGCAGTTCAGTAAGTTTTGCAGTTCTGAAGTTAGAACTGCAAAAGTTAGATTACAATTTTATTACTTCTAGATATCAGGGTAAGACTGCGCTAGTACGCTGCGAAGGCAAGCGTCGCCCTATTGCGTTCCGACGTTGTGCATCGTTGCAACGCAGGTGTGGCATACAATGCGTTGATCCTCGAGGCCTCAGCCTATCTGATGAGAGTGCACAAGAAGTGTCGTCCTTACAACAAAGACCGGTGACAGGTGTGCCGGGAAAATGTTCCGGCCTGTACCTGGAGTTGATTATATTAGTACAGACTTGCACTTCAACCTGCAACAATCTGTCAAATTTCTTTAATAGTTTTTGAACTGAATCGTTAACGTATAGGGTTCAAGGTTGATTGGGAAAAGTTGACAGGTTTGGGTAGCTTGATGTGCTGGCGTCTGTACATTTTGATGATATAAAGTGGAGAAGCTATGTCATTGCGGCCGAGGCTGAAATCACACACGAGCCGCAGGCGACGCTGTTATGGAGCCGAGAACTGCAGTAAGGGCCTTTTTATTGGCACGCATGCTTGTTGCGGGCCGCACGCAGAGAGATGCAAAACAACACCTTGTATTTCTTCGAAAGTGTATTGAGAACAGTCGTATGATACACTTGAGCATTTGTTATTGCAGTTTCCCACTTGTACAAAAATTTTGGCATAATATATATCCTTTTTGTTAGTGCCTTGGCGTATTCTTTGCGCGTGTATTTGTCAAGGGAGATGGAGGCATGCTATATGGAAATATAGGAGAGTTGTAACGTCTACTCCTACTAAAAGTCGCTTAAGAAATATCGTCTTGTCACCTGCGTTCGTATCACGTTCCAACTTCAACACTTCAGTAAAAGGAATTATCGCATTTTGCACAGCTTTGGCACTATCTTTACCCAGCTGTCGAGCAACGTCGACATTTGTTGAGGTGCCAACTGTCGCATTTTGCAATGCTTTGGAAGTATTTTCGCCCAGCTGATTAGCTATTCCCTCGACGTTTCTTTTATAGTCTGAAGCTGACTTTCTGAGAACGTCTTTAAATTGATCTAGGGTCGCGTTGTTTTTGTCTGGTACGATGTTGAAGAGACTGCGGACCCTGTCTTCTTGAGACTTCAAATCACCTATTATTACGGCTGTAAAAAGAGAAAAAAAAAGTGTGCATAAAAAAAAGATAGACAGAAATTGATCGTAAATGTGTTCCGTTTTTTTAGTCCATCCATTGTTTCTTTGGAACTTTAGACACATATGAATTGAAAAAGTAACATTGGTACTTGTTTTGTATGATATGTGTTTGTAAAACGGGCTGCTGTCATCAACTCCACGTCCAAAGCGGATATTTTGGTACTTGCCCGGATTTTCTGCCACAGCCTCTTGCATGAGAGGCGAGCTCTGGGACATCACGTCATATGGGGTACCAAGAGTACAAAGGCACTTACAATCTTTCATCCACTTGATCAAGCTGTCCACATCAGTCTTTCCATCCTTCTGCAGATTGGCGAACACTTGATCCATGGTTATCTGCTATTTCTTGCCATTTAGTTTCTTACATAATTATATAATATTATATCCAGTAAAAAACGAAAAGACCATCTTTTAGTTGGCATTCTATTCCAAATTGTTATGACAATGTTATCAGTCTGTTGCGATGTCTAAAAGCAAAGAGTAGAATACTTGTAGCAAAAAGGCCACGGATTTAAAGAACTAATCAAAATCCATACCGAGGATTTCACCAAAGAGATTTTTGGCCAGATCAAATTAGTGAGTGGGACAAAGAACTATAAAACAAAAAAAAAGGCCAGGTGCGTGTCGGAACAAGCGCAGTGAAAGGTTCCGTACGATCGAGCAACGAGTGGGACCTTTATTAAAGTGAAACTTTTATTACATCGTCTCAAACTTTTTCGTCTGTGTGTTGTATGTCGCGTGACGCCCGCGTTTTATAGGTACCCTTAATGGAATATTATTCCAAAAATGTTTAGTTAAATGTCTATAGTGTGAAAAAAAGTTTCACTTTTACCGTGTTTTCATAAAACCACACAATCCTTTTGACGTGACGACGTCTTATAATTCGATAGAGCCGGCTGCACGCACGAAAAAACATGACTCATTCGGCGTTACCTCGCTCTGAGGCGTTCCATGTAAGGCTTGAAGTGCAAGCGAGAGCGCGGAACGAGCGACAAAGAAGCACAATCGGCCTTTGCTTTCGGCAGCCTTCGACATCCGTCTCTCTCCTACTTGAGTGAGCGATGCGTCTGCGTGGACAGCTGCTATACTATAGTACATTTACATGTTTTGATCGAGTATCAAGTGCAGTGAAAAGTGAATGTGGTGTCAATTGTTTATAGCAACGATAATTACAGCGATAAAGGTAATGATTCTTTCGATATTAATTATATATTCAGTGATATATTGTCGAATATTCGTGCTTTCATCATTAAAATGAATAGCGTTGTCACGTTCAACTATCGTCAGTAAAGCGACTTTACAGACAACCAATTTTTTTTTTTTTAAACACTCATTTCATACACTCTGAAAAGAAGCAGCCCTGTGACAGACGGAACAGTGTCCAGTGACACAGATGATGTTGCGCGGGTCAGCTAGTCGTAAATAATTACGTTTACTCAAGTAATCATGTTGGCATGTTTATAGATACGAATCTTAGTCTTATCTAGTTCGGATATTGTAAATTAATGTGAGTTTTGTTATTTTTAATTAAAACGATGAAGTAGTCATCCGTAGCCCGACTACGGATGATGAGGATGATCAATGACAAAGATGAGTCGGAGTAAAATAACTTAAAAGATCCTCTTTATATTTTCTTCTTCTTAAAATTTTAATGTGACATCCGTTTGTTATAAGTATTCTAGTTGAACTTGACCATTCAAGAATGACACATTGATGGCTGTCAACTGTTTTCTGGCTTTGTAAGCGAAATTTATAGAAAAAAACATGGATTTTAATAATAAATGAACAAAAACAAAACCCAAAACCAGCAAGCCGACCCAAAACTCCCAAAACCAACAAGCCAACTCAAAACTCTTAAAAAACCCTTACCATGGATTCCATATTCAGACAACTTGAAAAAGCCGGAAAGGCTGATGTTGAAAATTTACTGCAATGGATGAAGGATTGTAAGTCATCATAATCATCATTATACTGCGCTTAGCTGTTGGTGTAAGCCTATAGCTGTATAACTCACACCAACTAACTTGCACGCAGTTATCTTGAATAAAGATGTGGAATGTATTCACTGATACTCGGATTTTGGTAACAAATAGATTTATTTTATACCATCAGAAAATTCATGACACACAGAGAAAAAACAATCGACACAATACAAAAGATGTCAGATTTAAACTCCGTCTAATGAGTTCCCTCGACCATATAGTATTTACATTGAAGTATAAAAGACCTCCTTTCTAACACTCCTCCTCAATGAAATAACTTTATAGTATCCGCTTCCTCATCATTATTATCAAGCACTCAAATTCATCTCTTTCACACAAAACTCATTCTTACATCGTGGCAAGGACTTTGTGAAAATATCTGCAGTCATTGCCTCAGTCTGCAGGTACTCCACCTTCACAATGTTATCATTCAATGCATCTCGTATGTAGTGACATCTCACATCGATGTGTTTAGTCCGTTGATGATGAACTGGATTCTTCGCTATCTGAATAGCTGACTGACTATCTGAATATAGCATGATAGCTTGGCGTTCCTTTCCGGTAAGCTCTTCTATAAGCCGCTTGAGGAACGTTGACTCTCTGCATGCTTCAGACATGGCTATATATTCAGCCTCTGCACTAGAGAGGGCTACTGTACGTTGCTTCTTGCTTTCCCATGATACAGGAGCTCCTCCATAAATGAATACGTAGCCAGAAAAAGATTTCCTATCACTGATATCTCCGGCATGGTCAGCATCTACATATCCAACTAGACGTTTCCCTGTCTTCTCAAAATTAAGTTTATAGTTGATTGTACCCTTCAGGTATCTCAATAATCTCTTTGCTACACTCCAATGTTCACTTGTATAACAACTATTGAACTGGCTAAGATAGTCAACGGCATAACTTATATCAGGTCTCGAGCAAATAGCTAGATACATCAGTGAACCAATTAGTCTCTGATAGGGAATATCTTTAGGTGGGATGAAATTCTCTTCCACGGGTCTCTCCAGTTTTCTACCAGTCTCTAATGGTGTTTTCACTGGTTTACAGTCATGCATTCCGAACTCTTTCAGAATTTTCTGTATGTATTCACCCTGATTAACAGTTATCTTACTACCATGTTGATGTATTTTCATTCCTAGAAAGTTATTTACTTTTCCCAAATCCTTCATTTCGAACTTGTTTTTCAATTCGTTCTTGACTTTTTCTTTCTCAATTTCATTGTCGTAAAATATCAAGATATCATCCACATACACTGCAATGTAGACAATGTTATTTCCTCTTTTTCTGAAGTAAACACATGGTTCATTTTCAGATCTCTTGAACTTCATCTCAATGAGAGCATCATGTAGTTTCTTATTCCATGCTCTGGGTGCCTGTTTAAGTCCATACAGGGCTTTCTTCAACAGACATACGTAGTCTTCTTTGCCTTTTTCTTCACAAAGTCTAGGTTGATTCAAATAAACTCTTTCCGTCAAATCTCCATTCAAAAATGCTGTAACCACATCCATCTGATCAATAGAAAGGTTATTCTCAACAGCAATAGCGAATAATAGTCTCAATGTGCTGTGCCGAATCACAGGCGAGAAAGTCTCCGTATAGTCTTGTCCAAATTTCTGTGTAAAGCCACGAGCTACTAGTCTAGCTTTATATCTCTCTTTCCCCCCTTGCTCCTTTTTAATTTTAAATATCCATTTGGAATCCACCACATTAAAATTAACATGGGACTTATCCAGCTTGACTAGGCTCCAAGTGCCATTCTTCTTTAGGGCATTTAGTTCAGCATTAATGGCTTCCTGCCATTTGTCTCTATCATGTCTGCTGAGAGCTTCTTCGACAGTGATTGGATCATCACTATGTCCTTCTGTGGCATTATACAAATAAAAGTCATCGTAACTTTTGGACTTTCTATCACGTTGTGGATATCTCCTGTTATTATCCACTTGTGTTTCAGGTGTCTCGTCTCTTTCGATTTGAATCTCTTCTATTGTAGCATCTCCAGTACAATCTTCAAAGTTATCTTCGTTATCCATAGTTTCTGTCGTAGTAATCTCCTCACCACAGTTACTGTTGTTTTGCGTCAGTTCTTGCTGCCTTTCATTTTCTTGTATTTCAACATTTAGAAATTCACTAGGAGCATTCTCTTCTGGAACTACTTTTTCTCTTTTATTAAAGAATTGGTTCTCGAAAAAAGTCACATCTCTTGACTTCTGAAGCTTAGCTGTGATAGGGTCACAAAGCCTATATCCTTTGGATTCTGCGCAATATCCTACGAAGATCATCTCCTTGCTCTTCGCATCGAGCTTCTTGCGTTTAGCTTTGTTGATGTGCATGAAAGCTTTACAACCAAAAACTTTCAGCTCACGTAAGTCGGGTTTTAGTCCTGACCAAGCTTCATAGGAAGTCACCTCAACAGCCTTTGTGGGTGAGCGGTTCTTCAAATACACTGCTGTATTAACAGCTTCTGCCCAGTACCTTCTGTCTAAGTACGCTTCCTCTAGCATACACCTAGCCTTCTCGACTAAAGTGCGGTTAGCACGTTCTGCAACGCTATTTTGTTCGGGGCAGTAATCAACAGTTAGTTGATGAATAATCCCATTTTCTCTAAATAGTTGACTAACCTCTTTGTTCACGAACTCCTTTCCTTTATCAGACCTAAATATTTTTATCTTTTTATTCATTTGATTTTCTACAAGTGACTTGAATTCCACTATCTTGGAAAAAACTTCACTCTTCTTCTTCAAGAAATAAACGAAAGTGTACCTCGTTTTATCATCGATAAATAAAAGAAAGTATTTCATGCCACCGTGCGAGTCCGTACTCATTGGACCACAAATGTCTGAATGTATAAGCTCAAGTACTTCTGTGGCTCTCGTTGTACTTTTCTTATTAAATGGTGTTCGTGTTTGCTTACCCTTCAAGCAGGGCTCACATTGTAAGGAATCCGGATTTTTGAAACTTACTCCTGTCGCCATACCATCTCTCAACAGCTTCATGTTGGGTATTCCAAGGTGTGCCAGTCTCTTATGCCAAAGCTCGTACTCATCAGGCACGGAAACTGCAAATGCTGAGTCAGGTTCTGTATTATTGGATTTAAACTTATAAATTCCATTCTCACTTTTACAGTTGTAACTCACTCCTCCTTTTATACAACATTCATCCTTGTCATATATATCACACCCTCTCTCGGAAAATACGACTACTTTGTTTCTACTCACCAATGTATCCACACTCAATAGATTCGCAGACCATCCAGGAACATACTTTACCTCTTTTACTCCGAATTGCATACTACCATCATTAATGACATCTCCTGAACCATATGCATACAACTTCTGACCATTAGCTACACTAATATCCTGCACTTTACTAAAGTCTTTATAATTAGTCAGCCAATCCTTCCGATAGGTCATGATAGATGACGCTCCTGAGTCTACTATCCACTCATTGTTGCTGCTGTTCATGGTACTGTATGCAAGTAATGTAGATTCCTTCTTGTCCTTGTTTACATTGGGATTCTTGGGACAACTCAATGCTTTATGTGGTCCTCCACACACAAAACATTTTATTTCTTTCTTTTGCTTCTCACGCTTCTGCCGCGTTTGCTTATTATTGCCTCCACTGTTCGAAGAACTACCCTTGTATCTTGAACGGTTATCTCTTGCAATCAAAGCATTCTCGTTGGATGTCGAAGGTATTGGACTATCCTGTTGAAGCAGTTTGGTTTTGACATAATTTGATGTCAGTGTGATGTTGGCATTCTCTATTGTCATTTTCAGCGGTGCATATTCTTCAGTAAGGCCTTGTAGCATGATCGCTGCTAGCAGTTCATCGTCTACTTCCTTACCGATGTCACGTAACTGCTGAGCTACCTTCATCATAGTGGTGACATAGTCCTTCATACAGCTGAATTGCTCTAGCTTCAAGCTGACAAGGTTTCCCAACAACCGACATCTATTTATCACTCCTTTATCTTGGCAATTGTTCTCCAATGCTTGCCAAGCCTCTTTAGCAGTCTTAGCCTCCTGTACGTATACTAGTAGATCAGTATTTATCATAAGACAGATCTTAGCGCAAGCCCTCTGGTCCTTCTTTGTAGCTTCCAAGTCTGTGGCAGCTGGCGTAGTTGTTACGTAGGTCCACAGATCGTCATGAACTAAAGACATCTGCATTAAAAATTTCCACGTCGAATAATTTGACGAGCCCTCTAACTTCTCGAATGCAGGTAAGCTACTACTAGACATCGTACTAGTTGTCGTACCACTCGTACTGCTATTGACCATGATTGTGTCTTCGATCACGATTTCTGTCCAAGATTATCAGGAAAAACTTACGAACGGTCCATAACCTGTTGGTGTAAGCCTATAGCTGTATAACTCACACCAACTAACTTGCACGCAGTTATCTTGAATAAAGATGTGGAATGTATTCACTGATACTCGGATTTTGGTAACAAATAGATTTATTTTATACCATCAGAAAATTCATGACACACAGAGAAAAAACAATCGACACAATACAAAAGATGTCAGATTTAAACTCCGTCTAATGAGTTCCCTCGACCATATAGTATTTACATTGAAGTATAAAAGACCTCCTTTCTAACATTAGCCCAATTAATTTGAGATCGGCACAGTATGTCTTCTTCTTCCATACTTCTCTATTGCTCGTCATCTCTCAGCAGTCAACTCCTCTCTAGCCATTTCTTCCTTTGTCTTGCCCTTTCGCCGTAGGATATTGCAGGTGACATCAGATAAACCGATCCTTTTCAATATATTAACTACAGTTATTACTGATTCCGTATTTTACGACTATGGTATTCAGGGTGCAGCTAAAATATTGAGTCATGATTGTAAATCAGGGTAACGTTCAAGATTAACGAACGTTTTATGAAATTTCACCCGCACCATCTACCGGGAAAGGCCTTTAAGGTTGTTACCACACTAATCGATCGATGGTAGAATGGATATGCCGAAGTCGATCGATAGTTTCTACTAGGTAAACCTATCGATTGATTGTCGACTCCATTCTACGATCGATCGATGGCATTGATCGATGAGCGATCGATTGGTGAGGTAACCCTAAAGGCGGAAACATACTTACGTGTCGTGGCGTGTCGTGACGCGCCAGAAGCAAATCGGTTTCTGAATACATTTAATATGGTTACGGACATATTTGCATGGCGTGTCTCGTCGCAACGATGTATGAAACCGATATGCTTCTGGCGCGTCACAATACGCCACGAAACGTAAACTGTGTTTCCGCCTTAATTTCGGCTCGAAACAGCATGAGTTCTTCTTCCATACTTCTGTATTACCCATCATTTCAGCAGTCATCTCTTCCCTTAATGTTGTAACCATACGCATTTTGAATACTAGAATTTTATATGGAGCGACTTTTGATCCTGTTTTTAAACACATTTCAGCGAACATAATCAAAAGTAGAAAGGAACACACCGCTCGCAAGTTATTTAAGAATGTCAGAAACCAGCATCATGTACAACTTGTCGAGTTCAAGTACATCATAGCTGAAATAGCTGTCGAGCAGTCTAAGTCAGTTGACCAGTTTATCAATCAACTAGCAGCCGAAGGACCTATGTTTGTTGACGCAGCCATTGTCGGTCTTAACGCCTTAAGACAAGCTTTGCTGACACCGAAATAAGGGTTCAAAAATAAATTCTTTGGATCAAACTGATTTTTTTTTCATTGTCAACTAGCAGCTGTGCCCGCGACTTCTTTCACGTGGAATTTTAGAAGTACCCTTAGTTACTCCTTATTGCATCAGCTATATGCCCGTGAAAGTGCCAAAATCAAAATCGGTCCAGCCGTTCCAGAGATTAGCCGGAACAAACAGACAGACAGACAGACTAAAGTTGTTATTTATTTGTATAGATATTGGTTAGATAAGCAGTCACTCCATATAAGATACTGGTATTCAGCTGCTTCCAGATAGACTGGAAGCTACTGCAGAACAGCTCAGTCTTTTGTTACAAACATTTTATAAATTCTAGTCATTGTTGTCGGCAGCCCTAAGCTGCTTTCAGGAATTGACTGGTCGAAGCTCTCCCAAATGGTTTTCGATAGTGCCACAATTCTTTATAAATAACGGCTCATTAAAAGACTTGGGAATTTACATTGGCAAAGATTTGTCCTGCGGTCCCCAGTTGCAAGAAGTGGGTCGCAAACTGTTTGCGTCTGTGGTGTCTAACGCAATTTCTTCCCAACTGACAATAAAACTGCGCTTGCTTAATTCTTTCTACTCCTAATCCTCGACTATGCTTATGCTTGTTACCCAGATCTCACTGTAGTGCAGCTAGATGTGCTTGAGTGACTCCAACATTTTTATATCAAATTCATATTTGGTTTGCGCAAATATGTCATGGTTCAGAGTTTCGCTTTAAGCTCAAGTGTTTGCCTATCGCCTTCGCCGGAATGCGCATATTTTTTACTTTCTACAGTATTCTGTTTTATCCCACAATGCCCTCCTATCTCAACGTTTAGATTCTTTCATGACACACATATAAGACTTGAGATCATTGGAGAATTTGAGATTTTTGATGGCTGTGTGGATTTTGAAAGTTTGTGTGGATGTATAGATGTTCGTTACTCTTTCACGCAAAAACTATTGAATGGATCTTTATGAAATTTGGCACAGGGATAGATAATAGTCTGGAATAGCACATAGGCTTTTATTTCGGTGGAACAATCCCGTGGGACAATTAACGAACTAAATGTGGGTGATGCCGTGGGCATAAGCTGGTACCAAATAAATGTATTTTCTTTCTTTCCTTTCAGCTAAAGTCATCGGAACCATGAAGGATGAGGAGACTCGCAGATTATTAAAAGGTGCCGTTAAGGAGCAGAAAATTGAGCTTGAGAAATTCAAAGCTATCTTGGCCGAGATAGCTGCCGAGCAGTCTAAGACAGTTGAGCAGCTGTCTAGGCAACTTGCCGCCAAAACACCGAAGGTGATCGATGCAGCTATTGTGGGGCTTGAAGCTTTCAAAGAAGCATTGAGGAAATGAGCGCTTATGAATTTTGAAATAAATTCTTTATTGAATTAAAATGGTTTTTTTTTGTGTCAAAATTGTTTATTTATGTACACACAAAATACTTAAAAGGACAGTACATGCTATACATTAAGATAAGATAGCACGAAGGTACTGCTTAGGGGCCATCCATAAATTACGTCCACGTTAAGGGGGAGAGAGGGGGTCGACATGTGTGACAAGGGGGTGGGAGGAGTCCTAAATTTCGTGACGCCACATTTCAAAATCTATTATAATCTAAGTTTTGAAACACGAACTTTATACTATTACTTTACGAAAACCTCAAAAACATATACAACTTATAATACAACTATGCTATATCCGTTTGGCGGCATTTATCAATGGGCGCATAGACGGTCGGCGCGTAACACTAGTAGAGCGAGTGGTCGAACAAACAATTGGTATCTTATATTTACATAGACATATCATTTTATAAAAAAAATATTTAAATGTAAATCTGATTTCGGAACCGCTGATTTCATTCAATAATTTCTAAATGTAAATTTGAAATGTATTTGATGCCACACTAGGGAGGAGGGAAGTCTCACAAATCTGACCAGCTGTGACAAGGACGGCGGTAGGGGCAAAAAATCTTGAAATTCGTGTGACGTAATTTATGGATGACCCCTTATTTCAAAAGAAATTTCTTCCAGCACACCTGCGAGAGGAAAGCTGGATAAGAAATGAAGAGACAGTGTGTAGAAGGGGCGAAACAAGAAAATTTAAATAAGAGCTTAAAACGTGGGTTGAGCTCCCCCGCACTTTTTAACCTATATGTAAATGCTTTGATTGTTGCCCTCAGCAGTCACCATGTCGGCTGTCATATTGATGGAGTTTGTGTGAATAATATTAGTTATGCAGATGACATGGTGCTGCTGAGCGCATCGGTTTGTGGCATGAGAACATTGTTAGGGATCTGTGAGGCATATGCTGAACAGCACGGTCTTAAATATAATGTGGCGAAAAGTCAGTTTATGGTTTTTCAGGCCGGTTCTAAATGTCCTATAACAGTACCTCCCATCAAACTGTACGGTGTTCCCTTGGTTGAAGTGGACAATTTCAAATACTTGGGGCATTTAGTAACAGCCGGTCTCAGAGACGATGCTGATATCGAAAGGGAGCGGAGGGCTTTGGCTGTTAGGGGTAACATGATAGCTCGCAGGTTTGCGCGCTGTTCCGGGTCGGTCAAGCAGACCCTTTTCAGGGCTTATTGTACTTCTCTGTACGCGTGCAGCCTGTGGGTGAATCACACCCAAAAAGCATACGAAGCCCTCCGCGTTCAATATAACAACGCATTCAGAGCGTTGATGGGGCTGCCGCGACACTGTAGTGCCTCGGGCATGTTCGCTGCCGCTCGTGTAGACTGCTTTTATGCAACAATGCGTAAGCGTAGCGCGTCCCTGGTGCGCAGGGTGCGCGGCAGCCCCAACAGCGTACTGATGATGATTGCCGACAGGCTCGACTGTCCATACATACGACGCTGCAGTGACTTGCACGTCACCTGCAGTCGTCGGCTGTCTACATAAATTGTGACAGGTGTAATATTTATTTTCTTATTTTAGTTTGTATGGTTAATTGTGTGTCGTGTATTATTTGTTATTATTGAATTTTTGTGTATTTTTATGTATTGAATTATGAGTCCTTGTCACTTTAATGAATAAATGAAATTAATTAATTAATTAAAAACAATTTACCTTTATAAAATAAACATATACATACAAATATATTATTATACACATAATGTTCTTGGGCGATGCGAATATTTAGCTTTGTATTACTAACATAGCTTCACACCTGTAAAACGAAGGGGTTCTTGGGAACAGTGCTTCGTGGGTTCGAAGTAAGCCGTGGGTTCGAACCCAGGCAGGCGCATTACTTTGTGTAATTTATTTCATCACCGCTGCCCTCAAAAACGGTGAAGGAAAACATCGTGAGGAAACCGGCATATCCTAGAACTAAAAATTCGAAGACATGAGACATCTACCAACCCGCACTGGGCCTGCGTGGTGGATTATAGCCTACTCCCTCTCACAGAGAGGAGGCCTGTGTCCCAGCAGTGGGAACATTATAGGCTAATGATGATGATGATGTGCGTCTTGTTTAATTATCAGTTGCTTCGCTGAAGAAAATCATCGTGAGGAAATCAGCATGCCTGAGATATATTTCTCGACGGCATGTAAAGCCAAGTCAGAGGCACATGGGCGGCATAAAAACTCTGACACTAGGTTAGGTCAATCCACACGCACACAACTTTGAGACCAGTACGTCTACCATGAGTTTTAACAATCTATACTCGCCAGCGTCTGTAGTTAAAAAAATGTATGAAAACTTTTACAGCGCCTCTAGCGGATAGTTGGGTACTAAAATGCGCAGTATGAGTCACTATAGTTATCTATCCTACGTCACCGTGTAGTAAACTATACTACAGCGACTGCAAGTTTGGGCTTCATTTGCTTAGAATTTGGTAGTAAGCACCAACACAGCTCATGGTACCATTGAAAAAGCTAAGTGTAGTATTTGCGTATTGACGGAACTATTGCAGTTACGTCATGACAACTCATGGTAGACGTACAGGTTAGTCAGTAACCATACCGTTTACTGTCTACAAATACCAGCCAAGTCTGCCACTCTAATGCTGGTTCTCGCACTCCTCTGTGTCAATTTGTGGATTCTTTCAACAATAAATTTGAGAGCACTGATATATTATTTTAACCTTTCCGCTAGCAAATTAAGGGGTTCGTAGTCGAATAAATACTAGCTTCGTAATTTTGTTCTCTTTTATTTGTTTTTTTTTTCTCCGTCTTTCTATAGAACCTAAACGTCCGTATTCACTGTTATTATATTTTTAATATGTTTTAACTCACGTAGCATTAATCATAAGCTAGTGATCAGTGGATAATGGTGTCGGTTGTGCAATAAGTGCTATTATTTTAAGTTTATAATATAATGTAAAACTTGTCATTGTACTACCGTTTTTTATCCCTAATAAATATATAAATAAATAACCACACAATGAAGAAGAGAAGTACATCATACTGAAGGTGAGATATGGCATGCATGGCCCCCTAGATTCTAAAACACAAATCAAATACATATGTTTTAGAAACAGTTTATTTACTGCAATTTCGAATTAAATCTTCAATCAATCCTACTTTGCACCTAATTCTCTCAGTGAACATAATATATCCATGTTTAAAGTGAATTTTTCGTGCCTTTTGTGTTGTTCTCCTAAGTAACTGAACCGATTTAGATGTGGTTTTCAACATATTTCGGAAGGCTTATGTGTGTTACTTATATATTGTACAGAAATCAGTGTTTTGATATATTATAACTCTTTATAATATAATTCTGCAGCCTTGCGAAGCTAAGGCACATAACGAGCCTGGAATGTAACGTCCGTACTGCTCGGACACAGGCCTCCTCTCTATGGGAGGGAGTGGGCTGTAATTTACTAGGTGGGCCATAATCCACCACGTGGGCCGTAATCCACCACGTGGGCCGTAATACACCACGTGGGCCGGTATCCCCAACGTGGGCCACAATCCACCACGTGGGCGGTAATACCCCACGTGGGCCGCTATCCCCCACGTGGGCCACAATCCACCACGTGGGCCGAAATACACCACGTGGGCCGCAATACCCCACGTGGGCCACAATCCACCACGTGGGCCGTAATCCATCACTAAGGCCGCAATACACCTCGTGAGCCGTAAGCCCCCACGTTAGCCAAGGTTGTTATTGAAAGGAAAACTTGCCTAGAATAAAGAAAATATCGAAGTTTTTTCATAAAAACTTTTCATAAAAACCATGGATTTGGAAGAAATTTACTTTACATTATACGGGGCGAGCAAACAGGAGGGAGCGAAATAAGAAATTATTGAAAAATGGTTCAGAGAATGCAACATTATTGATGAACAAGCAATTACGACAAGATTATTTAAAGCCTCTTATGTACGGATTAACTCTAATCTGTATGCTTTAACTTTGGTTCAATTTGTGCAGTTACTTGGTATACTTTCAAGGGATAGTCATCAAGATGTGGAATCTTTTGTGAGGAAGTTTAAAACTGTTAATAGACGTATTATTGATGAGATTCGGGCTTCTTATAATTGACTAGCTTATGCCCACAGGCTTCACCCGCGTTTTGTTAGGTTATTGTCCCACGGTATCGCACTACCGGAATAAAAAGTATCCTATGCGCTATTCCAGACTATTATCATCATTGTTCCAAATTACAGTACAGTCGGTAGTTTTTGTGTGAAAGAGAAACAAACATCTATATATCCTCACAAACTTTCGCATTTATAATTATTACGAGCTGCGCCCCGCGGTTTCATACGCGCAGATCGGGATAAAAAGCCCATTTTAGACTATGTACTATAAGTGGTGATGTTCCCAGCACATTAAAAGTCACTTTGTCCATTAATCCAAACTTATATCCAAACTTGTTTGGACACTTTTTCCATCCAGCAGTGTCTGTCAAAATAATCACAGTAGATACAATAAAAACGCAAAATTAAAAATTAAATCTTTATATTTTGTTGTTACAAAAATATATCCATATTACAAACTACAATATTAAAACTGTATAAATACGGTACACGATTAAAATGATAAGTGTATATAAACGAAACAATAAAAATGTATAAATATATCAACTATGTATAAACGCAAAAATATCTTAAGTTTTTTTTATAAATTTCTGTACTTAACTCCGTTGAAATAATATGACGCGCTTATTTTACGGGTTAGGCAGAGGTGAACCTAATAGGGCACCCTCATTTCGTCAGTTACGTGATATGGGGTGAGCCTATTACCATCTACAATTCGCAAATAAATAACGGAGTAAAATACAAATAATTTTATTTACTTTTCATATAGAAAATATAATGTCACTTTTAAAACAGCATTGTTACTAACAAAGTCACTGGCACTATATGAATTCTAACTTTGTTTTCTCGGGAATAAAGTTCAAACTATCTAAATCAATATTAATTGCAGGTTAACCGTTTCGGCTGATTTTTGTTTTGTTGTGTTGGTATTTGTCAGGACAAGGTTTATATTTAAAAGGATTTTGTTTTTGAGCAAAGCATATTTTCTTCTTTAGAAGATTGAACTTATCCTTTTCTCGTATGGAACTATTATAAGAATAGCTTATGCAGTGATTAAAGTATTTGCCAGTCGGCAAATGATATTAGACGATCGTATTACCCAGTTACTGGGTTGTGGAGGTCAGACAGACAGTCGCTCCACTCCGCTGTAACGTACTGGTATTCAGCTGCATCCGGTTAGACTAGAAGCCAACTGCAATATAGTTGGGAATAGACAGGCAGA
Organism: Cerastis leucographa; assembly: GCA_963082945.1. Classification (NCBI taxonomy): domain Eukaryota; kingdom Metazoa; phylum Arthropoda; class Insecta; order Lepidoptera; family Noctuidae; genus Cerastis; species Cerastis leucographa. Next base: position 10,640,530 of record OY720374.1, on the reverse strand, counting down.
TGATGGTGATAAAGGACTGGTTTCACCAAAAATCTGGCGCAAAACTGGGTGTCTTATAGTGTCAATGACAACGTTAATAAAAACATCAAAATAATACTATATTATACAGTTCTCGCCTTTCTTTTGATAATGAATTGAATATTAGATAGACTTTAGACTATTAGGTATTCAGCTGCAGTTGGGAAACAGCAGGCAGATACAGGTTTTTATACTAATATTCTATTTATTGATTATTTCCTGTACGTCAGCTAACAATTCGAGAACAGCTGATCCAAAATGATGTTGTAGGTACATTTTGAATTTGTGTTTCTTTGTAGTTTTATTAAAATTTAATAGTGTACAATGTTTTGTTGATTTTTAGAAATATTAACATGAAAAATTACGAGATAGAAAATATTTTACATAGCAAAATGTTGTACATTATCAAATTGATTTTTACAATAATGGAGTAGAATTGAAAATTTTGTAATACGATTATAAATGAGGAAGTGCAAAGTGTTTGGCTTTTAGACCTAAAAAACTTTTTTTTGGCGCTTTTCTTGTAATTTTTTTATTTAATTGTATTTACCAATTGACTATTTGGCGTGCCAATCAAAACTGGGCGCATTTACAAACATATCTGACATATTTCATAGCTTTTTAAGCAAAATTGAACACTAAAAATATTTTTCATAGACGAAATCAATTTTAGGTCAATTTTTTGAAGGCTTTTTTTTAAGATTTTCAAGTAACATTTTAATATTATACTGAAAGCGACTTTCAGAGGTTTTTAATCATTGGTAGCTAATAATATGTTTAATAATATTTTTATACATACATTTTGTACGAATTTATAACTAATTTAAAATACAAAGCGATATATCTTGTTATGTTAAAGCCATGTTAGCTTCTAAAGGCTAGATAGTAACGAAGCGCAAAAATTGAAGATTTTGTGAAAAGTCTAGATACTTTAGAAGTTATAATGTTAAGAAATTTGTGTTTTTAAATACAAGTACAGGACAAAAAATACTCCATTGCACAATAAATTGTACTTAAATAACTTGATTCAACATACATAAAAAAAAAACTGTAGGTCTCACTATGATAACAGTTTTTTTAATCTGCACCCACCAATCCTACTAAATCAACTTACATACAAAAACCACACACAATAAACAAACCCAAACAAAAATTTAGAAGAAGCTACGACTAATAAAAATATTTCACCTAGTCTTTTCACAAAACATCCAATTTTCAACTTCGCCTGACACTCTTAATATTTACACAAACACATCAGTCTTTATTCTTAGTTTCACTGTAACACTGCACTTTGTCCATCGGACACATTTTCCATTTGGGAAATTGTCCATTCAATACTTTTATAAGGACAAGCTGTCCATTTCTTCAATAGATGGCGCTGTAACTGATGGAACTTTCGTTGACTACAATTTTACTACTATTTTTTTTCTATTAAAAAATCTTAAGAGAAGAACTCAAGTCACCACTCAACGACAATGAAATTGTAATGAGACTAAAAATGACAGTGATTTTGACATACTTGTAAGTAGCATGAATCTAAGAGCCACTTTACAGTACGCACGGCTACCAATCAAGCTATTCATAAACCAGTTTATGCGGAACTCTCATTGTATGGGAAATCTTTACAAAGTGAGTTATACTGGAAATATTATATTGGAAATGTATAAGTTGACATATTGCCGTGTGTACCTCCAGTATAGCTACTGTGATATTGTTAGCGATGCAAAATCAGAGGTACCGCCAGCACATCAATCTACCCGAAACTGTCAAATTTTCTCAATCAATCTTGAACATAATACTTTAACGGAGAGATTGATGTAGCTTGATGTGCTGGCGTCTTTAAAACGATCTTTTAGCTTTGCTAAAATCGGATCTAGTTCCACTATTTTTGTTTTTACAATACAATTCCACAAACAATATTTCTCTAAAGTTTACCAACAGCAACCTTCTCAGAACGTCATTTGTATGAAAAACTATACTGCAATGTACCAAACGCGCTCTGTCAACGGTCATTTACTTTTGTAATCTATATTGTAAGCACAAAACAGTATAGTTTCATTGAGCAGTCTTGCAAGCCTATAGAGTTGAACTGCTGACTGGCCACGACAAGTAAATAAAAACCGCTCTGTACGTTATTTTATCAATTTCGTTGCCTAGAAAATCAATCAGCATTTTTTTTTAAAATCAGCGCCATCTATCGCTCACCTAGCCTAACCTCGGGACGTTTGCCCAGCGGTGGGCTGATATCATCCGTTGATGCTGGCCTCCTGTCGTCTCTTGGGGATAAAGGAGACGGTCATTAAGTCGTCTTCTTCTTGCAGGAGACAGCCTTCTGCTGGTTTACTGCGATGGAAAAGTCTGAAAAATAATGGACAAAATTTAAAAACAGTTGCTAAAGTTTGTTTCTTAATGTAGGGTTAAGTTTGTTAGGGTTTCCCTAACATATCAAGGTGTGGTTTCAAGGAGGGATTTCATAAATGAAAAAGATCGCGATCAGCCTGTCTAAACCGCGTTCAAGAGCATATTGACATAGACAATGACAGCTTTTGAAGGCGATGAAATTAGCTATAAGAGTTATAGGGTTATAATGATTTGTAATTATGCCTTAAATACATTTTCGAAAATGGTTGGAACCTTTTTGTATGAAGCGTAGCCTGCCAAATATCCGCCATTTTATTTTTAGAATAGCGACCACGCTTAAAACCTATATTAATTAATAGCTAGTATCAATACAAACAAGTTTTGTATGAGACAAAAACTTATAAAGCGTCACATTTCTGAAATATAAACTATCAAAAATGTGCTGATGGCGAAAATTGTGACTTTGAAGATTGATCTCGGACACGTGACACTTTAGAAGATTTGGTCTCATACAAAACTAGTTAGTATTGGATATCAGCTATTGATTAACACAGGTTCAATACGTAGCCACTATGTTTAAAATAAAATAAAATAAGGCAGGCCAAATAATTGAAAGCTATTTATATGTTGAAATAACGATAACTAATAAATGACTATCTTTTTTTAAACGATGATATCTAAAGGGTGTAAAACACCTCTTAACGAAGCCGAAAGGCACTGGTTCTCCCTGTCATTGCGATCATTTTTTTGTTCTACACCATACCTGGGAAGCTTCTAGTTACGGAGATATTAGGAGTCAAAGTTCCAACTTTTAGACAAGTATTTTTTTAAATACAAGTTTTTAATGTAAGATTTTTACTTTAAACACCTCCACGACCCCCTTACTATTCAATCCGTCCATCAGCACAATGTTTTGAGTGCGTTACATTGAGTTCTACCACAAAACATGAATTTACACCTCCCAAAAAAAAAGTCGTTTCCCAGCAATAATTTTTGCGTAAAGTTACTTAGTTTCATGTACAGAATGCTTGGTTGACGGCTTCGTGATGAGGTGATTTACACGGTGTATAGTTGTGGAGATGATCAGTGAAAACATAAGAAAAAGAACCGGAAAGAAGGGAAATTTATAAACACCAAATCAGAAAAAAACGAAAACACAAGCCCCAACCACCGTACATGCATGATAAAATATCACACAATCATTTTACATTAAGAGCGTCTACACCTTACGGCATTTCATACAAACTTTCAAGTCTTTATTTGCCGAAATGACTGAACCGATTTTAATGAAACTTAATACGCATAAGCAGGATACGTAGGTCTAAAAAGTTACCAAAAAAAAATTTCGAAACGTCTTTAAAAAAAGATAATTGAAAATTTCTGTTTTAATTTATAATCGGTCTAATTTACCTGTAACACTATTTTTTAGATTTTTAGTAAATTTTTAGACCTATGTATCCTGCTTATGCGTATGAAGTTCATTAAAATCAGTTCAGTCATTTCGGAAATTAAGGACTTGAAAGTTTGTATGATTTGTCGTAAGGCTTAAACGCTTTTAAGGTTGAAGCGCCAGAGTAGTCCGCGAAATTCAATGTTTTTTTTTTGCAATTTGCAGGTCAGGTGTCAGATTGTAACAAGTAAGGCTTTACTGATTGTATTTTAGATTTTAATTATTATAATTCTGTTAACACATAGGTACGTATTACGCCTGCTATATTTTTTCGTTGGTACTAACACAGCCTGCAAATAGAGGTGATCACATTTTTTTTTCTTTGTCCGTCGAGTAGATTATTGAAAGGATTGGTCACGTTTTTTTTTTTTCACGTGGTCATAAAATTACGGAGATATATTGGGTTGAAATGGCGCATGACGTCACATGTAGGTAATTTTTATACCTACTTGTGACGTAGTGAGCCCCCACTCTCCAACTTTAATGACTTTTAACTAAGTAATTATTTGATAAAACAAAAAATACGTGTCTAATATTTTTTTATTACCTGTCTGACGGACAAAATAGAATGTCGTTTTCTTTACCCAGTCTTCACCCCTATTGCAAAAAACCGTAAGAAAATTTGAATTTTGTGATGTACCCTCGTCACTTCCCCCTTACAAAAAATTATTTGTCACCCACCACCGAAAAATATATCAACACATTACAAAAAAAACATTTATTCTGTTAATAGAAACATTTTAGACTTCTGATTTCGACCGATATTTCGTAAGAAATATGCATGCATGCATATTTATAGGACTGTAAAAAAAAAAACGAATTTGATTATTATTAACATCAAACACAACCCCTCCTTTACCACAGTCGGGTAAAACGCAAATCAAACACAAAACAGACAAGGAAACAAACACACAAACAGGAAAACCACCATATCTTTAAAACTACATACTTTATACTTCAACTTTCAAAAGTGCAGATTTCCAAGAGTCGCGGTTTTTGCTGTGTTGAAAGAAAGAGATGGTTAGAGAGAGGTAGCAGATACAAAATACAATGAGATAGAGAGAGATGATGACCTTAAAACTATACCTGGACTCAGAATCTTGGATAATCCAAATGAATTGCGACTCACTCAACTGTCAACTTTAGCGTTATGCAGTTAAAATTGATTTTTGAGTAAACATTTGTAGAAAAGGGTTTCTTATTTTAGATACAATGGAATTTGAGCTTTGTCATTTATGGCGTTGAGTTTATTGTTCCAAAAAATAACTATCTAAGATTCAGAATTCAGGATTTAGTGAGTAGAGCTTAAAACTAGTTACTTTTATGCCATAGAAGTAAGAATCGTCAAAGAAAGCAAACCTAAGAATTCTAACTTTTGACAGTTCTAACTTCAAGCAGTTACTAAACTACAAAATAAAAATGGTATCTTAAGTTATTACTTTTAAACAAGTTATTAATTTAACTTGTTTATAGATTGCTATGGTGTTTATTGCTGGAATCTTTGCCACGAGATGGAGCTTAGTACTTTGTCTGGTCGCCAATTGATCGCTTTCAGTCAAGATGTCTTTGACAAGATGGCCAAATCAAGCTTCCAGAAAATGGCCTAATTGGTTGGATGCATCTAAAATTGATTAAGCCGCTTTTAAGCATCAAAAACGACTACTATTAGTAACTACTGTCCGGAAAAATTACTTACAATTTATTTATTTCATAGGATAGGACAGTCATGGAAACAAAATTTTGATGAAAAAATCGCAATTTATTGCCAATTTGTTTTGATCTCTGTTTGTTTTGATTCAGGCTGTAACGGAAAGGGTATATACATACTTAAGGGTGTGCTACAGACCGTCAAACTGAACATGTTTTTCAGCGAAAAAATTATCTGCGTCCCCTTACAAAATTGCAATACCTATTCGACCCAAATGTAAGTATGGGGCAGCTGATATTTTGTTCGCTATTTTGAAGTTTGTCCGATGGAGAAACATGTTCAGTTTGATGTTCTGTAGCACACCCTTAAGTATGTATATACCCTTTCCGTTACACTCTGTATTTGAAGCTCTTATGTGAAAGAGTCAAAGCACCGAGCGCGGGCTAACTCCGTCACTTTCTTGCATATTTTTATGTACAAAAATGAACTCTATGCGTTAACCGGTTATTATAGGCTGATTAACTCTATAATACGGGTTAATCTTCATTCTAGGGTTTGAACCCTCAAAAATTAGAATAGAGGTGATAATCTTCAAACGGCTGAGCAGATTTTCTCGAAACATAGCTAAGAACACTCTCAATTACTTTTCAAACGAAACCAATTTTATCAAAATCGGTTCATGCGTTTAGGAGCTACGATGCCACAGACAGACACAGATACACATGTCAAACTTATAACACCCCTCTTTTTTGGTCGGGGGTTAAAAATATAGTGCACTAGTCTTTCAAAACTCAGGAGCACTTTGTCTTCTATATAAGGGGTGTTAATAGAAACTTAAGGAAGCCGAAAGGCACTTGTACTCCCTGTCAGTGCGATATTTTTTTTGTTCTGGACCATACCTGGGAACCTTCTAGTTATAGATTGGAGGTCAAAACTCCAACATTTGTGGTCAATAAAAAGTCGTTTCCCAGCAATAATTTTTGCATAGTTTGATGTACAGAATGCTTGGTTGACGGCTTCATGCCAGCCATGAAATAAATGCTAGTATTTCTATACTTACTTGGCCAAAGGCGAGGCCCCCCGCTCAGTGGGGTCTATTCGTTCGTCGAGACCCCGATGCACCGACACTGAGTCTAGCTCCTCTAGGTGAATGGATTGAAGATATTCGGCTGTGCGCAGCTTTTCTAGGGTTGGCTTTTTGAAACTGTAAGAAAGGAAAACAAATTCATTGTTAAAAAATATATTGTGATACAGTTTTTCAACTAGTATAGGTTGCAGGTATTCTTATGCAGCTCTTTATTGTATTGCAGTTTTTGTTTACTTGTTAGGCTTAAAGATCGAAAACGCTGACAACAACGTGTTGTAGCATTTACATTTTACATTGGTTTTCTTTTTATGATTTTTAAATTTGTTGGCATTTTATATTTTATTGACATTTCGTTTTTTTTTTTTTTTTTTTTTAAATTTTATTTTTATAATTTTATTTTAGTTTTAGTTATAATTGACATTAAGATTTTTTTAATTTTATCTTTAATTGACTTTTTATATTTGTAATTTTTTATTTAAGTTGACTTTTTATTTGTAATCTCAATTCATTTTTGTATGTCTGCAACGACAAAACATAGCAAGAGCTTTTACTATCTATAAGATCCTTAATGTTTATACCTATGTTTAACAAATAAATGATTCTGATACTCAAAACGACCACATCGCCATCAGCACCCATGAAAACCCCGAAGACGACTCTTTCCATGGCGTAAATGTGAAATTATCACATCCGCCATTCTGGATTTTCATTAAGGCCTCATCACCTTCGACTATATCCATCATCGTCGACAAGTATCATTTACTTATCCAACACTTACATTATCCCAGCTCTTAAAAATCAAGCGAATATTAACAAACACGTTTTGAGCTAGTGGCTAAATAATAACAGCCGCACGGGTCGACCTTTAAGGTTAAGCCGTGCTTGCCGAGGTTGGTCCGTGGATGGGTATTGTAACAAACTTGCTTATTCCTTGATGAAAGGAGTAAACAGATTTATACATTAAAAAAGTAATTAGGGGAAAATGAATTTAATAAATGATGAAATGAAAAATACAATAAATTAGTAAAAAAGTGAAGGGCAGGTTAACCGAGAACGTTTTAAATATCTCCGCAAATCTCTGAGCGTGATAGTAACTGAAGACAAACTTGCAGTCGTAGAAAGCTGGCTTGATTAAGATGAGCTTGACCACGACGAACTTGATGCAGGGCGATTTGGTAGGACCCACCAGCAGACACGTACCGCCCAATGCCAGGCTCGTCAGCTCGAAGAGTAGCTTCCAGCAGACAGGTAATGAGCCCCAGTGCCAGGCTCGTCAGTTCGCAAAGCAGCTTCCAGCAGACAGTTAGCAACAGCCACGGCAGCACTAAACGAAGGCCGCTCTTTGACTCCACCAGGCTGTGCTCAAAACTCAAGATATGACAGATCTTGACTCCAAACTAGACTTAGCTGTTTTCTTGATTTTAGACTATACTGATTTCTCGTGTCCAGAATGAACCGACTCTTAACTCCAGACTAGAACCAGGGCATCTGTCAGAAATCCCTTTTATACCCTGATCTTCCGTTTCTTTTCTTCCAATCACTTTTTAGATTCAAAACTGCTGCGCTCTATTAAGACGCAACCTGCCAGTATTAAAAACAGCCAGTAACAATGGTCAAAAACCCTGCACATAATATTTTTAGAAATATAACTCAGAATATCTTTACACAGCAAATATTCGCTATTAAATATAAAATACAATAATTGAACTCACGAATTGATGATAATAATTTTTAGTAATTTATATAATCTAAGTGAAACCTTCATAGAGAGTTTGGCTGGTAACAATCAAAAATAAAAGTAAATGACATCTGACAAATATGCTTGAAGTAAACATGTCACAACAAAGGATTAGAAAATATTTATAAAAATGAAATAAAAGTATGAATATGGATGATTAAGTGTGAGTATAAAGTATCAGTAGTAAGCAGATACTATATTTCCCCAACGACCCCGAGAAAATTTTTGGCCTAGAACAAAAATTTTGGTAAGGTTAAAGTATTACAGCATTCACAAAACTTTCATAACTCATTCAAACATACCGACATCTTACGAAGTTAGGCCAGGTAGGATTCACATTCAATGATCACTACTCCACCTGATAAATCAATAACAGTAGGCTTATTTTTGGAGTTGTAATCCGCTCGCGTCTAAAACCCATAATAAGATGAAAAATAATAATAAGGGATCCACCCCAATCAACTTTTAGAGTTGAAGATTAGCGAAGGCTTATTTTAAGGAAGTCGCAACCCGCTTCAGTCAACTTTTAGAGTTGAAGATTAGCGAAGGCTTATTTTAAGGAAGTCGCAACCCGCTTCAATCAACTTTTAGAGTTGAAGATTAGCGAAGGCTTATTTTAAGGAAGTCGCAACCCGCTTCAGAGTCAACTTTTAGAGTTGATAAGAAAATAGTTATACCAACTTATAGTACAGTTAGTATAATAGAAGGTTAGATAACTTGTACCTAAAAGCACTTCAAAGAGTTATCTGATAAGAACAGATATAGAAGAAGATTAAAAATAATATTTTAATGGTTTAAGAACCAATGAATGAACAAAGAAAATAAAAACTTAAGAGTTTAAATAGACCGAATAAAACTCTACAGTTAGAAGAAGGGAAGAGGAAGATGAGTCATGAGTAAGTATAAGATAAAAAAGTTAAAAATAAAGTAGATAAAATTAAAAGGGAGAGAGAGAGTCAAGAGAGTCTGAGTTATTATTAAGAAGGACGCAAACAGCGCCAATAATAGTTCGAGCCCACGACACTAAACCTTTTTTGATGAGATTCATAGAAGATATAGATAAATATATGAATTAAGTGTTTAAGAGTATAAGTAGAGATTTAGTGATGTAATATGATGAAAATATGATGAAAATAGTTACCAAATATAATCTCTTGTGGAAGTTGTTTTAGAATTTAGGGAATATGTTTAAGATCAAGACTTGATTTTGCGTTAGGCGCCAAAATGTAACAAACTTGCTTATTCCTTGATGAAAGGAGTAAACAGATTTATACATTAAAAAAGTAATTAGGGGAAAATGAATTTAATAAATGATGAAATGAAAAATACAATAAATTAGTAAAAAAGTGAAGGGCAGGTTAACCGAGAACGTTTTAAATATCTCCGCAAATCTCTGAGCGTGATAGTAACTGAAGACAAACTTGCAGTCGTAGAAAGCTGGCTTGATTAAGATGAGCTTGACCACGACGAACTTGATGCAGGGCGATTTGGTAGGACCCACCAGCAGACACGTACCGCCCAATGCCAGGCTCGTCAGCTCGAAGAGTAGCTTCCAGCAGACAGGTAATGAGCCCCAGTGCCAGGCTCGTCAGTTCGCAAAGCAGCTTCCAGCAGACAGTTAGCAACAGCCACGGCAGCACTAAACGAAGGCCGCTCTTTGACTCCACCAGGCTGTGCTCAAAACTCAAGATATGACAGATCTTGACTCCAAACTAGACTTAGCTGTTTTCTTGATTTTAGACTATACTGATTTCTCGTGTCCAGAATGAACCGACTCTTAACTCCAGACTAGAACCAGGGCATCTGTCAGAAATCCCTTTTATACCCTGATCTTCCGTTTCTTTTCTTCCAATCACTTTTTAGATTCAAAACTGCTGCGCTCTATTAAGACGCAACCTGCCAGTATTAAAAACAGCCAGTAACAATGGTCAAAAACCCTGCACATAATATTTTTAGAAATATAACTCAGAATATCTTTACACAGCAAATATTCGCTATTAAATATAAAATACAATAATTGAACTCACGAATTGATGATAATAATTTTTAGTAATTTATATAATCTAAGTGAAACCTTCATAGAGAGTTTGGCTGGTAACAATCAAAAATAAAAGTAAATGACATCTGACAAATATGCTTGAAGTAAACATGTCACAACAAAGGATTAGAAAATATTTATAAAAATGAAATAAAAGTATGAATATGGATGATTAAGTGTGAGTATAAAGTATCAGTAGTAAGCAGATACTATAGTATTGAATAGACTCGGTTGGATATATGAGAATAAAAGAAGTGGACTGTATAATAATAGGTAAATAAATAAAATAAAAATAAAAAAGCCTTTTATTTCCTACTAATTACTTTAACATTACTTCAAGTTTCTAAGCTAATTTTAATAAGTTACTACATTTAACTAGTTTTTCATGGAAAACTTAACTTTAATAATTTTCTTTCTTACATTTAAACTAGTTTATTCTTTTAATTACTTTAGGTACTCATTAACTAATTTAACATATGTTATTTCTATACATTATCTGCAGGAACCCCATATTGGGTGAAGGCCTCCTCCAAAGATGCCCAATTGTCTCTGTCCTGTGCTATCTGTTTCCAGTTTGGGCCGGCTATCCTCGTTACATCCTCTTCCCAACGTGTCAATGGTCTAATAATAGGTATAATACCATAAATAACATTAAAATCAACGTCTGAAGACCGTACAAAGAAATGCCCGGAGGGGGCCGTGTCTGTGAGCTGAGTGCTGGCGAGGCGCGCGGCGGCGCTAGGGCAGCTCGGGTTCGGTACCCGCACCCCGCGCACTCCCCGCTGTCGTCATCGCGTATGTGAGGCGCCGACAGGTATTATTATTATTATACCAAGTTTCCTCCGTGCCTCGGAAAGCACGTTAAGCCGTTGGTCCCGGCTGTCAATTGTAGATCTTTGACAGTCGTTACGACTAGTCAGAAGCCAAAAGTCTCACATCCAGTCTTACTAAGGGGTATCGTATTACCAGTTACTGGGTTGTGAAGGTTAGATAGGCAGTCGCTTCATGTAAAATACTGGTACTCAGCTGCATCCAGTAAGACTGGGAGCCGACCCCAAGATAGTTTGGGAAAAGGCTAGGCAGATGATGACTCACGTTTTGAGCAATAAACTGGAACACACGACTGATACTGAACTCATCGCCATCGCTGCCGACGCCATCCACGGCTGAGGGATAAACATACAAAAAATTAATATTAAGCAAAGTTTAAAGATCACTTTATAGATTCTCTTCCTGATGTTTTTTTCAAAACCTTGACTATCCCACTCCTGGGATAGGCCTTTCCCCATTCCTTCCACTTTTCTTCCAATTTTATCAAAATCGGTTACTCTGTTTAGGAGCTACGATGCTACAGACAGACACACAGATACACACGTCAAAATTATGACACCTCTCATTTTTGGTCGGGGTTTACAAACTCAAACACTGATGGACAAAGGCCTTCGCACAGCAGGGGTTGTGGAGGTCAAATAGGCAGTCGCTTCATGTAAAATACTGGTACACAGCTGCATGCGGTTAGACTGGAAGTCGACCCCAAGGTAGTTTGGGAAAAGGCTAGGCAGATGATGACGTATAAATACAAAGACAAAATATATACCAATAATATAAAAAGTAAAACCAATATAATAATATGTGTTTTGGCTTACCTGCAACTGCAATCCATACATAGCGAACGCTCCGCTAGCTAGCGGTATACCCAGCAAGTTGTAGACGCTAGCGAACAAGAAGTTCAGTCGGACGCGTCGGACTGTGGTCCGGGAGAGCTCCAAGCAAGCTACTACGTCTAGGAGATCATTCTGGAGCAAAAAAGGAATAGTTTAATTATCTGTGGTTTATAAAAGTATAAGCGATCCACCCCGGCTTCGCACGGGCGCAATTTGGTAATTAAGAAAATTAGATGAATAGATACTGTAGCCTTTGTTCTAGAAATTACGAACACAACAAAGAAAAATTTAGCAAAATCGGTCGAGCCATCCCCAAGTGAAGTTCCGTCACATTATTTTTTACGAAACTTGATTTTTATTTATACTATACAAGGTGTTGTTTTGCGTCCTCGACAAATTCAAGGAGGTAACTATGCTAATGATTCTCGTCCCGAATCAATAATAAAATGGGTAGTTAATTTTTATTTTTTTCTTATTTACGGAAATTGGTAAGTGTGAACCATCCGTGTTTTGAACGCGGACCGTCTGGTTCTCGCACTATAACCTCGCTTACACACATACAAACTATCTCAAACGTTTATTCGATAATTTCTTAGTCCCTTAAACCACGTTAAGGGGGTTATTCTGAAATACTGACAAATATAAACAACCAAAAAAATCGGTGTTTATTAATAATTAACTAGGTACCGTAATTTTAATTGATCATGTATGTCTTTTGTGACAACCTCCTGAATTTTGACGAGGATGCAAAACAACATTTATTTTTTCGAGGTTAGGCGCAAATGTTCTCTTCTACATCAAAATATAGCGGGTATATTAAGTAAAAAAGACCTTCTAGAATTATCTTTATCGGAACTAGAGAACACTAATTTGAGTATTGATATTGTTTGTCTCAGCGAAACATTTATACGACAAGGGGCAGAATCCAATCTTACTATGAAAAACTATAAGTTAGTGTCAGCCTTTTCAAGGCCCCATCAACGTAGGGGTGGGACTTGTATATTGATAAAAAAAGACCTTGATTGTAAACCTTTATGTAATTTAATTGAGCCCAGGTTATATTATTTCGAATACTGTGCAATTGAAATTACAACCTTAAAACTGTATGTTATCTGCATTTACCGAACCCCAAATTCAAACATTAAATTATTTTTAGAAAATTTAAACCTTCTCTTAAGAAAACTTGTGAAAGGAAATAATAAAAGCATCATATTATGTGGTGACTGGAACATAGACGCTATAAAAGCAGATAAACATTTCAAAGAGCTAGAATCCATTTTAAAAAACTACAACATAAATAATCATATTACCAATCCAACACGACAACTCTCTTGTATCGATTTAATTACGAGTAATATCCAAAATGTTAAGCCCCAGATACACTACCTAGCCCTATCTGATCACGAAACAGGACAATCTATATGTTTTGAGGTAACGGTAGACACCACGAGTATTAAAAGACCATTCTATTTTGAACTAAGACGCGATTTTAATCAAGATAATATAGATAAGTTTGTAAGCTGTCTATCCTCATTGTCTTTTTCGGATATTTACCAGACTGAAGATACTGACATTGCATTTAATTATTTCCATGACATTCTACTATTATTTTATAATTTATGTTTCCCCATTATCAAGTTTAAAATAACTATTAAGCCCTTAAAACATAATTGGATGACAAAAGGCATAAGAAAATGTTGTATAAACAAACGGCGTCTATATCTAAAATATCGTCTCACAACATCAAATAAAAAACGTCATAAACATACCTACTGTAAATATACTGCTATCCTAAAAAGATGCATGTTACAGGCTCAAAAAGGCGAAAACACGCGTTATCTGTCTCAATCCAGCAACAAATGCAAGGCTGCCTGGAAAGTAATAAAAAGTAATTCCAGCGAAAAACAAAATTCCCACGACATTCATAAAATTCAATTGGAAAATCAAACTTACACTCAACCTGAAAAGATAGCTGACATTTTTAACAACTATTTTATTGATTTAACGAATGGCACCATTGACCCATCTATTGACTACACACCACCAATGACTTATCATTCAAACACTATGTATTTGACTCCAACTAATGCCGCAAAAGTATATAAAATAATAAACTCCCTAAAATCAACGAACTCTACAGGCTACGAAGAAATTAACACAAAAATTCTAAAATTATGCGCTTCATTTTTATCAATTCATATTAGCCATATTATTAATCTGTCATTTATGCAAGGTTTATTCCCTTCAAGGTTAAAACTCTTAATTGTAAAACCAATCCACAAGAAAGGTGATAGGAGTGATATGAATAATTACCGCCCTATAACACTCATACCAATCCTGTCAAAAATCTTTGAAAAGGCCATGCATGAAAAACTCTCCGGTTTTTTATCCAAATACAAAATTCTTAGTGAAGATCAATATGGTTTCAGAAAAAATAAATCGACCACAACTGCTTGCTTTGCTCTTTTAAAATTAATTACGAAAAGCCTAAATGATAAACTACCAATTATATCTATTTTTCTAGATATGTCCAAGGCATTTGATTTCGTGAACCATACATTGTTAATTTATAAATTAGACCGATATGGCATAAGGGGTAACGCGTTGAAATGGTTTGAAAGTTACCTTACACATCGACTGCAATGTGTTGAGATTTCGGGACAAACAGGAAATCAGAAGCTCACGTATAGGTCTCAGTTTCGTGAAAATAACTGCGGTGTTCCCCAAGGGACCATACTAGGGCCACCTTTATTCCTGCTTTATGTTAATGACTTGCCTAATGTAACTTCCCACAATTGCATACTATACGCCGACGACACGACACTCAGTATTATAAAAGAAAATGACGACATTGTTGAGTACCAAAATGAAATAAACATGACATTAAATAAAATTATTACATGGCTTGAACACAATAATCTTCATATTAACTTAAACAAAACAAATATGATACAATTCCAGACATATAACAGTACGCGTCCACGACTTAAAATACAGTATGGAAATGAGACGATAGAAGAGGTCGATTACGCAAAATTCCTGGGGATAATAATTGACAAAAACTGTAACTGGAAATCTCATATTGATGTTCTATGTAAGAAGATAGATAGATTTGTATATGTTTTATATAGACTAACACGTGTGGCTAGTGTTAATGCGGCACTATGTGCATACCATGGCTATGTTTCATCCATTTTGCGATATGGTATTATAATATGGGGTAATTCGGTTGAACTTGAAAGAGTGTTTCGAGCTCAAAAAAAATGCGTGCGCTCAATTTGTGGAGCGCACCCACTAGACAGTTGTGTTCCACTATTTAAAAAACTTAAAATACTGCCACTTCCAGCACTGTACATTTTTGAAATTTGTATTTTTGTTCACCAAAACAGTCACGAATTTGTTTTGTTTAATGATGTTGTATCCAGACCCAGCCGTAAAGTGCATATGCTTAATGTTCCTAGGCGTAGAATTAAATTATTTTCTAATAATGTATACTGCATGTCCATAACTGTCTACAACAAATTACCTGATGACTTCAAAACTCTCAGCCTCAGAACATTTAAATGTAAATTATTTAACTTTCTTTTAAACAAATGTTATTACTTGACTGAAGATTTTATGAATGAAAAATTTACCTAAATATTTGACATTATTGCCTATAAATCATATTGTATCTCCTTGACTTCATTGAATTTTGACTTATATAATTAATCTCTTATGCAAATATTGTTCATTTATTTAAATTATCTGTAATTCTAATGATCAATAACTCAATTTTAATGTAATGATGAACCACAATTCTACAAACCATATTTGTACGCCGGAAACGGCAGAATATTATGATCGTAATACATACTCACATAACAGCTTTGTACAATATTCTGACAAATAAATGCATTCTATAACAGCCTGTATACAAGGTGTCAGGAGATTGTTTTTGTAGTTTTTAGCCGGTTCAAGTCCGGCACTACCTCGACTGTCTCATAAATCGTGAGATAGTCGAGGTACATGGGGATTTCCCACTTCTGCCAAAACAAAACAACAAAAACAGGTTTGTGGAGGTGAGATAGGCAGTCGCTCCGCGTAAAATACTAGTATTCAGCTTCATCCAGTTAGACTGGAAGACGACCCCAACATAGTTGGGGAAAAGGCAGGCAGATGATGATGAGACATAACATTGAAAGGGGACCACGTTTGGCAAAAATAGGATTATTTGTTGGCTGGTATTTCGGTACGACATGAATCATAATAGAAACTAGCGAAACTTCACCAATTAGCTAGCAGAACATCAACACATCACAAATTTGACGGAACGGTTGACGCAGTGGTTGAGCGATCCACTGCTGCGCTGCGCGTCGCGGGTTCGATCCCCGCACGGAAAAAAAAAAGTGGCCTACAGATAGTTGTTCCGGGTCTGGCTGTTTGTGTATGTGAGTTTAAATGTTTGTCAACGCACCCACGATACAGGAAATTCCTAGTGTGGGGCGACGTATAAAAAAAACAAAAAATTGAACTAGCAAGCCCTCTCACCCTCATAAGCACCAGATCTGCGGCCTCCACGGCGACGTCGGTCCCGCTGGCGATGGCGATGCCGACGTCGGCCTGCGCCAGCGCCGGCGAGTCGTTGACGCCGTCGCCCACCATGGCCACCTTCTGACCTTCCTCTTGTAGCTTCTGGATCTTCGCTACCTTGTGGGAGGGCAGGACTTCGGCGTACACTTTGTTGATGCCGACCTGTGGGAGGGTGATGAAGGTTTTAATAATAACAGGTCAGTTCCTTTATTATACTAATTTGTTACATTTTTTAAAAATCCATATAAAAAAAACATGTGACATATGAAAATTGTAGACCACCACCCGGTGGTCAACAATTTTTTTTTGTCAGGCACCCGCCTGTAGCGACTGACAAAAAGCAACATACTACAAAAAGTACTACAGCGCCATCTATGACACGACGAAAGGACTAACATCAATTTCCTACATCTCGCAAGCAAAGTTTACATCAACTTAAGACTATATAGAGAAACCCGACAATAATTGTCGGGCAGTTGCCCACCAAACATAATACCTGTGTGGTAGGAAGATCCTCCCTTTTCTATGGAGTATCGAGGAACTTCACACTCTGTTCCTCATACCCCTAAATGCCTACCTCTTCCGGTGGATACAATCATTATATTAAGAAAACTTACTTGTCTCGCTATCGCGACAGCAGTCTTCCTGTTGTCTCCAGTCAACAGACACACTTGTAGTCCCATCTTCTTCAAGCAGTACACTGCTAAGTGGGCTTCTGGTTTCACTTCGTCTGCTACTCCTATAGTGCACACGAGTTGGTCTGTGGAGGAAAATAGTACATTATTTATACAAGGTGTTGTTTTGCATCCTCGTCAAATTCAAGGAGGTAACTATGCTAATGATTCTCGACCCGAATTAATAATAAAATGGGAAGGTATTTTTTTTTTTTTTTTAGGCAAATCGGGAAATGTGTACCACCAACCAACTAGTGTTTTAAACGCCGCCCGTCTGATCTTCATATTCATATTCATATTATCGCCCCATAACCACGCTTTCACACATACAAACAATCACAATCGTTTATTCGATAATTTATTATTCCCTAAACCACGTAACGGGGGTTTTTCTGAAATACTGACAAAATTACACAAAAAATAGTGCGTGGAGTCCCTCCGCGCGGAAGAAGTGAAACTTCGTAATACTACACGCTTGCGTTCGAGTGTCACTCATCGCACGCACGTTCACTCTCGTTATTTTTTATTGAGCTAAAATTTGACTCATTTTCTGGTTTCCAATCGAGCTGAAAGTTTGCATACATGTTTAGTTTTGATGACAAAGCATGGTTAGCTAAGTGACGGCCTAAATACAATATGGCGGACTCACAAAGACGGCGGAGTAGAATATTTGAAATTCGCGGGCCACACTGGCGCTTCCACCTTAAAAGCGTTTATACCTTACCGCTTTTCACACAAACTTTCAAGTCGTTATTTTCCGAAATGACTGAACCGATTTAAATGAAACTAATAAAATTTTTAACTAGAAACATTATTTTCAAAATATGTTTTAAAAAAAGAGATAATTGGAATTTTCTGTTTCTATAGAAAATTTATAATCGGTCTAATTTAACTGTAACACTATTTTTCGAAAATGTTTTTAGTTACTTTTTAAATCTGTGTATTCTGCTTATGTGTACGAAGTTTCATTAAAATCTGTTCAGTCAATATGAGATGTCGTAAGGTGTAAACGCTCTAAAGTAAACCGCTCTCTTGCTCGGCTCGATTTTAAACGTCAAACTCTACAAAGAAACAGAACCGATTCTAGATGCCGATTCGCAAAGTTAGTTTCTGTTGAAGAAGAATGGACAAAAAAAGGGTGTCGTCTAGTCTTTCTTAATGCGCCAAGCCTGATGTCATAGTTTTTATGCCGCCCATGGGTCTCTGACTTGGCTTTACATGGCGTCGAAAAATATCTCTCAGGCATGCTGGTTTCCTCACGATGTATTCCTTCACCGAAGCAAGTAATTATTATACAATACGCACATGAATCCGAGGTGCGTGTCTTGGCTTTGAACTTGAGATCAATGACTTAGCAGTCCGACGGTCACACCACTAGTCTATCGCAGCTGTTGTGTGTCATAAGTTTTTGGGTCTTACCATTAATAGCGGCCAGCACAGCAGTCCTACCCAGCTCCTCATCTTGTTGCATAGCTTCCTGCACCCGACGAGGGACCGTGACTCCGTTCCGGGACATCCACTCGCGGTTGCCGATGAGGACTACTTGTTCCACGTCCTGGGGAGCAATGGAGATGGTTTCATGTTAAATTAGCTTGGCGGTGACTTTTATTTGTTTCATTGACTTTTTTTGCAACAGACTTCCAAAAGTAATTTTACATTTTTGTATTGTCTTTTTTGGAACACGGTTATTTTGTTTGCATAAAAGTTTTTAATTTGTCTTTTTTAATTGTGTTATCTCATACAAATCGATGTCAAGTATCAATTTTACATTGTAACTAGAAAAGATACACAAACCGCTTCAAGTTTGCCTCTAAAATTTGAAGACTTCCCTCGATGTCTCCAGGATCCAATCATCAGCTCCTGACCTGATGACTATTGGACCACATGGGAAGTAAACACGGACAAAAAAAAACAAATCGGACTAGGTGTTTTCGAGTAATCGGGGAAAATACCTAAAATATTCCGACGAATTGCGAACCTACTCCTTTTTTAATCATCATAATTCTATTGCCCTTATCTCAATTTAATAGGGGTCTGCAAAGCATGTTTTCTTTTTCCATACTCATCTCATATATTACTTGTCATCTCATCAGTCACTTCCTTTCTTGACATATCATCCACACAGTCCATCCATCGTTTCTTTGCTCTACCTCTACTTAGGGGTCATCCATAAATTACGTCACACGAATTTCATGATTTTTTTGTCCCTCCCCCCGTCCTTGTTACAGCTGGTCACATTTGTGAGACTCCCCCCTCCCTAGTGCGACGTCACATGTTTTCTAAATTTACATTTAGAAATTAATTAATGAAAACAGCGGTTCCGAAATCAGTTTTATTTCCATTTAAATTACTTTTTATTAAAATTATATTTCTGTGTAAATATAAGATACCAATTGTTTTGTCGACCACTCGCTCTACTTGTGTTACGCGCCGACCGTCTAGGCGTCCTTTGATAAATGCCGCCAAACACATATAGTATAGTTGTATTATAATATATAATAGTTGTATATGTTTTTTAGGTTTTCGTAAAGTAATAGTTTAAAGTTCGTGTTTTAACACTTAGATTATAATAGATTTTGAAATGTGACATCACGAAATTTAGGACCCTTCCCACCCTCTTGTCACACAATCTCACACTTCGTTAACCCCCTCCTCCTTAACGTGTGATGTAATTTATGGATGGCCCCTTATACCGATCCACATTCACACTCAAAACTTTCCTCACGACATTTTTCTCACTCACAAGCCCATACCAAGCAAAACGATTACCACACAACTTTTCAGTCCCCGGACCACTTTCAGAGTTCCTCTTATGTACTTGTTTTATCCATTCGTGTAACACCACACATCCCTCTTCGCATTCTCATCTCAGCCGCTTGCAAATACCTTTCATACATCCATCAGATATATCTTTTTCTTACCTCGCCAGCCCCGGGTTGATCCGTTCGTATCAACGTATGTAGTCTTGCAGCTGCTTGTGCTGAACTTAAGGCCGCGTCACCGCCCGGAGATACGACCTCCACTGGTACTCCCTCTACTAGGAAGGTGCTGCCAGATCTGTTGAAGAAAGAATAGGTATTTGGCGATTTATTGTCTTGCGACGGGGTAAATGAACGAACAAAAACTGAAAATGTATTGAACAACGGATTAACAAAAAAAAAAACGCGAAAGAAGTGAAACTTCGTAATACTACACGCATTCACTCTCGTTATTTTATTGAGCTTCTAAATAATATTTTGTTGGTTTCTTGTTGTATAATTTTATTACACAAGTTTATGGAGGTTATTCTACTCATGGAAATTGAGCGAAGGCTGGTCACACCGAAGAGTCGAATGTATGGCTGTTTGCACGCCATCTTGATTACCTAGTAGAACTACGTAGTCACAAATCTTGAAATACTGCCATATCTTAGTGAGTTTTAGAAATGGTAGCGTTAAACTTGTTGGAAGACGAATAAGAAGTTTCACTTCAAAAAAAATGTGGTGACTTTTTGAGCGTCGTTTTCCCGTCCACCCTGTGCTGTGACTACGTAGAGTCTACGTCGCAAAGTTCATGCATACACAAAGGTGTCTACACAATGGTTCTGCAGGGTGCTCGCAATATATTTACAGTGTCTCTTCAGCGTCTACATTATTTTAGCAGTGTCTATTTAGTGTCTCTGCGGTGTTTATAAGTGTCTTAGGACGACATCATCAAAAGTGTCTACCCAAAGTCTATAGTGTCTATGCGGTGTGTACACAGTGTTTAAAGTGTCTATGCAGTGTCCCTGCAGCGTCCTAAACTGTCTAAGCAAAGACTAAGCACCATCAAAAGAGTCTATCCAACGTCCAAAGTGTCTATGCGGTGTCTAAGTCACTTTTAAATGCCAATAAAGTGTTGATGCAGCGAGTTAAGTGACTAAGCAAAGACTATGGTTAATCAAAAGTCTACACAACGTCTTAAGTCTAAAGTATCAACACCGCTTTTTAAATTTTAATGAAGTGTCTATGCAGCGACTTAAGCATCTAAGCAAAGACTCCGCATAATCAAAAATGTCTACCCAACGTTTAAACTATCTATACGGTATCTATGCAGTGTTTATACGGTGTCTTAAATGTCTAAGCCACATTTTGGGTGTCGAAGAAGTGTTGATGCAGCGTGTTGAGGACAGTATTAAATGATACTCTCAACCCTTTCTTGATAATATAATGAAGTGAAGTTACATAGTGAGAAGGCACATTACATTTATAATGGTGACGATCGCTGACATATAAGGTAGGTACGTTACGTATGCACGCGACCGGTCTATATTTCCGACCAATGACGGCGCGCGAGCGTCCGGCGGCCTGGCTTGGCCCCGCGCGCGTCTCTGCTTCCGTCGTCGGACGCGTTCTGCCGTATCGCGTGAATCGAGCGCGCTTATGGGCGCGTTCACAGCGACTAAAATGTCTACTAACGTAGCTACAACAGCGTCTATCCTAGGTCTGACTACTGCACTCACCTCGCCTGGTTGTTAAAGTTGGCCACGTGTAGCGGCTCGCCGTCGGATATGCTCTTGAGCCGGGCGCGCAGGCCGCAGCCCGGCGCCGCTACGAAGTTTCAATGAAATGTCGATGTTGCACAGTGTCTATCCTAGGTCTGCCTACTGCACTCACCTCGCCTGGTTGTTAAAGTTGGCCACGTGTAGCGGCTCGCCGTCGGATATGCTCTTGAGCCGGGCGCGCAGGCCGCAGCCCGGCGCCGCTACGAAGTTTCAATGAAATGTCGATGTTGCACAGTGTCTATCCTAGGTCTGCCTACTGCACTCACCTCGCCTGGTTGTTAAAGTTGGCCACGTGTAGCGGCTCGCCGTCGGATATGCTCTTGAGCCGGGCGCGCAGGCCGCAGCCCGGCGCCGCTACGAAGTTTCAATGAAATGTCGATGTTGCACAGTGTCTATCCTAGGTCTGCCTACTGCACTCACCTCGCCTGGTTGTTAAAGTTGGCCACGTGTAGCGGCTCGCCGTCGGATATGCTCTTGAGCCGGGCGCGCAGGCCGCAGCCCGGCGCCGCTACGAAGTTTCAATGAAATGTCGATGTTGCACAGTGTCTATCCTAGGTCTGCCTACTGCACTCACCTCGCCTGGTTGTTAAAGTTGGCCACGTGTAGCGGCTCGCCGTCGGATATGCTCTTGAGCCGGGCGCGCAGGCCGCAGCCCGGCGCCGCTACGAAGTTTCAATGAAATGTCGATGTTGCACAGTGTCTATCCTAGGTCTGCCTACTGCACTCACCTCGCCTGGTTGTTAAAGTTGGCCACGTGTAGCGGCTCGCCGTCGGATATGCTCTTGAGCCGGGCGCGCAGGCCGCAGCCCGGCGCCGCTACGAAGTTTCAATGAAATGTCGATGTTGCACAGTGTCTATCCTAGGTCTGCCTACTGCACTCACCTCGCCTGGTTGTTAAAGTTGGCCACGTGTAGCGGCTCGCCGTCGGATATGCTCTTGAGCCGGGCGCGCAGGCCGCAGCCCGGCGCCGCTACGAAGTTTCAATGAAATGTCGATGTTGCACAGTGTCTATCCTAGGTCTGCCTACTGCACTCACCTCGCCTGGTTGTTAAAGTTGGCCACGTGTAGCGGCTCGCCGTCGGATATGCTCTTGAGCCGGGCGCGCAGGCCGCAGCCCGGCGCCGCTACGAAGTTTCAATGAAATGTCGATGTTGCACAGTGTCTATCCTAGGTCTGCCTACTGCACTCACCTCGCCTGGTTGTTAAAGTTGGCCACGTGTAGCGGCTCGCCGTCGGATATGCTCTTGAGCCGGGCGCGCAGGCCGCAGCCCGGCGCCGCTACGAAGTTTCAATGAAATGTCGATGTTGCACAGTGTCTATCCTAGGTCTGCCTACTGCACTCACCTCGCCTGGTTGTTAAAGTTGGCCACGTGTAGCGGCTCGCCGTCGGATATGCTCTTGAGCCGGGCGCGCAGGCCGCAGCCCGGCGCCGCTACGAAGTTTCAATGAAATGTCGATGTTGCACAGTGTCTATCCTAGGTCTGCCTACTGCACTCACCTCGCCTGGTTGTTAAAGTTGGCCACGTGTAGCGGCTCGCCGTCGGATATGCTCTTGAGCCGGGCGCGCAGGCCGCAGCCCGGCGCCGCTACGAAGTTTCAATGAAATGTCGATGTTGCACAGTGTCTATCCTAGGTCTGCCTACTGCACTCACCTCGCCTGGTTGTTAAAGTTGGCCACGTGTAGCGGCTCGCCGTCGGATATGCTCTTGAGCCGGGCGCGCAGGCCGCAGCCCGGCGCCGCTACGAAGTTTCAATGAAATGTCGATGTTGCACAGTGTCTATCCTAGGTCTGCCTACTGCACTCACCTCGCCTGGTTGTTAAAGTTGGCCACGTGTAGCGGCTCGCCGTCGGATATGCTCTTGAGCCGGGCGCGCAGGCCGCAGCCCGGCGCCGCTACGAAGTTTCAATGAAATGTCGATGTTGCACAGTGTCTATCCTAGGTCTGCCTACTGCACTCACCTCGCCTGGTTGTTAAAGTTGGCCACGTGTAGCGGCTCGCCGTCGGATATGCTCTTGAGCCGGGCGCGCAGGCCGCAGCCCGGCGCCGCTACGAAGTTTCAATGAAATGTCGATGTTGCACAGTGTCTATCCTAGGTCTGCCTACTGCACTCACCTCGCCTGGTTGTTAAAGTTGGCCACGTGTAGCGGCTCGCCGTCGGATATGCTCTTGAGCCGGGCGCGCAGGCCGCAGCCCGGCGCCGCTACGAAGTTTCAATGAAATGTCGATGTTGCACAGTGTCTATCCTAGGTCTGCCTACTGCACTCACCTCGCCTGGTTGTTAAAGTTGGCCACGTGTAGCGGCTCGCCGTCGGATATGCTCTTGAGCCGGGCGCGCAGGCCGCAGCCCGGCGCCGCTACGAAGTTTCAATGAAATGTCGATGTTGCACAGTGTCTATCCTAGGTCTGCCTACTGCACTCACCTCGCCTGGTTGTTAAAGTTGGCCACGTGTAGCGGCTCGCCGTCGGATATGCTCTTGAGCCGGGCGCGCAGGCCGCAGCCCGGCGCCGCTACGAAGTTTCAATGAAATGTCGATGTTGCACAGTGTCTATCCTAGGTCTGCCTACTGCACTCACCTCGCCTGGTTGTTAAAGTTGGCCACGTGTAGCGGCTCGCCGTCGGATATGCTCTTGAGCCGGGCGCGCAGGCCGCAGCCCGGCGCCGCTACGAAGTTTCAATGAAATGTCGATGTTGCACAGTGTCTATCCTAGGTCTGCCTACTGCACTCACCTCGCCTGGTTGTTAAAGTTGGCCACGTGTAGCGGCTCGCCGTCGGATATGCTCTTGAGCCGGGCGCGCAGGCCGCAGCCCGGCGCCGCTACGAAGTTTCAATGAAATGTCGATGTTGCACAGTGTCTATCCTAGGTCTGCCTACTGCACTCACCTCGCCTGGTTGTTAAAGTTGGCCACGTGTAGCGGCTCGCCGTCGGATATGCTCTTGAGCCGGGCGCGCAGGCCGCAGCCCGGCGCCGCTACGAAGTTTCAATGAAATGTCGATGTTGCACAGTGTCTATCCTAGGTCTGCCTACTGCACTCACCTCGCCTGGTTGTTAAAGTTGGCCACGTGTAGCGGCTCGCCGTCGGATATGCTCTTGAGCCGGGCGCGCAGGCCGCAGCCCGGCGCCGCTACGAAGTTTCAATGAAATGTCGATGTTGCACAGTGTCTATCCTAGGTCTGCCTACTGCACTCACCTCGCCTGGTTGTTAAAGTTGGCCACGTGTAGCGGCTCGCCGTCGGATATGCTCTTGAGCCGGGCGCGCAGGCCGCAGCCCGGCGCCGCTACGAAGTTTCAATGAAATGTCGATGTTGCACAGTGTCTATCCTAGGTCTGCCTACTGCACTCACCTCGCCTGGTTGTTAAAGTTGGCCACGTGTAGCGGCTCGCCGTCGGATATGCTCTTGAGCCGGGCGCGCAGGCCGCAGCCCGGCGCCGCTACGAAGTTTCAATGAAATGTCGATGTTGCACAGTGTCTATCCTAGGTCTGCCTACTGCACTCACCTCGCCTGGTTGTTAAAGTTGGCCACGTGTAGCGGCTCGCCGTCGGATATGCTCTTGAGCCGGGCGCGCAGGCCGCAGCCCGGCGCCGCTACGAAGTTTCAATGAAATGTCGATGTTGCACAGTGTCTATCCTAGGTCTGCCTACTGCACTCACCTCGCCTGGTTGTTAAAGTTGGCCACGTGTAGCGGCTCGCCGTCGGATATGCTCTTGAGCCGGGCGCGCAGGCCGCAGCCCGGCGCCGCTACGAAGTTTCAATGAAATGTCGATGTTGCACAGTGTCTATCCTAGGTCTGCCTACTGCACTCACCTCGCCTGGTTGTTAAAGTTGGCCACGTGTAGCGGCTCGCCGTCGGATATGCTCTTGAGCCGGGCGCGCAGGCCGCAGCCCGGCGCCGCTACGAAGTTTCAATGAAATGTCGATGTTGCACAGTGTCTATCCTAGGTCTGCCTACTGCACTCACCTCGCCTGGTTGTTAAAGTTGGCCACGTGTAGCGGCTCGCCGTCGGATATGCTCTTGAGCCGGGCGCGCAGGCCGCAGCCCGGCGCCGCTACGAAGTTTCAATGAAATGTCGATGTTGCACAGTGTCTATCCTAGGTCTGCCTACTGCACTCACCTCGCCTGGTTGTTAAAGTTGGCCACGTGTAGCGGCTCGCCGTCGGATATGCTCTTGAGCCGGGCGCGCAGGCCGCAGCCCGGCGCCGCTACGAAGTTTCAATGAAATGTCGATGTTGCACAGTGTCTATCCTAGGTCTGCCTACTGCACTCACCTCGCCTGGTTGTTAAAGTTGGCCACGTGTAGCGGCTCGCCGTCGGATATGCTCTTGAGCCGGGCGCGCAGGCCGCAGCCCGGCGCCGCTACGAAGTTTCAATGAAATGTCGATGTTGCACAGTGTCTATCCTAGGTCTGCCTACTGCACTCACCTCGCCTGGTTGTTAAAGTTGGCCACGTGTAGCGGCTCGCCGTCGGATATGCTCTTGAGCCGGGCGCGCAGGCCGCAGCCCGGCGCCGCTACGAAGTTTCAATGAAATGTCGATGTTGCACAGTGTCTATCCTAGGTCTGCCTACTGCACTCACCTCGCCTGGTTGTTAAAGTTGGCCACGTGTAGCGGCTCGCCGTCGGATATGCTCTTGAGCCGGGCGCGCAGGCCGCAGCCCGGCGCCGCTACGAAGTTTCAATGAAATGTCGATGTTGCACAGTGTCTATCCTAGGTCTGCCTACTGCACTCACCTCGCCTGGTTGTTAAAGTTGGCCACGTGTAGCGGCTCGCCGTCGGATATGCTCTTGAGCCGGGCGCGCAGGCCGCAGCCCGGCGCCGCTACGAAGTTTCAATGAAATGTCGATGTTGCACAGTGTCTATCCTAGGTCTGCCTACTGCACTCACCTCGCCTGGTTGTTAAAGTTGGCCACGTGTAGCGGCTCGCCGTCGGATATGCTCTTGAGCCGGGCGCGCAGGCCGCAGCCCGGCGCCGCTACGAAGTTTCAATGAAATGTCGATGTTGCACAGTGTCTATCCTAGGTCTGCCTACTGCACTCACCTCGCCTGGTTGTTAAAGTTGGCCACGTGTAGCGGCTCGCCGTCGGATATGCTCTTGAGCCGGGCGCGCAGGCCGCAGCCCGGCGCCGCTACGAAGTTTCAATGAAATGTCGATGTTGCACAGTGTCTATCCTAGGTCTGCCTACTGCACTCACCTCGCCTGGTTGTTAAAGTTGGCCACGTGTAGCGGCTCGCCGTCGGATATGCTCTTGAGCCGGGCGCGCAGGCCGCAGCCCGGCGCCGCTACGAAGTTTCAATGAAATGTCGATGTTGCACAGTGTCTATCCTAGGTCTGCCTACTGCACTCACCTCGCCTGGTTGTTAAAGTTGGCCACGTGTAGCGGCTCGCCGTCGGATATGCTCTTGAGCCGGGCGCGCAGGCCGCAGCCCGGCGCCGCTACGAAGTTTCAATGAAATGTCGATGTTGCACAGTGTCTATCCTAGGTCTGCCTACTGCACTCACCTCGCCTGGTTGTTAAAGTTGGCCACGTGTAGCGGCTCGCCGTCGGATATGCTCTTGAGCCGGGCGCGCAGGCCGCAGCCCGGCGCCGCTACGAAGTTTCAATGAAATGTCGATGTTGCACAGTGTCTATCCTAGGTCTGCCTACTGCACTCACCTCGCCTGGTTGTTAAAGTTGGCCACGTGTAGCGGCTCGCCGTCGGATATGCTCTTGAGCCGGGCGCGCAGGCCGCAGCCCGGCGCCGCTACGAAGTTTCAATGAAATGTCGATGTTGCACAGTGTCTATCCTAGGTCTGCCTACTGCACTCACCTCGCCTGGTTGTTAAAGTTGGCCACGTGTAGCGGCTCGCCGTCGGATATGCTCTTGAGCCGGGCGCGCAGGCCGCAGCCCGGCGCCGCTACGAAGTTTCAATGAAATGTCGATGTTGCACAGTGTCTATCCTAGGTCTGCCTACTGCACTCACCTCGCCTGGTTGTTAAAGTTGGCCACGTGTAGCGGCTCGCCGTCGGATATGCTCTTGAGCCGGGCGCGCAGGCCGCAGCCCGGCGCCGCTACGAAGTTTCAATGAAATGTCGATGTTGCACAGTGTCTATCCTAGGTCTGCCTACTGCACTCACCTCGCCTGGTTGTTAAAGTTGGCCACGTGTAGCGGCTCGCCGTCGGATATGCTCTTGAGCCGGGCGCGCAGGCCGCAGCCCGGCGCCGCTACGAAGTTTCAATGAAATGTCGATGTTGCACAGTGTCTATCCTAGGTCTGCCTACTGCACTCACCTCGCCTGGTTGTTAAAGTTGGCCACGTGTAGCGGCTCGCCGTCGGATATGCTCTTGAGCCGGGCGCGCAGGCCGCAGCCCGGCGCCGCTACGAAGTTTCAATGAAATGTCGATGTTGCACAGTGTCTATCCTAGGTCTGCCTACTGCACTCACCTCGCCTGGTTGTTAAAGTTGGCCACGTGTAGCGGCTCGCCGTCGGATATGCTCTTGAGCCGGGCGCGCAGGCCGCAGCCCGGCGCCGCTACGAAGTTTCAATGAAATGTCGATGTTGCACAGTGTCTATCCTAGGTCTGCCTACTGCACTCACCTCGCCTGGTTGTTAAAGTTGGCCACGTGTAGCGGCTCGCCGTCGGATATGCTCTTGAGCCGGGCGCGCAGGCCGCAGCCCGGCGCCGCTACGAAGTTTCAATGAAATGTCGATGTTGCACAGTGTCTATCCTAGGTCTGCCTACTGCACTCACCTCGCCTGGTTGTTAAAGTTGGCCACGTGTAGCGGCTCGCCGTCGGATATGCTCTTGAGCCGGGCGCGCAGGCCGCAGCCCGGCGCCGCTACGAAGTTTCAATGAAATGTCGATGTTGCACAGTGTCTATCCTAGGTCTGCCTACTGCACTCACCTCGCCTGGTTGTTAAAGTTGGCCACGTGTAGCGGCTCGCCGTCGGATATGCTCTTGAGCCGGGCGCGCAGGCCGCAGCCCGGCGCCGCTACGAAGTTTCAATGAAATGTCGATGTTGCACAGTGTCTATCCTAGGTCTGCCTACTGCACTCACCTCGCCTGGTTGTTAAAGTTGGCCACGTGTAGCGGCTCGCCGTCGGATATGCTCTTGAGCCGGGCGCGCAGGCCGCAGCCCGGCGCCGCTACGAAGTTTCAATGAAATGTCGATGTTGCACAGTGTCTATCCTAGGTCTGCCTACTGCACTCACCTCGCCTGGTTGTTAAAGTTGGCCACGTGTAGCGGCTCGCCGTCGGATATGCTCTTGAGCCGGGCGCGCAGGCCGCAGCCCGGCGCCGCTACGAAGTTTCAATGAAATGTCGATGTTGCACAGTGTCTATCCTAGGTCTGCCTACTGCACTCACCTCGCCTGGTTGTTAAAGTTGGCCACGTGTAGCGGCTCGCCGTCGGATATGCTCTTGAGCCGGGCGCGCAGGCCGCAGCCCGGCGCCGCTACGAAGTTTCAATGAAATGTCGATGTTGCACAGTGTCTATCCTAGGTCTGCCTACTGCACTCACCTCGCCTGGTTGTTAAAGTTGGCCACGTGTAGCGGCTCGCCGTCGGATATGCTCTTGAGCCGGGCGCGCAGGCCGCAGCCCGGCGCCGCTACGAAGTTTCAATGAAATGTCGATGTTGCACAGTGTCTATCCTAGGTCTGCCTACTGCACTCACCTCGCCTGGTTGTTAAAGTTGGCCACGTGTAGCGGCTCGCCGTCGGATATGCTCTTGAGCCGGGCGCGCAGGCCGCAGCCCGGCGCCGCTACGAAGTTTCAATGAAATGTCGATGTTGCACAGTGTCTATCCTAGGTCTGCCTACTGCACTCACCTCGCCTGGTTGTTAAAGTTGGCCACGTGTAGCGGCTCGCCGTCGGATATGCTCTTGAGCCGGGCGCGCAGGCCGCAGCCCGGCGCCGCTACGAAGTTTCAATGAAATGTCGATGTTGCACAGTGTCTATCCTAGGTCTGCCTACTGCACTCACCTCGCCTGGTTGTTAAAGTTGGCCACGTGTAGCGGCTCGCCGTCGGATATGCTCTTGAGCCGGGCGCGCAGGCCGCAGCCCGGCGCCGCTACGAAGTTTCAATGAAATGTCGATGTTGCACAGTGTCTATCCTAGGTCTGCCTACTGCACTCACCTCGCCTGGTTGTTAAAGTTGGCCACGTGTAGCGGCTCGCCGTCGGATATGCTCTTGAGCCGGGCGCGCAGGCCGCAGCCCGGCGCCGCTACGAAGTTTCAATGAAATGTCGATGTTGCACAGTGTCTATCCTAGGTCTGCCTACTGCACTCACCTCGCCTGGTTGTTAAAGTTGGCCACGTGTAGCGGCTCGCCGTCGGATATGCTCTTGAGCCGGGCGCGCAGGCCGCAGCCCGGCGCCGCTACGAAGTTTCAATGAAATGTCGATGTTGCACAGTGTCTATCCTAGGTCTGCCTACTGCACTCACCTCGCCTGGTTGTTAAAGTTGGCCACGTGTAGCGGCTCGCCGTCGGATATGCTCTTGAGCCGGGCGCGCAGGCCGCAGCCCGGCGCCGCTACGAAGTTTCAATGAAATGTCGATGTTGCACAGTGTCTATCCTAGGTCTGCCTACTGCACTCACCTCGCCTGGTTGTTAAAGTTGGCCACGTGTAGCGGCTCGCCGTCGGATATGCTCTTGAGCCGGGCGCGCAGGCCGCAGCCCGGCGCCGCTACGAAGTTTCAATGAAATGTCGATGTTGCACAGTGTCTATCCTAGGTCTGCCTACTGCACTCACCTCGCCTGGTTGTTAAAGTTGGCCACGTGTAGCGGCTCGCCGTCGGATATGCTCTTGAGCCGGGCGCGCAGGCCGCAGCCCGGCGCCGCTACGAAGTTTCAATGAAATGTCGATGTTGCACAGTGTCTATCCTAGGTCTGCCTACTGCACTCACCTCGCCTGGTTGTTAAAGTTGGCCACGTGTAGCGGCTCGCCGTCGGATATGCTCTTGAGCCGGGCGCGCAGGCCGCAGCCCGGCGCCGCTACGAAGTTTCAATGAAATGTCGATGTTGCACAGTGTCTATCCTAGGTCTGCCTACTGCACTCACCTCGCCTGGTTGTTAAAGTTGGCCACGTGTAGCGGCTCGCCGTCGGATATGCTCTTGAGCCGGGCGCGCAGGCCGCAGCCCGGCGCCGCTACGAAGTTTCAATGAAATGTCGATGTTGCACAGTGTCTATCCTAGGTCTGCCTACTGCACTCACCTCGCCTGGTTGTTAAAGTTGGCCACGTGTAGCGGCTCGCCGTCGGATATGCTCTTGAGCCGGGCGCGCAGGCCGCAGCCCGGCGCCGCTACGAAGTTTCAATGAAATGTCGATGTTGCACAGTGTCTATCCTAGGTCTGCCTACTGCACTCACCTCGCCTGGTTGTTAAAGTTGGCCACGTGTAGCGGCTCGCCGTCGGATATGCTCTTGAGCCGGGCGCGCAGGCCGCAGCCCGGCGCCGCTACGAAGTTTCAATGAAATGTCGATGTTGCACAGTGTCTATCCTAGGTCTGCCTACTGCACTCACCTCGCCTGGTTGTTAAAGTTGGCCACGTGTAGCGGCTCGCCGTCGGATATGCTCTTGAGCCGGGCGCGCAGGCCGCAGCCCGGCGCCGCTACGAAGTTTCAATGAAATGTCGATGTTGCACAGTGTCTATCCTAGGTCTGCCTACTGCACTCACCTCGCCTGGTTGTTAAAGTTGGCCACGTGTAGCGGCTCGCCGTCGGATATGCTCTTGAGCCGGGCGCGCAGGCCGCAGCCCGGCGCCGCTACGAAGTTTCAATGAAATGTCGATGTTGCACAGTGTCTATCCTAGGTCTGCCTACTGCACTCACCTCGCCTGGTTGTTAAAGTTGGCCACGTGTAGCGGCTCGCCGTCGGATATGCTCTTGAGCCGGGCGCGCAGGCCGCAGCCCGGCGCCGCTACGAAGTTTCAATGAAATGTCGATGTTGCACAGTGTCTATCCTAGGTCTGCCTACTGCACTCACCTCGCCTGGTTGTTAAAGTTGGCCACGTGTAGCGGCTCGCCGTCGGATATGCTCTTGAGCCGGGCGCGCAGGCCGCAGCCCGGCGCCGCTACGAAGTTTCAATGAAATGTCGATGTTGCACAGTGTCTATCCTAGGTCTGCCTACTGCACTCACCTCGCCTGGTTGTTAAAGTTGGCCACGTGTAGCGGCTCGCCGTCGGATATGCTCTTGAGCCGGGCGCGCAGGCCGCAGCCCGGCGCCGCTACGAAGTTTCAATGAAATGTCGATGTTGCACAGTGTCTATCCTAGGTCTGCCTACTGCACTCACCTCGCCTGGTTGTTAAAGTTGGCCACGTGTAGCGGCTCGCCGTCGGATATGCTCTTGAGCCGGGCGCGCAGGCCGCAGCCCGGCGCCGCTACGAAGTTTCAATGAAATGTCGATGTTGCACAGTGTCTATCCTAGGTCTGCCTACTGCACTCACCTCGCCTGGTTGTTAAAGTTGGCCACGTGTAGCGGCTCGCCGTCGGATATGCTCTTGAGCCGGGCGCGCAGGCCGCAGCCCGGCGCCGCTACGAAGTTTCAATGAAATGTCGATGTTGCACAGTGTCTATCCTAGGTCTGCCTACTGCACTCACCTCGCCTGGTTGTTAAAGTTGGCCACGTGTAGCGGCTCGCCGTCGGATATGCTCTTGAGCCGGGCGCGCAGGCCGCAGCCCGGCGCCGCTACGAAGTTTCAATGAAATGTCGATGTTGCACAGTGTCTATCCTAGGTCTGCCTACTGCACTCACCTCGCCTGGTTGTTAAAGTTGGCCACGTGTAGCGGCTCGCCGTCGGATATGCTCTTGAGCCGGGCGCGCAGGCCGCAGCCCGGCGCCGCTACGAAGTTTCAATGAAATGTCGATGTTGCACAGTGTCTATCCTAGGTCTGCCTACTGCACTCACCTCGCCTGGTTGTTAAAGTTGGCCACGTGTAGCGGCTCGCCGTCGGATATGCTCTTGAGCCGGGCGCGCAGGCCGCAGCCCGGCGCCGCTACGAAGTTTCAATGAAATGTCGATGTTGCACAGTGTCTATCCTAGGTCTGCCTACTGCACTCACCTCGCCTGGTTGTTAAAGTTGGCCACGTGTAGCGGCTCGCCGTCGGATATGCTCTTGAGCCGGGCGCGCAGGCCGCAGCCCGGCGCCGCCACGAAGCTGACGCACGTGAGGCCGCTGTGCCCGCCCAGCGCTGCGCTGCACCAGCGGACGATTGCTAAGGGACGAAAGACCATCTAATCTTTATACTGTAAAAGCGAAGCCGTCTAGAACAAGCCAAACCGCCAACCAATGGTCCTCATTGGCCCTTGATCAGAAGAAGTGAATGTCAAGAGGCGTTTGCCTAGCACTACTAGGACAGATGACGTAGACTTACAGTAACAGCAACGAGGTCATCCATATAGCATTCATAGGTATAGATTATTAAAGAAGATTTATCTAAAGATGGATCTGTTGAGGCATACCGATTCTAAGAACAGGCATCATCTGACCAGCCTTTTTCCGACATTGTTGAGGTCCGCTTCCAATCTAACCGGGTGCAGCTGAATACGTATTTTACATGGAGCGTCTGCCTATCTAACCTCAACAATCTAGTTTGTACTGGGTAAAAGGATACCCCTTGGTAAGACTGGTTGTCAGAATTTTGGGCCACTGAGTACCTATAGCGACTGTCAAAGATCTAAAAATTATAGCTGGGACCAACGGCTTAACGTGCTTTGCTAGGCACGGAGTTAACTCGGTATAAAATGGGTAGTCACCCATCCACGGACCAACCTAGGTAAGTGCGGCTTAACCTGACATGACCGACCCATGCGACTGTTATTAAAAAAAATATTATTTAGCAACGAGCTTCTCGATTCAAGGAACAGGCACACATTGATTTTGGGAAATGAAAAAAAAAGATAAGATTACATGGGATTTAAACAAAACTTACGAAATTTGAGTATATTACACATGATATGTCACTCACCAGAAGCCACGGGATGCTCAGAGTTAAGCTCAGCAGTGAGCAAGCAAGCGAGCACAGAACCCAACGTGTTGGCCGAGCCTGTCAGCAAGGAAAGCTTGGCCACGGTCGCGCTACCACGGGTGATGGTGCCTGTCTTGTCGAAGATAACTGTTTTGACCTGTGGGCAAAATATTTAATAAGTTGTATAATCCAAAAGCTTTAAAATAATAAAAGATTCACATAGAAAAGTTCCTCATTTGTGAATTTTCTGGCTATCTGGCAGACACTGTGTACACACTTTATAGAAACGAATAACTCTGCTTTTACAACATCCCGTGTTGAAAATGTGTGGGTAGAAGCCCACACATTTTCTGCCATTTATATGCAGTGTAGTCTATAGGTGTCTATCCAGTGTCTATAGGTACACAAGCAGTGGTTTTACGGTCTAAGCAAAATACATAGAATTTCTACGTAGAGTCTACGCCAGAGTATTTAGTATATACGCAAAGTCTATATAGTATCCAGTGTCTATTTAGTGTCAACATTATTCAAACAATTTCTATGTAGAGCATTGTCTACTAATAACTTTACTGTCTAATAAACTTTGTGCACATTCTCTAAAAGATCAGCTCCCATGATAAGCAGTCCCAATTTAACTTCGACTCCTGCAGCCACTATGACAGCAATAAGAGTAGCCAGGCAAAAGAAGAGCACATGGACACGCTATGGCTAGCACGGAGAGCGCGAAGTAGAATGTACCTTGCGAGAGTCCAGTGTCCAAACAGCATCTATACAATGCCTTTAGTATCTATGCAGTGTCTATAAGTGTCTGTAAAGTGACCAGTGTCTTTGCAGTTAACTTAGTCCAACGAGGTGCTATGAGGTGTCCATGGGTGTCATTAGTGTTTGTACGATGTCCAGTGTCTATACGATGTCCATTGTGGCTAAAAAGTGTCTATACAATTTCCATTGTGTCAACAACGTGTCTATACGATGTCCACAGTGTCTAAAAAGTATCTGTACGTTGTCTGTAGTGTCTACAAAATGTCTATACGACGTCCAAAGTGTCTATACTATGTCCATACTGTCTACAAAATATCAATCGTAACTAACGTACCTTATGCGCATTCTCCAAAGGCTCAGCCCCCTTTATAAGCAGTCCCAGCTTAGCTCCGACGCCTGTAGCCACCATGACAGCAGTAGGAGTGGCCAGGCCCAGAGCACATGGACACGCGATGGCTAACACGGAGAGAGCGAAGTGGAATGCTGTTTGGATGATCAGCTCCCATTCTGCGTAGCCTGCGTTTAGGTACATTGGCTGGAAAAAAAGTTTTGTTAGAAATTTGGTCAAGGCCAGTACCTTGCAGGCTCTGCATTAACTGATCTTTCTTGAAAGGAAGAAGAGAGTTTAGATAAATAGGCATAAGGACAATGAAGAGACTGCAAGGTAACTCTAGCGTAACGTCCACCCGTCAGCCATAGATATTATTTGGTTTGAATAGTAATTCAGAAAAAAATACTAATAAAAATTGAGAATTCTTTGAGAATGAACACCAAATCAATACTGAACTAGAAAATAACTTATTTTTATAAGAATACGGACAATAAAAAATCATAACAAGAAAGAAATCAATAAAATTAATGAAAAACGAATTAGTTTTCATGTTTAGTAGATATGAAAAGACCGCTATGTTTTCGTTTATAATGAAATAAAATAATAAAATCTTCCAAAACTCACCGGCGTTATAAGCTTGATCCTTTCAATATCCAAGGCTCCGCTTATGATCCAGCAGACGAGGGTCAGCAGAGATAGGAACACTACTAGCGGCACAAAGTATCTGTAACAAAGAAATGTAGAGCTTAGGTTGGCTTGTTTACGGTTCAAATTAGATTAGCTAACAAAACTCTACAGATTTCGAGACAACACTCGCCAAGGTCGGTTCCTAGATGTAAACTAAAGTTATTTGCATAGATTGTAGGTATATACGTCAACATATCAAGATACAACAAACTGTAATTTTTTTCAAATAGATTTTCAACTTTATCGTTAAAGAATTAGGTTCAAAGTTGATTGGGAAAATTTGACAGTTTCGGGTACTTTGATCTGCTGGTGTCTATACATAAAATAAGATGTGAAATTAAAAAGAGTGAGCATTGTACAATCTACATTATACAGGGTTTTCCAATAAGAGGTGTTATTTTGATATTCAAAGAAAAATGCCATTTTTTAATATTAATGATCGATGTTTATTTCATTATAAAGAGGGAGGTATGCCGTTAATAATGGAAAATAAAAAACAGGCAAAGGACCACCACGACCACGCTTACAGGACCATATCCTTTTCATGAAATTTTCCATAACCAAATCGCAAAGTCGCTGCCCTATGTCCTCGATAGGCTCACGAATTCTATCTTTGAGGTCTTAAATCGACGCTGGGCAATTGCCAAACTTCGCAGTAGTGTTGTAAAATAGTAGTAGTTTCATTGATAAATACGAGTAATTCTTTTTATTCAAACCAATAATTCATATTTAAAGATAAGAAATTGCGAAAAAAAAACAAAAAAAAAATGTTTGAAACATAATTCATATGGCAGTTGATTCTTTGATATGGTCTCAATCATATCCTAGAGTTATGGGATATAAAAAAAAAAACAGGTTGTATACTGATAACGATAACTCACCCCGCAATAGTATCAGCTAGCCGCTGCACAGGCGCCTTGCTAGCCTGAGCGTCTTCCACCAAACGCACTATCTGCGCCAAAGTGCTGGCTTCTCCCGTGTGAGTCGCGGACACCACGAGGGCTCCGTGTTGGTTTATACTGCCGCCGATTACTACCGAATCTGTGGGAGGAAACATTCAATATAAGAATATTATAAGAGGAATAAAAGAAGAAAATAAAACCGGTTTCTTTTAGGATGCATACAAAAAAAACCGGTCAAGTGCGAGTTAGACTCGCGCACAAAGGGTTCCGTACCATTATTTATAAAAACGAACAAAAAAAAACACTTTTTTGTATGGGAGCCCCCTTTAAATATTTACTTTATTCTGTTTTTAGTATTTGTTGTTATAGCATCAACAGAAATACATAATCTGTAGAAATTTCAACTGGCTACCTATCACGGTTCATGAGATACAGCCTGGTGACAGACGGACTGATGGACGGACGGACGGACGGACGGACGGACAGCGAAGTCTCAGTAATAGGGTCCCGTTTGACCCTTTGGGTACGGAACCCTAAAAAAACACAAATGCGGCTTCGCCTGTTTAAGTTCATTATTTAATCAGCACCCCCCCCCCCTTTTTCCTGAAAGCTCGAGTTTTTTTTTTAAATCTATAACTTTCCTTGTTTTCGTTAATTAACGAGACGAGGCGCAACACCGAGAAAATTGCAAGGAATGAGGGGAAGCCTATACTCAAGAGTGGGACAGTCAAGGCAAAAAAAGCATGAAATAAAAATTGAAGCGTCGCGTCGTAGCGTCTTGGGTCCACTTTTTTAAAGTGAAACTTTTATTACATCGTCTCAAACTTTTTCGTCTGTGTGTTGCATGTCGCGTGACGCTCGGCCACGGAGTAGGGATAAAGTGAAAGGCGCTCATTAGAGCGCCTTTCACTTTATCCCTACTCCGCGTTTTATACGTTTTATACCCTTAATGGAATAACCCTTAATATTATTCCAAATTTTTTTAGTTAAATGTCTATAGTGTAAAAAAAAGTTTCACTTTTGTGGTTTCATAAAACCACACAATCCTTTTTTTGTGATTGTGCTAAGCGGTCTACTTAACGGTCCCCCGACGCTGGGACGCTTGGAATAATTTATTTTAGGCTTTTGAAAGGGTTTTTGAGTCGGGGGTTTCTAAAATTGTTAAACAACCTCTTAATAAACCTTTCCTTTTTCCTCTTTATATAGCCTATTTGTTATTCTTATGTATAAGATATACTCTAATGTTTTAACTAAATCAGTTCAGTAGTTTTTGAGTAAAAGAGTAACAAAAAGACATTCAACCCACATTCACAGGCTTTCGCGTTTGTAATATACGAGCAAGTAAGATTTTCCTGATTTCTGAAAATAAGGAGACAATATTTACCATCCAATGAAGCTTACCTTTAGTCTTCGGCACGGGCATAGATTCTCCAGTGATAAGAGATTCGTCACACGTACTCTGTCCGAAGATCACCTTGCCGTCTACCGGGACCTTGGCACCTGGCACTACCTGGTGACGAAGATGAAACGATAAGATATTGATTTCCAAGGAAGTGTTTTATTTTTCTACCAAATCTATAATTTTGATATTTTATATTAATTGAGTGCCTCGTTGATCTATTGGTCGCAAACGCGGCTGCTGAGAAAAAGATACTGGGATTAGTTCCCTGTTTGAGCAAAGTATAATACGTTTTAAGTCTCATGTGATAGGGGGCGAGCCTATTGCCATCAACCGGGCACAAATCCAGATTCCGTGGCTGATAACGAAAATCCTGAAGGAAAAACCCAAATGTCAATTTAGTCAACCCGAGAATCGAACCCAGGACATCATGCTCAGCAGTCGCGCCCGCGACTACTCAACCAACGAGCCAGTCAATATTTTAAACAAATGAATATTTATAAGAGAGCGGTGTTATGCTGTGAAAGTTTGCCTAAAAGTAGTCCGTTCGAGACTTGAAGACTCTGTTTAGCATAACTGGCGGTGTACACCTCTACCACTTGGAGGAATAAAAGCGTGATATTATGTTTCTTACCTTCAGAACGTCTCCTCGTTCCACCAGGTCCACTGGTATGCTCTTCTCGCTGATGGGGTGTCCATTGTCATCCAAGGTCACTAGTACAGCCTCCGTAGGCTTCAGAGATAATAGTTTTGATAATGCTTCTGATGTTTTACCCTAGGGAGAGAGAGAGAAGGAATTATTAGTAATTTTATACACTGAAATATTTATGATATTTTTTTAGGGTGTCCTATTACTTAGACTACGCTGTCCGTCTGTCACCAGGCTGAATCTTATGAACCGTGATAGTTAGCCAGTTGAAATTTCTACAGATTATGTATTTCTGTTGATGCTATAACAAAAAAAAAACCGAATAAAATAAATATTTAAGGGGGCCCCCATACAAAAAAAGTGTTTTTTTGCTCGTTTTTATAAATAATGGTACAGAACCCTTCGTGCGCGAGTCCAACTCGCCCTTGACTTTTTTTTTTAATTAAAGGCGTAAACATACTTACGTGTCGTGGCGTGTCGTGTCGCGCCAGAAGCAAATCGGTTTCATACATTTAATATGGTTAGGGACATATTAGCATGGCGTGTCGTGTCGCAACGATGTATGAAACCGAATGCTTCTGGCGCGTCACGACACGCCACGACACGTAAGTGTGTTTCCGCCTTAAAATGAACAAGGTAAAATTAAATTAGCTCCAGGAAGTCGCAGTCAAGATGGGTCTCTAAATTTAATTTTTTTCTTGTTGTTCGTGTTATTTTACGATACCTATTACTTTTTAACTTATTTAATTTCACCCCGTAAATTCTTCTCTCGATCTAAATTTTGCGTATTGGTATTTTCGAAGATAAGCACGTTAAGCCGTTGGTCCCGGCTGTCATTTCTAGATCTAAGACAGTCTTTACGAGTAGTCAGAAGCCAAAAGTCTGACATCCAGTCTTACCAAGGGGTATCTTATTACCCAGTTACTTGGTTGTGGAGGTCAGATAGGCAGTCGCTTCATATAAATACTGGTACTCAGCTGCATCTGGTTCGACTGGAATTCAGATGATGGTATTTTCGAAGATACACGAAGATTGCCGATACGTATATTTTTCATGAGAACACTATACCTTAGCGTTGTACTCTATTATATAAATCATCAATTTACTTACAATTAAACCAGAAAATGCATGCGCTTCGGTAGCATTCCGAATTTCAACGAACGTCGAGCTTTGTCTTAGTGTAGCTGACATTACGCGTTCGTATTGCCGAAGATAAACGAAGATTACCGAATACGACGCCTTGCGTCTAAGTAACAACCGCTGGACGAACGTTAAGCTACGCATGCTGGATAAAAGGCTAGGCAGATGATATCTTACCTTAGCGATATGTTCAAGCCATCGTCCCAGAGACACGAAGACTAGCAGCATGGGTGGTGTGTCGAAGAACGTGATGGGGCTCGTGTCCTGTTGCATTGCCATCGCTGCTATCACCACAGCTAGGGAGTAGGCGTAACTATGGACAAGCGAAATAAGTTAGTTTGATCATTGGTTTGGAAACACCACTTTAGTACTCACACATAAAGTTCAGTTTGCACTACAACTTCAAACTCTTTATGATTATTTCAGGACCCTTTCAAACTAAAATTAACTGAATTAACACAAGCAGAAAGTTGAAAGGTTTTACTCTCAGTGAGCGATTTACTCTCAGTGAGAAAATTATATATAACTCAAACTATTTTGAAAAAAACATAAGACCCTACCTTAAGAGGCATCTAAACTAACAAATCGAAGAAAGAATAGGTACTATTGTAGAAGTCTCCCAGTCAAAAACATTGTTTGCCTCCATGCATACACGGTCTGCTCGGTTATATGATAGGATAAATAAAGATTTATATATATACAGTATGTTAGTTTAAACGAGGGACATTTTCAAACCCATAATAGTAAATGCTAACATGATACTAATAAAAATATAAACAAAAAAAAAACACTGATAAATAACAGACAGAACCATACCAAAATTTTCGCAAATGTCACGCAACGTGTATACACCCTTGCGCTAGCGACTTAATACTATCGCAGAACATGTGAGCGGGTCAATGACTCTTAGGTATAATCCATTTTCCCTTCATACTTTAAACTTACCTGGCTTAGGACAGTCCAAAATATCTAGGCACTAAACAAAACATTAAAAATTCTTCTATATACGTTATAGGTTTTTTACATATTTGGGACGAGAATCGAATACTGAATACCCTCCCTCAATATGTCCCTCGTTTAACCTAACATACTGTATATATAAACCAATATTATGATAGTAAAAAAAATATACTGACATGGATTAAACCACTCAGTTATGAAGAAACGGAAGAACTTTTAAAACCAACGACATAATCTATACTCTCACACCTGCACACAAACACCTACGCAAGCACACAATACACACGCGCACGCGCACACACACACACACACACAAACTATACTTATGCCAATCAAGTCTGTGTTAATTTGTTTACTTGCCTATGTTAAATATGGTATATCTTTCTTTCTTTTGTTACGGAAGAGCGGAGTCTTCTAATACAGGCATTGTTTGCTTAAAAGAAGGCTCCAATCACGAACTAATTGTTGTAATCTTGTGGAAGATATTTTTTTTAAAGGTTTGTAACCTTACCTAACAGACAGACATGTTGCTGGGGGGTTAATTCCACAACTTCTTTTCAGATAAGACGTAAGAAGTAGAAAGGGTGAGCCATTTTGGGGGACTGTCAAATTTTATTCGTTTCACATAAAACGGTACATTATGAAAAAGCTTGTAACAAAAACTACAAATTAATGATACTTAAGCTTATACTTATTTAGTTACATGTGTATTTATATTTAAGAAATAGTATAGGTTAATTTAGATAAGGCACATAAACACATTTTTCTCTTCATTCTCTCACACACTATCGTCTACATTTCTTTTTCATTTTTCCTTACGCATGTCTGCTGGCAGAAATTTCGTATGAATTAAGCAGTACCTTTGTACTTGACGGCGCCTTTGCAAAAAGGCTTCATATGATTCATGTTGCAAACTAAACTGTGACCACAGACGAGAGAGAAGCGGTCTACAATTCTCTCTGGCGGAACGTCAAGTATTTGCGGGTAGCCAGATTGACTTGAGAGATTGTCAAGGAAGGTGCCGCGTAACAAGGCGTTGACGGATCGCCGACGTCTGTTTTCTAATCTAATTAAATCTGGTGCCACATATCATATGTGATTCCGATGAGGCGGGTAAGAGCCTTTATACTTAAATATTTTCTACTGTGTGTTTATAAATAGTAAAATAAATAAATAAGCGCTAGAATATGTCATATTCCCTGGAATCCACACTAGGATGCCCTGTGTCGTGGAGTCCAGTCAATATTTTGTCAGTATTTTTAGCATTGACGTTCTAAAAGTGGTAGCTATCGCTCTGATTTGAAAAAATGACACCTGATTTTAACTCCACTCTCCCTTTCTTCTCTCTTCTTCAACCCTTGGCCACCCAATGCTGAATGTAGGTCTCTTCCAAATCTCTCCACATTTGGTGTTTATGTGTCATGGCTATCTAGTTTCTTCCGGCCACTTTAATGAGATCGTCTGTCCAACTAGTCGGTTGTCTTCCCACATTAACTCCAATTGAAACGGAATATTGAATATAGTAGATACTGTTTTCTTACCTGATTGTCGTGGTCATCGAGATCAGAACATCCATATTAGAAGTGCCGTGCCTTAAAGCCTTGTACGCTTGTTTGTAGAAATGCCAACCACCGATGAACTGTGGGAGAAATGGAATCGTTAGATTTCTTGTTAAAAAGTCAATTGAGTTATGTGTTTTAAGGAATATGTATCGAATTATTGTTAATGTGTATTTTCAACAGACGTATTGTACAGACAGATGTTTTATACATAGTCTTATAATACACCCACACATACAGGCCGTATATGAGTGTATTGTAAGACTGTGTGGGTGTATTGTAACAACGTGTGGGTGTATTGTAAGACTGTGTGGGTGTATTGTAACACCATGTGGGTGTATTGTAATACCGTGTGGGTGTATTGTAACACTGTGTGGGTGTTTTGTAACACTAGATGGGTGTATTGTAAGACTGTGTGGGTGTTTGAGTCAGGACCGATAAATCATGTTTAAAGGTTAACCGGTTTTGTGTGATTTAGCATTACACAAAGTAAGGGTAACCCTTATCATATATGGGCTAACCATTTACATATTACTGATTAACCAGAACGAAAGAGCACAATGCATCGAACGCGGGCTATCTCCGTCTATATCTTGCATATTATCTATGTAAAAAAGAACTTTATAGGTAAACCATAGACTGATTAATCCTACAGTAAGAGTTAACCTTAACTTATCCACTTTAAACCCCTACAGGGGTAACGGTTTTCGGTAACTAGTTAGAGTGTGTTAGTAGGGTGTGTGTGGGTGTATTGTAAGGAGGTGTGCGGTTATATTATAAGAGAGAGTGTATTTTAGGAGTGTGTGTGGGTGTATCGTAAAGGGGTGTGGGTGTATCGTAAAGGGGTGTGTGGGTGTAATATAGTTGTATCGGGGTTTCGTAGGGGCGTGTATCAGGGTATCGTAGAGGCGTCTGTGGTGCAATGTAAGAACTATGAGGGTGTATTGTAAGAGGATGTGTGGGTGTATTGTAAGAGGATGTGTGGATGTCTTGTAAGGAAATGTGTGGATGTATTATAAGCCTGCGTGTGGGTCAATTGTATCGGAGTGTATGTGGCTGACAAGGATATCTAGGTGTATGTCCTACCTGCACAGGCGTCGACAACAAAAACATAATCAGGTTGTCGAGACTGAGCCCGGGCAGCACACAGCACATGTCCTTAGCGCTGTGTGTGTGCGACATGGCCGCCATGAAGTACGCCATGGCTATCATACAGGGGCCTCCGAATATGAGGGAGATTAGGAACGCGTTCCGCCATTTTTTTATTTCTTCTCTGTGGACAAGGAGATTAGAGGTTTAGTGCTGATGGTTTTTTACACACATTATTAATAATTACAGATCTCATCAGATTATCTGATGATCCGAGTGATAGTAATCGGACGTTTGACAACCAGACCAATCCATAACGAATAACCAGATAATTAATCGTACTCATAGCTGCATCCGGTTAGACTCCAGTCTAAGGCTTCCAAGCCTACCCCAACTTAATTGGGAAAAGGCTAGGCCGGTGATGATGTTAGCCAA
This sequence comes from Cerastis leucographa, assembly GCA_963082945.1. NCBI lineage: Eukaryota > Metazoa > Arthropoda > Insecta > Lepidoptera > Noctuidae > Cerastis > Cerastis leucographa. The sequence goes on along the minus strand of OY720374.1, from coordinate 10,596,892 downwards.
CTGTGGAAAACTTAGAAGCTTAGCCACTGTGGCTAATTTTGAAACACCAATAGCCATCTAACCATTTATTTCAAAAGCCATTTTTGATGTTCAAAATAGACAAATAATCATCTCCTGCCCTTATCGGCGTCGCCGTTACAAGTCAAACATTATTTAACTATAAGCTCCTCCTAAATTAATTGACAATAACATTGACTCAAAGAGATTCTCTCAGACTCATTGAGAGCAGCGGTGGCCCAGTGGTGGCAGCTCCGACCTACGTGCAGTAAGCCGTGGGTTCGAACCCAAGCAGGTGCATTACTTTGTGTAATTTATTTCATCACCGCTGCCGTCAAAAACGGCGAAGGAAAACGTCGTGAGGAAACCGGCATGTCCTAGAACAAAAATTCGAAGACATGTGACATCTACCAACCCGCACTGGGCCCGCGTGGATTACAGCCCACTGCCTCTCATAGGGAGGAGGCCTGTGTCCCAGCAGTGGGAACATTATAGGCTGATAATGATTATTGACTCAAAAATTTAAAAGATAATTTTGTTTAGAAATGAAAATTGTTTAGAAACGAAGCGCATACAATTTCTAGTTGAACTGCACACTTACTTGTGTTCTAAATAATTGGTGGTCCCTCTGTTGTGCGGGGTCACGACGCTGGACTCAAACCCGAGGTTGTTGATAGCTTCGCAAATTGTGCGCGGACCTATTTGTTCTGCGTTGTATTTTATTTTTCCTCTGTGAATGAAAATATAAATCTTTAGAAGAAGATAAATTTAAACATTAATATTAATTTGAGTTGTCGAGATCTTCTGAGCAAGATTTCATCAACTACAGATGTTTAATCTTTCACAGTTATCCACGCATTCCAGCAATCCAAAACTTATTGAAAAACCGACTTATAAAAATACCTTTACTTTCGGAAGTCGGTGTCTTGTTTGTTTCATTGGCATTTTTTTGCTAACGAATTCGGAAAGTAAAGTTATTTTCCACTTTTTAGTGGTGTTGTTTAAGTAGGTTGTTTTTTTTTTTAGTTTTTTAGGGTGCCCTTTTGGTACCCAAAAGGTCTAACGAGACCCTATTACTGACACTTCGCTGTCCGTCTGTCACCAGGCTGTATCTCATGAACCGTTATAGTTAGCCAGTCGAAATTTCTACAGATTATGTATTTCTGTTGATGCTCTATCAACAAATACTCAAAACAGAATAAAATAAATATTTAAGGGGGATTCCAAACAAAAACGTGATTTTTTTGCTCATTTTTATAAATAATGGTATGGAACCGGTTTTTTTACTCTATATTGTTGTAGCACTCCACACAAGTTCTTGTCATGTGTGCTTATTTTACATCGTAACTGGAAGGTATTGATTACTACAGCAGTAGTGTGGTACTGAAAACACTCTGGGATTCCGTGGTTTGTTAGAATGACATAGAAGTAAAAGCTTTGTTCAACTGTTTCTCACAGTTTTGACAAATCAGTGAATTGAGGGACTGTGGGTCGAAATTTGGAATCGGCAACTTTAACGGCGAGGGACTGCAGAGCGTAGTTTTGCTTTGGCAGCTACTTTGTCTGATGAACTGTCAAGTGGTAAAACTACCGAAACAAAGTTAATTCAATTTATATTGGACCACCTCGCGACATTTATTTACCAAATGGAAAAAAAATTACATAGGCCTACATGGGCACTTATAAAAACGTCGACAAAAGGTGCTCGGTTCGGGTTGGTCGTTTCCTATGGAGAAGAACCGGCAAGAAACTCCATGGTTACTCTTTTAAAATCATTTGATTTTACAATATTTCTATGTTACAGCGTTAGTACTTAAGTATGAGAATCACGTAAAATATATGCCAGTTGAATACATAACTTCCTCCTTATTTAGAAGTCGGTTAAAAAGCAGCCTTATTGTAAGTTCATAGGGATCACTTTAATTTCAACAGACTTTTTATTGGCAGCGATCCAACAGTAACCGTATTGAAACGAAAATAAAGTTCAAAATTGATAGTGATGTAAAATCAAAAGGTGGAGACAAAGGGTTCTTTTTATCGCAGTATTCTGTTGTTGAAAAACTAGTTTTATTATAACAGTACTCACTTGCTAGTCGTCAAAGCGACAGTACAGGACACGACTCCGGTCAGTTTAAGTACACTCTTCTCAATCTTACTGACGCACGACGCGCAGGTCATGCCTTTGATCTGAAAGAAAAGATAATATAATAATATATAAATTTAATATTTAATACATATAGCAATAAACGTATTGAATTTGCAACAGAGTTGGCCTCATCATGGTGCCTTGTGGGACCCCAAAATATGAATACTTCAAATTACAATGAGAGGGATGCTACAAGCTTGTTTGGGACGGTACATTCAATTCGATAGCATTTGCTAAACAACAAAGCCGACCCGGAGCAACCACTACAGACATATGGTTTATATGCGGCTCGTGCTGATTGCATACTCCATTCAGTCTCTTCAAACGCTGAATTACATTCGGTTGCGCTCGGCACAATTCGAGAGCATTTTCCCCAAACGTAAATTTGATTTTGCCGCCGCATGGATATCGATTGATGCATTTTCTTGGATGAAGTTGATGGACGTTGATGAGTTATGAGGGGTAATTATGGGTATCGTTTATAGATGACGATGATGGACAACAGTTCTTCTTTGTGTCTGTTGTTGTTTTTCGCCCTGGCGTCAGAGTTTTTTTGCCGCCCGTGGTCATCTTCGTTTAACATGTCACCGAGAAATATCTCTCAGACATACTGGTTTTGGTTTCCCTACGAGGTTTTCCGCACACAAATGAGTTCAAAAAATTAGAGATGTCTTGGGTTCGAACTCGAGACCCTAAGGCTTGGCAGTCCGACGGTCACACTAGGCTATCACTGCTTGTCGAGGAGATGATGATGATGATGTTAAAGTTATGGATGACGACGGATGCTCATGGAGTATGCCAATACAGTAAAACCATATCCTTCTCACCGCAACATGCAAATCCCTCTGGCCACTGCCATCACAGTCACTGATCACGCTGGAAGGGAATCCCAACTCCGTGATACAGTTGGCGACGTCGGCTGCTGATATCTTGTTTGGCGCGTACCGGACTTCTGCTTTCGCTGCTAATAGGGCCACGAGGATTGAATGGACTCCTGTAACAGAGACGAAAATGTTGATTAATAATTGAACATCATGCTTGTATTTTGTAAGGGGTAAGGAGAGGAGTAACTAATGGGAGTAATAGGTGTGGCTTTACGAAGTCGAAAGGCACCTGTTCTCTCCGTCATTGCGTTTTTTTTTTATCTGCACTATACAAAGTGCACATCCTCGTCAAAATTCAGGAGATTGTCACAAAAGACATAAATAATCAATTAAAATTACGGTACCGTTAATTATTAATAAACGCTGATTTTTTTGGTTGTTTAAGTTTGTCAGTATTTCAGAATAACCCCCATAACGTGGTTTAGGGAATGAGAAATTCTCGAATAAACGTTTGAGTTTGTTTATTTGTGTGAAAGCGTGGTTATAGGACGAGGATCAGACGGGCCGCGTTTAAAACACGGATGGCACACTTACAGATGTCCGTAAATAAATTAAAAAAAAAAGCCTAAACATCCATTTTATTATTGATTCGGGTCGAGAATCACTAGGATAGTTACCTCCTTGAATTTGACGAGGATGCAAAATAACAGCTTGTATAGGTGATAAATAAAACTTACCATATAACTTAGTGCAGTGCTTCTCAATGGCAGCCACACACGACGCGCACGTCATACCGCGAACTTCTAACGTACAGCGCGCAAGTTCACTATCCGGTATGGGAGATACTGTGCCCTGTGGAATGAAATAGAATAGAATGCATCTTTTGTTAGAATATTAGCATAATAGCAGGAGCTCGTGGCTTAATAATAACAGCCGCACGGGTCCATCTTTAAGGTTAAGCCATGCTAGCCGAGGTTGGTCCGTGGATGGGTGATCATAATTACATACCGAGTTTCCTCCGTGCCTCGAAAAGCATGTTAAGCCGTTGGTTCCGGCTGTCGTCTGTAGATCTTTGACAGTCGTTACGAGTAGTCTGAAGCCAACAGTCTGGCATCCAGTCTTACCAAGGGGTATCGTATTATTCAGACAAATTAGACTGATTATAAATTATCTATAGAAACACAAATTTCCAATTATCTTTTTTTTTTTAAGACATTTCGAAAATGTTTTTTAGTAAATATTTTTTAGACCTATGTATCCTTCTTATTCGTATGAAGTTTCATTAAAATCGGTTCAGTCATTTTGGAAAATAAGGACTTGTAATGCCGTAAGGTGCAAACGCTCTTGGGACGACCGCGTGAGCTTCCTCTAATAAACACTTAAATCGAATCAATAATTACGGAGAAATTGATCCGATGAAAAAAAAAAACGTTCTGGTGGAACTAATAACCTTCTGCATTTTTGGGAGTCGGTTAAAAAGACTGAGAGAGAGAGCGGTGGCCCAGTGGTGGCAGCCCCGACTTACGAGCAGTAAGCCGTGGGTTCGAACCCAGGCAGGCGCATTACTTTGTGTAATTTATTTCATCACCGCTGCCCTCAAAAACGTTGAAGGAAAACATCGTGAGGAAACCGGCATGTCCTGGAACTAAAAATTCGAAGACATGTGACATCTACATCTACTCCCTCTCATAGAGAGGAGGCCTGTGTCCCAGCAGTGGGAACATTATAGGCTAATGATGATGATGATGAAAAAGACTGACAGTTTATTGGCATTGCTTAGTCAAAAGAGGCAGGCAGGCAGGTAGGCAGGAAAAGTTACTCACATTAGCCTGCGTTCGACTCTTGACAGGAGTAGGGGATTTAACGCCGTCTCCTGAACCTTCTTCACTTTTGCTTTGTGTTGATGAATCTGTAACAATAATATACAGTTAAAAACATCAATACCACTTTTCGTTGTAATTTTATAACTCAAGAACGGCTGAGCCGATTTAGCTGATTTTGGTTTTAAAATGTTTGTCGTAGTCCAGGGAAGGTTTAAAAGGTGAGAAAGGTAGGGTAGGTAAGGTAGGTTTGGGTAGGGTAGGGTAGGGTTGGGTAGGGTAGGGTAGGGTATGTTAGGTAGGTAGGTAGGTAGGGTAGGGTAGGGTAGGGTAGGGTAGGTAAGTAGGGTAGGGTAGGGTAGGTAGGTAGGAAGGGTATGGTAGGGTAGATAGGTAGGTAGGGTAGGGTATGATAAGTAGGTAGATAGGGTAGGTAAAAAGTGCATTGCAACGTTGCCGGGGACAAATAGTAATATACAGTTTAATTTAACATTTCATAGTTATTAACACCGTTTCCTCCGTGCCTCGGAAAGCACGTCAAGCCCCGGTGTTGGTCCCGGCTGTCATTTGTAGATCTTTGACAGTCGTTACCGGTAGAGTCAGTGGCACGAAAGGCTGACAGCCAGTCTTATCAAGGGGTATTGTATTACCCAGTACTGACTGGGCTGTGGACGTTAGATAGGCAGTCGCTCCATGCTATACTGGTGTTCAGCTATATCCGGTAAGACTGGAAGCCAGCCCCCAAACAAATTTTGGGGAAAGGCAGGCAGATGATGAGTTTCAAAAGTATTGTTAACTTATTTCGCGATTAGACATTTAAGATATATATAGATCACATTTTAAAGATATATAAATAAACACACACACAAGTAATGATTTGAAATGCTTTTTTCGTGTTATAGTGCACCACATTTTTTGTCACATATTTGTGTCGCTGGCGTACAGGGCACGCGCTTGCTGGTCACGTATATGCGACATTGGCGTTCAAAAGGTTAAATTCATTTGGAGGCCACCACAGGATAGTTCGGTTAAGCAGTAAGAACCTTATCGAGTTGTAATACGAGTGGTCATAAAAATGATGGTATAAGTCTCACCTAAGTACCCGTCGGAGTCAGGAGTGCGCACGGCGACGTCGAAGCCGAGCGCGTACACCGCGTCCGCCACCTGTCGCGCCGAGCTCGCGCCGCGCGCCAGCCGCACGCGCGCCGACCTACCCGCCAGCGACACCGCGCATGACGTCACGCCGGGCAGCGCTAGCAGGGCGCCTGGGGAGGAGGGAAACGTTTATATCTCCTTCTTCTGCTTAGCGTATCGATGGCAAATGGCTGATGCAGTCTGATCATCAGGAGAGCAGGTGGTGGGGCAAGCGGTGCAAGACGAAAGGTGAGCCATTGTCTGTGGAGAGACGCCGCATACGCACTTAATGTCTGTGCCGTCCATAAACCTACATCAGCAGAAATTGTCTTTGATCCGGCCGACTTGGGTTCGAACCCTGTTCAGAGATTTCCAAGTCAACCACGGCAAGTCGTTTCCAGATGGAAGGTTTTTCTGATGGATCGTTGAAGTTGTCAGGGGGTTGAAACCGCTTCCACTTTCCACTATGTTCCAGGAGTACTTAAAATATGACCAGCCCCCGTATTCACAAACGCTCGGATTCGGAAAGTCGTATATCTATCTCGCTCGCTTTTGTAATGCCAAAACAAGATAGACATACGACTTATCGAATCGAAATCGAATCGGAGCGTTTCTGAATAGGGCCTGGACCGATTTTAAAAAATATTTGATTTGTTTAAAAGGGTATACTTCCTAGGTGGTCCCATGGTGATGATGTGACCTGATGTGTCAGATCATGGGATCAGGATCTGATAATGAGACCCTGGCAAAAACAAGGAAACTCTACAAATTTTATCTCAGTTCCGTTTCAGTTATAACTTCTAGTTACTTACAATGTAAAATTGATTCTTGTCTAGAATTTGTGTGAGATACCAAGACTAGAAGGGGAAAAGAAAAGATCTTTTTTGTTTCGCGTCAGTCGCTGTTGTAACAACCGCGTCTCTCTAGCCGTCTGCCTCAGCATATACCTTTTTTTTTTACGGATGTTAAATCATCAAATGACTTCTCCCGCTCTGGGCGGAGCAGGAGGGAGTGTCAAACTTGACTGACTAAAACCCACTTATGTTCCTTCTTAGCCCTTTGTGTTCCAGGGCCGCGGTATCTCTTTCGAACAACCCGCAGCCCCTCAGCATATACCTCGTCTCCTATCTTATCTAAGTTGAACGAACCTTCAATAGTATTGACACAGGACTGACAGGTCATGCCGACCACTGACAGCAGCACTTCTTCCTCTTCGACCTCGCCTGTTCCCGACATGTCTATTAACGTGTCTGTTGGGATCTCATTTGGTAGAAGGTTTCTGGAATAGAAGAGAACATACCGCTACAAATAGGATTGATGATAAAATAACTTACAGTGCTCATATAACAACTTGCTCATATTTGCGCAAAGCTAAACTAAACGATTGAAAGTACTGAATCGCCATGCTATACAGAAACTTGGTGACAGATGAGGTGTGTACTGCTGAGGAGCTCTTTACACACGATAGGAACGGCAGGGAACAAATTTATAGTCTGGGACTGATTGCAGATAAGCAAAAATACCAAGCAAAAGAGTAAATAAATAAGTTAGATGGTACAACCTTGCCACCAATTCTTTTCGACGGTACGGTCGTTCCTTTTAGCGCGGATGTAAAGGATCTAGGCTTGCACATTGACAACACTATGAAATGGTATACTCAAGTCGCTCGTGTCAGCCAGAAGGTTACTGGTACGTTACGAGCTCTGTACCGTTTGAGAAACTTTTTACCATCGAATACGAAAACAATGCTTGTACAGTCCTTAATTTTCCCTATCATCGATTATGGTGATGTGTGCTACTTCGACCTGAATGCAGATCTTCTCGACAAACTTGACCGCCTTCTGAATAACTGCATTCGATTCGTTTTCAATCTGCGTAAATACGATCATGTCTCTGAGCAGCGGTCTCTTCTTAAGTGGTTGCCCATACGTCAGCGCAGGGAGCTAAGGGCGCTAACCACCTTGTTCTCTTTTCTTGTTTCTCCCACTTCCCCTAGTTACCTCGCTCCCCACTTTCAATACATTTGTGCCAACCATAATAGAAGTCTTCGCTCTTCGCATAACCGTGTTCTCCAATGTCCCTCTCACCGCACTGACTTCATTCACCGATCATTCTTCGTCCAATCAATTTCTCTGTGGAACGCGATTCCCCAGGAAATCAGGATGGCTACGAATCGCCTATCTTTTAAAATTAAAGTACGCGAGTATATTCGGAAAAAGCTAGCAGTATCGTCACAACGTTAATATTTTCCCCATAGTTTTTCCTGTTATATTAGTATTTATATTTTGATATATATTTATAGTATTTTTATATATTTTTATAGTATTTTATGTATCCTTTGTAGTTTGGTTTAGTATTCAATGTATAATATTTTATAGATATACACCTACCACTGTTTGTCTCTGCATCACCCAAAGGTTGACTGGTAGAAAATGCCTATGGCATTAAGTCCGCCTCTGTACTATGTGCTTGAAGTGTTAAATAAATAAATAAATAAGTAGACCAACTCTTTAATCTATTTTACTAAATAAACCTAACTCTTCGTTTAACAACTGTCTCCCGACGGTCTTTTCTGGGTAGACCATAGACTTTTGTAAGTAGACCATAGACTTTTGTAAGTGACCATAGCCTTTTAAGACTCATAATCATATTACTCAAGATATCACATTTTTCATTTATGAGTAGACCATAGTCTTCTTTGAGTAGACCAAGTAGACTGACCTAGTTTCGTGCTCCGTGGTGTCGGTGGGCACCTCGAAGCCCATGTCTTCTATATGAGACCGGATCGCCTCCTCACTGATGGTGCGAGGGTCATATCTGAAGTAGCCTGCGTTCTCTGATAGTTCCACCTGGAAAAAGAAGGTATAATGATGAGGATGTACAGGTTCTGTTTAAGAGTACGTTGTCACATAAGTTTGTAGGCATATTATGTAATTCCTTTTGAATATGACGTCACGCAATTTAGGACACTCTCCAACCCCTTGTCACACTTCGTCGACCCCCCTCCCCTTAATGTGTGAATAATTAATTAAGATACATTCAAAACCCATTTAAAAGGTATCAACTAATAACACTTTGTTAGCTGTTAGTTCCGAGGCCTAAATTTACCGATAACAGACGGATTACCGTAGCGAACAATCATTACTTTGGATTAATAAAGTTGGAGTGCATGATAGCAATGATAACTGACAATGGAACGAAATTCTTATGTTCTTGTTACTGGGCAAGACGAATATCAAAGATATACACATATTTACGAAAGATAAAAGTGGTAGTATATCGTAATCCAACACTTGATACAACTTAGTAAAAAATCGTTCGGACTAGTGTTATACGCCCGCCCGCGAAAATGATGTGCAATCATGGTTTTAATGAAAATTATTGAAATACATTTAAATACTTAATTGTCGATCTGTATACATAGTTGATTAAATAATATAATCAAATATTTTGTAAAAGGGACCTAACATACATTGAAACGATTAACACACTAATAAATTTAATAACAGTAAAACAATAAACTATAAAACGGCGTAAAAAAACTGTTCAAACGCTGTCAGCTGGTAATGTGCCCAAAGTACTGGCAGCATTGCCACGTTGTATGGCAATACTTAGCGTCTGGCCAAAGTTAAAGTCAGCCCTTGGATCACGGGAAGCGTCAACTAGGCGTTTTGAAATTTCCTTAAAAAAGGCTCTGAGCACTCGGACTTCATGGCCCCAGAGTTGAAACTCGCTCGAAAATATAGTTAACACAAAGGTAGTTTCGGCGTAAGGTATATTTACGCCGCTTGCGGTTCTCCGCTGCCGCTGCGGCGAACTTATTATCAGAATTATTGTATGAAAATATACCCAATGTCCGCTCTATAAGTCTTTAAATCTCTTTAACGAATATCAACATGAGATTGGATTGGATTCTATAAAGTTATAAGTAGCGACCAGTTACAAATCGTATCGAAATTCAAAAGATCGAAATTCGACTATAAAATTGACAGGTTCCTAAACCGTCTGCTTGCCTTTAGGGCTTGCCCTAACTTAGTCCTTAATCACAATTGATGATCAGTTTCACGCCACTCCTCAACTGAACGCTTTCGGTATAAAATTATCTTAAGGTGGAAGCGACAGGTTACTGCGAAATTCAAACTTATTTTTTTTGCGATTAACCGGTCGGTGTCAAGACTTTTATGAAATAGCCATTCAATGGGATTAAATGAACTAAAAAGGGTTATATTGATGATTTTTATAATAATAACTCTGTAAACCCATACTTGTACGGCAGCGAATCACATTTTAATTAACATACGACCTGACAATGAATAATTTAATTTTGGGGCTATCCTGGCGCTTCCATCTCAATATCCTCAATGCTGGACAGCTCAATAGCTAATGACCGTACGTTGTTACAAGCGTAAAAGCCTAGCTTGCACTAACAACCTAACTAGCTTAGGCCCAAGGCTTCACCCGCGTTTTTGGTATTACCGGGATCGCACTACCGGGATAAAAAGTATCCTATGCTATTCAAGAATATAGTATCATTCCCAGAGCCTATTTCAAGCAGATCGAGAGTCTCTTGCCCATTCTTCTCCATAGAGATCTACGCTTTGGAATGGGCAACTACAGTACTTTCACAGTTATATGTCTTGTGACTGGGACTGTAGCTTTAATTTTATTGTTTTTCGACTATTCAAAAGTGCCTGTAACTGGCCTACTTGAAATAAATGATGTTGATTTTTTTGATTTTGATCGTCGACCCAACGAGCTTTAGGACGGCTCTGGTCCCTTTGGCCTAACTTTTGCCACCACTTGGTCCAAGCCTTGCTCCATCGGCCATCTCCGCGTCTAGCTATCCATACATCCTCAAAAACTTTCGCATTTATAATATTATTGTAGGATTCTCTTACCTTAACATCTTCAATGCCGGGCAGCTCGCTAACAGAACCTTCGATGCTCCTCACACATGACTGACATGTCATGCCAATGATGGACACTCGAACTGCCACCAGTTCTGAACTGGTCTCTCTGTGGACAAGAGAAGGGTTGTCGTTAGTTGTTTATTTATAAGTGTTGAAGACAGCGCCATCTATGGTCACCAACGGGAGAAGCGACGAGAGCCGGGGAACTTTTCCACATCTACATGCGCCTGCGACACTCGAAGCTACGTAGTTCGTCCACCTACCAAGAGAGGGCGGCGACGCAACACTATATAAACCCATGAAGCCCATTGCGCGGCCCTTCTTTTCTGCCTCGACCTTCCTACTACTAACTTGTTTTATAATTGAATTGCCTATTAAATCTCTGTGCCACGAGGAGAATAAATCAGTCATTTTGGTTGCCATTTAAACCCTGAATCTCAAAACCCCTGAAATTAAGGACGCACCTTAACATTGGTCCTTCGAGCCGGATTCTGAATGATCCTTGGCGCCGATAGAGCCTCACGAGTGTGGTGATATCAGGCTTTTCTGATGACCTGAGTATCCCGAATGCGTCATGCGATACGTCTACACGATCCCCCCAGCAAGGACGTGTTTGCTTATTTTTTAGCGATGACGCGGCCTAGGGCAGAGCACGCTTGTCGAAGAAACCGATTCAATCGAACGTTAAAGAGATCCAGATTATAAAGATCAGGGAGCAGAGAAGCTGGCAGTGAATTCCACAGACTGGTGGTAGGAAGAATAAATATGGAGCAAAGCGGTGTTCGGGTCCAGGGAACTTCGACAATACAACGGTGACGCTTTGCCGTATCTCTGCATGTTCGATGATATAATGGGCAGTTATTAGGTCTTTGGTTATCAGGCTAGCAAAGGCTGGAACAAAGTACTGGTACAAAAAAGAGTAGCCGAGTTCGGTGTGATCGCAAATAAAATCTTGATGAGAAAATAAACAAGCACGTGGAAATAAACTAGCCAATAGACGTTGTAGTAAAGAGAGTAGACAGTAAAAGCATGCAGACTTTTAACAAACATCTAAGTATTTGATGAAACCGAACCGATGTCTGTCCGGAAGATCAATCGTATTTTTTTAATTAAAACTGAATTAATTAAAATCTGCAGAAAATAAAAGCAAACGCGAACGCAAAATACTGATAAAACATAACAGTGTCAACTGTCACACTATCACCAGAAACCTCTTTTCAGTTCAAAAGAGAAAGAGCAGTGTTCATTGTTAATTTCAAGTGATTACTTTTCTACTGCTTTAATTTCGGGTAGATCTTTTGTTAGGTTTGCCCGTAGATGGGTGACCGTGCCTCGAAAAGAATATAAACAGTTGAACCGGGCTGCCAATAGGGGACCGAACTGGGTAAAGAAAACGACATTCTATTTTGTCCGTCAGACAGGTAATACAAAAATATTAGACACATATTTTTTGTTTTATCAAAATATCAAAAAATTACTTAGTTAAAACTCATTTAAGTTGGAGAGTGGGGGCTTACTACGTCACAAGTAGGTATAAAACTTACCCACATGTGACGTCATGCGCCATTTCAACTCAATATATCTCCGTAATTTTATGACCACGTGAAAAAAGAAAAAATACGTGTCCAATACTTTTCAATAAACTACCCGACGGACAAAGAAAAAAAAAGTTGGATTATCCCCTATTGTAGATCTTTTAAAGTCGTTATGTAGTCAGTGGCCCGAAAGTCTGACAACCAATGGCAACAAGAGGTATCGTATTACCAAGTACTAACTGGGTTGTGGAGGTCAGATAGGCAATCGCTCCATGTAACATACTGGTATTCAGCTGTATCCGGTAAGACTGAAAACCGACCCCAAGATAGTTGGGAAAAGGCAAGCAGGTGATGTACAGTTATATGAGAAAACACTGTACAGTGAAGCTCAGTGTACAGTGATACTGTATCACTGTACACTGTGGAGTGAGTCTTAGAATTTTGTACTGAGTACGTTTTATGCGTTAGTTGCAAGTCTGCGTCATGAATCATGAGCCAAGTAGTCTAATATCCGTTTTCAATAAAACTAGGTGAAACTGAAAATTATGGCGTTTAATTTAAAAAAGTAAGGCGTTAATTTAGTTGTTTCTTGATGTTAATGAAAATTGTAAGGAATTTAATTTTCAAATAAATATATTTCTAGGCAACATCTGTTATTTACCTTTAGAAGTTGAAGACAACAATCGAACATAATTATGATCAGCTGGTCTAGATGTTATGAATAAGAATGATATTTATTTGCTTAAAAACATGGTATAAAAAGATGGTAAAATACAAGCAATAACAACAAAAAAACATGTTTTTGCTAAACAGTGATAAGTGTACTATTTTTAATATTTATTGTTACCATTTATGCAATGAAATTTATTCTGAAATAATTAAATTCTTAGATTTAACGCCACAGACACAGACACGGTTTGACACAGTTAATGGCAATATGCCAAATCGCAAATTAAGAAAATATGCCTTGTGGTGCGAGAGTCGTCGGACTGCCGTGTCTTAGGTCTCGAGTTCGAACCTAATACCGTATTTTGCGAATTAATGTGCGTAGGTATTGTATTGGCTTGGCACTTACTTCGGCGCGGGAAAAGATCGTGAGGCAACCAATATGCCTGAGAGATATTTCTTGATGGTATGTAAAGCCAAGTCAGAGGTCGGTGGGCGGCATAAAAACTCGACACCAGGTTAGCCATTAACCACGCGAAAAAGAATAAAGTTTATACAGGGTGTAACAGAAAGGGTATATACATACTTAAGGGTGTGCTACAGACCATCAAACTGAACATGTTTCTCATCATACAACATGTTTTTCAGCAAAAAAAAATATCTGCTGCCCCATAGAAAATTGCAATACCTATTCGACCCAAATGTATTGGCAGCAGATATTTTTTTTTGCTGCAAATTTTTTTTTATGATGAGAAACATGTTCAGTTTGATGGTCTGTAGCACACCCTTAAGGATGTATATACCCTTTCCGTTACACCCTGTATAACTAGCCTATGTCCGCGGCTTCGCACGCTCGGAGTTCGATCACTGTCCCACGGGATTGTACTATCGGGATAAAAATTATCCTAAGTGTTAATCCAGGTAATAAACTACGCCTGTGCCTAATTTCATCCAAATACGTTCAGTAGTTTTCGCGTGAAAGAGTATTAAACATCTATCCATCTATCCATCCATCCATCCATACTTACAAACCTCCGCGTTTATAATATTACTAGCTGTCCCGCGCAACTTCGTCTGCGTCACATTTTCCCCGTTTTCGCAACATTTTTCATTGCTGCTCCGTTCCTATTGGTCGTAGCGTGATGATAAATAGCCTATGTCCTTCCCCAGGTTGAAATCTATCTTCTTGCCAAATTTCATTAAGATCCTATCAGCCGTTTAGTCGTGAAAAGGTAACAAACAAATAAACAAACAGAGTGACTTTCGCATTTATAATATTAATACAGGTTGCAAAACAACACCTTGTATCCATACAAGGTGTTGTTTTGCAACCTGTTCAAAATTCAAGAGGTTGTCACAAAAGACATAAATAATCAATTAAAATTACGGTATTTAGTTAATTATTAATAAACACTGTTTTTTTTTTTTGTTTTTTTTTTTTTATGTTTGTCTGCATTTGAAATTTATCCCCCTTAGCGTGGTTTAGGCAGATTATGATAAAAATAAACGTTTGAGATTGTTTGTATGTGTGGAAGCGAGGTTATAGGGCGAGAATCAGGCGGCCCGCGTTTAAAAAAACGTGTAGTTCACACTAACCGGATTTCGTAAATAAGAAAAAAAATACCTGCCCATTTTATTATTGATTCGGGACGAGAATCATTAGCACAGTTACTTCCTTGAATTTGACGAGGATGCAAAACAACACCTTGTATAAGTAGGATATGACATAACAATAAAACTGAAAAAATACGAGTACTATAGAACGGTCCTGTTGGGGTAACGTACGTGACGTTATGTTATCTTAAAGCTACATAATTAGTTTTTGTATACAAGGTAATTAGCACAAACACTATATATTTCTTCTTTTATCTTTAAAACTATGAAATAATGGCCGTAGTCTAATTTGCTATTTACCATAAAACTAAACAAATTAGTTCAGGTTATTTTAAGCGTAGTTAATTTTTAGTTTTACCGTAAAAATAGTTTCCACGAGTAGCAAGCATATCATCATCATTCACCTCCCTTTTCCGAAGTATGTTGAAACAATACCTAAGAACAGTCTCGATTAAAATATCTTTCAAATGACACCAATTTTATCAAAATCGGTTCATCCGTTTGGGAGCTACGATGCCACAGACACGACACACAGATACACACGTCAAACTTATCAAATTCAAATTCAAATTCATTTATTTTGTGAACATAAGTGAAAAATAGGTGGTAAAATATATAACATTCAGAAACTATCTATGTTCCGCTGTTAAGCATACAAAATGTTTCTATAAATTAGGTAGGTACATGAAATTAAATATAGATCAAGAAAATAATAGTCTCAATGAAGAATCAATACAATTTGGTTAATTAAATTATTAAAATCATCAAAAAAAATTACATTGCATAAAATGTTAGCTATAATGTCAAAAAAAATTACATGCATGAAATGTCAGAGTTATGTCAATATAAGTAAAAGTCAAAGTGTATGAGCGAATAGGAATAATAAATAATATTTAAACATTACAACAGTTTGTCATTTAGAAATTCGCTAACAGAATAATAAACTTTTTGGATTAATAATTGTGAAAGTCTTTTTTTAAATTCATTAAGGTTTTTACACTCTTTAATTTGTTTAGGAATTTTATTATACAATCTGGGTGCCATTGCAAATACACTTTTATACAGAAACTCTGTTTTAGTAGGCAGAGTGAGCAGTTTATCTGAGCGACGCAGACTTTTAACAGATTTATATAAGTACATATTGTTCTTGACAAAAATACAGGATTCATAAACATAAAGTGATGGTACTGTCATAATTTTTAAATTTTTGAAATGTTTCTTGCATGATTCAGTAGATTTTATATTGCATATAGCTCTAATACACTTTTTTTGTGCTATAAGTACATCATGAACCAGGAGGCATTACCCCAAAATATAAGGCCATACCGCAGAGTAGACGCGACATAACCGTGATAAGCCGCCAGTAATGCGGTCATATTCACAATTCTACCCAGCATATAGAGAGCGTAGGAAAACTTACTAAGTTTCTCACAAACACTGTCTATTTGAGTTCTCCATGACATATCGTTGTCTATAAAGAGCCCCAGAAACTTGGTTACATTTGTTTCAAGCACTTGAGCTTCTTTATATTTTATTTGAAAGTTTGATTTTTCAATTCGTCTTAACACCCCTCTTTTTTGGTCGGGAGTTAAAAATCATTCCTGTTTACACCTGGCTAGCTGCAAAGAGGTGCGGCCAAGTTTGCAACGGCAACCGTGATTTTTCAGAGTCTTTATGTACATCGCCGTGAAGTGGACGTTATTTTATTTAAAAAACTAGTTAGTGCTATAATCAATAATAATCGGATATTTTTGTGTTCACCAAAAATCTAAAGTACATCTATGTATGCATTTCTAAAATATTGATCTTAAACCCGTTTAATTGTTTTACTATAATTAAACTACTCGGCCAAAAACAAATTCCAAATTAACACCAAGATATAATACTTTTTTATTGTAGTGCGCTGCAAATATTCTATTGTAACAATAACTATTTTATTCTTCCCCGAAAAATACTGATCGTGCACCAAATATTCCTGACTTCTTGGGGCACCCCGACTTGGACAGGTTAGGTTCGAAGTTAGGTCCCTTCGTGTTAGGTTACTTTAAACCCTGTAGACAGAAATAGGAGCCCCGCGTAGCGGGGCTACGTCGTAAAACTAAAAAAATAAATGCTTGTTTTTAAAATTAGGTGTATTACTATTTGTACAAATTTGCAACAGTTGTTAAATAGATGCTCGTTATGACATATTTTAATGAACATATTTTGGTGCACATTCAGTATATTTGGTGGAACACAGGCAAAATTAGGTAAATGAAATGGGAATAAATTGAAGTACTTTTAAATACCATCCATAATAATCTAATCATAAATATGCGTAAAAATTTGGTTTTTAGCAAACACTCGATGAGTGCACTAATTCTGCAGCCGGATCTCGTACTATTATTATAAACACAGAAACGTACACTTGAACTTGACATTCAGTAAAACAAATGTTTTTAAAACAAAACTCTTGCCATCTCCACTTTCATAATATTATGGAATCTGATCTCTTCATCATCAAGATATTGTTATAAAAACATTACCATCATTTGAGAGGCTTAGACGTTTTTACCATACGGCTTACTAGCATCATCTTCCGTCACTTTTTTTTTTACGGATATCATTAAATGACCCCTTCTGCTCTGGGCGGAGCGGAAGGGAGTGTCAGATTAGTACTGACTAAAACCCATCCATGTTCCTTCTTAGCTCTTTGTGTTCCAGGGCCACGGTATCTCTTCCGAATAGTTCCGCAGCCCTGGCAGGCATCGGCCCTCCCGGATTGCTGACTTCTCCTTAAGGCGCACGTGGAACACGAACGCGCCGTCGACACGGCCTGTTGTCATAAGACGGACGGATGATGAGCTAGCCCATTACTCACCGTCCACAAGCCCGTGCCTACTGTGGATCATCTTCCTGCCCTTGTCACATGTTACTTGAGGTCGGCTTAACACGTATTTTTCATCCATTCTCCTCTGTCAATCGTCACGCTATCATTTGCTCCTTTTTCTTCTATATCATTCTTCACAAAATCCATCTATCATTTCCTTGGTCTTACTCTCTCCATTCATCAACATTCACCACTCTTTTAGTCACATGCGCTTCATCCCTCCTCATCACATGACCATGACAGTCAAACTTTTCAACTTTTTTTGTAGCTTGCGCATCTTTCAAGCTTCCTCATATATTTTATTTCCTTACTTTATCCATTCTTGTCACACCACACATCCACCTCAACATTCTCATGCCCGCTACATGCAATCTTTTTTCATCCGTCTTCTTCACTGCCCAGCATTCCGATCCATACAGTACGACAGGTCGTATCACGGACTTGTATATTTTCCCCTTTAACTTGAGGGGCATTTGTGGGTCGCAAGTTGTTCCAGTGACCTGTCGCCATTTCATCCATCCTGAGTTATGCGGTACGTCTCGAGGCTCTGCCACCATTCCTCAAATCTGCTCTGGACCTCTGGGCCGCTCTCAGCAACCAACACAATTTCATCGTTAAACAGCATACACAAGAGAGCCTCTTCTTGGATGTCCGTTCCTTTGTTGTTCTTTATGTGTGGCACAGATAGCGCTGTTGTACGTTTTGTACTTTCTAGCTGTAATTCTTTTTGTAATGCTGCTAAAAGTAGCGACCTCAACCAGGTCCTTGCATTCACCATCAGCGTCTCTTTCGACGTCATTTTAGTGTCAAAAGATATGTGAAACACTGTACTTGCCAAGGTTTATGATAAGCCCTATCTGAGAGTTTCTAATCTACATAAAATAATAAAGATAATCAGGCCTTATAACAGCGATCTCAATTTCTCAAGACACCTTATTAAATGAAGGACAGGGAGTAAAGATCTCGTAGGATAATTGCCGACCTATACGCGGGGAAGCCGCGAACATTAGCTAATAATAATGTATGATGTAATATCTAAGTAATTAATTATGATACAACAAAACAAAAACATTGGGTTAGTGGGTCAGTTTCGGTTCTGATAAGAAGGTCGGTCATTTACCCCCACTTTATCTCGTTTTTGTCCATTGGGGGAACTAGAAGGCGAATCTTCTTATGATAACAGATCACTGCCGAATAAGAAAAAAAAATACGTCTATTTGGGCCATCCCACTAATGCACACAGCAAAAAAAAAATTATGTCTCACGGCTGCGCCAAATAGGCCCAGTTCAGCAAAAAAAGGATAACCTATTCCAAAATCAATCTATAACATTCCTATATCGCTAATATGCGGAACTCTGACACAGCCAGAAGGTGTCGCGGCAGACCTGGTTGATGATGGTGGGACGAGCTGGACAAAACCAACGACCAGCACACATTGACCCTGGATCCTCAGCACCGAAAATCGCGGGGAGAGCGAGAGAGAGAGAGAGAGAGAGAGAGAGAGAGAGAGAGAGAGCCTTTCTTCAGCAGTGGATGTTAGACTGACAGTAAAAGTGACGTTCGTACTGCTTGGACACAGGCCTCTTCTCTGTGAGATCCAAGATTCGATATTGTGGAGAAACAAGTCAATCCGAGATGTTAATTTACAGACGAATCCTTGCGGTGAGAGGGTCGGGCGGTCAGTGCAGTCCAAGAAATATGAAGCTTAAAAAAATCACATTAGTGCTTTAACCGACAACCTACCGTAATAGGTACTACATAGGTATCTATCTATATAAATAAAAATTGGTTGTCTGTAAAGTCGGTTTACTGACGATAGTTGAACGTGACAACGCTATAGGGACGCGTGCCTCTCACTCGCTCTCATTGTGAGCGCATAACGTGAGCGGAGCGTAACGCAGTTTCTTGAAGTGTCACCCGGCAAACCAATTTATAAGACGTTGTCACGTCAAAATCAATTGCTGTTCGTTAGTCTCGCTAAAACTCGAGAACGGCTGGGCCGATTTAGCTGATTTTGGTTTTAAAATGTTTGTCGTAGTCCAGGGAAGGTTTAAAAGGTGAGAAAGGTAGGGTAGGGTAGGTAGGTAGGTAGGGTAAGGTAGGTAGGTAGGGTAAGGTAGGTAGGTAGGTAGGGTAAGGTAGGGTAGGATAGGTTAGGGTATGGTCGGTAGGTAGATAGGGTTGGTAAAAAGTGCATTGCAACGCATGCCGGGGACATCTAGTCTATAAATAGATACGTATTAAAGAGCGTTTACGCCTTTCGACATTTCATACAAATTTTCAAGTCCTTATTTTCCGAAATGACTGAACCGATTTTAATGAAACTTTGTACGCATAAGCTGGATACATAGGTGTAAAAAGTTACTATAACGAAATGTCTTTTAAAAAAATATAATTGAAATTAACAGAAATTCCAATTATAAATCTATAGATAATTTATAATCAGTCTAGTTTTAGCTGTAACACTATTTTTCGAAAAAGTTTTCTAGTAACTTTTTAGAACTATGTATCCTGCTTATACGCGTATAAAGTTTAATAAAAATCGGTTCATTCATTTCGGAAAAAAAAGGACTTAAGTAAGTATGAAACTCCGTAAGGCGTAAACGCTCTTAAACATAAAATTCACAACACTGACTCACAACGTCACAACTGAGACTTTTAAATAATGTATAAACAGGTGCAAGCAGGCAAACAGGTTGGTCTTATATGAAACACCAGGCTAGGAGTGCTAGCAACCATACAGTATACAAGGTGTTGTTTTGCATCCTCGTCAAATCCTCCTAGCTAAGACAATATAATTTTCTGAAATTAACTTGGTGTTATTTCGAAAAATGAAAAATGTCACATCGACAAAACTGGTTCACCAAAGTAAAAGTAAATGACATTAACCAACTGAGATTGTGTCAATAAATAAGTTGTTTATTACCATTAAGGATACGGTTCTATTTGCAATTAAAATTATAGTTATGACGTATTTCTGCTCGGTAAGGTTACGCATTTGACTCGGTTTTTAAAACTAAGTGCGTCGCTATTACATGGTCTATGTAAATCTTCAAAGGCAAAAGGAGAATAAAGTCTAGCAGGTGACGATCTGCCTACCTCCCTGGGAAAAGGCGTGAAATTATGTATGTACTACATACATATGTACTTACAGTCATCAGAAGTTACATATGCTCATTTTTTAAACAAAATCCCGAGCCCTTGATGATCATTGTGTTTATCGGCCCGTTTTGAGCGTACCAATAGTAGTAAAACAGAAAAATGAACGAAAAATATTCGGGCATTTTTAATTTTAAAACACTTTAATAAAAAAAATCGGGATATGTTAATGATCACAGATGTTTGACCACCCTTTTTCTTCCAAAAAGAATAAAACAAAAAAAAAGTCACAGGCAACAAGTAAACTACATTTTCTGCTTTTTTTTTTGTTTTATTCCTGTCCGGTGATCAAATGCAATTCTGGTCGACTACACTTATCACTAAAGATTCGAAATGTATTTAAATAACATGGCAAAAATGCAGAAACATTCGTACCATCAATTTTATCAGCGCAAAATTAAACAATGACACTAGCCACCAAGTCACGCGGTACTAGTTAGTACCGACCACTGAGATAACGGCACTATTACGTGGATGTCACATAAAGTACCGTAGCAGACGGCACTATTTCTACAATGACTCTTGAAAGTACCACGACAAACGTCACTATTTCGTAAGCCACTAAAAGTGCTACTTATATGACTATAATATTTCATGTGACACTAACAGTACAATGACAGCCAGCACCATTAAGTGACGTCTAACAACAACATGGGATAATAATGAGACACATTTTTGACAGCCGCTACTTTTTGGTGCCGTCTGACGTTGCACCAAGCGCCATCGTGTGAATCAGAAGTTTGTCGCTAAGTAAGTCTTTGATTAGCAAATCTGTAGGTAAATTTAAGCTGTTTTGATTGGGTGCCGGCGACATACATAATTATAACAAATCATACGTTTTAATAAGATTTTACAACGCTGCGACTTTTTGGACGAAAGTATGTATTTGGGAAAAGATGACATAAAATAACATGTCTTTACGGCTGTATTTTTGAGAGGATAGGCAGAGGTGCCTAATAGTAAGTATTTACATATTGCGCCCGTTGTGTAAGGTATGGATTGTTTTTGTTATGTTTGTGAAAAAATCTAATCGACAAAACTATTTTTTTAATGAGAGAAAAATGGACCCCGCTGTTAAAATTGATGTATTGTATCCAACACTATACAGAATGTTGTTCATTACTTTCAGCGGAGAATATTAACAAACTTTTACTATTGGAGGAACTTCGCAAAAACAAAAGCAATGCGTGTTTTATACATTTGAAGTGGGTGGGTCTGCGTAGGTACTTTTTCATTTTGTATTTTTGTGTGAAACTGGTATATTTTAAATCGTTTTCCTTAACCATAAGTTTTTTAGTAAACAAGGTATTTTTTCTCGGAAACATACAAATAATTGATTTAAGGTAAACTTAATGGATGCCTTCAACACCATGCCCTGGAGCTGCATAAAGGAGGCACTCCGGTATCACCGGGTGCCGACCTACCTTCGTCGTGTGGTCGGGGACTACCTGACGGACAGGGCCGTCATCTACCCTGGTCGCAATGGAGAGTGGAACCGGCGAGAGATGTCGTGCGGTGTTCCACAGGGATCGGTTCTGGGGCCGCCCTTGTGGAACATCGGCTACGACTGGGTGCTGCGCGCCGACCTCCCTAGCGGTGTCAGCGTTGTTTGCTACGCTGACGACACGCTGGTGCTGGCACAGGGGAGGTCGCACGAGGCGGCGGCCGAACTTATGACACGCGGGGTTGCGATAGTCGTGGAGAGAATCCGGCAACTGGGTCTCGAGGTGGCATTGCACAAGTCCGAGGCCATGTGCTTTCATGGGCCTCGGAATGCGCCACCGTCGGGATACACACTGACGGTAGGAGGGGTTCCCATCGGCGTCGAGTCGACACTAAAGTACCTAGGGCTTGTCCTCGACAGCCGGTGGAACTTCGTTGAGCACTTCCGACGTTTGGCCCCAAAACTAGAACGGGCAGGGGCTGCATTCAAGCGGCTCTTGCCCAACCTGGGGGGTCCAAACGCCTCCTGCCGGAGGCTCTACGCGGGAGTCGTGCGGTCCATGGCCCTTTACGGGGCCCCGGTGTGGGCGCGTTCTTTGAGGCGGCGAGCCGCCCATTACTTTAACGCGCCCCAGAAGGTTGTAGCCGTAAGGCTGATCCGGGGGTACCGCACGATCTCCGGCGAGGCGGGGCGAGCCTCTTGGCCGGATTGCCGCCAAGGGATCTGGAGGCGATGCATGAATGGCGCGCGGAGGCACTACGCCGGGGGGAAACTCCGCTGCCGCGGCAAATTGTCGCTCAGCGGACAGACCTCCGGCACGATCTCATGGCGACATGGAGACAGTGACTGTCGCAACCACGTGCAGGGCACGCCACAATAGTGGCGATAAGTCCCCTCTTTGAGAAGTGGCTAGAGAGGCGGCACGGCGCCCTCACCTTCCGCCTGACGCAGGTCCTCACCGGACACGGTTGTTTCGGGAGGTTCCTGCACCGAATCGGGCGGGAGGAAACGCCCGGGTGTTACCATTGCGAGGATCGGCCGGAGGACACGGTGGAGCACACCGTGGAACTCTGCCCCGCTTGGGCTGAGCACCGCCGTGTCCTCGTAGCGGCGATTGGCGGCGGCGACCTCTCGCGTCCGGCCCTGGTTCAATCCATGGTCCGGAGCGAGAGAGAATGGGATGCCGTCGCCTCCTTCTGCGAAGCAGTCATGCTAGCGAAGGAGGTGGCGGAACGTGAGAGGGAGAGAACCTCACGTCCCAGCCGCCGCGGGAGACGCCCCGGGCGTCGGGGGGCAACCAGTGGCCCCCGGCCACCGTAGGCGCGAGCCTGTGGACGGTGAGTAATGGGCTAGCTCACCGTCCGTCCGTCTCATGACGACAGGCCGTGTCGACGGCGCGTACGTGTTCCACGCGCGCCTCAAGGAGATGTCAGCAAACCAGAAGGGGTCCGAAAGGGCCGATGCCTGCCAGGGCTGCGGGTTGTTCGAAAGAGATACCGCGGCCCTGGAACACAAAGGGCGAAGAAGGAACATGGGTGGGTTTTAGTCAGTACAAGTCTGACACTCCCTCCCGCTCCGCCCAGAGCGGGAGAAGTCATATGATGATTTCCCATCCGGAAAAAAAAAAAAAGGTAAACTTAATGGATAAACAAATTAAATAAATGTTATGAAAAAAAAAGTACAAATCAAGTAAAAATCTTAAATTGGATGAGGAATCACTTGGATCGAATCATGCAATTTAAGTTTTTTCTGAGTATTAAGTAAATCATACTTATTTGTTTTTATCTCCTCTCTTTTGCCCCCAACAAATATAACATTTTGATAACGATGTATAATTAATTACTGATTTAGTACTTACCGCAAAATATGCGAAAATTGACACATATGGCCAAATCTAAATATATCCATTGTAGAAAAACTTCGTCAAAACAATAAAAACGAGAGTTCAAAATATTTTGTCACTTTTTTCAACGATCAGATTTTAACAAAACATTTATGTATCTCGATTTTACACACGATTTATTGATAATAGAAAACTTTTTCAGCGCAAAAATTACATAGATGCTCATAGAAGACTTAAAATTCCGCGGGAACCACAGAGTAGGTACAACAGACGTTCCGAAATTAACATAAGGAAGTCTCGATAAGATAAATTAACCACAACACTGTCTAGATACGTTTACGTTAGTTATTTTATGTAACCATATTACTAAATTTCTCAACTAAACTCAGATTATACAAACACAGACAGAAAAAAAAAAATGTAAAAAAATAAAATAAAAAAAAAATCCCGCCTCATTCGAGTTCGAAATTTGAATAATGTGACACAGACAATGCGAAGAGCGCGTTCGGGTTAGCGCGCGGAGTGCAAATTGTTTGCCCTTGCTACGTTTTCAGCGCTGCGTGCAATAAACGGATGTTTGTTGAAAATCTTTGTTTCCAGCGTTAAAGCCGCTAGATTTTAATTCAATTCATTGAATGGTGTCGTGTGACTTGTTATAGTAAATTGGTGTTTGGTTTTATTACTCTTGACATGAATACATATTCATTGACATTTATTATTGGAATTTCGAACGAAACTATTTTAAACATTCTTACTTAATTAGTTTCCGTTTTTATTTAAAACTTACACAGTTAATTTGCATTTATTCAAGTATGGAATATGTTGATAAGCGGTTAATTACGATAAGTGCGTTCGTTTTAAAAGTAATTTTGTTAAAAATAGCAAAAGGGCGATATAAATAAACATATAAATGTAAACAGGGTCATACTAAATAATCTAGCGAAACTCCGCAACCGTATGAGCGAAGATATTTAAAAAGGATGAGAAAATTATTGAGCCTATTTTAGTTTTTGGGGCCTGCCTTTTTGGTGTAATTATCGCACGGCACAAGGCTTCCAGTCTAACCGGGTGCAGCTGAATACCAGTACCAAATGCCAGCTCTATATTAACGTGCTTTCCGAAGCACGGAGGAAACTCGATAAGTAATGAGCGGTCACCCATCCACGGACCAACCTAGGCAAGCGTGGCTTTGCCTAAAGATCGACCCGATCGGCTGTTATTATTTAGCCACGAGCTCCTCAATGATGAAAAGTAAAGGATTAAATAAAATCAATACTCTTTGCCTGTACAGGACAGAGGAGAGGAAAACAGCTATCTATGACGGCCGAGACCCACATAAGGACACCTTGTAGACCATTGAATAGAGGTCACAGCCAATAAGCAAGGACAAAATAATAAAAGATGGTGATAATCAATGAATGCACTTAAACAATAAGTTGGGAATAGAATGGATATAATGACGCACGTCGCACGGGTGCAATATAAGGGGCCATCCATAAATTACGTCACACGTTAACAGGGGGGTGGGGATCAACGAAATGTGACATTGTGTGACAAGGGGTGGGAGAGGTCCTAAATTTTTTGACGTTAGATTTCAAAATCTAATACATATTTTACATAGAGCGACTGACTGCCTATCTGACCTCCACATCCCAGTTTGTACTAGATAATACAATACCTCGGTAAGCCTGGTTTTGAGGCTTTCAGGCCACTGACTACCTAGAACGACTGTCAAAGATCGACAAATGACAGCCGGAATATAAACGTGCATGCAAAGTTTCGTGTCTGTGCTATTAAACGTTGAGGAGTTCTCTCGTGAGGAGACGATTGGATTAAGGATTAAGTTATGTTTATCATAAAAATGTATTGTCACCAGAACTAAAGGTGTGTGCAAAATTTTAGCTCAATCGGACAGCGGGAAGTGGTTCTAATTTAGCTTCCAAGATTCCACCGTAACAAACATACATACATTGCAAGTTAAATAAAAGCTTTTAAAATATAAGGGGTTTGGGAAGACCGTTTTTTGATTAAGTAAACCGTTCGTGACTTATCAAGCTTTAAAGTACCAATTTTCGTTAGAGTCAAGGGTCCCCCCCTCTTCCAAATAAACGGTTGTAGTTAGAAATTCAAATGTCACGGCAGTAGTAACTATATATAACGAAGTTTAAAGGAAAACTATCACACTTAAGTGGGCTTTACAAGTTTACGAGTAATAGTCGATCAATTGTATTTGACTCGAAAATTTCGAACAACTCCATAGAAATGTCGATAGATGGCGATAAGTATCAGTTGTACTAAAGACGAGTCTCATTTGCAGATCATATATGGCGGTTTTTATAAATATTGGTACGGAACCCTTCGTGCGCGAGTCCGACTCGCACTTGGCTGTTTTTTTCTTAAATAATTTCAGTTTTATTGGTCGCAGCCGAAGTCTATATTTATGCCGTGTTCGGCTATTTGGCATGACTGTGCTTGTTTTGAATAAATTATAATGACTCTTAACAAAAATACACATTTCAAAAATATATAATAAATATGGTAAAGGTAGAATTTTAAGTTTTTGAAACAGTGGTTTACAGCTGTCTAAAAAATGAGCTCCACAAATCGAAGCAAGTGATAATTATAAAATCCGCACATGAACAATCCAAAAAGTCAGAGGTCTTGGATTCGAACATGAGACCATGTGACTTGGAAGGCCGACGGTCACACATTAGATTATCACTGCTTTTATGATGCAGGTCGTAAAACAGTGATCGATCTTAAATGAATGAAAAAAAGATTCTGGTGGGAAAGTGGCTTCTTTGAGATACTATGATAAACATTATTAAATTCTTCATAATAGGCCGCTTTCATTCGTGCAATGACATTGAACTGGGATATGATAAAAGCCAGTAAACGAATCCATTGAATTTCAAGTCGAATTCTTAATTACTTTGTCCCCGATGGAGCGATGAAGCGTTTTAAAGTTTATCAAATCAATCAATCTCCTTCTTACTGGTTTTTTTTTAACCAGTGAAACTACTAGACTAGGTTTATGATTATAATGAAATACATCGATGGGTTTGATTTAATTTAAAGTTTATTTTCTTCTTGTTAGAGTATTTCAATAAAAGGTTTGTTTTTTTTTAACCGACTTCTAAAAAAGGAGGAGGTTCTCAATTCGGATGTTTGTATTTTTTTTTTTTTTTATGTTTGTTCGCGCATTACTCCGTCGCTTGCCAACCGATTTGGAAAATTCTTTTTTTGTTGGAAAGGGTATACTTCCCAAATGGTCCCATAGTCACCAAGTCGGGATCTGATGATGGAATCTTGGCGAAATCGAGGGAACTCTTCAAATTTTAAAGGAAAACGTACAGTGATTTTGGTATTTTCTACAACAAGTGAAGCATTTGCGTCCAATAAGAACCATTTTACCATCAGATCTGATGATGAATCCAAGAGACAGGCTTCGAAACTCCATAACAAGGCAATGAATCTTAGCCCGTGTTTGGGCTTGTTGGAATTGTAACGGTATGCTCTTTCCAGGTGTATACACCGATTACGCTGACATTTATGATCCGATTTGCGTGATTCTTCTTTAGTTTGATGTGGAATAGCTGCCATTTGGTCCCATAAAAAAATAATATAGTTTGGCCATATAGTTTTCATTTTATTAACATTTTTTTTTATATGTCAATTTTTCTCGTATGTGCACCGATTTATCCGTGATTACTGGACCGATTTAGACGATTTTTCATTCATTTGGTAGAGAAAGCTTGCCCGGTGGAGCCATATGAATTTTATTTTCTTTGCTTAGGTACTTTTTGAGTCATCCTCTTTATTATGCATTTTGACCTTTGCCGTATGTATGGACGATGTGCTGGTGTCTAGTTAAATTGTAAAAATTATACTTGACTAGGATTAAAGTGAGATACCACAACTGAAAAGGCTAAAATAAAAACTATTTTACAAAAAAAAATAACCGACTTCCATAAAACACTAAAAAGTGGCAAATAATTTTAGTTTCGGAAGTCGGTGGCAAAAAAGTAAATGAAACAAACAAGTCACCGACTGCCGAAACTAAAATTATTTGCCACTTTTTAGTGTTTTATGGAAGTCGGTTATTTTTTTTTGTAAAAAAGTTTTTTTTCTAAAAAGGCTTTTTTAACCGACTTCTAAAAAAGGAGGAGCAGTTCTCAATTCGGATGTTTGTATTTTTTTTTTTTTTTTTTTATGTTTGTTCGCGCATTACTCCGTCGCTTGCCAACCGATTTGGAAAATTCTTTTTTTGTTGGAAAGGGTATACTTCCCAAATGGTCCCATAGTCACCAAGTCGGGATCTGATGATGGAATGGCGAAATCGAGGGAACTCTTCAAATTTTATAGGAAAACGTACAGTGACTTTGGTATTTTCTACAACAAGTGAAGCATTTGCGTCCAATAAGAACCATTCTACGATCAGATCTGATGATGAATCCAAGAGACAGGCTTCGGAACTCCGTAACAAGGCAATGAATCTTAGCTGTGTTTGGGCTTGTTGGAATTGTAACGGTATGCTCTTTCCAGGTGTATACACCGATTACGCTGAGATTTATGATCCGATTTGCGTGATTCTTCTTTAGTTTGATGTAGAATACCTGCCATTTGGTCCCATAAAAAATTAATATAGTTTGGCCATATAGTTTTCATTTTATTAAAATTTTTGTTATATGTAAATTTTTCACCTATGTACACCGATTTCTCCGTGATTACTGGACCGATTTAGATGATTTTTCATTCATTTGGTAGAGAAGCTTGGCCGGTGGAGCCATATAAATTTTATTATCTTTGCTTAGGTACTTTTTGAGTTACCCTCTTTATTATGCATTTTGTCCTTTGTCGTATGTATGTATGGACGATGTGCTGGTGTCTAGTTACAATGTAAAAATTATACTTGACTAGGATTAAGGTGAGATACCACAACTGAAAAGGCTAAAATAAAAACTTTTTTACAAAAAAAAAATTACCGACTTCCATAAAACACTAAAAAGTGGCAAATAATTTTAGTTTCGGCAGTCGGTGACTTGTTTGTTTCATTTACTTTTTTGCCACCGACTTCCGAAACTAAAATTAGTTGCCACTAAGTTTTTCTCGATATTCATTATTACTTACTATCCCTTAACCGCATTGGAGTCCATACAAAATCAAAACAAATCAAATTAAAAGTCAATAACAGAAAATAAGCACTTTTTGAAAGTCAAATTTTTTTAAGACATTCTCCTGAAACATCTGGCTTTCGCCACAAAAGAAGTGGCGGGACCAAGTCCCCAGAAAAATTTAAAGATCGACAACAAATAAAATCTAGTACAAAACATAAACAGTATATAAAACTGGCATTACTCACACAGACACGAGCACTAACCTATGTAATTTTCTAGAAAAAAAAAATCAGAAGCACTACCGCCGCTCCTGTCACCTGTCACACAACCGACCAATGATAGGTAAGCGCGCGAAATAAAACAAACATGGCCGACTTTGTTTTAAAAAACTACCAGTACTTAGCATAGATAATGCAAAGTTTATTTTAGATAATAATAATGTTTGCATTAGATGTATAACATAAACTTTTCGTGTGTATTAAACAATTCATGTTGTATAGAAACATTGGCCGTATATTAACAATAAGAATAGGCAGGTAGAACGATACCAGAGTCACTTACACGTGTGATATAGGTATTGGGGGTGGGGTTTTTCCATCAGCTATGTCTTAGCTTTCATATCGTTCCTCCCCGTCCATTACATGGCACTCAATATACACATAACTAGGAAATGTGGGTGTACAATTGGATATACAGTCTACAAGAATTACAGGCATGATTCTATGTGTACTTAAGGCACGTGATTGTAGTCCTCATTATAAACCAATTTTACCATCGGACCAATTCTACAACCGCGAAAAAAAATCAAATGTTCTAGTTACGTTTTCCGATTTTCTTGTCGAGTATACATTTTCCATTGTTAGCAGACCCTGGTGTGAGCACCGCCGCCGCCGTGTCCTCGTAGCGGCCATTAGCGGCGGCGATCTCTCGCGTCTAGGGTTCCCAGATGAAAAAATCAAAAGTCCGGAGAAAACACCTGATTTCCATTGAAAAATCCTGAGATTTTTTTACATTTTGAGAACTTTCTCTCAAACGTACTTAACAATTTAAAAAAGTTGTAATATTATCGTTTATATACACTGCGGACGTCGCTCAAGCGTTTGCATATCGCGGTACCCCCCCCCCCCCTCCCACGCACCAGCCATTTCACGATTACCAGAGATAATACGTATTTGTCAATATGTATTTGCAATTACAGCCCAGAATAAAGAGTTTGTTTCTATCATGGTGGCTCAATGGTCGAATGAAAGAAACCGACTAACGGTGTCTTCAGTTCGTCGAACAATACTTTTAATTCAATATAATATGAAGAGCTTAAATAAAAAACCTTACTTAAAAATGTATCTTCACATATTAATAAATAAGTACTGATTTTAATTTTGCAATTATTACCAAAGGAAGATTATTTTAGTTTGTTTAACTTTTTATTAAAGAGATGTTTAACTTTTTATATAAGAGATTTTAAAGATTAAAATCTAAGAGTCAGCTCACACCGCGACGCGTCGCGACGCGATGCTGCGCGCACCTTGAGAATTCAGAATACGTTGCGCAACGTATTCTGAATTATCACAACGAAATGTGTATCTTTTCGTGTAGAAAAATAAAGTTATATTTTGAATCGCTCTTTTAAAGTGTGCGCGCAGCGTCGCGTCGCGCCGCGTCTCGGTGTGAGCTGAGCCTAAGCCGTATTTTATTGAAAATTCAAAAAATCCTGAGTTTTCATGAGATTTGCAAAATCCAGCCGCAATCCTGAGAAGAGTCCAGAAATCCTGAAATCTCAGGACAAATCCTGAGATATGGTAACCCTACTCGCGTCCGGCCTTGGTTCAATCCATGGTCCGGAGCGAGAGGGGATAGGAAGCCGTCGCCTCCTGCTGCGAAGCAGTCATGCTGGCGAAGGAAGTGGCGGAACTTGAGAGGGAGAGAGCCTCACGTCCCAGCAGCATTAGCAGACCATCGACATGGATATTAAAGAAAAAAAAATACTACCAAAGCAATGTCAATAAAATTTATAGAACCACCGCGCGAGCTGGCTCTACCAAAAAATCACGTAAATCGGAATAGTAATCACGGAGAAATCCATGAAAAAATTAAAGATGTTGGTGGAATACATAACCAACTCCTTTTTTAGAAGTCTGTTAAAAATAAATATGTGAGATAATCATCATCATCATCATCATTAGCCTATAATGTTCCCACTGCTGGGACACAGGCCTCCTCTCCTATGAGAGGGAGTGGGCTGTAATCCACCACGCGGGCCCAGTGCGGGTTGGTAGATGTCACATGTCTTCGAATTTTTGGTTCTAGGACATGCCGGTTTCCTCACGATGTTTTCCTTCACCGTTTTTGAGAGCAGCGATGATGAAATAAATTACACAAAGTAATGCGCCTGCCTGGGTTTGAACCCACGGCTTACTACTCGTAAGTCGGGGCTGCCACCACTGGGCCACCACCGCTCTCAGATAATGAAAATCACATATTTCTTAAAAAGCTACTCTCAATGTGGCCACACACACACACACAAGCACATCATTATTATATCCTCGTAACCTCATTAACACAGTCATAATTAATTATTGACAATTGAGACAATCAAAATATAACACCCAAAAATCAACACCTATTGATTCGTTGTGAACTAATACCGAATGCTGTTTCAATTGTTCTATATGTGTTACGGTTGAAGAGACATACATAACAAATCAAATCAACATTTGACTATCAAAAACATAGCCGTGGCCGCCGTGGGCTACATATTAAGAGGGGACTCTAGTGGGCCTTTCTCCATACAAACGTATTCCGCTGTTTTCTTCGTGAATAATGCGACAAGAGCAATGATATTTTTCCAAAAAATCTAGGTCTTATGAATACATGCCCCTAATATTTCTTTTTTTTCAAAACATGATCACTAAAAGAATTATGACAATCTAAAAACCCGTTTTTACCGCCATGTTCAGACGACTATCAGACAAATATGATTTTTTAGTAGTTTTTAACAAAAAAGAAAATAATTGAAGCATAGATATACTTTTCCTCTAAATTTTGGTATAAAAATTATTTAGATTAGATTAGTTTTGACGAAGAGAAAAGCGGAATACAAAACGTCTTTTGGTCAAGATTTTTGTAGGTAAACTCAGCCTGAGCTGCAGTTGTCCCTTTCGCACTTTACGGGGGCTTGGTCGGGCGCAGCGCGACGGCAATAGTTTCTTCAAATACCTATTCTTCAAATTTCTCGGGCCAAGAGTCCCCTCTTAACAGCCGCTAGGTTCGATCTTTAGGTTAAGCCGCACTTGCTTAGGTTAGTCCATGGATGGGTGATCACCCACTACGTACGTACCGAGTTTCCTCTGTGTCTGGTTTTTAAATCAAAGTAACTGAATAAAAAAAAAACACCATATCATTCAATTAATTGAAATTGCGTATTTTTTTCTATGTATGTTTATTGATTTCTCTGTTAATACTGGTCCGATTTTCGTGATTATTTTTACATATCGTAGAGGAAGCTCGAGCGAAGAATTTGTGTAAATTTTTGTAACAAAAATAACCTACTCCGAAAATAAAAACTGAAAAAGTTAAAAATAAAGTAAATGAAACAAAGCCAACGACTTCCGAATAAATGTTATTTTTTTACTTTTTCATTATCTTTTTGGCAATCAGTGTTTATTTTTTCAAATATAATTTTATGCTCGATTCCCAGATTGCCTGATCAGAATCAATTCTGTCCATACAACCACGTAACTAAAATAAACAGGTCGTTATAAATAACCACGATGTAATCGCACACCTTTCTCTTTGCACTCAACATGCAATCATGCAGTTGAAGTACCATGTGGCTTGTGCCAATGATTAGTAAGGCGTTGAGGTAGCTAACTGAACTAGGGAGAGCATCCATAATAACATTTATTTATCTGAAAAGACATCTATACATCTATAGGTACAAATAAATTAAATTGAAGTGTCTGTTTGTAATATTAAAATAACCGCTTTTTACTACATGCATATGAATGTTAAGGGACTACTCACACTTATTCAGCTCCATTCGCGTTTTGCTGAACGATTTTGGTCACACTTAGGGACTACTCACACAGCTCTATTCGCGTTTTGCTGAATGATTTTGGTCACACTTAGGGACTACTCACACTTATTCAGCTCCATTCGCGTTTTGCTGAACGATTTTGGTCACACTTAGGGACTACTCACACTTCTTCAGCTCCATTCGCGTTTTGCTGAACGATTTTGGTCACACTTAGGGACTACTCACACTTATTCAGCTCCATTCGCGTTTTGCTGAACGATTTTGGTCACACTTAGGGACTACTCACACTTCTTCAGCTCCATTCGCGTTTTGCTGAACGATTTGCGAGCGCTGAACTCTATCTGTAGCACTCGCATGATAATAACACATTTGTCCTCATTTTATACTTGTTTGCCGCGAAAGCTGAATAGACGCGGAAAGCTGAACGGATGCGTACGCGTCTCCATACATAATCGTTGTTTTCTATGGGCATAAGCTGAATTTTATTATTATTTATTTATTAAACAATTTTTATACAAACTTTCATTTAGTAACTAAGCCCCACAAAACTGTTTTCACAGTTTGTCTGTGGGAACGGAACGATATTTAAAAAACAAACAGAAAAAAAAAAACAATGCAACTAATATTACTTAACAATCAATAAATCTTAGAAACTACTTATACCCTTACCTTACTTACTACTATACCCTCTCCCAGCAATCTGCAAACCACCTTCTTAAAAAATATGGTTTACAGACTCCTGAGAAAGAATAGTTTAAGCGATTTTGCAAACTTACTTTTCATTTTCTGACTTCTTATATCAGCATAGAGCTGAATAAGTGTGAGTAGTCCCTAAGTGTGACCAAAATCGTTCAGCAAAACGCGAATGGAGCTGAATAAGTGTGAGTAGTCCCTTATACGGTACTTATACCAAAATACCATTTTTTAAACTTTTTGTCTGTCTGTCTTTCTGTTTGTTCCGGCTAATCTCTGGAACGGCTGGAACGATTTTGACGGGACTGGCACATAGCTGATGTAATAAGGAGTAACTTCTATTTTGGAAAAATCTAATTCCGAGCTGACAAAGTCATCAGATGGAAATCCAAATAATTGTACAGTAAAAAGAAACATAAGTATATAGAAGAAAGTATGATAAAAATAATAAATAAAGTACTTAAAATTACAACAAAAAAAAGGCATCTTTCATGCATCTTGCCACAGAACAAGCACAAGAAAACTTCATCCGTCGTTCATCTTCTCACAGAAACTCAAACATCCACGACATACGTCCCATCTTGAGGCAAATAAATCACACTCCGGTGTCAATGTCAAAAGAGCATTCAGCATTGACAGGGCGCGAACAGGGAAAGGGAGAGTTCGAGTATGAAATTGTGCGTGCAGACGGAACGACCAACAATCTGTGTCCACAAGTTCTCAATTGGTGTTTGGGCTCGGGAGGAACAAAAATCCTCACAAGCTGAGCTACTAGTTCCATATGTATAACATGACGCCTGTAAACTCCGAGGTTTTTTTTTATTGGGACAAGCCTATCCCCAAACCACTGCAACTCCTGAGCGCCAGAATCAACAGTGGCGACCACCAGAAAAGCGCCGACACAATGAAGCTCGACGAAGTCACAGAGAAACAATTTAACTGTCTTGGATCCCGCAACGAAATTAATCAGCCCGCCTAGCATGACCGTTCTATCTCTATTCTACCAAGAAACGACAAGAAATCTTTTCTATACAACTTGACATTTCTTCTGGCCGAGCATGGCGCGCCCCGTCGACTCGCGTTTCTACGAAGACATAGACAGAAATTCTTTCCATAGCAACGGGGACGTATCACGTGATGTTTATATATTCCCTGAATATTATTTAACACGTTTAGTTAACAAAAAAAAGTTTCCAATTGCTCGAGTTTTTAATTTTTCGTAGGCGGGATGGTGTTGCTGCATCCTGGATCCAGGCCTCGATCTTTTTCGCGAAATTAAACCTAAATATTTTACATAACATTTCAACCTTTTGAACGTAACTCAACGCCACCACGAAACGTATTTCTCGTATTTAGTTTTTAATAAGACTAGTTTGACATTTGTCAGAAGTAATGTTTCTACCCCCAGATGTCAAAAGAAGAGAAAATATGGTCGTCATGCTCGACGTTGTAGACTTGTGTCGCCTGAAGAAAAGAAACATTTCTTTTCTACATTCTTAATATCGCCATGCTTGGGACGATAGAAATATCTGTCAAATTGTCGATTCTTCCGTAGACATAGCCTGTTTCTACGGCGGTCATGCTAGGCCGGCTGAAGAGAATAGCGTAGGAGTAGGAAAACGTAATTTCCACTCTGAAGGCTTACGCAGACGCGTACCTAATAGTAAACAGACGTTTCGCCAGATCTTGGCGAAATGTTGGTTTACTATATTTTTTTTTGACGACACGTTTTGCGCAGTGGCTGAGCTCGATCGACTGCTGCGCTGCGTGTCGCGGGTTCAATCCCCGCACGGAACAAATATTTGTATGGCCTACAGATAATTTTTCCGGGTCTGGCTGTTTGTGTATTTGAGTTTAAATGTTTGTAAACGCACCCACGATACAGGAAAAAACAAAAAGAAAAACTGTTTGAGTTTGATAGGGGGCGAAGCTATTGCCATCAAGCGGCCACAAATCCAGACTCCGTGACTGCTACTGAGAAATTCCTTATGAAAAATCCCAATAACACTTTGCTCGACCCGAGAACCAAACCCAAGATCTCATGCTCAGCTGTCGCGCTTGTGACCACTAGACCAACGAGACATTTTTAAGTATCATTTCTTTAAAAACTAATAAGATGAAAGGATTCTATTTTTTAAAGTGAAACTTCTTATGCGACTTCCAACAAGTTTAACGTAGCGTTAAACTTGTTGGAACTCGCATAAGAAGTTTGGAGGGGGAATATTTTCTAAAACTCACCAAGAGATGGCAGTATTACAAGATTTGTGACTACGTAGTTCTACTAGGTACGCAAGATGGCGTGGAAACAGTCATGCATTCGACTCTTCGTTGTGACCAGCCTTCGCTCAATTTCCATGAGTAGAGTTACCTTGATAAACTTATGTAATAAAAATAACACAACAAGAAAACAACAAAATATTATTTAGAAGCTCAATAAAATAACGAGAGTGAATGCGTGTCACTCGAACGCATGCGTGTAGTATTACGAAGTTTCATTTCTTCCGCGCGGAGTACCACGCACTGTGTTTTTTTTCCAGTGATGCGCCTTTATAACTTTATATCCAAGTGACATTGACAAAATACAAATTCTATGTTACCACTAAACGATAAGCGTTTTATTTAGCTAACAAAAACCTCGTTATTCACCTTGTAGTCGAGTCAAATTAAGTAAATGATATGAAGGAAAAAGGAGTAAATGATAGCGTAATGAAGGACAGAGAAAGGAAGAACAAAACGTGTTGCGCCGATCCCAAGTAAGGCTGAGACTTCTTTAATGCGTTGCGTTGCGTCGTCGCAACGGATCAACGCATTGTTACTATTGTAAGCCACACCAGCCGGCCTAGCATGACCGCCGTAGAAACGGGCTATGTCTACGGAAGAATCGACAATATGACAGATATTTCTATCGTCCCAAGCATGGCGATATTAAGAATGTAGAAAAGAAATGTT
The DNA here is from genome assembly GCA_963082945.1 of Cerastis leucographa. NCBI lineage: Eukaryota > Metazoa > Arthropoda > Insecta > Lepidoptera > Noctuidae > Cerastis > Cerastis leucographa. The sequence goes on along the minus strand of OY720374.1, from coordinate 10,560,135 downwards.
TCTATTCTTCAGTCCACCATATTTTCTCTTCTTATGACATTTGGGGGTAGAAACATTTCTTCTGACATATGTCAAACTAGTCTTCATCACATCGGAACTAGACAAGATTTTTTTTGTAGCTAGTATTTGTGTTTTTTGAGCTTTCGTGATTTTTAAAAAACATGTCGGGCTCCTAACGTCGCCATCAACTCAGTTTTTATGCCGAGAAAAATCAAAGGAAGGCCGAAAGGATTGCTGTACGAGCGTTAACCGGGGCTTTCGATCTTCCTGAAAACGAGTTCCTCCAAAATTTTAAAATAAGCAAAGAGATGGTGCAATGTTTCAATGTTATTTTAATCATTCATCCAAAATAATTTACTTAGTTTGAAAACAATCCAACATGTCATCTGAGTCCGCCGTAAAAAAATAATATTCAGGGAATATAAACATCACGTGATTCGTCCCCGTTGCTATGGAAAGAATTTCTGTCTATGTCTTCGTAGAAACGCGAGTCGACGGGGCGCGCCATACTCGGCCAGAGGAAATGTCAAGTTGTATAGAATAGATTTCTTGTCGTTTCTTGGTAGAATAGAGATAGAACGGTCATGCTAGGAGGGCTGCAGCTAATTGCTGCACTAAGCAACAATAGAGGGCGACGCACACTATCGCAACGCACTATCGCAGCATCTCAGTGTGGATTTCATTCTTCATTCACCAATAGATCTCAACGCAACGCACTAATGAGGCTTCAGCCTAACATGGGACGGGCAGGAAGATTGTGATAATGAGTCGAGTGCAATTAGACAACAAAGATAGATATATAGATATTGAGTATTTTAAGTTTAGTGGCACACGGCTATTGCCTCTTTTTTTGTTGTTGGAAATAGCAATTTCAGGTCTTGATAGAGAGCGTCCGATTGGACAACAAAATGGTCGATTTTTTTTATGTTGAAGGCGACTTGAATTCGTCTTTGAGTCTAACCGGATGCAGCTGAATACCAGTATTTTACATGGAGTCTGTCTAAGAGTTGACCCGATCACTGCATTCGTGAGGCTGATGACAGGAGATCTGTGAAGTTTTGTCAGTTTATTTATTTGACCTTGAGTTATGAGACTTTTATCTCGACGCTCTAATGCGTTTATCAATATGATATATGTAAGAGGGGAGCGTTTTGATGTGATAACAACGGCTTATTCAATTGATGTCATATCCTTTCCGGATTGTTAGATGTTTGATAATGATTATCTAGATTAAAAAATTACGGATAGTAACAGTCAGCTGAGTCTGCCTGCCTGTTGGATTCGGCTTCCAGTCTATCCGGATGCAGCTGAATGCTAGTATTGTACATGGAGCGACTGCCTATCTGACCTCCACAACCCAGTTAGTACTGGGAAATACGATACCCCTTGATACGACTGGGTGTCAGACTTTCGGGCCACTGACTACCTGTAACGTCTGTCAAAGATTTATAAATGACAGCCCGGACCAAAAAAACCTTTAACAGAACTCTTTAAGAGGGGACTCTACGCTCGAGGAATTAGAACAATAGGTATTTGAAGAAACTATTGCCGTCGCGCTGCAACCGACAAAGACCACGGGGTCTTTGTCGGTTGCAGCGCGACGAACGCGAAAGTGCAAAAGGGACAACTGCAACTCACGCTGATTTTACCAACAGAAATCGTGACCAAAAGACGTTTTGTATTCCGCTGTTTTCTTCTTCAAATCTAAACTGATTGATTATGTTTTGAAAAAAAAGGAAATGATAGGGGCATGTATTAATAAGACCAAGATTTTTTGGAAAAAAAATCATTGCTCTAGACGCATGATCCACGAGGAAAACAGCGGAATACGTTTGTATGGAGAAAGGTCCCCTAGGGTCCCCTCTTAACAGTAGGTAACTTACAAATTTATTCCCTTACTGATTTCTAAATTCAAACGCGAACATGTGCGAATAGTAACGGTAGAAAACTTGCATCATTTCCCGCGTTAAATAAAATCGCGCCAAAAACAATGCCGCCATTGTTTTGTCAACATCGATGATGAAAGTGCTCTATGGTGTCCGTAATTATAGTGTGGTAACTGTTTTACGGTGTTTGTGAATGAGAGTGTGTATTATGAAAAGCGTTTTGACGCATAACGTCAAAAAATCGTTCATTTTGTTGTCAAATCGGACGCTGTGTGATCTGCGGGTATACCATGACATCTTCAGAATCAGAATCAGAATCTTTATTTGTTAAACATAGGTATTTACATAAAGATGTTAGGTTAACTTATTTGAGCGCTATGTTTTGCCGCGAAAGCATACAAATTTTAAATAAAATACAATTAAAAAACTAAAACACTTATAAAAACTAAATAAAACAAATACTAAAGACAAAATGAAGCATAAACAAATAAATACTAAAAATCATCATTTATAAAATCTGCAACAGTATAACAACATTTTTCTATTAATAGAGAGGAGAGAGGTCTCTTAAATTTTGATAGGGGCAATGTTCTTATACTATCGGGTATTTTATTATAAATTTTTGAAGCCATACCAAAAAAACTCTTTTTCATCAAAGTGGTCCTGCATTTTATGTCGCACAATTGATTTATATATTTGATTTATATCTTAAAACAGTGTTGTTTATCACTCTAGTGTGGGAAAGATACGGAACTATAGAGAACGTCTAGCTAGCGCCATCTCTTTCTCACTCTGAAACAGTATTAAAACAATACTGTTTTACGGACCCCCGACGCTACGACGCTTGGATTAATTTATTTTGATCTGCAAACGGCTAAGCAGATTTTCATGAAACATAGCTAAGTACACTCTCGATTAGGACACCTTCATTTCAAACGAAACCTAAATTGGAAGAAAAAAACGTTGCACAGATCCGAAATTACATGGACACAAGGGCAGGAAGATGTTGATACTTATTGCTGCTCGTGACTGTACGCGTAGGCGGCGCTGCGGCGTAGGAGTACTCTCCCCTCCCACTCAATGACGTCACATCTACCCACGTATGCAGTGTATTATTGATTTACTCGATTCCAGACTTAAGTGACGAGCAGCCACTTTTTAACCCCGATCAAAAAAAGAGGGGTGTTATAATTATAAGTTTGACGAGTGTATCTGTGTCTGTCTTTGGCATCGTAGCTTCTAAACGAATCAACCGACTTTGATAAAATCGGTGTCGTTTGAAAGGTCTTTTAATCAAGAGTGTTCTTAGCTATGTTTCGAGAAAATCTGCTCAGCCGTTTGAAGATCATCACCTCTTTTATAGTTGATGACGGGATATAAACCACTTTTAAGGGGTCTGGTCGATTCTAAATTTGAAATCTTGTCACTTGTCACCATGGGCATCGCCAGGGGGGACTGCATCTTTTACCTACTCTACTGCTATACACCGTGTAAATCACCTCATTACGAAGCCGTCAACCAAGCATTCTGTACATGAAACTAAGTAACTTTACGCAAAAATTATTGCTGGGAAACGACTTTTTTTTGGGGGGTGTAAAATCATGTTTTGTGGTAGAACTCAATGTAACGCACTCAAAACATTGTGCTGATGGACGGGGGGTGTTTAAAATAAAAATCTTACATAAAAACTTGTATTTAAAAAAATACTTGTCAAAAAGTTGGAACTTTGACCCCTAATATCTCCGTAACTAGAAGGTGCCCAGGTATGGTGTAGAACAAAAGAATGATCGCAATGACAGGGAGAACCAGTGCCTTTCGGCTTCGTTAAGAGGTGTTTTATACCCTTTATGTTAACACTTAGCAACTTTAAAAAAGATGATCTCCTAATATGTATGTTGTTGCCAACATAGTATTTTGCAACTCATATTATTATGAAACAGATTCTATCTTAAAGTAACAATCGTTATTTGTCGAACAACAGCTTTTAAATTTAGGAAAGTGTATACATATTTGTGCTTGTGACTGTACTAGGAGCAATGCGAGGAATTTTTCATTAAATAATGCATAATAGAGCCGCTGGGTCGTTCATTGAGGAGTTCAGACGCGTCCCGTTTGTGGGCGACCTTTGATATTTGAAGGGAATTTCTGAGAGGTTTGCCTTTATTGGTGTGTGTTGGTATTTAGGTTATAGTCTTATTGACCGCGAGGAGAGTTGGTAAGGATTGTACTAGATGGCGTTGTGAAGTAAGCCTGTAATCCCCGAAGGGGTAGGCAGAGGTGTGCCTAATAGTATACGACCCAGATTTCGCCAGTTATACAAGGTGTTGTTTTGCATCCTCGTCAAAATTCCTAGTTAATTCTTAATAAACGCTGTTTTTTTCTTGTTTGTCAGTATTTCAGAATAACGGTTATTTAACGTGTTTTAAGAAATTATCGAATAAAGGTTTGAAATGTTTTGTATGAGCGTAAGCGAGGTTATAAGGCGAGGATCACACGGGCCGCGTTTAAAACACGCGGTGGGTCACACTTACCGATTTTATCGAAATAATCTATCACAATATTATGGTAGAGAATGCCTTGTAGCATTAAGTCCGCCTATGTACCACTTTTATACATAGTTAAAAAATAAATTATTTATTTAAATGTTTAAATAAAGGGAACTATATTTTCTATCACCAAAATTTATATTTGTCATCAAGTTGTATCACCTAATAAATAGATCTATCGCCACGAAATATTCGTTCTCAGATAAACAAAAATTGTTCCCAGGTATGAATTATCAAATTAATGTTAATATATGTGTAAAATAAGAGATCGATAACCAATAAAATTATATTGCATTACATGAATATAAACTTCGTTCTTATAATAACAGTTTTGTTACTTAAATAATAGCTCTGTGCTCAGAATGGTAGATCTGTCACCAAATAAATAGATCAGTTCCTTATTTCAACTCGGACAGGTTAGGTTCGAAGGGGATGGCGGGGTCTAGTGAGCGAGCGGAGCGAGCGAACTAAGACCCCGACATCCCCTTCGTGTTAGGTTACTTTAAACCCTGCAGAGAGAAATAGGAGCCCCGCGTAGCGGGGCTCCGTCGACTACGCCTTAGTTTGGACCTGTGGTTTGGAGTTTTATGTAAACATTTTTACATTGTTTGATGATTCAATTTTCGTGACACTTCTATTATTTTGAAACCTAATAAAATTACTTGATGATTGATATTATTTCCAAGTAATTCTTAATTAATATTTAGGTAAGCGTTTTGATATTATTTGATGATTCCATTTAGGTGACAGATCTACTATTTTGAGGACAAACCCTATTATTTAAGAAACACAAAACTAATTAAATTGGTGATAGCTTAAATGATACCCTTAAATAAATAAGGGCTGGAGAATAATGTTTATAAAAGCAATCAAGATAAAGTGACCTTCAGTACAAGAAACCAAAAGTATTTCGTTTCATCAGAAGTTTTATTGATATAATCATATCTGATTGTGTTTACAACGTATTTCGATCAATCAATTAATTAATTAATTACCTATTTGATAAAGAAACGCACAAAGCAAAATTGTTTCCGTTTTTATGGCTTCGTATAAGGGGGAAAAAATATAATTACGTTTATGTCGTGACTCGTGCGTACGTATAGGCCACAGATCAGAATCTTTACTCTAACTAGTTTATACATTTTAGAAGTAGGCATGTTTGTTAAAAAGCACCCAAACCTATTTACTAAAGTAACAGAAAATAAAAAGTTTCTCTCTAGAGATCCCACCAAACTGGCCATAACAAGATGCAGAAGCACTCTCTTCCAAAACAATTGCTATAGTATGTCGGTCAAAATCTTCAATAAAATTCCGAAACAAATCAGAGAACTGCCTATAAACTACTTCAAAAAGAAACTGCAGAAGTGGCTCTGCAATAATGTGTTTTATACAATAAATGAGTTTTTGACTTATAAACCCATTTGTAATCGTTAAGTAGCATATGTTGCCATTTTTGAAAAATATTGTTCCTATTTTCACATTCCTTTTTTTTTTTTAAATTTTATTGATGTTATATCTGTTCCTTGTTATATTTTTTTCTAATATTGTTACTTTATCCTGTATCCTACACACAAGTAGGTATATTAAATTCTAAAAATGTTTTAGTTTGTAACTACGTCTAGAAGTTTGATACCTAAATTTCGACTACATTTTGTTAGGTATTTTAATTTAATTTTAAGTTTGCATGCTGAAATAAGTCGGCGAAATATGTGAAACCTTTTTATTTATAAGACCATTATGTACCATATTTCATGCAAATAAAGAATCTTGAATCTTGGCATGCTATGCTATGGCTAACCGGATGCAGCTGAGTAAAGTATTTTACATGAAGCGACTGCCTACCTGACCTCCACAACCCAGTAAGTGGGTCATACGATACCCCTTGGTAAGACTGGATGTCAGACTTTTGGCTTCTGACTTCTCGTAACGACTGTCAAAGACCTACAAATGACAGCCAGGGCCAAACGGCTTAACGTGCTTTCCGAGGCACGGAGGAAACTCGGTATGTAATCATGGTCACCCATCCACGGACCAACCTTGGCAAGCACGGCTTAACCTTAAATATCGACCGGTGCGGCTGTTGTTATTTAGCCACGAGCTTCTCATAATCAGCCTACCTATAGATTATTTTTTATTTGCCGATTGTTTGAGATTGTGTGAACATTGTAGACCTTATCAATAACATCGGAAACGGAATATTTATCATGTTTATTATTTGTTTTGAGTTACCGATATTTCGGCACTGTCCGTCACCATGGCGCTTGCAACATCGCCGAAATATCAGGAACTCAAATCAAATAGGTACCTAGTAAATTCCGTTTCAATAGGGGATAATCCAATTTTTCCGTCGGGTAGTTTATTGAAAAGTATTGGACACGTATTTTTTCTTTTTTCACGTGGTCATAAAATTACGGAGATATATTGAGTTGAAATGGCGCATGACGTCACATGTAGGTAAGTTTTATACCTACTTGTGACGTAGTAAGCCCCCACTCTCCAACTTTAATGAGTTTTAACTAAGTATTTTTTTGATATTTTGATTTAAAAAAAAATACGTGTCTAAAATTTTTGTATTACCTGTCTGACGGACAAAATAGAATGTCGTTTTCTTTACCCAGTCCGCACCCCAATTGTTATTGACAGTGTTTGTGATCGTGTCAGTTTAAAAAACTTATTGAAGATCTTCCTTGTAGATTCATTAGCTTCTGTTCATTTTTATCTGGTACTACGTTTTTGTAGTAAGCAACGAGTTATTGTCAGGCCTACGCTGTCCTTCAATACTTAATTACTAACGCTGTACAAGACACCATCACCACTAATTTCTGACCATAAAGGTAAACGAAAGCATTTGCATGTAGCTGAGATGAGAATGCTAAGGGGGATGTGTGCTGTTACGCGAGTGGATAAAATAAGAAATGAGTACATAAGGGGCAGTCTGAAAGTAGCGCCGGTGACTGAAAAAGATGTGCGGTAATCGGTTGTCGTGGTATGGGCATGTGATGCGGAGGAATGAGGAAAACGTCGTGAGGAAAGTTTTGAGTGTGAATGTGGATGGTTATAGGAGTAGAGGAAGACCAAAGAAACGATGGATGGACTGTGTGAAGGATGATATGGCAGGAAAGGAGGTGTCAAATGAGATGACAAGCAATAGAGAAGTATGGAAGAAGAAGACATGCTGCGCCGACCACAAATAAATTGGGATGATGATGAAAGGTAAACGAAGCCGCGGGCAGAAGCTAGTACTAAATAAAGATCAATATTGAATCGCTATCTTATAATGCCCGTCCCGTCCCCGTGTGAACCAAAAGGTGACCTCAGCAAGTAAACTCCGATTTATAAAAATCAATAATGAATGAGAACCTGCCTTGTTATATGCATACACATTACACATACAGATTAAACTAATCTAAAAATTGTTTTTTTGCTTGTGGATTTTATGGCGTTGCGCGTTGTTTGGAGAACCATCCATCAATCATCAAACATCCATCCAAACATCTTTATTTTTTACATTATTTCACTTAAAATTTTAACTGTGTGGTAATTAGTCTCAGAGAAGAAAATCTGTGAAATAGGTACGGACGGACAGACAGACACACAGACGGGCAGACCGAATCCATAAGGATTCCGTTTTTCATCCATAAGGGTTCCATTTCGCAAGGAAACTTTAAAAATCAATAAAAGTGTAACACACAGATTAAATAAATCTAAATAAATATGTATATTTGTATATAGATTGGCTGGGTTGGGGGACTTTATGTGACCGATAGCGTTTCAAATAAAACAGATAAAGTTAATTCTTTACTTTGGAGCGTAAAACCAGATTACGGTTATCTATCACTAGTTTTTGCCCGCGGTTTCGCTCGCGTTATGGTCGATATTATCCCACGAGAACGTTTAAATATAGCTAATGAAATTCGGGGCAAATGAATATTCCCATTGTTTTAATAATTTTCGGAATCGGATGCAACCACCAGATCAACGAGGGAGTAAAAATGGAACTGATTGCTATTGCACGGCAAGATTAACTATGCTCGGCGATTATTTACAACCCAATTTTTAGGGTTCCGTAGTCAACAAGGAACCCTTATAGTTTCGGTATGTCCGTCTGTCTGTCTGTCCGCGGCTTAGCTCAAAAACTGTTGGTACTAGAAAGTTGTAATTTGGCATGAGTATACACGTTAATGACGCCGGAAGTGGTAAAATAAAATTTTGAAAAAAAAAAACTTGAGAGGTGTCAAGGGACACCCGGATGGAACGAAGTTCCAAAAATCATCGTCGCGACACCACACTGTTCAATGCGAAATAGAAATGAAAATATCTGGCTTGCTTTCTATAAGAGAGAGAGAGACAGACAGAGAAACATGCGACGCCGCACAGCTTACAATAGCTTACTATAGCAAAAAGTGTCGTGACAACTTTTCGTAAGAATTTTTTCCGTCTAGCCCCCTTTTACAACGCGCGATAAGGAACTTCGTTCCAAAAACTATTAGTTAGGGTACCTCCCCTACATGTAAAGTAGGGATGATAATTTTATTTTTCGTCCTTCTCATAGTGTGGGATATCGTTGAATAGGTCTTTCATATTAGGGGTTTGGGAAGACCGCTTTTTGATTAAGTAAACCGTTCGTGACTTATCAAGCTTTAGAGTACAAATTTTCGTTAGAGTCAAGTGTCCCCCCCCCTCTACCAACTAAACGGTTGTAGTTAGAAATTCAAACGTCACTGCAGTAGTACCTATATATTACGAAGTTTAAAGGAAAACTATCATACTTAAGTTGGCTTTACAAGTTTACGAGTAATAGTCGACCAATTGTATTTGACTCGAAAATTTCGAACAACTCCATAGAAATGTCAATAGATGGCGCTATGCGTCAGTTGTACTAAAAACGAGTCTCATTTGCAGATCATATATGGCGGTTTTTATAAATATTGGTACGGAACCCTTCGTGCGCGAGTCCGACTCGCACTTGGCCGGTTTTCATACATATTTTCTGTCTTCATAACATAAAATTACGCCTGTCATCCCCAACGGGTCAGACAGAGGTGTAGGTTCCTAATAGTACACCCACATTTCGTCAGTTATGTTTAAGCCCAATGTTATAGGGGCAAGCCTATTGCCATCAGGCACAAAGCCAGGCTTCGTGGCTGCTACTGAGAAATTTCTAATGGAAAACCCAATAACAATTTGCCTGACCTTGGCATCGAATCCATGACCTCATGCTCAGCAGTGGCGATTGCGACCACTGGACCAACGAGGCAGTTCGTTAATCAATCACTGACTGTTATATTTACACAACAACAAAACACACAACAAAAATTTAAATTAAAAAACATAGTGCGATTTTCCAAAAAAATAAAAAGTATATTGTCATCAAAATAAAATAAAAAGTCTTACCCAATCTCCGAGTCATCCAAGTGATCCAAACGCTGGTACTTTATTCCACGCATCGTGCTATCTCTTTCGCACTCACAGTTAAACACGTAAACAATATCACTATCTCACTCACTCACACAACACTGTCACTATATAAACACTGAAAATTTAAACAGTTGTGTTTGTGTTCCTTTTTCGAAACTTTTTTTGTAAACGTCAAAGTTTGACAGAAAAGGTCGTTATTTTTTTTCTGGTGAATTTGAAAAAGGAATAAAAATCTTATCAATTTGACTAAGCTATTGAGGACTGGTTAACTGACTAGATCAGACTCCGGACTAGTTTCGGACAGAGGCAACGGACTTTGACAGATATTTGGTTTATTGTATCAGTCAAAATCCGCTGTCCGGATCAGTCGGTTTACCCGGATCCACCTGGTTCGTTCAAATTGATACGGACTAATTGCCGACCAGCAGATACCGGACACTGTTTTACGTTAAATAGATTTAAACGCAATTTCTGCAAAAAATCTTATTAAAAGTCGTCAATTTTAAATTTAATTTTTACACCGTCGATATAATCAGCTCACAGTGTGAATACAAACGCGTGACTATCGAGTACAAATAATACTTAATCAACATTAATAAGGTAAACAGTTTTAAGCCCTTTATCTTGCAAACACGTCACCGTTGTAAGTTTGTTCTAGGTAGTTCCGAGTGCACGATTATATCTGCGTCCCGCGTGCAACTCTCTAACGCAAGTGTCCCTGGACTGAACAAGGCAGAATTTTGTTAATTTTTAACCGACTTCTTAAAAAGGAGGTGGTTATGTATTCGACAAGCATATTTCGTTAATTTCATGTATACAGGGTGTAACGGAAAGGGTATATACATACTTAAGGGTGTGCTACAGACCATCAAACTGAACATGTTTCTCATCATAAAACATATTTTACAGCAAAAAAAATATCCGCTGCCTCATAGAAAATTGCAATACCTATTCGACCCGAATGTATGGGGTAGATGATATTATATTTGCTGCAAAACATTTTTTATGATGAAAAACATGTTCAGTTTGATGGTCAGTAGCACACCCTTAAGTATGTATATACCCTTTCCGTTACACCCTGTATACACGTACATCGATTTCTCCGTGATTACTGGTCCGATTTAAATGATTGTTTTTCATTTCGTAGATGAAGCTCGCGCGGTGGTGTCACATAAATTTTATTAGCTTTCCTTCGGTAGTTTATGAGTTATCCTCTATAATACTTATGCAATTTTCTTCATTTGAGTGATGTGCTTAAGACTTCTAGTTATAATGTAGCATTGATACTTGACAAGGAGTTGCGTGAAATACCAAAACTAAAACGGTAGATAAAAGCTTTACCGACTTTCAAAAAAATAACAACGCTAGCTCTAGCTAAGTTGAGCTATAAAATGAATTCCAACAAAGTTTATTTTCGGATGCAGCGAAACTGAACGTAGCTTCAGCTAAGTTTAAGTTAATTCTATAGCTATTTGCATTAGTCCCGCACGCAATTTCGCACTTGTAAAGTTATACCGTGCGCACTACAATCCGTGCTTATTTACGCAAGCAAGCCATTTGAGTACACATTGCAAAAGGCGGAACCATTTAAATAAACTTGAAGGCCAAAACAACAAGACGAAATAAAGTAAAAAGGTAACTGTATATGATATCTGTGGTGATTTGCAGTCGCTGCATGTAATAAAATGGTATTTAGGTATGCCCGGTTAGACTGGAAACCGACACCAACATAGTCGAAAAATAGGGTCTTACCGATAAGATGAATTAAACAACAAATGAAAGAATAGAAAAAGACATACCAAAAGAGTTAGTCTCTGTGAAATCCATACTAATATTATAAATGCGAATGTCACTCTGTTTGTTTGTTTGTTACCTTTTCACGACTAAACGGCTGATCGGATCTTAGTGAAATTTGGCTAGAAGATAGATTTTAACCTGGGGAAGGACATAGGCTATATATCATTACGCTACAACTAATAGGAGCGGAGCAGCAATGAAAAATGTTGCGAAAACGGGGAAAATGTCACGCAGACGAAGTTGCGCAGGACAGCTAGTATGATAATATGGCTAGAAATGAGCAGAGCAGTCTTAATCATTCTTAACAAATCATCCTTCAAACAGTCCATCCATAGTTTCTTTAGTCTTCCTCTACTCTCCTACTCTAATGAAATCTTAATCTTCTATCTTCTTCTTCTATATAAATAAAAATCAATTGCTGTTCGTTAGTCTCGCTAAAACTCGAGAACGGCTGAACCGATTTGGCTGATTTTGGTCTTGAATTATTTGTGGAAGTCCAGGGAAGGTTTGAAAGGTAGGTAGGTAGGGTACGGTTGGGTAGGGTAGGGTAGGGTAGGTAGGTAGGGTAGGGTAGGTAGGGTGTGTAGGGTAGGTGGGTAGGGTAAGGTAGGGTAGGTAGGTAGTTAGGTAGGGTAGGGTAGGGAGGTAGGGTAGGGAAGGGAGGTAGGGTAGGGTAGGGAGGTAGGGTAGGGTAGGGTAGGTAGGTAAGGTAGAGTGGGGTATGGTAGGTAGGTAGGGCATGTAGGGTAGGGTATGGTAGGTAAGGCATGTAGGGTAGGGTATGGTCGGTAGGTAGATAGGGTAGGTAAATAGTGCATTGGAACGCATGCCGGGGACAGCTAGTTGACTATAATATTTAGTCCTTATTTTATTATTATTTATGAAGGACTAGCTGTCCCGCGCAACTTCGTCTGCGTCACATTTTTCATTGCTGCTCCGCTCCTATTGGTCGTAGCGTGATGATATATAGCCTATGTCCTTCCCCAGGTTGAAATCTATTTTCTTTCCAAATTTCATTAAGATCCGACCAGCCGTTTAGTCGTGAAAAGGTAACAAACAAACATACAAACAAACAAACAGAGAGACTTTCGCATTTATAATATTAGTATGGATGATATGTCTACAAAGGAGGTGCTTGATGAGATGACAAGTAATAGAGAAGTATGGATGAAGATGACATGCTGTCCTCTCCATAATTTATTCCCTATTTTTACTTTAACTCTCCTATATCGCGTATGCTTACGATGCTCAACGCGGTCGTGAAGATACCTTGGATGGACTTGTTTTGTGATGAATGGAACACGAAAATGTTAGAATGTGTGTGGTTCTGTGAGAATACCGAGTAAAAGGATTACTTAAATAAGTACCTATTAATTGCTTATGCTGTACTGTAATAAATATTTAGTTATTAAAGTACACACAGTTACATAGAATCACACGTAATTAACCCTTTTTAAAGTCGAATTAATGCAGCAACACTTCCAGTTTTTCAAAAACAGTATAAAACAAGACACTACACACACAACAAAAAGAAAAGCCCCCATATCGATGAAAACACCACAAATATAAAATGAGCTGTCAAAGTGGCGCCACTTGCGAATTAAACGTCAAATCCAGAACATTTTAATTTAGTTTCTGCAACTGTCAGTCATAGTGGATACTTGAACCAGTGGCGGGTGCAAATATAATTCGCGTATGTTTATGAAAGTGCTTAGTAATAATGAGCAGGCACTTGAAGAAACTGATAATATTAGAGTACTTATTTTAGTTTTCAATATATATCAAAATACGTATCATTTATGAGAACAGCATCGTAGCTAAATAAAAGCAGTCAGCTACCGTATCGTCATTACATACCGAGTTTCTTCCGTGCCTCGAAAAGCACGTTAAGCCGTTGGTCCCGGCTGTCAATTGCAGATCTCTGACAGTCGTTACAGGTAGTCAGTAGCCCGAAAGTCTGACATCCAGTCTTACCAAGGGGTTTCGTATTACCGAGTACTAACTCAGTTGTAGAGGTCAGATATTCAGACTCTCCATGTAAAATCCTGGTACTCAGCTGCAGTCGATTAGACTGGAAATCGTTTTTTTTTTTTAAACGTTGCCCCACGCTAGGAATTTCTCCTGTATTGTGGGTGCGTTTACAAACATTTAAACTCACATACACAAACAGCCAGACCCGGAACAACTATCTGTACGCCATACAAATATTTGTTCCGTGCGGGGATCGAACCCGCGACACGCAGCGCAGCAGTCTATCGCTCAACCACTGCGCCAACCGTGCCGTCAAATGTTTGGTAAAAGGCAGGCAGATGATGAGCAGACAGGCAGAAACGTAAAGCGGCTTTATAATATGTTTAAATAAATAATCGAATTAGGTTAAATCAATCAAGCCAACAATAGAGAGATAATATCTATTGAAAAACTCATTATTAAATAATCACTCATGTTAGATGGCAATCAACTTCCTATCTCGGTATGGTTTACATTCCTACATAATAATTTGATAAATCGAATTATCTTTAAAAACATTGCCCCCCAAAATCTAGCACGTGAACGTCACGTTTCGTACTAGAGCGCAACGATAACGAAAGCCCTAATTTATTTATTAATTTAAGGACAACCAACAAAGCATAAATCAAAATACATGTTACAGTAGTCATATTATGTTTATACTCGCTGTGCCCGCAACTTCGTCCGCGTTACTCCTTATTACATCTGAAATCTGCCAGTGAAAGTCCCATCAAAATCAGTCCAGCCATTCCAGAGATTAGCCGGAACAAACAGAGAGACAGAAAAAAAATGTAAAAAATGTTATTTTGGTTTTCGTATATACATTCATATGCATGTAGTAAAAAGCGGTTAATTTAATATTACAAATAGACACTTCAATTTTTTTTATTTGTATAGATTTAACAGAGTAGCCTTAATTAAAGGCTGCCACGGCATGCATTGAACATAAGAGTAGGAAATACTGACTTTACAAAACAGTTACAGAACAGATTTTACTTATCTAGACAGATAGGTACATAAATAAAGTTAATTGTTATATAAATCGTACAAATACAAATGAACAATTAATTGACATCATGGAAAAAATGTGAGCAGCGATGGCCCAGCCCCGACTTACACGCAGTAAGCCGTGTCGGTTCGAACCCAGGCAGGCACATTACTTTGTCTAATTTATTTCACCATCGCTGCTCTCGAAAACGGTGAAGGAAAACATCATGAGGAGACCGGCATGTCCTAGAACTAAAAATTCGGAGATATGTGACATCTACCAACCCGCACTGGGCCCGCGTGGTGGATTACAGCCCACTCCCTCTCATACAAGGTGATGTTTTGTATCCTCGTCAAATTCAAGGAGGTAACTATGCTAATGATTCTCGTCCCGAATCAATAATAAAAAGGGTAGGTATTTTTTTTCTATTTTCCAGAAATCGGTAAGTGTGAACCAACGTGTTTATTTGATTATTTATGTCTTTTGTGACAATATCCTGAATTTTGACGAGGATGCAAAACAACACCTTGTGTATATCTGTGGTATTAACACCGTAAGTATAACATGCCTTTAAGTATCACTTTTATCAATATTTCAATAAGCCCTACTTATCCTACACAAATAACAAACCGATATCATCAACAACAAACAATTCTAAGAAATACTCCTCGTCTCTTTCTGGCATAGCGCTATCTTTGTCGCGCGCAGAACTTTCACTGCCCACAAGGTTTTTCGTAAGACATTACCGCAGTTTACGGCCTTACTTATGTATGGTAAAGTTTTGCATATACATACAAGTTGTTGTTTTGCATCCTCGTCAAAATTCAAGAGGATGACACAAAAGTCATAAATGATCAATTAAAGTTACGGTACCTAGTTAATTATTAATAAACGCTGTTTTTTTTTGGTTGTTTAGGTTTGTCAGTATTTCAGAATAACCCCCTTAACGTGGTCTAGGGAATAAAAAAATATGGAATTAAAGTTTGAGATTGTTTTTATGTATGAAAGCGCGGTTATATGGCGAGGATCAGACGGGCCGCGTTTAAAACGCGGGTGGTTCACACTTACCGATTTCCGTAAATAAGAAAAGAAAAAAACACCTACTCACCCATCTTTTCATTAATTCCGGTCGAGAAGCATTAGTATATTTACCTCCGTGAATTTGAAAAGGATGTAAAACAACATCTTGTATGTAGTAAAAAAGTTTAAGTTATTGTGTTATTTAAAAAACCGCCTTTTTTATTTTATGTCCATAATATCCACCTAAAAAGGTTGTCTAGAAGATTTCGCTATCAGCGATAAGACCGCAATCGTAACCATATATTATTATTAGCAGTATTTTAAAACCGTTACGTTTCATTTTTGGTGTACATCATCATCATCATTTCAGCCAAAAGACGTCCACTGCTGGACATAGGCCTCCCCCAAGTGTCGCCGCATTGACTGTTCCCGTACGCCACGCATCCAGCGGATCCCCGCAACCTTCACTAGGTCATCGGTCAATTTGGTGTTCAATAAAGTTTTATTCTATTCTAGCAGCCACGGAGTTTAAATTATCACTCGGTCTATGGCAATAGGATCGTTCCCATTTACATAGAACTTAAACATAACTGGCGAAATGTACTATAAGTATGTGTATGTGGGTGTACTATAAGGTACACTTCTGCTCAACCCTTTGGGGTCAGCAGACGTGACGTTACGTTGTCTTTATGCCAAGGTCCAAGCGCGGTATACTAGTAAACTACTAACATACCGCGGTCAGTGATAAAGAATGGCTGTTGCAAAATTGCCCTTAAGCAGTACTCGTTTGGTTTGTGTTGTAATACGTACTTGTGAATGGTATCAATGTCATATGTTGGTAATGAACGTGGAATTATGTATGTGGACGAAATAAAAAACTTTTTTTACAAAAAAAATATAACCGACTTCCAAAAAAAAAGTGGAAAATAATTTTACTTTTGGTCGGTGGCAAAAAAGTAGATGAAACAAACAAGTCACCGACTGGTGGTGTCTCACGTAATTTGTCAAGTATAATTTTTACATTGTAACTAGACACCAGCACATCGTCCATACATACGACAATGGACAAAATGCATAATAAAGAGGATGACTCAAAAAGTACCTAAGCAAAGATAAAAAAACGAGCAAAAGAATCATTCATCTATCTTTTTTGTATGGGAGCCTCCTTAAATATTTATTTTTTTCTGTTTTCAGTATTTGTTGTTATAGCGGCAACAGAAATACATAATCTGTAGAAATTTCAACTGGCTAACTATTACGGTTCATGAGATACAGCCTGGTGACAGACGGACAGACGGACGGACGGACAGCGAAGTTTTAGTAATAGGGTCCCTTTTGACCCTTTGGGTAGTGAACCCTAAAAATATCATCATCACATTTTCGAGATCTAATCACAGCTGTGGAGCTGGATTAGATCTAGAGTAATTCACACGGGTTCAAGTCAGGTTCTGAACCTTTGTATCTTTCGCCTGGTTATATTATTCCCGGCCTTTGCCAGAATCCGGCTGCCATCTGGCATGACACACAAGTTTACGGGAATACATTGGCTTATTTTCAAGTCCTAACTCTGTACTGTACTGTTTACAAGAATACCAAATTAACAATTGAATATGAGCCAATGGAGGTCACTAGACTTAGGAGCAAATGGAATTGATCAACTTTAACAGCCCATTGCACCAGCTTAGCCTTTATATCCGACTTCAAAAAAAGGTGGTATAAGCGAGACAGTAGAATTTAATTGATTGCTGATTTGATGAAGTCAGATTTAAGCTAGTTGACCGCTACAAAGAGTAGATTCCAATACTAAAGAAAATATATCGCTAATCAACTGTTTGCGCAGTGGCTAAGCGATTGACTGCTGCGCTGCGTGTCGCGGTTTCGATCCCCTCAAGGAACAAATATTTGTAAGGCCTACAGATAGTTGTTCCGGGTCTGGCTGTTTGTGTATGTGAGTTTTAATGTTTGTAAACGCACCCACAATACGGGAGAAATTCCTAATGTGGGGCAAGGTTAAAAAAAAAAACATGAAATAATCTTATTTTTCATCACATCGTCCTCTATAAACAGAGGCCTTGCATTACAATAGAAAAAACAACCTACTAACCTACATACATAACTACCAGTATATTCTACGCCATCTATATTTTCCTACTATTTACTTTAATAAGTAAGTACTTATTATTTAATCCCAAAGATAAATAGATAGATAACTCGAGTGTCTAGGGACCAGAATAGCTTGACACTTTAAAATGGCGCCAGTAGCTAACACACTCAACTACTTAGCCTATAACGTACCCACCACGTGGGCCTTGTACACCATATTGGGATGGTCTGTGGGATGGGTGACCACCCATTCCATACAGAGTTGTGTCCATGTCTCGGAAAGCACGTTAAGCCGAGTTATGCCCGACTCGTCACTGTACCGATTCGTCACCATTAGAAAACAAATGAATTTTTATTTATTATCTATGTTCCCTACTCGTCATCTGTATAAATTTGCGTGACAATAAATACAGTTAATAAGAAAAACATTGCATTGTATTTTAAATCAGTTTGTATACAACATCAAAAAAATCCGTACCAACATAATAATATCTTCAATATAAAAGTAGAAAAGAAAAGCTTTCATTGGTAAAGTATAAAGGGTGTAAAACACCTCTTAACGAAGCCCAAAGGCACTGGTTCTCCCTGTCATTGCGATCATTTTTTTGTTCTACAACATACCTGGGAACCTTCTAGTTACGGAGATATTAGGGGTCAAAATTCCAACTTTTTGACAAGTTTTTTTTTTAATACAAGTTTTTAATGTAAGATTTTTACTTTAAACACCTCCACGACCCCCGTACTATTCAACCCGTCCATCAGCACAATGTTTTGAGTGCGTTACATTGAGTTCTACCACAAAACATGATTTTACACCCCCAAAAAAAAATCGTTTCCCAGCAATATTTTTTGCGTAAAGTTACTTAGGTTCATGTACAGAATGCTTGGTTGAACGGCTTCGTGATGAGGTGATTTACACCGTGTAGAAAACGTCTCATGCCTGTAAAGTACTAGGGTGTCATAAAAAAGTAGGAACTTACCTCATAATCTGTTATCTATAATTAATTTTACATTAATTCAGTAAACTACGCACGACTATGAAAGCCAGGCTGTCATGAAATAGAAGGAGGTAATCTCACGTATTCTGTCAGCTATCATTACAAACCAAACTTAAGCAGTAAAAGGCTGTAATATTTCTGTCAAATTGAATCGACAAGTCCATAATTTATCATCATTCTCTTGACCTTGTCCCAATTTATTTGGGGTCAGCGCAGCATGTCTTCTTCTCCCATACTTCTCTATTGCTTGTCATCTCATGAGACACCTCCTTTCTTGCCACATCATCCTTCACACAGTCCATCCATCGTTTCTTTGGTCTTTCTCGCATAATTTAAACAAATCTATATATATTTTTTAAACATTGCCCCACACTAGGAATTTCTCCTGTATCGTGGGCTAGTTTACAAACATTTAAACTCACATACACAAACAGCCAGACCCGGAACAACTATCTGTAGGCCATACAAATGTTTATTCCGAACGGGGATCGAACCCGCGACACGCAGCGCAGCAGTCGATTGCTCAACCACTGGGCCAACTGTGACAGAATCAAAATGAAATGCTTTCAAGTTGGTAGTCGGTAAGCGCATTACATGAGAAGAGGTGGACACATTTGGAAAAATATCAGGATCTGTTAAAATAGCACTTTGAATTCATGCAAGCCTAGTATGTTTTGTAAAATTTTTGGGGATGATGATATTTACAAAACTATGCTTCTTTCACACCTACCAAAATATGTGTATAATAAAACTGAATTGTATAGTTTGTTTTTTGACGTTACTTTGGTATCGATGATAATTCGGAACACTAAAAACAAAATTATTTAAAACAGTTGTGATTCGTGATCCTTTGTTTTTCGAATACGAATAGGAACAGTGACGAGTCGGGCATAACTCATTAAGCCGTTGGTCCCGGCTATCATTTGTAGATCTTTGACAGTCGTTACGAGTTGTCAGTAGCTCGAAAGTCTGACAACCAGTCTTACCAAGGGGTATCGTATTATCCAGTACTAACTGGGTAGGGGAGGTCCGATATTTGGAAAAAGATTAGGTAGATGATCCTTTGAAAGTATACGATACCTTTCAAAGTTTTTTTTTTTAATTTTGTCTGTTTGTTTTCGCAAATCTCCGAAACGGCAGGACCGATTTTGAAGTGACTTTTATTGGCAGATAGCTGATGTTATTAGGAAGAACTAAGAAAAACGGATTAGAAAAAAAAAACAAAACCCATTAAATTGTTAACAAAATCCAATTCAAATAGGTAAATAATAGTTTTATAATAATTTCACGCGAACGAAGGTTGCGAGCAACAGCTAATTTGACATTAATGCTTTGAATTTCAGTTTCAAGCCACAGTTCAAGTGTTTTTGGTTATTCCGACACATGCTTTAGATATCTACATTAGATATACTTAGTACAAACATGATATGATAAGCCTATCAGTATTTATATTTAACTTATTTGTTATTGGAAAGGGTATTGGTAAATTTTATGGCTATACTTCGGGATGGTTTCGTAATTTTTGTAGGCAGGTATTTGGTTTAGTTTAGCTTTGATGATTTACCGGTTTACGCGATATTTGATTTCACAATGAATATTTCGATATTTATGATTAGAAGCTTATGTATATATTTCTATGTATTAGTAGCTGCTACTCGCGACTTCGTTCGCGTGAAAATTTTAATGTGTTTTCATTCTGAATGTTGATGAAAACCGTTCGTTGAGCTGCTTGAGTTATAAGTCGAGCTACACAATAACTGCCAAATGCTTGCACTGACTGGACAGGTCCACTCAAATCTGTGTGGTTCTTTCTTTAAAAGACCATTTCAGATACTAATCTGCATAGTCCTCATGTAAATTGAGCAATGTCTGGACTTTAAAAGAGCAACAAGTTAACGGAGAACCTCTGAGTTTGTTTCGGCTGTTACTTCTCGGAGTAGTCAGGTACGAAACACAGGCCCCATCTAGCTTAAAAAAAAATGACGTGTAAAAGTGTTTGTAAAAATCTACTTGCAAAATAAACATCATTTATAATTTATCATGTATCGTTGCAATAAAATGTTTGGTAACTAAAATCTGTAGATGTTTTTTTAAAATAAAATAAAAAAAATACTGATGCCACACGAAAAAGAAGAATTCAATAGCAGGAATCCGGCTCGAAGGACCAGTTTTTCACTGAATAGAAAATGACTGGAATCGCTGTACTGACTGTCATTCATGTTCCCATTCTGACACTTTTTTTATTCCTTTTAAAAATATTGTAAATTTTTTACTACTTACTGTTATTTGTTTGTCATTTTTTTTCTTTCTTGTAATTCTAGTGATTTGACATTTATTATTTATTCGTTACTAATACTTTTTTTATACAGTTCTCTTTAATTTTGGAATGGAATAATATTTGCATACCCATGCGTCGGTAGAATAGGGGATAATCCTTTTTTTTTTCTCTGTCCGTCGTGTAGTTTATTGAAAAGTATTGGACACGTTTTTTTTTCTTTTTTCACGTGGTCATAAAATTACGGAGATTTATTGAGTTGAAATGGCGCACGACGTCACATGTAGGTAAGTTTTATACCTACTTGTGACGTAGTAAGCCCCCACTCTCCAACTTTAATGAGTTTTAACTAAGTAATTTTTTTGATATTTTGATAAAACAAAAAATACGTGTCTAATATTTTTGTATTACCTGTCTGACGGACAAAATAGAATCTCGTTTTCTTTACCCAGTCCGATCCCCTATTTGGAGGACTAAAATATACTAATTACCCATGTTTAAAAATGTCGGAAAAAGCTTTTGCCTCGTGTAACTTGATAAATTATTTTTCAATGAAAAGTAAATAGAACAACATACGACGTACAGAAAAGGCATTGTTATTATAATTGTTTAATTACCATTATTTACCTATGACAAGTCACCTTTAAAGAGGGAAGATGAAGCACGCACAACAAAGTTGGTAGTAGAGCAGTTTTCAACTCTATGCTTTCAGATATAAGGTTGTAAATTTGTTGACAGGTTGTAAATAGTCTATTTACTTTAAAAACAAAAGGTATGTAAAATTCGTCTTGTTGTAACAGTTGGTATGGAATTAACGTATGTTTTTTGGCCTCGAATAAAACTTGTTATAAAAATTTCATATAATTTTGAGACACTGAATAAAGAACATGTAACATCACGCCAAGGAACAAGGAAGGCACAAGACGAACCGAAAATGCCTGGAAGAGCTACTGGTCCATGAAGAAGCTTATGAAGGGAAACCTTCCTTTGTCGCTAAAGCGCAAAATCATGGACATGTGCATTCTTCCCATTTTGACCTATGGATCCCAATATTCAAAAGTCCAAACTCAAGGTCTGCCAACGTGCCATGGAGCGCAGCATTCTAGGCGTCAAACTAACCGATCGTGTACGCAATACCAAAAACGCTCCAAAACACAAATTACTGATGTTGCTCAAAAAGTCGCTAAGCTGAAGTGGGACTGGACTGGCCACGTCTGCCGCTTACCCAATGATCTGTGGGCCAAAATAACCACTTTCTGGAGCCCTGACACAGCCAGAAGGCGTCGCGGTAGACCTCGTAAAAGATGGCGGGACGAGTAAGGCAAGACCAGCGACCAGTGGTCCACATTGGCCCTGGATCGAGACAATAGGGGATAATCCTATTTTTTTTTTCTTTGTCCGTCGGGTAGTTTATTGAAAAGTATTGGACACGTATTTTTTCTTTTTTCACGTGGTCATAAAATTACGGAGATATATTGAGTTGTAATGGCGCATGACGTCACATGTGGGTAAGTTTTATACCCACTTGTGACGTAGTAAGACCCCACTCTCCAACTTTAATGAGTTCTAACTAAGTATTTTTTGATATTTTGATAAAACAAAAAATACTTGTCTAATATTTTTGTATTACCTGTCTGACGGACAAAATAGAATGTCGTTTTCTTTACCCAGTCCGATCCCCTATTGGAAGTCATGGGGAGAGGCCTTTGCCCAGCAGTGGGATGACGCTAACAGTATCAGTATCAGTAGTAACATCACGCCTGTAACCCCAGAAGGGTTAGGCAGAAGTGTACCTAATACACACACACATTACACTTACTAGCACTAGTACCAGTACAGTACAGTTTACTAGTACTAGTACACACACATTTCGGAAGTTATGTTTAAGTCCCATTTAATAAGGGGCGAGCCTATTGCTATCAACCGGGCACAAATCTTGCCTCCGTGGCAGCTACTGAGAAATTCCTACTGGAAAACCCAACATAATAATAAAAAATCCTGATAGGACCCTAATAACATTTTGCCCAACCTGGGAATCGAACCCCGGACCTCAGCAGCCGGGCTTGCGACTACTCCACCAACGAGGCAGTCCAAGTTTATGCCAGTCATAAATTAAATGCATTCAGACTGCTAGGAAGTGCCAATCAGCATTTGCTTCATTAACTTTCCAATAATAGTTTTAGTTCCTGAGGGGAAACTGATAATTATTAGAACGAGCAGGTTAACGTGTATTACAATTACCAGCAACGCCCTTTAAGAGGGGACTCTAGCCCCGAGGATTGTGAAGAATAGGTATTTGAAGAAACTATTGCCGTCGTGCTGCGCCCGACCAAGCCCCCGTAAAGTGCGAAAGGGACAACTGCAGCTCAGGCTGATTTTACCTACAAAAATCTTGACCAAAAGACGTTTTCTATTCCGCTGTTTTCTTCTTCAAAACTAAACTGATCTAAATAATTCTTAAATCAAAATTTAGAGGAAAAGTATATCTATGCTTCTATTATTTTCTTTTTTGTTAAAAACTTATCTAATTTGTTTGATAGTCGTCTGAACATGGCGGTAAAAACGGACATCCAGTCTTAACAAGGGGTATCGTATTACCCAGTTACTGGGTTGTGGAGGTCAGATAGGCAGTCGCTACATATAAAATACTGGTACTCAGCTGCATCCGGTTAGAATGGAAGCCGACCCGAAGATAGTTTGGGAAAAAGCTAGGCAGATGATGATGTCTCTTTAAATCATACGTGTTTTATCCCTATTATTTGGGACTTAAATATAACTGCACAAATATGGCTGTCTTATAGGTATGTGCCCTGCCTAACACCTAAAGGATTACAGCCGTGACGTCATGTAATGTTATTAATTTTATTGCAACATTAAAATCATATAACTATATTTACTTTGATTCTAAGAAATAAAGTATTGAAGTCACCGCTTTTAATGACGACGCCGACAGATTATACTTTTATGATTTCTCAATAATTTGGTAATTTATTGTAATCAACAAGCTGTTGCTCGCGACACCATTTGCGTGTACTTTTAACCCCCGAACAAAAAAAAGAGGGGTGTTATAAGTTTGACGTGTGTGTGTATGTCTGTCTGTGACATCGTAGCTCCTAAATGGATGAACCGATTTTGATAAAATTGGTTTCGTTTGAAAGGTGTTGTAATCGTGAGTGTTCTTAGCTATGTTTCGAGAAAATCTGCTCAGCCGTTTGAAGGTCACCTCTTTTCTAGTTGATGAAGGGACATAAACAACTTCTACGGGTCTGGTCGATTTGAAATTTAATACCTATCTTGTCACTTGTCACCATTGACGTCGCCAGAGGGCTGCACCTCCCCCTAAGATCGGGATTTTTTTTTAATTTATAACTTTCCTTGTTTTCTTTAATTAGCGAGAAGAGGCAAAACACCGAGAAAAGTGGAAGGAATGGGAGGAGACCATGGGTCATCATCTCTCCTGCTTAGCCTCTTCCAAACTATGTTGGGGTCGGCTTCCAGTCTAACCGAATGCAGTTGAATACTAGTATTTTACATGGAGCGACTGCCTATCTGACCTCCACAACCCAGTTAGTACTGGGTAATACGATACCCCTTGGTAAATCAGGCTGTCAGTCTTTCTGGCTACTGACTACTCGTAACGACTGTCAAAGATCTACAAATGACAGCCGGGACCAATGACTTTACGTTCTTTTCGAGCCACGGAGAAACTCGGTATGTAATTATTGTCACCCATCCACTTAACCTTAAAGATAGACCCGTGCGGCATCTAACTAAGTTACTGTACGCAAAAAATAAAGCTGGGTTTTTTTGTTTTTTTTTGGGGAAAAATTCACCTTTTACGGTAAAACTCAATGTAACGCACTCAAAACATTGTGCTGTTAAGTGCTTTGAATAGTGAACTGATCATTGAGTTAGTTATGGTAAAGATATAACTTTAAAAACCGGCCAAGTGCGAGTCGGACTCGCGCACGAATGGTTCCGTACCATTATTTTAAAAAACGAGCACTTTTTTGTATCGGAGCCCCCTTCAATATTTATTTTATTCTGTTTTTAGTATTTGCTGTTATAGCGGCAACAGAAATACATAATCTGTGGAAATTTCAACTGGCTAACTATCACGGTTCATGAGATACAGCCTGGTGACAGACAGACGGACAGCAAAGTCTCAGTAAGTTAGACAATCGGACCCCCGTTTGACCCTTCGGGTACGGAACCCTAAAAACTACAATATCTCCATAACTAAGGGTCTGCTCACACCGAGACGCGACGCGACGCTGCGCGCACCTTGAGAATTCATTGCACCTTGAGACATTTCGTGTAGAAAATAAAGTTAAATTTTGAATCGCTCTTTTAAAGTGTGCGCGCAGCGTCGCTTCGCCTCGCGTCTCGGTGTGAGCTGACTCTAAAAGGTTCTCAGGTATGGTCCAGAAAATAAAGATATCGATAACGGGAAGAACAAGTGCCTTACGGCTTCTACACACTTTTTATGCGATTTATCGATCAGATCATATTTTATGCGAAAAATGCTAATGATAATGACACAAAAAAACTTGGGTTTTTCTCGAAATAAAACCTGTTTGACGTCATTGTTTTTAACAATAATATTGACTATTGAGGGTTTTCCTTGTATTATTCATGATATCCGGATGAATAGTATTAAATCATTAATTTTATTCTAAGGTCTCCTAATAACGGGAAACAAATAATAAGATCCTATGAACTTAGTATTTTTTTTTTTGGTTACGGGTCCATGAGTCTTTATCTATACTAATATTATAAAGCTGAAGAGTTTGCTTGAACGCAGTAATCTCGGGAACTACTGGTCCGATTTGAAAAATTCTTTCAGTGTTTCATAACTCATTTGTCTAGGAAGGCTATAGGCTATACAGGGTGTAACGGAAAGGTTATATACATCCTTAAGGGTGTGCTACAGACCATCAAACTGGGCAGCAGATATTTTTTTGCTGAAAAACATGTTTTATGATGAGACACATGTTCATTTTGATAGTCTGTAGCACACGCTTCAGTATGTATATACCCTTTCCGTTACACCCTGTATACCATCACGCTACAACCAAAACGAGCGGAGCATCAATGAAAATTGTTGCGAAAATGGGGAAAAGTGACGCAGACGAAGTTGCGTGGGACAGCTTGTTTGTTTGTAACGCACTCAAAACATTTGTGTTTGATGGATGCATTGAATAGAATGTTCTACAGTATTTAAAGTAAAATTAATACATTAAAAACTTGTATATAAAAAACCGGCTAAGTGCGAGTCTTACTCGCACACGCAGGGTTCCGTTCAATTTGCTGAACTTGGCCTTTGTGGCGGAGCCGTGAGACACACAATATAATCTTTTTTTTTTCTGATTGGTTTTAAGTTTTTTTATTATGTGTCGCGTGCACTTATGGCGTTTGCCAAATAAATATGTTTTCTTTCTTTCCCTACGTACATTTGTATAATCGCTCATGAACGCAATTTTTTTGGTCGTTGCCTATGTTTTTATTAACCAATCTAGTTTTTATCACGTTCTCCTTGAATATAAATCGTCAGACCCAAGGATATGAATGATTACTTACAGTTATAAAACATCGTCTACAATTCACAATAGAGGTACAGCACTCTACATTAATCTATTCATTCTTCGTGTGATTTCCTATTTAAAGATATCTCTTCGCATTCGCAATGCTTTATGAAATAAGCCAGTTATTGACGAAATAGTGGCTAAGCAAACATAAAGCACAGCGACGGCTATACATTACGAATGTATATCGGTCCCTGCACGCGTAGCATGACCGTTGTAGAAGCTGGCTACGTCGACGGAAGAATTGACAAACGGATACATTGTCATTGTCTATCTGTCATTATGTTGATTCTTCCGTAGACAAAACCCGTTTCTACAGTCATGGTCCTGCTACGCGTGCCGGATAGATGCGTGTAAATATACTCTTAACGAAGCCAAAAGACATTTGTTCTCCCCGCCATTGCGATATGTTTTGTTGTAGATCATACCTGGGAACCTTCTAGTAACAGAGATATTGGAGCAACTTTGTTTTTAATTTTAAAATAGCTGTGCCCGCGACTATGTCCGAGTGGAATTTAACAAAAAAGTTATTTAGTTTTTTTCTCTAAAATATTTTATAATCATTTTAGAATGTTTCTAAAATAGAAGTAGCTTAAGTTACTCTTTATTACAACAGCTATCTGCCAGTAAAAGTCCCGTCAAA
Source organism: Cerastis leucographa (assembly GCA_963082945.1). Classification (NCBI taxonomy): domain Eukaryota; kingdom Metazoa; phylum Arthropoda; class Insecta; order Lepidoptera; family Noctuidae; genus Cerastis; species Cerastis leucographa. The sequence goes on along the minus strand of OY720374.1, from coordinate 10,532,866 downwards.
ATCGGTCCAGCCAGCCGTTCCAGAGATTTGCCGGAACAAACAGACAGACAGACAAAAAAAAAATGTATATGTATTCATATGCATGTAGTAAAAAGCGCTTATTTTAATATTACAAACAGACATTTAAATTTGATTCATTTGTATATATGTATAGATACTTCTACGACCTTCGTACTATTCAATGCATCTATCAACACAATGTTTTGAGGGCTTCACATTGAGTCTTATCGTAAGACGTGATTTATCACCCAAAAAAAAAAGTAGTTTTTGCGTAGAGTTACTTAGTTTGATGTCCAGAATGCTTGGTTGACGGCTTCGTGTAGGGTACGTTTACACGTTTACTTGTATGCAGAACCCGTCGTTCATCTGAAGGCACGTTAAGCTTCTTGCCCATTCTTCTCCATAGAGATCTACGCTTTGGAATGGACAACTACAGTACTTTCACAAGTTATTATGTCTTGTGACTGGGACTGTAGCTTCATTTTTATGGTTGTTCGACTTTTCAAAAGTGCCTGTAACTGGCCTACTTTAAATAAATGATTTTGATTTTGATGCCGTAGGTACAGCCTTTCATTTGCAGATTTTTGACAGTCAATCCGGATAGGGTCAGAAGCCCGAAAGTCTGACAACTATTAAGAAAGAGATATCGTGTTACTCAGTAACTCGTTTATGGAGATCAGATAGGCAGTCGCTCCATGTAAAATACTGGTGCTAAGCCAGGGCTTGTTAACGTTACCAACTAACAAAATAATATCCGTTACTTAACGTTAATTCCAATATGATACCTTATTAACATTACAAAAATATAACGTTAATTGATAACATTACCAGTAATTTAACGTTAAATACAATTAACCTAATATGCGATAATAACGTTACTGTACCGTTAATTTAGCTAAAACCCGGTCACATTCAAGGTTGTGTGTGGTATGTGAGATGCTAAGTTGCTAACCATATACTGACTCCCTCAACCACGACCTAGCGACCCACGAAATGCGGCGTTCGCAAGGTTTGTTGCAATTAAAGGTTACAAAAATTAACGATAAAAAATTGCAAAAATAACGTTAAATCTATTAACGTTATTTTAATATTAACGGTAACACTGACAAATGAAGGTAACGTTACGAACATTTTACCGTAATTGAAAGCACTGTGCTAAGCTGCATCCAGTTACACTGGAAGCCGACCACATGAGAAAAGACAGTGATGACAAGAAAAGTAGACGAAGCCGCTTTTTAAACAGAAGATAATGCCAACGATGATTCTTTTGGCATACAACAGAACCAATTGTTATAGAAAAGACACAATCAAGATTAATCATATTGAACCCAAGAGCAAATTGTAGCATTGATGATTGTTTTGCTAATACTTAAATTAATGGTAGACTACAATCTGTAAGTGTACAAAGCTATGCTGTAATAAGACAAGCACGTTTGATTTTTTTTCGGTGAAGGAAAATATTGTGAGGAAAAAATCACAGGTGCGTGCGTTCGGTTTGAACTTAAGTCTTGACTGTCCGAAGGTCACACCACTCCGCTATCACTGCTTCAGTCAAGTAGGTGCGATGAGAAATATGGAATATCCATCGGAGGATGTGAGTATCGAGATGACGACTGACAGTTAAGTATGGAAGAAGTAGACATTTTTTTTTTGTTTTATCTTGTTAGAACAAGACTTCCTTTTGTAGTAAGCACAGACTTATTGTCGGGCTATACGATGTCCTCTCATACTTAAGTACTAACGCTGTAACATTCAAATATTGTAAAACCAAATGATTTTAAAAGAGTAACCATGGAGTTTCTTGCCGGTTCTTCTCCATAGGAAACGACCCAAACCGTGAACCTTTTGTCGACGTTTTATAAGTGTCCATGTAGGACTATGTAAAATAAAATATTTTGATTTGATTCGCGCTGATGGGCAAGATGATGTTGATAGAAAATGATGAAGAGGATAAGATGATTAATAGAATATTTATTGCATTCTCGAAAGCGGAAATTCTTCAAATAGATGAGCAGTTTTATACATTTAAGGCTCACTTTAAAATATAGACTATTCATGGAAAATACTGGTATTCAGCAGCATCCAGTAAGACTGACAGCCGACCACAACATACTTGAGAAGAAAAAAAAAGGATTATTTTTTGAGAGATTAGCGAGGAGTTCGTGGCTAAATAATAAGCCGCACGGGTCGATCTATAAGGTTAAGCCGTGCTTGCCGAGGTTGGTCCGTGGATGGGTGACCATAATTACATACAGAGTTTCCTCCGTGCCTCGGAAAGCACGTTAAGCCGTTGGTCTCGGCTGTCATTTGTAGATCTTTGACAGTCGTTACGAGTAGTCAGAAGCCAAAAGACTGACATCCAATCTTAACAAGGGGTATCGTATTACCTAGTTACTGGGTTGTGGAAGTCAGATAGGGAATCGCTTCATGTAAAATACTAGAACATAGCTGCATCCGGTTAGACTGGAAGCCGACCCCAAGATAGTTTGGTAAAAGGCTAGGCAGATGATGATTTATGAGAGATTAGCCGGAGAAAACCGCACTGAGGGAAGAGTGGAAATTTATGAGGTAGACCCCTGCCCAGAACTAGCGAACTGTCCACCAAACTTGTTGGCGCCCTAGAAACAAAGCTCAAAAGTCTTACATGCAAGTAAGTACACCAGGAGGGTATCATCAAGGCTACTTGGTGGCAGATATAAGTATGGATTTTCCTACACCGTACGTCAATCGAAGCCTTTCAGAGTTTTTTTGCCAAATCAAATACGCAAATGGAAGTTGAATGTCATCATCTGCCTGCTTTTTCCCAATTATGCTGGAGCCGGTTTCCAGTCTAACCGGATGCAGCATAATACCAGTATTTTACATGGAGCGACTGCCTATCTGACCTCCACAACTCAGTAATACGATACGTCTTAGTAAGACTCGTTGTCAGACTTTCGTCCCACTGACTACCTGTAATGACAAATGACAGCCGGAGTGCATGACAAATGGATGTCCAATGTATTGTATTCAAATAAAAAACATATCATGGCCGTAACAAGCGAGTAATTTAACGTTATATATCACCCAATTCAGCGCTATAAGGTGATTTGTAACACATAATAATTTTAGCGAAACCGGAGCGTTTTCATTCGGTTATAACTTTGCCAGTTACCGCATCAAATCTGGCAATTACAATTAACTTTCACTTTACGGAAAACTAGGTAAAAATCCTTTCGATTGCTTCTAACATATCATGACTTAAATTTAATAGAACGGTGGGTGGACTATGTGAAGGATGATATGGCAAGAAAGGAGGTGTCTGATGAGATGACGAGGAATAGAGAAGTATGGAAGAAGACGACATGCTGCGCCGACCACAAATAAATTGCGATAAGGCTAAGATTGCAGAAGAATGATGAGTTAGATCTAATGGTCCTTGCAGTTTATTATGACATAGCAAGGGGGAGCTCGACCTGTGTAATAGACAACCCTACAAAGTCTGGAGTACCTACACTTGACTGTTATTGGATCCTGGTATCAAGTGAGACCTTTTTTGCACCTGGAGCTATAATTTTCAGCAAATGTCAAAACATCTCAGCACCATAAATATTAAGTCACTTTACAAAACCACTTCTAGTGAACACAACTTCGCACAAAAATTACGCAGATAAACTTAGACTCAAAAAAAACCAGTTGAAGATCAATAAAAAAAAAACAAAATTCGAATCCGATTCGAAAAAAGGAACACAACACACACCGTACTTGTAAGCCCAATCAAAAAATCATGGATCAACCGAATAAAATCAGAGCATTTTGTATTTGGAAAGTGTTCCGAATCGCTTCGGGCGAGTTCGGCAACTTTCGCCGTGCATAACGACTGGTAGACCGCGGTCGCGATTGTGAACTGCCGTAGAGTCGCGCAGATACCTTCAATGGAAGAGCGGTAGTGATGGGACGCAGCGGACTAATAGCTTTTATCGATGTCGGTAAAGAAGTTTAAATGTGTAGGTTTTGGGATGTTTCGCGTGGTTTTTCGATACCTATTCTTTATGGGCTTGTTAAAGATTATTTTAGGGCAGGTTAAAGTTACTTTTCGTGGCATTTCCAACTTGCCTTTTTAGGCCTGCAGTGGTTCTACAGTGGCACAAGTTTCACAGTGGACAACTTACTGACATTATATCCTGTTTTGAGTGTCTTGTTGTTTGCTCATGACAGTAACCAAATTCATAGCCAAATTCTGGGCCGACTCAAACTCGCCACGCTAAGAAGATTGTGCTGGTAGAAAGCCTCGTGAAAGCTTGCTTTAAGTGTACTAAAATAATCAACTTTCTGCGAAGTAGTTTTACCCTGCAGCCGTTCAGTTATAGGTTGATATTAATATTCAATGTAATTCGTATTGCACATAAAACGGGTCATTTTATTTTCAACTAGCTTATGCCCTCAGCTTCACCCACGTTGAGTTTGGTAATTGTCACACGGGATCGTATTTCCAGAATAAAAGTATCAAAACACCCTCCTGTCCCCCAAAACACCCGCTCTTTGCCACTTCCTAGTGTTTTAGGATTGGTTAATAATATCCTACCAATATTAGAAATACGAAAGTTTGAGGATGTATGAATGTATGGATTGGATTGTCACTCTTTCACGCAAAAACTACGGAACGGATTTGTATGAATTTTGGCACACAGATAGTTTATAACCTAGATTAACACCAATTTAGACGATCAAAAAGTGCTGATTATCAACCTAATTTGAATAAATGACTTTTGATTTATATTTCAATGCTTAAACTAAAAGTACGTGATGTTAATAAACGTTTTCTTTTTTGCAGGAGAAATCTTGACAAGTTTTAAATTACCTGGTATTTAAGTTATTGAAATGGCCATGCATACCGGTTTGATTTATTTGAAAGGGATTCATGACTTTCATACCTTTCTCAATCTCCGAATTTTTTGGGTTATTACTATTCATAAATTAAGTCTTGGTTTAATGAAGAGCTGTAAGAGAACAAGATGTAGGGGTATGAAGAACAGGGTGGGAAGTTCCTCCATACTCCATAGAAAAGGGAGGTTCTTCCAGACCAGACGGACGTTGTCTGGTGGGCTACTCCCCTTTTCTATCGTGGTAGTTGCAGTGTGTGTCTTTGAATAACCTGTTTCAATGACAAGGTTTCCCTCATGTCACTGTAATCTCTTATGTTTTTTTTCGAAGAAGGCACTTTTTTGATGATAATTCTTATTATAATCTATAGATCTATAATTCTCTACCCCATTCGATTTGAAACTTTAAACATAATAGACAAACATCGACAACTCCAGATCGACAACCGCCCATCACTAAACGGATTACGCTACTTAGATCATACTATCGCGTCAAGACTGACAGCTGATGAAATACAAACTCTATCTCAGTTGGATTAAAGTTTAAAATCAAACGTGTTTTGAGACAATCATGTCTATCCGTTTGTCTCGAGTCCTCAATGACAAAGATAAAGATTTAGCAATTGGCGAGTTTGTGAGTAAACGAAGTTTATCTTTCTACAAGGTGTTGTTTTGCATCCTCGTCAAATTTCAGGAGGTGGACACAAAAGACATATGTAATCAATTAAAATTACGGTTCCTAGTTAATTATTAATAAACGCTGATTTTTTTGGTTGTTTAAGTTTGTCAATATTTCAGAATAACCCCCTTAACGTGGTTTAGGTAATAAGAAATTATGAATTAAACGTTTGAGATTGTTTATATGTGTGTAAGCGAGGTTATAGGGCAAGAACCAGACGGGCTGCGTTTAAAACACGGGTGGTTCACACTTACCGATTTCTGTAAATAAGAAAAAAAATAAAAAATACCTACCCATTTTATTATTGATTTGGAACGAGAATCATTAGCATAATTACCTCCTTCAATTTGACGAGGTTGCAAAACAACACCTTGTATATACAACGTGTAACAAAAAGGCTATACATTCTCAGGGGTGCGCTACAGACCATCAAACTGAACATGTTTCTCCATCGGACAAACATCGTAATAGCGATATAAAAAAATACCACCTGCCCCATACATTTGGGTCGAATAGGTATTGAAAATTTGTATGAGGCAGCAGATAATTTTTGTGCCCGGTTGATGGTAATAGGGTCACCTATTACCAACAACCGCGCACAAATTTTCCGGATGGAAAAACCCAATAGGTACTTAACAATTTGCCCGAACTGAGAATCGAACCCATAAACTCTTGCTGAGCAGTCGCGATTGTGACCACTAGACCAAAGAAGTGTACAGTACACCCATATTCAATAATAACAGCCGGATGCAAGTTAAGCAACCCTTGTCGAGGTCAGTTTGTAGATGGGTGACCATTTATTACATACCAAGTTTTCTCCGTGTCTCGGAAAGCAGTCAGTCAGTCGTTACAAGACAAAAGCCTGAAAGTCCAATAACTAGGCTAAAGAAGAGGTTTCGTGATTCCCAGTTACTATGTTGTGGAGGTCAGATAGGCAGTCGCTACATGTGAAATACTGGTATTCAACTGTCTCAGGTTAGCGTTCCAATTACGTTGTAGTCAGGGGTTTCCAGTCTAACCGGATGCAGCCGTATCCGGAAAAAAAAACCGGCCAAGTGCGAGTCGGACTCACGCACAAAGGGTTCCGTACCATTATTTATAAAAACGAGCAAGAAAATCGCTTTTTTGTAATTATGGGAGCCCTCTTAAATATTTATTTTATTCTGTTTTTAGTATTTGTTGTTATGGCGGCAACAGAAATACTTGATCTGTACAAATTTCAACTGGCTAACTATCACGGTTCATGAGATACAGCCTGGTGACAGACGGACAGCGAAGTCTCAGTAATAGGGTCCCGTTTGACCCTTTGAGTACGGAACCCTAAAAACTAACAAAATACTGATACTCTGCTGTATTTTATATAGTGCGACTGCCTATCTGACCTCCACAACCCAGTCACTTAATTTCACACACTTTACCTGATGGAAGAAGAAGACATGCTGCGCCGACCACTAATAAATTTGGATAAATAAAGGAGGAAGAATAAAAATCGACTACTTAATAAAACGTCTTAATATTCAATATTCTTATCTTAATGGTACTTTCAATGCGACATTTTTAAAAAATATGAGCGCCTGTCATTATTTTTATAGCAAATGTTTGAGTGCTGTATAAACAATCTTTTGCTATTATGTTAATCATAATCATAATTCTTTTATTTGCATTAAACATGGTATACAGTGGTGTTAAATACAATTGTAATAGTTCAAACATGTTCAGCTGAGATAAAACAAAGCATGCAAAATTTTAAGCAAAATGCTACAGCATCAACATTTCTTATCCATAAATTCTTTTAGACTATAAAAGTTACATTCATTTATCCACTTTTGCAATTTAGTAACAGTAGGCGTTTCATTTCAAGGTCTATGACAACGTCATGCTCCCTGGCGGAACCACCTTTGCTGTAACAAGTATAAGTTACATGAACAATTCTATGAAATGTCTATAAAATTCTAGTCCTATTAAAAAAAAGTCTATATCTTTAGTTTCGACGTAAACTTTAATTTAAAGTGGTTGCGCTGCGGAGTATCCTTCCCGGCGAAACCACCATGATATTTCTATTACTATAAATATTACAAGCTAATATGTAGTATCAAATAATTCTATAACAATTCTATATTGAACTAGTACCCCTAAATCCTCAGTATACTTTAAATATACGAACAAAACGGTGCCTCAAACTTTGTTTTCGAAATAATAGCTAAGTGCCTAGATTAAAGTTCTTAGCAAATAAAGGTTACGTCAAATATCAAACAATGTCCTCTAGGCGTTTAGTTTATAAGCATACAGATAAATTATTTTCTTGTTTCAATAGATTATTGTAATAAAAAATGATATTAGGTGAAACATCTGTGCATCCATCACTGACTAATACTAGCAGATTAAAAATTAAGTGATAAACGAATATTGTCATTTACTATTGTCAGGAAAGTTCATAATTACTTAGAATTTTATTTTATTATAGAATATTAATAGAATGGTTATTTACTTTTACATTTTCGCGTAATGGCTTATTGTGTATTTTTAACCAACTTTACAAAAAGGAGGAGGTTCTCTACTCGGTTGTGTTTTTTTTTTAATGTTTCTTACCTCAGTTCTCCGTCATTTATTCGGTTTTTTTTTTATTCGATTTTTTTGTAAATGAATAAGACGTTGTTTTAGTTCAGGCGTAACTACTTAAATAGACTATTTCATCGAGTTAGATATTAAATATTAAAACACAAGTTACACACCAAACAAAAAAGAAAATCATACTTCTTGTTACAATCTGGAAGTACAACTCGGTTCATAAATGACAGAGAACTGAAGTAAGAAATATTTAAAAAAAAATACAACCGAGTTGAGAACCTCCTCCTTTTTGTAAAGTAGGTTAAAAACAGACAAGCCATTACACGAAAGTGTAAAAGGAAATAACCATTCTATTATTACTATATTATTAAAATAAAATTCCAATGATGAACTTTACTGACAATAGTAAAGGATAATGACAATATTTGTTTATCGCTTAATTATTATCAGTGGCCAGTATTAGTCAGTGATGGATGCACAGATGTTTCACCTAATATCATTTTTTATTACAATAATCTATTGAAACAAGAAAATAATTTATCTGTATGCTTATAAACTAAACGCCTAGAGGACATTGTTTGATATTTGACGTAACCTTTATTTGCTAAGAACTTTAATCTAGGCACTTAGCTATTATTTCGAAAACAAAGTTTGAGGCACCGTTTTGTTCGTATATTTAAAGTATACTGAGGATTTAGGGGTACTAGTTCAATATAGAATTGTTATAGAATTATTTGATACTACATATTAGCTTGTAATATTTATAGTAATAGAAATATCATGGTGGTTTCGCCGGGAAGGATACTCCGCAGCGCAACCACTTTAAATTAAAGTTTACGTCGAAACTAGAGATATAGACTTTTTTTTAATAGGACTAGAATTTTATAGACATTTCATAGAATTGTTCATGTAACTTATACTTGTTACAGCAAAGGTGGTTCCGCCAGGGAGCATGACGTCTATGACAGCACATACAATTAATTTTTAATTCCTGGCTCGCACTCCATAGGTGTCCCTTAGTCACTCAGCTGGCAGCTGGCAACTGCCTGGAGGCCTTTTTTTTTTTTTTTTTTTAAATATGGGAAATCATCAAATGACTTCTCCCGCTCTGGGCGGAGCGACAGGGAGTGTCAGACTTGACTGACTAAAACCCATCCATGTTCCTTCTTAGCCCTTTGTGTTCCAGGGCCACGGTATCTCTTTCGAACAACCCGCAGCCCTGGCAGGCATCGGCCCTCTCGGACCCCTTCCGATTTGCTGACATCTCCTTGAGGCGCGCGTGGAACGCAAACGCGCCGTCGGTACGGCCTGTCGTCATAAGGCGGACGGACGGTGGCTGGAGGCCTTACTCTCAAAGCAGACGATAGCTCGATCAAGCAGACGACTAGTGACAACCTCCTAGTTTGACCTGCGAGATGCTTTATGGATTGGGGAGCAGGCTGTAAAGTTCCTCGATACTCCATTGAAAAGAGAGGTTCCTCCAACCAGACAGGTGTTGTGTCTGATGGGCCCGACAACTGTTTTCGGGTTTTTGTATACAGGGTGGTACGGACTGTCGCCGATTCAGTTGCGAATAATCCTGATATCACGATGCAGGATTTTTATTTTACAATTTATGTATGCACAGTAGACAACACAGGAAAATAAACACAAAATATTTGATTACAAAGGTAGCTTTAAGTAAGTTTTAGTTCTTAATTTGCCTCATAGATGGCGCTAGCATATTGTTCGTCAACGTATTTACGTCCGCTACAATGCGACTCACAATAAAAGGCGTTCTATTATTTCTGTCTACCCCCTCCTGAGGTTACAGGCGCTATATTACGTTGCTAATGACACCCACATTCTAAGACAATCGGCCTCACAAAATTATCTGTCTTAACAAGACCGATAGTTACGGCTCATTGGCAATCAATAGATAGCAGTTTGATTAAGTATAATAAATCAGGAGGGAAATATTTTCATAATTATCAGTCTTTTATAGGTCTGTAAATAGCGTAAGACTGGTGAAATTTTTGTAGACGAAGAGATAAAAATGCAAAGTGTAAAGGAACTCGTTACGAAGCCGTCTACCAAGCATCCTGTACACCATCATCATCAGCCTATAATATTCCCACTGCAGGGACACAGGCCTCCTCTCTAAGAGAGGGAGTGGGCTGTAATCCACCACGCGGGCCCAGTGCGGGTTGGTAGATGTCACATGTCTACGAATGTTTAGTTCTAGCACATGCCGGTTTCCTCACGATGTTTTCCTTCACCGTTTTTGAGGGCAGCGGTTATGAAATTAATTACACAAAGTAATGCGCCTGCCTGGGTTCGAACCCACGGCTTACTGCTCGTAATTCGGGCTGCCGCTGCTCTCCATACGGTACATCAATTTAAGTAACTCCTCCCAAACATCAATTATATTTGCGAGGAATTACTTAAATTTAAAAATAAAACTTCACAAATTCTACATGTCAGTAAAAATGTATGGCTTGGCTGTTTCGTTACTTACTTATGAAACCAAACCAAATATTCGTATCACCTCCACGACGGTAGCGAAACGGCGAAGCTATAAATTTTTACTGATATGTAGAATTTGTGAAGTTAGGGTCGGTAGAGTTAGGCCGTGTAGATTCAGAAGCTATGGGTCTACATGAGATCTGATATCTTTTTCACAGGGCAAACCTTATGTGGTCGTCTTGGCAACATTTTATATGAAATGTTTTTGGTGGGATCTAGTTTTACGATAGGACTCAATTGTTGGGCTTTCGAAACATTATGCTGATGGGTACATTGAATAGTACACACTATGAAGGAATTTGTTTTTAAATTAGAATATTTAAAAGTTGTATTTCAAAAAAATCGTGTCAAGAAGTTGGAACTTTGATCTTCAACATCTTCGTAGCTAGAAAGTTCACAGGTGTAATCCGACGTTTTTTAACAAAACGGTTGCTGGCCTAGTGCGGTTGGTAAATGGCACATATACACGGTGTAAATCACCTCATCACGGAGCCGTCAACCAAGCATTCTGTACATGAAACTAAGTACTTTACGCAAAAATTATTGCTGGGAAACGACTTTTTTTTGGGGGGTGTAAAATCATGTTTTGTGGTAGTACTCAATGTAACGCACGCAAAACATTGTGCTGATGGACGGATTGAATAGTACGGGGGTCGTGGAGGTGTTTAAAGTAAAAATCTTACATTAAAAACTTGTATTTAACAAAATACTTGTCAAAAAGTTGAAACTTTGACCCCTAATATCTCTGTAACTAGAAGGTTCCCAGGTATGGTGTAGAACAAAAAAATGATCCCAATGACAGGGAGAACCAGTGCCTTTCCGCTTCGTTAAGAGGTGTTTTACACCCTTTATTTGCGAGGAATTACTTAAATTTAAAAATAAAACTTCATAAATTCTACATATCAATAAAAATGTATGGCTTGGCTGTTTCGTTACTTACTTATGAAACCAAATATTCGCATCACCTCCACGACGGTAGCGAAACGGCGCGGCGGCGGCGAAGCCATACATTTTTACTGATATGTAGAATTTGTGAAGTTATGGTCAGTACAGTTAGGCCGTGTAGATTCAGAAGCTTGGCACTACATGAGATCTGATATCTTTTTCACAGCGCAAACCTTATGTGGTCGTCTTGGCAACATTTTACATGAAATGTTTTTATATGAAGGAATTTGCGTTTAAGTTAGAATATTTCAAAAAAGTATTTAAAAAAATCGTGTGAAAAAGTTTTAACTTTGACCTTCAACATCTTCGTAGCTAGAAAGTTCACAGGTGTAGTCCAGCAACGTTTTTGAACAAAACGGTCGCTAGCCTAGTGCGGTTGGTAAATGGCACATATATTCGAATTTTACTGTACTTTATGAATTGGTACCAGGACAAGCCGGTTTTCTCACGACTTTTATCTTCACCGTTTTTAGGGTTCTGTAACTTCGCTGTCCGTCCGTCCGTCTGTCACCAGGGTTTATCTCATGAACCGTGATAGTTAGCCAGTTGAAATTTCTACAGAATAAGTATTTCTGTTGATGCTATAACAAGAAATACTATAAACAGAATAAAATAAATATTTAAGGGTTTTTATAAATAATTGTACAGAACCCTTCGTGCGCGAGTCCGACTCGCACTTGGCCGGTTATTTTATGATCGTCATTAAAATTTTAGAGTATTTTAATAAATATAACTTAACTAAAACTCCAGTAGACAACAGAAAAAAGAAAACCAGTGTGTCAGGTGTCTACACCTAAGCAAATACAGGGGTACTTCATGTCATATGCGTTGTCTGTGCAACACGCGAATGACATGAATTTGATATATGAAGTACTTCTAATATAGAGGATATTTTTAAGAGAGGTAGACTTTAAATAGAAATACAACATTATTCCAAAAAAAAAAACAGTAACAAATAAAAAAAAATATAAATTCAGTGTGTTTGAGCAAATTCAAATCACGTTCGTACATAATGAAATGTTCGTAAAATAAATACGTTTCTCTCTGTGTAGAGTCTATTCAAAGCTTTGTTTCCTATTTGTGTTAATCCAACTTAAACAAATATCAACTTTATACAAGTGTTTATATGAGATTGATTTTATAATGATTTGCCAAGAAGTTCTAAAATAAATGAACCTTATACAAGGTGTTGTTTTGCAACCTCGTCAAAATTCAAGAGGTTGTCCCAAAAGACATAAATATAATCAATTAAAACGGTACCTACCTAGTTAATTATTGTGATTTTTTTGTATGTGTGGAAGCGCGCAAAATTACCTACCCATATTATTATTGATTCGGGAGGAGAATCATAAACATAGTTATCTCCTTTTTGACGAGGAGGCAAAACAACACTTGTATTATACGTTGCAGTTGTTTTAAAGTTATTTTTCGAAATATATTTTTGGAAACTAACCTGCGAACGTAGTAGAGTAACTTAGAAACTACGATATTAAATATCTAGTACTTACGGAGGCTTCTTCTCCAGCATTTCAGTAGTTTCATCTGTAACAAAATAATGAATCATCTTATTATTCTTAATATTAAGGAGCTCGTAGCTAAATAATAACAGCCGCACGGGTCGATCTTTAAGGTTAAGCCGTGCTTGCCGAGTTAGGTCCGTGGATGGGTGACCATCATTACATTCCGAGTTTCCTCCGTGCCTCGGAAAACACTCTAAGCCGTTGGTCCAGCTGTTATTTGTAGATCTTTGACAGTCGTTACGAGTAGTCAGAAGCCAAAAGTCTACAAAAATCTACGCTAAGAGAGGTATCGTTTTACCCAGTTACTGGGTTATTGGGAGGTCAGATAGGCAGTCGCTTCATGTAAAGCACTGGTACTCAGCTGCATCCAGTTAGACTGGAAAGCGTCCCCAAGACAGTTTGGGAAAAGACTAGGCAGATGATTTTGATGTATTAATCTTAATATATTAAAGTCACTGCCTACCTCGTTGGTCTGGTGGTCGCAATTGCGACTGCTGAACGCTCACGTTCAGCAGTCGCAAAATCCTGGTTTCGATTCTAGGGTTAAGTGCATTGTTATTGGGTTTCGAAATACCCAATCACACTTTGCCAACGAGGCACCAACGAGACACTCGAAATTCTTCTATAATCCCGGGTGTTAAGCATGCTTACTATATTCGCATTATCCTTCTTCCTGGAATGGAAACCGCGTACCAGGAAACGTAGTGAGGGTATACCCAATAGCTAGATAAACCCACCTTAAAAGGTGGCTGATTCAGACTGGATACGGCAGGTCCAGAACAGGGTGCGGTGACGCAGCTAGGCAGTCCTATATCCTCTGACTGAGTTAATTGTTGATTGATTACAGGTAGAGTACAGGTACTGCAGCTGGAGTCTTCTCGGAGGATCTCAACATCCATAGCAATACCACTGGGGGTCCACAACACGGTATTTCAGGCAGAATGCATGGGCATTTCCCTGGCCGCATCAGCCACCTTAGCCAGGAAGGTTGAGGACCACTCTATTCGCATACTTTCTGACAGCATGGCTGTACTGTTAGCACTGGACAACTACACGTTCAACGGGTTAATATATGAGTGTCACAAACGCCTAAACCAGGTCGGTAATCACAACAACATAACCATACAATGGATTAAAGGTCACAGCGATTCCCGAGGCAACGATGCAGCGGACAAAATCGCTAAAAGGGGATCGAGCATGGTAGCAGTGGGACCAGAACCCATCGTGCCACTCCCCTTCGGGTATCTACGAACTCTGGTAAGGAAACGAACTAGGGAACAACACCACAAACTGTGGCTAGACCATGGTGGGTGTAGGCAGGCCAAGGAAGCACTTCCTACTATACACGGCCGCTTCACCAAACAGCTCCGCACAGTCACAGCCACCATCATTGGGCACGGCTCTTTCAATAAACACCTCTTTGTCCTAGGAGTCACAGATAGCCCACTGTGCAGAGCCTGCATGGAGGAAGACGAGACAGCAGCCCACGTGCTTCTACACTGCCCAGAGGTTGCAAAATACAGGGCAAAGTACTTCGGTAACGCAGGTACTCTCCGCGAGATCGCCAGAAACACCAAGGAGCTGCTGGCCTTTCTCGGGGAGCTAGGGTGGATCGAATAATGTTCCCACCCATACGCAAAATACGCGCTTTAGACGTGGAGTTGCGGAAATCAGCCCGCTATACAATACAATTGTTGATTGATTGAATCGCCATCAGACGAGGAATAACTTCCCATACGATAGTAACAGAAGCCTCCGAGAGGCGTCGGGCCACTGACTACCTGTAACGACTGTCAAAGATCCTCAAACGACTTAACGTGCTTTCCGAGGTACAGAGGAAACTCGGTATGTAATGATGGTCACCCATCCACAGACCGACCCGTGCGGCTGTTATTATTTAGCCACGAGCTCTTTCACCTGCTTTTAATCCTTTTTTTTTATTTTACCACCATGAAAAGGGTATGACAGACGTCAGCAGTTATATTATTGTCTTAAATCCGTTAATAGTTATTTATCTACTTATATGGAATAGATTCCTCTACATAATAATGAACATGACTCAAACACATTTGCATGCACACAATAAACGCCCACCGCAGATCGAAGGTCTACCGTTATCGAAGTAAACAAGAGCTATTTAACTACAGTAGTATTATACCGTTTATTCATTTACATATTATTTTCATTTTTAAATATTATTATAAAATATTAAAAAAAAAAAAATTGTAGCCCACCGGTATCGGGAACATGATCTAAGCTACCGGCGGTCAGGGCTCCAGAGAAAGGAACCTCCTAACAATACGAGCCGTGTCCACCAGGAGTACCGCTTTCTGAATCAAACCTGATCCAGCTGCCTAACGAGAGCCTCATCAGATAGGTCGAAGCTCTTAGCTATAAGCCTTTGGGTGATACGACTATCGGCACAATGATCGCTGAGTCAACATCCCACATGTCGTCAACCTCGTGAGCCAATTCAAGATACTTGATTTGCTTATCTTTCTCGGCATTCGCGAGTTTCTCGTCAAGTGGATCCGTTATGCCAGAAGTATGTTTATTATGAGACTTAAATCATCATCTGACTAGCGTTTTATCAATTTTATTTAATTTTCGTTGACTTTGTCTGTCATCTCTGACCTAGACTAGAGTCAAGAGCAAACACAGAGCATAAAACAAAATTGCTTCCAGTCTAAGTGGATGCAGCTGAATTCCAGTAATTCACACATCGGAAATCATCTTGAAAGACCCAATATCATCATCATCTACCATCCCAACTACGGTTGAGAGCGTTTACGCTTTAAGACATTTCATACAAACTTTCAAGTCCTTATTTTCAGAAATGACTGAACCGATTTTAATGATACTTTCGCCGCGGTTGAAACACGGGTGGTTCACACTCACCGATTTCCGTAAAAAAAGAAAAAAAGATACCTACCCTTTTTATTATTGATTTGGGTCGATAATCATTGGCATAGTTAACTCCTCGAATTTGACGAGGATGCAAAACAACAGCTTGTATATCTATAGGCCTCTTTTGCCCATGCCCAGCTTGAGAATAAATGAATGTTATTTTATATTTAAATATGACCACACCTTTCTGGCACACGCTGTAGCTAGAGAGATACATCTCTGCTAACCCTTCAGAGGCTACAAAGATGACTTTATGTAATCTTAGTAATATAGGAATACTTACAAGAAGTAGACATGGTGATATAGCTTCTTCTCACAGTTTAAATCACAAAACCTCACTGTTAGTCCAGGCCATTATTAAATACTGACTCTGAAACAAAGAAATTAAATGGTTTAATGACTTCACACCTATACATATAGTAGTAATTAAATATGAGAGTACTGCCTCTTTGGTCTAGTGGTGCTTAGTCTTTTTTATATTTGCGATGGGTTTGCTCTTGACTCTAGTCTAGGTCAGAGATGACAGAGACAGTCGACGATGGTACGAGCTTACCCAGAAGAAGCCTGTTCACTCTAACTTTGAAGACATTAGGGTTGTAATCGTTCGGAAACACAGACGCAGGCAGAGAGTTCCACTCCTTTGCTGTGCGCATTATGAAAGACGTTTGAAAACGCGAATTAATGGAATAGTAATAAGGTAGGGATGGTAACTTGCAGTGCGTCTAGACGTCTGATGGTAGAAGCGGGCCGGTGGGATGAGGTCGTGGAGTTCTTGGGCACACTCACCGAAGTACAGCCTGTAGAAGACCGACAAGCAGGCACCTTGCGGTGATGAGCCAAGCTGTATTTTTCTGGGTTTTTTTTTTCCATAAGGAATATCTCAAAAGCAGCCACGGAGTCCCGACTATATTGACGTTGGCTTCCAGTCTAACTGGATGCAGCTAATTACCAGTATGTAACATGGACCAACTGCCTACCAGACCTCCACAATCCAGTTAGTACTGGGTAATACGAGACCCTTTGGTGAGACTGGATATCAGACTTTCTGACCACTGACTACTTGCAAATGACTGTCAAACATCTACAAATGATAGCCGGGACCAACGGCCATGCCTTGCTATTGGCCATGCTTGACCATAAAAACCATTTAGGCTCTGAGAAGTATGGACCTAAGACGCACCGTTTCCGAATTATGGGCCTCCGAATTTTATTTAATTTTTATAAAACTATCTATATTTCCAAAGTGGTAGCTCAGATGAAAATCTTTTTTGGAAAGAAACTGTTGCTCTAGTAGAAAACTATGAGATGGTGTACAAAAAACCAAAATAAAATGAGAAAATAAAATTGAAACTTTTTTCTAAGTCCTCGCGCCATAGCGCCCCTAAGGCTACACTCCAACCCTCGACCCAAATAGAAAGGACAGCTGATTTCTTTTGGGGACTCAACGAGAATAGCACGCAGCATCACTAGACTGAAACGGGACACAATTCGCAATATTATAGGTATCATAACCGGCCACTGTTCTCTAAACAAACACTATACCATAGGTGTGACGGACAGCCCTCTGTGCAGAGGATGCGTGGAGGCGGAAGAAACACCACAGCAAGTGCTCATGGAGTACAGCAGCGTGGCAGATCAACGGGCACAGACTCTTCAATCGCCGGCATCACTCCCGGAAACCTATAGCAGCCTGAAGAGGCTGCTAGCTTTCTAGGAGGACCTGGGATGGTTGGAGTAACAAGAGGATCTTCATACATAAAATGGCCCAATAAAGAGGCTAAGTGCGGAAACAGCCGGGCTAACGTAATATTGGGAATTCCTATGATGGGTGCCATGGAGAAAGTTGTTCACTTTGATAGTCTGTAGCACAGCCTTTATATAAGCACACCTTTCGAATACATGGTCAATATTATGTATCTGTAAGGTCCAAAATCCGGCCTACACACATTAGATCACAAAATTACTGAAGTTTTCTATATTTACCCACAGAAAAAAAAGGAATATTTTTGTGCAATATAGTCTGCTTTTATTTCAATAAATTGAATATTGGATATTAATCCTTAATTCTACAAGATGTTGTTTTGCATCCTCATCAAAATTCAGGAGGTTGTCACAAAAGACATAAATAATCAATTACAATTACGGTACCTAGTTAATTATTAAAAAACGCTGCTTTTGTTGTTGGTTAAATTTGCCAGTATTTCAGAATAACCCCCTTAACGTGGTTTAGGGAATCAGAAATTATCGAATAAACGTTTGAGATTGTTTTTTTGTGTGAAAGCGCGGTTATAGGGCGAAGATCAGACGGGTCGCGTTTAAAACACGGGTTGTTCACACTTACGGAATTTTGTAAACAAGTCGAAAATTAGTAATTACCTACCCATTTTATTATTGATTCGGGTCGAGAATTAGCATAGTTGCTTACCATGTATGACATATTATGTAGAATACTCTTGACCAATCTCCTTTGTAAGCATTTCAAGTTTGTTTTCCTATTTTAAAAAATCGCCATGACAAGACGAAAGTATGAATGGACTATTTATACATTTTTTAGTTCTTTATTAGAATTCTCAGTAATCAATGAACATTTTAACTCTAAACATACAATATAATTCACAATACAAAATATTTCCATTGTGTTTAACCACTATGTTTAAGAAAATTGTTTGTTTTTTTTCCTTAATAATGGATTAAACAGAATGTATCAAAATCAGCGACTACTGAGCATGAGGTCTTGGGTTTGATTCCCGGATAGAACAAAGTGTCATTGGTATTTATCCATCAGGAATCAGTAGTGTTTCACAGTAGCAACCACAGCAGCTAGATTTTTGCCCGGTCAATGGCTCTAAGTTAGCCCCCTAATACAAGAAACGTGGACGTAAACTATTAGGTACACATCTGCCTTACCATTGGGGGATTTCAGGCATGATCAAAGTCAAAGTCAAAGCATTTATTTCAATTAGACCATTACAGGCACTTTTGAAAGTCAACAAAACAAAATAAAACGCGAAGCTACAGTCCCAGTCACAAGGCATAATGACTTGTGAAAGTACTGTAGTTGCCCATTCCGTAGCGTAGATCTCTATGGAGAAGAACGGGCAAGAAACTCCATGGACACTCTTTTAAATCAAAATATGTTACAAAATCTTGGTTACATCATTCATGTTAAGAATTACAAATATGTGAGAACAATGTAGAAATACGGGCAAGTTAAGAGCGTCCAGAGTAAAAGATTAAATCAGTAATAAAAAAATAAAGTAATTAAAATAAACCGTGGGGGGTCTTGTTGCTCGCGTCCGTAGGATTTACCACCTTCTCCTAGGCCCACCCTACACGTGCCCCCCGGGTGGTGCTAAATGAGCAACAACGCCGAGCAACAGGCGGCGGATAATAACCTGTCAATGGCTACCACCAGCCAAGAGGCACTAAATACCCTCCAAACAAAGTGGCTGTGGTACCTTGGGAAAGTATCATTAGACTTTTTCCCAACCCCCCTTTTTATGAAATGTCGAAGAATATGGAATGCGATTTGTCGTGCGATCCGGCTAACCCCCGGCGCTCACCGGTACCCGGGCCGGTGAGTGTGAAATTGACTACCGAAGACACCACTGAAGCGAGTGACCAGGCTTCTGTGGCTGTGAATGCTACTGGAAACAAAAAAAAACTAGTGCAACAGGCATTTCATCCAGGCTTGTTTGTGAGAGCTCGAAGTGCGTCCATGAGCAACGTATCAAGCTCTGACACCAAAGATTGCTGCGATGAACTTGCAGAGAATAGCAATCTCATTAAGCCTCCATCCTGGCAACGAGTCCCAATACAAAGGAATCCAAAGCGCAGGAAAATAACAGATTCACCCGAGGAACGCCAAATAGAAACGTCCAACAGTTTTAGTGGGCTAACCGTTGACCTGACCGAGGAGAACCAGGCTTCTGAGATACAACCCAAAGCCAAGAAGCCTAATAAACCACCACCAATAATTTTGTATGGAATTGAGGATGTGAACAAGCTCACCGAACTACTGGGAACAACTGTAGACACTTCAAAATTGACATATAAAATTATTAACAGGAACCAACTCAAGATTGTAGCAACTGATGTTGAAGTGTATAAAAACGTCATATGTATTATACGAGAGCATGGACTGATAGGCCACACGTTCAATCGCAAAGATACCAAATGCTACAGAATTGTCATACGCCACCTCCACCACACCACGCCCTTAAGTGTCATAAAAGAGGCTCTGGAAGAAACTGGAAATACGGTCTCTGGTGAAATAATAAATGCTAAATATGGACCTGACAAGAAGCCAACTTCCACATTTTTTGCAAACTTGTTACCAGGCCCCAACAATAAAGCATCCAAGGATTTAAAAGTTATCTTCCATCAGACTGTGGTTATAGAAGATCCTAGAAAAAGAAAAACTGTAGTACAATGCCAAAGATGTCAACAGTATGGGCATACCAAAAACTACTGCATGAAACCTTATCGCTGCGTAAAATGCGCTGAAGCACATAAAACATCAGAATGCAAGAAAATCGACCGTAACTCACCTGCCACGTGTGCTCTGTGCTTAGGACCTCATCCAGCTAACTACAGGGGTTGCGAGGTTTATAAAGAAATTCTTGCTAGAAAAACTCTCCAGCGATTGCCGTCTAGGCATAAAAGAGAAGAACCTACTTTACCAAAGACAACCGAGCCCACCCAGCACCTAACCGAGAATACTGTCAAATCCAACAGTAGGGAAATTGAGAAGCAAAATAAACAGCGATATAAAAAGTCCTATGCAGAGGTTGTTTATACAGATCAGCCTCAAAACGCCCAACAAGATTCATTCAAATTGATTGAAAACATATTCATCAAACAATCCGAAAAACTAGATCTAGTCTTACAACAAATGAGTACACTTTTGCAACTCATAACTACAATAGTCTCCAAACTGTCTAAATGACTGCGTTAAGGATAGCAACCTGGAACATCAATGGCCTGGCACCTAATAAAGATGAAGTGGAAATGTTACTGCATTTACATGATCTGGACATTCTCCTCATATCGGAAACCCACTTTGTCTCCAGTAGTCTGGTTAGGATGAAAGGGTATTACGTCTACTCCACAAACCACCCTGATGGCACAGCACACGGAGGAGCAGCCGTTATAATAAGGTCGTCCATAGAGCATTACGAGCTCCCGAAATTTTCCTCAGAGCACATCCAGGGCACCTCAGTTGCAATTTCGGACCGAAATGGAAATTTTAATATCACAGCTGTTTACTGCCCTCCGAAGCACAGATTAACAGAGGAGCAGTTTAATGAGTTCTTTGAAAGCCTGGGACCTCGATTTGTGGCTGGGGGCGACTGGAATGCCAAACATCTGCACTGGGGCTCTAGATTAATAACAACCCGAGGCAGAATTCTGAAAAGCAGCATCGACAAAAACTGTTTGACCACTATCTCTACACCAGAACCAACACACTGGCCCACCGACCCAAACAGACTACCGGACGTTCTGGACTTTTTTATAATGAAGGGATTGTCACGTCTCTTCTTCAAAGTTGAGTCCAGCCTTGACGGATCGTCCAACCACATTCCTGTGATACTCACAGTCAGTACTAATGTACTCAGCCAGGAAAGACGACCGTCATTATATAACAAGAAAACTGACTGGGACGCCTTTCGTGAAATAATAAATAAAGAGCTAAGTCTACATGTGGCCCTAAAAACTGAAGATGAGATAGACACGGCAGCATCTAAATTCACGACTACAATCCAATCGGCTTGTTGGAAATGTACTCCAGAAATTTCAAATATAACAACAAGAAAAAACAAAATTTCAGCAGACATTAAACAGCAAGTTCTGGAAAAAAGGAGGCTTCGAAGAGTATGGCAAACTAGCAGACACCCAGCTGACAAAACTGCTCTCAATAATGCAATCAAGAAATTGAAAGCATGCATTGCTAAAGCCAACGATGACTCAATGGAGGTTCTCTTGGAGTCTCTTACAGCTACAAATGCTACCAATTACTCACTGTGGCGCGCATGTAAAACACTGAACAAACCCTCAGATCCTAAGCCGCCAATTCGGCTACATAACAATACATGGGCAAGAACGAAACAGGAAAAAGCGGATGCATTTGGTACTCATTTGGCTGAAGTATTCACTCCAAACGAAGCTGATCCACAAACTGACGATTCGGACATTGACAACATTCTGAGCCAACCCTTTCAATTGGAGTTACCACTGAAACATGTTAGCCCAAAAGAAGTAATTAAAACTATTCGAAAAATGGATGACAAAAAGGCACCTGGATTCGATCTCATTGACAAAAGGGTCCTCTCGGAACTGCCAAGAAAAGCCACACTATATCTTGCAACTTTGTTTAATGGTATTCTCAGAACCGGTTATTTCCCGGCTTTGTGGAAAGTTTCGCAAGTTATAATGATTCCGAAACCAGGAAAACCGCCTCACGAAATCACTTCCTACCGACCTATCAGCCTACTACCAATAAGTTCAAAAGTATTTGAGAAAATATTGTTAACCAGAATGTTATATGAAATTGGCCAGAGATCTATAATCCCTGACCACCAGTTTGGCTTCAGACAGCAACATGGCACTGTGGAACAGATCCATAGAGTTTGCAGAACGGTACGGCAAGCACTCGAACGGAAAGAATACTGTTCTTCTGCATTCCTTGATATCCAGCAGGCCTTTGATAGAGTTTGGCATAGGGGTTTGCTATGCAAGATAAAAGCCCTTCTACCATCTTCCTTCTTTAATATCATTGAATCATATCTGAGGGATAGAATATTCCAAATAAAGGAGGATGAGTGCACATCAAGATTTCACCCTATCTTAGCTGGAGTGCCTCAGGGATCCGTTCTGGGCCCATTGCTGTACACTTTATATACCTCCGATCTACCACAGGATGACAATGTTACAGTAGCGACATACGCGGATGATACAGCAATTCTTGCATGCAGCAGTTGTCCTACCGAAGCTTCCGTAATCCTGCAGAGCGCTTTGGATAACGTTGTCAAGTGGCTGACCAAATGGAGGATAAGAGCTAGTCCCAATAAATCGGTCCATGTAACATTCGCTTTACGCAGGGGAAACTGCCCACCTGTCTCGATGCGTAATAATCTTCTTCCACAAGATGATTCAGCTAAATACTTGGGAATGCACCTAGACCGCAGACTTACATGGAGGAGACACATGGAAAAGAAAAGAGATGAAATAAACCTAAAATACAGGGAACTTCACTGGTTACTCGGCCGGAACTCCAAGTTATCTCTAGACAACAAGCTCTTAATCTACAAGACCATGCTCAAACCTATATGGGCATATGGGATCGAACTATGGGGTTCAGCATGTGACTCCAGCATAAGCATAATACAGAGGGCTCAAAATTACATCCTGAAGCAAATTTCCAACTCGCCATGGTTCTTAAGGATCTCGGAAGTACATGAACATTTAAATATCAAGACAGTAAAGGAAGAGATAAGATCGTCCTGTTCCAAATACAAAGCACGACTTGCAATCCATCCGAACCAACTAGCAGTGCAGTTAACTATTCCCGAATCAATACGCAGGCTGAAAAGGCGGCATATTTTGGAAATTGACAGCTGCACTTAAATCAGTATGGAGATTTTCCCAAAGGGGATTTAGCTCTGAAAGCAACAAAATTATTTCATCTCATCTGCTCATAGTCTACCGACTGATTGCAAGATTATAATAAAAAAGAAAAAAAAAAAAAAAAAAAAAAACCGTGGCAGCTAAGAGATGACCAGTCACAACTGACAGCGCCCGTTCACGAACATGACGCAAGTATCAGCCATCATTCAACTCAACCATTTTGAAGGGAACTAAACGACCCGACACACCCGCCACAATCAGCGTGACATTTAAGTGAGCATGATATTCACTCAACCACCAGGGTAATTTCGCGTCAATGAAAGATTTAGGTACTCATTAAATAGTGGCTTAACAGTACATGGTACTCACACATGATGTTATGTTAAAAAAAACACAGTTCTATCTTTTACGATTTTGACTTTCAAAAAATGATGATTCACAGCTGTTCCTATAAAGATTCTATCAGATCTATTATATTATTAATTTTGAGCTCTATGTCTAATCTGCAATGATTATTTTTTGATTCCTGGCAGACTTCCAATACAGACTTATCCTAATTTTTTTCTACTTAATTCTCACATAAATATGTATAGTAGAATCAACAATAGTGAACCCAAGAAATCAAAAATCAAAATACATATACATGCACATAAAAAACGTCGACAAAAGGTTCTTGGTTCGGGTTGGTTGTTTCCTATGGAGAAAAACCAGCAAGAAACTCCATCATCCTGATGGAAAAACCCAATAACAATGTTCCCAATCTGGGAATCAAACCCGAGACCCCATACTCAGCAGTGTTTTTTTTTTTTATTCTTACTTAAAAGACATCCACTGTTCAGTTACAATTTGACTAAACACAATGAAAATATTAACAAGACTTTTAAAAATTAACTCAAAGTAGACCTATTTCTTATGTCATGTATGTATTTATTTTATATTAGCTGTGCCCGCGACTATGTCCACGTGGAATTAGAATTTTTCTAAAATAGAAGTAGCCTAAGTTACTTAGGCTATTTACTATTTACTTATTTTAGAAAAATTCTTCCTCCTAATTAATTTAATTCCTTATTACATCAGCTATCTGCCAGTGAAAGTCCCGTCAAAATTGGTCCAGCCATTCCAGAGATTAGCCGGATCAAACAGACAGACAAACTGTCAGACAAAAGTAGTAAAAAAAAATATTTTGGTATATGTACCATATATACATATGCATGTAGTAAAAAGCGGTTATTTTAATATTACAAACAGACACTTCAATTATATTTATTTGTATAGATGTCACACAGTTGTCTTAGGGGCTGAATATCTATAAGACTCATGTGGGAGTGGCCTAGTTTTGTCTTTCGAAATTGCAATAGTAATATATTCGGAATTCATAGTGCTAAGAAGAAACCTAAAATGTTTTACTCTATAATGGATCCTTTTTTAAGCACTTACTCTACTTACCTCTTCTAGTCACTAAAATACGGTAAATGACAGATATAGACACTAAAATATCCATAATATAATGTTCCACTGATAAATCAAGGTCCACTACACTCTCATTAACATATTTAGGTCACTAACTACTGACGAAGACAATATAGTTGGGACATAAAGAGATTTAATTCTGATTTCTTATCTAAAACCTGTTAATCCTTTTAAATTGTGTAATCTCTTAGAATTATGCACTGTATCTACAGATAAACCCAACGATAGACCATCTAAACTGACGTTTGCACATTTTTTTATTTATAATAAAGCCTTACAAACAATGGGAAAGTAAGTTTCACGGAATTTCTTGTTAAGCTACTTCACGCTGTGTTTATGTCAGAATTATCGCTAAATACAAGTGGTTAACGATACTTACAAGCACTGCAGAATCCACCACAATGTTGTTGACCTTTATTAAGGCCGCCTAAACATACACTATTGCAGAAACCGATAAAATTATAAACTACTTTTTATCACGGACAAACACCTTTTGATATTTCACGTTTATACACAAGATTTGATGATCAAATTGATATAAATTACTTAACTGAAGAAGCCAGTTTACTTAAAATTTATCGGAACTATTTTTATAGTTTGTATGTTGATAATTTTAACAAAAAATTGCTTTTACAGTGAACAGCAGGAAAATGTACTTTTCATTTCAATATGTCAACTTGTCAAGTTGACATTTACGTTCCGAATACAGTAATAATCTAGAACATTTTCGAAACCATTACGTAATTAATAATCTTATGTTTAAATTAATCTAAATCATGAAGTAAGTGTAGCCAAATAATACAAGTCTAATTTCTGTGTATAGTTGAATTTTGAGGCAGTAAGAAAATTAAATTGAACTCACTTTTAAAATACTTGTTTCAGGTTTATGAACGAATTCGTAGAGTGGTTCTGTTGCGAAAGTTCGACTGAAACTTGTGTTGAAAAAAAAAGATTTTTCTAGTGTGATAAATGGTATATTTTTCCATTGTTATCATAGTCGTAACTGGCCAACTTTCCCATCTCAAAAAGCTGAAGTTCAATCAGCCGGACTGGACTAACTAACTTATAGATTTATTATTATGAAATCAGCACATTATTGAGTGCCGATTATCATTATCCTCAGTCCGACTTCGCCCACTGCTTGGTATAGGCCTCACTTTGTTATGCCACTCTCCACGCTCCGGTCCTCTTTATCTACGTTTTATTCGCAACAAAGTTGCCCATCTCGCTGCCAGACGACCAATACTTCTCTTACCATTCCTTGGGCACCAGCCAGTCACAAGTCGACATCGAGAAGCTATCTTTGTTGGATTTCAATGTTTGGAATTCGGTTATCAAGTATTGTGCCGAACATTTTTATCAGCACATTAATAGGACCTACTATTTTGTTATCAAAAGATTTAACTTAGATTTTAAAATATCCAGCATGCATTCATATTTTACTATTGTCTAATGGGCGTCATATTATTGTTTAATGTTTCTAGTGATTCATTTTTGCTAATGTCGTCTTTTTTTGCAAAGTATTTTTTCTACCATCAAAATCGATCGATTAAAACTAATGAACCATCTACACTGTTTCGCATCTCTGTCGTTGTCAAGGGCGTTGACGTCACTTGTCACTTTGTCGACGTAAACATCCCTACGGATATTTCCTGTATTTATTGTTTATTTTTATATTAAACTCGATTAATAAACATGTCGTCACACAACGTGAATGTTTGTGACATAACAGACGATGTGAAGGAAGTGTTAAAGAAGTTCAGATTTCAAAAACACACGTCCAATTCGGCGCTTATATTAAAGGTATTTTCGATGTGTAATTTCCTACTTCCTTTAATCATATTTCCTAGTTTATCTATCTATAAAGTTCCTGTAACTATTCTTCCTCCTGTAAACTTGATATTTGAGGGTATTTTTCCATAATTACATTGGATAAATGAGCTTCATTACATCTGAGTCATTCATCCGTATCTCCGGTCTAACTTACGTCATAAAAATGATACTTAAAGTACTTGCCACAACATTTGCTTATTATTTTATTGGTCAGAATGATTCATAGTGAATTTACACTTAAAGTAACATTAGACACATAATATTTAACAAACTTACAAGACGAGGGTGCTGTGTTTTATCTGGATGTGTCTCATCTCTGAAATTTTCTTAAAAACGACTAAAACAAGTCTCAAACTAAGTAATAAAATATTGAAAGTAACCACTTACCTCTGGGTCAAATGTTATTTATTCTGTTTCTTTTCCTTATTGAGTTTGTCTGTCTGGAATTTAATTTACAATTACAAAAGTTTTGGTCTCATTTTCCTAATAAATTCAAACTAAAATAACAACAAATTATCAAAGGGTGTCAAAAAACTCATCCTCAACACTGTCTTGTTGTTCTATCTTTGTTGTTATTTTAGATGTTATTGTTGTATCACTTGATAATTTTTTCAAATATAAAAAAAATAAAAACAAATCATTAGCTATAGTTACATTTGTTTATTTAAAACATTTAATTCTTGTGTCTTATCTACTCACTAGTTGCAAGCACTACTGCTGAGCAAGCAGTTGTGGGTTTCATTCCTGGGCAGATAACGCCATCTAGAATATATCAGTACAGGACTACAGAGTGTAATATATTAAACCCAAGACCTCTTGTGTGGTGTCTCAGAACCAGAACAACTTTTGGAATAAAAGAGCTACAGAAATCCCTTCCAGAATGCTTGCGAAAGGAGATAATAAAAAGGGGCCAAGTGCGAGTCTTACTCGCACACAGGGTTCCATAGACCCAAACAATATAATAACAATATTTTGAACTTTCATTCATAAGTAAACTTCTACTCAACCACAAAACTAAATTTGGTTTTCATAGAAATCTAATGAAAAACAAAGTAACTGCTGCAGTTTGGTGAAAATCTTAAAAACCAAACATCAAATCTTATTCAAACCAATTTCATTATTATACACAATTTTTTTTCAGAATTTTTCTCCTCTTACGCAAAGTGGTAAAACGTGTGTTCCCCCACTCTAATTTTGAAAGTAAGATGAGAAAAATTCTGAAAATAAAAATCACTTTGGAAGTGCCTATCTTCCAAACAATTGACTTTGAAAAAAAATGGTTTTAGGAACCTCAATGTCATTTCTAAAAACCTATCTTTAGACACCCCGCACATATAGGTTTGATGGTTTTTTTTTTAGTTTCCTTTCCTATATATATCCTTAATCAATATTTTTTTTAATTTTTATACAAAAATCGTAAAGCGGTTCACAGAATATATCTACCTACCAAGTGTCAGCTGTGTAGTCCTAATAGTTTCAGAATAAAGTGGCTGTGACATACGGACGGACAGACAGACAGACAAGACGAATGTATAAAACGATATAAGGGTTCCGTTTTTTGCTAGAAAAAGAAAAGAGATGTAGACATCGTGTGAAAAAGAAAAGAAAGGTGATGATCATGAAAACTCTCCATAATTTCCAGGTGAACAGAGAGAAGCAGACCCTGGAGGTAGATGAGGAGTTGGAGAATGTTGAGTTAGAGGAACTGCAGGATATCTTGCCATCTCACCAGCCTCGGTTTATTGTGTATAGGTGAGTGTACAGAAACTTTGTTACATTACATGTACCTCACTATCTTCTGTCTGACCTTTTTCCAACTATATTGGAGTCAGCTTCCAGTCTAACTGGATGCAGCTGAATACCAGTATTTTATTTAGAGCAACTGCCTTTTTTGAAGTGAAACTTCTTATGCGACTTCCAACAAGTTTAACGTTTTCATGGAGGGAGAATATTTTCTATTACCCACTAAGAGAGGGCGCTATTACAAGATTTGTGACTACGTAGTTCTACTAGGTACGCAAGATGGCGTGCAAACAGTCATGCATTCGACTCTTCGGTGTGACCAGCCTTTGCTCAATTTCCATGAGTAGACTAACCTCGATAAACTTATGTAATAAAAAGTGTACAACAATAAAATATTATTTAAAAGCTCAATAAAATAACGAGAGTGAATGCGTGTTTCTCGAACGCATGCGTGTAGTATTACGAAGTTTCACTTCTTCCGCGCGGAGGGACTCCACGCACTATTTTTTTTCACGATGTGGAAATCAACTATGTATGTAGAGGACATACATAGTTGATTGCCCTGGGGAGAGCAGAGGGAGCGTACTGACTAAACCCAGTCCGGTGTTCCTTCACACACTTGCGTCGGGAGGCAGACGGACTGCAAGGGAGATTGAGGTGTCAAACTCCCCAAGTTACTTCTAAGAGAGGCTGCCTCCTAGGTTCCGGTGTGATGGTGGCGAACCTTTAGGGATCAATGTGCCATTTTTTCTAAAGAAATATTGTTTGATGAGGCCATAGATGTGCCCGCAAATAATGTTGACTTAGTGATAGTTAAGAAAACTAAATTCTTTATTCTCAAAACTCTTTATTCGCTACCAAAAAATAACTTTGGCACTGTATAGTATTAAAGGTTTCTGTTATACATGTAACTTAAATGGAAGTAACATTAGTATGACTTGGTTAATAATATAAATGGCGTACCCTAAATATTGCGTCGTGTGCCACCAATGGCACGCGTGCCATTGGTCTATCAGAACTCTATATCCCAGTTACTGGGTTATACGATACCGGTTTAGTTTGGCATGGTGTCGATTTGCGCCGCCTGAAGTGAAACTTGGCTAATGCCGTCTTTTTTTCCGACCGGCATAAGCCAATTCCACAACGTTAAATCTGGTGGATACCAGGTGGTGAAGCTAGTGGCTAAATAATAACAGCGGCACGGGTCGATCTTTAAGGTTAAGCCGTGCTTGTCGAGGTTGGCCCGGTGACCATAATTACATACCGAGTGTCCTCCGTGCCTCGAAAAGCACGTTAAGCCGTTGGTCCCGGCTGTCATTTGTAGATCTTTGAAAGTCGTTACGAGTAGTCAGAAGCCAAAAAGTCTGACATCCAGTCTTACCAAGGGGTATCGTATTACCCATTTACTGGGTTGTGGAGGTCAGATAGGCAGTCGCTTCATGTAAAACACTGGTACTCAGCTGCATCCGGTTAGACTGGAAGCCGACCGCAAGATACTTTGGGAAAAGGCTAGGCAGATGATGATGAAATCTGGTGGATACTCCCATAATGTTCTTAGAGTTTAATAAATATGTTTGTCGTATATTTTCAGTTACAAACTGGACCACGATGACGGACGGGTGTCGTTCCCTATGTGCTTCATATTTTATACGCCACGAGACGCGCACATGGAGTTGCAGGTATGTAGCTTATAATACCAGCCTATTACTCTGCCACTGCTGGGCAAAAGCCTCGTCTCTTGCAGAGAAGGCATGGGTATTGATCACCACGCTTGGCCAATATGGGTTGACGATTTTAGACTCATGTAAAGTATGTTATCACGATGTTTTCCCTCGCCAATGTCAACAAAAAACTGGCAAACCTCGAGTCGGCCTCGCGCACAAAGAGTTCTGTAACACCAAACTATATAATAACAACCGAGAGAACTAAACTCGTTTTTAGGGTTCCGTAGTCAACAAGGAACCCTTATAGTTTCGCCATGTCCGTCTGTCTGTCTGTCCGCGGTTTAGCTCAATAAATATTGGTACTAGAAAGTTGTAATTTGGCATGAGTATATACGTTAATGACGCCAAAAAAGTGGTAAAATATTTTTTTTGAAAAAACAATTATTTAGGGTAAAATGTAAAGTGGGGATGATATTTTTTTTTTTCGTCCTTTCCATAGTGTGGGATATCGTTGAATAGATCTTTCAAAAATATTAGGAGTTTAGGGAGACCGTTTTTTGATTAATTAAATCGTTCGCGACTTATCAAGCTTAAAGCTTGATAAGTCGCAATTTTAAATGTCAAAAGTACCAATTTTCGTTAGAGTCAACCGTTTAGTTGGTAGAGGGGGAGGACCTCCTCTACCAACTAAACGGTTGTAGTTAGAAATTCAAATGTCACGGCAGTAGTAGCTTTATATTTATAACGAAGTTTAAAGGAAAACTATCAAACTTAAGTGGGCCTTACAAGTTTACGAATAATAGTCGACCAATTGTATTTGACTCGAAAAATTTTAACAACTCCATAGAAATGTCGATAGACGGCGCTAAGCGTCAGTTGTACTCAAAACGAGTCTCATTTGTAGATCATATATGGCGGTTTTTATAAATATTGGTACGGAACTCTTCGTGGGCGAGTCCGACTTGCACTTGGCCGGGTTTGAACAGTATGTTAAAGAAAAAAAAAAAACTGCTGCAGTTTCACGAAAAACGCAGGAAGAAAAAGTTAGACCCGCAAATGGTTAAGAGATAAGATGAATATTATATCTCTACTAGCTGTTCCACGCAACTTCGTCTGCGTTACATTTTCCCCGTTTTCGCAACATTGTTCATTGCTGCTCCGCTCCTGTTGGTCGTAGCGTAATGATATAATATCCTGTAGACTTCTTCGATAAATGGGCTATCTAACACTGAAGAAGAGAATTTTTCAAATCGGACCAGTAGTTCCTGAGATTAGCGCGTTCAAGCAAACAAACAAACTCTTCAGCTTTATAATATTAGTATAGATTATTTCCTTTTTTCAGGTCATGTACGCAGGTACCCAAAGGGCATTAGCAGCGACGGTGGGCGCCCCACGCTTACTAGAAGTAAGGGAAATAGACGAGCTCACAGCTGATTGGCTGCAAGAAAAGCTAAAGAAGTAGACTGACTGAACACGCCGCCAACTATCTTTACAAGAAGAAAAGAAAAAAATTATGAAAAGTTTGTATAAAATGTCTGAGAAATACAAGGTGTTGTTTTGCAACCTCGTCAAAATTCAGGAGGTGGTCACAAAAGACATAAATAATCAATTTAAATTACGTTACCTAGTTATTTATTAATAAACATAGATTTTTTTTTGGTTGTTTAAGTTTGACAGTATTTCCGAATAAACGTTTGAGATTGTTTGTATGTGTGAAAGCGCGGTTATAGGGCTACGATCAAACGGACCGCGTTTAAAACCCGGGTGTTTCACACCTACCGATTTTCGTAAATAAGTAAAAAAATAAAAATTTCCTACCCATTTTATTATTGATTCGGGACGTGAATCGTGAGCACAGTTACCTCCTGGAATTTGACGAAGATGCAAAACAACACCTTGTAGTATTTGAGGCCTGTTTTATAATCTTTGGATAGGTAATAGCTACTAAACGAGGTCACAATTAATTAGCTAGTGAAATATTGCTTTTGTATTTGCGGCCAGCACAAGCATATTTTGTATATCATAATCGTCAGCCTATATTGTTCCCACAGCTGGGACACAGGCCTTCTCTCTATGAGAGGGAGTGGGCTGTAATCCACCACGCGGGCCCAGTGCGGGTTGGTAGATGTCACATGTCTTCGAATTTTTAGTTCTAGGACATGCCGGTTTCCTCACGATGTTTTTCTTCACCGTTTTTGAGGGCAGCGGTGATGAAATGAATTATACAAAGTAATGCGCCTGCCTGGGTTCGAACTCACGGCTCACTGCTCGTAAGTCAAGGCTGCCACCACTGGGCCACCGCTGCTCTCCAGCGTTTTATTTTTTATATATTTTGTATATACAAAAATAAAAATACCGAAACTTATCCAGAGTTAGTAAAACAGGCCATAAGTATTATTTAAATACTGCCATTGTATGTAATGCGTAAAAGTAACACGTTTTTGAGCAATATTTAAAAAAAAAAGACAACGTAGAGTATTTTACCTTTTGAAAATTTACTCGAAATCTAAAATAATTATCCTTGTTCCCTTTTATTGAAAGCTTGATCAGTAGGTCTGCTGTCAAAATAAGCATAATTAATAAAAATCAAATGTCATTTATTTAATTAACGAAGTTGAAAGGCACTTTTTCTTCCCATCATTGCAATTTTTTTTTTGTACTGGACCATACCTGGGAACCTTCTAGTTACGGAGATATTGGGGGTCAAAGCTCTAATTCTATTACATACTAGCTGTGCCCGCGACTTCGTCCGCGTGGATTTTAAGAAGTAGCCTAAGTTACTCCTTATTACATCAGCTATCTGTCAGTAAAAGTTCCGTCAAAATTGGTCCAGCCGTTCCAGAGATTCCGGCTACGGAACAAACAGACAGACAGACAGACAAAAATTGTAAAAAATATTATTTTGGAATATGTACCTATACATTCTTATGCATGTACTAAAAAGCGACACTTAAATTACAAACAGACACTTCAATTTAATTTACTTGTATGGATATTTTTAAATACAAGTTTTTTTTTTACTTTACTTTAAATACCTTCACGACCCCCGTACTATTCAATACATCTATCAGCACAATGTTTTAAGTGCGAAAAACATTTCCAATTTCCATACCAAAAAAAAGGTCGTTTCACAGCAATTATTTTGTGCAGTGTTACTTAGTTAAAATGCTTGTTTTTATGGCTTCGTGACGGGTTGGTTTATTTACACTTTGTATAATCAGCACTTTTTGAACATCAAGATAACATGCGACAGATTCCCAAACGCCCACCCTACGCCACATACAAAAAAAGATAGTGCGTGGAGTCCCTCCGCGCGGAAGAAGTGAAACTTCGTAATACTACACGCATGCGGCCGAGTGCCACGCATTCACTTTCGCTCTGTCTCTTTCTATTCCCCCTCCATGGTAGCGTTAAACGTTTATTGTTGGAAGTCGCATAAGAAGTTTCACTTCAAAATAGAAGTAGGTACAATTGCCTGCTTAGAGGTTTTTAACTATCTGAATTCACCGAGTATGTCGACTAGATTTTTGACAACAGATTAAATTGTAAAGGCTTTCACAATAAAAGGACAACACTAAATATCTTGAATTTTTAAAGTATTATTTCCTAATCTCGCTTTTATTTCGGAATGTTCCATATAACAAGTAAAGAAATTATTGAATTATTGACTTTATTGTATTGCCATTTTAAGATGTAATGTAAACAAGTGATCCTTTTTTAAGTCTCAAAATTAACCATTTGGACCACAAATATAGTCTATATTGACGTTAAAACAGGCTTTCAATAAAAAAAAAAAACCTATTTGGCGTCAATAATGGCCTTATTTGGCTTCAAAATATTCTAATTTAGTGAATTGTTTTTTCTCTGCTTATCTATAATTAAGTATAGCGTTTTGATATAAACACCCGTTTTCTTGATCACTAGGCGGTACCTATATGAATGCATAAATAAAAGCGCAAATATTAATGCGGCTAGGCGTCAAGAATTGAAATTGGAGTAGTATTATAATAATACATACGAGAGCCACTTATTCTCCCCGTCATTGCGAACACTATTTTGTTCTGGACCATACTTGGGAACCTTCTGGTTACAGAGATATTGGATGCCAAAGTTCCAATTTCTTCAAAAATTAAAAGAAAGAGTTTTAATGGTGTAATCTTATCTTTAATACCTCCATGACCAATATTATTCAATGCATCGATCAGCGCAATGTTTTGAATGCATTAAATTATATTGAGCGCTACAGTCAACCGTGATTTGTACTACAAATTCGTTTCTCAGCATTATTATGTGCGCAGAGTTACTTAGTTTCATGTACAGAATGCTTGGTTGACGGCATAGTGAAGGGACATTTTACACCCTATATTTTAGCATGCACTTAGGTGTCGCTTTGTATTCCTAAAAACGGGCCAACGTATTTTGTATAAAAACGTAAATTTGTGTATGTGATTAGGCGCAAAATAGCGTAATTACTGGCAAACCAGCATCACATTATACAGGGTGTAACGGAAAGGGTATAGCGAAAAAGTATCTGCCGCCCAATACAAAATTTCAATACCTATTCGACCCAAATGTATGGGGAAGCTGATATTTTTTTCGCTATTACGTTGTTTGTCCGATGGAGAAAAAAGTTCAGTTTGATGGTCTGTACGACACCCTTAAGTATGTATAAAGGGTGTAAAACACCTCGAACTTCTCCTTAACGAAGCCGAAAGGCACTGTTTCTCCCTGTCATTGCGATCATTTTTTTGTTCTACACCATACCTGGGAACCTTCTAGTTACGGAGATATTAGGGGTCAAAGTTCCAACTTTTTGACAAGAATATTTTTAAATACAAGTTTTTAATGTAAGATTACTACGACCCCCGTACTATTCAATCCGTCCATCAGCACAATGTTTTGAGTGCGTTACATTGAGTTTTACCACAAAACATGATTTTACACCCCTCAAAAAAAGTCGTTTCCCAGCAATAATTTTTGCGTAAAGTTACTTAGTTTCATGTACAGAGTGCTTGGTTGACGGCTTCGTGATGAGGTGATTTACACGGTGTATACCCTTTCCGTTACACCCTGTATAAATGTTTCCAGTTTTGCCAAAATGCACTAACCCACATAAAATCATGACCTGTCTAGCTTTTCCCCAACTATGTTGTGGTCAGCTTCCAGTCTAACCGGATACAGCTGAATACCAGTATTTGACATGGAGTGACTGCCTAACTGATCAACACAACCCATGTACTGTATAGGAACTTTAGATCATCAGAGCAAAATAATTTTACAAAAAAATACAAGGTGTTGTTTTGCATTCTCCTCAAATTTCAGGAGGTGGTCACAAAAGACATAAATAATCAATAAAAATTACGGCACCTAGTTAATTATTAATAAGCGCTGATTTTTTTGGTTATTTAATGTGTCAATATTTAAGAATAACCCCCTGAACGTGGTTTAGGGAATAAGAAATGATCGAAAAAACGTTTGAGATTGTTAGTGTGTAAGCGAGGTTATAGAGCGAAAACCAAACGGTCCGCGTTTAAAACACGGGTGGTTTACACTTACCGATTTCCGTAAATAAGAAAAAAAATAAAAATTACCCATTTTTTTACTGATTCGGGACGAGAATCATGAGGATAGTTACCTCCTTGAATTTGACGAGAATGCAAAACAATACCTTGTATAGCATCAATAATACAAGGTGTTGTTTTGCATCCTCGTCTGATCCTTATATTATAACCGCGCTTTCACACTTAAAAGTAATCTCAAACGTTTATTCGATAATTTCTTATTCCCTAAACCACGTGTAAAATATGCACATTTATTCACTGATAGTTACACTAATAGTTGACTCGCCAACGCACCACCGCACAGGCCGACAGTCCGACAACGACTGCCCGCCCCACTACTCGGACCGGTATTAACAACCGAGCGACGTGCGCGCCCGAGGCAACGTTACAATACTGTAATCGGTTTGTAGTGAGATATATTGATATCTACATACACTACATCCCTTCTTTGTTTTAACTTGTTTTTATGAAACCAGAATATATCTCTAGCTTAACCAAATCACAGCACAATAAATATTTAGTAAATCATAATATGTTTTAATTTAATGTTTCCTTTTCCCCTTCTTCTTCTATTCCATTTTCTGATTCATTTACATCTTCTCCTATGTTAATTTCTTTATTTTGGTCACTTATAACTTCCCTTCAACTTTCTTCAAATGAACTACATTTCTTCGTGATACCTTCCCAGTTATATCGTTTCGAACACAAGTGTCCACCTTTACTCTTTTCTACAGTATGAGAAGTTGGGACATAATTTAGGCTTAGTTTATCTTTGACCATATTCTTGACGTCAACTTTATCCCCAGGCACTAGTTCACATTCACGCGCTCTTCTTTTCTTAACTGTATATTCTTTCCCAGTTTCTTTCTTTTCTTGATCTCTGTATCTAACATCTGAATCTTCTGGTTTAAGTGTATGTGTAATGTCTCCTGCCATAGGTATATTGCCACGGTATTGCCGTTTGAAAAATGATCTGTAGGAGTTTCACCTGTAACACTATACGGGGTACCGTTATAAATAGCCAAATACATACTTTAACAAAACTTCTTGCCAGTTTTTTCGCTCGACTTGACAATTTTTTTTTTCTTTGGAATATCTCGGTTCTGACGTTCGACTTCTCCGTTCTGTTGAGGCCAGTATGGTACCGTATTATGCGAAACTATATTCCTTTCAGTACAGATCTCTCTGTAGAACTGTCTGCCATCTGGTTACCAAGTCTGCTAAAAATCTCTTATAGACATTTTATTATGTCAGCACTGGTAATTTTACGACAAATCTTTACCTCTTTGTATCCACTGAAATAATCGACGATTACTAATATGTAATCGATACTTGGTAAAGGACCCAACAAATCAATACAAGTATTTACCCAAGGTTAACATGGTAATGCCCGTCGCTTCAATGGGTTTGGAGGATTTGGAGCAGAGACCAATGTACAGCCTTTGCAGCATTTGACCAAGTTCTCAGTTTCCTGGTATCTAGGCCACTAAACTTTGGTTCTTAGTCTCGCGTTCATTAGGACTATTGGGTGCGCTTCGTAAGTAGCTGTCAGAACGTGACTGCGCAATTTTTTTTTTTTTTCGGAATAACAATTCTAGTGCCTCTCAATAAAACTCCTTCGTAAAAGCATAATTCGTTTTGTAAGATTTTTTAATTTTTTACCTCTTCATCCCATTTGTTGTTATAAAGGCCTTCCCTTGTTTTTAATATTTCCGTGTCTTGCTTTGATGCTTCCATAATTTCTTCCAGTGATACTGCTATTGGCCTGTTTCCTTCAACAACTTGGTGTATATAGTTTTCCGACTTGTCTTGTGACGTTTTATTTAATTTGCACAATCTTGATAAACTATCTGCTACATTTTCTTTGCCAGGCCTGTATATTACTTTAAATGTATATGCTTGAAGGCGTAGTATCCACTTTTCTATCCTTGCACATGGTTTTTTATTTAGGACCGAATATAACCTCGAGTGCTTTATGGTCGGTCACTAATTCAAACTCTTTTCCAAACAGAAAAACATAAAAATGTTCCACCGCCCCGACCAAAGCTAAGGCTTCTTTTTCTGTCTGGTAATATCGCCTTTCACAGTCTGTTAGTGTCCGGTGACCATACGCTACAATGCGAAGTCCATGATCATTAATTTGAACTAATACTCCTCCTAGTCCTACTGGACTAGCATCTGCTATTACTATAGTCAGATCTTTGACGTCATAGTATCCTGGAGTAGGAATATTAGACAGGGTCAATTTTAATTCGTGCAAATTCCTGTTTACTGCCACAAAGATTTTTTAATTCTGTGGTTTTGGTCTATTTCTTCCTAAGCAGTTCTTTCAATGGTTCAGTAGTTGTTGCCAAATTTGGAATCCATTTTCCAACATAATTGATTAATCCCAAGAAGTTCTGAAAGCTCACCTATATTCATAGGTGGACAAAATTATTGAATAGTTGTCACATACTTATCTAATGGTTTTACACCTCTGTGTGATAATTCGTGTCCTAAAAATTGAACCTTTTCTTCCCTGAATATGCACTTGTCTTTTCTCAGTACTACATTATTTTCTTCTAAAGTTTTCATTACTGTTTCTAATCTTCGATCATGTTCTTCCAAATCCTTCCCATAAAATTAATAGTGCCATTACATCCCAATAACATCCGTTCCAGGGTTTTTTGGAAAAAACCTGGGCACAGGATATTCCAAACATTAGTCTTTTGTATCTGAATAGACCTTTACTTGTAATAAATGTTGTAATGTGCCGAGAATCGGGATGTAATTCAATCTGGTGAAAAGCATCTTTGATGTCCAGTTTTTGCAAATTACTTTGCTCTTTTTATTTTTGGTAGTAGCTTGTCCATAGTGGGCAATGGGTGATTTTCACGTAAAATTGCTCTATTGGCCCGCCTCATATCTACGCAAATGCGGACTTCTCCAGCATTTTTCAAAACCGGCACTATTGGTGATACCCATCTTGAGGATCCTTGAACTTCCTCAATAATTCTTTCTCCAACAGTTCTTTTATTTTGATTTCAACTTTTTCTTCCATTGGTATGGGGATCCTTCTTAATGGTTGAGAAATTGGTTGTACTTTCTCATCGATTGGTACCTCCACTAAAAGATCCTTGAATTTAGGAAACTCTTTATTTCCTTTAGTTGATTTTTATGTTTGCGTCAAATGGTCCCTTTAGGTTGAGGGGGTTCTTACTTGCGTAACCATAAAAAGTCTTGTTGCAGCTGTTTGTTTGGTTACGAACCTGTACCTTATTTTTTTCATATTGTCCCAGGTTTTGTTTGTTGTTGTTTCCCTCATATTTTCTTTTATTCTCTCCACTCTGTTTATGTTCTCAGTTGATGTGCTGCTTCCTTCCGAATTCTTCTATTTATCGACTTACAGCTCCAAGAGTATTTGCTTCAACAATTATATTTGTCAGTGTTATTGTGCTTCCTGTTTGTACAAATCTTTCGAAGCTCTTTAGATCACTTTTCTGTAATTTGATCGATTATATGACCGTCTTTGCCCTTAAACTGACATTTTTCTGCTTGTTGTCTAAGCCGTACTAGGATTTTTTCAAACTTTTCATTTGCTTCTTGTTTTATCAAACGAAAAAGATGACGTTCATATATTATCTTACTTTGTTTAGGTAGAAAGTACGCGTTGAGTTTGGTTATAGCCACTGCGAAGACGTCCACTTCATCTGCTGGTGAAACATTCGCATCTGGTATATTATAGAATATTTCCTGCAATTCTAGTCCAACAAAGCGAAGCGCGTTTCTTAGCACTACTGTCTATTCCAGCAACTTTGAGGTAGATCAACAGTACCCGCTTCCAGCGTTTCCATCTCGTTCCTGCTGCACCGTTAAAATATTTGTCAATTTAATGACCAGTATGTACATCAATAGTACCACTACCGTCGTTATTTGATGACTTTTCAATTTAATGACCAGCAGAAATATTCTACTGCTATTACCGTCGTTATTTGATGACTTGCCAATTTAATGACCAGTAGGAATATTCTACTGCTATTCGATTTATTATTTTAGAACTAATCATGTAGTATAAATCAAATAATTAAACATGGGGTCCTTGGTTCGACTCCC
Organism: Cerastis leucographa; assembly: GCA_963082945.1. Lineage (NCBI taxonomy): Eukaryota > Metazoa > Arthropoda > Insecta > Lepidoptera > Noctuidae > Cerastis > Cerastis leucographa. The sequence continues at coordinate 10,492,891 of OY720374.1, read as the reverse complement.
AGGTCGGGCAGTGTCACTGAGTTTCTCCATTAGGAACCTCCCAATAACAGACCTGAGTCCGAGTTGGCGTCTGGTTAATGGCAACAGGCATGCTCAACGTTATTGGTGAAACGTGGTTGTATCACACATCTCTGCCTACCCCCTTGGGGAACACAGGCGTAATGTTATGTTAAATAATTTAATCAGTATGTTTTTTCCTTAACAACCAAGATAGCATTTAATTAGTTGCAAAACAATACACGAACCACTTTTTGTTTATTATTTATTAACACTTAATATGTCCAATGACAGTTTGTAACGTATTATAAAGGGTGTAAAACACCTCTTAACGAAGCTGAAAAGCACTGGTTCTCCCTGTCATTGTGAACATTTTTTTTTTTTGTTCTACACCATTCCCGGGAACGGAGATATTAGGGGTCAAAGTTCCAACTTTTTGACAAGTATTTTTTTTAAATACAAGTTTTTAATGTAAGATTTTTACTTTAAACACCACACGACCCCCGTACTATTCAATCCGTCCACAGTGCACAATGCACAATGTTTTGAGTGCGTTACATTGAGTTCTACCACAAAACATGATTTTACACCCCAAAAAAGTCGTTTCTCAGCAATAATTTTTGCGTAAAGTTACTTAGTTTCATGTACAGAATGCTTGGTTGACGGCTTCGTGATAAGGTGATTTACACGGTGTATTCATAATTTGATTTTTGAAATGTAATAGTAATTTGAATTTTTCTTTCCAAAATATAATTAGTTATCTCCCTGTGGGAGGTACTCCGGTAGGAGTGTACTTTTTTTTTTTTTTTTTATAAAAACATAAAACTTACGGTTTTATCCTCGTCGCCAATGTAAAATATGCACATTTATTCACTGATAGTTACACTAATAGTTGACTCGCCAACGCACCACCGCACAGGCCGACAGTCCGACAACGACTGCCCGCCCCACTACTCGGACCGGTATTAACAACCGAGCGACGTGCGCGCCCGAGGCAACGTTACAATACTGTAATCGGTTTGTAGTGAGATATATTGATATCTACATACACTACACCACGTTAAGGGGGTTATTCTGAAATACTGACAAACTTGAGCAACCAAAAAATTCAGCGTTTATTAATATTAGCAGCGGCGTTTAGTAATTTTTATTGATTACTAATGTATTTTGTGATAACCGCCTGAATTTTGACGATGATGCAAGACAACACTTTGTATATGATACTTTAGGTCACCCCATGAGATAATGACATGTTACCCCGACCCCAAATAAATTTAAATCATCGTCTTCCTGCTCTTATCCCATGTTACTTGAGGTCGGCGCAACTCGTTTTTTTTCTTCCATTCTACTCTGTCATCCGTCAAGCTATCATTTTCTCCCAAATTTTAAACAGGTGCAGAAATATTAAAATATTTGATTGTTTTTTTTTTTAATTCCATTATTAATTATATAATAAGTTTGTGGGTTAGTTCATTTTGGCATAACTGGACATTTATTATGCCACAGCATATTAAGTCTTATGCCCATAGTGTTAGAATAGACAATTAGTCTTAATGTGTGAAAATAATATATTTCTCATGACGCATATAAGCGTCATAAGTATTCCAAGATTTGTATTCCATTTTTTTCAATTTGCCTGTAATTTATTCCTTTATTTATTAAGTTATAATTTTAATGTATATTTTTATTGCTATTCTATATAAAAACGCCCACGGTTTGGTGTCGTCTGCATACCAGTATTTACTTGGAGCGACTGCCTATCTGACCTCCACAAACCGGTTACTGCTATGCAAATTGACTATCAACTAGAAAAAACTGTTAAGCCTTTTGAACGCAATTGTCACATATACGTGAGAAGCAAGCGCGTGCCCTGTACGCCATCGACACAAATATGTGACATAAAATGTGGTGCACTATAACAAGGAATAAGCAATTTAAATCATTACTTTCTCTTTCTTTGAAATGTGATCTATAAAGGGTGTAAAACACCTTTTAACGAAGCCGAAAGGCACTGGTTCTCCCTGTCATTGCGATCATTTTTTTGTTCTACACCATACCTGGGAACCTTCTATTTACGGAGATATTAGGGGTCAAAGATCCAACTTTATGACAAGTATTTTTTTAAATACAAGTTTTTAATGTAAGATTTTTACTTTAAACACCTCCACGACCCCCGTACTATTCAACCCGTCCATCAGCACAATGTTTTGAGTGCGTTACATTGAGTTCTACCACAAAACATGATTTTACACCCCCAAAGAAAAAGTCGTTTCCCAGCAATAATTTTTGCGTAAAGTTACTTAGTTTCATGTACAGAATGCTTGGTTGACGGCTTCGTGATGAGGTGATTTACACCGTGTATATCTTAAATAATGTCTTATCAAGAAATAAGTAACCATACTTTAGAAATCCTTTTTTTATTTCTAAGTATTAGCGGTGAATTTGTGGCTTGGCGTAGAGGGCACGCGCGTGCGTTTATGCCCTGGCGTTCAAAAGGCTAGTCAAATCTCAATTGTCATTATTTGACAGTTGTATAAAATGTATAATATAACTTGACAAATTGACCCAGCGTATCAATTTGCTTATTAATGTGTATTTTAAAGGTTTGATAATAAACATACATTAAGAATTTATAATTATTTAAAAGCATGACAAGACTATCTTGCCATAATAAATTATACATTTTTTTTTCTTATAATAATAAACTTTTAATTATTACACAGGGTGTGCTTTTGTCATAATAAGCTTTGTTTCGTAATATTTGTTTTCTTATATGGATATTTTTTTACGGAAGGCTTTTTTGGAAATTATCATATTTATCGTTGAGGAACCAGCTTAATCTTCGCATACCCGCGAAAAATTTCGTAAAATCTCTACCCGTGACGGATATCCGCCTCTCCATCCATCAAAATTTATATTCAACACTCTTTTAGTCACATGCGATTCGTCCTTCCTCATCACATGCCCATACCAAGCCAGCCAATGCCTTTTAATTTTTTTTAAAACTATTTTTGGTACATCATTCTGGATCTAACTGAATACCAGTATTTTACATGGAGCGACTACCTATCTGACCTCCACAACCCAGTTAGTACTGGTTAATACAATACCCCTTGGTTGGTTGTCAGACTTTCAGGCCACTGACTACCTGTAACGACTGTCAAAGATTTAAGAAGCCTTCCGTAAAATAAAATTAATATGTGTGTGTATTGTAACTTGTAACGTACACTAAACCAAAGCTTTCTTATATGAAAAAATAAATAATTTTTTAATTTAGTCGTTATGTTGTGTGTTTTAAATAAATTATTGTAGATGGCGTCACTGTGGCTTAGTTTAGGAAACATAGAGTAAATGGAAAATGGAGTACAGTTGAACACCAGGCGAATGAGAGATCCGTATTTAATAAACTGGTTTTGTATATTTTGATTGATCGTCTCGCGAACAAGCAGGTCGGCACATTTGATTCGGTAATAGGGGATAATCCAACTTTTTTTTTCTTTGTCCGTCGGGTAGTTTATTGAAAAGTATTGGACACGTATTTTTTCTTTTTTTCACGTGGTCATAAAATTACGGAGATATATTGAGTTGAAATGGCGCATGACGTCACATGTGGGTAAGTTTTATACCTACTTGTGACGGAGTAAGCCCCCACTCTCCAACTTTAATGAGTTTTAACTAAGTAATTTTTTGATATTTTGATAAAACAAAAAATACGTGTCTAATATTTTTGTATTACCTGACTGACGGACAAAATAGAATGTCGTTTTCTTTACCCAGTCCGGTCCCCTATTGTGCCTTTTGGCAAAGTTAAATCATATCGATCAAAAGCCTGCTGAGTTGGCATATTCGAAGGGTGTGTAAGGTAAATGCACAGATGTCCGTGTCAAAAAAAATCGCCAATACAATCGTTCTATCATAAGTATAACGATCTCTATTCGTCCAATTCGGCGCCGATTAGTGTGTTTCATAGCATTTCATACAAGTAATTCTAAAATTCGATTTCGGCTTTGATAAGTCAATAAGTGTGCATTTACCTTTTTGTAGAATTTTAATGCGCACAATGTCGTTTTTCAAATATCTTTATTTGTATCAAAAATACGTGTTTTCTAATAAATTAAGTGTTTTAATTTAAGTTTGATCTGGCACAATAGATAATATTTTCAGTTCTAGGCATCACTAAGAAATTAGATGACATTTCTTCTGATTACTGTTTCTCAAAGAGATTTATAGAATGGACATTGGGCATATATTCGCACAATAATTTTGATCACAGACATTTTCGAGTTTGACGCATTAATGCTACCGGGCTATGCAGCGGGCATAAATGACACTATAACAGACCGACTTTTGACAAGTATTGAATAAAGATTTTTTCGTCTCGTCCGGTCTATCACTCGCAAATATTTAAATATCTTTGCCCTTTCTATTAATCTTAAATCTCTTTGGGCGAATCGAACGATTTCAATCTCTGCCAGTAACACTATTTCGCCACAACACACATAACTAAATAAATAAGACGTACATACTTAGGATAAAGTGATTTTAAAAGCATTTATGTTATTTTGTAATGTTTGTATAAAAGACAGTCTAAGTAATAAATTATTATTCACATGAAATTACTTTTTTTTGCTTTTATTACTAACTCTACCCACCCATCCGTGTTCAATCCTTTCCTATTAAAACAAGCCTATTGCCCTGGAGGCCGTGCTTTAAATAACGGTAAAATTTTCGTAACGTTACCTTCATTTGCCAGTGTTACCGTTAATATTAAAATAACATTAATAGATTTATCGTTATTTTTGCAAATTTTTATCGTTAATTTTTTAACCGTTAATTGCAACAAACCTTGCGAACGCCGCATTTCGTGGGTCGTTAGATCGTTGTTGAGGGAGTCAGTATACGGTTAGCAACTTAGCATCTCACATACCACACACAACCTTGATTGTGACTGGGTTTTAGCTAAATTACCGGTAAAGTAACGTTATTATCGTATTTTAGGTTAATTGTATTTAACGTTAAATTACTGGGAATGTTATCAATTAACGTTATATTTTTGTAAAGTTAATAAGGTATCACATTGGAATTAACGTTAAGTAACGGATATTATTTTGTTAGTTGGTAACGTTAACAAGCCCTGCCTGGAGGCGAAAACCCTCGAGACACTAAATCAGAGGCGCGAGGACGCCAAAGATGAAAATGAATAAAGAAATAAAGAATGTCTGCCGAACAAAACGAACAACTTATTTTTCTTAATAGAAAAGGAGGAATTGTAATGTTACGTGCGGGTAATCAATATTATGAGGTTAAGGACTTTAAAAATGGATCACAATTGCTTTTATGTTTTAAAGAAACATTTTTTTACACTCATTCCCTTTTATCACAATAATACAACAGCCGTATGAAATTCGCGCGCCCGTCCTGTGACCTATCTGCTGTTAGACGTGTTACGCCGCCGTTCTGTCTCATTACTATCGTGCCGTGCCACAGTGGGTAGGCAGAGCACTCGCAGGATTCGCAACCCCGAATTTCATTTGTCTGTTGTGTTACTGTTATAAAATTGAATGAGCATAAAAAAAAATTGTTTGAGAAAGTTCTTTGTAACCGACCAGAACGGGATCGACGCGAGTGAAGTGAAAATAAAACTATCCTTTTACAAAAAAAAACACATCTATTGAAACTTGGTGCCCATCAACTTGGCAGACGGAGTAGAACAGCCAGTCAGATCGATGCCATGTTTCTTCATATCTGCATAGTCCAGCTCAGCCAGGACATCGTAGCCACATTTGGCTGCTAACACCTGGGATGCTGTGGCTGTGAACACCGTGGCTGTGGCACTGATGCCCAGGGCTTTGCAGAACGGTACTCTGGAAAAATTTAATGGAATTAGGGAATTTCTGTTAAATTAAAAAAGTAGTGTCAGATATAAAGGTGGGCAAAGTTTGTAAAAAATAAATTTGGCTGTTTGCTGGAAACTTCGTGGCGAGAGCGCCGTGGCCGTGAGTGCTTGTCACTTATAAAAGTCACCTCATTCTTAAAAATGTGTAACCATTTTACAAACAAGAATTTTTTATATTTGTGTGTCTTAATTAAGAAACTAGCTGAGCCCCGCGACCTTCGACCACGTGAAATAATTAGAAAAATAAAAAATACTTTCCTATTTGAATTGGATTTTGTTAACAATTTCAAGGGTTTTTTTTTTGCACGAAACCCTAATAATTTTTCTAAAATAAAAATAGCTTAAGTTACTCCTTATAACATCAGCTATCTGCCAGTAAAACACAAAATCTTTTCAGCCGTTTCGGAGATTAGCCAGAACAAACAGACAACTTTTTTATAATAAGCAGCGTGTATACTTTCACATGCATTCAGTAAAAAGCTGTTATTTTTAAATTACAAACAGACGAAGTATCTTCTTATGTAGGGATGTTCACATTATGTAACTTTACCTTGCTTCAAAAAACTTAGCTCCAATATTCTGTCCCCTATATTCAGGCAGAACTGTCAGTCCACTGGACGTCAGGTATATGTCGACGTTGTAATGCTTGAACACGTCGAACATCTCCTCAGCCGTTATAAGGGTCTTCAAGATTTTCCTCCAGCATTCACCTTGCACCTGGGAAGAGAATGGAGGGAAATATTAAACACATTGTAGCGACACTATAAAAAATACTACAGCAACATACAATAAAAAGTACTACAGTGCCATCTATGACACACATGAAGAACTAATAGGTAGGTTCTACATCTCGCAAGCAAAATTATCCTCGACTTAAGAGGGTTTACGCCTTACGACATTTAATAAAAACTTTCAAGTCCTTATTTACCGAAATTACTGAACCGATTTTAATGAAACTCCATACACATAAGCAGGATACATAGGTCTTTTGCCATCATCATCATCATCTGCCTAGCCTTTTCCCATACTATGTTGGGGCCGGCTTCCAGTCTAATCGGATGACGCTGAGTACCAGTATTTTACATGAAGCGACTGCCTATCTGACCTCCACAACCCTGTAACTGGGTAATACGATACCCCTTGGTAAGACTGGATGTCAGACTTCCGGCTTCTGACTACTCGTAACGACTGTCAGAGATCTACAAATGACAGCCGGGACCAACGGCTTAACTTGCTTTCCGAGGCATGCAGGAAACGCGGTTTGTAATTATGGTCACCCATCGACGGTCCAACCTCGGCAAGCACGGCTTAACCTTAAAGATCGACCCGTGCGGTTGTTATTATGTAGCCACGAGCTCCTCTCTGTTATGTTACTTATTATCAGTAGGTATATCATTCCGATCAGAAGTACAGGTGTACTTGTTATATAATGTCGGTATATTCTGAATACATATAATATTTAGTATATACTTATAGGTAATATTTACAAGGCCGTTTGATAAGATCCGTGTTACGCTTTTGAGATAAAAAATATCTGCAATGTTTTACTGCAGTTTTTTGGCGATACAAGCATACAATGCTATACGACTTGGGTTAGATTTCCAGGTCGGGTAAAGTATTATGTAGGTACTGGCTTTTCGCATCAGATATTTACCGGTATCAGCCCGAAGTCTTGAGTTTTTGCGGTTGATGACAAAAAGGAAGCGGGCACAGTGCGGGTTGTCCGATGTCTGCGAATTTATGGTTCTACATTGGACATACCGATTTCCTCACGATGTTTTTCTTCACCGTTTTGAATGCAGCATCTAGAGGAAATTGGCATCTAGTACATGCCGATTCAAGTTATTCCGATGATCGTTGGACAATCAGGACAGACAACCAAATGTAAAGGTCCACTGGGTACCAGAAACAGGAGCCGGCCCTACGCCCATTGGCAGGATGAGATAGTTGCAAATGCTGGACGAGACTGGCTAGCCACCGCTTCGGAAAGAGAAAAGTGGAATCCTTTGTTGGAGGCTTTTAGCCAAAGGCGTCAACAAGTAGGTTGTAGTAACTTAAGAAATCAATACCTATGATTGGCTTCGATACGTCCGCTAATATGAACTGCCATGTGAAAGCTCGACGGAGACCCAGATCCAGAGTGAAAGGTTGGTAACCGTAAGTGGCTATAATTTTTCCATTTGCTGCGAAGAACTCATATTTGGTCTCAGCAGCGTGGCTCGAAGGCTGCGCTGACGTCCATTTGGCAACGTGACGTCAACATCAACATCACTTTCTCAAGCTTTCGAGCCGCGAGTCTCTCAGCCAGCCAGCTTTAAAGATCACTTACAGTTCAGGGGTATGAGGAACAGGTGCGAAAGTTCCTTGATACTCCATAGAAAAGGGGAGATCTACAGACCAGACGGGTATTATTTATGGTGAGTTACTGCCCGACAGTTGTTGTCGGGTTTTCATATACAAGGTGTTGTTTTGCATCCTCGTCAAAATTCAGGAGGTTATCACACAGGACATAAATAATCAATATAAATTACGGTACCTAGTTAATTATTAATAAACGCAGATTTTTTTGGTTGTTTATTTTTGTCAGTATTTCAGAATAACCCCCTTAACGTGGTTTAGGGAATAAGAAATTATCAAATAAACGTTTGAGGTTGTTTGTATTTATAGAAGCGTGGTTATAGGGCGAGAATCAGATGGCCCGCGTTTATAACATGGGTGGTTCACACTTACCGATTTCCGTCAATAAGAAAAAAAAAAAAGCCTTCTCATTTCTTTATTGATTCGGGACGAGAATCATTAGCATAGTTACCTCCTTGAATTTGACGAGGATGCAAAACAACACGTTGTATAATCTTAAGTCGATGTAAACTTTGCTTGCGAGATGTAGGAAATTGATGTTAGTTCTTCCGTCGTGTCATAGATGGCACTGTAGTACTTTTTTTTTGTAAGTTGCTTTTTGTAGGTTGCTTCAATTATATGATGAGGACGGAGAGGAAGGATAAAGAAAACATGGATCGATTATGTGAGGAATAACATGAAAGAGAAAGGAGTAAATGATGCCATGACGTCTGTCAGGGGAGAATGGAAGAAGAAACATGTTGCGCCGACACCAAGTAGAATGGGATAAGGCCAGGAAGATGATGATATGAAATCCATCAACCCAATTACGACCAACCCACTCTCACAATAAGATCTAAGTCCCAATATTGCGAATATCTTAAGCGGATCATATACGTATTTAATATGATAAACTAATTAATTTGATTCAAGCTGCAAAACAGATAATAAATATCCGAAGTTCAATTGATGATGTTATCATTATAATTTTATCTTATCACACTATGACTTATATTCCGGGTTTGATTGCAATCACAACATGATATCAGCACCTACCATACTTGACTTTATAAATCAACAATTTTCTTACATAACAAGTACATAGATACTAGCTTTTGCCCGAGGCTTCGCTCGTGTTAATTTAGAATTTGACAATAACCGGATCGGACTCGTGGCGCAATCTATTATCGTTGTTTTTTTTTCCTTGGGAAGAGTAGTTTTTGTACCCATGTCCGTTTCTGTACAACTTCTTTTTTTGTTTGGAAAATTATCAAAAAATGACTCCTCCCGCTCTGGGCGGAGCGGAAGGGAGCGTCAGACTTGTACTGACTAAAACCCATCCATGTTCCTACTTAGCCCTTTGTGTTCCAAGGCCACGGTATATCGCGGGCCTGTGGACGGTGAGTAATGGGCTAGCTCACCGTCCGTCCGTCTTATGACGACAGGCCGTGCCGACGGCGCGTTTGTGTTCCACGCGCGCCTCAAGGAGATGTCAGCAAATCGGAAGGGGTCCGAAAGGGCCGATGCCTGCCAGGGCTGCGGGTTGTTTGAAAGAGATACCGCGGCCCTGGAACACAAAGGGCTACGAACATGGGTGGGTTTTAGTCAGTCAAGTCTGACACTCCCCCGAGAAGTCATTTGATGATTTACCATCCGTAAAAAAAAAAAAAGCCCACGGTATATCTTTCGAATAGTCCCGCAGCTCTGGCAGGCATCGGCCCTCTCGGACCCCTTCCGATTTGCTGACATCTCCTTGAGGCGCGCGTGGAACACGAACGCGCCGTCGACACAGCCTGTCGTCATAAGGCGGACGGACGGTGAGCTAGCCCATTACTCACCGTCCATAGGCCCGCGCCTACGGTGGCCGGGGGCCACTGGGTTTCTGAACACCTGACAACGTATATGCAAAATTTCAGGATGATAGGTTCAGTCGTTTAGGCGTAAAAAGGTAACAAACTTACAGGGAGTACCTAAGTAAGTTGTTCTAAGTGAGGATTTTTCGAAAAATCCTAAACCTAACTTTCTAAGTAACATTTATAATGTTAGTGAAAAAAAACATCCCACTTGTAATCTTCAACTTGTGGTCTGCTTCCAGTCTCATGCCTGTCTCATGTGATTTTGACGTTCAAAAAGTGCTGATTATCAGCCTAGTTTGAATAAATGACTTTTGATTTTAATTTTTTTGATTTTGATTTTGTGTCCTGCAATAGGATGCAGCTATCTTACCTGGAGCGACTGCCTATCTGACCTCGAAAACTCAGTTAGTACTGGGTAATGCCAAACCCTTGGTAAGACTGGTTGTCCGACTTTCAGGCCACTGCAACGTCTATCAAAGATCTACAAATGACAGCGAAAACCGACGGATGAATGTGCTGTACGAGGCACGGAGGCAACTCGGTATGCCCTTCCATGAACTGCCTTCGTAAGCGCTCCTTAACCCTGAAGATCGACATGTGAGTTGTGCGGCTGTTATCATTAACCCACGATCTCCCTAGACGGAGGGTACCCATGAGGAATATCCTACATAAAGGGTGTAAGTAGGAATAGACCCTTTACGATGCCGAAAGGCACTTGTTCTCCCCGTCGTTGCGATCTTTTTTTGTTCTGGTCGATACCTGCGAAACTTCTAGTTATAGAACTATTGTAGGTCAAAGTTTTTTTTGAAAAAGAAGTTTTTAATGTTATAATTTTGCATCCATCAGCATAATGTTTTGAATGCGTTAAATTGAGTCGTACCGTAAAATATTAAGAGGGGACTCTAGCCCCGATGAATTTGAAGAACAGGTATTTGAAGAAACTATTGCCGTCGCGCTGCGCCCGACCAAGCCCTCGTAAAGAGCGAAAGGGACAACTGCAGCTCAGGCTGATTTTACCTACAAAAATCTTGACCAAAAGACGTTTTGTATTCCGCTGTTTCCTTCTTCAAAACTAAACTGATCTAAATAATTCTTATATCAAAATTTAGAGGAAAAGTATATCTATGCTTCTATTACTATTATTTTTGTTAAAAACTTACCTAATTTGTCTGATAGTCGTCTGAACATGGCGGTAAAAGCGGGCTTTTTTTCGGATTTTTGGCTTGTCATAATTCTTTTAGTGATTATGTTTTGAAAAATAGGAAATGATAGGGGCATTTATTAATAATAAAATCATTGATCTAGACGCATTATCCACGAAGAAAACAGCGGAATACGTTTGTATGGAGAAAGGCCCACTAGAGATCCTCTTAATGGTCCCCCAAAAAAAAAGTAGTTTCCCATCAAGAATTTTTGCGTAGAGTTACTTAGTTTGATGTCCAGAATGCTTGGTTGACGGCTTCATGACGGGTCAGTTTTCACTTTGTATTTAATCCTCCTACAAAAAAGCTCTCATCCTAGACCCACCTTCTCAAAATCCTCCTCTTCATCGTCCTTACTCTTGACCAGCACTACGTTGAATCCCACCAGGTCTTTAGGCTGCCCATCCTCCTCTGTGAAACAGACTAGACTGGTGTTGCCTGAGACGTAAGATTCCCAGCTCGATCTGATGGTTGCTATGGATACTGGGTCTTGGCTTGTTCCTGGAATTTGAGAAGTTGGATTTTTAGGATTATACAGTATGTTAGTTTAAACGAGGGACATATTCAAACCCATAATAGTACATGCTAACATGATACTAATAAAAATATAAACAAAAAAAAAACACTGATAAATAAAAGACAGAACCATACCAAAATTTTCGAAAATGTCACGCAACGTGTATACACCTTTGCGCTAGCGACTTAATACTATGGCAGAACATGTGAGCGGGTCAATGACTCTTAGGTATAATCCATTTTCCCTTCATACTTTAAACTTACCTGGCTTAGGACAGTCCAAAATATCTAGGCACTAAACAAAACATAAAAAAATCTTACATATACGTTATAGGTTTTTTACATATTTGGGACGAGAATCGAATACTGAATATGTCCCTCAATATGTCCCTCGTTTAACCTAACATACTGTATATTATGGAAGAGTGTAAGGGAAATGGACTATTATGGTACGGGCATGCGATGAGGAGGGAGAAATCGCATGTGACTAAAAGAGTGTTTAGTGATTAGTGCGAGTGGTGAGGGATGAGAAGGGAGAGGAAGACCAAGAAAACGATGGATGGATTGTATTTATTTATTTATTTATTTAACACTTCAAGTACAATGTACAGAGGCGGACTTAATGCCATGGGCATTTTTTACCAGTCAACCTATGTTGTATGAGGAATGCTATGCAGATATAATTTTAATTAATCCAAGCGTCGTATCATCGGGGGGGGGGGGGGGGGGGGGCTAAGTAGACCGCTTAGCACAAGCACAAAACAAAGTGAACCTCCGACGCTATCACGCTTGGATTTATTTATTTTAGTTTTTTAGAAGTTTTTTGGATAAATGTTATGTTTTTAAAAATTATATTATTTTTCGTAGCCGCTCCTGGGTTTAGGCGTCCCCCCATTCTATCCACTTTTCTCGGTGTCCCCCCCTTTTCGAGACACAGGTGACAAGAAGAAGATGGAAGTTGTTTATATCTTTTCATCAACTATAATAGACGTGATGATCTTCAAACAGACGAGCAGATTTTCTCGAAACATAACTAATAAACACTCTCGATTAAAACACTCGAATAAAACTTCCAAACCATACCAATTTTATCAAAACCAGTTCATCAGTTTAGGAGCTACGATGCCACAGACAGACACACAGATACACAGATACTCACGTCAAATTTATAACACCACACTTGTTTGGTCGGGGGGATAAAAATACTAGTATTTAGCTGCACCCGGTTAGACTGGAAGCCGATCCGAACATAGTTGGAAAAAGACTTGGCAGGCTATGATGAAGTTTGTTTGGTACTTACCTATAACTTGACAAAGTGGTTCGTCTCTTAAAAACGTTTCTTGCATCATGTCTAAACATATTTTCCTAGTGCTCTCATCCATATCTCTGATTTGGTACCTGAAGAACAAGAGAACAGTTTGCTTACTTTCAGAGTAATTTCTTAGGCCCCGTTCTGTCTTCTGTAACGTGGTTAGCTCCTAACCTGCGGTGTGATTCTGTAAGACTTCAATTAGAACTTCGAATCTGAATCCGCTGTTTCTTGATTGGCATTCTAAAAACCCGGTTGATATTTCGAATTTACACTAGCGCCACCACTACGAGCGTGTCAGCGAGTCGAACAAAATTAACAGGGAGTTTTTGACAGATAAAGTATGAGATGACGTAAGAAGTGGCATTCTGTAAGGTAATTCCCCCGTCACTTCGACGCTCCCTTGGCAACAAAATCAAGGTCATTTTGAACCTTACGCGAAGTGACAGTGGATAGCGATGTGAGATGCGAGTTGTCGTCTGAATTTCACAGAATCGACGTACTTGTGTCAGAGTTATTATGCCGCCCATGGGTCTCTGACTCGGCTTTACATGCCGTCGAGAAATATCTCTCAGGCATGCTGGTTTCCTCACGATGTTTTCCTTCACCGAAGCAGTGATAGTTATCAAAAATCAGAGGTGGTTTCGGGTTCGATCATGAGACCGAGGACTTGGTAGTCTGACGGTCACACCACTAAGGTCCCATCAAAGAGTGAAGGTGTTAGATGGAACAAAGCCTTGACCAAGTGGTTGCCAACGTCAGTCCAAAAAAAACAGAGACGTCCAATATCTTTTTAGGGTTCCGTATCCAAAGGGTCAAACGGGACCCTATTACTGAGACTTCGCTGTCCATCAATCCGTCCGTCCGTCCGTCTGTCACCAGGCTGTATCTCATAAACCGGGGTAGTATAGCCAGTTAAAATTTCAACAGATTATGTATTTCGGTTGATGCTCCCATACCAAAAAGTGAAGTGAAGTGAAGTTCGTTTTTATAAATAATAATTGGTCGACAAGCACTTGGCCGGTTTTTTGGTTGACGTTATCGTCAAAATCGCGGGAAACACCTGGAAATGGGACGCATAGAACCGGGAAGTGTGGCCAAAAAAGGGGGAGGCCATACCCAGAAGTGGGTAATTCCGGGTTGATATGATGATGAAGGAGCAGCGAAAATAGTGATGGTAAGGTAAGTTTTCACCTACTAACATAACATGGACTTGTTTTACCTGTGCTTGGTATGATTTCAAAGCCAAAAATGTATTTGATTGAGATACTTTGTACACTAGACGTACGACATTTTATAAAAGCTAAAACTTTTCCTGTGAAAGTACCTTACTTTAGGTAAGGACAATATCTATTCTACGTATAATATTAATATTATAAAGCTGAAGAGTTTGTTTGTTTCTTGGCTTGAACGCGCTAATCTCAGGAACTACAGATCCGATTTGAAAAATTCTTTCAGTGTTAGATAGCCCATTTATCTAGGAAGGCTATGGGTTATATATCCTCACGCTACGACCAATAGGAGCGGAGCAGCAATGAAAAATGTTGCTAAAACGGGGAATATGTGACGCAGACGAAGTTGCGCTAGACAGCTAGTATTGGATATTATGAAAAGACGGTAGTGCTGACTTTGGCTGATAGCAGGTTACAAAGTTGTGTTATACATTTAGGGTGTAAAAAGACCATTAACGAATCCGAAAAGCACTTGCTCTCCCCGTTATTTTTTTTGGTCTGGACCATACCTGGGAACCTTCTAGTTACGGAGATATTAGAGGTCAAAGTTCCAACCTTTTTGGAAGTATTTTTTTAATACAGTTTCCTCATGACCCGTTTACCATTCAATGCATCCATCAGCACAATGTTTTGTGTGTGTTACACTTGGTTTAACCGTAAAACGTGATTTTACAGCCCTAAAAAAAAGTATCTTTTCAGCAATCATTTTTGTGGAGGGTTACTTGGTTTGAGTTTGTTTTTTGCCCCGACTGAGCAGCGGTGGCCCAGTGGTGGCAGCCCCGACTTACAAACAGTAAGCCATGGGTTCGAACCCAGGCAGGCGCATTACTTTGTGTAATTTACTTCATCACCGCTGCCCTCAAAAACTGTGAAGGAAAACATCGTGAGGAAACCGGCATGTCTTAGAACCAAAAATTCGGAGATATGTGACATCTACCAACCCGCACTGGGCCCGCGTGGTGGATAACAGCCCACTCCCTCTCATAGAGAGGAGGCCTGTGTCCCAGCAGTGGGAACATTATAGGCTGATGATGATGATGACTTAGTTTGATGTACAGAATGCTTGGTTAACGGCTTTGTCAAGGGTCCATTTTCACTTTGTATAGCTGCTTACATCTTAATTACATACTATAAAGCGTGATTTTTTGCTATCACTTATGGAATTTTGAAGATGATGACGACATTACTTTGATAAGTACATACTTACATTAATGCAGGCTTCCCATTCCTCTCTCTACCCTTGAATCTGGTCCACACCTGGCCTATAGGCACACTAGCTGGTCTTTCCCAAGGCATCTGAAAGAAAAAAACTATTATGATTGATTCGTCACGGAGTGGGTGCCAGAAGACGGGCGTCGGCGCAGAGGTAGGCCTAGAAAATGCTAGCGTATAGACTTACAGGCGTTTGTGAGACTTTGGCCGGAGAAAACCGCACGGATAGAAGAGGGGAAGGCTATGGGGGACGTCTTTGCCCAGCAGTGGGATATTAGAGGCTTATAAAAGACGCACCCCGACTACCCCTTTGGTCACAATCGCTGATTGCTGCTGAACACGAGTTTCTGATTTTGGCCCAATTTGAATGAATGACTTTTGATTTTGAGGTACCAAGTCAGAAAAAGTGTTAAATTGTTGGGTCTTGCCGTCCATGGTTTATCAGTAGTGGAATCTGGATTCGTTCCTGGTGGATATCAATAAACTGTCTGACTGAAATGTAACTGGCAAAAATGCATTGGTGATGTTTATTAATGATGTTTATTTTGCAAGTAGGTTTTTACAAACACTAGACGCCAGGTATGCAGACATGCTGTTGTATTATTATGACCTGGGTTTTTTTCTGTGGTGAATCTGTAACCTGGTGCCGGTGATTTGTGGAAAAAAAATCTTATTGATTTATCGCAATTGTTAAAAAGCTTGCAAATTCTGGGGATGGGGAAGTTGGATCCAGGATACAGTTTTGCGGTATGGGGGCCGTAATAGTTTTATCGGGTGACTCGAAAAGAGCTGTTAGGTAAGTTAAAATTAAACTTACTTAACACCTGCACACGTACAGCATGACCGCCGTAGCAACGGGCTAAGTCGACGGAAGAATCGACGAACGGACACATTGTCATTGTTTATCTGTCATTATTTATTTATTTATTTATTTATTTATTATCTATGGAAGACTTACAGCTAAGAAAAAACAGATAAACAAACTAGTATGTGAGACAGACAGCCAATTAAAAGTCCTCACTTCTAAAAACAGAATATAAAGATAGGGTGTGAACAATACAAAAACACAGCTAAAAAAAAAAAAAATATACAGTATAAAGCTTAAGCTAAATTAACATTTTATATGCAACATTCAATACAAGAATAAAAACCTGAAGAACCAAAATCTTAATTAAAAAAGATTCTTATGTCGATTCTTCCGTAGACAAAAGTCGTTTCTACAGTGGTCATGCTACGCGTGCTGGGGGCAGTCTATTTAACTCTGCAGTATTTTAAAAAGAAAGATTAAATCTATGTTTTCTCTTCGTCTTTCGAGTGAAGTCATGCTAAATTTTAATTCTGTGAAACGGATTTAATTTAATTACAACGGTAGCGGTTTGAGTTCAAGGTTGATTTGGAAATTTTACAGTTTCGGGTAGCTTGATTTGCTGGCGACTGTACGTAATTATATTTTACTGATTTTGGTCTGATTTACTAGCTCATTACAAAACGTCGTGTCGTGTTTTCTTACGCCAATGTGCATTGATCGGTAACGACAGTTAGTTACCTACTTCGTATTACATAACAGAGAGTTAGGTAAACCCCGATTGGTCGCAGTTCCGATTGATCACTGAAATCGCATTCTTTTATTGTAATTTGTAATCTCTAGTGCCTTTTCACATCTTAACGGATGAACGAATTTCGATGAAATTTACTTTGATTTAATTTATGCAGTTATCTTATTGAATAGATTTTTATTTTTATTAGCGCTTCACCTGATATTAACTAACCATGTAAAATATCTTAGAATTTTATGACCCACTTCCCGGTTTTCGATAGTGCTGAAATTTTGCATACATGTTTAGTTGTGATGTCGGGCCCTAGCTGCTCGGCAGTTTGCTGAACTGGGCTTATTTGGCGCAGCCGTGAGACACAATATTATTTGTTTCTGTTTAGTTTTTTTTTTGTTGTTGTGTACTTGTGGCATGTGCCAAATTTCTTTCTTTTTTCATGACAATGCAATGGCTAGCTACGGTGATGATGATGATGATGATCATCTAGTGATGTAATTTAAATCCAATATGGCGGATTCTTTGCTATGGCGGATTAGGCATTGAAAGGGTTTGCTGAGAATAATGCGAGAAATAGAATAACGTCAAAACGGTGAAGGAAATCATCGTGAGGAAACCGGTAAGTCCTAGAACTAATAATTCGAAGACGTGACAGATGTGACATCTACCTAACCGCACTGGGCCCGCGTGGTGGATTACAGCCCACTCCCTCTCATTGAGAGGAGGCATGTGTCCCAGCAGTGGGAACATTATAGGCTGCTGATGATGATGAAAATAACGTCACTATAAACCACTTTCTGGAGCCCTGACAGAGCCAGAACGTAGTTGCAGACCTCGTAGAAGATGGCGGGACAAGCTGGACAAGACCAGCGACCAGTGGTGCACATTGGTCCTGGATTGAATAAACTGGAAGTCATGGGGAGAGGCTTTTGCCCAGCTGTGGGCTGACGCAGGCTAACAGTATCTGTAATATATTGTATGGCAGTGCCCCAGTTTTGCAGATTTCAGTTTCCTTTGGGCACTCGGCTTGTCTAACAATAATTGTAATAATAGATTGGCAGAATTGAACTGTTCTCAATCTGGCATATGTTTGACTGACAGCATTCCAAGAAATCATTATAAAACTCGCTTTTTCCGCGGCTTCGCTCGTATTGTCGTCATCTGCCTGCTTATAACTACGTTGCGGTCAGCTCCCAGTCTAACCGGATGCAGATGAATACCGGTATTTTAAATGGAGTGACTGCCTATCAGATGTTTACAACCCTGGGTATTACGATACCCCTTGGTAAGACTGGTTGTCAGCCTTTCGGGCCACTGACTACGTGTAACGTGGTCCCGGCTGTCATTTGTAGATCTTTTAAAGTCTGACATCCAGTCTTACCAGGGGGTATCGTATTACCCAGTTACTGGGTTGTGGAGGTCTGATAGGCAGTCGCTTCATGTAAAATACTGGTACTTAGCTGCATCCGGTTAGACTGGAAGCCGACCCCAAGATAGTTTGGGAAAAGGCTAGGCAGATGTTGATCGGCATCAGGAACAAGGTCAAGCTCAAGGCTCCAGACAGAGGAACCTCCTCACTATGGGTGCCGTGTCCAGAAGTACTGCTGTCTGAATCAAGCCCTTAATTGATTTTATTTTTAAGAGTAATCTCTGAGTTAGACATTATGTGGATGGACTGTGTGAAGGATGATATGGCCAGAATGGAGGTGTCTGATGAGATGACGAGTAATAGAGAAGTATGGAAGAAGAAGACATGCTGCGCCGACCCTAAATAAATTGGAATAAGGGCAGGATATTGATCATGCATGAGATACTATTATGAATTAATTTATTAACTATACCTACTGTAGGTAGAATTAATTTAAAAACTTTATCAACAGACTCCAAAGGCAGTTTTTTTTAATCACAATAAAAGATACATATCAGACTTAAAAAAAAAGTACGATAATGTGCAAAATTTACCACTATTTAATTCATTATTTCACACAAAATACGCTCGCGTATTATTATTCTTGCAATTATTTCTTCGTATTATTATATTTACTTACATTAAAAAATGTGTTATGTGCTCACTACAACAGTCCAACCATGTGACTGACAGACCAAACGTCAAATTCAAGAGTGCTTGAAGAACCAACTTATATACACAATACACAATCTAAAATCCACCTTATCCTGCATAGATAAGGATGAAATCGATAGCAGATGTAACGCGGTAAATTTTGATGTAAATATATCAGTGGCTTGTGTGTGTTTCCATTGATAGCAGATGATTAATAATTTATGTTAATTGATTTGACATGCTTATGCATGTGTTGTGTATGATTCTGATGTGTGTGTTTTGTGTAGTGACCTTGCTGGGTGCAAAATCATCATCGTCATTTCCTCCGTTTTACTGAATGCATATAAAAGTATGCACGGTACTTTTATAACAAAAACTCATTATTTTTCAATTTTTGTCGGTCTGTCTGTTTGTCCCGGCTTATCTTCGAAACAGCTGGACCGATTTTGACAGGACTTTCACAGTTAAATAGCTGATGTTATAAAGTAACTTACGCTTCCCAATAAAACTCATGGAATTGTTAACAGAATCCGATTCAAATAGGGAAATGATATTTTTATAATAATTTCACGCGGACGAAAGTCGTGGGAACTGACGAAAACCGTCTGGACTCTAGACAGACTGATAATGAGATAATTATTGCCCATGAGCCTCTGGCATGGCTTTACATGCCGCGGGTCGAGAAATATCTCTCAGACATGCTGGTTTCCTCTCGATGTTTTCGTTCACCGTAGCAAGTGATAATTATGCAATACACACAAGAACCCAAAAATCAGGGGTGCCTGTTTTGGGTTCGAACTTGAGACTTATGACTTGGCAGTCCGACGGTCAAACCACTAGGCTATCACTGCTTAATGGCTGTTTCTACTTATTAGATCGTGTTAATGGTTTTACTGCCATGTTGATTCATATTTCTGTCAAACGATGAAATCTTTCTTTTCTTTTTATAAAAAACCCCACACTAGGAATTTCTCCTGTATCGTGGATGCGTTTACAAACATTTAAACTCACATACACAAACAGTCAGACTCGGAACAACTATCTGTAGGCCATACAAATATTTGTTCCGTGCGGGGATCGAACCCGCGACACGCAGCGCACATCTTCGTTTTCTCCACACTGTTCATAGCCTCACAAGGATTTCAGGCTTTCAGGCTTGCTGTTTTACGATCTGAAACTAAAGATTAAGAGTCATTAATCTTGATGAATAATCATTTTGCATTTTAAGTGAAATGACTTATTATTTATTTATTACATTTAGTACAGCATGAGCCATTAATACTTGATTAAGTTAAGTAATCCTTTATTTTTAACTTTACTAATTACGCTTGCGTTTGACCGCAACTCGGCTTTTACTAGGTCTTTTCGCAAAACCACAAAGTTCTAACATTATCGTCTTCGATTCATCAGCAAACAAGTCCAATCCAGGGTTGTTTTCCACGAGTGGGTTGAGCATAATTATTACAATACTCTCCGCCTTCAATACCCGTTAGAATTTATGTAAATGGTAAATGGGACAATACCCAGAAAATAGCTTGCAAGTACCATTTTTAGTTTAATTAAATTGGGGCTCGCATCATCATGACAGATTTTATTTTGCTTCCAGTCTAATTTATTGTAGCTGCATACTAGTATTTTACACGGATTTTTATTTTTTAATTTTATTTCATAAACAGATGTAGTATTGCGTTTTTTTCACTAAAAGCTAACACATCACTGCTCTTAAGGTTAAAAATTACCCACAAGTGTTTTTGATGTAATAATACATCAAAAATGAAATTCAATTCAATAAATACAATTCAAGTTCAAAAAGTAAAAAATATAGATTATGCATCGATCGATCATTAAATTTTTAAACTGACATGGTCACTAACACTATTAATAACACTTGCAACGAGATATTTACCATGTGTATTTCCCGATATTTCGGCGCTGTTGCAAACGCCATGATCACGGATAAACAGCAGTTTATCCGTGATCATGGCGTTTGCAAGAGCGCAGCGTTGGAAACAAATAATACACATGGTAAATATCCCGTTGTAAGATAAGATAAGATAAGATAAGATATTTATTTTGCAAATATGGGTGTGTGAAAGTGTTATTAATAGTGAATAAAATATAAATTAAATGGCAAAAAATTGTGGCTAGTTATATCATGTTATTAAGTCTAGAAATTCACATTACTGAGAAACTCATCAATATACCTATATTAGCATTTTCCTTTCAGTTGACTAACTGATGACACAATGACAAGCTGGGCGATAATCATCATCCGTCAAGAAAAATACCGTAATGTAACGACAGTGGACAAACACACCAAACCATCACGTTTTACACACACGACGTAACACTGATAGATATCTATTTGATATTTTTTTTATCATTGCATATTATGCCAAAAAAATATCACACATGACACCATCAGTAAATAAGCTCGTTTGTGGGCGCTTATCTCGGGAACTGCTGTGTTGTTTTTGGTTCCGAAGATAAGATGGTTTTATTGTTTTAGTGCGAATAAATCGATGAGAATACTTTGGGGTTGAAAATGCCGTAAAGAGGGACCCGAGCTTCAGTTACTAAAACAGTGTCCACTTTTAAATACTTGGGTCATTTTCTGTCCGACGACCTTAAAGACAATGTAGATATAGAAGCGTAGGGCACTAGAGGTCCGGTGCAACATGTTGGCTCGTAGATTTGCTCGGTGTACTGACCTAGTTAAAATCACTCTTTTCAAGGCTTACTGCCAGAGTCTGTACAGTGCAATCTTTGGGTCAATTACACCAAAAGATCGCTAGATGTCCTGCGCGTCCAGTATAATAATGCCTTCAGGATGTTGTTGAGACTGCCTCGCTACTGCAGTGCGTCGGAGATGTTTGCGCAAGCTCGTACCGACGGTTTTCACGCGGTTGTGCGAAAGAAACTGCTTCGCTACTTAGAGGAGTGAGAGACAGTCGCAACAGCATCCTGAGAACAGTAGCGGAGAGCTTTAGCTCTTCGATTGGTAAACATTTTGTGCAGGGGGTAATTGGTACTAACATTAGATAATAAGTATTTTAATATTAAGTTACTAACACTGTATTGATCTTTTATTTTTCTGAAATAAAATTCATTCATTCATTCATAATAGCCGCATTGGTCAATCTAGGTTAAAGTGCGCTTGCCAAGGTTGGTCTGGGGATGGGTGACCATACATTACATACCTACTAGGTGACAAAAGCCCCTTCACCAAGCATTCTGTACATCAAACTCAGTAATTCTACGCAAATATTTCTGAGAAACGACTTTTGACGTGACAACGTCTTATAAATTGGTTTGCCGGGTGACACTTCAAGAAACTGCGTTACGCTCCGCTCACGTTATGCGCTCACAATGAGAGCGAGTGAGAGGCACGCGTGCCTTTCACTTTTTATGTCTGTCTCTCTCGCTCTTAGGCGGGCTAACCATGCCCGAGTGGAAGGGACGCGTGCCTCTATATACACACATCAAAAGTGTCTAGGGATCAACATATATTTTTGCAATAACTTTTCTCCTGATTGATATTAATTAAAATTTTCTTTAAGGATTCATCAAATAAAGTGTTTTCGTTTGTCACAGTAACGATAAACCAAGTCACCTTTGCATTAATAAAGAAATTTGCCATTTTCTAATAAAGGGATTTTTGACATTTGAACCACTAACATTAAAGTTCGAAAAAAAGACTGAAATAACAGTTTTCTTTAAAATTTTATTGGGTAACTTAAACAATTAATAATCCGTGTTTCTACCGCGAACACTAACAACACAAGAACATCGGTTTGGCATACTCAAAATGAGTTCATCCAAATCACGCTGTGGAATGGCCGCCCATGTTCGTTGCAACAACAAAAAAAGGTCTTCTTGCGATTGGATACCCTCCATATTCGGCAGAGCTCTTCTCTGTAGCATATCCCATGCATGCTCAATCGGGTTCAAGTCTGGCGACTGAGCAGGCCAGGGCAGGACATTGATGTTAGCTGCGGCGAGAGTCTGTCTTACAACTCTTGCGGTGTGCGGTCGTGCATTATCATGCATTAACTGAAATAAGGGACCGATTTGCACTTGTAGAGGAACGATGACGTCTGATACAATCGTCTCAGCATAAATTTGAGCGTTGAGGTTGCCTCTGATCCAAATCAACTCAGTTCTTCCGCCGATCCAAATACCCGCCCATACCATGATGGTTCCACCACTATAAGGATGGACTTCCTGGCAGGATTTTAATCGCTGTTGGCGTCCAGGGGTTCTCCAGTGTCGTATACGTCTTGTATCCGGTCTCATACCAAAACGAGACTCATCAGAAAAGCACACGAAACGCCATTGTTCTTCTGCCCAATTTCTGTGTTCAAGAGCCCATTGATATCGAATCCTACGATTGTGCATTGCTATAGGTGGTACCCGTAGCGGTCTTCGGGAATGAAGGTTCACTTCATGCAAGCGGTTTCTGACTGTTTGGTCGCTAATTAAGTTCCCTGAAGAGTGATGAAGCCTCACGGCTAACATCATGGCGGTTATTGTTGGAGCTCTTCGAGTTAAGATTTGAATGTATCGGTCTTGTCTCCGTGTGGTGCAGCGATACCGTCCTCCATGGCGCTCAGCCACGGTACCAGTGCTTCGGTAACGTGTCCAAAGTCGACTGATAACACTCTGACTTGTATTCAGAGCTAAAGCCACAGTACGTTGCCGGGAACCAGCTTCTATCATTCCCACGGCTCTGAGCATTTCTTCCCTGCTTAAATGACGTCGCCGCTCCATAATAACGTTGGTTTTAATCAGTAGTAGGGAAACAGTAGCACGAGTAGCACTAATAATGTCTTCAATGCGTTGTATGTTTTTATAGGGAAAATATTGACAGCTGATTTTCATCTTTTACTCGAATTTGATTCACAGTTCCTGATTCAAATTATGAAATGCACCAAAAAGGATCCATATAAATTTATAAAATCATAAATTTATTACAAAGCCACATCTCAATCTCAAGAAATCCGCATAAAAATGCTTGATCCCTAGACACTTTTCATGTGTGTATGTATATTTGTATATAAATACGTATGTATGTGTAAAGGTAAAAATAAAATTTTGTTAATATGAAATTCAGTGCGAGATTCTTTGTATAAATTAATGTTTTAAATATAATTCTTTGTACTTATAAATAAATGTTTTAAATTGTTACTATTATTTCATCCTTCTTCCTACTATACGAATGAATATTCACATTAAAATTATTTTACCACTCAAAGTCGTTGTCACGTAAAACTTTCGCCCGTATACCGACTTTACAGGCAACCAATTTTTTTATCACGTTTACGGTAGGACTCAGTTCAACGCACTCAAACATTATGCTGATGGATGCATTGAATAGAACGGGGGTCATGCAGGTATTTAATGTGAAGTTCTAAGATAAAAACTTTGAACTCCAATATCTCCATAACAAGAAGACTACCAGATATGGTCTAGAACAAAAAAAATAAGTAATGACGGAGAGAACAAGTGCCTTTCGGCTGCGTGAAGAGTCCTCCGGTGTGATTCTGTAAGACTTCAATTAGAACTTCGAATCTGAATCCGCTGTGAGTTTCTTGATTGGCATTCTAAAAACCCGGTTGATAATTCGAATTTACACTAGCGCCACCACTACGAGCGTGTCAGCGAGTTGAACTAAATTAACAGGGAGATTTTGACAGATAAAGTATGAGATGACGTTAGAAGTGGCATTCTGTATAAGGTAATTCCCCCGCCACTTCGACGCTCCCTTGGCTACAAAATCAAGGTCATTTTGAACCTTACGCGAAGTGACAGTGGATAGCGATGTGAGATGTGAGTTGTCGTCTGAATTTTACAGAATCGACGTACTCGTCTAGTAACACTACCACCCATTATATACGCCGTTGGTCTCGGCTGTCATTTGTAGATCTTTGACAGTCGTTACAGGTAGTCAGTGGCCCGAAGGTTTAACAACTAAACTTACCAAGCGGTATCGTATTACCTAGTACTAACTGGGTTGTAGAGATCAGATAGGCAGTCTTTCCATGTAAAATACTGGTATTCAGCTGCATCCGGTTAGACTGAACGCCGACCCCAACAGTTCAGAAAAGGCTAGGCTAAAAATGAGGTAGTTAGGAATAGCTTTTTGTCATGTGCAGATTATATTTAATCAGTGTTTGTTGGTTATGCATTTTATCGCCGTAACGCAAGTATTTTTATGTTATCTCAGATATCTTGGCCCTGGTTGTAAAGGCGATTTACAGTGTCTTTTATTTTTATATTATACCAGCTGCGCCTAACATTTTTTTTTATAATCATTAATTTTGATCACAATGCTACAACAGCG
Source organism: Cerastis leucographa (assembly GCA_963082945.1). Lineage (NCBI taxonomy): Eukaryota > Metazoa > Arthropoda > Insecta > Lepidoptera > Noctuidae > Cerastis > Cerastis leucographa. The sequence continues at coordinate 10,467,379 of OY720374.1, read as the reverse complement.
GTATGAAAATAGCGCGCACGCGTGCTTGTTGGATCAGCTTGTGGTCAAATCGAAGAAGTATAAAAAAAATGTTTCTTCATGAAAATTGTTTGTTATCATGAGTTTAATCACGTGTTTATGTATCGGTCACTAATTACCAGTCACCCTATATATAATATAGATTCTTTACCGATATACATCAGTAGCCACGGTCTTGAGATAAATCACATAATAGATAAGTGCGCATCACATTAGGTAGCTATACTACACTTGTACTGGAGATTAACGCATCGTTATCTATGCAAAAAACCGGCCAATTGCGGGTCGAAAAAGGATTTTGACAGACAGACAGACGGACGGACGGACTGACAACAAAATGATGTGATCCTATAATAGTTCCGTTTTTTCCTTTCGAGGTACGGAACCCTAAAAATTAAATCACGAATAATCCTGGATATTATAATTTGAAAATTTTAGTTGAGTGCCTTGTTGGGCTTCTGAACGCAATCAACTTGCTGAGCATGGTTCGATTCCCAGGTCGAGCAGTATTATTGAGTTTTTTTTCCATTATTGGTTTCTCAATAATAGCCACGGAGTCCGGGATAGTTCCTGGTTGATGGCAATAGGCGAGCCCCTATGACATGGGACTTAAAACATAACATAAATGCTTTCACTTTGACTTTGACTTTGAACTGGCGAAATGTGTGTGTACTAATAGTTACAACTCTGCTTAATCCCAAACTCAAACTCAAAGCATTTATTTCAATTAGACCATTACAGGCACTTTTGAAAGTCAAAAAACAAAAAAAAAACGCGAAGCTACAGTCCCAGTCACAAGGCATAATAACTTGTGAAAGTACTGTAGTTGCCCATTCCGTAGCGTAGATCTCTATGGAGAAGAATGGGCAAGAAACTCCATGGACACTCTTTTAAATCAAAATATGTTACAAAATCTTGGTTACATCATTCATGTTAAGAATTACAAATATGTGAGAACAATGTAGAAATACGGGCAAATTAAGAGCGTCCAGAGTAAAATTTAAATAAGTAATTCAAAAATAAAGCAATTCAAATACACCGTGGCAGCTAAGAGATGACCAGTCACAACTGACAGCGCCCGTTCACGAACATGACGCATGTATCAGCCATCATTCAACTCAACCATATTGAAGGGAACTAAATGACCTGACACACATCCTACGGAGACATTACCGTACCGTATGCAACAATGGACACGCACAAATCAACTCGAGTATAACGTGCTACCAATGACGTACGGTCCACTGAATCTATTTGTGATTTATCTTAAGACCATGACTACTGATGTACATTGCAAACTATATACTTACATAATGCAAACTATATACATGTTCTCACGCTTTTTTCCTACGGGGATGGACAGAAACTAAAGAGCACGACCTGCTATGATCATTACATATCCATTCATACGCTAACTAAAATAAATAACAAAACAAAACATAATCCCCGGAAAGTTATGACAGTTCGACAGTTATGTTTAAGATCGTTTACGGCATAAGTCATTTCATACAAACTTTCAAGTCCTTGTTTACCGAAATGACAAAACCAATTTTGATGAAACTTCATACGCTTAAGCAGGATACATAGGTCTAAAAAGTTATTAAAAACATTTATAAAATATTTGTTTATTATTATATATTTGTAAATAATATGTATTTATTTATTATTATATATTTGTGACCAAATAATATTCCATAAAATTTTGTTTCGGTGTGGTGAAAATATGGCAAATAAATCATATGCTAAATAAAAAAAGTTCAGAAGAGGCTTCGGCAAATAGCAAAAAGTTATTTTGTAAATCGGTGAAATATAGTTCAGTAAAATAATATCTATGACACATGTTACTTCGATAATCTAAAAATATGTCAAATAATGCACATAGCAAAAAAGGCGGCCGGTCAATAGCTTGAGAGTGCCATAGAATGTCGCTTTGACACGTCTCGCCTGCCCAAGTCAGCGAGCTGATCTGTCAGCTGTCATCGGTCGTTGGTAATCGCGTCACAGCCAAACACACACAAGCAATAATGACATGTTTGAACTCAATGACAAAATTGCTTGACATTCCATTATATTCCACCTTCAGAAACTTCGCCATGGGGGGGGGGGTAGGCAGAAACCACAGAACGCCATGTGCTACGATCTTAAGGGTGACCCCAAACGAGCATAATTTTTTAAGTCGTGAGTCGCAGAATTTCGGTCACAGAAATTCTGCCTGGCAGAAATTCTGTTTGTTGCCAGACGAGCGCATTTTATTCAGTAACTATTCAACTTTAAATAGCAGATGTTTGTATCGTGCAATGGAACCGTCGAAAATTTTGTGTATTAACGAAGCATATTTAAAAGACGAAGAAGTAGATAATGCCAGAATAAGATACTGGGTAAATCCACTTAATAGTGAAATACTGATGCTTAGACAGTTCCACACTTGAAGTAAGCAAGGCCCCCTCGCTCGACCCCGCAAACTCAAAAATTCCGCAACTCACACGCTCGTTTCGCTTCAGCCTAAATACAAGTTGAACAGGCCCTTCACGAAGCCGTCAACCAAGCATTCTGTACATCAAATTATGTAACTATACGCAAAAATTATTGCTGGGAAACGACTTTTTTTGGGTGTGAAAAATCACGTTTTACGGTAAAACTCAATGTAACGTACTCAAAACATTGTGCTGAAAGATGCATTAAATTAGAGTTACTTGGTTTTATGTAAATAATGTTTGGTTGGCGGCTTCGGAAGGTTCCGTTATTTTTTTTCTTTTATTTTTTTAAAGAACTTTGCCGCACAATAGGAATTTTCTAAATTTTAAAATCCCATCCACAAACAGCCAGACCCGGAACAACTATCTGTAGGCCATACAAATATTTATTCCGTGCGGAGATCGAACCCGCGACACGTAGCGCAGCAGTCAATCGCTCAACCACTGCGCCAACCGTGCCATCAAACACACGTTACGTCCTTCTATTAAATGCTACCGATTGATAGAGGTGACAGACAGAATCAATATTCTTGAACATAAACATTACGTCATGTTTTATAAATGACTGGAATTCCAATAAATCGTTAAAAAAGACATGTTTCATAGAAAAATGTGGTGATCATTGCCAAAATAATCGTCATTACCAGTAAAAATACATTATTCTTAGATTTGCAACCACTAGACCTACTGCCTGGTTGGTGTAGTGGATGCAAGCGCGACTGCTAAGAATGAGGACCTGGGTTCAATGCCCAGGTTAGGCAAAGTGTTATTGAACTTTACAAATAAAAGCCTGCGCAGACGACGGATTTTTGTCCGCGGACTTTTTTGTCTAAAAACATCGCTAAAATAGATCGCTTACAACTGTATTGAGTAACGCAAACTAGGGATTAAAAGTACCGCGCACAAAAAGTCCCCCGAATAACCGAGGACATGCAGAGAGCGGACGGGACAAAAGTACGGGAGAGTCCCCGAAAAAAATAGAAGTATGGCTAGGCGAAGCAACGCACATGGCGGATGGCGGACTTTACTCCGCGTTGTGCGCTGGAGAATGTACGTAGTATGCACGACGAAAAACGATGACACCGTGTGCGTTGAGTTATTTCACACAGGCCTACATGGGCACTTGTAAAACGTCGACAAAAAGGTGCTCGGTTCGGGTTGGTTGTTTCCTATGGAGAAGAACCGGCAAGAAACTCCATGGTTACTCTTTTAAAATCATTTGGCGTTACATTTTTTCTATGTTACAGCGTTAGGAGGACATATAAAGAGGAGTTATAAAAAGGTCAGCAATAATAAGTCATATAATTGTAAAATCCAATTTCCAAATATTAAAGTGGATGCAGCTGATCAGTAGCTTGCGATGACTACGCACTTGAACTTCTGAAAGAGTAACTAAACAAAGCTTATCATGGCCCACTAACGTCCTTGGGAGCTCCTCCGTTTCTTTGAAGTCACATTTGATCTCACAAACAATCGATAAAGACATTCAGTTTCGATCCATTACCTCTCTTGATTGTTTCAATAAAACTTTATTGATCAAGTTCATTGGCAAGACAATTGACTTTCAATCAGGACATTTTAATTTTGCGTATGTCGAGAATATTCTGTCTGTTTTGCTGGGGCTGTCTGCTTTTATATCATCTCCTTTCCTTATCCCAATTTATTTGGGGTCGGCGCAGTATGTGTTCTTCTTCCATACTCTATTACTTACTTGGCATCTCTGCAGATACCCAGTATTATTTCCAGGAGGGTGCACTTTCAGTTCCATGAAAACGCTCGATTTTTTTGCATTCTATCTCTATATAAACAAAACACGCCATGTATCTATGTTTCATCATCATCATCAGCCTATATTGTTCCCACTGCTGGGACGCAGGCCTCCTCTCTATGAAAGGGAATGGGCTGTAATCCACCACGCGGGCCCAGTGCGGGTTGGTAGATGTCACATGTCTTCGAATTTTTAGTTCTAGGACATGCCGGTTTCCTCACGATGTTTTCCTTCACCGTTTTGAGAGCAGCGGTGATGAAATAAATTACACAAAGTAATGCGCCTGCCTGGGTTCGAACCTACGACTTACTGCTCGTAAGTCGGGGCTGCTACCACTGGGCCACCGCTGCTCTCGATCTATGTTTATTTTTGTTTAAAATAAATAAATAAAATAAAATAAAAATGTTTTATTTCAGATTTTGACGGCACGGTTGGCGCAGTGGTTGAGCGATCGACTGCTGCGCTGGGTGTCGCGGGTTCGATCCCCGCACGGAACAAATATTTGTATGGACTACAGATAGTTGTTTCGGGTCTGGCTGTTTGTGAATGTGAGTTTAAATGTTTGTAAACGCACCCACGATACGGGAGAAATTCCTAGTGTGGGGCAACGTTTTTAAAAAAAAAAAAAAGATTTTGGGAATCCATAGAATGTTAGTACAGTAAGAAAAAAACTTAAACAATTAGTGTTTGTAACAAAAATTAAAGAATACAAAAAAGACATACCACATAACAATATTTCATCATATGGGTCCTGACCCAGTGTTGGACGTATCGCTTGTCCAACCTGTCTGCTATAACGGCCAGGATGCTGTTGGAGCTGGCGCGCAGCCTGCAGAGCGCCGCGGCGTATCGCTTGCGGAGTATAACCTACTTGTCGCACGCGGGCCGAGTGCGGGTTGGTAGATGTCACATGTCTTCGAATTTTTAGTTGTAGGACATGCCGGTTTCCTCACGATGTTTTCCTTCACCGTTTTGAGAGCAGCGGTGATGAAATAAATTACACAAAGTAATGCGCCTGCCTGGGTTCGAAGCCACGGCTTACTGCTCCTAAGTCGGGGCTGCCACCACTGGGCCACCGCTGCTCTCACAATAATATGTTTTCTTTCTTTCTATACATTATGTTGATTTTCTACGGAAAAGCTTAACAATAAATAAAAGCGAACGAAGCGAGCTTGAAAATTTTAGCACCCACCTCGAATTTGATATGTTTTCTTTTGTCCTTTAATAAAGAAATATGACTTATTCTACCTATTAAAAACGAAAAGCATACGAAAATGTCTGAACTCGAAAATTTTATAATATTCTAGTATAAATTAGGTTATTTCTGTTCGTACACACAGAATCGTCAGTAGGAGTACAAACGAGCGAAGCGAGCTTGATAATATTTGCTTTCTGCCTCGGATTGGATTCTCTATTGTTTCCCGAGATTTCGCACCCTCCAGCTCTGCCTACAGCCCTGACGATAGACGGTAAGCGGCCTGTGCATGCTGTGATTACAGGAAAACAGTAGAGGAGAACAAAAAAAATACAATGTGATGAACAAATGTGGACAGCAAAGCAATCCAGACGTCATAAGTTTTTAACCCCAAGTTACACAATAAAAAAAATCTAAATCTTTTCCATGTATTTTCTTTCCTAACATGGGGGTGCAAGTGCACCCCTTTGAAACTTGCTGCCGGTACCCATGCCCATCCACTTTCATACAGGAGGAAGGTACAGGACCTTCAAAACGAACCCTCGACACGCAGCGCAGCAGCCTAATGGATATACTAATAATATATCACTCAAACTCAAAGCATTTATTTTAACTAGACCATTACAAGCACTTTAGAGAGTCAAAAAAATAGGTTGTCTGTAAAATTGGTTTACGGACGATAGTTTAACGTGACAACGTCATAACAAAACATTGATGCGGCGCAAGCGTACAATGAGCGTAACGGGACAATGAGTGTAACAGGACAATGAGTCATCCTTTTTCGTGCATGAAGCCGGCGTTCATCGATTTATTAGACGTTGTCATGTCAAAAACAGAACAAAACGCAAAGCTACAGTCCCAATCACAAGACATAATAACTGTGAAAGTCGTGAAAGTACTGTAGTTGCCCATTCCAAAGCGTAGATCTCTATGGAAAAGGATGGGCAAGAAACTCCATGGACACTCTTTTAAATCAAAATATTGTTACAAAATCTTGGGTATACTCATGAACCAGAACTACGATTTGTTTATTTTCTGCATACTTACAAACTTACTCAGTGCACAAACACTGCACAGTGCATTCGCTAGTTCTATTGTATAAACAAGAGTTTCCTCTGCAATTTTCCTTATCATTGGTATTTGATGACGAATATATAATACTAGCCGATGCCCGCGGCTTCGCACGCGTGGAGCTCGATCACTGTCCCAAATTTCATTTTAATCCGTTCAGGAGTTTTCGTGTGACAGAGTAACAAACATCCATCCATCCATACATACTTACAAACTTTCGCGTTTATATAATAACTAGCTGTCCCGCGCAACTTCGTCTGCGTCACATGAAAAATGTTGCGAAAACGGGGAAAGTTTTCGCAACATTTTTCATTGCTGCTCCGCTCCTATTGGTTGTAGCATGATGATATATAGCCTATGTCCTTCCCCAGGTTGAAATCTATGTTCTTGCCAAATTTCATTAAGATCCGATCAGCCGTTTAGTCGTGAAAAGGTAACAAACAAACAGAGTGACATTCGCATTTATAATATTAGTATGGATATTAGTAGGATAGTAGGATTAACAGTATGTTTGAAAATAGACTGAATTAATTAAGTAAAGAAGGTTATTCAGCGATGACGTCCCGTTTCAATGCTTTTCCTGTGTTTGTCATGTCCTGTACTGTTTTATTATCAACTTTAAAAAGTGTTGGTACACTCTTTCTAATACGAGTATACCAAAACCTGAAAAAAAATCATAACATCACGCCTGTACAGAGGAAGAGGTGTACCAAATAGTATACCCACATTTGGCTAGTTTTAGTTCCGTGGGGGCAAGCCTAATGCCATCAATCGGTCAAAAATCCAGACTTCGGTTGCTACTGGAAAAAATCTTCGAAAAATTCGAGGTTTTGCAAGCACCATTCAGTAAGCACAGACCTTTCGAAGCTGCAAACTTGGGAAATAGTGTTTAGGGTTCCGTACCTCGAAAGGAAAAAACGGTACACTCATAGGATCAGTTTGTTGTCCGTCCGTCCGTCCGTATGTCTGTCTGTCAAGACCCTTTTTCTCAAGAACGCGTGGAGGTATCACGCTGGAAGTTATATCAAATACTCAAGTCTACTGTCCCTTGAAGCTGTGAAAAAATCAAACTTCATGCCGCAAATTTCCGCAAATTTTCGACACTCGCAAAGGAATGAACCCACAGGTTACTTCCCGTGAACTCAGGGCACGAAGCAACGTCTTATAGCACAGATAAAGGAAAAATTTCGAAAATTGTAAATTTTTAGTTACCTACATCATGTAATAAAAATATTTTTTAAAATTAGCGTTTTAAAAGTACGCAACCCTCGGTGCGCGAGTCCGACTTGCACTTGACCGGTTTTTTTCTTATACATAGAGTGCCTTGTTGTTCTATTAAGCATGGCTGCTGAACGTGGAGTCTTGAGTTCGATTCCCAGGTCAGGCAAGACTTGGCAAATTTATTCAACAAGAATTTCAGCCGTAATTGGGTTTGTTCCCGTTTGATGGCAATAGGCTCTTCTTATTACATCTATCGAACATAAACATGGCCAGCGAAACGTATTTACAGAGTACACTACTTACTGCATAACCAACGAATATGGAGGAAAGTGGAAATCAAATCATGATTTTTTACTCATCATCATCACCAGCCTATAATGTTCCCACTGCTGGGACACAGGCCTCCTCTCTATGAGAGGGAGTGGGCTGTAATCCACCACGCGGGCCCATTGCGGGTTGGTAGATGTCACATGACTTCGAATTTTTAGTTCTAGGACATGCCGGTTTCCTCACGATGTTTTCCTTCACCGTTTTTGACGGCAGCGGTGATAAAATAAATTACACAAAGTAATGCACCTGCTTGGGTTCGAACCCACGGCTTACTGCACGTAGGTTGGGGCTGCCACCACGGGTCCACCGCTGCTCTCGAGTTTTTCCTACTTCTCCGCTATTATTTTCTGATTAATTTCGTTGCGGGATCCAAGACAGTTAAATTGTTTCTCTGTGACTTCGTCGAGCTTCATTGTGTCGGCGCTTTTCTTGTGGTCGCCACTGTTGATTCTAGCGCACAGAAGTTACAGTTATTTGGAAATACTGTAGCATCACCACAAATATTACAACTCACCAAAAAGCTAGTTCACCACCACTTCAAATTTCTGCTGAGGAGAAAAAGTAACGAAACACACTCCTACATGGAGCAATGACCATCTCACCTCCATAACCCCATTAATGGGGTCTTTGCTATAAGGTTATTCCGTTCCAAAACAATTAAACATACAAAAGAGAGTATTAGTAACAAACAAATCTGTATACATGGCGTTTCTAAAACAAAATATACATGATGTATCTAAAATAAACAATCGGTTCTGGGAACGTGCCGGGCAATGCCAGGTGCTAGACGTTTAGGGATGGGATACGTCGATAGATTTTTGTCGATGGTTTGGTAAGTGAGGAGCTTGTGGCTAAATAATAACCACCGCTGGGGCCGTTAGGTCAAGCCTAGGTTGGTCCGTGGATGGGTGACCACCCATTACATACCGAGTTTCCTCCGTGCTTCGGAAAGCACGTTAAGCCGTTGGTCTCGTTTCGAGGATGTCATTTGTAGATCTTTGACAGTCATTCATAACAGGTCAGTGGCCTGAAAGTCTGACATCCACCATCACCAATTACTACCAATTATAGGCAGTCGCTCCATGTAAAATACTGGTATTCAGCTGCATCCGGTTAGACTGGAAGCCGTGTCCAACATAGTTAGGAAAAGGCTAGGCAGGTGATGATGAAATCTTTTGCGAATCTCTAAGTGAAAGCGCTAACAAGTCAGTATGATGATATCTATCGATGTAACCCAGTAGCTTGGTTGTGGAAGGTGGTGGTTCTTGACTAAATAATAAGAGGCAGTTACAAGATTATCAATATCATGTAACATTATGTAACAAGTAGTTAAAAGTTTATAAATCTCGCCTATCCACTATCTGTATGGAACGACTCCTACAGTACTTCGGACACGTGGCAAGGAAGGAGCATGAAGGAGCTTGGAGAAGCTTATTGCCGCTGTTAACGTAGAGGAAAAAACGTAACGTGGACAGATGCGGTGAAGGAAGTCTGCAAAGGGAATTTCCAGGCATTTGTCCGCATGGGCGAAAACCGTCCAGCATGGAGAGCTTTGGTGGAAAAGGCGACGACCTCATTGGGGTCACGACCCTCAGCTCAGTCATGAGGAAACGAGGAAGAAGCCATGATTCATGAGATATGATGAAAATGGGTTGTGCGGGTCAGATAGGCAGTCGCTCAAAGTAAAATTCAGCTGCATCCCGTAAGACTGGAAGCCGACTCTAACATAGTTAGGGAAAAAGCTATGCAGCAGGCATCTTTTAAAGGATCCAGAGAGCAACCCAGCTGACCGTCTTGCCGGTTTCCATTGCAGGACTCGTATGCTCCATCGGCTAACCGTCCTTTGACAAACGTGGCCACGCCACTGCCACTTAAAATTTTAAGTGGCAGAGAGCAATTGCTCTCTCGGCGTGCAATGACGGTGGCTCCAGTTCTTTTCGCTCGGGTTATGATGATGGATGGACTGTATGAAGGATCTTCTTCTTTGCGTGTCGATAACAATTTAAATTGAGCCAGCCCAAAATTTGGCGACGAGTTTGGCACTTTCAGTAGCGTCTATCAGATGTATTAAGGATGATATGGCAAGAAAAGAGGTGTCTGATGAGATGACAAGTAATAGAGAAGTGTGGAAGAAGAAGATATGCTGCGCCGATCCCAAATAAAAGCAAGAGAATGATGATGATAGATAGATAGATAGATAAATCATTTATTCACTGCACACAAAAGACATAGCACAACACAAAGAAGCACAATTAAATGAAACAGGTTACATAAATATACCTATATAAAAACAAGGTGCCAGTATACAAAAAGAGAAAAACAAAAAAAAATTAAAACAAAATACGTATTTACGAAACAGTTATAGTAACACCATGACATACTTCAAATGAAATAACGACTATACAAGGTGCGGTGTGCGTCTCATGGTTGCACCAAATGGGAGTCCAGCTCAGCATGTGTCAGGCATGCACCTGACGCTGATATTCTGCTAGATCCCTGTAGTGACATACGGACGTCGAGCAAACGAGATAAATTGGTGTTGTGTGTGAAAGTGAAAGAATTATTTATACTGGGAGCGAAATTATGTAAGTATACCCTCAACTTAAATTTAGTGTTATACAGTAAGTTTAGTTTACTGTACTGGAAACGTTTTTGTTCTTGGGTGAGTGTATGATTACTTGAGAATTTATTAGGTTAAAAAGGTATAGTGTATAAATGAAAAAACTTATAATAGGTAGGTAATAGGTAGGCTTAGGGAATATATTAGGTGCGAATAAAAATAAACGATTTGTCTTGACTAAATTATGTTTACAATAGATAAATATAGGTTTATATCATGTGAAGGTAGGTATTATAATTATTGCTCAGCAAAAGATCCACAAGACATGATGATGATGCACAAGCATAGCGTAATCTTACTGATATACAGGTTTCTCCTTCGTCAGGGGAAAGGAAGGACCATGTTCAAACAAAGCGTGCAGGTTAGTGATGATAATCTATCGATATCCCTAACCCCATCCCTACAGAAGTAATTTTATATTTCCCCAATTTTCTTCAGTTCGTGAGTGTTAGTTTCAGATGTATTACAGCCGGAGCGCGAAACGGTCGCGGCCGGCTATATTTAATCTCCCCGCTTCGCCCGTTATTCGTGATATTTCAAGTTAAAAATATACTGTATACGTTTCTATTTCGGAGTTCTGTGTTTTTTTTTGTATGTGAATTGTGAATATGATTTTGAATTGGTAAGTAGTTATTTATTTTTAATTTTACTTTATTTTTGGTTTGTCCTTTATGTAGGACGTGAAAAAAAACTGTTGTTGTTTTATTATCAGCTGTTTCCATCGGGAATTGGACGTTTCTGGGTATTTACTAGCTTTTTCTCGTGACTTCTTCCGCCTTGAAGAAACATAATTATAATAGTTTAGCTTTCAAAAAACATCCTATGACTTTCGATAACAGTTTACCTTTACATCAGTGAAAGAACTTTTGAAATCGAACAAGCAGTTTCGGAGATACCCTCATACACACATACTTACAAACTTTACTTCATAATACGGAACTTTTTTTAAATGATCTTTTGTCTGTGTAGTTACTTGTACATTAAATGTTCTTTCAAAAGCTCAACGAAAACAATTTAATGTCTACTAAAACTTTAGTTATTCTTAACGGACGAAATCGTCGCTATTATATGTTGCACACGGTTCTCGTAACACGCCCCCTTACGATGAAACTTTTACGATTTTACATGGACTATACTATGTATTATTGTACTACAGTGTGATAATAAGCAATGATAGGCTTGTGGTGTGACCTTTGGACTGCCAAGTCATAGGTCTCAAGTTCGAAACCCGGATAGCCTGATTTATCGGATTCATGTGCGTATTGTATAATTATCACTTGCTTCGGTGAAGGAAAATATCGTGAGGAAACCAGCATGCCTGAGAGATATTTCTCGACGGCATGTAAAGCCAAGTCAGAGGCCCATGGGCGGCATAAAAACTCTGACACCAGATTAGGCCCTAACCAAACGAATTTCCTCATGTTTTCCTTCACCGAAGCAACTGATAATTATTATTATAATATACAATACGCATATGAATCCAAAAAATCTGAGATCGCGTGTCTTATGCCATTAGGGCATTATATGACACATTTTAACGTCAAACTGTAGAACAAAGGAAATGCAATTGTTTATTCTTACTACCCGTTCGCCAGTGTAGTTTCTTGTGGAGAAGAATGAGAAAGAAAATCTATGGAGAATATTTTTCAGTTTGTTGGTTTGTACAACATCATTAATATGCCTAGACAATATCTGAGACTTTCTGTATATTATGTACTTCGTATCCGAAGTAATAATTTATTTATTTAATACTAGCTGTCCCGCGCAACTTCGTCTGCGTCACATTTTCCCGCGCAACATTTTTCATTGATGCTCCGTTCCTATTGGTCGTAGCGTGATATATAGCCTATATTGTCCTTCCCCAGGTTGAAGTCTATCTTCTTCCTAAATTTCATTAAGATCTGATCAGCCGTTTAGTCGTGAAAGGTAACAAACAAACAAACAAACAGAGTGACATTCGCACTTATAATATTAGTATGGATGTATGGACTAGGAGAACCAACAGCTATAACAATTGTATATGAGATATAGAGCCATTTACAGGTTCTTACGGATAGATAATATAATAATAACACAATAACCTTTGTACTATAAGTACTATTGTATAAAGTTGCAGTTTGGCAATTTGTCTTTATTGGAACGAAGTTCCTTATCGCGCGTTGTGAAAGGGGGCTAGACGGAAAAAAATCTTACAAAAAGTTGTCACGACACTTTTTGCTATAGTAAGCTATTATAAGCTTTATTTCTTTAAAATAAAGTTGAAATTTCCTTAAATTACGTACAATTAGGGTGTGTATGTGAGTAAGGATAGATATGATTATTATTTTGAGTGACCGAACTACAAAGTACAAATTCGGTTGTGCAGTTAAGTAAGACGTATTGCTTCGAATTAAGGATTAATCTTCCTTAAATTAAATATTTTATTTTTTGCACAATAACTTAAATCTAAAATAAATTTTATTATTGGATTCAAAATTATTACAATAAAATAAAAATAACAGTATTTACATACACTAACTAACTAAATATAAACTAAATTAAAAACAACAGGACGTTAAGGCGTCAAAATACTCCTCCACATCGCTGTCATCTGGAAACGTGCCCAGAAGACTGGCGGCATTGCCACGTTGAATGGCAATGCTAATTCTTTGCCCAAAGAAATAGCCAGCCCTCTGGTCTCGTGAAGTGTCAACCAGTCGACGAGATATTTCCTTAAAAAGAGAATGCGCGCTTGGGCCCCATGAGCCAAGCGTTTCGACCCCAAACGGCTCAAAACTGTAACTGCCATTAAGATGTATTATTTATTATTATGTATATAATCTAAAATGTATTGATATTATGTACGTGAAAGGAACTTCGTTCCATCCGGGTGTCCCTTGACACCTCTCAAGTTTTTTTTTATTATTTTTTTTTCGCAATATTTTGATGACAATTATATTTATTTATTTAACCTTCACGTACATTGGTGGTACATAGGCGGAGTTAATTTAATTTTCGCAAGAAAACTTTGTAACCTGCATGTATAATTCGTGTTGATGAGCTCTAAAACATCAGAGGCATAATTATCGTCTTTTTAAGCCTGTTTGCATCCTAATATCAGTCTCAAAATTACTATCTATTCACTGGTTTTTTTCACATTGTTTATTAAAAGTAAGTAGGCTTGCGTTTAAATTTAAATAGCCTGATGTGAAGCGATGATGCAGACTAGAGTGAAGCGGAGCACGCTTGCCTAGGTGATGATTATTGATGATGTGGAATCTTGCTCATATGAATATATGAAATTACGATTTGATTTTTAAAGTTTTTTTTAAGTGCGAGAATTTTGGCCTTCATTTTTCAAACAAGTAAAGCTTTTTAGTGCGTTGCGTTTAAGAGAATTATGTGCATAATACTCGTATATTAGAAACAAAATATATGGCGTACACTAAATTTTAGATTTGGAGAAAATTCATGTGTTTTCAAATCGTAAATTCGAAGCATTTTGTTTTCTTTTTTACAATGATTAAAAAGACGCTCCATCTTGTTTAATTGACACGAAAACTCGTAAGTTTGGGATGCTTACAAAATGCAATTTTCCAAGAAACACTGAATACGTGCCTGGAAAATCGTTTCAAGAACTTTATTTGTCTGAGAATGATAAAAAAAATAAAAAAAATGATATACATATTTATGACAGTACTAACTGGGTTTTAGAGGTCTGATAGGCAGTCGCTCCATGTTACATACTGATATTCAGCTGTATCCGGTTAGACTAGAAGCTGACCCCAACATAAACAGCCCAAAATTTCCAACTCACTCTTCTCTTATTCCAATTTATTTGGGGTCGGCGCGGCATGTCTTTTTCTTCCCTACTGCTCTATTACTCGTCATCTCAGCAATCAACTCCTTGCTAGCCATATCATCCTTCACCGTCTCTTATAACCATCCACATTCATACTCAAAACTTTCCAGGCCTCGTTGCGTTCCTCATTTCTCTGAATCATATGATTCTGTATCTTTATATAATTCTGAATCTTCTGATAAACTTTTAGCAAAGCTAGAAAACATGGGTATAAGAGGATCGGAACTGCGCCTTTTTAAAGACTACCTTAGTAATCGGATGCAAAGGGTAAGGATAGGCGATACTGTAAGCGGGGAGAGCTCGGTTATTTTCGGAGTCCCTCAAGGTAGCATATTGGGCCCAGTGCTTTTCCTCTGCTATATAAATAACCTATGCAAACTTAATCTCCAAAACTGCAAAATTACCTCATACGCTGATGACACAACTCTTACCTTCTATGGTGACACCTGGGACGAAGTTTTTAAATATGCCCAGGAAGGCTTCAACACGGTCTGCCACTGGCTTGCCTCAAACCTTCTGACTCTAAATACCACTAAAACTTTTTATCTAACTTTTTCTTTACGGAACACTCCCATCCCATCACACAGTATAATCGCACATTCTTGTCATCGACAAACCGCCTTATCTAGTAACTGTCCACATATTAATAAAACTAAATCCGTTAAGTACCTGGGTGTAATACTAGATGATAACCTAAACTTCAACGAACATATTAGTAATGTCTCCAAGAGAATCCGTATGCTTACTTATGTCTTTAAAAATCTTCGGCACGTAGCGGACTCAAAAGTCATGCGAACTGTCTACCTTGCACTATGTCAGTCTGTTCTCACGTACTGCATCTATTCATGGGGCGGAGCAGCCAAAACTCACCTCCTTGAACTTGAAAGAGCTCAAAGACTCATCCTAAAAATCAGCCTTTTCAAACCGCGCCTTTTTCCTACGACTGACCTGTATCAACAAGCGGAGGTTTTAACGGTTAGACAATTATACGTCCTCGCTACTATACTTAGACAACATACATCCCTGTGTTACAGTAGTTTTAATCCAGTTCTAAAAAGAAGGCGTTTTCACCAAGTCTGCCAAGCGAGGCCGGCTAGGACTAGTTTCAGTCGATACTTCTTCTTTTTCCAAGGACCGCGACTGTACAATATTGTAAATAAGCTGCTTACAATTTATCCTGTAACCAAAATTGAATGCAGGCGTAAGGTCTCAAAATGGCTCCTAACACTTACTTATGACGAAACGGAGAAATTGATATCCAGTTACAGAGAAGTATAACACACAAGCACAACACACACACACTACACACACACACACAGACACACACACACACACACCCAAAGCATCACATGCACAACTCGTATACCACATCCACATAACCACTACACATCCCCAATACACAATAACGAACAAAATCACAAACTTATCAAAACTTCACTTCCTATTGTTTTTATTTCATTGTAATATTCGTTAGCTGTAAGCGCTCCCTGCTGCTGTTACTTATGTCATTATGTTAGCTCCCAATAATGTTCGAGATAAGGAGAACAGGAGACCCGTAGCACAGGTTTTACTTAGTATGGGCTCCTGTCTCCCCTCTTCAAACTTGTTAAAATATGTTATTCTGTTATATTATCTTAATATTTGTGGGAGAAAATAAATAAAATTTATTATTATTATTTTATGTTCTTTAATTTCCTTCTCTCGTTGAGAGAGAGTACAAAAACCCTACCCACGGGCCGGAGCCAAGTTTGTAGGGGGGAGTTTAAATGGAGAATGTTGATGATATTGTAGAAGAAGTAAGGAATTTCCGGGTGATGCGACAGGTGTTAAGAATTGTGGCTTTTTGGAGCAGATGAAGTGTGTGGGGTGGCATGTGTAAAGTGTTAAGGCTTTGCATAAGAGATTTTGGTACTATACCAGTGGAAGAGAGCACTATAGGTACGATGTGAACGGTTTGTGCTTCCCACTGTGTTTTTATTTCTATGGCGAGGTCTTGATATTTACTAAGCTTTTCAGATATAGTAGTTTGAATGTTGTGTGAGTTTGGAATAGCTATATCTATTAGGTAAACTGTTTTATTGGCTTTGTCATGAAGGGTTATATCTGGTCTATTAAAATGTATAGTTTTGTCTGTTATTATCGTCCGATCCCAATACAGTTTCTGATTGTTATTGCCTAGTATTATTTCCTGTTTATATTTATTATTATTATATGCCCCTACACTTCTTTTCATAGAGGGGAGGCCTGTTTTCCAGAAACATACACATTTCCTTGGGAACAGAACTTCTTTCGCAATGAAAGGTATCCTATGTCCGATTCAGTACACCTGACAATGTATATGTAAAATTTCAGGATGATCGGTTCAGTGGTTAAGGCGTGAAAAGGTAACAAACAAACTATTATAGTACTATTATTCTTAATAATTAATATTGTAATGTTGTTTTATGTTAGTACAATGTCTATATTTTTATTGCTATGTCACTTATAACTATAATGATATCAAAATCAAAATATTTTTATTTCACATAGGCCTACTTGGCCACTTGTAAAACGTCGACAAAAAGGTGCACGGTTCGGGTTGGTCGTTTCCTATGGAGAAGAACCGGCAAGAAACTCCGTGGTTACTCTTTTAAAATCATTTGGCGTTACAATTTTTCTATGTTACAGCGTTGGCACTTAAGTATCTTATAATTAGAAATCGTCGTCGTTGTATAACATCCATACTTCCATACTAATATTATAAATGCGAATGTCACTCTGTTTGTTTGTTTGTTACCTTTTCACGACTGAACGGCTGATCGGATCTTAATGAAATTTGGCAAGAAGATAGATTTCAACCTGGGGAAGGACATAGGCTATATATAATTACGCTACGACCAATAGGAGCGGAGCAGCAATGAAAAATGTAGCGAAAACGGGGAAAATGTGACGCAGACGAAGTTGCCCGGAACAGCTAGTAATTTATATACAAGATAATCTTAATAAATACTTAAACTGCTGTGCCCTAATAGGGTCCATAACATTGTTCTTAGCTTTAAGCCATTTATAACACCTGTATAACGTTGTGGATGGCAATTAAATGAATATGGAACTTACTTTCGCATTTATAATATTAGTTCAGAAGTAAGGATTAGGATGTCAGTTCCTGAAACTATGCTAAATATATCACCTATATTTGTTTAGTCGTACATTTACCTCGGCGCGGGCGCAGGTTTGCGTAACACTGACTATTTGTAACATTATTATTATAATGTTCGCCTCATTCCTGGACTAGTCGCTATGGTTGGTTTTAAACGTAAACAATGTAACATCGTCACCTAGTTATTGTAGGTAGTTATTACTTTTTGTGGCGTACGTTAATTGTTATGATAATCACGGTAATGAAATTGTGTTCGACAGTATTTTAACCGACTTCTAAAAATGAGGTGGTTATGTATTCAGCAAGTGTTTTGTTTTCATTTTTGTACACCGATTTCTCCGTGATTAAACTAAACATCAAATCTTATTCAAACCAATTCTTTTTGATTACTTCATAACTATGTAATTATTTTAAAAACTCAAATAGATCTAAGATCAGATAATCTATATATATAAAAGAAAGTCGTGTTAGTTACTTCACTTATAACTCAAGAACGGCTGAACCGATTTAGCTGAAAATTGGCAGGGAGGTAGTTTAGAGCCAGGAGAAGGACATAGGATACGGTAGGGTAGGGTAGGGTAGGTAGGTAGGATAGGGTAGGTAGGTAGGGTAGGGTAGGTAGGTAGGGTAGGGTAGGTAGGTAGGGTAGGGTAGGTAGGTAGGGTAGGGTAGGTTAGGTAGGGTAGGGTAGGTAGGTAGGGTAGGGTAGGTAGGTAGGGTAGGGTAGGTAGGTAGGGTAGGTAGGTAGTTAGGGTAGGTAGGTAGGGTAGGGTAGGTAGGTAGGTAGGGTAGGGTAGGTAGGTAGGGTAGGGTAGGTAGGTAGGGTAGGTAGGTAGGGTAGGGTAGGGTAGGTAGGTAGGGTAGGGTAGGTAGGTAGGGTAGGGTAGGTAGGTAGGGTAGGTAGGTAGTAAGGGTAGGGTAGGGTAGGGTAGAGTAGGTAGGTAGGGTAGGGTAGAGTAGGTAGGTAGGTAGCGTCGGGTAGGGTAGGTAGGATAGGGTAGGTAGGTCGGATAGGGTAGGTGGGTAGTAAAAAGTGCATTGCAACGCATGCTGGGTACAGCTAGTAATAAAATATTTACAAGTATCAAAATTATAGGGCGTGAAAAAATTCGTCACAGGAAAATTGCATTGAATAAGATTTGACACATCGCTGTCAGCAGGAAAATTGCCCAAAAGGCTGGCCGCATTGCCACGTTGGATGGCAATGCTGATTCTTTTCGTAATATTTTTTAATTGCTGTATTTGATGATGAAATGCTAACTCACAGAATTAAATCCACAGGTTTTTGTATTGTTCTAACTTATTGAATTTGTCGTTCCATGGTTTGGCGTAGCACTTCGTAGCGCCTCGTAGCAAAACTCATTGAGCCTCTACGCTGTAGATGCTACGATGTAGATGTAGGCCGTAGGCACCACGGCCTACGAGATTAAAACCATTTAAGGGGAAAATTTACTGTATAGACTAGATTGAGTAATTAATTTAAACTTATGTTATATTTTGTCAGAAAATACATTTTAACCCTTAAGTAAACAACAGGTATATTGGAATTTAGTCAATCAAACATAATAACAGATTAGCTGTAGTACGTTTTCCTACTCCTTCGCTATTCTTTTCTGATGAATTTCGTTGCGGGATCCAAGAGAGTTAAATTGTTTCTCTGGGTCATCGTCGAGCTTCATTGTCTCGGCGCTTTTCTGGTGGTTACTGTTGATTCTGGCGCTCAGGAACTGCAAATTTATCATATCAATAATTTTAATTATTATTATTAGTTTAACAATAGGGGATAATCCTATTTTTTTTTCTTTGTCCGTTCGGCTAGTTTATTGAAAAGTATTGGACACGTATTTTTTCTTTTTTCACGTGGTCATAAAATTACGGAGATATATTGAGTTGAAATGGCGCATGATGTCACATGTAGGAAAGTTTTATACCTACTTGTGACGTAGTAAGCCCCACTCTCCAACTTTAATGAGTTCTAACTAAGTATTTTTTTGATATTTTGATAAAACAAAAAATACGTGTCTAATCTTTTTGTATTACCTGTCTGACGGACAAAATAGAATGTCGTTTACTTTACCCAGTCCGATCCCCTATTATCATTGGTTTAGACGTGAAAATGTACAGACAGATACGCATTTATTAATATTGAAGTATTGAGAAAACTACAATATACTAATTCTGCTGTTGATGATCGTTTTTTTTTTTTTTCGTGGCAGTATGTCACAGAATGTTTCTCAACATATACAAAAAAAAAAAAACTTAAGAGCATTAACACCTTACGATATTTCATACAAACTTTCAAGTACTTATTTTCCGAAATGACTGAACCGATTTTAATGAAACTTCATACGCAAAAGCAGGATACATAGGTCTAAAAAGTTACTAAAAAACATCCTCGAAAAGTCTTTAAAAAAAAAAAAAATGGAAATTTCTGTTTCTATAGATAATTTATAATCGGTCTAATTTAGCTGTAACGCTATTTTTCTAAAAATGTTTTTACCTTTTTTTATCCTGCTTATGCGTATTAAGTTTCATTAAAATCGGTTCAGTAATTTCGGCAAAAACGGACTTAAAAGTTTGTGTGAAACGCTGTAAGGCGTAAAAGGTCTTAACGAAACAGGGCGGAAATAATGAATCATTTGAAAGCTAATAGGAATCGTGGGAGCTTGGGTGATCAACCTCCAATGTTGCTGTTAGGAACACGTCATGACCTCTCGATGATGGCAATGTTCTAACTAGAATGCATGCGATCAGCTGTAAGTCAAATATACAGAAGCGAACAAACATAACCGCACTCGGCTGCGTGCGGCGCAGTGTGATGCCACGGACTAACGATGGTGTGGTGGAAACTGCCTGATACCGGTTTTTTTAATAGCTATTTGTAGTTGTTGTCCCGCCGATACCTTATTTTATTTTTATAAGACACACTATCATATCGCACACAATATTTATACAAGGTGTTGTTTTGTAACCTCGTCAAATTTCAGGAGGTGGTCGGGAAAGACATAAATAATCAATTAAAATTACGATACCTAGTTAATTATTAATAAACGCTGATTTTTTTGGTTGTTTATGTTTGTCAGTATTTCAGAATAACCCCCTTAACGTGGTTTAGGGACTAGGAAATTATCGAATAACCGTTTGAGATTGTTTGTATGTGTGTAAGCGAGGTTATAAGGCAAGAACCAGACGGGCCGCGTTTAAAACACAGGTGCTTCACACTTACCGAATTCCGTAAAAAAGAAAAATTACCTACCCATTTTATTATTGATTTGGGACGGGAATCATTAGCATAGTTACCTCCATGAATTTGACGAGAATGCAAAACAACACCTTGTATATTTACTTTAAATAACTGACATCCGTACGCTCATCATTTATGTTCAATTGAAAACCAGCGTCAGGCATTTTGCTGAACTGGGCCTATTTGGTGCATTGGTGCGTGAGTCACACAATATTTATTGTTTAGTTTTTTTTTTTTCTTAAATATATTTCCTTTTTTATACACGGTGTAAATCACCTCATCACGAAGCCGTCAACCAAGCATTCTGTACATGAAACTAAGTAACTTTACGCAAAAATTGTAAAATTAAAAAAAGTAAAATCATGTTTTGTGGTAGAACTCAATGTAACGCACTCAACACATTGTGCTGATGGACGGATTGAATAGTACGGGGGTCGAGGAGGTTTTTAAAGAAAAATGTTATATTAAAAACTTGTATTTAAAAAAATACTTGTCAAAAAGTTGGAACTTTGACCCCTAATATCTCCGTAACTAGAAGGTTCCCAGCCGGCCTAGCATGACCGCCGTAGAAACGGACTATGTCTACGGAAGAATCGACAATTTGACAGATATTTCTATCGTCCCAAGCATGGCGATATTAAGAATGTAGAAAAGAAATGTTTCTTTTCTTCAGTCGACACAAGTCTACAACGTCGAGCATGACGACCATATTTTCTCTTCTTTTGACATTTGGGGGTAGAAACATTACTTCTGACAAATGTCAAACTAGTCTTATTAAAAACTAAATACGAGAAATACGTTTCGTGGTTGCGTTGAGTTACGTTCAAAAGGTTGAAATGTTATGTAAAATATTTAGGTTTAATTTCGCGAAAAAGATCATGGCATATATCCAGGATGCAGCAACACCATCCCGCCCACGAAAAATGAAAAACTCGTGCAATTGGCAACTTTTTTTGTTAACTTAACGTAATATTATTCAGGGAAAATAAACATCACGTGATACGTCCCCATTGCTATGGAAAGAATTTCTGTCTATGTCTTCGTAGAAACGCGAGTCGACGGGGCGCGCCATGCTCGGGCAGAAGAAATGCCAAGTTGTATAGAAAAGATTTCTTGTCGTTTCTTGGTAGAATAGAGATAGAACGATCATGCTAGGGGGGCAGGTATGGTGTAGAACAAAAAAATGATCGCAATGAGGGAGAACCAGTGCCTTTCGGCTTCGTTAAGAGGTGTTTTACACCCTTTATTGTGTGTATGTACAAATAAACGTTTTTTCTTTCTTTCTTTCTTAATATTACGCCTGCAATTCAGGAAGGGTTAGGCAGAGGTCTACCATTAGTAAACCCACATTTCGCCAGTTATATTTGACATAATATAACATCTCGCCTGTATTCCCTGTAAGGTTAGTCAGCAATGTACCGAATAGTGCACCAACAGTTTTCCAGTTATATTTTAGTCCCATGTATTAGGGGCGAGCCTATTGCCATCAAGCGGGCACGAATCATGACTTCGTGGCTGCTATTCAGTATTTCCTGATTGAAAAACCAATTGTTTTTAAACTGGATCAATATCACCATCTGCCTAGCCTTCTTTCGCAAACTGTCTTGGGGTCGGCTTCCAGTCTAACCGGATGCAGCTGAGTACCAGTATTTTACATGAAGCGACTGCCTATCTGACCTCCACAACCCAGTAACTGGATAATACGATACCCCTTGGTAAGACTGGATGTCAGACTTTTAGCTTATGACTACTCGTAACGACTGTCAAAGATCTACAAATGACAGCCGGGACTAACAGCTTAACGTGCTTTCTGAGGCACGGAGGAAACTCGGTATGTAATTATGTTCACCCATCCACGGACCAACCTCGGCAAGCACGGCTTACCATTAAATATCGACCCTTGTGACTGTTATTATTTAGCCACGAGCTCCTCAAAACTGGATCAATAATGTTTTTTTTTATAATTATAGGTGCTAATATCAGAGTTTTTTGTGAAAAACACAGTCTGTGTAAGGTTACCCTGACAAACCTAAGTTAGAAGAAGAAGTTTCTTCTAGCATTACCCGTAACATACAAGTTGTTGTTTTGCATTCTCGTCAAATTCAAGGAGGTTACTATGCTAATGATTCTCGTCCCGAATCAATAATAAAATAGGTAAATTTTATTTTTTCATTTATTTACAGAAATCGGTAAGTGTGAACCACCCGTGTTTTAAACGCGGCCCGTCTGATTCTCGCCCTATAACCGCGCTTACAAACATACAAACAATCTCAAACGTTTTTTCGATAATTTCTTATTCTCTAAACCACGTTAAGGGGGTTATTCTGAAATGTTGACAAAAAGAAACAACCAAAAAAATCCGCGTTTATTAATAATAAACTAGGTACTGTAATTTTAATTGATTATTTATGTCTTTCGTGACAACCTCCTGAATTTTGACGAGGATGCAAAACAACACCTTGTATATTGTCCATGATGACACAATCAACAGCATCCATCCTCTTCAAACAATGCTTGGCAACAGAAAAATAGTAATTCCACACAAGAATAACAACAAGGAGAATTGCATCTTCAAAACTATCACAATCTCACCTAGTTTCACTATAAATATCAAAAAGTTTTAACATTCTAAAACGTTTTAGCTAGTTTGTTGATCTATTTTAACTTGCTTGATGTCGCTTGTTAAATGACTTTTGGCAGATAACACGTTTTTTTTTTTCTTGTATCATTCAGCACATCTTTATTATGAGGCAGAAATAGGTAGGATTCCTACATGAATTTTGGTACGTAAATGTTGTATTTCTTCCGTATTGTTGTTCCCAGTTAACGAGTGATACAGAAGTATGGAAGATGCCTACCCCCATGCGTAAAAGGCATGAGTTTATGTATAACACGCTGTTTGTTACCACGCCCGTAACCCCCCAAGGCTTAGATAGAGATAGAGTATAGAGATAGAGTATCTAAAAGCTTCATCTTTTTTTCGTAATAGAGAAGTATGGAAGAAGAAGATATGCTGCACTGACCACTATTAATTGGGATAAGGGGAAGAGATTGATGATGATATTAATAACAATGTCAATAACAATAAACAATACTAATAATTAAAAAGAAACATTGTTAATCAGTATAATGTTGCCATGCATTGCCACATCTAGTACAAAAACTTATTTTGCACGGTTGGCGCTGTGGTTGAGCGATCGACTGCTTCGCTGCGTGTCGCGGGTTCGATCCCCGCACGGAACAAATATTTGTATGGCCTACAGGTTGTTGTTCCGGGTTTGGCTGTTTGTGTATGAGAGAGTTTGTGAGCCTTGGGTACGGAACCCTAAAAATGGTGGTCTTATCTTAGTGGAGGCTTATCCATTCTTTAAATACTAAGAAACCTTAGTCCTGCAGCAGGAGAGTAAATGATTAATAAGTGGAAGCCTAGTCCGTCGGACTGCCACGCCATAGGCATCAAGTTCGAACCCAAGACAAGCACATCTGATTTTCGGTTTCATATGCGTATTTTATAATTATCACTTGCTACGGTGAAGGAAAACATCGTGAGGAAACCAGGATGCCTGAGAGATATTTCTCGACGGCATGTGAAGCCAAGTCAGAGGCCCATGGGCGGCATAAAAACTTTAACACCAGGTGAGGCATTAACCACACGTTAAACAAGACAGTAAATGATTCAACGCTTCTCAGACACGTCTCTTATATTGTTTACCAACATGGTGACGTGTCAGCCGTCACATTTGACACAACAAGCCGTACTTACTTTGATAGATCATCAGCAGCTGAGCTTTCATTCGTAGCAATAGACGTAAGAACAGAAATTTGGCTGCATACAAGAAATACAGACACACACACACACACAAAGACACATCATACGCTCGACGATCACTTAATACAATTTCAGGAAATCCTATCCAAAGTTTGAATAAAAAATAGCGGTAAAGAGCAGCCCAGTGGTGGCAGCCCGTACTTACGAGCAGTAAGCCGTGGGTTCGAACCCAGGCATTACTATGTGTAATTTATTTCATCACCGCTCTCAAAACGGTGAAGGAAAACATCTTGAGGAAACCGGCATATCCTAGAACTAAAAATTCTAAGATATTTGACATCTACCAACCCGCTTTGGGCCCACGTGGTGAAAGAAAATTTCTGAACGAAAATCTCAATAACACTTTCCCTGGCCAAGTAATCGAACTCAGGACACCATGTTTAGCACACAGTCTGGATTTGTTGACGGCAAGCGCCCTCTTACACGGGACTTAAATATAACAGGCGAATTGTACTATAGCTACATCTCTGCTTAACCTTTTTGGGATTCATCATCTTCCTGCCCTTGTCCCATGTGACCTGCGGCGCAAGACATTATTTTTTCCATTGTCCTCAGTCTACCATCACGCTATCTTTTACTGCTTTTTCTTTTCTATCATTCCTCTCACAATTCCTGCATCATTTCCTTGATCTTCCTCTCCCTCTCCATCCCTCAACATTTATATTCATCACTCTTGCAGTCACATGTGTTCCATACCTCCTCATTACGTGTTCATAACGAGACAGGCGACTCCCTTTTCTGTAACTGGCGCAACTTTCAAACTTCCTCTAATATACTCGTTCCTTAACTTGTCTATTCTTGTCCACCTTAAGATTCTAATCTCCGTTACATGCAATCTTTCTCACACTTTAGGTGAGATTTTATGTGGTAACAAGGCTTTAAAATAGATCTACATACTGAATAACACAATGGAGGTTATTATAAATGAAATCACAGCGGTGGAACTACAAATCTGCCTTTAATTAAATAGGAGCACGTTACAACACTTACAACGTTTTTTGACAGAGAGCCGGATACAGCAAAAATGATGTGGAGTTGCCACATCAAAGACTTAAAATTACCATATAGAAATTTATGTTTTATACATAATCTGCCGGGGGCAGTTTGGTTAAACAGAACTGCTTAACTTTTTTCAAATCTCACTACAACAAACAATAATGATGAGTAAATACAAGCTAACAGTGACAATAATTAAATCTATTTATGATTAGGTAAAGATAATATTATTCAGTTGGTAAAACTACAATTTTTGATACAGCTCTCATGTGAAGCTTGCCATTAGAAGTCTGCACTTCAACAACCCTTACAATGCCATCCTTGCCCTGGATTGCTCTTGTGATTTTAGCCATGGGCCACTGAAGAGGAGGAGCGTTAGAAATTATTAATAAAACAATTGTACCTATTTTAAGATTATCATAAGTTTTCCTCCACTTTGTTCTTTGATTGAGTGTTGACAAATAATCTTTGGACCAGCTTTTCCAAAAATGTTGCCTTACTTGTTCGCAACTTCTCCAAAAGCGAAGACGGTTAAGACGTCATGCTCCCTGGCGGAACCACCTTTGCTGTAACAAGTATAAGTTACATGAACAATTCTATGAAATGTCTATAAAATTCTAGTCCTATTAAAAAAAAGTCTATATCTCTAGTTATGACGTAAACTTTTATTTAAAGTGGTTGCGCTGCGGAATATCCTTCCCGGCGAAACCACCATGATATTTCTATTACTATACATAGTACAAGCAAATATGTAGTATCAAATAATTCTATAACAATTCTATAATGAACTAGCACCCCCAAATCCTCTGTGTAATTTAAATATACGAACAAAACGGTGCCACAAACTTTGTTTTCGAAAAAGTAGCTAAGTGCCTAGGTTAAAGTTCTTAGCAAATAAAGTTTACATATAAAAATAAAGAGCTGAAATTTTGCTTATTTTTTTTTAAACAATGAAGCGAAATAATAATGTAGTAGTCCCTCAAAAATTCTGGTAACATTACAGCTGCAGTCAACAATTGACGTAAACTTTATTTGCTAAGAACTTTAATCTAGGCACTTAGCTACTATTTCGAAAAGGGAACTATATTTTCTATCACCAAAATTTATATTTGTCATCAAGTTGTATCACCTAATAAATAGATCTATCGCCACGAAATATTTTCGTTCTCAGATAAACAAAAATTGTTCCCAGGTATGAATTATCAAATTAATGTTAATATATGTGTAAAATAAGAGATCGATAACCAATAAAATTATATTGCATTACATGAATATAAACTTCGTTCTTATAATAACAGTTTTGTTACTTAAATAATAGCTCTGTGCTCAGAATGGTAGATCTGTCACCAAATAAATAGATCAGTTAATACGAGACATAGGGCACATCAACCCGGACAGGTTAGGTTCGAAGGGGATGGCGGGGTCTAGTGAGCGAGCGGAGCGAGCGAACTAAGACCCCGACATCCCCTTCGTGTTAGGTTACTTTAAACCCTGCAGAGAGAAATAGGAGCCCCGCGTAGCGGGGCTCCGTCGACTACGCCTTAGTTTGGACCTGTGGTTTATTGGTGATCTCTTTAAATTAGTTTGCTTAAATACTTATTAGGACACACCTATTATAATACATACAAAAACATTTATTTGGTACTAGACCTTATATCTCAGGATTTTAGGTGATTTATTGTGGAACTGATTTTGCATTGTTTGGTGACTACATTTTGGTGACAGATCTACTATTTTCAGGACAAACCCTATTATTTAAGAAACACAAAACTAATTAAATTGGTGATAGCTTAAATGATACCCTTTCGAAAACAAAGTTTGAGGCACCGTTTTGTTCGTATATTTAAATTAGACAGAAGATTTGGGGGTGCTAGTTCAATATAGAATTGTTATAGAATTATTTGATACTACATATTTGCTTGTACTATGTATAGTAATAGAAATATTATGGTGGTTTCGCCGGGAAGGATATTCCGCAGCGCAACCACTTTAAATAAAAGTTTACGTCAAAACTAGAGATATAGACTTTTTTTTAATAGCACTAGAATTTTATAGACATTTCATAGAATTGTTCATGTAACTTATACTTGTTACAGCAAAGGTGGTTCCGCCAGGGAGCATGACGTCGGTTAAGAGGTATATTTAATAGGTTTGGCTGTGGCACAGCTGTTAAAGAAGAACCAATTATAAAATGACCCGGAGTTAGACAAGAAAAGTCGTCCAAATCCTGAGAAGTAACTGTAAACAAAGGTCGAGAATTTAATATACCTTCAATCTCTATCATGACAGTGTTAAACTGTTCATATGTAAAAGTTCTACATCCTGAAATCCTTTTTAGGTGGTGTTTTGCGGATTTGACAGCCGCTTCCCAAAGACCACCATGGTTAGGGCTGTATGTAGGAATAAAATGAAATTTTATTTCCCTCTGAAGGGCATAACTATGAACGACTTCTTGAAAATCCTTACTATTATGTAACTTAAATAAATCTGTAAGATTGTTATTTGCACCTTTGAATGTGCTGGCATTATCACAGTAAATGTCTGACGGCAGTCCCCTACGACCAACAAAGCGCTTGAAAGCTGCTAGAAAAGTATCAGTAGACATATCTGACACCACCTCTATATGTATTGCCTTGGAGGAGAAGCAAACAAACAAAGCAACATAGCCCTTGCTTATAATGCTATTTCGCTTGGTAGATTGTTTGATGTCAAAAGGTCCACAGTAGTCTATGCCAACTCTTTGAAACACTCGTGCGGAGTTCACCCTATCATTAGGAAGCGAACCCATAAGCTGCTTGGAGGCCTCTGCCCTATGCCTATGGCATACAACACATTTATTTATTACATTTTTAACCTCTCTTACAGCATTTAGTATATAATATTTTTGAGCTAAATGACTTAAAACTAGTTTTATACCTCCATGTAACAAGGCCAAATGCGCTTGTTGAATAATTAGCTTTGTTACATGACAGTGTTTAGGTAATATTATAGGGTGCCTCTTAGAGTAATTGACCTTAGCGTTATGTATTCTACCACCCACACGACAAACACCCTTGTCATCAATAAATGGATGAAGAGACTTAAGAGAAGTTTTGATATCTCTCTTTTCTACAATACATTTTAACTCTTCAGAGAAATAGTAGCATTGAATACCTTTGATAATGTTAGTCAAAGCTTCTCTATACTCCCCTACTGAGACTAGATCTATATTAATCTTAATTTTCTTACAACTATTAATAAATCTTAAGATATAAACTGTAACACATACCATTTTATACAGGTTTGAATATCTTTCAAATAAGGGATAAATTGCCTCATTATTTGAAACAGTTAAGCAAGTTTGCTTGCAATCATCATGTAGCAACAGTGGACTTTCAATGTTAGCTAAATAAAAATTATAGTTTGAAGGTTTAACCTTTAGGTAGTCTGGTCCATGCTTCCATAGTAAATTATGTTGAATATCCATTGGATCAGCTCCTCTGGATAAAATATCTGCCGGATTTAACAAACCAGGTGTAAAATGCCATGAAAATTTATCAGTGAGTCTTTTTATTTCTCGGATTCGATTTCCTATGTAAGCAGGGACCTTTATAGGCGACAATTGGAACCAGGCAAGTACGATTTTAGAATCACAGAATAGGTGTACATTTTGTATGTTTAGAACTGCAGATACATGAGAAATAAGTTTGGCTAACAGTAGTGAACCATTGAGCTCCAATTTTGGAATAGTTAATTTTGAATTAATGCCATTTAACCTAGACCTGGAACAAAGCAAGTGAATATAACAACTATCACCTTTCACAACTTTTACATAAATGCAGCAGCCGTAACCAGTAGAAGAAGCATCGCAATAACCAACCAGCTGGACTTCATCCGCACCAACAGTTTGTACGTATCGTGGCACAATAATTTCTGGCATAGTAATAATGTTTGCATAGAATTGGTTCCAAGCCTTTTCTAAATCAAATGGCAAAGGAGAATCCCAGTCTAAATTGCGTTGCCACAGTTCCCGTAAGAAAAGCTTAGCACGCATAGTCAGTGGCCCTACTAAACCTAGTGGATCATAAAGCCTGCTTACTGAACTTAACACACTTCTTTTGCTATGTATTTTATTAGTGGGAGTGATTACTTCACCACTTATTATGAACACATCCTTACTTGTGTCATAAGATATGCCTAATATCTTGGCTTCAGATCTGTCCCGATCCAAATTCCTGCAAGTAATACCTAACTCGTCCTGTGGGACATTCTGGAGTACCTCTTGATTATTAGAAATCCATTTATGTAAGTTTAAGCTAGCATGTTCCATGAGAGATATAAGTTCTTTCTTAAGCTGGTGAACACCTTCTAATGTGTCATGACCGGTTTGAATATCATCGATATATGAATTATTGATAATTGCAGCACTGGCCATAGGATATTGAATTTTGTATTTTCTTGCTAATTCAATAAGACATCTTGTAGCTAGGAAGGCAGACCCAGTCAAGCCATAAGTCACTGTCTGTAATTGTAGTATATTCATGACCCCATTCTCGCGCCAAAGAATATTTTGTAAGCACCGGTGATTGGGAGCCACTTCTATTCTTCGGTACATATGACTTATGTCGCATTGAAGCGTGTACCTGTATAAACGAAACATAAGAAGTATGTCGAATAGTGAGTTTTGTACAACAGGGCCAGTGTACATGTAATCATTGAGGCAGAGACTATTTTTGTTTTTTGCACTGCCATCAAATACAACCCTAAGTTTATTGCCTTGTTTTAGCGGCCTGATCACTCCATGGTGTGGCAGAAAAAACCGGGGTTCATCTATTGGATCACAGTTCTTTATATCAAGCGTTTTTGCATGTCCTAATTGAATGTATTCATGTATAAAATTTTTGTATAAATTATAATATTCTGGATCCTTTAAAAACCGTTTTTCTAAATTGTATAACCTTTGTAGGGAAATTGCATATGAGTTGGAAGGGTCAATGGCCTGCAGTTCAACTTTGAGCGGATAATTGACTTGAAATTTATTGTTATGTAAAGAAACTGATTCAGTGAATACCTTTTCGCTATACTCATTCTCAGGAAGTGACTCATGATAGAACTCTGGTACCTTCTCTGCCTCCCAAAACTGCCGGACACAGATATCCGGATTGGGACAAATAGTTGTATGCATAGCAATGGTTGTGTTAGATTCAATTGGGCTGGTAGATGAGATGATATATCCCAGTTGAGTATTTAATAATATAGGGTCAGCTGGGCCACCTTCTATCTTGCCATCCAAAATTATCTTGAAAAATATATCACTGCCAAGCAGTAATGATACGTCACCTGGAATGTAAAACTCCTTGTCAGCCAAGGCAACATGCATTGGTATTACAAAATTGCTTAAATCCACTTGTTTTTGTGGTTGCTTGGAAGTTATTTTATTTATTATTGAGCATGTAACATTCATTTGAAATAAATTTACTAATGACTCAAGATGTAACTGTATGCCCTTGGTACTATTACTGTGACAAGTATCGCCTAAAGTGGCTATATTCTTTTGTAAATCAAACTGTGGTAACCCTAACCGATTGGCCAAAGCTGTGGTGCAAAATGAAGTCTGACTTCCACAGTCTAATAACGCTCTGACAACAATTTTTTTATTATTGACTCCGGTAACCAGTACCTTGGCTGTTGGCAGTAAAACATTTTCAAAAATAGGCTGAGCAGTATGTAAAGTTACCTGTTGTGTATTCTTATTTTCACCTTGCTTTGCTTCAGGTCCAGGCCTTTCATCATGAGGATGTATTAATGCATTGTGAGTGCTGGAATGACATATAGAACATTTAAACTTATATCTACATTTTTGCAGGTGTGCAACCAGGCAAAGTTGACACAATTTATGTTTAGTTACAAATTCAATCCTTTTTTGAGGAGATAGTGCTGTAAATGCTTCACATTTAAATAATTTGTGGCTCTGACTACACAATGGGCACTTGCTACTAATTTTATCATTAGATACAGTGGCGATATTGACAGATGATTTAGGTTTTCCTGAAGCTGGCTTTTCACCAGGTGAGCTGGCTTCTAAGGAGGCTGCCCGCTTGTCCATAAAGGATAATAACTCATCAATGGAGACAACCATTGTGGTATCCCGATCAGCATGAAACAGTCTGACAGTCAAAGGATCAATTTTACGAAGTATAATGCGAGAGAGAATTGAATTCCACTGTGTGACTGGTTCCCCAAGATTTTGCAGTGCAGTAAGATGCTGTCTGACCGTTGCCACAAGATCTCTAATTTGCTTCGCTGTACTACGTTGTAGAATGGGTAAATCAAGCAATTTTGTCACATGACTGTCAACTAATAAGGCTTGATTGTCATACCTGTTTTGGAGAAGTTCTAACGCACTGTCATAAGACTTACCAATGATCGGTAAACTGTCAATAATTTGCAAGGGCTCCTCCTGTAAATATTTCTTCAAAAAGCAAAGTTTTTGGACGTTTGTAATTCTTGTGTCCTGATGTACGACGGCCTTAAACATTTCGATGAATGGCTTATAAGCAGATATATCCTTGCCATTGAAGTAAGGTATGTCCAATGCGGGTAATTTTGCCATTGTGACAGCACTGTTGTTCGGGGAATCCTGTTGGTGTTCGTTCGACTTTAAGAGACGCTGTATCGTTGCCATCATAGCCAAGTACCGCTCTTCGCAGTCGTCGTCGTCTTCCTCGATGTCTGTATCGGATTGAGTGTCTTCGAAAACGCATAAGTTGATGGTAATGTCTTTGTAACGCGCGTAATTTTCTATTAGATTTTGTTTTCTAACCTGTAAATCTTCCACAGCAAGTTCACCGCTGTCAGTAGTGGTTAAATATTTTTCTAGCCTTGTAAAAGACGCTTTACATTGGCCCCTCGCGGCCACGAGTTTCTTCTTATCGTTCTTAGACATCGCACATGTAAATGTAAAGAACTTAGTATAAAAGTATATTATACTCCTGAAAATGCAGTATTCGTTGTACTGAACTACTGATTGTAATTGTAGTGATTGGAAATATTTGTTGTAAATTGTAATTCAATCGGCGAGCGGGTGCTCATCCAAGAGGTTATGTTTTTTGTTCTCGTTGCGCTTGCGCATAATTTGTTTGACGAACTTCGACCGTATAGTCACTCGCGTTCCAGCACTGTCCAGTCAGGGCCGGCGGGCGATGAGGCCGCGCCGCTCGTGCAATGAGAACGAGCTTGTTGTCGTCCCACTCACACGCGGACGTCTCGCTTGCTCCACAGGCGGCTATGGCGTCGCCTCGCAAAAATGGCGAAGCCCGGCGATACGCACAAACTCACAATATGAAATGAACTGCGGAAATAGTTTGTTTTTGGGTATCTAAAGGTCCCTGGTTTCGGCACCATGAATAACACAATGGAGGTTATTATAAATGAAATCACAGCGGTGGAACTACAAATCTGCCTTTAATTAAATAGGAGCACGTTACAACACTTACAACGTTTTTTGACAGAGAGCCGGATACAGCAAAAATGATGTGGAGTTGCCACATCAAAGACTTAAAATTACCATATAGAAATTTATGTTTTATACACATACAAGGTGTTGTTTTGCATCCTCGTCAAAATTCAGTATGTTGTCACAAAAGACATTAATAGTCAATATAAATTACAATACCTTTTAATTTATTAATTATTAAAAAAACACTGCTTTTTTTCTGTGTTTAAATTTGTCAGTATTTCAAAATAACCCGCTTAACGTGGTTTAGGGAATAAGAAATTATCGAATAAAGGTTTGAATATTTTTTTTTGTGTGTAAGCGAAGTTATAAGGGGAGAATCAGACGGGTCGTGTTAAAAATACGGGTGGTTCACACCGAGCTAACCGATTTCCGTAAACAAGAAAAAAAAAAACACCTACCCATTTTATTATTGATTGGGGTCGAGAATCATGAGCATAGTTACCTCCTTGAGTTTGACGAGATTGCAAAACAACACCTTGTATAATATTAAACACACACACATTCACCGTACAGCGATCTCAAACAAATGCCGGCCGCGAATGCGCTTGCACTCGCTGACGTGAAAACTGTTTTAGTGTCCGTGCGTTTTTGCTCTAAGTCTGGCGCCGAGCTTCTGTATTCCTATCTATTCTGTGACAATACTGTCTTGAGAATATTTTTGTGAATTATAGACTTGTTGTGTGTTGTCAGAAACGTAATATGACAGTGATTTGTTATTCGTGCCTTGTTTTTGATTTACTTTTTTATTTTGGTTTCCTTTATTGGAATAGCACACAAATAAAAAAAAATACTAAGAAAAATATAAAAAAAGTTTATGTATATGCATGGCCCTATAGTGTTTCAACCCCAAACGGCTCAAACACATAATAACCAATTAAGTTATTGTATTTGCGCCATTTGAGGTTTTCAGCACCTGCAGCAGCTTGTATTAAATCAATCAATCATTTTATTTAAAAAACCGGTCAAGTGCGAGTCGGACTCGCGCACGAAGGGTTCCGTTATTTATAAAAAACAAGAAAAAACACTTTTTAGGGTTCCGTACTTCGAAAGGAAAAAACGGAACCCTTATAGGATCACTTTGTTGTATTTATATCAAATACTGAAGTCTACTGTCCCTTGGTGCTGTGAAAAAATCAAACTTCTAAGCCAACGCAATCAAAAGATACAGCCGTTTATGCCGCAAATTTCCGCAAATTTTCGACAGTCGCAAAGGAAACATTACGAAAACCATAAATTTTTGGTTACATCATATAATAAAAATATTTTTAATAATTTTAAACTTACTACCCCTTTCCTCATGAACGCGTAGAGGTATTAAATTGAAATTCATATCAAATACTCAAGTCTATAATACCTTTCAGCTGTAACAAAATCAAATTTATATGTCAACGCAATCAAAAGAAACAGCAATTTAAGTCGCATATTTTCAAACTCGCAACTACTCGCAAGGGAATCAAAACCTAAAGGGCACTTCCAGTCGACCTAGAATCTTGAAATTTGGCAAGAAGCAATGTTTTATAGCACATCTATAGGAAAAATTCCGAAAACCTTAAATTTTTAGTTACATCACATATTTTTATTTATTCTCTTCAGCAATTTTGGTTTGCACGGAACCCTAAGTGCGCGAGTCAGACTCGCACTTGGCCAGTTTTTTGTATGGGAGTCCCCTTAAATATTTATTTTATTCTGTTTTAAGTATTTGTTGTTCTAGTGGCAAAAGAAATACATAATCTTTAGAAATTTCAACTGGCCAACTATCACGGTTCGTGAAATACAGCCTGGTGACAGACGGACAGCGAAGTCTCAGTAATGGGGTCCCGTTTGATCCATTGGGTACGGAACCCTAAAAAAACTCTTCTAAAAATTGGAACTTTTAACTCCCAATATCTTAACTAGAAGGTTCCCAGGTATGGTCCAGAGCATAAAAATGATCGCAATGACGGAGAGAACAAGCTGCCTTTCTTCTTCGTTAGGGTATTTTTACACCCGTTTTGTATATGTAGGTATCTAGGTACACATGCAAACGTTAGCGCGTACTATCTCAGCCACGAATCAGTTTTAGTCCCATGTTTTTGCCAAGACCATGAACAGCCGCGCTTTCATTAATTATAAACGTTATGAGCGACTTTTTCCTGCCCTTTCTTTAAACCTTTTGATGTTTAATCTATGATATGAAATCTGTTATACTATGTTAGAGTTATTATACATTTTAAGCAGTTTGATAAAGAAAGATGTTTTTTTTGTCAAAAAAGGTGACAAAGGCCCTAGAAGATTTTGAGTATGAATGTGGATGGCTATAGGAGTAGAGGAAGACCAAAGAAACGATGGATGGATGGATGCACGCTGCTCACGTTTTTTCTGGTCTCCGCTGTGCAATTAAGGGGACTTACAATGTCCTCTCCTATCTGCTCAACCGTTTGCACTAAAGCTAAGCGGAGACGCGAAGTGTAAATAATGAAATTCAATTGGTGGTTTACACACGCAACAAATTGTAGAAAAAGTTTCCGTAAAAACGTTGTGAACGTAAGCGTTGCACGAAATATCAGGTATGGTCTAGTGAGGTCTACAGGTGCGTTCATCAATGCACATTACGTGCGCTACAACGTGTGTCGCTTGACATACGTGTTGCGTCAGTGACAAAAACAACTGAAAGCAAAAAAGTCGGCCAAGTGCGAGTCGGACTCGCGCACGCAGGGTTCCGTAGCATTATTTATAAAAACGACTAAAAAAATCACTTTTTTGTATGGGAGCCCCCTTAAATATTTATTTAATTCTTTTTTTTTAGTATTTGTTGTTATAGTGGTGACAGAAATGCATAATCTGTAGAAAATAAATTTCAACTTGCTAACTATCACGGTTCATGAGATACAGCCTGTTGACCGACAGACGGACGGACAGCGAATTCTCAGTAATAGTTTCCGGTTTGACCCTTTGGGTACGGAACCCTAAAAACGAGCAAAAATATCACTTTTTTGTATGGGAGCCCCCTTAAATATTTATTTTACTCTGTTTTTTAGTATTTGTTGTTATAGCAGCAGCTACAGAAATACATAATCTGTAGAAATTTCAGCTGGCTAACTATCACGGTTCATGAGATACAGCCTGGTGACAGACAGACGGACGGACAACGAATTCTCAGTAATAGGTTCAGGTTTGACCCTTTGGGTACGGAATCCTAAAAAAGATCTCAATGACGGAGAGAACCAGTGCCTTTTGCCTCCGTTAAGGGTACGCTTACACCCATTATATTTGATTCGCCTAGATTTATACATTCTACTGTTACAATTTCAATTACATTTAGACACTCATTTAGGTGTCGGTCTGTGATATGAAAACAGAGCATAAGTCGTTGGCTTATGTTGCTATTTTGTTTATATTTACGAACGTACACACATCAATTAATCATTTCAAAAACGTGTTAAATCTTCCAGCCAAATATTATATTTAATTAATCTTGCACGTTTCAATCGTCAGGAAAACAAATGGAAACTTCTACTAGCTTGTTGCTTAAGAGCGCGCTCACATATTTTAAGCGTTTGACCAAAAATACGTACTTTTTCAAGTTCTCGATATTTGTTATTTAAAGATAATGGCATAATATTTCAATGAAAACTCATAAATCTAACTTTGATTTAGTTTGTAGATTGATTAGAATTTTGTTATATACGTAAATATTTCGAGAAATAGCAATTTCCCGACACCCATTTTCAAGCAATCGTAAAACATCAGGGTTTTCCCTGCTATTTGTGTCAAACTGGCAGCATGAAAAGATCTGAAAAAAATATATATTTACAGGTCATATAGTCTTCAAGTTCGTAGATTGATTAGAATTGAGATAAAAATTGAATCCACGCAAAAAAAAACGATATTCAAAAGCAATACTGATCTAAAATGTATGCATTTTAAATATTGTTTAAACATAAGATAATGACAAAATTAACAAAAATAAAGTTCACCATACTATAATATAAGACTTTACCTTTCCTCTAAATATTTTTATTTTTACTTTTTACCTTCACATTTATTTATTACAATATTCTAAAATAATGCCTTATTAGTTGATGTACGACGCGCTCACGCGCATACTGTCAGAGTGTCAGTGTCGCCTGAGGGCTTGTGGAGAACGGACCTGTGTCGCTCGCGCTCCCGCGCGCCTTAGTGTGCGTGAGGTAATTTTGACAGAAAACCCAGGGGTCATCAGCAGTTTAAATGTTAGTATTCTTTGTACTTATGATTCATTGTAGTCATGTTTTATGATTGAAAGATACACTTTGTACAATCTAATTATAAAGATTCATCATCATCATCATCAAGATGATAATCAAAAAGAAGATCATTATAAAGATTAATCGTCAATAAATTACGGGTAACAGAAATCTTTCTTTTAGAAATAAATACATACGGTTCCTACCCAAAGAAGAAGAGGAAAGCTAGTAAAAAAGAATACCTACAAAAGGCAAGAGCAGTTCTACGGTAAATGTAAAAAATACCTAGTTGATCTGAGTAGTGTATGCGGTCATTACTTAAGTTATATTTTATGTTTACAGCGGATTAAAGGACCCTGTTATTAATCAGCACATTGATGGATTATCATCATCGCTTGCTCAAAATGTTGATACAAGGTAAAGTTACCTCTATCCTGGAGGGCATTGTACTGCGCCCCTCCCTGGCGGCAAACAAGGCGACCGAAGGCCCGAGGGCGGGCTCGGGCCCGAATGCGACCCCGGGCCCGAGGTTGGTCCCGGGCCCGAAGGCAGTCTCATATGCGGCTGCTACGGCTGCCAATTCTGGGCCGGGGCAGTCTGGCCAGCGTTCTGGCAGGACTAGGCCGGGCCCCGGAAAGTCGGCTCCGCCAAAACAGGCAGCGGCCCAGAAAAAGGGCAAGGCTCCTCAGGTGGTGGCGGTGTCTGCGCCAGCAGCAAGCCGGCCGCAGCCACCGCCACCACCCCCCACGCCTGCCGCGGCCGAAACCGAGTGGCAGGTGGTCGGGGAAAGGAGGAAGGGGTGAAAGGTGGCCAAAAAGGCCCTCAACGAGGAGCGAAGGTGGCGGCACAAGGCGCGAAGCGTCGCGGCTAGACTCCGCGCCCCGAAGACCGCAACTGTAGTGATCACGCTACAGCCGGAAGCGGAAAAGAGGGGCGTGTCCTACCGCGACATGCTCTCGAAGGCGAAAGCGACGGTGGATCTCGCAGAGCTCGGGATCACCGGGGGCTTCCTGCTTAAAGTCACCGCGACAGGGGCTCGAGCGCTGCAGATCCCCGGTGTAAATAGTGGCCCGTCCGCTGACGCTCTGGCTGAAAAGCTAAGAGGGTCCCTAGATGCGGATGAGGCCCGAGTGTCCAGGCCCGTCAGATGCGCAGACTTGCGCATCCTGGGCCTAGACGACTCTGTGACCCAAGAGGAGGCGGTCGCCGCCGTCACCAGGACCGGTGGGTGCCCTGCTGAGCAGGTCAGGGCAGGCACCCTACGTTCGGACCACTCGGGCATGCGAACCATTATGGTAAGCTGCCCTGTGACGGCGGCGAAAACAATCGTTGAGGCTGGAAGGCTTCTGGTGGGCTGGGTGTCAGCGCAGATGAAGCTGCTGGAACCCCGACCTCTGAGGTGTTATTAATTATAATTATATTAAAATTATTATTAATTTTTATTATTATTATTTATTTGTTATTATTACTAGATAACAATGATCTTTATTGATAAAGCTCTAGCCACTCCTCAAAGAGGGGACTTATCGCCACTATTGTGGCGTGCCCTGCACGTGGTTGTGATAGTCGCTGTCTCCATGCCGCCATGAGATCGCGCCGGAGGTTTGTCCGCTGAGCGACACTTTGGCGCGGCAGCGGAGTTTCCCCCCGGCGTAGTGCCTCCGCGCGCCATTCGTGCAGGCGCGCGAGCACTATCGCCTCCAGATCCCATGGTGGCAATCCGGCCAAGAGGCTCGCCGCCTCGCCGGAGATCGTGCGGTGCCCCCGGACCAGCCTTACGGCTACAACCTTCTGGGGCGCGTTCAGGTAATGGGCGGCTCGCCGCTTCAAAGAACGTGCCCACACCGTGGCCCCGTAAAGGGCCATGGACCGCACGATCCCCGCATAGAGCCTCCGGCAGGAAGCGTTTGGATCCCCCAAGTTGGGCAAGAGCCGCTTGAATGCAGCCCCTGCCCGTTCCAGTTTTGGGGCCAAACATCGGAAGTGCTCAACGAAGTTCCACCGGCTGTCGAGGACAAGCCCTAGGTACTTTAGCGTCGACTCGAAGCCGATGGGAACCCCTCCTACCGTCAGTATGGATCCCGACGGTGGCGCATTCCGAGGCCCATGAAAGCACATGGCCTCGGACTTGTGCAATTCCAGACTCGAGACCCAGTTGCCGGATTCTTTCCACGACTATCGCAACCCCGCGTGTCATAAGTTCGGCCGCCGCCTCGTGCGACCTCCCCTGTGCCAGCACCAGCGTGTCGTCAGCGTAGCAAACTACGCTGACACCGCTAGGTAGATCAGCGCGCAGCACCCAGTCGTAGCCGATGTTCCACAAGGGTGGCCCCAGAACCGATCCCTGTGGAACACCGCACGACATCTCTCGCTGGTTCCACTCTCCGTTGCGACCGGGGTAGATGACGGCTCTGTCCGTCAGGTAGTCCCCGACCACACGACGAAGGTAGGTCGGCACCCGGTGATACCGGAGTGCCTCCCTAATGCAGGTCCAGAGCATGATGTTGAAGGCGTTAGCGATGTCAAGAGACACCGCCACGACGACCCCACCCAGGGACACCGCATCCCCCGTCGTGAGAGCCCTCACGCGCCTGATGACGTCCACCGTCGAGCGCCCCCTGCGGAAACCAAACTGGTGATCCGCAAGATCCGGCCCCATCCCCACAAGGTGCCCGAGGCGGTTAGCAATGACTCTTTCAAAGAGCTTGCCCACCTCGCCGAGCAACACAATGGGCCGGTATGCGGACGGAGAGTCCGCAGGGCGCCCCGGCTTCCGGATGAGGACCAGCTTCCCCGTCTTCCAACGAAGCGGGAACTGGCCTCTCTCCAAGCATGCGCTTAAGAGACCTTCCAGTCGGGGCCCGAGAGCCTCCGAGGCCAGGACCCAGGCTTTGCCAGGCAAGCCATCGGGTCCCGGGGCGGTATTTTTGGCTTTAAGCCTGCCTACCGCCACTCTTAGGTCTACCCCAGTCACTTCCGGAATGTCGGCATCGTCCTCGATGTGGTCCACTTCTGGCACCGCAAGCGGCGGAGCCATAGGCGGGGGAGGATGTTCCCCTCACAGAGCGCTCACCACGTCCTCCACGAGCTGAGGGCGGAGACTCTGCATCAGCGCGGGGGCCCAGGTGCGGAGTTTGTCCCGCACCATCTTGTAAGGGCGCCCCCACGGATCTCTGTCGAGAGTCTCCAGCATCTCCTCGCGGCCCAGGTCTTTGGCCCGCTAGACAGCCTCTTGGAGGGCGGTCTTCGCTGCTCTGTATCCCTCGTACAGCTCCGCTTCAATGGCTGCCGCATCCGGAGGGTGGATGCGGAGCCTGCGATGCCTGGCGTACGGGTGCCGCGCGGCGACGCACGCCTCGCGCAGAGACGTCAGCTCTCGCGACCTCCAGTACACGTGAGAGTCAAAATGGCGGGTGTACCATTGCGAATTAAATTATACCAATTACCAAACAAATGTACCTAAAAAATACTATTTTGTACCTAGCTCTAAAAAATCTGTACCTCCTTCAGAACGAAATTATTTCGAAATTAAGGTACACCCGCCATATTGACATCAAGATGGCGGGTGTACCTTAATTTCGAAATAATTTCGTGCGAGCTAGGTACAAAATAGTATTTTTTAGGTACATTTGTTTGGTAATTGGTATAATTTAATTCGCTATGGTACACCCGCCATTTTGACTCTCACCAGTACACCTGACGCCGGGCGCTTCCTGGCTGAACTCGGGGCATTGCCACGTCGCAGATGTCGGACATGACCGCCTGGAACCACCCTGCCTCGTTGTTGACGTCGGCAGGCCTGTTCGGTGATGTCACCCAGGCCTGCACTATCGAGGCTTCCAGGAGGAGCAGATCGAGCCCTTGAGGGAAATTGTATTATAAAATTATTACTATGTTACGTTTTTATAAAATACTATCATTTCGCCCGTGATTTCGTCCGCAAAAATTGTGATATAATGTAGCCTTGTTACTCGGTAAAGATGTAGCTTTTTAGTGGTGAACAAATATTTTCTCTTCATAATATATATTAGTATAGAATAGCAGCACCCCGTGGTTTCACCCGCATAAATAATGATCTCGTGGGAATATCGGGATAAAAAGTATCCTATGTCCGTTGCCAGGATTAGAATTTGGATAAAATTTGGCACGTAGGTAGACCATGAGTATACCTACGTGCCAACATTTATCCAAATCTGTCTAGTTGTTTTAGTGTAAAAGCATAACAAACAAAC
Organism: Cerastis leucographa; assembly: GCA_963082945.1. Lineage (NCBI taxonomy): Eukaryota > Metazoa > Arthropoda > Insecta > Lepidoptera > Noctuidae > Cerastis > Cerastis leucographa. The sequence goes on along the minus strand of OY720374.1, from coordinate 10,425,698 downwards.
GAACTCACCAATAATTATTTTACTTTTGTAGGCTACTCTTATACTATTTGTATTTCTTTATCATAATAATACGTTCCATATCTTGTATTTTTTTCTCAATTAAATTATAAGTAAACCGCAGTGAACCGTGTTACGCACCCCTGCCTCTGCACGTGTGTGTATCAAGAAGCGTGCACCACGCACACAAGCGCACTCAACGTCACTCGGCGTTGTTTTTTGAGTTAAGAATTTTGCGAGAACGCTCTTAAGTAGTCACATTAATTTGATGTACAAAGACTCCGTTTACATCTTGAGTACAATATGTTTAAAAAATCCTGTCTTATCCACGAGGATAGGTTATTAGGTATCGAGACTAGATTCTATTTATGTAATCATTTTTGGATAACAAATAAAAAACAATACTTCGACAAAAATTCAACAAAATGTAGCAAAATGAGGAAAACGACATGGCAACACAGGACAACACCCCGGTCGCTTCTCAGGTAGAGACGTCATAAAAACAACTGACGAACGAACATACTAATGCGGAAGATAGTGTTCTCCCGTTTTAAAAGTTTGTTAGATTTTAGAGAAATGGTGGTAATTTGGGCACAACAAACGGGTTTTCAAAAAAGGAGGGAGGAGCTCGTGGCTAAATAATAACAGCCGCACGGGTTGAACTTTAAGGTTAAGCCGTGCTTGCCGAGGTCCGTCCGTGGATGGATGACCATAATTACATTCCGAGTTTCCTCCGTGCCTCGGAAAGCACGTTAAGCCGTAGGTCCCGGCTCTCATTTATAGATCTTTGACAGTCGTTTCAGGTAGTCAGAAGCCAAAAGTCTGACATCCAGTCTTACCAAGGGGTATCGTATTACCCGGTTACTGGGTTGTGGAGGTCAGATAGGCAGTCATGTAAAATACTGGTACTCAGCTGCATCCGGTTAGACTGGAAGCCGACCTCAAGATAATTTGGGAAAAGGCTTTCACTTTCATGAATATTTTATTTATTTATTATTTAATTTGGTAATATCATTGGTATTTTATGCCACTTTCGGATCGGGCAGGTTTTGTTTAGCAAATTATATAAGAAGAGGTGTTTGTCCTAAAGTGACACAATCTGTATTACAGAAAATCGTGTTATATTCTTGAAGATAATTTCGTCGCGGTTAAATGGAGACAATGCTCCGCTGACATGTGTGCAAAGTGTGAAACATAAAACTAAATATAAACTGAAATATATACTTTTGTGTATCTCTCGTGTATTATATGCCGTTGCACAGTCAGATGGATGGACTGTGTGGGATGATATGGCAAGAAAGGAGGTGTCTGATGAGATGACGAGTAATAGAGAAGTATGGAAGAAGAAGACATGCTGCGCTGACACCAAATTAATTGGGATAAGGGCAGGAGATTCATGATGATGTACAGCCAGTTTATCTTAAGTTTGCCGTTTGTCATTACTTCCCAGAATTTGATCCTTATTAGCGCCATTATCGAACAGTGTAATAAGACAGTATGTGTTTTTTTCAAAATCAATGATCTTGGTTCCTGGCTAGAAATATTGATTCAAAATCAAAAGTCTTCTACGTCTATTCAAATAAGGCTGATAATCAGTACTTTGTGAACGTCAAAATTACAAGAGACAGTCCCCCGAAACGCTCGCCCTTCGTCACTTCCTAGTGTTGTAGCTGGGAAGAATAAGTGGCGGAACAAACTCCCCAGCAACACATCTGTACTTTTTATTTAGTCAAAAAGCCAATGATGGAGTTTAGTTTTCATTAAAATCGGGCTCGATATACGAGTATTGGTCGCCATTGCTAGTATTTAGCCATCCAAGCCTACATAAAAAAAATCACTCTGTATGCGATAGGTACTCATAGCAAAACATTTTATTTAATTTTTACCTAGACCTCTGTCGGTCTGTCTATCTGTTTGTTCCGGCTTATCTCCAAAACGACTGGAACGATTTTGACGGAAAATTTACTGGCAATGGCTGATGTTAAAAGAAGTAACGAATGCTACTTTGATTTAAGAAACGCTATAGGGTTCCGTCAAACAACGATGGAAAAGAAAGAAAAATCAAATTGAATACAACACATCAACTAAAAATCTGCACGTACAATGTAAGATCATTATCAACAAGAGAAAGACTACTAGAGCTAAACAACTCCATAGAAAATATAGACTGGGACATTATAGGACTAGCAGAAACCAGAAGAATGGGCCAAAAGATCGAAGAACATGAAAACTATATCCTATGTTATATAGGCGAAACAGCAGGCCTGCATGGAGTAGGTTTCCTGATAAAGAAAATGTTCAAAAATAATATAATAAACTTCCAAGGAATATCTGAAAGAGTCGCAATCCTAAAACTTAAATTCGAAAAATTGGCACTTACCATAATCCAAGCGTATGCACCCACTGTAAGCTCAAGCGAAGAAGAAATTGTAAGGTTTTACAACAACCTAAAGAAAGCACAAGAGCTATCAGACAAACACATGTTCGTGGTCGGTGATTTCAATGCGAAGATCGGGCAACCAAAACCAGAAGAAAACATGATAATGGGAAAATTTGGATATGGAAGAAGAAACAGCAGGGGAGAACGCCTTATACAGTATGCAAACGAGTACAAACTGTCCATAATGAACACATTTTTCAAAAAGAAGCAATCCCGCAGATGGACATGGATATCGCCCGACCAGACAACAAGAAACGAAATCGATTATATTTTGACCAACATTCCAAAGTCTGTAGCTAATGTGGAAGTACTCAATTCAGCCAATTTTCCATCAGACCACAGAATGCTCAGATGTTCGCTAATGATTCAAACACCCAAAATTAGTCGAAAATCATTCAAAGTATCAACAAGCCTACTTAAAACTACAACTGAAAGAGAAACTTACACTCAAAACCTAGAAAAATACTCTAAATCACTCGACAAAATCTTAGAAACCGAAAATGACATACAAACTATAAGTTACCAACTAGAACAGCTAATAACAAAAAGTCTCAAACTCGAAAACAAAACAAAAACCCACGAACACAAAATACTGACTATTGAAACGTTGGACCTAATAGCTAGACGTGGGAAACTAATACTACAAAAAAACAAAACAAAGGAAGAGAAAAATGAATTAAAACAATTATTTAAAAAAACAAAAAATGCTATCAGAGAAGACTACAACACTTATAGAAAGACAATCATCGAAAAAAACCTCACAACGTTTCGAAGTTCAAAACGAGCCAACAAAGAACTGTCAACACATAAAATATGGATTCAGAGCCTGGGGGACGGTCAGAGCAAGGCAAGAAACAGGAAAGATGCTCTCAGGTGCGCTACAGACTTCTATAGAAGCCTCTACAGAAAGTCTCCAGGAGAGGAATTGGTCACTGATGAAAGCAAATACAAAAAAGGAGAAGACAAAGAACAAACCCAACAAACAATAGACCCAATAAGTGAAATGGAAGTATTCAGACACATAAAAACACTGAAAACAGAAAAAAGTCCAGGACCAGATAATCTGACTAATGAATCATTAAAAATCGGAGAACGGATTCTAATCCCATACTTGACAACACTCTTTAACCGGATTTTAGAATCCGAACAAATACCAGAACAATGGGGTCTTTCACACATAGTACTACTTTACAAGAAAGGAAACCCATTAGACATAGGTAACTACAGGCCTATTAGTATGTTATCGGCTGTATATAAGCTGTTTTCCTCGATCTTACTTAGCAGAATAGCACCGAACATAGACAAAAACCAACCAATGGAACAAGCAGGGTTTCGTCCGAACTATTCAACCAGTGACCATATCCACACAATGGACCAACTAATAGAGAAATACCAGGAATTTAATAAACCTCTTTATGTAGCATTTGTTGACTATTCAAAAGCTTTCGACAGTATTACACATACATCTATATGGGAAGCACTTAAAAATAACGACATACATGAAAAATACATAAATCTCATAAAGAATGTGTATTCAAAAAGCGTGAGTAGAATAAAACTAGAAAGGAAAGGTGAAGAGTTTCCTATAGAAAGAGGTGTGAAGCAGGGAGATCCGCTCTCGCCGAAGTTATTCATTGCGGTCCTTCAAGATATCTTCCAAAATATTGATTGGACAAACAAAGGGGTGTGGATACTAAACAGACGTCTAACCCATTTAAGATTCGCTGATGATATAGCTCTTTTTAGTGAAACTGCCACAGACCTAGAAAAAATGCTTCAAAACCTCGACAAGAAAGCAAGAAAGTAGGATTGGAAATGAATACCAGCAAAACAAAAATAATGACCAATAATATTCAAACCCCAATAAAGATAGATGGAAGGGCGATAGAATATGTCAACGAATATATATACCTCGGAAAACTTATGTCATTTGACACCAATCGAAATGAGAATGAAGTAGACAGAAGAATAAACACAACATGGAAAAAATATTGGGCACAGAAAGAAATCCTCAAAGGAAATTACAATCTGAAGTTAAAGAAGATCATAATGGATTCATGTATCTTGCCCTCCTTAACATTTGCAAGTCAGACTTGGACTTTCACTAACAAGTCTAAAAACAAAATCCTCTCGTGCCAGCACGCCATGGAAAGAAGTATCCTGAAACTAAGAAGAATAGACAAAACACGAAATGCTGACATACGCAATAAAACAAAACTTACGGATGCACTGAAACAAGCCATGACACTGAAATGGAAGTGGGCAGGCCATATAGCTAGGTACCAGGATAACAGATGGACATTACAAACAACAAAGTGGCTTGGTCCCACTGGAAAGAGACAAAGAGGACGACAAAAGAAACGATGGGTTGATGATATCGTGAAAACGGCTGGGAAAAACTGGATGTACATAGCCCAAGACAAACAAAAATGGAAAAAGATGGAGGAGGCTTTTTACCCTACAGGGGCCATACAATAAAATATATTTTATAAATCTCTTTTAGTAACTAAGTTTGTAATAGTATGGATAAATAAAGCTTAAATAAATAAATAAATAAATAGGGTTCCGTGCAAAAAAAAAAACGATTCAAATAGGGAAGTAATATTTTTATCATAATTTTACGCAGATGAAGGTCACGGGGCACAGCTTGTTACTTTATAAGTCTACCTATAAGCTGTGCTTTCATCCAAATCTATTATAGAATTTAGGGCAAGAGTGAAACTAGGTTTCCTATCCATAGTACCACATGCCGGCCGTATCATGCAAAGTGCATTATATATTTTCAGCGAGATATTCAAAGTGTGCAGTTTATGCTCGATCCAGATTTTATATATTTACGTCAGTGATGTGTCGTTATGTGTTTATGTCTCGTGGCTCGTGTAACGTTAATTATGTATTAATTGAATATTTACTGTCGTTATATAGGAATATTAGTTGCTAATGTTTTTATTACTAGCTGATGATGACCGCTTCTTCACCCGCATGTTTTCTTAAGAACCTTCTTGTCAATGCGTGTCAAAGTTGCAACTGTTTTCACACGTTTAAATGGTTAAAAAAAAAGGATTTTAACTTTACTTTCAACACCAAGACTCCTGTACTATTAAACGCATCCATCAGCAAAATAATTTGAGAGCGTCATATTTAGTCCTGTGATTTTTCACCCTAAAAAAAACCCTGGAACAATATTTGTGTAGAGTTTCCTTATTCTGATGCTCAAAATGATGGCTTGACGGCTTCGTGAAGGGCCTATTTATACCTTGCAATCATCACCAGCACGCGATTATGTCGACGGAAGACGCGACAAAATGACAGATAGTAATTTTCGATCTGTCATTATGTCGATTCTTCCGTAGACAATGTCAAAGTCTAAGATCTTCATTATGAGGCAGTGGTTACAGAATGTTTATTGTGTTAATTTTTGTGTGCGGTTGCACTGCTCCACCATGTTAGGTATCAATCAAAATCAAAATATTTTTATTTTACATAGCCCTACATGGGCACTTATAAAACGTCGACAAAAGGTGCACGGTTCGGGTTGGTCGTTTCCTATGGAGAAGAACCGGCACAAAACTCCATGGTTACTCTTTTAAAATCATTTGGTTTTACAATACTTTTTTTTTTTTTTTTTAATTTCTTGTTATTTATTTTTACTTTTCAATAGTTTCTATATTACATATGTACATTATTTACAGACTACAAATAAATATAAAATAAAAATAGAATATGTACAAGTATCAAAATTACAGGGCGTCAAAAAATTCGTCTACATCGCTGTCGACAGGAAAAGTGCCCAGAAGGCTGGCCGCATTGCCACGTTGGATGGCAATGCTGATTCTTTGACTAAAAAAGAGGCCAGCCCTCTGGTCCCGTGAAGCATCGACCAACCGCTTGGCGATATCCCGAAACACAAGATGGGCACTCGGGCCCCATGGCCCTAGTGTTTCAACCCCAAACGGCTCAAACACATAATTACCAATTAAATTATTGTATTTGCGCCGTTTAAGGTTTTCAGCACCTGCAGCAGCCGCACCAGCGCAGCTCACCGTGCTAGGAAGATGGGATGGCGCAAGGGTGTCGACGCAAGTGGCATCCCACACCAAAGGCCTACCCAACTTCCATGGCATTATGGTCATACCATCTGGTCCCTTCCCATCGACACGTGCCAAGCCATTGGGTTCTAAGACAGCTGGCACCCCGGCGGTGGCAAGAGCACGACGAATGAGATCATTAATGCTAGCGCGCCGCGCTATCCGACCTGCGCTCTTACTGCAGGAAAGGCCATGGTGTCATGTTTTACAATACTTGAATGTTACAGCGTTAGTACTTAAGTATGGGAGGACAGCGTAGGTCCGACAATAAGTCGTCGCTTACTACAAAACGTAGCACAAGATAAAAAGTTACCACCAAGGATCTAGGAAGCCATAGGAAGTGTGGCAGAAAAAAGGTTAGGCCTATACCCAACAGTAGGTGATTCAATGCTGAGATGATGATGATGACGAATATGGGCACCCGCCAAAAGATCCATGCAGCACTACATCCGTACATAAATCCGTAATTGTATTTCAGTAACTCGAGGCATCTTATTAGTAACCTAGCTACCTATTTATACTCCGGCCTATATTTGTCAGTGCAACGACCTTTCTGTATTGATGGATCGTGGCACAGTGTCAAATTATTTCTAGTTTCCATTATGAGTGATTATTGATTTATTTGTTAGTTATAAGGAGATGTAGTATCTGTTGGCATGTAGTTCAGGTAGTCCGAAGACCGTAAATCTGACTACTAGTGTGTCTGTGTCGTTCTTTCTGCAAAATACCGTCTCAGACAGTAATCTGCATAGTCCTCATGTGAGTTAGTCTTGAGTTTGTTTCAGGTGTTTCTTCTCAGTTTAGTTATGTACGAAACAACGGCCATAGTTTAAAAAAAAAACATCATCATCGGCCTAGCCTTTTCCCAAACTATCTTGGGAGCGGCTTCTACTCTAACCGGATAAGCTGAGTACCAGTATTTTACATGAAGCGACTGGCTATCTGACCTCCACAACCCAGTACCTGGGTAATACGATACCCCTTGGTAAGACTGGATGTCAGACTTTTGGCTTCTGACTACTACTTGATCTTTGACAATCGTTACGACTGTCAAAGATCTACAAATGACAGCCGGGACCAACTGTTTAACGTGCTTTCCGAGGCACGGTCTAGTTTTAAAAAAAAATGACGTTTAAAGCTTGAAAAGTCCTAATAGCAAAATAAACGGCTTATTCCCACGCGCTCCAAAATTCGGCTCCAAAACAAAAAAGCAACGGTTGGAAAACATTTTACGGGTACGTCCCAACTGTTAAGTTTTTATTAACTTTGCTATTTTTTGTCTCTCTCTGGCACACTGTTTACAAATAAATATCATTTTTAAATAATTATCATAACTACCGATCACGGTGCTTACTACAGCGCTGAAATATCGAGACCTCCAAACATGGTAAATATACCATGTTTGTTTTGTTTAAAATGACATGGTCACTAACTAGTGTTAGTTTAAAAACTTATGTCGTTGACAAAGGGGTATCGTATAATTCTGTGACTGCGTTTTAGAGGTCAGGTTGGCAGTCAATCTTTGTAAAACGCCTGTATTCAGCTGCATCCGGTTATTCTGAAAGCTGACTTCAACATAATTAAAAAAAGCTAGAATTAGCCGGAAATTACAACCAAGGCAGCCAACCGCATCACAGAGCTTTCTACCTGTCATCCACATTTCTGAAAAACAATGACACATCTCTAAACAAAGCATTGTTTTGTCCTAGATTCAAAACGAGGTGTTTCCTAGACAGGTCACCTGTAAGGTCGTTGCCATTCATTTTGGCACAATAACCAAAATAAATGTCTGGAATCATTTCAATGAGCGTGAGTGTGCGGTTTTTAGATTGTTTTTTTGTTAGCAGAACTTTTAATTGCTGCATTGTGATCGTGATTCTGATTTCCACAAACTAGAAGCTCGTGGCTTGATAATAACAGCAACTCAGGTTGATCTTCAAGGCCGTATAAGCCTGGGCATGTCCGTGGATGGGTGACCACTCATTACAAACCTAGTTTCCTCCGTGCCTCGGAAAGCACGTTAAGCCGTTGGTCCCTTCTGACAGTTGTAGATTTTTGACAGTCATTACAGGTAGTTGCCCGAAAGTCTGACAACCAGTCTTACTACTGGGTTTTGGAAGTCAGGGCCCAACGTAACTGGAAAAAGGCTAGGCAGATGATAAGTTACACGTCCGAGTTGTATGATTATTGATTTTGGACCAATCGTCTCAAAGGAAAACCGATCTTTATTTACCCCAAAAATACATCCAGCTTACGGAAATATCTTCCTCACTAATCCCACGGTTCTTTGGCAATGTTTGTGCCCAATTAACGACAGCATTGTCCCCGAAATCTTGCCAAACAATACATTGTTCTTTTAACGTGGACCGTCATTGCTTGACAAGCATTGACAAACTGATTGCATTGTTTATAGGGTCAATAACTTTAGTTTTAAAGGCTCACGCTACACCGTGGGCCTAGAAAAAGTATTAGACCCTTAAAGTTGCCGAAAGGCAGTTGAATAAAGTAATGAATACAATGCCTTGCGTACATTAAAGAAAAGTTGAAAGGGAATCGACTGTCTCGGTATGAGTCGGCCCTGGTGTGAGGCCTTACTCTTAAGGCACCCACAGGATAGTCCAGTTAAGCAGACGACAACCTCATAGGTTGAACTGCGATATGACATTCACAAAAAAAAAAAAAAAATGGTACGGACATGTGATGAGGAGGGACGAATCGCATGTGACTAAAAGAGTGATGAATATAAATGTTGATGTATGGAGAGGGAGAGGATAAAAAGGAAATAACTACCAAATGAAAGGATCACGTGAATCTGTTGAGTAAAATCACGGACTAATCGGCGAACATACCTGGAAAAAAAAAAGTGTGTGGAGTCCCTCCGCGCGGAAGAAGTGAAACTTCGTAATACTACACGCATGCGTTCGAGTGTCAGGCATTCACTCTCGTTATTTTATTGAGCTTCTAAATAATATTTTATTGTTGTACACTTTTTACTACATACGATTATCGAGGTTATTCTACTCATGGAAATTGAGCGAAGGCTGGTCACACCGAAGAGTCGAATGCATGACTGTTTGCACGCCATCTTGCGTACCTAGGAGAACTACGTAGTCACAAATCTTGTAATAGCGCCATCTCTTAGTGGGTAATAGAAAATATTCCCCCTCCATTAGAACGTTAAACTTGTTGGAAGTCGTATAAAAAGTTTCACTTCAAAAAGATGCCGGTGGAATACATAAACTTCTACTTTTTTGGAAGTCTGTTAAAAGTCACTGCGTAATATCCAGTGAGCAATATCACAGTGGCTCAGTAATATCGACCCCAACATAACAACTTTGTAGGTCGTGAGTTCAAACTCAAGCAGGCACTTGTCTTTGTTATATATTTCATTAACATTGCTCTGAAACGTTGAAAGGAAACATTGAGAATACCTTCACGACTTTTTTGTATGTAGACCAAAAATTCGATTCGCTGTGGGGATTTAACAGGCGAGCTGTTATGTTCAAGGTCTATCCCCAGAATGCACTACATTGCAAGTCAATCCCCCCGACACTCGGGTACATAACCCTAGTTAAATCTACGCTTGCATTCTATTTTAGACTCGACTCCATTATCCAAACATTGAAATTGGCACGAGCACAATTCAACGCTAAAGACGATATTCGTTTGAATCAAAATAAACGTAAATTGCTTTCATAATTGTGCTTTTTTAACTGTTGGCGGTTGCTGCAATTTTTCTGGTATTTTTGTCGAATTTTGCAAAAACGAAAGTCAAGCGAATGATTTTGATCACAGAAATTTGTTGCTAGGCAACCCGTTAGAGTTGTCTCGCTCGGCCAATTGGTGTCGTAATTTTGTCTATCGATGCTGTTGTTTTAAGCTTTGTGTTTTTGCAATCTTTTTGAATATGTTAATTATTTTAAATCTAAATATTTAATTTTTTACTGGTCATTTTGTGGTCTATCGTAGAACCATGCTTTTCCTTCTCTGCTTTCTGTAATTATCACCTTTTGAACAAGCTCAGTGTTATTTTCTGTAGTTCAACCATTTGTTATTTTAGCAATCCTATCAGTATTCTTGATGGTGTAACGCGGGCTAAGAGCAACAGCATTCTTATTTCACACGCTATTTGTGGTCCTTCGAGCCGGATGTGAACAACCTTTCGTAGGTTTTTCATGTGACCTAAACCTAGTTGCAGTGCCGGACTCCACTGAAGTAGAGACAAGACGAGAGCAGAGCAGATATGTTGTAAACCACCAATAGAATTTCGTTATTTACACTTCTCGTCTTCGCTTAGCTATAGTGGAAACGGTTGACTGAAGCGGTGACTAGAAGAGACGTGCGGTGCACATCTTCCCTCCTCTCTCCTTTGTACACCTCCGCACAGCTTCACTGGATACACCCTAGATCTTACGCATCTCCTTAACTCTCCGCTTCGCAAATCTACGCTTTGATGGAGTCCGGGACTAAGTTCGAACGGGCATTAATTAGTTTCTCATAGATAAAATACAGGTCGAATCCCACCCAAGCTAGTGTAAACGTTACAATGCCCCTAAGATATTATGTCTCACCCGACACCCGTTCACCTACTACGAAATCTGTCGAGTGCCAACAAAATGACAGACTTATTGCGCCGTAGGAAACAGAGTGATACTTCCTGACTTTTGTTTTTTTGTAGAGTTTTTGCCCAGTCTAGGCATTTCTTGAAATCTGTGCTAGATTTTGTGGCCTATTTAGCTGGCTTGTGTAAATGCAACGATGATTTAGACTGTTATTGGGTTTTTCTATCTCGAAATTTCTTAGTAATAAGACGGAGTCTAGACTTGTACCCGGTTAATGACATTAGGCTCAATTGAACCTACCAAATCATGGTGTTGTACTTGTAGGAAAACAGATTGGATGCTTTAATTGATGATTTCCTATACAGGTGTAACATAATAAACGCAAGACCTGTCGTGTGCTGTCTCAGACCATAAAACTGAACACTTTTGTTCTATCAATTTAGTTCATTTATTTCAGATACAACTCATTGTTTAAAGTATTAATTAGAATTTACAAAATTGTAAATCTGTCATTATAAATTTTGCATGCCTGAATTGGTACATCACAATGGACTGCGCATTCACTTGAGCAGAGAGTGCTGAGCAATAAACTTTTGAATTTGAACGATTCACAATTTTGGAAATCAATAACTTTTAGTTTTACCATACTGTATGTTGATCATCTAACCGTGTCAGTACCTATTAAAAAGGTAATTTATTTACAAATTTCAAGATCAAGATACAAGTTGTAGTTCAGTTGCATGGTCCGAGATACCACACGGCAGGTTATGCGTTTTTGAAAACTTCTTTAGCGGCGTTGTGCAGTTTTTTGATGGGTAAAAAATGTTAAACTCGCGTCAGGACACGTGACCGTCAGATAAAAAAAATGAACTTTATGACATCTGTCATTGAGTTTGGGTTTCCAAAACTGGAAAATTCGTAAGACGGATTGACATTAGGTTACGAAGGAATTTGAACTTTATGACATCTGTCATTGAGTTTGGGTTTCCAAAACTGGATAATTATCTTATGCACAAACAACACCTTCGGTTTCTCCAAAGAGGTAAAATTCGTAAGACGGATTGTAATAGCTCCGCAGTGTAAAATTTTAAATATAATATAAATTGTCATGTTTTTGTACGACAGCGCATTAAATGAATATTGTATTATACCACATAGATGATAGTACTTTTATACTGATAATTAAAGCAATTCGTGCAAAATTATTCCCTTACCATTCCAAAATATCAAAAATGCACAACGTTAATATTCAAGTTTTCACTTCTGCCGGCACTCCCGGAGTGCAACCCGTTTTTTCTTTTATGTTACACATTGTTTATGGAGTAAAACGGCCAAGAATCTCCACGTCTTCCTTTTTTAAATCAATGCATGCACATTGTATTGTACATTGTATCGATGCATATTTCTTCTTCCTAAAAAAAAAAGGAAAGTCATCGATTAAGATGTCCACCCACTTCTGTTAAACAAAGCATCAACAGTGTTTAATGGTTTGGCGCCAATACACTTAAAAACTGAGAAGAATGATGGAGAATACATGACAGCTGATTTGTAGATGGATAAATTGATAATGGCAGATGTGAAAAGCAAATGAATGGACGCTAATCTATCTGTTTTGTGTGATGTAAGAACATAGATTAAAAAAAGAGTTTTCAAGATCATTAACACGTTCTTAGTAGCTTCACCTGTAACTATGTAAAAAAAAATTAAAAGTTAAATTTGACCCACTTCCCAGGTTTCTGATTATGCTGGAATTTTGGATCGGTACATGTTTATTTTGGATGATAAATGATAAATGAAATGGATTTATTCTAAATCCAAAATGGCGGACTCCCGAAGATTTCGGACTAGTGTTCTAAAGGGTTTGCTGAGAAAAATACGAGAAATAAAATAACGTCACTGTAAAGCGTGTTTTCAGTTAGCTTAGTAAACTATAATTTTCTGATAATATGACTTTGCTCTAGTCATTTTCCAACTGTGTTGGAGTCGGCTTTCAGTTTAACCATATGCAGCTGCATACTAGTATTATACTAATACGAAACCGTTGGTAAGACTGGATGTCAGACTTTTGGCTTCTGACTACCTATAACGACTGTCAAAGATCTACAAATGACAGTGGAGATCAAAGGCTTAAAGTGTTTTCCGAGGCACGGAGGAAACTCGGTATGTAATGTTGGTCATCCATCTACGGACCAACCTAGACAAGCACGTCTTAACCTAAAGCCATACTTGCCGAAACGACGTCAAAAGTCTACGAATTTAATAACTTAGGTAATGATATTTAATTCTGCCAGCATTTCTTATTGAAACTTTTATTTTCCCTGATGGCTCTTGCGTTTTGTTTTCTCATATTGAATGTAACATTTTTAGAATAGATCGGAATGCCAGGAAATAAGAAAATGTGAATGTTTTGAAATTGTGTTGAGAACTTTTTGCGAGGGGAATGAATTTGCGGTCACCAACCTGGTTTATTGAGCGTCGTGGATTTTGCGTGGTGCATTTTTCTTTAATAGCGTCTTGTTACTGTTTGAGAAAAAAATCAGTGCGTGGAGTCCCTCCACGCGGAAGAAGTGAAACTTCGTAATACTACACGCATGCGTTCGAGTGCCACGCATTCACTTTCGTTATTTTATTGAGTCTAGATAATATTTTGTTGTTTTCTTGTTGTATTATTTTTATTACATAATTATTAATAAGTTTATCGTGGTAATTCTACTCATGGAAATTGAGCGAAGTCTGGTCACACCGAAGAGTCGAATGCATGACTGTTTGCACGCCATCTTGCGTACCTAGCAGAACTACGTAGTCACAAATCTTGTAATACTGCCATCTCTTAGTGAGTTATAGAAATTATTCCCCCTCCATGGTAGCGTTAAACTTGTTGGAAGTCGCATAAGAAGTTTCACTTCAATAACTGATTTTGCAGAACTACAATGACGTATTTTCGTTGTCATAAGGCTTTTTATGTCAATGAGGGTTTTCCGTAAAAAGATCCACGATGTGGCAACAATGTAGCGTTAGGTCTTATCATCGGTTCTCTATTGTGTCACCTAACTTTTTTATCCATAATTTAAAGTGCCATAACTTTTTTTGTCCTAATCATCATTTGTCCGAAAGATAATTCAACCGAACTTAACATCACATAATATCACATGCCATAAAATTGAAATCCCTAAATATAATATGTCCTAAATCCGTTTGTCATAAATATTACAATCAATAATATACAAAAGACATAAAAATTATTTCTATAAAAGTTATAAGTCCGAATCGAATTACATAATGTTTATTTATAATAATAATATTCTTAGAACAAATTTGATATTTCTTTTACTATACATAAATAAATATATACACATGTACTCAATAAAGCAGTTGATTGTGAACATGTGGTTTTTGTAAAGCAAGCAAGCATGCAAGCATGCACGCAACATGCAGCATGCAAGCAAGCACGCAGCATGCAGCATGCAAGCAAGCATGCAGCATGTAAGCAATCATGCAAGCATGCAGCAGGCATGGTTTCTGTCACGGCTCCGGCGCTGCGGCGCTCCGGCGGTCCCTCGCGAGTTTATCGTCGCAGATGGGTTTAACGCTCACCACCGCAGCTTCGGCTTGCTGGCCGGCACAGCCGGCCAGCCTCAGCCGCGGCGGCGAGTGTTACAACCACCTGCTCCTCAACTCGCGGGCCGCCTCGCCCCTCCGCGCCTACGCGATTTTAAATTACACTCTAGGGGTAGGGCAGACAAGACTGCGTGGAGTCGGATTTACAGCGATTCGTTACTGTCACTAAAACCTAATTTAGCACATGTTTTAGGACTAAAAAAAATATTATAAATGAACATTCGGAATAATACACATTATTTAACACAATACTTAGGACATGTGACTTTAGGTCTTGTAAAATTAGGAGATTCAATAATTATAGTACTCAATATTATGACAGAATACTTTTAGAACTAAAGATAATTATGTTAAACAAAATTTCGGTATTTTGAACATTATGGTTACTGAAGTTTATAGCAAACGTGTTATGGATAATGATTTTCGGACAAACAATTTTAGGAGAAGTAAGGGAGTACCCTTATCATCTGCCAAAAGACGAGCGTCTTGTAGTTTAAGATTATTTTTCGGTGGCAAAATAAGTCAATGTAACAAAGAAAAGTCACCGACTTCCAAAAGTTACGTTACTTTTTAGTGTTTTTTTGGAAGTTGGTTATTTTTTTTGCAAAAAAGTTTTTTTCCCATTCATTCAGAAAACAGTTTTATAACCATCAAAATCCAATGATGTGGCTTGTACTTAACCGCATTGACAAACACACATTTTCAAAACCAATAAAAACTTTCAAAAACCTAAAGATCTAACCTCGAAACCGCGTACAGAGTAACGCAAATTACATTAAACTTTTCCCGCGTATTTTGGTCGATTTAAGATGGCGTCCGTGAAGGTCAATGTCAGGTTAAAAACGTTTGAGTTACGCATAGACTGTAGATCAGGGTTGTCTGTGGTGTGTTAGACGGCTAATTTTGATTTGGAACTAAAGTGGAATAGTACATTGTTACCCTAGGGGTGAAAGTAACCTATTTAGCCCCGAGACGGGGTTTGGCGCCCGAACGAAGTGAGGGCGCCAATAGTTCGAGGGACTAAATAAGTCTTTAACCCGAGGTAAACACTGTGCTTTTCATTACGACTACAAGGAAAGTAAAAATAAAAACACGAATTAGCTAAAGGAAAAAATTGTAAATTTTATTATAAATTAGGTACCAAATGAAGATCGGATTGCCGCTTTCCCGCCTATTTTGTTTTTTTTTCTGTGGCCAGCCAGCAATTCAACCATTATTTTTCATTTTCATCATTGAAAAAATGGTAAATATGTTGCCCAAATCTATGTTATATTAAAAAGAAATTGTTGAAACTAAATTATAATAAAGTTATTTAAAAAATATATATTCTTTAATCAATACTTTACTTTAAGTTATTTTATGTTTACATCGTGGCTGCATAGAAATTTGGAACATCTATCTATATTTAATAAAAATCAATTGCTGTTCGTTAGTCTCGCTAAAACTCGAGAACGGCTGGGCCGATTTAGTTGATTTTGGTTTTAAAATGTTTTTCGTACTCCAGGGAAGGTTTAAAAGGTGAGAAAGGTAGGGTAGGGTAGGTAGATAGGTAGGTAGGTAGGTAGGGTAGGGTAGAAAGGTAGGTAGGGTTGGGTAGGGTAGAGTAGGGCTAGTAGAGTTTGACTTTGACTTTGTAGAGTAGGGTAGGATAGAGTAGGGTAGGGTAGGTAGGTAGGTAGGTAGGGTAGGGTAGAGTAGGGTAGGTAGGGTATGTAGGGTAGGTAGGTAGTGTAGGGTAGGGTAGTTAGGTAGGTAGGTAGGTTGGGGTAGGGTAGGGTAAGTAGGTAGGGTAGGGTAGGGTAGGGTAGGGTAGGGTAGGGTAAGAGGTAGGATAGGGTAAGTAGGTAGGGTAGGTACGTAGGTAGGTAGGTAGGGTAAGTAATAAGTGCATTGCAACGCAAGCCGGGGACAGCTAGTGGTTCAATAAAAATGTGAAAAAGTTTTTTTTTTTTTTTAAATTTGACATCTGTCAGTAGAGAGCGATTCTCCATAGGGATGAAAAGTATTACTTTCATCCCTCTCCTCAGACAACTTCAGACCTACTTTCAGAGTATGAGTAATGAAAAATAAGTTTATTTGGCACATGCCACAAGTACACACAACATTAAACAAAAATTAACCTTCTTATATTTTTAATAAACTTTCTTAAATCTAAACAAAATAAAAAAGGGAAAATTGTTGTGTATCTAACTAAATAAAACAATAAAAAAGAGGAATAATTATTGTGTGCCTCACGGCAGCGCCAAATAGGGCCAGTTCAGCAAACGTTTCGTAGTTGTAGTCCGGAGTCAGGGCTCGTATCCGGTTGATGGCAATAGGCTCGCCCTCTATTACATAAGACTTAGACTTATCTGGCGCAATGTAGATGGACTAAGTCATCTGCGTAACCCTTCAGGTATTAGGTACAGATGTGCTGATATGTATTATTTTAAAAAGTGGTTTTATGACATAACTGGAGCCACTTTTTTATTATTTTTGCCATCCCTGTCTCTTAGCACATCTAACATATTAGTCTCCCTGATTTATTCTCTTCTCCGTAAAAAAACGTTTATAAATATAATGATATTATTGTTTTTATGAACATTTTCCTCTGACATTTCTATAAATCTCCAGTTGAAAGAACTGTCGTAAGCGCCAAGTCTTGCGCTTTTGGACTTGCAACTTTCCATGCTGATTTGAAGGATGAATATCAAAAAGCAAGCACAATGTCGCTTACGATTTTTTTAATTGTCACCGTCGATATTTCTTAATTTTAGTACAGTTTCCGGCTGTCTACACCTTGACTCCTATCATGTATTTTAGAACTTAAATAAATTGTGCAGACGACATGTCTGTCCTTTGCTATTATATTTACTTTTTGTTTTCATGTACTACTTTACATTATAATAACTGACAAAAAAACTTACCGAGTTTGAGAAAAATATTGAGTTTTTGGAGCGTCGTCGTCGCTTTTACGTTTTCTCGGTGTTACAATGACAGAAAAATTGGTCCAAAACCCAATTCAGCTACGCGAACTGTGCTCACTGATTTTCTTCTTTTTCGTGTGGTTAGCCTGATGGCCAAATTTGGGGGGTTACTATGACGCTTAAAACATTATTGTTCCATTCTTATTCCAGAGTGAAAAAGAGACAGCGCTATACAGGACGTCTAGCTCCATCTCTTTCCCACTCTGGTCACGAGGTCATGGTACGCCACCTGCTGGCCTACCAATGACGTCTTAAAACATTATTGTTTTACTCCTTTTCCAGTGTGGGAAAGAGATGGTGCTAGACATCCTGTATAGCTCCGTCTCTTTCTCACACTGGAATAAGAGTAAAACAATACTGCTTTATTAAGACGTCATTTTCGTGCCTATGGGTCTCTGGCTTGGCTTAACATCATCATCATCATCATTTCAGCCGAAAGACGTCCACTGCTGGACATAGGCCTCCCCCAAGTGTCGCCACATTGACCGGTCCCGTGCGCTTCGCATTCAGCGAATCCCCGCTACCTTCACCAGGTCATCGGTCCACCTAGTGGGAGGCCTTCCAACGCTTCGTCTCCCGGTTCGCGGTCGCCATTCCAGAACTTTTGGGCCCCATCGCCCATCCGTTCTGCGAGCAATGTGCCCTGCCCACTGCCACTTAAGTTTGGCAATTCTTCGGGCTACGTCGGTAACCTTGGATCTCTTGCGGATGTCCTCATTTCTGATTCGATCACGCAACGAAACTCCGAGCATAGCCCTCTCCATTGCCCTTTGGGTGACTTTAAGCCTTCTGATGAGGCCCATTGTGAGCGACCGCGTTCCGGTTCCGTATGTAATCACTGGCAATACACACTGGTCATAGACTTTCGTCTTGAGACACTGCGGTAAGTTGGACGAGAAGATACTACGCAACTTCCCGAACGCTGCCTAGCCGAGTCGGATTCGTCGAGCTTTACATGCCGTCTAGAAATATCTCTCAGGCGTGGGTGGCATAAAAACTATGACACCAGGTAAGGCAGTTAACCACACGATTAACAAAGAAAGATTACAATAAGGTACATCTAAAGGTGGATACAGACTTTGCGAGGCATGCGCCACGAACGGCGCACAAAGAATGCCTCGGCCATACGTTGTCTCACCCTCGCACGTGCGTAGCACATGCCTCGCCACGAATATAAAGGTACACACCTTGCGAGGCATTCGCTGTGCGTTGTTTGCGGCGCATGCAATGTCTGTATACGGCTTTTCGATTCGTCAAACGTCGAAAATACCAACTGTCTGTTGAAGTATGTTTAAAAAATCGTACTATATTATTCTACCGTTCTATACGAACATAAAAACAATAGAATCCACGGGTTTCTTCTCGAGAGAGATGTAAATATTTCCCGAAATATATTGTGTTTGTGTTTTTAGTGCGAGATTGATAGCCATGTCTTATCTGCTGCATTTTATTGTAGGATGAAAGTGAGGTTTTTACGTAACTTTTGGGGAAAGTGGAATGAAAATAGTGACTTTGTCTTCAGTGGCAGCTTGGAGGAGGTCCTGGCTGAATAATAACAGCCGGTCGGGTCGACCTTCAGATAAAGCCAAGGTTGGTCCATGGATGGGTGACCGGTGACCACCCATTATTACATACCAAGTTACTTCCTTGCTCGGAAAGCACGTTAAGCCGTTGGACCCGCCTGTCTATGTCTAGGAATCGTGGGCTATAATTAATAATCAAAAACAGAAAAGTTCAACATTCTAGCAGGTGGTACAGAAAAATTACCACTTGTTGCTACTCAGTACATACCAAATACAAACGTACCTACATAATTTGGGCTGTAATTAATAATCAAAAACAGAAAAGTTCAACAATAGTAGGATAGGTAGGATAGTGATAGTACCACCTGTACAGAAAAATGACCACTTGTTGCTACTCAGTACATACTAAATACAAATAGAAATAAGGATTTGAATAGACTGTAGAGTCTACAGTCTATTCAAATCCTTGTTTCCTACAGTGTAGAGGGAACAAAATTGTAAAACAATGGTCAACCAACCTGTAAACATTTTAAGGTCGTGACAACACGATGTTTGGGTTTCAATGAACGGCATAATAAAATACCTCTATACTCATAAAACATTCATTTAAACTCTTCTAAACATTAATACAATAGATTTCTAACATTTGGCAGTGGCTAAAAGAAATAGTCTGAATAATAACGGAAAAAAAACATATTTAATTTACTTTGATTAGGTACTAAACGTCAACGTTTAGTATTCCTTTGATTGTATTTAGGTCAACAAACCTGTTAAATTATTATTTTGTAAATAATCTTGCTTGGTAATAATAAATGAAAAACTAAGAAGAGAAACTAAAATTTTGTCGAAACAAATCTAACCTGTTCAATGTAGGTAGGGTGTAAAAATTTTCGAGCTCGCTTCGCTCGCTCTTGGAGCTTTACGTCCTTTTGTTCTTAAAATTGTCTCCTTAACGATGTTGTTGATGTTTTACTGAATAAAAGAACTTAAGAAAAGCTAAGTTAGCTTCTCTGGAGTCTTTAAAATATTACTTTCTTAAGAACAAGTATGGAAAATCTAACCAATCCGAGGTGGTAAAAGTTTTTGGTGGCTATTGCATTTTAGTTTCTTAGAAGAACTTAAGCTGCATACATAACTAGTTTACTCGCACGCTTCTGCCCCCCCCCCCCTCCCACCCCGCTAAAAAGCTGGCGACGCACTTGAAGCTTTCACGGTTTATAACTAAACTTACATTTCATTTACGGGATATATTTCGACGCTGTTTCGCCATGCGCCATGATCCCGGGATGACGGCTGAAAAGGGCCCCGAAAATTGCATAGTCTAGGACCTCAACATGGTTAATCCTGCCCTGCCTTAAGGCGGAAACACACTTACGTGTCATGGCGTGTCGTGATGCGCCAGAAGCATTCGGTTTCATACATCGTTACGACACGACACGCCATGCAAATATGTCCCTAACCATATTAAATGTATGAAATCGATTTGCTTCTGGCGCGTCACGACACGCCACGACACGTAAGTATTTTTCCGCCTTTAGGGGTTACAGGTGTGTTCTGCAAGTTTTCATCTATCGAATGATGCGCTTACATAACAAGGAATCAAGCAAAAAAATAAAACAAAATTAGCTGATAATTGAAGCTAACAATATTGTGTAAAACAAAACCAAACAATTTTGACTGCATACATAGATTGCACTAGCGTTAAACAAACTCCTACTATTACCTGATGAGATCATCTTACAATCCGTATTTTACAGGAAAAATTGCTATTAAAATTGGATCACGAGATCAATCTACGCAGATAGTACACAAAAAAAAATTGTACGAATCCATACGTAGAACTAAATGTAATTATGGTTTCTGTGATCAATATCAGCCTGCTTTATCTTAGTAAAAAGAAAACAGGTACAGAATGAGTACTGATTATCATCATAATTCTCCTTTATCTGTAGTTTTTATGCCGCCCATGGGCTTCCGACTTGGTTTTACATGCCGTCGATAAATATCTCTCAGGCATGTTTTATTTCCTCACGATGTTTTCTTTCACCGAAGCAAGTACATGTATAAATTTTCTTTTACTTTGGCCAGAGGTTAAGTGTTGCCATACAACGTGGCAATGCTGCCAGTGTCTTGGGCACAT
This sequence comes from Cerastis leucographa, assembly GCA_963082945.1. Taxonomy (NCBI): domain Eukaryota; kingdom Metazoa; phylum Arthropoda; class Insecta; order Lepidoptera; family Noctuidae; genus Cerastis; species Cerastis leucographa. The sequence goes on along the minus strand of OY720374.1, from coordinate 10,404,364 downwards.
TACCAGCTGACAGCGTTGAGGAGGAGCTTTTTGACGCCCTTTTATTGTTATTTTAGTTATTTAATTTATTAGTTTGTTAATCGTTCTAATGTATAAAGTAGTTATTTAAACCAAGTAGATTATAATTATACAATACGCACATGACTCCGAAAAATCAGAGGTGCGTGTCTTGGGTTCCAGCTTGAGACCTATATGATTAGGCAGTTTGACGATCACGCCACTAGATTACCTTTGCTTTTTACCTGCCTACAGAGTGCCACTAATAGAGAAATCAAAAATATATTGGATTGACATAAGCTATCGAAAAGCTAACTAAGCCAAGCTAGTAAACGCTTTGAGAGCAATCGCCACCTGTCTATCTCCATGGCTGTTACCGTGGGAACCAAAACACCCGATGACTCACAGAAAAAACCGGCTGCAAAGAAAATCAAAACAGTTTTCGCTCCCTATCGAAACTGAATTAAAATAAACATTTAATTTAGGGTTGCTAGTATTTAAAACACTCGACAGTTTTACAGTTTTTTTTTAATTTAAAAATCTCGATAAATTCTCATTACCTCATTGGTCTAGTGGTCGTAAGCTTTAACTGCTAACTTTCTAAGCATGTAGTTCTTTTTAATTTTTCGGATGGGTAATCATCAAATGACTCCTCCCGCTCTGGGCGGATCGGAAGGGTGTGTCAGACTTGTACTGACTAAAACCCATCCATGTTCCTTCTTAGCCCTTTGTGTTCCAAGGCCACGGTATCTTTTTCGAACAGTCCCGCAGCCCTGGCAGGCATCGGCCCTCTCGGACCCCTTCCGATTAGCTGACATCTTGAGGCGCGCATGGAACACGAACGCGCCGTCGACACGGCCTGTCGTCATAAGACGGACGGACGGTGAGCTAGCGCATTACTCACCGTCCACAGGCCCGAAGCATGTAGTCCTGGGTTAAATTCCCAGGTCGGGCAAACTGTTGATGGGTGGTACTGAAAAATTCCTGATGGAAATCTCATTTCTTTCGGGAAGTTTTCAGTTACAGCCATGTAGTCTGGACGTATGCCCAGTTGATGGCAATAGGGTCGCCTTCTATTACATGGGAATTAAACATAACTGGCGAAATGAGGATAAGTACACCTTAGGTATACAGATCCACCTATGCTTAACTCTTCGGGGATTTCAGATGGGATGTTATGTTAACTCGATAAGTATTCTGTAGTTCGATTAAAAATACTTTATTAGCGACTAGCCTATGCCCGCGCCTTCGCGAGTGCCAAATTTCATACAATTCCGTTCAGTAGTTTTCGCGTAAAAGAGTACCTATCAAACATACCATTCGTCTATCTATCCATCCATAAAAGCTTCCGCATTCATAATATTAAATAAGTAGTATTAGTAGAATGTTTAAAATTACCCAATTTCAATAGGGGTGAAGACTGAGGAAAGCAAACGAAATTCTATTTTGTCCGTCAGACAGGTAATACAAAAATATTAGACACGTTTTTTTTGTTCTACCAAAATATCAAAAAATTACTTAGTTAAAACTCATTAGAGTTGGAGAGTGGGGGCCTACTACGTCACAAGTAGGTATAAAAATTACCTACACGTGACATCATGCGCCGACGCCCTAAGCCGAGGCCCGTACCCCGTAGGGGGTGCCCTTAGCGTGTTGTCGCTTAGTTTATAAGCTTTTTGCCCTGGCTGGAGGCCTTAAATTCTAGGCATCATTGGCCGGTTAAGCAGAAGCCAGCCTCAGAGGCAGAACTGCAAGATGCCATACACAAAAAAAAAAAAAACGTCATGCGCCATTTCAAGTCAATATATCTCCGTCATTTTATGACCACGTGAAAAATGAAAAAATACGTGTCCAATACTGTTCAATTATGTACCCGACAGACGAAGAAAAAAAACAGTGATTATCCCCTATTCTATTCCAATGTCTATCGATGTTTCAGCAAAGAAGGTAACCCTATTTTAATGCTAATTCTTTGAAATCTGCGCGCTCCGCTGTGGTTTAATTATAAAACTATAAATATCACGCGAAGTCATTAAGAAGATAAGCAGAGCAATGTTTACGTATGACGTCTCATGCCGGTCTGTTAACGTTGGTCTTGGTTTGGGGAAAACAAGAAGATATTTTATCGTAGTAACTTGTAGAGCGGAGAAGCTCGTGGATGGATAATAACAGACGCTCGGGTCGATGTTCAGGTCGGCCTACCGTTCTGACCAAGTGTAGTCGACTACCTACATACCGAGTTTCCTCCGTGCCTCGGAAAGCACGTTAAGCCGTAGGTCCCGGCTGTCATGTCGTAGATCTTTGACAGACTTTAGAGATAGTCAGTGGCTCGAAAGTCTGACAACTATTCTTACCAGGGGTAATGTAATATTACCCAGTACTCACTGGGTTGTGGAGGTCAGGTAGGCAGTTGCTCGATGTAAAATACTGGTATTCAGCTGCGTCACTTAAGACTGGAATTCGACTACGTCAAGCGCCAGTGTAGCCCTAAAAGTTCACATTTTCTTACGTTTTTTTGCCATTTGCGCTATAACTGCAGAAAGTAAAAATCTGGAAGTGGTGAAGAGCAAGAGTTTTGGGGAACTTTCTTAAATGTTATTTTTTATTAGCCTGATTTCAATTTATGGCTTTGAATTAGAGTCGTTACCATAAATTGACCTCTTTAAAATAATCGGCCAATTGAAAATGGCACCCTTATGACTCCAATAAACCAAAACTCGCTCGTTGCTTACCAAAACAAGAACGAGGAAGTAATATATCAAATATTAACATCTGCTATTACATTATATTATCACAATCAATTTATATAAGTGTCTCTTATCAAAATAGGTACATACTTAAAGTTTTGACAAGCAATTTATAAAATGAACGCGTTGGAACGAATCCAATATGGCTGCGATTGTTACTAGCTGTTGTTTATGGTATGTCGGGAGAATATATTGGGAAAGGTGAGATTATTTGGATAATTTAACGTGAGTTTATATATTTTATTGCATCTTACTTGCGAGCCGTTGTTTCTTGTACTACAATTATTTGCACTTCAAGGTTCAATTTGCGCGGAAGTTGTGCAGTTGTTAAATTCAAAATGGCGGCAAGGTTTGACAAATTCAACTTCATGATTTTTCTTTGATTTTGTTTATGACCTTTTACTTCTCCCTTCAGAAAATGCTTATTGCTGTCCGCTAAAAATCCTTAATTTTCAGTGGGTCGACTTGACGTAAGGTCGCTTTACATCAAGTGAGTTGCAAACACTGGCGACCAACGCAAGCCTTTTTAGTGCAGAAAAAAAGAAATAAGAAACAGTGGACCTTAAATATAAAAATGCGTTCCGAGTATTGATGGGGATGGCTGTTCCCCTTCTGTAGCGCATCAGGGATTTTTGCTGATGCTAGTGTCGAATGTTTCTACACCACGATGCGAAAAAGATGCGCTTCGCTGGTGCGCCGGGTGCGGGCCAGCCCCAACATTATACTGCAGTGTATTGCGAGCAGACTGGACTGTTTGTGTGTGAATCGTTGCTGCAAGCTTTCTACATCGCTGTTGAGCTTGTAGCAGGGATTCTCATATCTATAAGGCAGTGTAGGTTAAGTTTACTAACATAGTTGTTAAGAAATATATTTACAAACTTAATTTAAGTCCTGTTACTTGTTGTTTAATATTTCAAATAAAAATTAAAACAACTGTTTTAAACAAGGATATTTTGGTCTGCTATATGAATGTCATCCATGGAGGATTTTTTGTGAAAAAAAAATGGCGCAAATCTTACGCAGTAACATACAAGATGAAAGGGACACCGACGCTAAAACGGAAAAAAAACCATTCCATACATGTTAACCTTGTATTAGATGAGTTGATGACTTGTGGTATTTGTTATGGTTTTGGATATCTGTTTTTTTACATAGATCAATGTTACACACTAGCGCGACAGACGCGGACAAAGCTGGAACCATATTTGTTGCGCTCCGTTTATAGGCAAACTAATACGTTCATTCAACACCGTGTAGGTTTTGCAGTTTTGTAGGACACAGCTGCCAGAATAGTGTACAGAATACGTACGGTATCCGTTTTAGCGTCGTTATCTCTTCCACAATGGAAAATCTACATAGAAGACATATCACATCCTGCCAGGGCTGCGGGACTGTTCGAAAGACATACCGTGGCTCTGGAACACAAATGGCTAAGAAGGAACATGGATGGGTTTTAGTCAGTACAAGTCTGACACTCCACCCAGAGCAGGGGGGAAATGACCCCTAATTTGATAATTTCAAAGAAAGATCATTCCTGCAATGGAGAAAATGATTCCAACTTTTTTTTATCTACATTTTACCTTATACCTTCTCAATGAAGGAGAAAATCTCTCAAATTTTTCGCTGAACCGCTTCAAATCTGTCATGTTATATGCCAAATTTTTGGCATGCAACTGAGTGACGTTTTAATGAATTGCGCTTTGTGTTGTGACGATGTAAACAAAAACATTATGCTTGTATTTTGCGTAGGAGTGGGCAGATGTTTAAATTGCAGGCAGATTTCACCAGTTGTATTTAAAATGTATCTTAGGAATGTAACAAATTTACTTCTTCCTCGAGATGAAAAGGAAGTAAGTAGAATTGTACATTAAAAAAGTAATTAGGGGAAAATGAATTTAATAAATGATGATATAAAAAATACAATAAATTATTAAAAAAAGTGGAGGGCAGGTTAACCGGAAACGTTTTGAATGTCTCCGCAAATCTCTGAGCGTGATAGTAACTGAAGACAAACATCCAGATGTAGAAAGCGATGATTAAGACCAGCTTGACCACGACGAACATGATGAAGGGCAGCTGGGCAGGACCCACCAGCAGACACGTACGTATTATTATTATTATCTCCTTTATTCATCTATAATCTTATCTTTTATATTTTTACATATTTCTTACAAAAAAATAACAAAAAACATTTAAAAATATAAAAAACAGGTTTCCGCCGGTAACGAGAGCAGGGTCCAAGCTACCGATGGTTAGGGCTGCAGAGACAGGAATCTCCTCACAATGCGGGCCGTATCAAGGAGTACTGCCTTCTGAATCTGGCTCTTGATCCAACTGCCAAGTGAGAGCTTCGACAGATGTTCGTCGAGGCTCTTGGCCATAAGGCCATTGGCCGTTACGACAATCGGCACAATGATAGCAGAGTCCACATTCCACATATCGACAACCTCGTGAGCCAAGTCGAGATATTTTATCTGTTTCTCTTTCTCAGCTTTCACGAGGTTTTCGTCATGCGGGATGGTAACATCGACTATCATTGCGCGGCGCGCTGATCGGTCTATCACCACTATGTCAGGCTTATTGGCCACAATAGTCCTGTCAGTAATGATAGGCCGATCCCAGTACAGCGTGACATGGTCTTTCTCGAGAACTGGGTCGGGCACATACTTGTAGTACGGTACCTCAGATTCCACAAGTTTATATTTCAAGGCAAGTTGCTGGTGAATAATCCTGGCCACTTGGTTGTGCCTGTGTAAGTACTCGCCGTTAGCCAGACGAGAACAACCAGAAATAATATGTCTGATGGACTCACCCGGACAGTGGCATGCCCGACACACGTCCACCGTCCCGTCCTTCATAATATGTTTCCGGTAGTTGTTCGTCAGCATAACTTCGTCCATAATCGCACAAACAAAACCTTCAGTTTCCCCAAAGAGGTCGCCGAAACGTAACCAGGACACGGACGCTAGAAAATCTACATCAGGTCCATGAAGAGCCTGGTAATAGCGTCCGTGAAGAACCTTGCCTTGCCATATTCCCTTGCGGTCATCGGTAGTCAGTATTACAGGTTTGCGCCAGTTCTCTTTAGCAATGGACAGCGGGGTGAGTGCCTTGTCCACTGCGACCACATCTCGGTGCATACCCACCTCTACTTTTAAAAAATATTCTCTGAGGCTGCACACCTCGCGGTTGTGGAGGGTCTTCGCGTTTAAAAAGCCTCGACCCCCGCACTTCCGCGGGATGTACAGTCTCATCACCGATGATCGTGGGTGATGCATCCGGTTTGCGGTCAGCAGTGTACGAACTCTCCTATCCAGGGCGTCCAGTTCGGTCTGAGTCCATTTGAGTATGCCAAAAGAGTACATTAAAACCGGCATGACCCAACCGTTGAAGGCGCGCACCTTGTTCCCGCCCGAAAGAAGGCTATTTAGTACCTTCTTCAGGCGACCAAAGAAGCGCTCCCTCAACGATTGCTTCATATCAGCTACATTAATGCCTAACGCTTCCGACATACCCAAATACCAGGCCCGAAGGCTCCTAAGAAGCCGATTCCTGCCGGCTTCCCTTTGGGAACAAGGCACTATACGTAGTGTCTAGTGTCTACTGTAGTCAAATAGTAAATTATGTACACATCTGAGGTTATCACATCACAGTACAGACATTAAATACATCATAGGATTGAAAACATTACATAAATGCCAGCATTTTTCATGTCAACAAAGAAAGCAACATGTGGCGCCAGTAAGCCGACGCTCGGGTGTCAGAATTCAGAACTAAATTTGTATGAACGCGGACACGTGACTTCGCAGCTATCAGCAGCGTTTTGTAAGGACTAGGTAAGCCGAAGATTTTCGAGTTACGACAGGGAACTTTCAATGTTTTTATGTATAGGAAGCTAAATTAGAACCACTTCCCGATGCCCGATTGAGCTGAAATTTAGCGCACACCTTTGGTTACAGACATAACTTAATCCTGCAGCCAGGATCGTCTCCTCACGAGGGAACTCCTCAACGTTTAATAGCACAGACACGAAAATTTGTCTACAAGTTCATATTTGATGGATAAACATGAATTCTATCATGATCTCATCCTGCAGCCAGGATTGTCTTCTCACGAGGGAACTCCTCAACGGTAAATAGCACGGACACGAAAATTTGAATACGAGTTCATATTTGATGGATACACATGAATTCTATCATGATCTCATCCTGCAGCCAGGATTGTCTTCTCACGAAGGAACTCCTCAACGTTTAATAGCACAGACACGAAACTTTGCATACGAGTTCATATTTGATGGATACACATGAATTATATCATGATCTCATCCTGCAGCCAGGATTGTCTTCTCACGGGGGAACTCCTCAACGGTAAATAGCACAGACACGAAACTTTGCATACGTGTTCATATTTGATGGATAATGACGATTTGTATCATGAATTCATCCTACCGCCAGGGTCCTCTTCTCATGAGGGAACTCCTCAACGGTTAATAGCATAGACATAACATTGTATTTATACGCGTTCACTTTTATGAATAAACATATTTTCTATAGTTCCTGTGCATTTAGTCGTTACAATACATGTTATGAAAAAAAGATCAAGTTGGGTCCTTCGAAAATTTTTGTGTATACTGATCATGGGTGACATTTTCGTGGTTTTCGGGGTCGCTGACAATCAAAATGAAATTTAAAAAATGCGATGACGAATAAAAGGATTGTGTGGTTTTATGAAACCACGGTAAAAGTGAAACTTTTTTTCACACTATAGCACGGAGTAGACCGCGGAGTTGGGATAAAGTGAAAGGCGCTCGTCAGAGCGCCTTTTATTTTATCCCTACTCCGCGGCCAATCGTCACGCGACATGCAACACACAGACGAAAAAGTTTGAGACGATGTAATAAAAGTTTAACTTTAAAAACAAAATTAATGATCTCATTTTTTTCGTCGGCTTCCCCTTACAAAATTTTGACCCTGCGCCACTGCAAATACTTATAGTTTTCGGATGAGGAAAGGGATCTTAGGTGTATGGAATCAGAGAGCTGAAGTCCCTCGGATTCCATAATCTCCCCTCGTTTTACATACATGACTGCACATTTGTCCACACCAAATTCCATCCTGATGGCGCTACTAAAAGTTTCAGTTACTTTCAGTAGCTCCATCAGTTGCAATTTGCTAGGGGCAAAGAGTTTCAAATCATCCATGTAAAGAAGGTGAGATATGACCTGACCACCTCTCCTCAACCGGTACCCTAGACCTGAATCCTCCAGCAATGTGCTTAGAGGATTCAGGGCTAGACAGAACCAAAGTGGACTCAGACTGTCGCCCTGAAATATACCCCGTTTAATCCATACAGGCTCATCGTTCCCCTGGATTTGTCGACATCCTGGATATCGAAGGACCGTCCTCCATTGCCCCATACACGACTCAAGAAAGGCGCGTAGAGTTGCATCTATCTTGTACAACTCCAGCACCCTCATGAGCCATGTATGTGGTACAGAGTCGTAGGCCTTCTTATAATCTATCCAACACAGTCGACAGATCCTTGTGGGATCGACGAACCTGTTGGCTAATGACCATGTCGATGAGGAGAAGCTCCTTAGTACCACGGGACCCGTTCTTACATCCATTTTGAGAGGCCGACATAATGGAATTACTATCAATGTGTTTGCTAATTTTCTCTCTCAAAATGGATGTAAGAAGTTTATAGACCGTCGACAAACACGTGATCGGTCTATAATTTTTGGGTTCCGCAGGACTACCCGACTTATGGAGCAGGTGGGTAACACCTGTTGTAAGAAAGTCTGGTAGTGACCCAGATTCTAAGCATGACTGGAATTGAGATGCCAGGCGAGTGTGTGAACTACTTAGCCATTTCAACCAGAAGTTGTGCAGTCCGTCCGGTCCCGGAGATTTCCAGTTCGGTAACGGACGAACTGCTCTGGCAACATCTAACGGTGTTATTAAAATGTGTTCCATTTCTGGGATAGATTCACACACTCGCTCGACATCTCGCATCCAATCATCCTCCGTATGACAGACGGGCACCGACCAAATGCTGCGCCAGAATGAACACGTGGCAGCATCATCTGGGCGGCACACGTCTGTCATATTTTTCTCGGGTCGCTCCCAAGCTCTGTATACCCACCTCTCATCACTCTGGAACATGCGATTCTGCGAGTATCGATCAACACGTTTCTTATACCGCCGAATACGGTTCGCCCATGCATACACTTTCTGCTTCAGGAAGTCAATGCGCTCTGTGACTCGGGACATGTATTCTTGAGGACTGATCCCAGTCCCCAAGAATGCCCGCCTCACAAAGCGCATCACACGTGGTCGTGTATTACCCTCCCTGAAGCAGTATAGTTTGCCGATGAGTACCCTGGCCCCGTCGATACGGCACTCAATCCTGCGTTGCCAGGCTGGTACGGCTGGTTTTGGTCGAGTAGCTACGTCACAATTTGGAAATTTGACGTTTGCTAAACGACAAGCCGCTACAGCCCCACAATACAGGATCGAGTGCGTATCAACAAGGTCCTCGCTACTCTCAAATATATTTTTTAGTTGCGAGTCCAAGGCACACACCAGCGCCCTATTTTTCTTATGCATGGGAAGCCGTGGTAATCGAGGCCTAAGTTGGGCAGGAGTGGATCGATACTCGTGAAGCGCATCCTCCAGAGCGCTCCTCAAACGTTCGTTGCACTGGCTACTTACCGTGGCAACCCTATCTTCATCCTCTACAGCATCAAGATTGGACCGCGGTGGGATTGCGTCAATAGTTGACGCTTGCACCGCGGTTTGCGCCGGAGTCAAGTCGATATGGTTGCTCAGTACCTCTGAGCGCAGCCTATCAAGTGCGGCGTCGTCCAACATGTGATTGCGCTGGATGACCCGCACCTGATCCGATAGTCGTTGGGCCGAAACGTTGACGGTTGGTTCAAGAACCTGAAAAAGAGACAGCATCCTAACACGGTACGCAGTGAGGTTAGTTCCCCCCTCTGTAGACCCGTAATATGCGCGCATGACGTTTTCGTTTATGGACCTCGTCCATCTCATGCGCTGCACACAACCACCGGCAGCGGGGACCCCGCTCGGGGCCAGTTGGCCCCTAAGTCCCAAGCTTCTCGGTGGCCGGCCTCGCCCCGGTCGACGTACAGGTGTAGGCGACGTCGGCGGGGAGAAATATTCGTCGCTGGAACTCGACGCTACTACCGCCGCCGGCGACACAGGTGATCCGGGATCCGGCGGCAGCGAGGCGGAGCTCAGCAACGAGTCCGGGGGTGGAAGGCGTGCTCGTTGTGACGCAGCTCTTGTTATCATTTTCTTATTCGTATTAATTCATCCATAATTTATTTCGTTGTATGTCCATGACATCTGTCATCTGTCTGCTTGTTGAGTTTTGGTCTTTGATCCATGTTTCAATAAATATTATATGTAGGTTTAAAACGATTTTCTGATTAGTAATGAAACTGATAAATATCTATTACAAAAACGGATGGAAAATGGTAGCAAAAAACTGATATTTGAAAAAAAAAATATATGGAGAATTTACGAAAGACGTGCACCTGACAGCAAGAGTTGCCAGTTATTATTATTATTATTATTATCTTATTCTAGACCTACCTTCTCAAAATCCTCCTCTTCATCGTCCTTACTCTTTACCAGCACTACGTTGAATCCCACCAGGTCTTTAGGCTGTCCATCCTCATCTTTGAAACAGACTAGACTGGTGTTGCCTGAGACGTGAGATTCCCAGTTCGATCTGATGGTTGCTATGATAAGCAAATCAGCATGCAAAACCTACATAGTTGCAAAATTGCACTAGTCAAGAATGTAACGCAAACGATACTTTACGCGTTACAAAATAGAACAGAATTTATTTATGTCTTCTTGTAAGTTATTGTCTTTGCTCGTCCTATCATTGAGTTTTGTTTTGAAAACGTGATCTTTTGAGATAAACAATTGTCTATTATGTAAGGATTTGAGTAATGTGTTGTGTGATCTGCTGGTTTAAACAGATTTCGTTTCCGTGGGTGAAAGACACTATAGTGTATTTTTGCAGATTCTTAGAAGAAGGTAGGTATACATATAGAGGGGGTTATCTGTGGTCATATCGTTTCAACTGTCGACACAATGTTCTCTTCCTAAACACATGTAGTTTTAGTAAAAGTAAAACATTTGTTCAGGAAAGCAAAGTGGCAAGTTATGCCAGTTTTATACAACTATCAAAGAATCACAGTTGTTTAAAAGCCGAAAATTTCAAATTTGTATCTTTTATTCTTCAGTTTTCCTTACATTTTTACTTGTTTTCTTAAAAAAAAACTTTTGTCGAAAAGTCCGGAGAGAAATGAAAGTGCCGTCGAGTCGAGACGAGACGCCCAAAAAGCAATTCCATGGCCAGCACGCGTAGCATAACCACTGTAGAAACGAGTTTTGTCTATGGAAGAATCGACATAATGACAGATACACAATGACATTGTGTCAGTTTGTAATTCTACCGTCGACATAGCCCGTTTCTACGGCGGTCATGCTACGCGTGCAGTAATGTTCAATCAAATCCAGATGATAAACAAAGCCGCCACTGTTATTTCAAGTACAAGCGATGGTAACTGCAACAAAAGTGGAGCAAAATAACAACATTACGCGAATCCAATGACCTCTACCAATTAGAGGTTAAATCTCACGATAAGTTTACGCTAAACCGCCATCTGTTCCTCTGCAAATAGGGTTAACATCATTCGGGATTTTTACGCATAACCACCAACCCAGCTTCACAAAACCAGGGGTACATTTATTTGAACGTTAGAAAATTACAATACTTACGGGTCAATGTTTTAAACATCGAAAACTTAAATATCGAACGTCAAAATATCAAACTTTCGGTATTTTAATTTTCGATAGTTAAATAACCTACTTCCAATATATCTAAAATCTAATTATCTACAAAAGTGACATCGAAATACCTAAATATCGAAGTAGGTACAGAGTATCGGATGTTCTAAATATCGAAGTACAGAGCATCGAATGTCCTAAACATCGATATTTATTTATTGAGAATACCCCTCTTGACTTAGAAGCATAATATATTTTGTCATAACGTTTTCGCATGATTGTTATTAAAGTGATGTTATCTGCATAATATTCGGCTTTTTGTCCAGACTTTTAACCTATATGGTAACCCTAAGTGCAAATAACACAGTAAGCATCGATGGACGAGAATCAGAAACTAATATTTAATGCTGGCAAGGTTGAGAAGTGTTGCCAGCTATTATTGGTTCATAATCAGGTCATTGTATTAAATTAACCGTTAAAAGATTGATGATATTTTAGCATTCTTGAGACGTTTGACGACGTTGGTCGACATTGGATTGTCTTTGAACACTTTCTGTTATGATAAAAATGTGGCTAATAGCTACGTATATAATTCTTCATCTGCATAGACTTATTTCAACTATGTTAGGGTCGGCTTCAAGTCTAGACAGATGCAGCTGAATACCAGTATTTTTACATGGAGCGACTTCCTATCTGACCTCCATAACCCAGTCAGTACTGGGTAATGCGATACACCTTCCTTGGTAAGACTGGTTGTCGGACTTTCAGGCTACTGACTACCTGTAACGACTGTCAAGGAACAATTGACAGCCGGGAGCAACAGCTTTCCGAGGCACGGAGGAAACTCGTTATGTAATGGGCGGTCACTCATCCGGGGACCAAGCAGTGGTGATGAAATATACAAGGTGTTGTTATGCATCCTCGTCAAAATTCAGGAGGTTGTCACACAAGACATAAATAATCAATTAAAATTATGGTACCTAGTAAATGATTAATCAAAGCTATATTTTATTTTACATAGGCCTACATGGGCACGTATAAAACGTCAACAAAAGGTGCACGGTTCGGGTTGGTCGTTTCCTATGGAGAAGAACCGGCAAGAAACTCCATGGTTACTCTTTTAAAATCATTTGGTTTTACAATATTTGAAGTTACAGCGTTGGTACTTAAGTATGGGAGGAAATTGTAGGCCCGACAATAAGTCGATGCTTACTACAGAAGGTAGTAAAAGAAAAAAAACTTACCTTCTTGAATTTGACGAGGATGCAAAACAACACCTTGTATTATAAATATTTAGTTGCAATCAGAAAATTGCCAGTGTGGTTTCGAACCTACAACCAATAACTTGGTAAGTCGGGACTGTTTCAGCCGGGGCTGCTCTATTCTCAGGTTTCGTTAGCAATATTTGTGCGTCTGCCTGTGTCTAATTAAAACAACAACAATACGTATCGATAACACTAAAAACGGGATATTTATCTTTTTAACCCCCGACCAAAAAAGAGGGGTGTTATTTACTATTTATTTTGAATTCCCGATAGTAACTGAAACATGGTAGGAAGCATGGTAAATATCCCGTTTCTAGTTTTTAACCCCCGACCAAAAAAGAGGGGTGTTATAAGTTTGACGTGTGTATCTGTGTATCTGTGTGTCTGTGTATCTGTGTATCTGTGTGTCTGTCTGTGGCATCGTAGCTCCTAAACGGATGAACCGATTTTGATAAAATTGGTTTCGTTTGAAAGGTGTTTTAATCGAGAGTGTTCTTAGCTGTTTCGAGAAAATCTGCCCAGCCGTTTGAAGGTGATCACCACTTTTCTAGTTGAAGGGAAATAAACAACTTTCCCAGGTCTGGTCGATTCGAAATTTGAAATCATGTTACTTGTCACTATGGGCATCGCTGGGGGGGCTGCATCCTCCCGCTCCCCCCTAAAAACTCGGGTTTTTTTTTTAATTTATAACTTTTCTTGTTTTCGTTAAGTTTAAAAAGCATGAAATAAAAATAAAATTAAAAATTTAAAAAACCCCCGACACGATAAACCTCTAAAAAACCTAAAATAAAATAATCCAAGCGTCTTAGCGTCGGGGGACCGCTATGTAGACCGCTTAGTACAAGTACAAAACAAAGCGGACCCCCGACGCTAAGACGCTTGGATTATTTTGTTTTAGGTTTTTTAGAGGTTTATCGTGTCGGGGTTTTTTTAAATTTTATTGATAGTGTTAGGGACATGTCAGTTTAAAAATTATAACAACAATAAGTATTTGACAAAAATTACACTTGCCCGCAGAAAAAAGAAAACAATAAAAATAACCAACTAAAATTAAAAAGACAAAGCATTGGACCTATAAATATAAATCTTTAGAAGACACAAATCATTTTATTTTGATCCATAGTTCAATCATCCAAGAAATGTGATAGTACGCAAAATCCAAGATGGCCGCAATAGATCAAATAAATTACGATTATTGCACGGAAAACATGACAAATATACGTTTTCACAAACGGCAGACAGGCTGACTGAAGATATAAATATTTGATTTTCAGTTATTTTAAATTTGAAACTCATAAAAGTTCTTGGTCAACGAACTTTGACGAGTTTTGAGAAAGATAAAATTAAAACCGCGAATCATTTTCAGGAAATGCCCTTTTTATTTCAAGTGAAAATAATTTGAGCATGTATTTAGTATGTTTATTGGTTGTAATGTAGTTTTGAAAGAAATAAATCAGTGTAACTTTGAAATGACTTTATGTACAAAATGTGTTCGCTTTCGGAAACAGTGACCCTCGTTTTTAAAAGCCTGTTGAATGCTGTAATCAGAAGCTTATTTTTTAATATTTTAAGCAACCCCAATATAAGTGTTCGTTATTTGACTTCAGTGTTTTGAATATCGGTATTGCCTTTCAATATTTTGACTTTCGATTCGATATCGATTCTATTCAAGGAGGTTACTATGCTAATGCTGCTCGTCCCGAATCAATGATAAAATAGGTAAGTAATTTTTATTTTTTTCTTATTTACGGAAATCGGTAAGTGTGAACCACCCGTGTTTCAAACGCGGCCCGTCCGATCCTCGCCCTTTTTTACGGATGGGAAATCATCAAATGACTTGTTCCGCTCTGGGCAGATCGGCAGGGAGTGTCAGACTTGTACTGACTAAAACCCATCCATGTTCCTTCTTAGCCCTTTGTGTTCCAGGGCCACGGTATCCCTTTCGAACAGTCCCGCAAACCTGGCAGGCATCGGCCCTCTCGGACCCCTTCCGGTTTGCTGACATCTCCTTGAGGCGCGCATGGAAAACGTACGCGCCGTCAACACGGGCTGTCGTCATGAGAAGGACGGACGGTGAGCTAGCCCATTACTCACCGTCCACAGGCTCGCGCCTACGGTGGTCGGGGGCCACTGGTTGCCCCCCGACGCCCGGGGCGTCTCCCGCGGAGGCTAGGACGTGAGGTTCTCTCCCTCTCACGTTCCGCCACCTCCTTCGCTAGCATGACTGCTTCGCAGAAGGAGGCGACGGCTTCCCATTATGTCTCGCTCCGGACCATGGATTGAACCAGGGCCGGACGCGGGAGGTCGCCGTCGCCAATCGCCGCTACGAGGACACGGCGGTGCTCAGCTCAAGCGGAGCAGACCTCCACGGTGTGCTCTACCGTGACCTCAGGCTGATCCTCGCAGTGGTGACACCCGGGTGTTTCCTCCCGCCCGATTCGGTGCAGGAACCTCCCGAAACAATCCTCGCCCTATAACCGAGCTTTCACACATACAAACAATCTCAAACGTTTATTCGACCAATTCTTATTCCCTAAATTACGTTAAGGGGGGTCCTTAACGTGGTATTGGAAATACTGACAAATTTAATCAACAAAAACAGCAGCGTTTATTAATAATTAACTAGGAACCGTAATTTACATAGATTATTTATGTCTTTTCTGACAACCTCCTGAATTTTGACGAGGATGCAAAACAACACCTTGATGATATTCCTATATATACCAACAAAACCATACAGTATAATAGGCCATGATATTACACTATACGTACTCATATCTAAGTATCATTTCAAGGGAAAACCCGTAGAGTAATTTACATAGAAGTATGCTTAGGCATTTTCGAATCGTACAAAAACATAATTTTGATGATGAAACCTAATTAAAAAGCGATTTTCATTTCAAATTATTGGTAGTTCACTACTTAGATATACCTTAGGTACTTGCATACATACATATATGAACATATAAACTTACGCCTTTTTCGTGTGGCAATAGGCAAAAACTTAAGAACCTGCTACAATTAAATACTATCTATACTATGGGGAGTGTCAGACTTGTATTGAGTAAAACCCATCCATGTTCCTTCTTGGCCCTTTGTTTTCCGGGGTCGCAGTATCTCCTTCGAACAGTCCCGCAACCCCGGCAGGCTACATACATAGTTACTCCTTTCACCTCTTCCACGTTCATAAATACGTATGACCTTAGGTATTTATAGAAATAATCAAATCAAGTCAGTTTATTGCAAACAAGTAAGAAGTAAGAATAAGATTAAATGAATTTGTTACGTTTAAAAAAAAGTGAGCTATTTATTCTATAATTTCGTTTTTATTCAATTATTACTTAGCCCAAAACCCAGTATTTATTTCTGTACACATTAATTATATTAGAAGGACCAAGGAAGAACTTTCTCTTCCTTGGTCCTTCCAAGGAAGAGAAAGTTTTCTAGTGTTTAAAGCGGTGTGATGGCGCTGCAATCCGGAACTAGTCCTAACTGTGGTTAGACGCAAGTTTTGGTGACTGTACTTAAAACTATAAAACATCAATCAGCCCATAACGTTCCCAATGCTGGGACACAAGCCTCCCCTATGCAAGCCCTCACATTAAAACAGACTCCACCACCATTGGTCGATGTCACAGGATCGCATCATCAATGCCTTCGAAAGTTTAGTTCTAGGACTTGCTGGTTTCCTCACGCTGTTTTCATTCACTGGTTTATAATATTAGTGTTAAAATATCTAGTACCTAAATATATACACTCCTGTTCTATATCATAATAATGTGACAACCCTTTTAAAACAAAAGTAACTCTCTAAGCACCCGTCTGTAAACCAATTCCTTAACATCTTTTGCTATAATAAAGTCCACGTGATTGAAATGCTTGTACGGAACCTTATCGAAACCAACCACATTGTTTAATCTATTGAACAACTTAACTACGTCTAAAGGATGTGCTAACCAATCAGCTTCGGCACAAAACATCGACACATTAGTTCTTATATTCTCCAAAACATATCTTGGTGGAACCTTTTGGCTGTATCTCATCAAGTTTTCTTCTACACCGTAGTCAAACCTCCTGAAGTCATTCGACAATATTCCTTGGCCATAGTGCGCAAACTGTTTCATGGACGCTCCTGAAGGTATATGCCCAAGAATGATAGGTAAATTCGTCACATTTAATTGGGAAAAGTCAAATCCGGACATAAGAAAGAGCGTATTACTGCATAGGATCTCTGATATAGGTCCTGTTCCGCAGACAAGTAGTTTCAATGTCCGAATTAAATTGTTATCAGGGAGAAACTCGTAGAGACCTAAACTCTTTGATATTCCATGCAAAATGAAGGTCCCAGGAGACATCAACCTGACTATAGGTGATCTGACATTTGCCATGTAAGCTACTGGAGACAGTGCCACCATTAAAGACACTTTGTCATTATAATCAGGTCTTTCAGAAGCCATGACGAAGAATGAGGTCGTACCTTGTGAATGCCCGATGTATTTCAAAGATTTTTCATTCGTTCTGTTTAACACGTAATCAATCATAGCTGGTAGATCGTAGACACCAATTTCATGCCAAGAGAAGTCCCAAAATTCAGCTTCTGAAGGTTCTAAAATCATATGTTTTCTTGAGTGTTTGTTGCCTCGAGCATTGCCCATCCAGACATCGTATCCTGCATCAGATAGCATATATGCTAGAGCACTTTCTCTGCCAGCTATCACGAAATCATCAGCACTACCTAACAGTCCATGCATTAGAAACACCACCGGTCCATTCCTGGGAATCCTGAACATTGTTAATTCATAACCATCATCAGTTTCTACTCCATGGACTTCGACAGGAAACCCGTATTTGTATATCAATTGAACTATTCCCAATTTCGCGTCTTCATTCAGACTTGCTTCGCTAAAGTCTAGTATAAACTTGTCAATCCTGTCTAGATTGTTCGCGTTGCTGGTGTAAATAGGTTGTACTGCAGGTCCTAAGGCTTCTGCTATGGCATGAGGCATCCATGTCACTGCATTGACGGCGGCTGCAAACGCGTTTGAGTAAGCCCGGCTTGTGAAACTTAGTATCGGATTATTGGTGATACCTTCAGCTATATTTGTTGATATTCTTTCCATTTTCGTCGGAAAGTTTTGATCGTTTTTTGCACCGTTACTGAAGTGTAGTATTGCGATGATTATGAGGTGTTTCTTCGTCATGTTTGACTAACGAGTTCTCCGGCTGCTCGCTTGTGGTTAACTGAATGGTATGGTTATAATACTGTTAACCTTGAGCTCGTTTCTGCTAACTCATCTTCCGGTTGTGTATAGTTATTGTGATATAATGATGGTTCTAACGCCTCTGTTGAGTTCTATTGTGGATGTGTTTGTCAAAGTTTTTCGTAAATGTAATTATGATAGTCGTCAGCTCCTTCTACCTAATGGGTTACTAAGTTTGATGTAGAGAATGCTTGGTTGCCGGCTTCATCAAGATTCTGTTTACACCTTGTGTATCATCCTTCATTCAGTCCATCCGTCGTTTCATTGGTCTTCCTCTGCTCTTATAGCCATTCACATTCATACTTAAAATGTTTCCACATTCCTCTGCATCATATGCTCATACCATGACAACTGCCTGTGTCACGTTACAAATAAAAAAAAACAATCCCTACCCCTAATCCTATCTTGGTAGTACAACGGCGGTTGCTAGCTACCATTAGTCAGAAAGACAGACAACCAGTCTTACCAAAAGGTATCTTTTAATCTAGTAGTGGTTTCGGGGAGGACAGATAGGCCATTTGAAATACTGATATTCAGCTGCAAGAAGCTGACGCCGATAGAGGTGACCAAAATCAAAGGATTATTTTGAAATAGAAACAAGACGCTACTGGCCCAGTCAGAAGACATTATAACTGTGAAAGGACTTTAGATGCCCATTTCAAAGATTTCTATGGAGAAGAAACAACGAAAACTTCGAATGATAAAGATGGCTAGTTAAATATACCGAGTAAAACCTACATTTGAGCACCACTGGTCATTGATACATTCCTACCTACAAGATTCTGAATGTTTACAAATATCTGTTACAGTTACCATTTTTATTGCGTAATACTAATACAATACCTAATTGTAATGACATACCAATAGTAAAGTATTCACTGCTATGATTATACAAGATACACAATCATAAAATACATTATTTAATTTGTGATGAACTAAACAATAATGAATTTCTCGATCACCACTCTCCTGCTTTCGGTGCAGCATCTCTTCTTCTT
This sequence comes from Cerastis leucographa, assembly GCA_963082945.1. NCBI lineage: Eukaryota > Metazoa > Arthropoda > Insecta > Lepidoptera > Noctuidae > Cerastis > Cerastis leucographa. The sequence goes on along the minus strand of OY720374.1, from coordinate 10,385,265 downwards.
CCATACTTCTCTATTACTTGTCATCTCAGCAGTCACCTCCTTTCTTGCCATATCATCCTTCACACAGTCCATCCATCGTTTCTTTTGTCTTCCTCTACTCTTATAGCATCCACATTCATAGTCAAAACTTTCCAGGCACCGTTGCGTTCCTCATTTCTCTGAATCATATGCCCATACACTTTCTTTCATAGAGGGGAGGCCTGTTTTCCATCAGTAGAAACATATTACAGGCTTATTGTTAGTCTAGCATTATGATCATAGGAAGTTTAATTCTGGTATTTCTACCTAGTCCCTTGGGAAAGAGGCATCGCGGTACGTTTCTGTACACATACATACAAGTTCTTTATTTATCCCAAGATGGAACTTACCGTTTTCTTGGAAGCCATTTTAAGAATAATTATTGTGTTTCTCAAAAACATGTTTGTAACTGGGTTTACTTGGAAAAAATATAATGAATCAGCTGACACATTTTATTTTATACTCGTACGGTACGTAAGAAAAAAAAAAGTTTTTATTTTTGTTTTGTATTTTGCGAAGCGCCTGGCATTTTTACACTGCAATAATTTGCTTGATGCCGTTTACATTAGAAAAGGCGTTAAACAAACAATATTTTTTTCGTTACATTGAATATTTTAGAAACAATAACATGATAGATTTTTTCTAGCATAATAATATATAATTCCAACTTTGCCCAATAAGTAATTGACAAAGTCGGAATTGTTTGGCAAGACATAAAACTTGGAAAAGCGCGCGAAAAGACATATTTATTCTTGCTTCAAGAACGCCATTTTGTAATTTTGACATAACACAGAACGTTCAGAATCATTTGTAGTCAATTCTATTTGCGTTTAGCGTAGGAGTCAATAGCTGGAAACTAAAGCAAGAATAGTTCGTCCCAAATATTTATATTGTCCTAAATATCTTGACGAGTTTGACTGCTGTTTGTGTGTTTAATCCATAAAAGTACGTCTATAAAATAAAATTTCTGGTTCGCGGCAATAAAAGCCGCGTCGTTAGTGTGTGATGTTGGGCCACGATTGAAGAGTTTGGCGAATGTTTATGGAGACCACACTACACCCAATTTTATGCAGAGCTACGGCAACGTCACCGTTATGTGGAAGTTCCACGGACGCGAAAAAAGCGCTTTGCTTCGACATATTGTGCGATCCGCGGCGGACGGATCATACGCCAGTCTGTGGTATTCACTGCCGGCTTCACTGCTCCCTGATCATAATAATCTGGATCTCTTCAAAGTTCGAGTGAACCGGTTTCTTCTAGATAAGCTTACGCCACCCCAGGCCGCATCATTGCTTCAAATCTGGCGAGTTGCGGCCTAACGCAAGCCTATTTTGGATAAAAAAAAACTGGTTAATGTCATTTGAAACAAAGGGACTTGACCTGCTGGCCTACATGACGCCTTAAAACATTATTGTTTCATTCTTATGATGAAGCTAGACGACCTGTATAGCTCCGTCTCTTTCCCACACTGGAATAAGAGTAAAACAATACTGCTTTAAGACGTCATGGTAAGCCAGCTGATTGGGACTTTGGATATTGGAGCTATGATCACGCCATCTACAGTGAACTTAGACAACCAACCCCAATGAACATTTTGCCTACGGCAGAATTAAGGCGGAAATACACTTACGTGTCGTGGCGTGTCTTGACGCGCCAGAAGCAAATCGGTTTCATACATTTAATATGGTTAGGGACATATTTGCAAGGCGTGTCGTGTCGCAACGATGTATGAAACCGATATGCTTCTGGCGCGTCAGTCAATCGTTAATTGGCAGTTTTCTGATTTGTTTCGGAATTTTATTGAAGATTTTGACCGCCATACTAAAGCAATTGTTTTGGAAGAGAGTGCTTCTACATCTTGTTATGGCCAATTTGGCGGGATCTCTGGAGAGAAAATTTTTATTTTCTGTTACTTTAGTTAATAGGTTTGGGTGCTTTTTAACAAACATGCCTACTTCTAAAATGTATAAACTAGTTAGAGTAAGTAAGCCCAGCTTTTTTAATAGAGGTCTGTTAAATAATCTTTTTTTTTTTTTGTTACAGGTATGACAGATCGACCAAGCATTTTCTTTCGCGCCAAAAAATCAAAAGAACTCCTGTTTAGTAGCAACATTCAACTAAATACATAAGAATTAAAAAATATAGTTAAATACATGTATGTAAACGAAAATAAATGGCATTTCGAAAAGAAATCATAAAGTAAATAAGTGTTAGTGCGAAAGACATAGAAATTTCTTGAGTGTGGCTGACAGAAAAGAACAGAAGATGTCGTTGGTTGCTCCGCGGCGAGTCCAACTGGACTGGGCTCCGTCGATTATACCATGGTAAGATTCACTTAATTTTATAAACAGAGAGACATCATAGAATCCACAACCAAACGTCTATACCTAGATTTCTAAATAGTTTTTTTAGGGTTCCGTACCCAAAGGGTCAATCGGGACCCTATTACTGAGACTTCGCTGTCCGTCTGTCACCAGGGTGTATCTCATGAACCGTGATAGTAAGCCAGTTGAAATTTCTACAGATTATGTATTTCTGTTGCCGCTATAACAACAAATACTAAAACAGAATAAAATAAATATTTAAGGGGGCTACGATACAAAAAAGTGTGTTTTTACTCGTTTTTATAAATAACTAGCTGTCCCGCGCAACTTCGTCTGCGTCGTAGCGTGATGATAGCCTATGTCCTTCCCCAGGTGAAAATCTATCTTCTTGCCAAACATTAAGATCCGATCAGCCGTTTAGTCGTGAAAAGGTAACAAACAAACAAACGGAGTGACTTCCGCATTTATAATATTATTATTATAGCCATCCTCGATAAATGGGCTATCTAACACTGAAATAATTTTTCAAATCGGATCTGTAGTTCCTGAGATAAGCGCGTTCAAGCAAACAAACAAACAAAATCTTCAGCTTTATAATATTACTTAGTACCTATAGATGCACGGAACCCATTTGTTGATTATCAATTGTCATTCATTGCATTTAATGATTTTAGAGGGTGAGGGTTATATCGATGATTTTAATGATGAATATAACTCAGTAAAGCCATATCTGTTATGGTCGCGAATCATATTATAATCAACATACACCAACACAACTTGACACTGACTTGCAAATTGCAAAGCACCGTAAGAAAATTTGAATTTCGCGGACTCCTAATGCGATTTCGTCATAATCTTCCTACCCCTGGTATTAGAGGTAGTGATGGGCTGAGTGATGATTTTTCTGTATCGGTGACTGCATGACAATGACAAAAAAATATCGGTGACGGGAACAATGACAAAATCATCAATGATTTTTATTTGAGTATTAGATCTCGTCACTTCAATTGTAAGTAGATACTGAAATGATCGCGGAACGGCTTAGTGAAATTATCATTAGTTATTTATGTAGGCATGGGTCGAGTTTGTGACTTAGCCGCGGAATTCAATTTGGCATGGCAGGGTATTTTAATGCAGCACATTTCGCACGCAAACGTAAACAAGTGCAAGCATTATTGCCGTTCCTTGCGCCAGTCCCGGTCATTGTCATTTTATCGAAATATGTGAGTTCTGTGACTTCAGTATCGCCGATCGCGCAGCATCGCAAAGTCGCAATTCACAATTTCACACCGCAGCGCCCCCGAGACCGTCCGATCCGAATCACCGAAGTTCGCGTTCATTCTAATAATGATTTAAAAGCATTGATGATTTTGTCTTTGTCATTGCATGATGAAATGATTTTAAAATATCGATGATTTTTACATGTGACATGATATCGGACTTATCTCTAATTAGGTGTCGACGCAGCATGACTTTTTGTCCCATTCTCCCCCGTCAACCGAAAATAAAAGTTAAGTCTTGGGCTTATAAACAATGTGACAACTAAAATACACCGTGTAAATCACCTCATCACGAAGCCGTCAACCAAGCATTCTGTACATTGAAACTAAGTAACTTTACGCAAAAATTATTGCTGGGAAACGACTTTTTTTTGGGGGGTGTAAAATCATGTTTTGTGGTAGAACTCAATGTAACGCACTCAAAACATTGTGCTGATGGAGGGATTGAATAGTACGGGTGTTGTGGAGGTGTTTAAAAATCTTACATTAAAAACTTGTATTTAAAAAAATACTTGTCAAAAAGTTGGAACTTTGACCCCTAATATCTCCGTAACTAGAAGGTTCCCAGGTATGGTGTAGAACAAAAAAAATATCGCAATGACAGAGAGAACCAGTGCCTTTCGGCTTCGTTAAGAGGTGTTTTACACCCTTTATTATGGAAAAAAACGTGACACCAAGGCTGTAATCCCATAAGAATTATACAGAGGTGGGCCTAATAGTATACCCACATACGCCAGTTAAAAGGCAGTAAAAATGCAAAACATCTTTACAACATAGCCCCAGGATGTACAACAACAGAAATAAAGAAAAGCGCGGAAGAAGTGAAACTTCGTAAAACTACACGCATGCGTTCGAGTGCCACGCATTCACTCTCGTTATATTATTGAGCTTATAAATAATATTTTGTTGTTTTCTTGTTGTATTATTTTTATTACATAAGTTTATCGAGGTTATTCTACTCATGGAAATTGAGCGAAGGCTGGACACACCGAAGAGTCGAATGCATGACTGTTTGCACGCCATCTTGCGTACCTAGTAGAACTACGTAGTCACAAATCTTGTAATACTGCCATCTCTTAGTGAGTTTTAGAAAATATTCCCCCATGGTAGCGTTAAACTTGTTGGAAGTCGCTTAAGAAGTTTCACTTCAATAAAATTCTAACATTGAGAAACTAGCGCCATCTATCTTGAAAAATAACACTCTACTAGACTGAAGGCTTGTTGTGATAATATTGCCCACCAAGTTCATAACCTCATACAGCCTTTACTACAAACAGTGAAGTTCCTACTTTTCTTGGCCACTTTTGTGAAACTGGCAATTTATGTTTTACTGCCATCTACCGGTGGTTTATGAAACTTTTCAAAGCAGTAAGCGATGTTTTCTTCATGTCACTAGATCAGTTGCTTTGATAAGTAGGTGAACAACTTGCAGCTTGCAGAAAATAAATATGTACGTCAGAACCACGGGTGTACTTTTCAGATCTGCCTAAATTTATTGCAGTTATTTGGTACCTTCTGTGTACCTTTACGTACCTCTCTTGAAAATCTGTGTACCTACACCCGTACAATGTTATTTTAAAAATTAGGTACACACGCCATCCTGATGTCAGAACCGCGGGTGTACTGCTAACTAATGTATGTAACTAAGTACACTCTATATGTAGATTTGGTACCTCTTGTGTACCTACAGAAACAAGTATTAAATAAACAAAATACTGTCAGGTTGCTGCGAAAACTTAAAAAAGCGTTTTTTTTTTGTTATCCTGCACGGGGCAATGTGGTCGCCCTTTAATCAAATAAAAAAAAAACTATGACGTTGTTATTATTAAAAAAAAAACATACAATTTTCAGTATTAATAACTTAAGTTAAATATTTAAAAAACCTATTAGAAAAACAAACAACAGTTTGCCTATTTTAGAATTGTGAAGGATTTATAGAATTAAGATGTATGTCAGTGTTTTTAGAAATCAAAATGAAACGAGAGAGTTTTAAAGGATTTTTTAATTAATTTTAATGCTAACGAAATATGTAATGATTAATATGAATAACGCATTGATTCCATGTGCATTTAACTCGGCCAAATAACTTGTTACAAGTTTTATATAAATTAATCTTCGGACCTGTGTTATTTAAGCACACAGTGTTAATAAATGTATTAATGAAAGATCTAAATGTTTATTACAGACATGATTTTAATCCATACATGACACATTCTGCAATCATACATTTAGAGCTTATTGTAACATGGTTACGAAGGTCGTCATAGCACTCCCATCGCTTGCCTCTGAAACAATGTGATCTGTAATGGCCAATACACTTAATAATAATAATAAGGTTCTGGATTCGGGATTCCTGATATGGCCACAACATATGCTTAACGTGGAGGTTCTGGGTTCGATTACCGAAGATTGTTATTTATTCTTTGACGTCGTTACTATTTTATAAAATAGTAAGAACGTCAAAAAAAGAAAATTGTTTTTTATTTTTTACTTTTCGCAGCAACCTGACACTATTTTGTTTATTAAATACGTGTTTCTGCAGGTACACAAGAGGTACCAAATGTACTTATAGAGTGTACTTAGCTACATACATTGGTTAGCAGTACACCCGCGGTCCTGAGTTCCTGACATCAGGATGGCGGGTGTACCTAATTGTTAAAATATCATTGTACGGGATTAGGTACACAGATTTTCAAGAGAGGTACGTAAAGGTACACAGAAGGTACCAAATAACTGTAATAAATTAAGGCAGATCAGAAAAGTACACCCGTGGTTCTGACGTACATAAATAAATATTACTTTATTAATGACCGATATAATTTTCCATACTGCAAAAATTACCAACTTCCATACAAAATAGAAACGGAATTCTGGGTAGGGCGGCTTCCTTATCTGACAACATTGCAAACTGCTTGTTTAATGTGAACTTTAGATATATTATGTGTGCTACTCTAATGATATCAATGTTTTTGCGCGTACCCGAGCAACAAACAACTTCGCTATTATGTCGTCGGCGGCATTCAATTGAAAAAAGAAACTGCACAAGCCACAAGTCCATGTAAAAACCCAAGGACCTCAAATAGTAGAGATTTCGCGAGAAGTTTACCCTTTTCAGTGGTCTCACACAAATTCTTGTCAAGTATCAATTTTACATTGTAACAAGAAGTTATTCTTATTATCATCCATAAAGATGAAGGAGAAAAAATGCATAAGTAGTATAGAGGATAACTCTTATACAAGCTGTTGCTTTGCATCCTCGTCAAATTCAGGGAGGTAACTGTGCTAATGATTCTCGACCCGAATCAGTAATAAAATGTACCCATTTTTTTTTTTTCTTATTTACGGAAATCGACAAGTGTGAACCACCCGTGTTTTAAACGCGCACCGTCCGATCCCCGACCTATAACCGCGCTTTCACACATACAAAGTATCTCAAACGTTTATTCGATAATTCCTTATTCCCTAAACCACGGGGGTTATTCTGAAATACTGACAAACTTAAACAACTAAAAAAATCAGCGTTTATTAATAATTAACTAGGTACCGTAATTTTAATACATTATTTATGTCTTTTATGACAACCTCCTGAATTTTGACGAGGATGCAAAACAACACCGTGTAGTACTTATGGAAAGTTAATAAAATAAATATGGGACCAACGCGCAAATTTACTCTGCCATACCAGTAATCACGGAGAAATCGGAGTAGATACCTGCTCACTTGAAAACAAAGAAAGGTTCTGGTCGAATACATAACCTCCTTCTGTTTTAGAAGTCTGTTAAAGAGGACTCCAGCATTGAGAGGTGGCAGAATCAGAATCAGAATGCGTTATTTGTAAACATAGGTCAAATTACAACAGTGTGCGAGATGTTACAGATAGGTAGATCCTCTATGTGTCCAGGACCACTTCCAAGTCCGAACCTCAACGATACCAAAAAAGTCTGAGATAGGTAAAGTGGGTCAAGGTATCTCTTAGTTTCCTATTGTAGTCCCTGTCCCACTTTATGTTCCTGGACATGCGCAGTAGAGACTTAAGGTCTCTTTGAAAAGCGTTTTTTTTTTTAGAAAAACTTTGCCCCCTACTAGGAATTTGTCCTGTATCGTGGGTGCATTTACAAACATTTAAACTAACATACACAAACAGCCAGACCCGAAATAACTACTGTAGGTCATACAAATATTTATTCCGTGCGGTGATCGAACCCGCGACACGCAGTGCAGCAGCCAATCGCTTAGCAGCTGCGCCTACTGTGCTGTCCGTGATCATTTTGCTTGGATCTGGGTTCAAAACTTCAAACTATTTATTTATTAATGAAGCACAATAAGAAAACAACATTGTAAGTTTTGAGTGGCCTGGCCACTCGTATTAATTTTTTAAGAAAACTAGATATTGGAAGAAAGCTGGGCCCAACTAGGGCTGTTAAATAAAACAATAGTGCAGTTCATACAAACTTTCAAGTCGTTTTTTTCCGAAATGACTGAACCGATTTAAATAAAACTTTATACGCATAAGCAAGATACATAGGTCTAAAAAGTTACTAAAAAATATTTTCAAAATGTGTTTAAAAAATAGAGATAATTGGAATTTTCTGTTTCTATAGAAAATTTATAATCGGTCTAATTTAACTGTAGCACTATTTTTCGAAAATGAAACTTTTTAGATCTGTGTATCCTGCTTATGTGTACGAAGTTTCACTAAAATCTGTTCAGTCATTTCGGAAAATAACGACTTGAAAGTTTGTATGAAATGCCGTAAGGTGTAAACGCTAACCTTTAAAAGGTTTTCTCTCTTTATTTACTAAATAATCACTCTTTTATTTTATCCATTCATCTATATTTATGTTACAAGTAGTCAGAAGCCAAAAGTCTGACATCCAGTCTTACCAAGGGGTATCGTATACACCGTGTAAATCACCTCACCACGAAGCCGTCAACCAAGCATTCTGTACATGAAACTAAGTAACTTTACGCAAAAATTATTGCTGGGAAACGACTTTTTTTTGGGGGGTGTAAAATCAAGTTTTGTAGTAGAACTCAATGTAACGCACTCAAAACATTGTGCTGATGAACGGATTGAATAGTAGGGTCGGGAGGGGTCGTGGAGGTGTTTAAAGTAAAAATCTTACATTAAAAACATACTTGTCAAAAAGTTGGAACTTTGACCACTAATATCTCCGTAACTAGAAGGTTCCCAGGTATGGTGTAGAACAAAAAAATGATTACAATGACAGGGAGAACCAGTGCCTTTCGGCTTCGTTAAGAGGTGTTTTACACCCTTTATATTACCCAGTTTTCAGGGTTGTGGTGGTCAGATAGGCAGTCGCTTCATGTAAAATACTGATACTCGGCTGCATCCGGTTAGACTGGAAGCCGATGCCAAGATAGTTTGGGAAAAGGCTAGGCAGATGATGATGAGCGAACTAAAGTCGAGAACGAGATCATCATCTTTTTCAACATAGGCCACTCTTCGCTTGTACAGTCGGCATCAGAAGTCGGTTTACACTTATCAATATTATACCAAGTTTTGTGCAGATCAATTTAAAATGATGTAAGTGTTATTGTTTTGCGAATGTGTAACCATTGATGGAAATTTTGTTATGTCTTTTACACCAGAGCGTTCAAGTATTACGTAACGAATTTGGGGGTCTTCTGAAACGTTACGATGTGTTGGAGGGGCGGGAGATGGGATTTGAACTACGCGTTACCTAACATTGTTTAAAACGGTTAACCCTTCAAAACGGTCGCCTAGAGATTTTTTCTCGCGGCGCTTTACCTGGTGGGGAGGGGGGGTACAAACAGTCGTTACGGTTCGTTACATGGGGTGTGGGGGGGGGGGGTCATAAATCCCCAAAAATTGTGTTACGTAATACTTGAACGCTCCCTTATAATTTTGGAGTTAGTAATACTTAAGTATAGCGACTTTCGTTGCTGACCGTACCAACGTTATCCAGGATATTCCCGCGATAGCAACAATGTCGTCTGCCCATCTCGCCGCCGGACGATCAACACTTTTCTTTACTTACAGTCCTTGGGTGGCACTCGGTCACTGCTTTCTGTAAAAGTAGTACGAGAATCGAACCCATGGTAGACCTGCGAAAACCCATAGAAGCATGAATGCATAGAAGCAGAATATTAATTATTCTGCTCATTTTTATTCCTTTTTTACATTTTATTAGTCAGATACGCTCGAGACATGATTGGCCGCGTTCGTTGATATGATTGTCATTGTTGTACAGTCAGACTCAAAATTCATACCCAATGTTTACTTTTCTACATCACATCAGTTCAAAACATCAAATCACAACATATATCATAATCCTATAAATCCTTGGCCTATTGGATAAGAGCAATAACAACCGTCTATACATATACATGCCATGCAGAAACAAAACAACAGAACGCTAGATACCTTATTTGATCCTTACATAGACTCCTTTTGGTTCGTCCATTATCTGCACGCTTAGTATGAACATTGTAGAAACGAGTTATGTTGACGGCAGAATCGTCAAAATGACAGACAATGACGATCTGTCATTTTGTCGATTCTTCCCCGCCCCTAAGTGTGACCAAAATCGTTCAACAAAACGCGAATGGAGCTGAATAAGTGTGAGTAGTACCTAAGACGACCCACTGACCTTCCGTCGATATAACTGGTTTCCACAGTGTTCATACTACGCGTGCTGGTAAAACACACACGACAACCATGATCCACTGCTGTTGTTAAAAGCCTCAGATCTCAATGTTATTCCTGATCACAAACCCACGGCCCTTGAGACGAAAGACAAGCGGTCAGCGGCTGATTGTTTCGATAGGAAACAAAAATACCATTATTTTTGGCAGAACAATGGTTATTTAGGTAACGTCTTATCTAATGGTCAAACGAAAATAAAACTTCTTACCATAACATTACGCAAATGAAACTTACATAATTCCGCACAAATGTCACCTGCAAACCATACATTGCGGTACCGTGAGGAACCCTAAAATTACACCGCATAGGTCACTAACCTCCTTACAGCGATACCCGCTCACTTCACTGCGTCAACCAGAAAAAAAAACTTGTCCGTCAGCTGAGCGTCCGAGGCCAACTTCATTCAGTTGAAAATGTATCTGTCATGGCTACGCGATCGATCCTAGTCCCCAGTTAAAATTACTGGAAAACATAAAAAATATGTCGCGACAAACGCAGAAGGACGTCGCTAGCGCCTTCGCAAAACTGTAATAATTATATTTAACATTTAGCTGCAATAATAAAGTGTTTATTGTGTGAATTTTGAGCGTATCTAAATTTGTTCCTTGTCAGACGGGACCAGTCGTGAAAATTTTCACGGTGAGTATTTGTGTTTTTTTGCGACACTCACATGTGCGTAGGCGGTCATTTTAAAAGATAGTAATATGTTTTATTTGTAAATACGTGTCTAAAATTGAGAAAAAAATGTCTTTTGCTTGAATAAAAATCGATTATAAGTGGGTGGGATTGCTGGGACCTGTCCCTGTCTCACTTGTGTATAACCCGGCTGCGTGCGAAAGTGACGTAACAATGCGACGTCTGCATCGCGTCGCAGTCCATTCAAATCGGCCGGGTAACCATCTCCGTTCCTTTCTAGCGTAATGTCTTATTAATTTTAGTTATTTTTTTCGGGATTCTTTCACAGTTTTCTAAGTAAAACTCAAATGAATCACGTTACGAATGTATTCTACGGGAGTTTGCGCGTCATTCGCGGTAGACGGGCAGACAGTTTTCTTCCTAAATAGTGTTGTATTTAATCGATAATTATTAGTGGTGTACATCTAATCGGACGATACTCCCCGTAAGAGCGAAACTTGCGTGATATTTTTAATATTGGAAAATGTTGCGAGTGCTTCAAGCAATAAATTGTAGATGGTTTTGGCGTCGAATTAATTAATTTGCGGTGAAGGAGTGTCGTACATTACAGGTGTGTCTCTCTCTACCCTTTAGAAATAACAATAAAGCTTCCGATAAGATTCCAATACGAGTTTATTGGCTGTATAAACCCAGTTGCCTTGTCCTGTTTGATTGGAAGTGAAAATAACTAAATGTCAAACTCAAAACGCTGCATGCATGCAAAAAATAGTTCTGTTTTTGTGGATACAATTTAAAATAAATTAAGAATGATTGGGCTTGCCTGCAAGTTGAATAGGGAAGTAGTTTTTGCATAAAATATTTTTTATCACTGCCTCCATGTTTTGTCTGTTCATATCCACTGAAAATAACTACTTTGCTGACCTTAATGTCAAAAGGTGACTGCATTGATGTCTGCAAACATAATAATCATTAACTTTTTTTTAACACTTACAAACTTATTTTAACTGCTTGTTTTGGTTTTTATTTGTCTTCAATATCCTCATTGTCTGCCTGCCTTTTTACAACTTTGTCCAAATAAATGTAGCTGAATACCAGTATGTTAAATAGAGCGTTATTCCAACAGAAATTAACAACCCAGTTACTGGGTAACATAATACCGGTTGGTGAAACTGATTGACAGACTTCTGACTACCCGTAACAACTGTCAAAGATCTATAAATGCGCTTGTAAATGAAACTTCATCTACTTCATTGAATCAGAACACTGACGCTGCCAACATAGCTGGGACACAATATGTAGCATAAGCCCAATGAGCTATATGGAACTCAAAACAAATATCCTGTATTTAGTTTTAACTGGCCCGTGTTAACGTGCCCGCAATTTTGTCCATGTGCAATTAGAATTTATCTAAAATAAAAGTAGCCTTAATTACTCCTTATGACATCAGCTGTCTGCCAGTGAAAGTCCCGTCAAAATAGGTCCAGCCGTTCCAGAGATTTGCTGGAACAAACAGAAACACAAAAATTGAAAAAAAAAAAAATTGGTATATGTACCGTATTCAGTCATTTGCATGTACTTAGTAAAAAGACAAACAGACACTCGATTTTATTTATTTGTATAGATGATAGTGTTCGAAACCATGTCAGCTTAAAAACTTAATGCTCATGTTCTTCAGAAAGCTCAGGGTGCATGTGTGTGATCAGATCAGATGTATGAACTAAAAGATGTGGAATGAGTAGGTATGTAAGGATCGTGCAGAAAAAAATCCTGAATTAAAGAATGGATGTGGCTAACATGTAATAGCCATTAAAAACATAAAGCCAGTGACTCATCCATAAATAAGTGTAGTTGCTTACTCTGCTGTAAAGTTGACCTTTTTAGAAGGGCAGCGCTAATGGTCTTGTATCTCATTGATAGGTATACTCTCCTGGTACTTTAGCAATATTTATTTTTGCACAAAAGAAGGAATGATTCATGATAGTATAGGTTTGAAAGAGAGTCACTTCATTTACGACAGCTTTGGGCATATTACTTTTTGTTTTGAGCCTATCTTATCTTCTCTGGATCTCTTGATACTTGTATAATTCAGAAAATATCTTTTGATGATAAATCAAACTCCTCCTAAATACTGAGAGGCGTTTGATTTTCATGCATCTCCATTTTTGTCATTAGCACCCTCATTTGGATCTGAAGGGTATACATACACAAAAGGGTCGCGCTTTTTTCTCATGGGGCAGAAGCTACAAAAACTTTTTACAATCTTTACAACGTGGCAGCACCGCTAGGCTCTTGGGCACGTTACCAGTTGACAGCATTGAGGAGTTTATTGACGCCCTTTTATAATTTGTTGTTATTTTAGTTATCTAGTTTTAAAAATAATATTAATCAGTATCTTTACAATCTCTTTTTGTTATGTCCATTTTCATATATCTAGTTGGTCTCAGAAAATGTTGTCTGAATATTTTCCCAATTTTTGTAATAACATTCAAATTCAAGCTGCAATGCCATCTCAGTGAAAAACAGTGTATTAAAGTTGCCATAAATTTAGGTACCGAAATTAGAATTTGTCTGACCTCTACAACCCAGTTCGTACTCGGTAAAGCGAGACCCCTTGATGAGACTGGTTGTCACTTTCGGGCCACTGACTACCTGTAATAACTGTCAAAGATCTACAAATGACAGCCGGGACCAACGGCTTAACGTGCTTTCCGAGGCACGGAGGAAACTCGGTATGTAATTATGGTCACCCATCCACGGACCAACCTCGGCAGGCACGGCTTAACCTTAAAGATCGACCCGGGCGGCTGTTATTATTTAGCCACGAGCTAAATATTAAGTTGCCATAAATGTAGGTACCGAAATTAGAATTTGTCTGACCTCTACAACCCAGTTCGCACTCGGTAAAGCGAGACCCCTTGATGAGACTGGTTGTCAGACTTTCGGGCCAATGACTACCTGTAACAATTGTCAAAAATCTACAAATGACAGCCGGGACCAACGGCTTAACGTGTCTTCCGAGGCACGGAGGAAACTCGGTATGTAATTATGGTCACCCATCCACGGGCCAACCTCGGCAAGCACGGCTTAATCTTAAAGATCGACCCGTGCGGCTGTTATTATTTAGCCAGGAGGTCCTTAAAAAAAATTGTCTATATGCAGGATGCTAGTGACTCAGACAATCTCCTTGATAACAACCTCATAATAGGTTATTCCTCGAATACACAATACACAAATGTATGTTTGTGTGTGCGCAAACACAATGGGGGAATTTTATTTCATGATCAATGGGCATGGCAAAAATGTTTATTTATACATTGCCTGATTTACTATTGGTTAAAATGACAAATGAATTCTTTACAGAAGTTCATTCTATTCAGGATTTTTTTTTAAAAAAAAATCCTTAAAAGGTTATACTAGGAGCAGATTAGGCTGTGCGTTATCTGTTAGTCTGAAGAGACTGGGTTAATTACTAAGAACTTCATTAAGGTGGAAGTACCTAGGTACTTTTCAATAAGGTAATTTTTATTTTATTTATTTTTTACTTTTTAGGGTTCCCTACCCAAAGAGTCAAACTGGACCCTATTACTGAGACTTCGGTGTCTGTCCGTCTGTCACCAGGCTGTATCTCATGAACCGTGATAGTAAGCCAGTTGAAATTTCTACAGGTTATGTATTACTGTTGCCACTATAACAACAAATACTAAGAACAGAATAAAATAAATATTTAAGGGGTTCCAAAAAGTGATATTTTTGCTCGTTTTTTAATGTAAAATATAATAATATTACGGAACCCTTCGTGCGCGAGTCCGACTCGCACTTGGCCGGTTTTTTATGAAATAGTCATTCAATTGGATTAAATGAAGTTAGAGGGTAGTATCAATTATTTAAAAACTGGACTACTTACATAACTGCATACGTGTTACAGTACGATACTTTGTGCAAACACTGTCGTGCAAATTGCAAAAACGTAAGAAATATAGAATTGTGCGGAGCTTCTCCTTTAAGAAATATCTTTCAACACTGCCTTGATTAGAACTTAGACCCTACACTCAGTCGTTACCACTAGACAACAACGGAGCAATCTAAATTAAAACTTTAAATAAAACTTACCCCATTTATTGTTGCCAAAAAGGTTGGAGTAACGGCCCCTATGGCTCACGCACAATGGTCCACTTATGGGACTAAGTGCGGAAACCAAAAACCCTATGAAGATGATGATGTTGCCAAAAACAATATTAATTCAAACAAACTAGAAATTACTTTGTTCTTGCTATACATATATTTGTTCTTGCTATACATATATTTGTTCTTGCTATACATATATTTGTTCATACACTTTTGTTGTACTTAATTAGTAAAAGACATTTCAAGGGCTTCAAAGTTATTTTCTATGCAGGCTGTAGCTGACTGACCCTGAAACGGATTGCAATGAAGTTATTTTAATTAGCTTTCAAACTTTTGTCAGTTCAACAGAAAAGGAATGTATAGTAAGGAAACAACATGCACAATATGTCACAGAATAGTTGCTTGAAGACCGTAGTCACCGATGCAGGTCAAAGAAAAGCTGGCGTGATGATTTGGACTCGTCCTTGACTGTTTTTTTTTTACTAGCTGTGCCACGGGGGCGAAGTCGCGGGACTTCGTCCGCGTTGAATTTAACAAAAAAGCTTTTTACTTTTTTTTCGTATTTGCATTTTTGTTTTACTTTTGTTTTTGTAATATTTTTTCTAAAATAGAAGTAAGTAGCCTAAGTTACTCATTATAACATCAGCTATCTGCCAGTGAAAGTCCCGTGCCCAAAATTAATCCAGCCGTTCCAGAGATTAGCCGGAACTGACAGACAGACAGACAAAAATTGTACAAAAAATGTTATTTTGGTATATGTACCGTATATATTAGGTTTGCCAGACTAGTGAAAAACCCGGATTTTAGAGCCCAGAACCCGGACCTATTATCAACAGGTTTTTTTTAAACATAGTCAGTGTAATAGAAAACAGTTGAAAATGTCAAAAATCACTATTAATTTTTTTTTTTTAGACCTTAAAATTAAATTTAGCGAGTCGGGTTGTAAGCCACTGATTGGGCAGAGCAAGCAAAACACCGAGAGAGTTGGAAAAGAATGGGGTAGGCCTTTGTGGGACAGAATAGGCCGAATAAAAAAATAAAAAACCCGTGAAGTTCTGAGATGTGACATCAACTAACCCGTACAGGGCTTGCGTGGTTGATTAAGTCCCACGCATCATCACAACTGTCCTGCCCTGATCCCAATTCATTTGGGGTCGGCGAAGCATATCTTCTTCTTTCATACTTCTCCATTATCAATCAATCAATCATTTAATATCTGGCAACTAAGGCCCGTTGATAAAATACACAAATAACCAAACAACATTAATAACTACTATTTTATGTTTACAAATGTTTTTTAAATATTATTTTGTAAAAAATATTTAAAAATGGAATTTCTATGTTAGTAAATAAATAAACGACATAACTAATACATATAAAAAATGTTAATTAAAGTATACGCGTAACGTTGTCGGCGTCGTGTTTCGCTGCACGGTGAAGCGTAACCGTCCTCGGAAACGTCAATATACGACAACTCTCGGCCAAAAGTCCTCTTTCAAGCAGGTCTGGTAGTTGGTGGGTACTCGTCATCTCGTCAGACACCTCCTTTCTACCAATATCATCCTTCACACAGTCCATCCATCGTTTCGTTGGTCTTCCTCTGCTCTTCACCTCACCACTTACATCTACCTGGCTTATTCTCAAGTTATCTGGGTCTTCCACTCTAACCGGATGCAGAATACTCGTTTTTTGCATTGACCTACCGTCTGTCTGACCTTAACACCTCAGTTACTGGAAAAAACGATAATTATACTTAAAATGTACAAAAAAAATAACATCACACCTACAACCCCTGAAGTGTTCAGAAAAGACCTTTTCTCACGAGGACGAAGGAACGAGCATTGATCACCAGTATTAGTGTCTGCCTGATGACGATTCATCATCATCATCAGCCCAGAATCATCCACTGCTGCATATAGACCACCTTTTTTCTGCTACACTTCCCCGTTCTATGCGTGCCTGGTGTTGAGGATTGCAAATTATCATCCAGGTTTCACTACCTGGCTCGTTAGTCACAAGTACGATTACTGGCCGTGAGGTCCTAGAAAAAGAATTCTTGGGGCTGGCAAAGTGTTGTTGTTTTGTTTTTTTTTGCTAGTTAGTCAGGTGTCCCACTGTTGGGCAAAGGCCCCCCCTTTCTCCTTCCAAACCTCTCCATCTTGTGTGATTTCCGCTATAATGAGTAATTTTCCAAGTAGAAGCTTGGAGTCAATCTCGCTTTTTAGGGTTACGTACCCAAAGGGTCAAACTGGACCCTATTACTGAGACTTCGCTGTCCGTCCGTCCGTCCGTCCGTCTGTCACCAGGCTGTATCTCATGAACCGTGATAGTTAGCCAGTTGAAATTACTACCGATTATTGTATTTCTGTTTATGCTATAATAACAAATACTAAAATAAGAATAAAATAAATATTTAAGGAGGCTCCCATACATAAATGTTTTGCTCGTTTTTATAAATAATGGTACGGAACCCTTCGTGCGTAGGTCCGACTCGCACATGGCCGGTTTTTTTGACATGGGACTTACAAACAACTGGCAAAATCACGTGCACTGTACACCCGTGCCTCCCCCAATAGAGGTTATGTTATGCTAATTTGCAATCGACCCTGTTTTTCCTCATTTCCTTGACAATCAAATTCTTATACACGAAACATGCAACTCCATTTTAAATGCGAACCCGTGCCTCGTCTGCTGATATGATTTTACGAGCGCATAACCAAATCGATCGTGATATTTGGAAGATTGACCTTTGTACCAAAGGGTAAAAGTTACAATTCCTGGAAAGTTGAAGTTTTGAAAGGCGAAGGTAGAGTTCTTCTAACTTTACAGACAGATGTGTTGTTTCTTCTCTGTTTCGCCTCCTTCCTGGCCTTGTCCTATTCTACTTCGGGTCGGGGCAACCCGTTTTCTGCGTCCATTCTCCCCTGTCAGACGTCTCGGCATCATTAACTCCTTTCTGTTTCCTATCTTTCCTCTCGTAATCTTTCTAATTTTTTCTAATCTTTCTTTGGCCTTTCTCTCCCTCTCCATCTATCACTTTTTTTGTTTTGCTTCCTCGCCTCTTCTCCCCAGCTAAAACACTTGTAATTGGTGTAGGGAGGTCGTTTTGGGGAACTGTCTTAATAACCCTGAAGTCCAAAAGTGTTGATTTTCAGCCTGATAAAAATGGATTTAGGTTTCGTTAAAAACATGTCTGTCATTCTCAGAAACCAAAATGGGTGACGACCAGTCTTACCAAGAACATGACATTAACATCATGGCTGTAATCCCCGAGGGGTTAGGCAGAGGAGCAGCTAATAGTACACCCACATTTTGCCAGTTATTTATAAGTCTCATGTAATAGGTGGCAAGCCTTTTGCCATCGAACGGGCACATTACAGACTCCATGGTTGCTACTGCAAAAAACCTGATGGAAAAACCCAATAACACGTTGTTCAACCTGGGAATTGAACTCAGGAACACTATGCCCAGCAGTCGCACTTGCGACCACTAGAGTCATTCACCAATTCACCACCAAGTCTTACCAAGAACTGTCGTGTCATCGAGTTACTATGGAGTTCAAATAGGCACTCAATGTTAAAAGCTGATACTCAGCTGCATTCGCATGAACTGGAAGCCGACTCACATAGTTTGGAAAACAGGCTGATGATTCTTCGAAATGATAAGCACTAGGATACAATAGGGATGAAGACTGGGTAAAGAAAACGAAATTCTATTTTGTCCGACAGACAGGTAATACAAAAATATTAGACACGTATTTTTTGTTATATCAAAATATTAAAAAATTACTTAGTTAGAACTCATTAAAGTTGGAGAGTGGGGGCTTACTACGTCACAAGTGAGTATAAAACTTACCTACATGTGACGTCATGCGCCATTTCAACTCAATATATCTCCGTAATTTTATGGCCACGTGAAAAAAGAAAAAATACGTGTCCAATACTTTTCAATAATCTAACCGACAGACAAAGAAAAAAAATAGGGATCATCCCCTATTCGCTCTTCAATTCAAGTCCTATGTAAAAGGGAGCGATTCAATTGCCATCAATCAAGCGCAAAGCCAGACTTCAGGCTTCTACTGGGAAATTCCTATTTAAAAAATCCCTATAACACTTTCCCTTAACTGAACATAGACCACGTGCATTCTCATTTCTTCTAGTTAAAACTTTCAAACAAACAACATCTTTTTTCCGCACCGCTTCGAAACAAAGTTTTGTTCAACCTAGGGTTGCCATCTCTAAAATTTGCCAACCAGGACAAGACTCGTGAAAACCCCGGATCTTAGAGCCCAAAACCCGGACATGTCAACAGGTTTTTTTAAACATAGTCAGTGTAATAAAAAAACAGTTGAAAATGTCAAAAATTACCTTTTACCTTACTTTTTTAGACTTTTAAATTTAGCGAATCGGTTCGTCGGTTGATTGCAGCGTGCGGTTACAGTGCGTGTGTCGCGGGCGACCCAAGACTTTAATTTTTTAAACCCGGACTACAAATGAAGTCCCGCCCGGACGCTCCCCGGATGCCCTCTAAACTAGGACAAATCCGGGGAAACCCGGACGGATGGCAACCCTAGTTCAACCTTTAATGCATTGAAACTTACCAACTCGTTGTGGAACTTATGAAGGCTGTTTGTTGTTCAATTTATATTTTACTTCTGTAAATACGGATGGTGGAATAAATGGCGAATGTTTTCTTTACGAATAATAAGAGTATTTTGTGTTACATTCCCTTGAAGAGCTCGGGGCTAAATGATAACAGCCGCTCGAGTCGATCTTTTGGTTAAGCCGTGCTTGCCTAGGATGGTCCGTGGATGGGTAGCCAACCATAACATACCGAGTTTCCTCCGTGCCTCGGAAAGCACGTTAAGCAGGTGGTCGTTGTCATTTGTAGATCTTTGACAGTCGTTACAGGTAATCAGTGGCCCGAAAGTCTGACAAGCAACCAAGGGGTATCATATACCCAACACTAACTGGGTTGTAGAGGTCAGATAGGCAGTCGCTTCATGTAAAATACTGGTATTCAGCTGCATCCGGTTAGACTGGAAGCCGGCCCCAACCTAGTTTACGAAAGGCTAGGCAGATGCTGATAAGCAGTATCCATGGTATTGATGAATTCAGTCTGAGAAAATGTAAATCTCACCACGGCGGCCGTCGGCATCCCTACATTGTCAATTTGTCTCACTTGGTTTAATTATTTCTTAGCTCTTGACTCCTTGCTACTTTAATATAGGTACGTATAAGTAGGAGTTTTCAATGGGCGTATAAAATTTAAGACTTTATTGTTTTAGTACGTTGCGAGATCTTGAGTGATCAATATAAATCTTGAAGGATGTTCCAAAGTTCGTATGAATCGGTTTCTCCTAGGCGCGCGTGCTCCACCCTAGTCCGCATCATCGCTTCACATCAGGTGAGTTGCACTTGCACCAAACGCAAGCCTACGTAGTATTAAAAGAAAAAGCGATTACCAACGACCCGCCCTCTTCTCGTAAGAGCTCCGCGGTTTTGACAATTATACACGGTGTAAATGGCTACTTCACGAAGACGTCAACCAAGCATTATGTGCGCATAAATGATTGCTGGTAAACGAGAATTTTTTTGAAGTGAAACTTCTTATGCGACTTCCAACAAGTTTAACGCTACCATGGAGTAGGAATATTTTCCATTACTCACTAAGAGATGGCAGTATTACAAGATCTGTGACTACGTAGTTCTACTTGGTACGCAAGATGGCGTGCAAACAGTCAGGCATTCGACTCTTCGGTGTGACCAGCTTTCGCTCAATTTCCATGAGTAGAATAACCTCGATAAACTTATTATGTAATAATTATGTAATAAAAATAATACAACAAAATTTAGAAGCTCAATAAAATAACGAGAGTGAATGCGTGGCACTCGAACGCATGCGTGTAGTATTACGAAGTTTCACTTCTTCCGCGCGGAGGGACTCCACGCACTGTTTTTTTTTTTGGAGCGGAAAATCTCGTTTTACGTTAGCGTCAATGTAACGCACTCAAAACATTACTGATAGATGTATGCAGGGGTTATGGAGGTATTTCAATAATACCGTCTAGAGGTAACAACTGGGGTCCTACCATGACGTCTTAAAGCAGTATTGTTTTAATGCCATTCCAGTGTGGAAAAGAGACGGGCTGTATTAAAAAATATGTGGTTTTAACAATGTTACTAATTGATTGAATAAATGTATATAATTTATAAAACAATAATTTTAATTCTTAAATTCTATTCAGTAATATTAAAACAGTATAACTTATTAACTAGGTAACTAAAAATATAATATATCACATTAAACATCCAGTGTTCTTCCTTCTCTCTCCTACTTGATCTTGCTGTGCCCGACAGGGTCCATAATTGTGACTTATAATTATTTACCTTCCATCTGTGTATGTTACGGGCAATTTGATAAGTCCGGGCACTATTAATAATGGCCGGTCTGTATTCATAATGCCCGACTCAATTGGGCGATGTGATTAAAACAGCATGATTAATCACTTTTCCCGAGCATTATGAATAGTGCCCAATCTATATTGGGCAAAGTAATAAAATAGGTGAACTGTAGTGTTTTTGTGTATTAAATGAAAAGAAACTTACAAAATTTTCATGAAAATTTAACAAAAAATAACCTAACCTACCCCAATTTCCCGGCTACAAGTAGGGAATTATTCATACTGCCCGGTCCAAGTGATAAATTCAAGCTATCTCAAACACTGACTTATTACATGGACCACGGGCCGTCGGGCATTATTAATAATGGCCGGTCAAAGTGATAAATTAATCACTTTGCCCATCGCTCTTGGGCATTATTAATAATGGCCGATCCTTATTAATAATGCCCAGTTAATCACGTTGCCCGTAACATGTATATACATTATGGTACGCAATAAAAAGTTGAGGACGTCTAGCGCCATCTCTTTCCCAATCTGGAATAAGATTAAAACAATACTGCTTTAAGACGTCATGGCAGGCCACCTGACCTTGATTTTACTACTATTTCGCCATCTAGACAAAATTCCCATGCCTCCAAACCGCCCCATATATCCCGAAAAATACATTAACCACCCATGGTATACATGCCTATGATTAATAGTCTCCCGACAGGGATCCTAACGATATCTATATATATAAAAGAAAGTCGTGTTAGTTACACTATTTATAACTCAAGAACGGCTGAACCGATTTGACTGAAAATTGGTGGGGAGGTAGCTTAGAACCAGGAGACGGACATAGGATACGGTAGGGTAGGGTAGGTAGGTAGGGTAGGGTAGGGTAGGTAGGTAGGGTAGGTAGGTAGGGTAGGGTAGGTAGGTAGGGTAGGGTAGGTAGGTAGGGTAGGGTAGGTAGGTAGGGTAGGGTAGGTAGGTAGGGTAAGGTAGGTAGGTAGGTAGGGTAGGGTAGGTAGGTAGGGTAGGTAGGTAGGGTAGGGTAGGTAGGTAGGGTAGGGTAGGTAGGTAGGGTAGGGTAGGGTAGGTAGTAAGGGTAGGGTAGGGTAGGGTAGAGTAGGTAGGTAGGTAGCGTAGGGTAGGGTAGGTAGGATAGGGTAGGTAGGTCGGATGGGGTAGGTGGGTAGTAAAAAGTGCATTGCAACGCATGCTGGGTACAGCTAGTTACCTATAAAGCCTAGAATGCTATAAACAGACCATAACGCAAACTAGATTAGACCATTACTGTCCATTTACAGGTTATAGGAATTTAGGACTAATGGTAGCTAGTAATGTAATATTAATGTTCTTGAATCTTTGAACGTTTAGATTGTGTTCGCACCTCTCTAAGGTCCAGTGAAAATAAACAATGGATAAAATTTTCGGAATCATTATCTGCCTGCCTCTTTCCAGCTACATATGTTGGGGTCAAAAATCAAAATAAGTAAAATATTTTATTTATGGGCACTTATAAAACGTCTTGGTGACCGGCAAGGTGGGTGGGAAAAGACCTCGTGGACGCAGCCCAATTCGGTGGTCTGACCAGATCCGTACCGCCCTTGACTCCACAGTCCACAGCGCCCTTCACACAGCCAGAGACAGAAACAGCTGGAGAAAGATCATCCGCGAGAAGGTGATTCTGAAGGGACGAAGTCACGACCCTCAGCATTGAGGAAAACGACGACAAAAGGTGCACGGTTCGGGTTGGTCGTTTCCTATGGAGAAGAACCGGCAAGAAACTCCATGGTTACCCTTTAAAATCATTGGTTTTGCAATATGTTACAGCGTTAGTACTTAAGTATGGGAGGACAGCATAGGCTCGACAATAAGTCGTCGCTTACTACAAAAAGTAGAACAAGATAAAGCAAAAAAAAACGCGTTTAGGAATTTACAAGGTCTACAATGTCCATACATTCACAAACAATCGGTAAGTGAAAAAGAATCTATACTACAAAAATAAAAATAAAATATTATAAGAAGACTAAATTAAACAATAGGGATGATGACTGGGTAAAGAAAACAAAATTCTATTTTGTCCGTCAATCAGGTAATACAAAAATTTTAGATACGTATTTTTTGTTTTATCAAGTTAACTAAAAAAATACTTAGTTAAAACGCATTAAAGTTGGACAGTGTCGGCTCACTACGTCACAACTAGGTATAAAATGTACTGAGCCGTGACGTCATGCGCCATTTCAACTCGAAATATCTCCGTAATTTTACGATTACGTGAAAAAAGAAAAAATACGTGTCAAATACTTTTTAATAATCTACCCGATAGACAAATAAAAAAAAATGAGTCACCGTCCGTATTGACACAAATGCTGTCATCAGTGCGGTCGGCTTCCATTCTAATTGTATGCAGCTGAATACCAGTATTTTACATGGAGCGACTGCCTATCTGACCTCCACAGCCCAGTTAGTACTGGGTAATACGATACCCCTTATAAAAACTGGTTGTCAGACTTTCCGGCCAGATTCTTAGTAATAATTCTTTGAGGCTTACTTTCAGGCAACCGAGAAATATTTTCATTAACATTACCCCGAATCCTCTAATTTCAACGTAATCTTTTCTTATCTTCGAAGACAATCTAAGAAAACCTGGCGTAAAACGTTGCGTACACACACGGTGACACAAGTACAACATTTCCCATTAACATGGACTCGCAATGTATAAAATTCTCGTACAATGGGAGATCCGCTTAAACTGGTTTCTTAAAGCTTTATTGGTCGTCGTGCTTACAATATCTTGAATGCATATTTTTTAAAGGTACACCGGGTACACGGTACCGACAAATTGCGACTGGAAACTGACAGATACTTCAGTTATGCGGCGTATTTTCTGGCCGGAGACGCGTCAACAATCAATCCTTAACATTTTGATCGAACTTTACTTATTAGGGTTATTATTATTACTTAGGGTTCCATCGAATTACCTTTTACAAATTCACGAATTTGCTCTTATTGTGAAACTAGCTGTTCATTCATCGCGACCTTCATTCGCGTGAAATTATTATTAAAAAAATATTACTTCCCATTTTGGATATGATTTGGTTCCCAATTCAAGTTTTTTTTTGCACGTAACCTAATTATTTTCTTTAAATAAAAGCCTTGTTACTCTGTCTCTGTTAATCATAGTATCAGTAAGTAAAAATCCCGTCTAAATCGGTCCAGCCGTTTCGGAGATTTGCCGGAACAAACAGAGACAGTCAAAATAATGTTTTATGCGTATATGCTTTCATATGTATTCGGTAAAAAGCAGCTATTTAGATACATATAACAAACAGACTTCAATTTTATTTATTTTTGGAAAAGTAGACGGTAAAAAAAACTTATACGTATGATGTAACCAAGATTTTGTAACATATTTTGATTTAAAAGAGTGTCCATGGAGTTTCTTGCCCATTCTTCTCCATAGAGATCTACGCTACGGAATGGGCAACTACAGTACTTTCATAAGTTATTATGCCTTGTGACTGGGACTGTAGCTTCGCGTTTTTTACTGTTTTTTTTTTTACATTCAAAAGTGCCTGTAATGTTCTAATTGAAATAAATGTGTTGACTTTGACTTGACTCACGTGTTTGTGTAGAAGTTAGATGCAACCAGCTGATAACATCTCTTTACCGTATTCAGTATTGATCTGTGCGAAGCTGGCTCTCAGGCTGTCCTTGTACTGACCTAGACCGACACAAGGACGTTGAAGCAATCTAGCCCGGTCTCGATTTCAGCCTACATCGGTTAGGTAACGTTAGTACTCGGTGGCGAAGAAAACAAAACGAAAGATTTGCCTTTCGGCCGCCATGGCAACTGAGTTTCGCAACCAGTTGTGAAAAAGGAATATTTATTCTTTCTTGGCAACTAATTGCGATGGAAGATTTTCTTTTCTTTATACGCAACCAGTTGCCAACAAAGAATATTTTTTTCCGCCATAGCAACTGAGTTTCGCAACCAGTTGCAAAATGGGAAGTTTTATTCATTTGTTGGCAATATTGGCGGTCAATCCATTTTGGTCAACGGAAAATAGTTGTAACGATGCATAGACTGTGTGAAGGATGATATAGCGAGAAAGGAGGTGTCTGATGAGATGACAAGTAATAGAGAAGAGAGAGAGAAGAGTCCTCAAATTATATGTATAGAGTAGGGTAACAAATGTAACTACGTTTAATTTTCGTTCGTTGCCGAAGTTACGTTTCGGAGAAAGAGAGTAGGCCTGCAGTTTCGTTTTTTCGCTGGATTTTAGGTTGTTTAAAAGTTTTAAGAGCATGTTTTAATGCCTCCAAGTAACTTGCCATAACTGTTACATAAAAGTAAGAGCTCTGGATTTTTGTATATATATTTTTTTTAAATAGGTACCTTCTGGGAAAGGAGTACATAATAATAGCCGCACGGGTCGATCTTTAAGGTAAGCCGTGCTTGCCGAGGTTGTTCCGTGGATGGATGAGACCATTTATGTACCGAATTCCTTCGTGCCTCGGAAAGTACGTTAAGCTGGTATTGGCTGTCATTTGTATATCTCTGGCAGTCGTTACGAATAGTCAGAAGCCAAAAGTCTGACATGCAGTCTTACCAAGGGGTTCCGTATTACCCAGTTACTGGGTTTTAGAGGTCAGATAAGCAGTAGCTTCATGTAAAATACTGGTACTCAGCTGCATCCGGTTAGACTGGAAGCCGACTCCAAGATAGTTCGTGAAAAGGCTAGGCAGATGATGAGATACCTTCTGGAAAAAAGGGGTGAATAGAGACAAAACTATGAATGACTCCCTCGTTAGTCTGGACCAGACGGCACTTGACGTCTTCGTGAAGAGTCCGTTTACATCCTTTTTTTTTACTGATGGGAAATCATCAATTGACTTCTCCCGCTCTGGGCGGAGCGGGAGGGTGTCAGACTTGTACTGACTAAAACCCATCCATGTTCCTTCTTAGCCCTTTGTGTTCCAGGGCCACGGTATCTCTTTCGAACAGTCCCGCAACCCTGGTGTACACCCTGTGTTTTCATTAAAACTTGGGCCTTAACGTTGAACTATGAATAACCTACCTCATACTGCATGCCACGACCTAAAATCTAA
Source organism: Cerastis leucographa (assembly GCA_963082945.1). Taxonomy (NCBI): domain Eukaryota; kingdom Metazoa; phylum Arthropoda; class Insecta; order Lepidoptera; family Noctuidae; genus Cerastis; species Cerastis leucographa. The sequence continues at coordinate 10,358,688 of OY720374.1, read as the reverse complement.
TTTTCTATCAGCATTTTTTCACGATAGATTTTACTGCCCTACCCAAGCCAAGTTTTTGCCAAGTTCGGGGCTGTTTTATTTCACTGCATGGAAATTGAAAGTGATTGGTGTTTTTTAAAGTGATTGGATATTTTTTTTCTTTTTTCGTTGGTAGTTTTGCTTTGTTACAGAGTAAAGTAATGACCTCTACGAGTATTCTCATTTCTATTATAATAGGTTCGTGTATTAATTGAAACGAATGTTTATAGCTTTTAGACTGACATCTTTATTTCAATAGAGCGTAGAGTACGTTTAGTTACGCTCTATGGTTAACGATAGATGTTCCTACATCCATACTAATATTATAAATGCGAATGTCACTCTGTTTGTTTGTTTGTATGTTTGTTACCTTTTCACGACTAAACGGCTGATCGGATTTTAATGAAATTTGGCAAGAAGATAGATTTCAACCTGGGGAAGGACATAGTCTATATATTATCACGCTACGACCAATAGGAGCGGAACAGCAATGAAAAATGTTGCGAAAACGGGGAAAATGTGACGCAGACGAAGTTGGGCGGGACAGCTAGTTTAAATAATTAACATCGCACCAGTGGAGAGACTGCAGTACAGTACAAGTCTCGATCGAATCGAAGGCTTTCTCGTAGTCCACAAACGCTAAACAGAGCGGCAGGTTGTACTCTTCGGTCTTCTGTATAACCTGTCGCAGCGTATGTGGTCTACGGTGCTAAAGCCTTTTCGGAATCCGGCTTGTTCGGGAGACTGAAAATCGTCAAACTTGACGCGCGAGACGATTCGTGATAACTCTTGAAAACAACTTGTAGACATGGCTTGGAAGTGAGATGGGCTTATATTTCTTCAACCGGGAATTGTCGCCTTTTTTGAAGAAGAGAACCAGCACCCCTTGCACCATGCCTGTGTCGTTTTCCCCTCGAGTATGACGGAATCAAACAGCGTGTGGAGGGCCTTAAGTACCGGTTTTCCACCCGCCATCAGAAGTTCCGCCGTAATTCCATCATCACCCGGTGCTTTGTTGTTTTTAAGCTGTCTCAGAGCCATCCTAATCTCGTACAGGCTGATGTCCGAGATGTCTTCGGTGTAGTGTCGGGTCAGTCTAGCTCTTGGGTCATTCGCTAGATTTACAACGGGTTTCCTGGTTGACGTGTACAACTGCCCATAGAATCTCTCGATCTCACTCAGTAGCTCCGGTTAGCTATGTCCTATGATGATACAGAGAATTTATTACTTGTGCTAAAGTAAATACTGTTCGTATTATTGTTAGGTACTTTGTTTTTTTTTTAAATTAGTTATTAAGTTTATTATGTTAAGTGATTATTTTATCAATTAATGTTGCCACCAAACGTCTGAAATACAGGATTACGTAGTTCGACATCAAAATAGTTGGAAAAAGGCAGGCAGATGATGAGCCATGGTTGAAAATAAGTCATGTTGAAATTCTAACTGAAGAAGACTTAAAACTACATCAATTTGTATAATCGATGCGCTTTATTCACGTCGTTATATGTTAATTTAACTGAGGTAGGGGAATATAAAGTGGTAGGTACAAACCCTTGTCAATTTGAAGACGGATATAGGGTAGGGTAGGGGGGGATACGCATGCTTGGATTTTATGCGAGAGATTTCTGAAGTAGACTAAAGTATTTTTGAAACAACGCGTCTGGTGAAGCAATACTACAAAATATATTTCTGCCATCAAGCAGGTAGTTTAGTTACTCTACCAAAAGTCGATACAGCTGTTTTCCGTTGGTCGTTGAAAAGAAGATTGTTTAAAGAAGATCAGTATTATTTTTCTAATTTAGGGGTATCAAGTACAAGGTGCGTGTAAAGTTGTTCTTCATCCCCTATTGAAAAAAGAGGATCCACCGACCAGACGAGGGTTGTGTCTGGTAGGCTACTGCTTGACAGTTGCTGTCGGATTTTTCTAAATAGTCTTAAGTCGCGGTTAACTTTAACTAAGCTATTTAGAATTTTATTTATTTTTTGCCATAAATGGCGCTGTCGTAGTTTTTGTACTATGTTACTGTAGTACTTTTTGTACTGCCGCTACACTTTGTCTTCAGAATCACCCCGTTATCATATCATCGATAAGTAAAGTGTTTATTTTGGTCCTTCGAGCCGGATTTTATAATAACTTCTTAATTATGCGATTTTAAAACAAGTGCTGCAATACTTATTTTAGAATAGTATATTTAAGAACATCTTCGTAACAAGTGAATATAGGTCAGACGATTATCGGGCAGCATCTTTTGGAACGAAACATATCTGACATTTGACGTACTTTTTGTTCTTAGATTTTTAATAGAATTTATATTAAGAACTGCCTCGTTGGTCTAGTGGGTGGAAACGCGAATGATGAGTAACATAATCAGCCTATAATATTCCCACTGCTGGGACACAGGCCTCCTCTCTATGACAGTGAGTGGGCTGTAAATCTGTATTCCTCCACGCGGGCCCAGTGCCGGTTGGTAGATGTCACATGTCTTTTGTCGAATTTTTAGTTTTAAGATATGCTGGTTTACTCACGATGTTTTTCTTCACCGTTTGGAAAGCAGCGGTGATGAAATAAATAACACAAGTAATGCGCCTCACTGAGTTCGAACCGACGGCTTACTGCTCGCAAGTCGGGGCTGCTACCACTGGGCCACTGCTGCTCCATAAATGATGAGGGGGGCTCCTGAAAGTGCTTTCGTGTCTATCCATCAGAAAGTTCTCAGTCACAGTTCGTTAGGCCTGGTTAAACGCCAACGGCTGATCCCTATTCCATGAGAACAGTGGTACGTTAAAACGGCGTAAGAACTAAACGTGAGGAAAATCGCATGACCTAGAACCAAAAAGGCAAAGATGATTGGCGTCCACCAATCCTCACGGGGCCGCGTGGTGGATTACTCCCACTTCCTTTCATAAAGACGTAACCTGTGGGATTGTCCCAGCATTGGGAACATTATACTATAGGGGTTGGCTTCTAGTCTAACCATGATGGCAGGCAAGGATGCAGCTGAATACCAGTTTTACAAGGAGCGATTGCCTATCTGACCACCACAACCCAGTAAGTACTAGGTAATTCTACACCCCTTGCTAAGACTGGCTGTCAGACTTTCGCGCCTCTGACTACCTATAACGACTGTCAAAGATCTACACTTGATCGACAAATCGAAAAATGCAACTGGGACCGAAATGTGGGTTTACAGCAACACTGTTTAAAAAAAAAATAGTGCGTGGAGTCCCTCCGCGCGGAAGAAGTGAAACTTCGTAATACTACACGCATGTGTTCGAGTGCCACGCATTCACTCTCGTTATTTTATTGAGCTTCTAAAAAATATTTTATTGTTTTATTGTTGTACACTTTTTATTACATAAGTATATCGAGGTTATTCTACTCATTGAAATTGAGCGAAGGCTGGTCACACCGAAGAGTCGAATGCATGACTGTTTGCACGCCATCTTGCGTACCTAGTAGAACTACGTACTCGTAGTCATAAATCTTGTAATAGCGCCATCTCTTAGTGGGTAATAGAAAATATTCCCCCTCCATTAGAACGTTAAACTTGTTGGAAGTCGCATAAGAAGTTTCACTTCAAAAAGAAAACTAGAATATTATTAAAGTACTAAGTTTTTTGTTTATAATGCACGCCTATCACTCGCATTTTAGTTTATCGCGTCTGTGGAGAATGTCGTTCCCAATGCATAGTAATTTAGTTTGTGATATTAAAAGACCGTGCAAAACGTTATAGTGTTTTAGAGAAATTGCGAATTTTAAAGCCACATCGTTGAGAAGGATGACAGAAAAGGTTGCTGACCTTGTCCTATGTTACTTGGGGTCGGCGCAATACGTTTTTTTTTCTTCCCCTTTTTTCTTCTCCTCTGTCAACTGTCACGCAATCTTTTACTCCTTTTTCTTTCATATCATTCCTTACGCAATCCATCCATCGTTTCCTTGGTCTTCCACTCCCTCTCCATCCATACAAATTTATATTCATCACTCTTTTAGTCATATGCGATTCGATCCTTCTCATCACATGTCCATACCAAAACAGTCAGAAAGAAAGAAAACATATTTATTTGCCACATGCCACAAGCGCACACAACAAAAAAAAATTGTTAAAACTTAAAACTAAGCAGAAAGAAATAAATAATATTGTGTGTCTCACGGCTGCGCCAAACTGCCGAACAGCAAGAGCCCTTGAGAGATGTTGCCATGCCAAAACAAAAACAAATACAAACAGCTTTGGGGTTATCTCTTATCAACCGCAGCGCATTATTTACTTGCTAACTGATTAAAGTATTTGTATGTCTTTAATTACTCAGTTTTGGGTTCAGATCGAATGTAAACACAAGTTTTATCTAAACAGATAGCTGTCCCGCGCAACTTCGCCAGCGTCACATTTTCCCCGTTTTCGCAACATTTTTCATTGCTGCTTCGCTCCTTTTGGTCGTAGCGTGATGGTATATAGCCTATAGCCTTCCTCGATAAAAGGGCTATCTAACACTGAAAGAATTTTTCAAATTGGACTAATAGTTCCTGTGATAAGCGCGTTCAAGGAAACAAACAAACTCTCCAGCTTTATAATATTACTATAGATGTGCAGTGTCCCGTCAGATAGTTTCATTCTTTTACTATGTATGACAATAAAGAGTCAGTTTTTAAACTTATATGGACAATAACACTGGCAAAGGGATAATCACCCGCCCGCGATAACTTCAGTTTACGCGTGATCATGGCACTTGCAACAGCGCCGAAATATCGGGAACTCAAAACAAATACAAAAAATGGTAAATATTCCGTTTCCAGTGTTATTGATAATAAAGAGTCATGTAGATCATCATCATAGGTATTTGCCTAACTTTATCGCAACTATGTTGGCTCGGCTTCCTGTCTTATCGAATGCAGCTTAATTCCAGTATTTTACATGAAACGACTGCCTATCTGATCTCCACAACCCAGTTAGTACTGGGTAATACGATAACAACTCTTAAGACTAGTTTGACAACCAGTCTTTCGGGTCACTGACTCAAAATCAAAATATTTTTATTTCACATAGGCCTACATGGGCACTTGTAAAAAGGTGCTCGGTTCTGGTTGGTCGTTTCCTATGGAGAAGAACCGACAAGAAACTCCATGGTTATTCTTTTAAAATCACTTGGCGTTACAATTTTTCTATGTTACAGCATTGGCACTTAAGTATGAGACGACATCGTAGGCCCGTCAATAAGTCGTTGCTTACTACAAAACGTAGAACAAGATAAAAAGTTACCATGGATCTAGGAATCTAAAGGGTGTAAAACACCTCTTAACGAAGCCGAAAGGCACTGGTTTCCCTTGTCATTGCGATCATTTTTTTGTTCTACACCATACCTGGGAACCTTCTAGTTACGGAGATATTAGGGGTCAAAGTTCCAACTTTTTGACAAGTATTTTTTTAAATACAAGTTTTTAATGTAAGATTTTTACTTTCAACACCTCCACGACCCCCGTACTATTCAACCCGTCCATCAGCACAATGTTTTGATTGCGTTACATTGAGTTCTACCACAAAACATGATTTTACACCCCCAAAAAAAAGTCGTTTCCCAGCAATAATTTTTGCGTAAAGTTACTTGGTTTCATGTACAGAATGCTTGGTTGACGGCTTCGTGATGAGGTGATTTACACCGTGTATAAGGCCTAAAATGTCCACACATTTACAAACAATCGGTAAATAACAAAAAGAGTCTATACAAAAAAAAAAAAAGATATTGCAAAAAGACTAGATTAAACAAGTGACACAAATGTTGTCATACGTGCTGTAACTATTCTAAACACTACTCGTAACGACTGTAAAAGATCTACAAACGACAGCCGGGACCAACGGCTTAACGTGCTTTCTGAGGAACAGATATTTATAATCAGCCTATAATGTATGCTGGAGTAGAGGAAGACCAAAGAAACAATGGAGATGCTGTGTGAAGGATAATATGTCTACAAAGGAGGTGTCTGTTGAGATGACAAGTAATAGAGAAGTATGGAAGAAGAAGACCTGATGCGCCGAACCTAAATAAATTGGGATAAGGGCAAGAGAATGATGAGCGGAGAGAAGCTCGTGGCTAAATAATAACAGCCGTACGGGTCGATCTTTAAGGTTATGCCGTGCTTGCCGAGGTTGGTCCGTGGATGGGTGACCATAATTACATACCGAGTTTCCTCCGTGCCGCAAGCACGTTAGCCGTTGGTCCCGGCTGTCATTTGTATATCTTTGACAGTCGTTACGAGTAGTCAGAAGCCAAAAGTCTGACATCCAATCTTACCAAAGGGTATCGTATTACACAGTTACTGGGTTGTGGACGCCAGATAGGCAGTCGCTTCATGTAAAATACTGGTACTCAGCTGCATCCGGTTAGACTAGAGGCCGACCCCAAGAGAGTCTGAGAAAAGGCTAGGCAGATGCTGAAAGGCAAAATAATGATGATGAAGAATGTACCCACTGCTGCATTGCTAGGATCCAGGTCTCCTCCCTGACAGATCGGAAAGACCTAGTGCAGTTTGATATGTAATTCAATTGAATAACACAATAAATCTATAAATAGTTATCATATATTATATTTCAACAGTATCTATTGAGGCCAAATTAAATTGAATAATATTCCTTTCATTAGCTGTGAACCATTTTATTTATGCATGGTAGTGCATAAGCCAAGCTCTTGCTAATAATGGGAACTATCTAGTTTTTGTTTTAAAATGCTGTGACTTTTTTTGGATTGAAGTGTTGGATTAAGTACATATTTGTGGTGTTGCTGTTTATAAATAGTAAATGGAGTACACTGTACTCCATTTATTATTATTGCATGTACAAAAAGGTGTAAGGGCGAGTCGGACTCGCGCACGAAGGGTTCCGTACCATTATGTATAAAAACGAGCACTTTTTTGTATGGGAGCCTCCTTAAATATTTATTTTATTCTGTTTTTAGTATTTGTCGTTATAGCGGCAACAGAAATACATAATCTGCAGAAATTTCAACTGGCTAACTATCACGGTTCATGAGATACAGCCCGGTGACAGACTGACGGACTGACAGCAAAGTCTCAGTAATAGGGTCCTGTTTGACCCTTTGGTTACGGAACCCTAAAAAATGCCTATATGAACAAAGTATGACTCGGATGACAATGAAAGCATATAGTAAAAGATAGCAGAGTTAGCTCCAAATAGGTTTTATTTCTCATTTCCATATTAGTATAATACATGAAAAGGTAACTCTGTCTGACTGTTAGTTTTGTACGTGTTTGGCTGAACTGATTTCGATTAAATTAGAGACACAGGCGGACCATGGCTTAGATTAGGAAATAAAATCCTTTTAACCCCTGTAGTTATACGTGTCCGTGGAATAATTTTCGACCTCTAGATGGTGAAAACCGCGCACGAAAGCTTGTGTTATAATGAAATAGAGAATAGCTCTGCTAGCGGCAAAAGTGTTTGATTTTCCGACACGGAAAATACATTATTACTAATGCAATTATCAGGTTCCAAGTCGATTCAATAATTATAAATTAGTGGCGACTTGGCTTATTACTTTATGAGGACTGACATTAGAGGAGGTCATCATCATCTACTTAGCCTTTTCCTAAACTATCTTGGGGTCGGCTTCCGGTCTAACCGGATGCAGCTGAGTACCAGTATTTTACATGAAGCGACTGTCTATCTGACCTCCATAACCCAGTAACTGGGTAATACGATACCCCTTGTTATGATTGGATGTCAGACTTTTGGGCTTCTGACTACTCGTAACGACTGTCAAAGATCTACAAATGACAGCCGGGACCAACGGCTTAACCTGCTTTCCGAGGCACGGAGGAAACTCGGTATGTTATTATAGTCACCTACAAAAAAAAAAAATGTGCGTGCGGCTGTTATTATTTAGCTGCGAGCTCCTCATGTATTTTGAATTTCATACTATATTAGCACTGAAATCAAAGCTTCCATGAATAAACACGACTAAGTATGGCAACTAAAAACAGCTGTGGCAAAGAAACATCCAAGGCTGTTTTGTACAGCTGGCTGAGCAGCTGATACTTTTCACGTGACTACGCCTAATAAAAGGTTTATAAAGGCTCAGCGACATTCGAAGCATAACTTTTACCTACTTTGACGTAATGATGAGTTCGAAAGCCTCCAATTTGCTATCAAGTACATGCTTAGTGATAGCTTTTCGAACTAGTTCTTGTCTTGTCGTGAATGACTTGACTTTATTATTTGATGTCGGCGTAAGACTTTTTGTTTTTCCTTTCTCCCCTCCGTTCTTATAATTATCCTTGATATTCATTCCCCACACATTTCACACATCTTTTCTTTGGCCTTTATAAGAAACGCATTCGCAGCTGAAAAAAAAATATCTTCTTCAAAGATCTAGCGGTTAAGGCAGAGCCTTATGTCTGTCAGTTAGTGAATTTAAGATTTTTATTAGCTAGATGTTATCTACGACTACTATTGCCAATGTTAGCTTGTTGCATCCCAGTGCTGGGCTAGAGCTTCTCTATATGACTTCTACTTCTTCCGATCCAGGGTTTTGTCCAGCTCGTCCCGCCATCTTCTGCGGGTTCCGTGTCTGTAAAAATATAATTATGTCATGAATCCATTATCTATTAAGTCTATACGGCGCTCCTTTACGTGACCTTTTGAGGCTCACAAGCGTAACGATAGACTATATGATGCATCTAGTATGACATTTAGCTTAGGTATTATTAAGTTGCGCGACGGAGGGAAACTCCGCTGCCGCGGAATATTTCCGCTCAGAGGACAGACCTCCGGCGCGATCTCATGGCGACGGAAAGAGCGAATGTCGCAATCACGTGCAGGGCAAGCCACAATCGTGACGATAAGTCTCCTTTTTGAGAAGCGCCACGGTGCCCTCACCTGCCGCCTGACGCAGGTCTTCACTTGACACGGTTGTTTCGGGAGGTTCCTGGTGTTCGGACGGGAGGAAACGCCCGGGTGTCACCACTGCGAGGATCGCCCGGAGGACACGGTGGAGCACATCGTGGAGGTCTGCTCCACTTGGTCTGAGCACCGCCATGTCCTCGTAGCGGCGATTGGCGGCGGTGACCTCTCGCGTTCGGCCCTGGTTCAATCCATGGTCCGAAGCGTAAAAATACGATATTCCTGCCTGGTTATACCAGTTTGTAGTTATGACAACTAATACAAAACGAAACTTGGTATCTAGTTGTCATAACAATAAAGATGCAGACCAACAAATCGTTAAATAATTACCGAACTCAGCCTTATTTTTCATCGTCGTATTTAATTTTGTTGCAGGGAACAAGAGCCGGCGTGCGAGAGAGACACATCTTTCAAACAGCAGGCGCCTCACCAGTCAAATAGATCAGGTACATTTTGACAACTATAATTAGACATTTAGGTTGTTAATCCACTGACAATTTTCGTCCCCTATTTTGCCTTTTTTAATGCTCAACACCCCCCCCCCCTTGTTTTTGTTTTTTCTTTGCCTCAATGGCGGAATGGTCTTGGGTTCGATTCCCAGGTAGCACAAAGTGTTATTGTGTTTTTCCACTACGAATTTCAGTCTGGATTTTTGTCCGATTGATGGCAATCGGCTCCACATACGGCTCGCCCCGGACATGTAACATAACTGGCGAAATGCAGGTGTGATGTTAGATGTACCTCTGCCTAACCGTTCGGCAGGCGCGGATCCAAAGATTTTGGGAGGACCACGCAGGACCGTGGCCAGGAACAGGTGGTCTTATAGGTGTCCGAGATTTTAGGGTTTGGTTAAGGTGTTCAACACCGCCCCCCCCTGCCTACGACCCTGCCCCTGAGACGAGTAATATTTTCAAGTTTCAAGATGAAGAGTACGAAAGAGCGAGCGAAGCAGGCCAGGTCTCGGTTGGGTTAGGTTCTTTTGGTGCATTCATACAGAAATAGGACATATTCGTTTGCCATCATGCAAAGTATTTTTGTTATCAACAATGTGTACAGAAACATGATCACGGTCGACCTAAACCCAGCCCAGAGCGTGGTGGACTGGTGGTCATGACGCCTATGACACCCTACGCCTTGTTTTTGCTCTTGGTACTAATAGAATGCAAGAGCGAGAGACACTTTAAACAGCCCGCCTTCGCCTTGGATACTATGTTCTTTTTGTTCATTCATTAAGAGATGGGAATAAAAGTAACTCTGTCAACTTATACAGAAATAAAAAAGGCAGAATGCATTAATTAGCAAGCTAATCGAGCTTGAAAATTTTAGCATTCTCGCTCGTTAAGGTTAGTTTCTCTTTTGTTGAACGATTGCAGGAAGTTAAAAATTTAATTTCCGAAAAAAATTGCTATTTTAATAACGATTTCGGGAGGGTTCATGACCCCTTGACCCCCTCCTAGGACAGCGCCTGCCGTTCGGGGATTACGTGAATGTAATGCTAAGATGCTATTTTCAAAAGTCTTTCCTTCAGGAAGTCTTGTTAAATTTCAAGCTACCTAGTGTCAACACTAGGTAGCTTGAAATTTAGGCAGTGCATTGAGTTCCAATTGAGTGCACCATGGAGTTTCTTGCCGGTTCTTCTCCATAGGAAATGATCAACCCGAACTGTGCACCTTTTGTCGACGTTTTACAAGTACCGATGCAAGCCTATGTAAAATAAAATATTTTGATTTTTATTGATCTTGAGATTGTCCTATCAGTGAATTTACAAAGATTCTGGTGTACTTTCAGCAGCCAATCTCTTCGGTTACAGAATCGTCGACATCATCAGCTGACACTGCGTCGCAGGGTTCCGGGTCGGCTGCCCCCGCACAGCGAGCAAGACGTCATGAACCACAGGTAACCAGCAACCTTGACATGATCAGGTTATAATGTTCCCACTTTTTTTTACGGTGGAGGCGACAGATTATCCCGCGAAATTAAAATTTTCTTACGTTTTTTGCCATTTGCCGGTCAGTGTCATTGAACAATATAATTTGCGGCTGTAAGACGTATGTACATACAGAATTATAATCATTAAAATTATCAAAAAAAAAAACCTCGTATGTTCGTTTAATATCATTGAATCACTATTTCATGAAAATGTCGTTAAATACGGTTAAATGAACTTTGAGGATTGTATTGATGATTTTTATGATTGTAACTCAGTAAAGCCTTATTTATCTTACTAAACAAACAATACCAAGTTACTCTACTGATAATTATATCAGTAATTTTTGGGTTGGATAATTATATCCAACCCAAAAAAGAACCATTTTTAAAACAATGATGGTTCACTAACCGAGTAACACTCATAGATCGTCACTCGATGATACATTTTATACGTATAAAACGTATAGGCACGCGAGAGACATACTAATTAAATGTGTATTTTCCATTCTCTATAAGGATCTGTCAAAAGCATGGATTGATGGACAGTATTTCGGATTTTATGTGAGTTTAAACACGTGTTTTGAAAAATTTAAGATATTGTTTTAAATCATTCTGATCTTAAATTTCAAACTAACTTCTCCCTGTGAATTCGCCCGCGTGATGATTCTTGTTATAAGCTAAAACATATGCTATGATACACGGCTATAGTGGAGGTTTACATTAGCGAAAGAGTTTTTTTTTTAAATCAAATGTGGGATTAGCTGCTACATCGAAACTTGACCTCACAGCTAACACTAATATTACAGTCTATCTGTAGGTAACATTAGTGTTAGCTTATGTATAGATACGGATGAGTATAGATTTCGCACAAGTGTCAAAAGAATTGTGCATAGCTATTGATATTTTCATGCCAGTGATCTTAGGTTTTAAAATAGCTGCACTGCTATGAAATTTAGTCTTAGTCAATAATAATGAAGTCTATTGAGCAAGCTGTGTTGCAGGTTATACAATGTGTCACTGTCCCGGTATGTTATATATTTAATATTATATTTTTTTAAATGTTTATTTATATTATTTTAAAAATATTTAAAAATGTAAAAATTTCAAATGGCTTTTGTGTTATTGTAATAAAAGTAAATGTGTGTAAAAAAATGTTTCTTCGGCAAAGTTGTTTGTTATCATGAGTATAATCACGTGTTTAAGTATCGGTCACTAATTACCAGTCACCCTATATGCTTGTTGTTATCTTATGATAATATTGTATTGTATTATTTGTCCACAGAGGGAAGAGCGTCGGCAGGAAGCGGCTAGCGCCCCGCGCATACAACCCAACCCTTTATTGAGGTAAGTGTTTTTATGCATCATTGTTGGCATCCTCAATATTTTATTTTTATATTCTTGCAACACTGCGTGCATGTTGTCCAATCCGGCTCGAAGGACCATGTATGATTTTCTATGCAGGTGTAGGGCTGGTTAACTGAGGGATATGGCTTGAAGTGAATATAATACGTGTTTCCCTTTTAAAGAGTTAATACAAAAGGGTCTTTAATGACAGCCAGAGTTGACATCATAACGCAGTTTTTCAATAAAACTTTGGGGATGGCAACAATCCTTAATTCAAATATCTTGCGTCAGGGACGGCATTGAATAGTCAGCATAATTAATAGAATAGTTTTTTATTAATTAATTAGTAAATTAATAGAAGGCAATTAACACCTAACTGACTAGCGAATACTGTCTGCCCTAACTTTATCCAATACTAGTTGAGTTGATTTTTTAAACGTGGGCAATACTTTATAGGCTTAAAGTACTCGTGAAAATTAAATACTTTTTCCGCTATCCGAAGCTGCTTTGTGATTGCCAATAACCCCAAGAAACTATGCAGCTGTGGTTTAAATTCCGAACGCGTCTTAGCTATCATGTTTTCATGCTGAATATGTTTGCTCAAAAACCCTATCCCCCTCACCGTACCATTTCGGATTCCATCATCTGCCTGCCTTTTCCCAAACTATCTTGGGGTCGGCTTCCAGTCTAACCGGATGCAGTTGAGTACCAGTATTTTACATGAAGCGACTGCCAATCTGAACTCCACAACCCAGTAACTGGGTAATACGATACCCCTTGCTAAGACTGGATGTCAGACTTTTAGCTTCTGACTACTCGTAACAACTGTCAAAGATCTACAAATGACAGCCGGGACCAACGTCTTAACGTGCTTTCCGAGGCACGGAGGAAACTCAGTATGTAGGTAATTATGGTCACCCATCCACGGATCGACCTCGGCTGGCACGGCTTAACCTTAAAGATCGACCCGCGCAGCTGTTATTATTTAGCCACGAGCTATACCTATGATATCGTAATCACCACTTGAGCAGGTTATTTTATTGCTCTGAAAATGGCTGCACCTGTAACCTAGGTCATTCTATAGACCCACTGAGTTTTGCCCCGAGGTCTCGCTTGTACTCGACAGACGACGCGTTTGAAAAGCTTTCATGAATAAATGACGTGAGGTGTTGAAAGTGGCACGTTGCGCTCTATAGGTTCTGCATACCCCTTTTGTGGCATAAAGTGGACGGTCCACTGCTGCGAAGCAGGGTTCCTAGATCAGGTGGCGTACCATGACATCTTAAAACATATTGTTCCATTCTTATTCCAGAGTGAAAAAGAGACGGAGCCATACAAAGTCAAAGCATTTATTTCAATTAGACCATTACAGGCACTTTTGAAAGTAAAAAAAATAAATAAAAAACGCGAAGCTACAGTCCCAGTCACAAGGCATAATAACTTGTGAAAGTACTGTAGTTGCCCATTCCGTAGCGTAGATCTCTATGGAGAAGAATGGGCAAGAAACTCCATGGACACTCTTTTAAATCAAAATATGTTACAAAATCTTGATTACATCATTAATGTCGTCTAGCTCTATCTTTTTCCTACTCTGGAATGGGAATGGAACAATAATGTTTTAAGCGTCATAGTAACCCCCCGGGATACTGAAATTTTCGTTTTTGTTTTATTTGGGTAGCTCTTGACTCCAGTCAATTTTGAAACCGGAAATTAAACAAATGAGGTGTTATAAAATTTTTAAATTCTGTTACTGGAAACCGTTGTTGAAACTCAGTTTTTGGGGTAATACGATACCCTTGACTAGGACTGTTTGTCAGAGTTTCGGACGGCTGAGTACCCGTAACAATATTCAAATATCTAACGGCTTAAAATTATATCGATCGAACTCACGGAAACTTCTCCATGTGGAAAGATGGTCATCAATACACGGGGCGACCGCAGCAAGCGTATCTTTACTTTCGATTGAACCGCGTGGCTGTTATTATGAGTTAGCTACGACATACACATGAATGATGCCAACATTTTTAAACTTACACTGCCACTTACGCGATATGCGTCTGTGTTTCCGAACGCTTAAAAGCCTAATCTCTTCAAACTTAGAGTGAAAAGGCTTCTTCTGGATAAGCTCGTTCCTTTTTCGACTTTGTCGCTGTCATCTCTGACCAGATCAGAGTTAAGAGTAAACCTCTCAAATAAAAAATTAAAACAATTTATATCTTCCGAGATTTTCAATTAATGTGAGCTTCCGATATTTCGACGCTACCTGTTGCAAGCGCCATGATTGCGGGATGACTGGGGAATGTGGGTGGGTGGTAAATAAATAATTAGGGGCAGACTAATCTGTCTACCCTCTTTTTTAAGTCTTATGCTACGAGCAATACTCGGGGTCTACTTTCTAAGCACGAAATCCGTAATTTCGGCCGAAGTTAAGAGCGTTTACGCCTTACGACATTTCATACAAACATTCAAGTCCTTATTTTCCGAAATAACTGAACCGATTTTAATGAAACTTCATACGCATAAGCAGGATACATAGGTCTGAAAAGTTACTAAAGTACATTTTCGAAAAATGGTGTTACAGCTAAATAAGACCGATTGTAAACTATCTGTAGAAACAGAAATATTATTGTATTTTTAAAGACATTTCGTGAAAGGTTTTTTAGTAACTTTTAGATCTATGTATCTTGCTTATGCGTATTATGTTTCATTAAAATCGGTTCTGTAATTTAGGAAAATAAGGACTTGAAAGTTTGTATGAAATGCCGTAAGATGTAAACGCTCGTCGTCGGTCGTTTCCTACTCCGTATCACTTAGGGACATAAAATTCGTTAGGGGCCCGTACTAAAAATGAATGACATAACGATAGGACATTTGTTCTAACTCCCGATGTATTTTCAAAACTCATGAATCCATGAAAATATGGGGGGGAGTAAGGTTCATTTCGAAGTATAAAGCCAGTTATGGACGGACCCGTATTTTCGTTGAAGGACTTAAAGAGTAGACCCCCTGGAACCGACACAATAGTTATAAACCATAAAAGCTTAAAACATTATCAAAATAAAAAAAATAAAAAACAAAATATAATCTTTTTGCTTTTAAAATATCATTGGGAAGAATAGGGGTGGTTTTATTAATAAGCTCATCACTTTATTGCGTGGTTGAGCGTTAATTTACGGTCTCTTGGGCACGAAACGATAGACGTAGCAGAAGGCCGGTTACAAACGACGAGCGAAAACGCACGCATAAGTAAGCTATAGGCAATGGTCTGGCTAACATAAAGTCACAATTTCCGCCCTGGCTGGGGGTGAACGCCACCTGCTTCGGAGTAAGGATCAAGGAGGAGAAGAAGACCACGAATCGCCAAGAATCGCCTTGAAGTTTATTGCCCATTCTTCTCTATAGAGATCTGCGCTTTGGAATGGGCAACTACAGTACTTCCAAAGTTATTTTACTTGTGACTGGGACTGTAGCTTAATTTTATTAAAGCTTTGCTTCGACAGTTCAAAAGTGTCTGTAACTGGTCTACTTGAAATAAATGCTTTGATTTTACCTAAACTCTTACGCTAAATCTAAAAAGGGCGTCGCCCTTTGCAGATTGGCTGGTGCAAATCACAATCAGCTGGGTGAGAGTTCTCGAGAATCGTGTGAATGACGTGCTAAAGTATTAGCTGAAAGTTACTAGCAGCTTAAAATATCGGTATTACCCAGGATACTGTGTTTTTGAGATCAAACGACAGCTCTATGTAATAAAACATTGATAAATTCAGCCTCATCTGCGTAGGAGGAGCGCTCATCATTTTATCAAACCGAGTTAAGGTCAGAGGTTAAACGTGTTACCTGTCTGAACTTTACCAAGTTCAAATAATAAAGGTATAACATTTTATTTAGGTTATACGATTGAACTAGCAAACCTTGGCCTTCAAGAGTTAGTATAATGAATCTGGTTTAATAAAATTCTAACAAAGAATCGTAAGGGATTAGGTTACATATTAGCTTTTACTTAAGGCTTTGCTCGCGGAGGAGCTCGTGGCTAAATAATAACAGCCGTAAGCCGTCGATCTTTAAGGTTAAGCTGTGCTTGCCGAGGTTGGTCCGTGGATGGGTGACCATAATTACATACCAAGTTTCCTCCGTGCCTCGGAAAGCACGTTAAGCCGTTTGTCCCGGCTGTCATTTGTAGATCTTTGACAGTCGTTACGAATAGTCAGAAGCTAAAAGTCTGACATCCAGTCTTAGCAAGGGGTATCGTATTACCCACGTCGTATTACACACGTTACTTGGTTGTGCAGGTCAGATAGGCAGTCGCTTCATGTAAAATACTGGTACACACCTGCATCCGTTTAGACTGGAAGCCGACCCCAAGATAGCTTGGAAAAGGCTAGGTAGATGATTAAGGCTTCGCTCGCGATGATCGGAAATTATCCCACGGAAACGTTTAAAAGCTTATACCCGCGACTTCGGTCGTGTTTTTGGTCGTTTGGTTATTATTACAGGATCGTAATACCTGGGAAAAAGTATCCTAGGTAATCCAAGTTATAAGTCATTTTTAAAGAGAAACCATATATTTTTTGTCGGTTCTTCTCCTTAGGAAACGACCGACACGAACTGTCCACTTTTTTTCGACGTTTTATAAGTGCCAATTTAGGCTTACGTGAAATAAAATATTTCGATTTATAAACTATCTGCGTGGCAAATTGCATCTAAATCCGTTCCCATTCGCCTTGGCGCGTGATTGCGTAAACAAGCTTCCATCCATGTAAACTTTTGTAAGATAGCATTAGGAAATAATGTAGCGATAATTAAGTAATTCTGAAGATAACCACCTACATACCAACTTACAAACGAATTTAACTAAACTGACATACGAAGTCACAACAACCAAGTTTTTGCCATCGAGCTGCTAATGTTTGTCGTTAGGCCCGGATTATCTAACCTAGTGATTGTAGCAGGTGGCGTTCTGTGGTTTCCGCCTATCTCCATCGCAAAAAAGCGTAACTTTAAGTATGTATGTCAAGTCAATATATACAGCTACACACATCAAAAGTGTCTAGGGATCAAGCATTTTTATGCGGATTTCTTGAGATTGAGATGTGGCTTTGTAATAAATTTATGATTTTATAAATTTATATGGATCCTTTTTGGTGCATTTCATAATTTGAATCAGGAACTGTGAATCAAATTCGAGTAAAAGATGAAAATCAGCTGTCAATATTTTCCCTATAAAAACATACAACGCATTGAAGACATTATTAGTGCTACTGTTTCCCTACTACTGATTAAAACCAACGTTATTATGGAGCGGCGACGTCATTTAAGCAGGGAAGAAATGCTCAGAGCCGTGGGAATGATAGAAGCTGGTTCCCGGCAACGTACTGTGGCTTTAGCTCTGAATACAAGTCAGAGTGTTATCAGTCGACTTTGGACACGTTACCGAAGCACTGGTACCGTGGCTGAGCGCCATGGAGGACGGTATCGCTGCACCACACGGAGACAAGACCGATACATTCAAATCTTAACTCGAAGAGCTCCAACAATAACCGCCATGATGTTAGCCGTGAGGCTTCATCACTCTTCAGGGAACTTAATTAGCGACCAAACAGTCAGAAACCGCTTGCATGAAGTGAACCTTCATTCCCGAAGACCGCTACGGGTACCACCTATAGCAATGCACAATCGTAGGATTCGATATCAATGGGCTCTTGAACACAGAAATTGGGCAGAAGAACAATGGCGTTTCGTGTGCTTTTCTGATGAGTCTCGTTTTGGTATGAGACCGGATACAAGACGTATACGACACTGGAGAACCCCTGGACGCCAACAGCGATTAAAATCCTGCCAGGAAGTCCATCCTTATAGTGGTGGAACCATCATGGTATGGGCGGGTATTTGGATCGGCGGAAGAACTGAGTTGATTTGGATCAGAGGCAACCTCAACGCTCAAATTTATGCTGAGACGATTGTATCAGACGTCATCGTTCCTCTACAAGTGCAAATCGGTCCCTTATTTCAGTTAATGCATGATAATGCACGACCGCACACCGCAAGAGTTGTAAGACAGACTCTCGCCGCAGCTAACATCAATGTCCTGCCCTGGCCTGCTCAGTCGCCAGACTTGAACCCGATTGAGCATGCATGGGATATGCTACAGAGAAGAGCTCTGCCGAATATGGAGGGTATCCAGTCGCAAGAAGACCTTTTTTTGTTGTTGCAACGAACATGGGCGGCCATTCCACAGCGTGATTTGGATGAACTCATTTTGAGTATGCCAAACCGATGTTCTTGTGTTGTTAGTGTTCGCGGTAGAAACACGGATTATTAATTGTTTAAGTTACCCAATAAAATTTTAAAGAAAACTGTTATTTCAGTCTTTTTTTCGAACTTTAATGTTAGTGGTTCAAATGTCAAAAATCCCTTTATTAGAAAATGGCAAATTTCTTTATTAATGCAAAGGTGACTTGGTTTATCGTTACTGTGACAAACGAAAACACTTTATTTGATGAATCCTTAAAGAAAATTTTAATTAATATCAATCAGGAGAAAAGTTATTGCAAAAATATATGTTGATCCCTAGACACTTTTGATGTGTGTATATCTAATTTAAAAAATTATCCGTAACAAGTCATCATGCGGTTGAAAACTAACTAAAAATCTGCAATTGAGAAGATCTAGGCATGAATACTATTTTATATCTTACTCCTCACTCCAACATTCCAGGTCCCGAACCCTCCCGAATTTCGGAGGCCGCCAGTCCCGCGAGGCGTCGAGGTGCGACACCTCTCGCCGCGCTCACCACATAACCATGGCGTCCGAGGACCTGCTGCAGCCGGGCCACGTGGTCAAGGAGCGATGGAAGGTAACACCTGGACCTAGTCGTCATCATCATCTGCCTAACATCTTTTTTAATATCGTTCCGTTCCTACAGACAAACTGTGAAAACAGTTTTGTGGGGCTTAGTTTTTAAATGAAAGTTTGTATAAAAATTGTTTGATAAATAAATAAATAAATAATTGAATAATTAATAACCTTTTCCAAGCTAAGTCTAATCAGATACAGGTGAATACGAGTATTTTACATGAAGCGACTTCGGTCACCACATTATCATGGCGTCTGAAGACCTGTAGCCCGGCCACGAGGCAAAGGAGCGCTGGAATGGAACTCCTGGACTTATATACTCGTATCATTTGCCTAGCGTAAAAAAACGTTGCCCCCACACTAAGAATTTGTCCTGTATCGTGGGTTCAAACATTTAAGATCACATACACAAACATCCAGACCTGGAACTACTACCTTAGGCCATAAAAATATTTGTATCGTAAGGGAATCGAAACCGCGACACGCAGCGTAGCAGTCAATTGCTTAACCACTGCGCGAATCGTGCCGTCAGCACCTTTTCCCAATTATGGAAGGGTCAGCTTCCAGTACAATCGGATGCAGGTGAATACCAAGATTTTACTTGGAGCGACTGCTTATTTAACCTCAATAACCCAACTACTGGACCTTTTATGACCAGGGTATGGGAAACAAATCAAAGAATAAATGGCTAAAATCATTCAAATATACTTAAGAGCGTTTACGCCTTACGACATTTCATACAAACTTTCAAGTCGTTATTTTCCGAAATGACTGAACTGATTTTGATGAAACTTCGTACACATAAGCAGGATACACAGATCTAAAAAGTTACTAAAAAACATTTTCGAAAAATAGTGTTACAGTTAAATTAGACCAAATTTAAATTTTCTATAGAAACAGAAAATTCCAATTATCTCTTGTTTTAAAACACATATTGAAAATATTTTTTAGTAACTTTTTAGACCTATGTATCCTGCTTATGCGTATAAAGTTTCATTTAAATCGGTTCAGTCATTTCGGAAAAAAACTACTTGAAAGTTTGTATGAAAAGCGGTAAGGAATAAACGCTCTTAAAATAGGAAAGGACACAAGTTCAAACCTTGTGGTACACCCATTTTCACTCTTAAATTTAGTAACTCCAACACCATATTTAAACTTGCTATCACTTAAATTAGATGTCACTAAACTGAACGCAAGTTTAGTCCGTATAACCCGCATTCATTCTCTCAAGTTTCAAGAAGAAAGATTTCGTGATTTACACAATCAAATGCCTTAGAGAGGTCACAGAAGATTCCATTAAAAGTAGATAGCGCCAGCATTTCCTATTTGACTGGTCCCTGAAAAGAAATTCCGAATCGTACTCGGAAGACATGGTCTTTTATAAAAAAGAAATTTTCGTTCGCGTGGAAATTTCGACGCGTTTTCCAGGTATTAATTATACATATAAACATTCCTCTTTTCATTCTGTCTATCGATGAACACCGCTTTGTAGTTTAAATAAAAGATCTTAGCGTACAGATGGCGGGAAGCGACTCTGTTTTATACTATGTAAAGGTTTTTTAAAGTTGTAAACTTGACTCCTCTCTGCTTCAGGTTGTAAAGAAGATCGGTGGCGGTGGCTTCGGCGAGATCTACGAGGGTCTGGACCTGGTCACACAGGAACAGGTGGCTCTGAAGGTAGAGTCCGCGCGGCAGCCTAAGCAGGTGCTTAAGATGGAGGTGGCGGTGCTTAAGAAGCTGCAAGGTTGGTAGATGGAACAGTTCTTTAGGTGTAGCATCACCTGTCTGCAATGTTTCCTCCTGCTGGGACAAAGGCCTCCTCCTTGTGAGAGGGAGTGGGCTGTTATCCACCACGCGGAATACCTACCTTATCTGCTAGTTCGCTTACTTTTAATCGACGTTCATCCAATAAAGGGCGATGACTAAATTTGTATGAGACCCTTCCCCCCTCTTATGGATCTATAAAAAGACTAGCAACCAGTTTTAACTTAAAAATCAATGGGGTTTAAAATCAAGGAATATGGTTCACAAACAATTATATTGTACCAAAAACTTTTCTCGGAGTATCCTACAGTATTGAGAGATTTAGCTTTAATAAAAAAATTGCATCATACTAAGATGTTTTGACTGAGATACATTTTAAATCTGTTGGTCGGTGTAAGGATTTGGGGGACGTTTTGAGACATCGTTCATTTTTTGGATTTTTTCACCATTTCTGTGTGTGTAATCTCCTCATTTGGTCGACCAATGCTATGTTCAAATTCTAGCAGCACATTTGGCGTTTAAACTCGGCCACACAATATTTTATTTATTGTTGTAAATGAAGTACCAGACTCCTCCAAAGAAGAATCTCGCTCAGCTTTGATATTGGTCTTACTGAAGTTTTTCAAATTAAAGTTTTGTATCACGTAATAGTGACCAATTTCCTACATGTTCAAAAACTCTAAAAAGTGAAAAATGGCTTTACTTTCAAAGGCGATGGCAAAAAAGTCAATGAAAAAACCGGCCAAGTGCGAGTTAGACTCGCGCACGAAGGGTTACGTACCAAAAAACTTAGCACTTTTTGTATGGGAGCCCCCTTAAATATTTATTTTATTGTTTTTAGTATTTGTTGTTATAGCATTAACAGAAATACATAATCTGTAGAAACAACTGGCTACCCATCACGGTTCATGAGATACAGCCTGGTGACAGACGGACGGACGGACAGCGAAGTCTCAGTAATACCGTTTGACCCTTTGGGTACGGAACCCCAAAAAACAAAAGACTCATTTAAAGTAAAGTTATTTTTTCACTTTATTTTTAGTGTTTATATTTTGGAAGGAAGTCACTTAAAAAAATATATATATGTACTTTGTTTCTGACTAAGTATCTCAAGTTAGTATTTTTTCTTAAGTCAGACGCTTCTTTGTATATTCCAGGCAAAGAACACGTGTGCCGCTTCATCGGCTGCGGTCGCAACGCTCGCTTCAACTATGTGGTGATGCAGCTGCAGGGTCGGAACCTGGCCGAGCTGAGGAGGGCGCAGCCTAGAGGCGCCTTCTCTCTCTCTACCACCCTCAGGTATACAAAGAAGCTAGATTGGAGAGCTGTGGAAATTATATACAGGGTTATTTGTAAAACACCGGCAACCTCTCAGGATTATTTTACTAACATCATAATCAACAGACTTGTTCTATGACTTTTAAAAATTCGTCATGTTTTAGTTCATTAGATTTTCATACAAAAATAAAAATATTTAAATTGAACGCTCTAAATGTTACGAAGTCTATGCGAAGCAAAAGAAAGCGATAGTAAAATAGCGAGGGGAGCATAGTCGTAACATTTAGAGCGTTCAATTTAAATATTTTTATTTTTATATGAAAATCTGATGAACTGAAATATGACGAATTTTTTAAAGTCATAGAACAAAAGTTGTTGATTACGATGTTAGTAACATAGTCCTGAGAGGTTGTCGATGTTTTACAAATAACCCTGTATGTATAGTGTAGAAGTTATATATACAGTATGTTAGTTTAAACGAGGGACATATTCAAACCCATAATAGTACAGGCTAACATGATACTAATAAAAATATAAACAAAAAAAAAACACTGATAAATAACAGACAGAACCATACCAAAATTTTCGCAAATGACACGCAACGTGTATACACCCTTGCGCTAGCGACTTAATACTATCGCAGAACATGTGAGCGGGGCAATGACTCTTAGGTATAATCCATTTTCCCTTCATACTTTAAACTTACCTGGCTTAGGACAGTCCAAAATATCTAGGCACTAAACAAAACATTAAAAATTCTTCTATATACGTTATAGGTTTTTACATATTTGGGACGAGAATCGAATACTGAATACCCTCCCTCAATATGTCCCTCGTTTAACCTAACATACTGTATAGTGGAAATTATATTATTTCCTACTCCTCCGGTATTATTTTCTGATTATTTTCGTTGCGGGCGGGACAGTTAAATTGTTTCTCTGTGACTTCGTCGAGCTTCATTGTGTCGGCGCTTTTCTGTTGGTCGCCACTGTTGATTCTGGCGCACAGGAGTTACAGTGGTTTGGGAATTGTGTGAAGGGCACTCGATTAATGCAATATGTAAACGGACACTTTACGAAGCCGATAACCAAGCATTCTGTACATCAAACTAAGTAATTCTAAGCAAAAATTGTTGCTGGGTAAATAATTTTTTTTTGGTTTGTGTGAAGTTTCACGTTCTACGGTAGGATTCAATGTAACGTACTCAAAATATTGTGCTGATGGATGCATTGAATAGTACGGAGGTCGTGGAGGTCATTGTCATCTGTCTGCCTTTTCCCTATTCCAAATGAATACCAGTATTTTACATGGAGTTTCCACCTTAACAACAACACACAACCACAAGAAATCTTGAAGAAATTCTTACTAAAAATGAAATTGTTGTTCATTTCAGACTGGGACTTCAGATACTAAAAGCTATAGATTCTATTCACTCCGTGGGATTCCTACACAGA
Source organism: Cerastis leucographa (assembly GCA_963082945.1). Lineage (NCBI taxonomy): Eukaryota > Metazoa > Arthropoda > Insecta > Lepidoptera > Noctuidae > Cerastis > Cerastis leucographa. Next base: position 10,335,140 of record OY720374.1, on the reverse strand, counting down.
GATATTAAACCTGTAAGTATTATAAGTATTTGTTATCGTACAGTTGATTGCTCCCTGGTGTTATCAAGAATAAATAAATTTGACACCTTCCTAGAAAAAAGAAATTTAATGTAAAAAACCTCTAAAACCAAAAAAAAAAAAACCCATTTGTTTAGTGTTTGAGCTGAGCGGTCTACTTAGCGGTCCCCCGACGCAACGACGCTTGGATTAATTTAATTTTTGGTTTTTTAGAGGTTTTTTCAGTCGGGGTTTTTTTTAAAATTTTTATTTTAACTTTTATTTCATGCTTTTAAAACTTAAATTATTTTTTCTTAGCCTTGACTGTCCCACTCCTTGGCATAGGTCTCCTCCCATTCCTTCCACTTTTCTGGGTGTTGCGTCTCTTCTCACTAATTAACGAAAACAAAGAAAGTTATACATTTAATAAGATCTCTAGCTCTTAGGGGGAAGGTTGGTCGGGGATAAAGAGACGATATTGTTTTTTAATTTTAGAATTTATTCGTGCAATAATTCAATATGATGTACAATATAATTACTTTGACATATGACATTATTGATTTGCTTCTTTATAATTTCACATGACATTATTATTACCTTAAGCTATTGGCCGACACGACTTTCGGCAGAATGACGGCTGTACTCACGTCCCACATGTCGACAAACTCGCGAGCCATAATGTATATTTAATATATTTAAATGTACATAATGTCAAACTGTTTTAAGCATAATGTCAAACAGGTTTAAAATATAGTGTCAAACAGTTTTCAATACAATGTCAAATGGTTTTAAAAATGTCAAAAAAATCTGTGTTATTGTAAGTATAATGTCAAATGTAAATCATTTATTACTCTGTGACATTAGTTTCGATATACTAAACAGACGCGCGGAAGAAGTGAAACTTCGTAATACTACACGCATGCGTTCGTGCTACGCATTCACTCTCGCTCTGTCTCTTTCTATTCCCCCTGCATGGTATCGCTAAACGTTTAACGCAAGCTTGTTGGAAGTCGCATAAAAAGTTTCACTTCAAAAAGACTTTTAATTAATTTATTTTCTAGTCTAAAATTCTTCATTTTTATATTTCAGAGTAATTTCAGCATAGGCCGTCATTCGACCAACTGTAGAAAAGTGTACATGCTGGACTTCGGTCTGGCGCGACAGTACACCACCAGCAACGGTCAGGTGCGGCCGCCTCGAGCTGCGGCCGGGTTCAGAGGTATGTCGCGATATGGGCTCAGCCTTTTAACACTATGAAGATATGCTGGACTTTGAAGTTTGTCCGATGCTACTAGATAAATATACTATCAAAATAAAAATAAATCACAACATCACTTTTTGAAGGCAGAAAATTACATGAGCAGACGATAAATATCTCGAAAACTATTTTTCAAATGAGGTAGAAATAAAAAAATAAATTCATTTATTATCACTGAAGTTCGAAAAGGCCAAAAAATTTAGCAATCGCGGTACGAAAGAAGAAAAAGCCATTGCCACTGTTTGGTCAAAATAAATAAATGTTTAAAATAATTTACATAAGACATAATTTCCAAAACACCTTTCCACTTGGATTCCAGTTTTCCCATTAACGTATCTCTTTCTGTCTCCGAACATCTCATCTAGTCATCGAGTATATTCTATACCATAAATAAAAATAAAACCTTCCTTTTTCCAGGAACCGTCCGCTACGCGTCAATAAACGCACACAAGAACAAAGAAATGGGCAGACACGACGATCTCTGGTCGCTATTCTACATGCTAGTCGAATTTGTGAACGGTCAGCTGCCCTGGAGGAAGATCAAGGATAAAGAACAGGTGAGTAGACCGCTAGTAGACCGAGTAGACCGCAGTCTACTGCATGCAGTAGACCGCAAGTATATATTCTACATACTAGTCGAGTTCGTGAAGGGACAGCTGCGGTGGAGGAAGACCAAGGACAAAGAAGACCGCCAGTAGACCAAGTAGACCGCAGTCTGCTGCTCATCCTTGTTCCTAACTATTTTGTGGTCGGCTTCCAGTCTATCCGGCTGCAACTTAATTCCAATTTATGGGTTCTAAATGAAGCCAAAAGGCACTAACGCTACCTGTCGTGGCAGTTTTTACTGTTATAACTTTATTTTAAATAATTTCATGAGTCCATGACCCCCGTACTATTTAATGCATCCATCAGCACAATGTTTTGAGTGCGCAACATTGAGTCATACCGTAAACCGCGACTTTTCATCCCAAAAAAAAAAACAGTTATTTTTTTTCTGTGAGTTATTTTGATGTACAGAATGCTTGGTTGACTTCGTGAAGGGACTTTTTATACCTTGTATTACATTAAGTGCCTATCTGACCTCCACAACTCAGTTGTTGGATAACACGACACCTCACGATGAAACTAATTGTTAGATTTTCGACCATTAAAGTTCAACTAGTCGCGGGCTCGAACTCACTGGTAGCCGTGGCCGAAAAGCACGCTGTCTCACTTGGCATCGTGCCCGACAGAGATAGTATCAGATAGTATCAGTGATGAGCAGTTAGACGCTAGTCTGCACGCACATCTAGTTCGTACGCACACACACAGCGTTCCGAAACGTAAGGCGCGCGTAAAAAAATACGAAACGGCCTTTGGAAGATAGTGTTTTATGAAAAAACCACTGCGTGTATCAATTACAAATAAAACGTATTGAATTCTTTGATAATTGTGCTATGTCGGTACCGACTTTGTTTTGGAAATTTGACACTTCTTTTATTACTAATTTACGACCAAAGTTGCGTTAAAATTTGCAATAAAAACGAATCTTTGATAGCTCGTAACTTTTTAATGGTTTTTTATTTTCCTATTCTCTTTCCGTACAGACAAAATTAATAATGAGACAATACCATATCATGTTTTACTTTGGATGTGCAGTGTCAAACAGTGGAGTAAAACCCCCCTAAGTTTCTATGGAAAAAATGTCGATAAGTGTCACTTTAACGCCTGTATTGACTGCCAAAGATCTACGACTTAAAAAACATTAAAAGAAAGGTATCGGTATGAATTGGACGATGGAACAACCTAAACGTGCCAACTAAACCGTTAAAATTTGCCTCCCATCCACAAAATAACCTTAAAAAACGCTTAACCCTCTTAATCTTCCACAGGTCGGCCTCATGAAAGAGAAATACGACCACCGTCTACTCCTCAAGCATCTGCCATCAGAACTACGCCAGTTCCTCGAACATGTGCAGCAGTTGGAGTACGCCGATACGCCAGACTACGCCATGCTGACTTCTCTGCTGGAGCGGTGCTGCAAGAGGAGAGGGATCAGGGATACTGATCCTTATGATTGGGAGAAAGAGGTGAGTTTTACTTTGATGATGGGTTTTAGTGGGATTTTGAACTTTGAAAATATTATGAGTTATATTTGAGTGAAGGTTAGGAAAATACAACAATATTCAGGGTAGAAGAGACATCATCATCTGCCTAGCCTTTTCCCAAACTATCTTGGGGTCGGCTTCCAGTCTAACCGGATGCAGCTGAGAACTAGTATTTTACATGAAGCGACTGCCTATCTGACCTCCACAACCCAGTAACTGGGTAATACAATACCCCTTGGTAAGACTGGATGTCAGACTTTTTGGCTTCTGACTGCTCGTAACGACTGTCAAAGATCTACAAATGACAGCCAGGACCAACGGCTTAACGTGCTTTCCGAGGCACGGAGGAAACTCGGTATGTAATTATGGTCACCCATCCACGGACCAACCTCGGCAAGCACGGCTTAACCTGAAGATCGACCCGAGCGGCTGTTATTATTTAGCCACGAGCTCCTCAGGGTAGAAGAGACACCGACGCTAAAACGCTTACCAAGAATTCAGCACACTCGGCCTCGCTTTGTATATACAACCTGATTTTTTGATATCCCATAAACTCTAGGGTTATATTCTTTAGGTAAAAATAATACTAAAACTCCTAGAATAGGTGTTTCAAAAATGCATTGATTCGGAGATATCATCAATCATAATTTACTTAGGTCAAAAATTATCACCAGTATGACGAATCTTTACTTTTGCGAGGTTGCCAAACTTCGCAGTAGTGTAGTTAAATAGTAGAAGTTTCATAGATAAATACGAGTAATTCTTTATAATCAAACCAATAATTCATATTTAAAGCTAAGAAAATGCGAAAAAAACAAAAAAAAAAGTATGATTGAAACATAATTCATATGCCAGATGATTCTTTGATATGGTCTCAATCATATCCTAGAGTTGTGGGATATAAAAAAAAGCTTCTATACAGGGTGATTGGTAACTAGTGACCGATACTTAAACTCGTGATCATACTTATGATAACAGACATCTTTCCCAAAAAAACATATTTTTTTAAATCTGTCGGTTTTTTTTTTCGCATAAACTTTTTTTTATAGCTTAAGAGTGTTTACGCCTTACGGCATGTTATACAAACTTTCAAGTCCTTATTTGCCGAAATGTCTGAACCGATTTTAATGAAAGTTAATATGCATAAGCAGGGTACATAGGTCTAAAATAATACCAAAAAAAGTGTGTGGTTCAGGAAGAAGTACTTACTGGAAATATAACCGTTTTAGCGTCGGGGTCTGTTACAACTTGTATGCAGGGTTAGTTTTCAAAGACGAGCCAAACGTTCAGAGATGATTTAGATTCTTTTTTCTTTGTTAACAAAACTTGTGTAAATTATAACAACACAATAAAAAAAGGCTAGTAATTTTAAAGTCATCGTCCGTTTTTATAGTATGAAAAAATTCTGCTTTTTTTTACATGTTTTTGAAGTGAAACTTCTAATGCGATTTCCAACAAGTTTGCGTTTGCGTTAAACGTTTAACGCTACCAACCAAAGGTAAAATCAACCTTTTCCCATTAAAATAAAGTTTGTTTTGGAATTATTGTTGATCTTGTTTTGTTTTTGAAAGATCCACGTTCAAATTCTCTTCTTTCTTTTACTTCATATTTCGTTATAGGTTTTTATTTTCATTTCCACATTACGAAGTTTCACTTCTTCCGCGCGGAGGGACTCCACGCACTATTTTTTTTTGTTATTTACTCTATAACAATAACTTCGATGGACTTTTGCTAAGGGTCAGTTCAGACCGAGACGCGACGCGACGCGACGCTGCGCGCTCTTCATTCAGAATACGTTGCGCAACGTATTCTGAATTATCACAACGAAATGTGTATCTTTTCGTGTAGAAAATAAAGTTATATTTTGAATCGCTCTATAAAAGTGTGCGCGCAGCGTCTCGGTGTGAGCTGACCCTTACTCATTAGTAGTAGATAAGTTCACTACATTTTGAGGAATCAGTATTTTTCGCTAAGGTTTGTCTCCAATCAAAAAAATAAAGCTCAAAATTATATTTCAGGCGTATTTGTTTTGACAGCAACTTTAAAATTTAATAGGTGAGAATAAATCTGTAAAATAAAAGCGTTAGGTATATCATAAAACTATGTATTATATAAACATTTGTTTATGTTTTTAGTTTACATTTTGTGATGTCCAGAATGTCAGGGTTTATATGTTTTTTATTTCATTATTGGTGTTGGAATCTGTGAATTGTCTGTTTTTATGTGTAAAAATTACAATAATGGGTTTGAATATTATTATTTCGTTTATTCATCTATGTACAGTACAGTGTTCGTATTTTAGCCGTGTAATGCAAATCGGGTTTATTCGGTTAGATTCGTACATAGTACGAAGTGACTATCCAAAATCAACCAATTGCATGTCTAGCAACCGTTACCTAGCGACAATTTGTTTTATCGTCGCCATAGTAACGCGTGGCGTGGCATCCAATATGACGTTCATGACAATTATTCAATTCACCAAAAAAGGACTGTCTGACATCGACATGTCAACTGTCTTAAACCTATCCAACGTTTTCAGAAATAAAGAGTATTTAATGAGCTCTTATTCAAAGGAGGTCCGTAAGAAGTAGATTGGATAAAAGTATGTAACATTTTATGGATTTTTCATAGACAACTTATTAGTAATTCTTCAAATACTATGGATAAGACTATTTCCGATTATTAGTAATATGTCATCTTGTTTACGAGCATGCGGTTTGGGTTCGTGTTTAATCGTGTAATCTCGTGAATGTATAAAACTGCAAAATCGGAAAGTTTGAAAGTGGCTCATCAATTAAAGTCCGTGACTGTACATATAATTTACATTTTTAAATATTAAAAAAAAGAAAAGAGTAGTCCACCGGCATCGGGAACAGGGTGGTCAGGGCTCTTGAGAGAGGAACCTCCTAACGATACGCGCCGTGTCCAGATGTAATGCTTTCTGAATCAATCCCTTTATCCAGCTGCCAAGCGAAAGACTCCTCAGATGTTGGTCGAGGCTTTTGGCTATTAAGCCATTGGCCGAAACAACTATCGGCACATTTATGCATTTGATATGGTTATAATTAACAACACAGGCTCAATTTTATTCTTCGTTAGATGGCGTAGAACTAAAATAGTAGATTATACAACAAGTAGAATTAGAACAAATAAGTTTGCATGCTGAAAGAAGTCGGCAAAATATGTGAAACTTTTTAATTTATAAAATCGTAATGTACCATATTTTATAAGGACCTTGAAATAGACTCTTAAATAAACTCAAAGCATTTATTTCAATTAGACAATTACAGGCACTTTTGAAAGTAAAAAAAAAAACAAAAAAAAACAGGAAGCTACAGTCCCAGTCACAAGGCATAATAACTTGTGAAAGTACCGTAGTTGCGCATTCCAAAGCGTAGATCTCTATGGAGAAGAATGGGCAAGAAACTCCATGGACACTCTTTTAAATCAAAATATGTTACAAAATCTTGGTTACATCATTCATGTTAAGAATTGCAAATATGTGAGAACAATGTAGAAATACGGGCAAGTTAAGAGCGTCCAGAGTAAAAGATTAAATCAGTAATTAAAAAATAAAGTAATTAAAATAAACCGTGGCAGCTAAGAGATGACCAGTCACAACTGACAGCGCCCGTTCACGAACATGACGCATGTATCAGCCATCATTCAACTCAACATTCACCATTATCGAATAATATTCTGATTTAAAGTGTGTCCATGGAGTTTCTTGTCCATTCTCCTTCATAGAGATCGACACTTTAAAATGGGAACTACAGTATCTTCACAGTTATTATGACTCGTGACGTGGAATTTAGCTACATTTTATTGTTGTCTTTATTTCGACAGTTAAAAAATTGGCCAATTTGATATAAATGTTTTGATTTTGAAAAAAAGGGAAATTAGTTCGAGGGACAAAGAAGGTTCCCAAGAGCAGCTAAGTTGGTTACTCTACTATATTTGGTCCATTTTTAGGGTTCCGTACCCAAAGGTTCAAACGGGACCCTATTACTGAGACTTCGATGTCCGTCTGTCACCAGGCTGTATCTCATGAACCGTGATAGTTAGCCAGTTGAAATTTCTACAGATTATATTATTTCTGTTGTCGCTATAACAACAAATACTGAAACATAATAAAGTAAATATTATAAGTTTTTAAACTGACATGGTCACTAACACTATTAATAACACTTGCAACGGGATATTTACCATGTGTATTATTTGTTTCGAGTTCCCGATATTTCGGCGCTGTTGCAAACGCCATGATCACGGATAAACAGTTGGGTTTATCCGTGATCATGGCATGGAGTACGTGGTAAATATCCCGTTGTAAGTGTTATCAATAAAGTAAATATTTAAGGGGACTCCCATACATAAAAGTGATTTTTACCCCTCGTTTTTATAAATAATGGTACGGAACCCTTCGTGCGCGAGTCGGACTCGGCCACTTGTCCGGTTTTTTCATCTGTCAACCCGAGCTACCCGTGTCGATATGGTGACCATGGAGCACAGTGAGAGTAATGTTGTGTGCGTGCAGGCGGTGTCGGTGTCCCGCACGCGCGCGGCCGTGCACGCGGCGCCCGACCACGTCGCGCCGCACGACGCGCTGCCCGACGCTGTGAGTAGCACGTGTATTACTTATTATTGTATTACTATCACGTGTGGAGCACAAATGTTCTGATGTACTTGTCGGATCCGGTCATTAGTACGGACAGAAAATGATTCCAAAGCGCGCCAAAGGTGTCGTCACGCGACCTACTTACCAGTCTACCTAAGCGCGCTTTTACAGAGTCGTGATGTTTCTTGCTCGCTGCAGGACAGTGAGTGTCTGACAGCGGCGGGGTCAAGACGTCCCGAAACTGTACTCCGATTCATGGTGCCTAGTGTTATTGTGTTGGGTTGTAATTTCAAGTAATTTGTTAGTTCGATAATAGCAGTGTACCGTGTGTAGTGTGTGTTCTCATAGAACGAAACCCATGTTCTGCCCACATGGTGACCGAGTCTAACGGAATAAATCACACCTAAACACGACATACTCTTAAATTACATCTTAATATTTGTACACCACGTCTTGTGGTAGGTTTTTTTTTTATCTTGTTCTACCTTTTGTAGTAAGCAACGACTTATTGTCGGGCCTACGCTGTCCTCCCACACTTAAGTAATAACGCTGTAACTTCAAATATTGTAAAACCAAATGATTTTAAAAGAGTAACCATGGAGTTTCTTGCCGGTTCTTCTCCATAGGAAACGACCAACCCGAACCGAGCACCTTTTGTTGACGTTTAAGTGGCCCATGTAGGCCTATGTAAAATAAAATATTTTGATTTTGTATTGAACTTAACAAAATACTAACACCATACTATGTTAAACTACACTCTCACAAATTAATAAATTCTTATTCACTTTTGTCTGTACCCCTACCGTCACGTCTTAAACCACTTTCGTTTTAATGTCACTCCAGTGTGGGAAAGAGACGGAACTATAGAGGATGTCTAGCGCCATCTCTTTCCTACATTGGAATATGATTTTTTCGTCATAGGTATCATTTCCATGGTTTTCGGAGTCAATGATAATACAAATGTTGGCAAAATGAAATACAAGATGGCGCCTAGTTAATGTATTGCGCAAAAGAACTTTTTTTTCCAACCGTGTCTCCCTAAATATATTTCTCGTTTTTTTCTTCGGCTTCCCCTTACAACAAATTGTCGATTCGTCATTCGTCGTTTATTTAATAATCAACGTTTTATTTTTTTCTTTTTTTATCCGTATAGACACGCCGGCGTCTAGAAACAGAAGCGACAACTGCAGTAGCAACAGACACACAGACAGGCGCGCACAAAGACAAGCATATAGACAAGCGAGCACACCCGGCTTCACCCAGGCACGCGCCTAACCATCTTAACGGATACGTAAGTATAGCCCACTGCCCACTGCTGGGCAAACGGTATAACTGCAGCAGTAGCAACAGACACACAAACACACAAACAAGGAGGTCAGATAAGCAGTCTGTCCTTGTAATAATTGCAAAAAATCTTTTTACGTAATACTTGAACGGCCCTTAGCCATTGAACTTCCATCATCTGCCTGCCTTTTTCCAAACTATCTTGGGGTTGGCTTCCAGTCTAACCGGATGCAGCTGAGTACCAGTATTTTACATGAAGCGACTGCCTATCTGACCTCCACAACCCAGTAACTGGGTAATACGATACCCCTTGGTAAGACTGGATGTCAGAGTTATGGCTTCTGACTACTCGTAACGACTGTCAAAGATCTACAAATAACAGCCGGGACCAACGGATGAACGTGCTTTCCGAGGCACGGAGGAAACTCGAGATGTAACTATACTCACCCATCCACGGACCAACCTCGGCAAGCACAGCTTAACCTTAAATATCGACCCGTGCGGCTGTTATTATTTAGCCACGGGCTCCTAATAATTTAGTTCAAATGTATTCTAAGCGCATTAAGTCATTTGCAATTTTATTAATCCCGGGATTTAATCTTCATGTTTTTGATTTCGAGATTTTAGACCCTCGTCTAAAATAATACCTCTATTATCAACTCTGTTACTTAATTCCTCAAACTTTAGGTAAATATACTCAAACTATTCCGATCTCTGTTAATTACTTATGCGTTTATTTTCTTCAAACCTTCTTTGTTTTAAAAACCAAAGCAAAGCTAAGAATTTTAACTTTTGACACCCAGTCTTTAGGCGAAATCAATATTTTAATATTAGTTTCGTTCTTTTTTGTCTACAGTCAACCACAGACAAGCCAGTGACGGACAAGGAAGCGGAACCTAGGACGACGCCCGCGCCCTCTCCCGACAGACACGCTAAAGTTAACAATGTGAGCATCACATTTTTATTATATTTTTACGATATTTCTGGGTTAAGCTCGCCGTTGTACAAACGTTTTAATTGCAATATTTCTTTGATAATGTAGTGTGCAATAAATAATAAGAATATTGTTACGAGCGTTTACACCATACCGATTTCATACAAACTTTAAAGTCCTAACCGATTTTAATGAAACTTTTTTACGCATAAGCAGGATACATAGGCCTAAAAAGTTACTAAAATACATTATCAAAATGTTTAAAAAAAAAAAGATAATAGGGGTGAAGACTGGGTAAAGAAAACGACATTCTATTTTGTCCGTCAGACAGGTAATGCAAAAATATTAGACACGTATTTTTTGTTTTATCAAAATATCAAAAAATTACTTAGTTAAAACTCATTTAAGTTGGAGAGTGGGGGCTTACTACGTCACAAGTAGGTATAAAACTTACCTACATGTGACGTCATGCGCCATTACAACTCAATATATCTCCGTAATTTTATGACTACGTGAAAAAAGAAAAAATACGTGTCCAATACTTATCAATAATGTACCCAACAGACAAAGAAAAAAAATGTGTGATCTTCCAGTTTTGGAAATTTCTGTTTCTATAGATAATTTATAATCGGTCCAATTTAGCTGTAAGTCTTTTTTCGAAAATGTTTTAAGTAACTTTTTAGACCTATGTATCGTGCTTATGTGTATGAAGTTTCATTAAAAAAGGTTCAGTCATTTCAGAAAATATGGACCTGAATATTTGTATGAATTGCCGTACGGCGTAAACGCTCTTGAGACGCGGCGCGATATTCTAAATGTCAACTGGAACCAATTTTTGATAGTTCACAACCTTGTTTATCGGTTAATAACACCCTTAAATCTGCCCACAGCAACAAGAGACCAGTAACTCTGCGGTGACCGGCACGACCAACCGGCCGGAGAGGCAGAGCGTGCCTCCGTGCAAGCCTAGACCTCCAGCACCCGGTAAGCACATTTTATAACCTATATTTAGTCCCACTGCTGGGCAAAGGCCTCCCCCTTCTCCTCACAAACCTCTGTTGATGTGAAACATCTACAGGATGTAACGGAAAGGGTATATAAATACTTAGGGGTGTGCTACAGACCATCAAACTGAACATGTTTCTCCATAGGACAAACATTGTTATAGCGAAAAATTCTCTGCTGTCTCGTACAAAATTTCAATAGGCGTGTCCACACAGAGCGAGCAGCCTCGCGAGGCATTTGCCGCGCGAAGCAGCTCGGTTAGTGTGACTGTGGACGTGCCTCGGCCGAGGCAAGCGCGCACGCAGCCGCGGGCAAGCGTCCGAGCCATTCAGTGTCGGTTTTTTGTTTTGCTCAAAGGTGCCTCAGTCGTTTGCTGCGCGCACTCTGGACGCTCGCGTATACTGTTTCGTGCCTCTTGCTTGCCGAGGCACGTCCACAGTCACACTAACCGAGCTGCTTCGCGCGGCAAATGCCTCGCGAGGCTGCTCGCTCTGTGTGGACACGCCTAATACCTATTCGACCCAAATGTATGAGGCAGTTTATATTTTTTTGCTTTTACGATGTTTGTCCGATGGAGAAACATGTTCAGTTTGATGGTTAGTAGCACACCCTTAGTATGTAAATTCCCTTTCCGTTACACCCTGTGTAAATACAACTATATCCCATTAAAATAAAGTTTATTTTTGATCGATTGGCGTTTAAATTGTTTTTCCTTTCTTAATAATCTAAAGATTAATTTTAATTTTAAAACATAGATTTTTCTCATCTGCCGGGATGGCCAATCTTTACTTTTCTGTGTCCCACTGTTGGGCAAGTGCCTCTCCTTTCTCCTTACAAACTTCTCTGTTTTGAGCCATTATTGATTATTATGACCTGTAAATGTCAAAAAAACAATTCACACCGACGCTTTTACCTTAAGGCTAGTTTTCCTGTCGCGCTGAGCTACGCTGATCGTCGGCGCAGACAGTTCAATAGGGATGATGACTGGGTAAAGAAAACGAAATTCTATTTTGTCCGACAATCAGGTAATACAAAAATATTAGATACGTATTTTTTGTTTTATCAAGTTAACAAAAAAATACTTAGTTAAAACGCATTAAAGTTGGAGAGTGGGGGCTCACTACGTCACAACTAGGTATAAAATGTACTGAGCCGTGACGTCATGCGCCATTTCAACTCAAAATATCTCCGTAATTTTACGATTACGTGAAAAAAGAAAAAATATGTGTCAAATACTTTTTAATAATCTACCCGATAGACAAATAAAATAAATGAGTCATCATCCCTATTTGTATGAATTCTTAGGGCGCGAGTGCGCGACAGCTCAGCGCTGACAGCCGTTTACATACATTGAGTTGTCAGCGCCAACGGTACGCGCGACAGGAAAACCAGCCTTAAATGTAAAGCCAATGGTATGTAACAGTATGTGCCCCCCCCCCCGCAGGCGGCGGGCCCACGCTGGCGCGGCTGCGCGTGGTGACGGCGCCGCCCACGTGCGTGCAGGAGCTGGCCGCGCCCGCGCCCGCCACGCCAGGTAGCTACTGTATGTCACTGCACTGGACTATATCTCATGCTTCATCTCCATTCTCATCTATACAAATCATCATCATAACGGCTATAGTTATAGGCTCGCCTCCTATTTCGCCAGTTATGTTTTTAGGATTCCGTACCCAAAGGGTCAAACGGGACCCTATTACTGAGACTTCGCTGTCCGTCTGTCACCAGGCTGTATCTCATGAACCGTGATAGTTAGCCAGTTGAAATTTCTACAGATTATGTATTTCTGTTGATGCTATAACAACAAATACTGAAAGCAGAATCATCATCATCATCATCATTTCAGCCGAAAGACGTCCACTGCTGGACATAGGCCTCCCCCAAAATAAAGAAAGCAGAATAAAAATAAATATTTAAGGAGGCTCCCATACAAAAAGTCATTTTTTTGTGCTTCGTGCGCAAGTCCGACTCGAACTTGGCCGGTTTTTTAAATCTCATAGCGATATGTGGGTGTACTTTTAAGTACACCTCTGCCTAACCCATCCTGGTTTACAGGCGTGATGATATATTGTAAACACCCTCCCAACCATGATCCATCCATCGATTCATCTTTCAGCCAATTATTAACACAATATTATTTGTTACCAGGTGAAGCAGTGAGCCCCAGGATAATGGCCGCCGATGTGGACAGCGTACATTCTGACACGCATTTCAAGAGAGGTTAGTTTTTTTAAGTAAAACTTCTTACGCGACTTCCAACAAGGTTGCGTTAAACGTTTAACGCTACCATGGAGGGGGTATGAAAGCACTGTTGCGTTAAACGTTTAACGCTACCATGGAGGGGGTATGAAAGCACTGTTGCGTTAAACGTTTAACGCTACTATGAAGGGGGTATGAAAGCACTGTTACGTTAAACGTTTAACGCTACCATGGCGGGGGTATGAAAGCACTGTTACATTAAACGTTTAACGCTACCATGGAGGGGGTATGAAAGCACTGTTGCGTTAAACGTTTAACGCTACCATGGAGGGGGTATGAAAGCACTGTTGCGTTAAACGTTTAACGCTACCATGGAGGGGGTATGAAAGCACTGTTGCGTTAAACGTTTAACGCTACCATGGAGGGGGTATGAAAGCACTGTTGCGTTAAACGTTTAACGCTACCATGGAGGGGGTATGAAAGCACTGTTGCGTTAAACGTTTAACGCTACCATGGCGGGGGTATGAAAGCACTTTTGCGTTAAACGTTTAACGCTACCATGGCGGGGGTATGAAAGCACTGTTACATTAAACGTTTAACGCTACCATGGAGGGGGTATGAAAGCACTGTTACGTTAAACGTTTAACGCTACTATGAAGGGGGTATGAAAGCACTGTTGCGTTAAACGTTTAACGCTACTATGAAGGGGGTATGAAAGCACTGTTGCGTTAAACGTTTAACGCTACCATGGCGGGGGTATGAAAGCACTGTTGCGTTAAACGTTTAACGCTACCATGGAGGGGGTATGAAAGCACTGTTGCGTTAAACGTTTAACGCTACCATGGAGGGGGTATGAAAGCACTGTTGCGTTAAACGTTTAACGCTACCATGGAGGGGGTATGAAAGCACTGTTGCGTTAAACGTTTAACGCTACCATGGCGGGGGTATGAAAGCACTTTTGCGTTAAACGTTTAACGCTACCATGGCGGGGGTATGAAAGCACTGTTACATTAAACGTTTAACGCTACCATGGAGGGGGTATGAAAGCACTGTTGCGTTAAACGTTTAACGCTACCATGGAGGGGGTATGAAAGCACTGTTGCGTTAAACGTTTAACGCTACCATGGCGGGGGTATGAAAGCACTTTTGCGTTAAACGTTTAACGCTACCATGGCGGGGGTATGAAAGCACTGTTACATTAAACGTTTAACGCTACCATGGAGGGGGTATGAAAGCACTGTTACGTTAAACGTTTAACGCTACCATGGCGGGGGTATGAAAGCACTGTTGCGTTAAACGTTTAACGCTACTATGAAGGGGGTATGAAAGCACTGTTACGTTAAACGTTTAACGCTACCATGGCGGGGGTATGAAAGCACTGTTGCGTTAAACGTTCAACGCTCCTAGGGAGGGGGATTAGAAAGAGACAGAGCGAGAGTAAATGCGTGGCGCTCCAAGTTTCACTTCTTCCGCGCGGAGGGACTCCACGCACTATTTTGTTAATGTTTTTAACTGACTTCTAAAAAGAAGAGGTTCTCAATTCGATTGGTATTCTTTCTTATGTATGTACACCCATTACGCCGAGATTTATGATCCGATTTACGTGATTCTTCTTTAGTTTGATGCGGAAAAGTTGCCATTTGGTCCCATAAAAATTTAACATAGTTTGGTCCGGTAGTTTTCATTTCATAAACATTTATTTATGTACATTTTTCACGTATGTACACCTTTTTCTCCATGATTACTAGACTGATTTAGAAGATTCTTCATTCATTTGGTAGAGAAAGCTTGCCCGATGGGCCCATATGAATTTTATTTCATCTTTGCTTAGGTACTTTTTGAGTCATCCTCTTTATTATGTATTTTGTCCTTTGTCGTATACATAAAGGGTGTAAAACACCTCTTAACGAAGCCGAAAAGCACTGGTTCTCCCTGTCATTGCGATATTTTTTTTGTTCTACACCATACCTGGGAACCTTCTAGTTACGGAGATATTAGGGGTCAAAGTTCCAATTTTTTGACAAGTATTTTTTTAAATACAAGTTTTGAATGTAAGATTTTTACTTTATACACCTCCACGACCCCCATACTATTCAATCCGTCCATCAGCACAATGTTTTGAGTGCGTTACATTGAGTTCTACCACAAAACATGAGTTTACACCCCCCAAAAAAAAAGTCGTTTCCCAGCAATAATTTTTGCGTAAAGTTACTTAGTTTCATGTACAGAATGCTTGGTTGACGGCTTCGTGATGAGGTGATTTACACGGTGTATACGAACGATGTGCTGGTGTCTAGTTACAATGTAAAATGATACTTGACTAGGATTTATGTGTTTTTTTTTTTGGAAGTTGGTTATATATTTTTGAAAAAGTTAACTTGCAAGGCATTCGACATTAAATTCTTCTAATTTTATGCTGTTTTAATTTTTATTGCATAAATTGTGAGTTCCAAAAACGGGTCAAAACGAGAGCTCGAGATCCTTTTATGCTTTAGGGCGTGTTAACGCAACAGGCAGTCTAATAATTTTCAAAATCTTCCACAAAATATCGTTTCATCTACAGAACCCCACTTTCGAACCCACTTGCACTTGACCGCTACCGATAGAACTGGTGATTTCTGACATATTTCCGACAAAATCATTCAGTCATTTAGCTGACCTCGTTCTAAATAGACGGGGTATTATAAATAAATAACTCATTAGAGTGAACGAAGGTAAACTAAAGAAAAACTGTCTTTTGTGAAGTAGTACGGTAGCTAAGATGTTGAGTGGTGAGTGTTTTTCTGTTCAATATTTGTGTTAACTAAGTAATAAACTCAAACCATTTATATTTATTTAAACTTCATGTAAATAGTGGTACAGTCAGTGAGCAGCATTACCTGACCCATTTGCCTCTTTTTTGCTTTGTGAGATGGGTAAGGTAATGGTGCGGGGCACTGTACCTAGGCGGACTTAATGCCACAAGGCATTCTCCAGTAGTCAACCTTTGTGTAAAATACAACAAAATTGTGATAGGGTACAAAAAAATATTCACAAATAACAAAATTTCAAAAATTCTTGTACTTACATAGAAACTAATCTATCTATCTATCTATATAAATAAAAATCAATTGCTGTTCGTTAGTCTAGCTAAAACTCGAGAACGGCTGAACCGATTTGGCTGATTTTGGTTTTAAAATGTTTGTCGTTGTCCAGGAAAGGTTTAAAAGGTGAGAGAGGTAGGGTAGGGTAGGTAGGTAAATAGGGTAGTGTAGGGTAGGGTAGGTAGGTACGAAGGGTAGGGAGGTAGGTAGGGTAGGGTAGGGTAGGTAGGTAGGTAGGGTAGGGTAGGGTAGGTAGGTAGGTTAGGGTAGGGTAGGGTGGGTGGGTAGGTAGGTAGGGTAGGGTAGGTAGGTAGGTGTTAAATGAGACACGGCCTTCGGTTACAAAGCTGTTTATTGCACTGACGTATGGCCGGCGCTTGCGCGCGACGCACAGGTCGCACTATATCAATGTAGCTATCTATAACTAACCTAACATCCCTCCACCACAAATTCTTAACTAGTCTTATGAGTTTTAGTAGTACTTCTTATAATCAATTCGAGGAATATTCCTTAATTTAAGACGCTCTTCAGTATGAGATCGTAAGTCTGGCACTCGGTTCACTGGCTCAGGCTCCATTTCGCGGAGCTCTGTGCTGGCCTCGCTCCACTCTTCCTCCTCCATTAGCGTCTCCTCGCGGGTGTCCGATGCCTGAGCGCTGCTTGTAGGCTCATTGGCTTCTTCCTCTGGATCCAGTCCTAAGAGGGCCCAGTCGAGGTTATTGTCCCGCTGTTCCTCGAGCGATTTTAATTTATATAATTGGTTTTTGTGTTTTTTTATTGTAATGTCTTTCTCTGGTACATAAATTTCGTAAATACTTTTACCTATTTTTTTTTTTACAATTGCCTTCATCCACTTATTACTGTTATTTACTTTTACTAACACTCCATCGTTTACTTCACAATCTATGTTCCTATTGCCTTTATAGTATTTAGCTTGTGTAGCTTGTTTTTCACGCACTAAACTTTGTAGGTCACGTGACGATAACACGGTCGACTCCGCTGGCGCAGGCGCCGTGATCTCTAATAAATCAAATCTGCAACGCAAATTACGCCCAAGCATTAGTTCGGCCGGTGATTTGTCTGCCGTCGTATGTTTTGTATTTCTATACCGAAATAAAAATTCTAAAAGGCGTGCTTTAATTTTGTTTTTAGGCGTTCCTTGTGCTAATAGCCCCTTCAAATACTTCTTTACTAATTTAACATAAATTTCTGCTTGCCCATTACTGGACGGCGAGTATGTGGGCGAAGTAACGTGCTTTATACCGTTAAGACATCAAAAATCTTTAAATTCTTTACTTGTAAATGAAGTTCCATTATCCGTCACCAGTGTGTGCATAATACCGAACCTAGACATAGTTTCTTGTAGTTTAGCTATTACTGTTGCCGAAGAATAGTCACAATTAAGACAAAAACATTCCACCCATTTAGTAAAAGCATCAACCATAATAAGGTACATTTGCCCTTGCAATGGCCCAAAAAAATCTAAGTGTACTCGATACCAGGGCCGTTCTGGAAAAGACCAAGGCGTTAACGGAGCCCTAGGAGGTGAAGGCCTTAATGCTAAACAAATATTACAACTAGCAATCTTTTCCTCAATATCTTTGTCTATATATGGCCACCAGAATCTTGATCTCGCTTCGATCTTTGTTTTTAAAATACCCAAATGTGGCCTATGTAACTCATCTAAAATTTTATTCTGCAAAGACTTTGGAATTATTATTTTATGACCCCTAAGTAAACAATACCCTTCCCTATTTAAGTCAAAACGACATTTATAAAAGGGTAGTAAATCTTTGTCTTTTATGTTAGGCCACCCATGTTGCACATAATGCATAACTTTTTGTAAAACACTATCGTTACAAGTTTGTTGTTGAATTTCTTTTAACGATACCGGTAAATGCCCATCCGTTACGAAGTTTATATATGTAGCCTTGTCTTCGAACTTGCACCCGTCAGACTCATTCGTACACGAGCGTCCCGAGATCATACCAATATTGTTGTGATCAGTGCTCGGGCCGGCACAGCCGCCCGCGCTGTCTGCGTCCGCGGCGGCAGCGATCGCTCGACTAAAGTAATCGGCACAATTACTTGCGCTTGGAATGTACTGTATTTCATAATTATAGCTAGATAAAAATAAAGCGTAACGTTGCAACCGGTTTGCCGACACTTCAGGTATGCCTCTGTTTGGATGGAAAATAAACATTAACGGTTTGTGATCCGTTCGCAATATAAAAGGGATATCGACACCATATAAATATTGGTGAAAACGACGAATACCAAACACTATAGCCGTAGCCTCCCTTTGAATTTGACTATAATTCCTTTCTGCCTTATTAAGTGACCTGGAGGCGTAAGCTATTGGTCTTTCCAAGCCCTTTTCTATTTGTGCTAACACTGCGCCTAGCCCTGTTGGGGACGCATCAACCGTTAGAACCAACTTGTAAGAAGGGTCAAAATGTGCTAGCGTCCTAGAAGATGTTAATTCCTCCTTAATTTGATTAAATGCAGAATCATGTATCTCAGACCAAGACCAGTCGACATCTTTTTTTAGTAAATCATTTAAAGGGTTAAGTATAGACGATGCATTTGGAATAAACATCCTATAGTAATTGACAAAACCTAAAAATGATTTTAAATCCTGTACATTTTTAGGAGCGATGGTGTTAACCATTGCTGTAACTTTATCCGGGGACTTATGAATGCCATGCTTATCTATGACAAACCCTAAGTAGGTCACTGAATCTTGAAATAATTTGCATTTATTTGTATTAAGTACTAGACCCGCTTCTTGTAACCTACTGAAAACTTGTTGTAACCTTTCTGTGTGCACATTTTTAGTGTTTCCGGTCACAAGTACGTCATCCAACAGGCACAGAACCCCTTCAATGCCATGAAGCAAATTCTCCATTGTTTTTTGAAAAATGGCTGGAGCGTTGGCTAGCCCAAACACTAACCGGGTGAATTTGAATAAACCCTTATGCGTGTTAATTGCTGTTAGGATTTGCGACTCCTTATCTAACAAAAGTTGTAAATAAGCACTACTTAAATCTAGCTGTGAGAATTGAAGGCCCCCGTGTAATTTAGAAAATAATTCTTCCGTTTTTGGCAACGGATATTTATCAATGTGTAAACATTTATTTAACGACACCGAAAAATCAGCACATAAACGAATCTCACCGTCTTTTTTTAGTATGGGGACAATCGGGCTAGCAAAATCAGAATGTTCGACAGGAATTAATACACCGGTTTCCACTAGCCTATTTAATTCCTTTTCAACTTTGCTCCTTAATGCAAAAGGTACTGTTCTAGGTCGAAAAAAACTCGGTTTACTGCCTGGTTTAAGTGTAAGTTTAACTTTGTACTTATTAAAACTACCTAACGAATTGGAAAATAATCGGGGATATTTGTTGACGTAATATGGGAGTTCTGTTAATTCGGCACAATGATTTACCTGAGCTAACTGAAAATTATACAATGATAAAAAGTTCCTACCCAGTAAGGCTGGGCCGGACCCTTTTACTACGTAAATATCAATTTTTCTACATTCACCCACATATGTAATTGGTACCGTAATTAGTCCGAGTACGTCTAATAATTCACCCGAATATGCCTTTAACACTGACCTAGGAGACATTAACGGAACATTTTTGAAAAATTTCTCATAAATAGCAACTGGAATAGCCGTAGCACAAGATCCGCTGTCTACTTCGAATGTTAACAACTGACCGTTTACATCGACAGACAACGTCATCGGCTCGCCGCGATAACTACGAATATTACAAATAAGAATACTCTTACCGTCGCCGTCGTTATCGTCACTAGACTTGAGGCAATTCATTTGTCCATTTTTATTGTTACACATTTTTTTTAGGTGTCCTTTAACTCCGCACTTTTTACATTTATAATTAGAAAATCGACACTTGTCCGCAGTATGATTGTTGTAGCCGCACACGCCACATTTTGGAGACTTCGCCTGCCCCGCTGATATCTTAAATACTTCGACAGAAGTCGATGTTACTGCCGCTGTAGATTGCCTTGCCGCTCGCTTCGCACTTTGCACACTAATTGCAACCTCTAGTGCTTTTGACAAAGTAGATGCCGCCTTTTCATCCATGAATAGTTTGTCCCGTTCGGGTCCCGGATACATCCCAATTATGAATCGGTCTCGCAACATCTCGTCCAGAGCTGCCCCGAAGCCGCAGTCCACCGCCAGTCGTCGTACGCGGGCCGCCCACTGAGTCAAATCCTCGCCCGTCTCCTGCACCGCCGAATGGAACTTGTGTCTTTCTGCCAACACTGACTTCTTAGGCAGAAAGTGCTTATCCAGTTCTGCAGTCAACTCGCTGTAAGTGAGTTCTTCTACTCCCTTTGGGGAAATCAACTCGCGCACCAACTTATACGCATCGTCATTGAGTGCGCTTAACAGTACCGCCTTTCCCTGCACATCTTCTTTCCCTTCTCTTTTTATTAGCAGCGCGTTTGCTGTTAACCATTGAGAAAGTCTTTCTTTAAAGATATTCCAGTCCTGGCCGAACTCAAAAGTAGGAACAGATCCGATGAAATTACTCATTTTTCTTTACGTGCGTGGGTACTTGCTAATCGTCGCCACTGTTAAATGAGACACGGCCTTCGGTTACAAAGCTGTTTATTGCACTGACGTATGGCCGGCGCTTGCGCGCGACGCACAGGTCGCACTATATCAATGTAGCTATCTATAACTAACCTAACAGTAGGGTAGGGTGTGTGTAGGTAGGTAGTGTAGGGTATGGTATGGTATGGTAGGTAGGTAGAAAGGGTAGGTAAAAAGTGCATTGCAACGCATGCCGGGGACAGCTAGTATATATTATACAAATTAAATAGACTAATGTATACTTTCACAAATACCAAAATGAAAAACGAGATACCTAATATAATTACTGTGACTAGGCTTTGAATTGAGAACTATATAGTCTGATTTAAATAGTGGTTGCGAACATTCTTTTTAAAAGTTAATTATTTCAATTAGACCATTAAAGGCAGTTTTGAGTGACAAAAAACACAAAAAAGCGAAGCTACAGGCCCAGGCACTAGGCTTGTAAAGTACTGTAGTTGCCCATTCCAAAGCGTAGATCTCTATGGAGAAGTATGGGTAAGAAACTCCATGGACACTCTTTTAATTTCGTTCGTATTCTATTGAGAATACTTGTCTGTCTAAAATGGATATAAATAGCCACTAACGAAGCCGAAAGGCACTTGTTCTCCCCGTCATTGCATTTTTTTTTGTTCTTGACCTTACTTGGGAACCTTCTAGTTACGGAGATATTGGGGGTCAAAGTTCCAACTGCAAGTTTTTTATTTTTATATATAAGTTTTATTTTTTAAACTTTACTTTAAATACCTCCACCAACCCTGTGCTATTCAATGCATCAATCAACACAATGTTTTGAGAGCATAACATTGAGTTTTTACCGTAAAACGTGAATATTCACCCCAGGAACTCGTTTCCCAGCAATAATTTCTGCGTAGGTTAACATTACATGTACAAAATGCTTGACGGCATCGTGAAAGGGTTCCGTTTACAACAAAACTAGTAAAAAAAACGCACTTCTCCGTGCCCCCCCAAACCAGTGTTCCGCAAACTCAAGGTACACCTAGGAAATCAAATCTTTAAAATTTTTGAGGTACACCGTAAATGCAACAACAACCTATCCTTTGTTTTGCAGCTGACTAAGTTGGTATTTAACTAGATCAGGTGGCGTACCATGACGTCTTAAAACATTATTGTTCCATTCTTATTCCAGAGTGAAAAAGAGCTATACAGGTCGTCTAGCTCCATCTCTTTCCCACTCTGGAATAGGAATGGAACAATTATGTTTTAAGCGTCATAGTAACCCCCCTGAATGTTTATTTAACTTTAAGAGATAACCTTATTTTTCCGAGGCACACCAACCCATGACCACGGTGCACCAGCGTGCCGCGCCACAAACTTGGCGGAACACTGCCCTAAACAATACGCTGGTCTCATATTATAATATCTAACACTTGTTATGTATGTATTGTCGACAGGAGCGCGTCGCACGGCCCGCGCGCGCGCCGACCAGAGCTACACACAGTTCGCCGTCATGGACGATGAGAACGTATCGGCTTTGCAGCAGGTAAATATACTGCCCATCATATTCATATTATTTGTGTTCATAATATACAGAGGCGGATTTAATGCCACAGGCATTTGCTTTTGGTTTTTAGACGTGGTCGCTCAATACTCACTAACTTGGTGACTTACATTTTGATTATTTCAAATTCATTTATTTCAGGAACCAAATAGCCCAAATAAAAAAAAAGAGAAATTATTTCTGAATAACAAATACAAAATCACACAGAAAATTAACACTAAAATTAGATTAATCAAATTCGTATAAACATAATCATTAAATTAATCATTAATAATCATTGTAGTATAGTAGTCTCTAATGAAGTGGACGCAAGCAAGCAGATTGTCAGTCCAGTGTGTGAAATTTATTCCCAGCTCTTCGGTTTTCCGATCGTTATAATCTAGATCTTTTCGAGTGAATCGGTTTCTTCTAGGCGAGCGTGCTCAACCCTAGGCCGCATCGTCACGTCACATAAGCTGGTTGCAGCCAAAAGCAATGCTATTTATTAGCATTAAAAAAGTCGCCACATTTAACGACTTTAGCAGTGCATTTGATCGAGTTGACCATTCCATTCCCCTTTTAAAATTGTGCATGTTTCTTAGGGGTCGTGAGCTTTTAAAATGGTTCAGAGCTTATTTAAAATAAATACCTCAGTCTGTTGTGATCAATTGATTTCAACCTGCAACTTATTTTGTAAACACCGGAGTGCCTCAAGGATCGCATTTGTGACCACTTTTTTTTCTCCTTCTTTCGGCCCGAAATATTATGTGTGGTATAACTAAGTGTGTTAATTAAGCTTGTTTAAAGTTTGACTTTAATATTATGATATTGTTTCAGGTCACAAAAGGCGGAGCCCTCACTCTGGTATCACTATGGAAGTCACAGTTCGACGACTCTGAAGAGACCACAGACAACGAATGGAAACAAGAACAGTTGCAGGTTAGTTATAGACAAAATATACTTTTCTGTATTAGTTAGTAGTTTTTTATAGGCGTTTATAGGGTAGGGTTTTTTTA
This sequence comes from Cerastis leucographa, assembly GCA_963082945.1. Lineage (NCBI taxonomy): Eukaryota > Metazoa > Arthropoda > Insecta > Lepidoptera > Noctuidae > Cerastis > Cerastis leucographa. The sequence continues at coordinate 10,311,534 of OY720374.1, read as the reverse complement.
TAGACGATTATGATCTCGTGCCTATATTATTGAAGTGAAACTTCTTATGCGACTTCCAACAAGTTTGCGTTAAACGTTTAACGCTCCTGGGGAGGGGGAATAGAAAGAGACAGAGCGAGAGTGAATGCGTGACACTCGAACGCATGCGTGTAGTATTACGAAGTTTCACTTCTTCCGCGCGGAGGGACTCCACGCACTATTTTTTTCTTCGTTGTACGCATGGCGACCAACTTTGCTGGTCTCTCTTGTACGGGAAACTCTTTCAAAGCGAAGTCAGGTTATACTTGTGTAGCTCTGGCTTTAACTCTGCGTATTTCTTCGATTTTTTTAATGAAAATTTTATATTTGAAACGAGAATTTTTTATTTAAAATTCGACGTACTTACGTTATGTTTACACAGCGCGCTCATACTAAGGCCAAACTTTTTAGAAATTATTAATAATAGATATCCATACTAATATTATAAATGCGAATGTCACTCTGTTTGTTTGTTTGTTACCTTTTCACGACTAAACGGCTGATCGGATCTTAATGAAATTTGGCAAGAAGATAGATTTAAACCTGGGGAAGGACATAGGCTATATATCATTACGCTACGACCAATAGGACCGGAGCAGCAATAAAAATGTTGCGAAAACGGGGAAAATGTGACGCAAACGAAGTTGCGCGGGACAGCTAGTACTAATATAAATGTGCAGAATGTAAGTTTGTGTGTTACGCTTTCACGCGAAAACTACTCAACCGATCATCATGAAACTTTGTACACATATTTTTGGAGGTATTAGAAGTAACATAAGCTATATATCATCACGCTACAACCAATAGGAGCGGAGCAGAAAAGAAAAATCTTGTGAAAATGGGGAAAATGTGAAGCAGACGAAGTTGCGCGGACAGCTAGTATTATAAATGCGAATGTCACTCTGTTTGTTTATTACCTTTTCACGACTAAACGGCTGATCGGATCATAATGAAATTTGGAAAGAAGATAGATTTCAACCTGGGGAAGGACATAGGCTATATATCATCACGCTACAACCAATAGGAGCGGAGCAGCAATGAAAAATGTTGCAAAACGGAGAAAATTTGACGCAGACGAAGTTGCGCGGGACAGCTAGTTATGAATAAATTCTTCAAATTTGGTTTAAAATTTGGATGATACTGACTATCTTTGCTTGTTGCAATGCAAGCAATTTAGCTAAAATGATAAACCTGTGATTATTGTGTTTTGAATAAAAAAATATAAGTATTTACGTTACACCACGCGCACATGCTTGGGCCCAAGCTGAGGCCCAGGTATAAACGGCAAACACACAAATTTTAAAAAAAGAATTAATTTAAATTTAAAAAAATCGTTTTTTTTTTAGTTTTTTTTTTTTTATTATTGAAAAGTATTGGACACGTATTTTTTCTTTTTTTACGTGATCATAAAATTACGGAGATATATTGAGTTGAAATGGCGCAAGACGTCACGTGTAGGTAATTTTTATACCTACTTGTGACGTAGTGAGCCGGACTCTCCAACTTTAATGAGTTTTAACTAAGTAATTTTTTTGATATTTTGATAAAACAAAAAATACGTGTCTAATATTTTTATATTACCTGTCTGGCGAACAAAATAGAATTTCGTTTTCTTTACCCAGTCTTCACCCTATTATGAATTTAAATAAATGAAAATTAAACAGCATGAAAATCCACCAACAAGTTTAAAAGTACTAAACAAATACACAGACAGAAACGACTTTTTTTTTACCCTCTTCGAAGCAACCGATACTGTAAGCCTGCGTCCCACTGCTGGGCGAAAGCCTCTCCCCATGACTTCCAATGTTTAAATCCAGGGCCAATGTGGACCACTGGTTGCTGGTCTTGTCCAGCTCATCCCGCCATCTTCTACGAGGCAATTAAAGTAACGATTTACTCAGTAATAAATCGGATGATTTCTTTAGGAGATTACCTCCTTCATCGAAACATAAAACTTTCACTCTGCAAGTATAGATTTTTGGGTTATATAGGGTGTAACGGAAAGGGTACATAGATACTTAAGGGTGTGCTACAGACCATCAAACTGAACATGTTTCTCCATCGGACAAACGTCGTAATAATGTAACAAAGTGATCTCACGTAGTCATCGTTCAGTGAAAGCATAAAAGGATGAGTTTTAGTGAAACATAATATCATGACTTTGGCCAGCCTTCTTCATTTCTGGAACTCGTCGTGGGCGAATATCAAAAAATTCATGACACAAATTTTTGTTTGTGGCTCTTCGATATCAGCCACAATGCGCGTGGCGAATCCGCTGACTGGGCACGGGAGTACGTCGGGTGTAATTTCGTGTAGTTATATGGACGATACACACAGAGCGTGCGCGGGTCGTGTGACGCGCGGGAGCCGGGCCCGTCCCGTCCTGCTTTCGACCCGCTCGGTTTGTGGTGGCTGGATCTCGCGTTTTAGAAGTCTATCAAAACGTGGCTGATGGCTAGTATCCGCTAAGATAAGTCGCCATGAACAAAAGGACTCTTCGCCGAGTTGTCATTTCCATTTTATATCGTAACATGGATTAAGTAACGACAACATTTTCATAGATATTATTAGTAAAGTAAGGTCAAATACTGCCTCGTTGGTCTGGTGGTGGCAAGCTCCACAGCTGAGTACTAAGCTGTTATTGGTTTTTTCCATCAGTAATATCTCAGTTAGTGCTAACTGATAAACTCTGACTGGTTAGTTTAGATTTGTGCCTGGTTGATGGCAATAGGCTCGCCCCTTATTACATAAGGCTAAAACAAATAAATAAAAATAATAAATATATTTATTTGCTATCACAATGGTTATGACATTTTGGATGTTTGGATAATCAATACTATATTCATACAACTTAAACATAAGTGGCGAAATGTGGACGCACTAATAAGTACACCTCTGCTTAATCCTTCACGGATTACAAACGTGATGTTATGTATTGCATAAGTTAAGTAAGGTAAAAAAAAAATCCTTACGCTCTAAAAGTGAGCTCCTAAACTCACATGGTACCCCGGTTGCCAACAGTCACCTGAGCACCGCGGCGCGCGAGCTGCCTCAGCAGTGTCGTCGTGCTCGCACGGGGCGCGCACGCAGCTCCACACGACCACAACCACTCATCACACGCAGCACACCGTGCAGCACCCACTTCACCAGGTATCATCACCATCGCCATGTGTGAACGAAGTCATCACCGAAAGACTTTGCAGCCATAGTCACTTATAGTGGCTTGGCTAAAAACATGCGTCTACATCAGTTCTTATCAACATATCAACCTTAATTAATCCCTGGAATTCTTCGCAATAATCAGTATAATATAAACACACTGAGTAAAAAAATATATAGTTATTCGCTTCAGTCACGTACCGTAACCGCCGCTACATACAATTAAACAAGAAAATGTATGCGCTTCGGTAATATTCGCTATGTACGCGGTGTCATCAGCCGTGTCGTCGTGCTCGCACGGGGCGTGCACGCAACTCCATACGACCACCACCACTTATCACACGCAGCACACCGTGCAGCATGCACTTCACCAGATATCATCACCATAAGTGGACGAAGTCATCACCATGGGCACTAAGGAATACTGCTTCACACAGTTCTATCAAAAGTCGCCATAATACATAACAGTAGACTCTCCTAGTCTTATTTTAATCTTCTTTTTTTTTTGGAAACCCAAACGTGAATGAAAAAACGTGAAAATGAGATCTTATATTATAGAGCTTCTACATTCCAATGTATGGAAGCTTCTTTTGAATACCCATGATTTGAAAATTATAGATTAACTCTATACAATACCAACGAATCTTTTCAACAGTTTTGATACAACACTAGTGTTGGATGACAATTTGTGACCGGAGGAAGTAAAATAACAGAGACAAAATTTAATTTAATTGCGCAATTATAGGTGCTTGTAACAATGCGCGGCAGGTAAAAAATATCCTTCAGCATCTGTAGGGGGTTAACACAAACTAATTTGGGTCATTCAGAAATACGAAGATTAAAGAAGCGCACACCGTTTCAGGTTTAACTGTAATTACAATTACTGTCATCGCTATTTACAGTTTACGAGTAGAACACAACCGTCAAATGGTCGTAGAGACGCCAGCACATCAACCTACAACAGTCTGTCAAATTTCTTTAATAGATTTCCAACTTTATCGTTATAGAATTGGGTTCAAGGTTGACTGGGAAAATTTGACAGTTTCGGGTATCATGATGTGCTGGCTTCTGTACGTAACTACGTACGCCCACAAGTGTCGCTCTCTATACTGTAGGCACACCAAACATTGAAATAACATTTATAGGCAAATGTTGTAAAAAATATACACTTTTCATTACACAGACTCTCGTTCTTCACAACGAATTACAAACGAATGATACAACATAGTACAGCTATTACTTTATATTAATACGATCTAAGGTGAAGGACAATTTGCTAATATCGCCTTCCAGCTTAATATTTTCATTTGCAGTCGAATGTTAAGGATGTACAAATGTAACTTAATTGAGTTCTAGTAAAATGCTTTTATATTTCCAATGGCTTTAGTCTGGATTACCTGCTTATTAATACTGTTTATCTTTTACCTGTAATTTGTATGGTGTACAAGATAAACAGTGATATCTTCAATTATTTATTGTTATTGCGGATTAATAATTGTCTTTATTGTTATTCAAGAGACCAAAAAAGTACTCCGAAAGAATTTTCAAGTATCTACCAACGGTTAAACACAAGTAGGTAGGTGCCACGTATTGTAAACTATGCGCAATGTACGAAAACAAAAAACATACAACGATACCACATAACGATATATAAAACATTTGCAGTGCCCTTACAGGGTGCATTTCTTAATACTGTGTCATGAAACTTTAATACATGCCTACTATCCAGTGTTTTACATGTGAGCAAATCAATAAATAAACTTTTTTCGTTGCTCCTCGATTCGATGAGAAGATCCCGCTCGAAGGACCAATGTTAATTATCGGTGATTTTGGCTATTATCCTCAGCTGAAAATTCATTTTGAGTACTTTTCTTGGGTCTCTCAATCCACCCTAAGTAACCTGTATTAGTATAAATATGCTGACGTTAATTTTAATATCTTTAATGTTTTATCAAGTCAAACCGAAGGTCGGCTACCATCGCTGAATCATGTTTGGGTTGGCTCGGCACAATTTGAGCACCTGGTTCTGCCGAACGTTGCCTAGAAATATTCGACTTTCACACCGACTGTACGGGATTATGCCGGCCCAAATATGCACCACTTACGCTTATAAACTAACTTTTGCACGCGGCTTCGCTCCAGTTATGTACGGAAATTAACCAACGGGAAACATTTTAAATGTAGCCTATCACACTTGGGGAGAATATACCTTTCCGTTGGTGAAAGAATCTTCGGAATCGAATCCGTAGTTTCAAAGATTACCCCCTACATACAAACAAATTGTACCTCTTTATCAGAGATAGATTTGGTGTAAATTAAACAGTCTAGAATAATTCCGTCAATCTAACCACAAGAATCTCTTGTTACAGGCCACAGCTCAAACGGAAAAGACATCACCACCGCCAACGACCTCAGCCCCACCACCGCCACCACCCGCTCAACCCACAGTCGCAGCCCCAATTCCACCCCCACCAGTACCATCCCCCACCCCTGCAGCCGCTCGCCCCGTGACTGCCAGACAACAGAGTGAACCTGCCAAGAAGAGTGCCGAGCCGACTGCGAGGAGGAAACAGTTGCATTGTCTTTATATACCGGGGATTGATGCGTATCCCAAGCTACAGCCCAGTTTGCCGAGGTGTTGGTCGTTGCCTGCCATCGGTAAGCTGCTTTTTTTGGGTTCCGTAGCTTGTTGGCTAAAATTGAAGCCTTATAAATTCGCTCGTCTGTCCGTCCTTAGGTCACAGTAATTTTACCCAGAGACTGTTGGCAGAACACAGTTGAAATTTGGCGAGTACGTGTCTTCTATAAACCGCTACACAAAAGAGAAATTAACTTATCAAATAAATAAAAATAGGATTGGCTCTCGACACATGTAACTGAGGGATGACAAAAATATTTTTAAAGTATATAACTGTGTGCGGTGTGTATCAACAGCTCTTAAAAAAAATGTCGAGCTTCGTAAATAATATTTTTTAGTCTATGGTTGATCAGATATTGCCCCCCCCTCCAGCTATTTTCTAAAGTAAGTGGAGGTTAATTCTGAAAAAAAATGGTTTGTAGAACGTCAACAGAACTTTTTACGAAAATTAGTTTGAATAAGCTTTGACATTTAGTTTTTCAGATATGTGTCTTTTTCGAAATGAAATACAGTCAAAATCTTTCCGTTTTCAAATTAATTATAGTAATATAAATAGCCAGTGCGTAAAGATACCACATAAAATATGATTTAACCTTTTTTTACGGTCTTCTAAATAAAATATGTATATTTTGAAATGTGAAGAAATATAACACGTGCCACCACTTGTCACACAATGTCACACTGCCCCCGTCCACGCCCTTAACGTTTGACGTAATTTATGAATGGCCCCTTTGTGCCTAGATTATAGTGAGCTAACCTCCTCCCGTCTCACTCACAGGTTGTCGAGTCCGTTCCCTCCGCGCGCCGCTGCTGCAGCAAGCGTCGTTCGACGGCAGCGGCGGCTCGGTGCGGTACCGACTGGACGTCATGCGTGGCGTCGCGGCGCGGCACGACGACGAGCCCGCACCGCCGCATAGAGCGCTGAGTGCTCCTGTAAGTCATCATCATGATTTTCCTAGCCATTTGGCAAAAACTAAAGAACGCTTTTTTCGTCGCAACAAAATAGTCGAGTGCAATTAGACAATAAGGTAGAACGAAAAGATTATAGTGATCGGATTTTCATAGGAATTTTGTTTTTGAGATCCCAGACATGTGGAGAAGAAAGTAAAAAAAAACTGGCCAGGTGCGAGTAGCACTCGCGCACGAAGGGTTCCGTACCATTATTTATAAAAACGAGCAAAAAAATCACTTTTTTGTATGGGAGCCCCTTAAATATTTATTTTATTCTGTTTTTAGTATTTGTTGTTATTATCAACAGAAATACATAATCTGTAGAAATTTCAACTGGCTACCTATCACGGTTCATAAGATACAGCCTGGTGACAGACGGACGGACAGTGATGTCTCATTAATAGGGTCCCGTTTCACTCTTTGGGTACGGAACCCTAAAAAATACCACTCGCGACATTTTTTTTTGAAATCCGTGAATAACTTGAAATTCGCCGGATTTATGTTGTGACGGAGTACTAGAGTGTTGTTTTTTTTTTCACTTCACCTCTAGGAACTCAATAAAAAAGTCTCATGAAAATTCAATTACTAAATATTTCGTTCCACCTTATGAGTATTTTTTGTCTAATTTCACTTTGCTAAAAGTAGTTGATAACGATGAGTACAGGCGCTACAAATAATACACTTGCACGTCCCAGAGCCTCAGCGCCAGCACGTCCAGCGGCCGCGCGCCGCGCCGCGCGTCCCCGGCGGGCGCCACGGTGTCGAGCCGGCTGGAGATCCGCGTGCGCGCGCCCGCAAGGGACGAGCCGCCCAGCTCCGGTACAACGTACACATATTATTCAACTAACACAAGGGGTCTTTGATTTAGGCATGTAGCGTTTTTAGCTTGGGAATAGCAATTATTGACGAATCAAGAATAAAAAAAAGACTCGTGCAACAACTATAGTTAATGTACTGAAGTAACTGAATTATTGAAATATTTGTGCTCTATTATCAAAGTACCTCGAAATACGCAGCTTTGAAAACACCTAGTCAAGTACAGATTTCCCAAGAAAAGTATGCGCTTCGAAATTCATCACCTATCTTTGAAAATAACCGCAATGATAAGCGTACTTTTGCGTCTATTCTGTGTCGTGTTAATTAGAAATCACGATGATTATCGGAGCGCATACCTATTCCAGTTTAACTGTACCCCGAAATTGACATTACCAGTCTCCATAGTTTTATGTTCGCACGGCGCACCAATCAACCTATACAAAACCAGTTTATGCGGATCTCTCATTGTATTGTTAATCTGTACAGCGAGGCCATGTTATCACTCCACTTCAATTGAGGAAGTAGTGCAGTATTTGAAAGTGAAGACCAACTGGACTCTGAGGGTCGAAAGGTTGGAATCGCGCCACAACATCAACTTTAAGTCGTTCGTGGTACGAGTTCCAACTCAACATCTACAGATCTGCTTGAGAAAGGACTTTTGGCCGAAAGGTGTCGTTTATCGACGTTTCCGGGGACGGTTACGCGACACCACGCAGCGGAACACGACGCCGTCAACATTACGTGTTTAGTAATAGTTAATAAGGTTTTTTAATATGTATTAGTTTATTTTTATTATATAAGATTATTTTGTGTATTTTGTCTATGGGCCTTTAGTTGCCTGAAATAAATGGATTATTATTATACTGGAAATTTATAGCTTAATGTGTCGCCGCCTTATACCCAAATTGTAGAATTTATAATAAAACAAATAAAATTAATAATGTTGTGTTGTTGCAGTGAAGATTCAATCCGTGATAAGCGGCGAGACGCGAGCCAATCACGACGAGGCATCGATCTACTACGATGCGACGGAACATCACCGCGACAAACGGTAAGTAACTTGTTGCAAGTACCTGTGTCTTCTTTTTCTTCGTCGTGTCGATGATTCCCTTTTGAAGTAAAATAAAAATAGCCTTTACTTACTGAACGCAGGATGTACAAGACACTGATAACAAAAATAAAAAATATTAAAAGTACCATAACCTAACAAATACCTCAATTGTTTTTTTTTTTTTAATTTAGTACAATTTAACAAAGTAAAAAGTACTTAAAACGTTTAGAACTTAGTTTATTCTACGGCGCAATGTTTTAGTTCGGAAGCACGAACATCATCGAAGCGCATACTTTTTCCGGTTTAACTGTACGTTACTTTATACCGAATGTAATTTGATTGGTTAAGTCATGTCGATTAGAATGAGAGGAACAAACTAATGTGTACAGTACAGTAGTGGTGGTTGACTGCGTCGTTGGTCTACATGAGGTCCTTATATGCGATTCCCAGGTCGAGCAAAATGTTATTGGGTTTATCCATCATGAATTTCTCAGTAGCAGCCACGGAGTCTAGATTTGTGGCCTAGTTGATGGCAATAGGGTCGCCCTCCCTATTCTTCGTCTTCTTCTTCAACCCTTGGCCACCCAATGCTGAGTGTAGGTCCCTTCCAAATGTCTCCACTTTTGGCGGTTATGTGTCATGGCTATCCAGTTTCTTCCGGCCACTTTAATGAGATCGTCTGTTCACCAAGTCGGTTCTCTCCCCACTTTCCCTCGTCCCGTCCGTGGTCTCCACTCCAGCATTTTCTACCCCCATCTTCCACCCGGACTACGACATGTACAACCTGTTTTTTTTTTTATATCCCATAACTCTAGGGTTATATTCTGTAGGTAAAAACAATACTAAAACTCCAACACTTCCACTTCCTTTTTGCTATCACTTCCGCTATGTCCATGAGCCTCGTTCGTCTCCGCATTTCGGTATTTATCACCCGGTCATAGAGGGAGATGCCCAACATGGCTCGTTCCATAGCCCTCCCCCTATTGTATGGGACTTAAACTTGAGAAACGTAGGTGTAGTATCAGATACAGCTCTATTTAGCTCTTCCGGGATTATTATGTTATGTTTGCAGTAGTGTGGTGGGATGGGTGTCTGAGGTTTATTCTAATAACTTCTTGTCTTTGGTTACAGGTCGTCGACCCGAAGCGGGGAGAAGAGCCAAAGTCCAGCGGTGGAGAGAACACGGCTAGACGCTATACCGGACAGGTAGGCATGGTTTTATTTCTAAGTGTTTTATGTATGGCCGAATATTGGGTTAAGGCGCCTAATACAAGGTGTTTATTTTTGTACCCCATATCTTGTGTAATATTCTATTAGTCAAAATAATACAAAAAGACCTAGAATAGGTGGTCCAAAAATACAAAGGTTCGGAGATATCATCAATCATATTTAAATAAATCGATCTGTATCTAAGTTGTATTGATAAATACGAGTAATTCATTTAATTCAAACCAATCAGTCATATTTAAAGCTAAGAAAATACGATGTTGACATATTTCACGTAAGGGTGTTTGACGTAAATAGTCATGACTTTTGGTGAAAAAATAAAACAAAAAAAGAAATTGATTCTTTGATATGGTCTCATTCATAGTATAGAGTTATAGGATTATATGCCCGGCATGCGTTGCAATGCTTCTTGCTAAATGTAATCAGTGATGTTGGGTATTTTTTATACAGTGTGAATGTTGTGTATTTTTTATACGGTGTGAATATTGGGTATATTTTTTTACACGTTGTAGATGTTGGGTATTTTTTTTATACAGTGTGAATGTTGGGTATTTTTTTTATACAGAGTGTGGGGTATTTTTTTTATTCAGTGTGAATGTTGGTATTTTTTTTATACAGAGTGTGGAGTATTTTTTTTATTCAGTATGAATGTTGGGTATTTTTTTATTCAGTTTGAATGTTGGGTATTTTTTAATACAGTGTGGGTGTTGTGTATTTTTTTTTATTAAATTTAATTTTGAGATTTTTTTTATACAGTGTGTGTGTTGATTACTTTTTTATTCTGCGTTATTGTTTGGTATTTTTTATATAGTGTCAATTTTGGATTTTTTCTTTTAATCGCTTCTTAATTTGTATTTTCATTGTTACAGGAGCATCGTAGCTGTTAGTAAGAAAGAAATACACAACAGTGCTGCCGGCGACGGATCTCAAAGCTTAAGAGATGTGAGTATCCACATACCATACTAATATTATAAATGCAGTTACTGAACTGGTAGGTCATGACCCGTGTTAGGAGGACATAGAACAATTTCTTCTGGTATTTAAATAATTGGATACTTTTCAAGCTCCTCGCGAGCGAAAACGCGTGCGAAAGCTTGTTTGTAAAAAGATGTATTTTGCTTCTTCTTTTCGAATCGATGAATTAGATTACATACCAAGCTAACTTCGTGCCTCGGAAAGCACGGTGAAACTGTTGGTCCCGGCTATAATTTGTAGATCTTTGACAGTTTTTACAGGTAGTCAGTCGCCCAAAAGTCAAACAACCAGTCCGGGGGGTATAGTTTTACCCAGTACTAACTAGATTGTGGAGTTCAGATAGGCAGTCGCTCCATGTAAAAAACTGGTACTTAGCTGCATCCATTTGCATTGGAAGCTGACCCGCTTATTTTGCGTACGGGTGGGAACATTATTCGATCCACCGTACGAGCTGCTGACGATTACGCGGAGAGTACCTAGGTTACGGAATTACTTTGCCTTCTAAGGTACAACCTCTGGGCAGTGTAGAAGCACGTGGCTGCTGTCTCGTCTTCCTCCATGCAAAGCATCGGCACAGTGACCTTTCTCTGACTCCATGAAGACACAAGGAGATGTTTATAAAGAGATCCATGTCCAGTTATAGTGGCTGTGACTGTGCAGTCAGAGAGTCACCCGTGACACACAGCGCAGCAGTCAAACGCTTAGCCACTGCGCCAACCGTGACTGGCTCCGATTGCGTGCTCTTTCACGCTCGTGCGGCCGACCGGCTCCGATTGCATCCTCTGTCGACCCACATGCGTTGACAGCCGGTGTTTCTCCCTCTATTGGTATATTTTAAATATGATTATTCCCCCCCAGCGTTCGACGGGCAGCGCCAGTACGTCGCGCATCCCGGTGGCGTGCGGCGCGGAGCAGAGACTCGCCAAGTGCGCCAGCTGGAGCGGCGACGGGCCCTTGTCTCCGGACGTCGCGGATCTCACGCCCGGTTAGTGCTAGCACATCAAATCCGACCCGACTACATTTATCTCCCTAATTCATTGATCCCGTATATCGATACCTTTAGGCTCATAGGGCGTAACCACCATTTTGGCCAAAATGAGATTTGAGTGCAGCATACTAAGATTTTCGTCCTCTTTCGAATTAATAAAAAATATATATATATACAGGGTGTAACGGAAAGGGTATATACATCCTTAAGGGTGTGCTACAGACCATCAAACTGAACATTTTTCTCATCATAAAACATGTTTTCAGCAAAAAAAAATATCTTCTGCCCCATAGAAAATTACAAAACCTATTCGACCCAAATGTATAGGCAGCTGATATTTTTTTTTGCTGCAAAAAAATATTTTATGTTGAGAAACATGTTCAGTTTGATGGTCTGTAGCACACCCTTAAGGATGTATGTACCCTTTCCGTTACACCCTGTATATATATATATTTTTTATTAATTCGAAAGAATTAATAAAAAATATATATAATGAATCATACACAAACATACATTTACACATATCAAGTCACTACTTATCCCACACACTTTGTACACATAATTATAATCGAAAATTAGGACCTTTTACTTATAATTTAATTAGTTTTAACTTTAAATGTAGTATGCACTGGGTTTAATAATGGGCAAGTATTATAAAATCATAACAAAACACAATCAATAAACTAACTACATTGCAATGTAAACAAACCTAGCATCTAAATTTTTTGCGTATACTATGTCATCTTTTACATCTACCTACAAATTACTAAAAATCAAGTTTACTATTTTATGTTCGCCTACCCCCAGTTTAAGTTATATCTTCTTTGTTTTGTTTACCTAAAACTCTTTAACCTATTAAAATGATTATTTTGTCACAAGTACGCTACTACGTATAAGTACAATCACAGAGAACGAGGAAAACTGTTCCACCGTAATACAGTTTATACTAGTACGGGGAACAGGGTGAATCAATTCTGTTAACAACCAACCAAAATAAGTACAAACACATAGCAAACAAATATTGTAAGCACGTCTGTATATTATGTGTAACTTTATAAACTGTGCAATGTTGTTATTTTGATTTGGAAAATAAAGATTTTTTTTTTTCTTTCCGTTACACCCTGTATAATAAAATTTCTATGTACGCAAAAATTTGGTGGACATCATTTTTGGATCGCTTCACATTTATTTTCTTTAAATTTGGGCCGTAAATGAAAGGTTTGTCTTTCGCTTTTTTTTCTAGCTATAGGCACGCAAAAGGTATGTCAGAAAATTTGTCTCTCCTGAAAAGTCGTGACTTGATACGCTCTTTGAGCCTAAAGGTATCGATGTTTCCAGTCTTCTGTACCAAGTTGTCCCAAAAAATAGGTAAAATAAAATTTGTAACGTTCCGACTTCACGAGCACCAATATGTGTACGCTTTCCTAAATTAAAAGCGATTTTCGCGAGAAATAACGATTGTGACTTTGAGATTAGATCTATTTCATTAAAATATGAGTTCCAAAATACTAAGTTCGTAAATTTTAACCAAAACAGAAGGAGATAATCATTTTTAAATGTTGCTAAGTGTTTAAATATTGGTTCTCGTGACTTTACGCGACGTGCAGCGACCTACACAAACGTCCTTTCTTTGGTATCGTTCGTCGTTTCGTTGAGCCCCTTGAGTTATGCGTCGAACTACACGATAACTGACAAATACTTGCACTGGTTGGACGGGGACCTCTGTGTGGTTCTTTCTGTTCAAAAAAGTTAATAGTCTTACTATTTGATATTTTCAGTAATATTTATGAACAACCTAGAATGAGCGAGTACAGATTATTTTAATCTATACAATATACAAGGTGTTGTTTTGCATCCTCGTCAAAATTCAAAAGGATGTCACAAAAGATATAAATAATGAATTAAAATTACGGTACCTAGTTAATTGTTAAGTTTGTCAGTATTTCAGAAAAACCCCAAACGTGGTTTAGGTAATAAGAAATTATCAAATAAACGTTTGAGATTGTTTGTATATGTGTATAGTATTGGGCGAGAATCAGAGGGGCCCCGTTTAAAACACGGATGGTTCACACTTACCGATTTACGTAATAAAAAATAAAAAAAAATTACCTACCCATTTTATTATTGATTTGGGTCGAGAATCATTAGCATAAGTTACCTACTTGAATTTGAAGAGGATGCAAAACAACACCTTGTATTTATTTTCTCAATATACTTGCTGTAACACCACAGTACATCATTCTGAAACAAAAAATAGCTATTCTTTACATTTGCATGTTTTCGCGTCAGTCCCAACTAGCAAATAAGTCCTATAATAAAAATTATAGGACTGCCAAGACTAATAAAACTCTTATGCTAGCACCCGTAAAGACTTCCATTCTTATAATAGTTTTCCACAAGCTGTGATTTACTCAAGATCAATTGTTCTTAAAACATATGATTATAGTATACTACCGGATTAAGTTATAAGCCTTGTCATAATCAAGATCTCTTGATCTTATAACTAAGGTTTATAGTTCACTACAAGATTAAATTATTAGACAGTTGTAGGACAAAAGTGCACGTAGCAAGACTAATAGTCTTTGTAAAATTTCTACTCCTGTAGTAGCATTGAGTAGGAGTATTAGATTTAATAACATACTTAGGGGAGTCCTTCATAAGATTGTAATAATATAGTCTTAATCAGAATTATTATAAAAGTAAAAGCACTAAATTAGAGCACTATAAGAGCAATAAGCTTAAAAACTATTTAACAAAGCATATTATTAGTATAAAGTTATCATGTTTAATCTGTTCTGCGTCGTTGCTAAAAAACAGTCGACATTATGAAATACAACCATCTTAAAAATATAACACCTAAAAAAAATTCAATGTTTTAAATAATGATTCAATGAGGAACCCTATTTTATATTAACATGGAGGCGAATAGTTGTTATTAATATTGAAACAAGCGCTATTATGCTTATAATAGTCTTAAAACGATCTCGGTCAATTTCATTTTTAAATATGGCGAATATTAGATAAATTAGCATGTTATAAATTTATTAAAACAATTGCGTAACGTTCAATTTTTGAGGCGCTTTAAAAAAAGATATAAATATAGTATATTTTAACATTGAATATTACTTCCCAATGGTTTCGCACCCTATATTAACATACTATGCTACCATACCAAATATACCTAACACTTATAATAAATTAATCCTGTATTTACGTTTTTAATTTCAATGATTACTCAGGGAACAAACACTAAACAAAATACATGAAACAAGTATTGGAAAATACACTTATAATCAACAACGAAGTACTTTACTAGCACATTATAAACAAGATTTGTTTGGTAAGGATCTTGTATCAGACGCTTATAAAAGTTATCACACTTATAAAGGTTGTGTGTCTATCATTGTAGGACTCATTATACTTCTCAAATGCTATTACAAGTACATCATAGGAGTTAATAACATTGTGTAAGTTGATTATACGATTGTTATAAAAATAAAATGCTCCTATAAGTGTGCCCAAATCCAGGGTTGTAGCATATTGCAGCGTAGATAGGTAGCAGATGTAGATAGTTATAAGCACATATTTTGCTAGTTGGGGTGTTCCTTACACTCAGTTAAGCTACAAAGCTCACATTGGCACTTAATCTTAGCCAATTTATCTTTTCCAAATTGCCCCCCTCCCTTACCCCTACCTGAACTCGTAACACAATAAAGACCTGCAGTTCTCTCCCTCCAGCACTACGCCGCCGTCGTCAGAACGCTGCCGACAAGTATGCTGTAGACCCGGCGCGGGAACTGAACCTGAGGTTCGCGAGGCCGAGGCACCGACAGCCGCCGCACCATCATTCTAGGTAAGAGGGTATCAAAGTCATAGATGATATTATAAAGGTTCAGTGTGCTAGCGGCCCCGAATCGCGAATTTAACGGCACGGTTTGCGCCGTAGTAGAGCGATCGACTGCTGCGTTGCGTGTCGTGGGTTCGATCCCCGCAAGGAACAAATATTTTTATGAACTATAGATCGTAGTGCCGGGTCTGGCTGTTTGTGTATGTGAGTTACATGTTTGTAGACGCACCCACGATTCAGGACAAATTCTTAGTGGGGCTACGTTTTTTTTTTTTAATAAAAAAAAAAGTTGTGGGGGATATATCTGGGCACCTTCCCCAGGCGGCTTTCAGGGGGTGCCAAAATCATAATAAAGGGTGTAAATAAACCTTAACGAAGCCAAAAGGCACTTGTTCTCCCCGTCATTGTGATCATTTTTTTTGTACTGGACCATACCTTCTGGTTACAGAGATATTGGAGGTCAAAGTTACAACTTTTTGACAAGTTTTTTTTTAAAAGTTGTTTTTAATGTAATAATTTTACTTTAAACACCATCCCGACTATCAATGGATCCATCAGCACAATGTTTTGAATGCGTTACATTGAGTTCTATCGTTAAACGTGATTACACCCAAAAAAAGTCTTTCCCAGCAAAAATGTTTGCATCTAGTTACTTAGTTTGATGTACAGAATGATTGTGGTTGTTGTTTTTTTTCTTCAACAGTGTGGTTGTGGGTATTTTTTTTTTATACAGCGTGAATGTTGGGTATATTTTTTATACAGTGTGGGTGTTGGGTATTTATTATAAACAGCGTTTTTTGTTGGGTATTTTTTTATACGGCGTGAATGTTGGGTATATTTTTTATACAATGTGAATATTGGGTATTTTTTATACAGAGTGAGTTTTGGGTATTTTTTATACAGTGGTAATTCGGGTATATTTTTTTATACAGCGTGAATGTTGGGTATTTTTTTTATACAATGTGAATATTGGGTATTTTTTATACAGAGTGAGTTTTGGGTATTTTTTATACGGTGTGAATCCGGGTATATTTTTTTATACAGCGTGAATGTTGGGTATTTTTATACAACGTGATTGTTAGGTTTTTTTTTTATATACAGCGTGAATATTGGGTATATTTTTTAAACAGTGCGGGTGTTGGGTATTTTTTTATAAACAGCTTGTTTTTTGGGTAATTTTTTATACAGCATGAATGTTGGGTATATTTTTTATACAATGTGAATGTTGGGTATTTTTTATACAGTATGAATTTTGGATATTTTTATACAGTGTGAATTCGGGTATATTTTTTTATACTGTGTGGATGTTGGGTATATTTTAAACAGCGTGAATGTTCGTTATATTTATTTATACAGTGGCGATGTTGATTATATTTTTTTTATACTCTGTGGTTGTTGTTTTTTTTATACAGCGTGAATGTGGGGTATATTTTTTTATACAGTGTGGTTGTTGGGTATTTTTTATACAGTGTGAATTTTAGGTATTTTTTATACAGTGTGAATTTGGGTATATTTTTTATACAGCGTGAATGTTGGGTATATTTTTTATACAAAGTCAAAGTCAAAGCATTTATTTCAATTAGACCATTACAGGCACTTTTGAAAGTCAAAAAAAAAAACAAAATAAAACGCGAAGCTACAGTCCCAGTCACAAGGCATAATAACTTGTGAAAATACTGTAGTTGCCCATTCCGTAGCGTAGATCTCTATGGAGAAGAACGGGCAAGAAACTCCATGGACACTCTTTTAAATCAAAATATGTTACAAAATCTTGGTTACATCATTCATGTTAAGAATTACAAATATGTGAGAACAATGTAGAAATACGGGCAAGTTAAGAGCGTCCAGAGTAAAAGATTAAATCAGTATTTAAAAAATAAAGTAATTAAAATAAACCGTGGCAGCTAAGAGATGACCAGTCACAACTGACAGCGCCCGTTCACGAACATGACGCATGTATCAGCCATCATTCAACTCAACCATTTTGAAGGGAACTAAACGACCCGACACACCCGCCACCATCAGCGTGACATTTAAGTGAGCATGACATTCACTCAACCACCAGGGTAATTTCGCGTCAATGAAAGATTTAGGTACTCATTAAATGGTGGCTTTACAGTACATGGTACTCACACATGTGCTATGCAATTATATAATACTAAGAGATTGAATCTACACAATACTATTGAAGCTACAATGCAAATATATTTTTACAATCTTCTGCAGCTTTCACAATAACTTCACTTTCTAATTCTGATGATTCCGATTGCCCCTATGGTTGTGGAGCAGGACCAGCATTGAGCCAAGCATTTTTATCATCAATATAATCCCCCAACTTATAATATGCTTGCCTACATAGTGTGCGTTTTATGCAAGATTTAAATTTCGTTTCATTCAGTTGTAGAATGTGGGGAGGTATTTTATTGTAACATTTTAAACAGTACCCCATGAAAGATGAGTCTACTTTAGCTAACCTGAAACCTGGCTGAACTAGTTGGTCTCTGTTTCTAGTATTATAGTGGTGCCGGTCACCTCTTTTACTAAATAAATGCAGATTTTTCCTAACGTACATGATGTTTTCATAGATGTATTGACAAGGTACCGTCATGATGTTAATTTCCTTGAACAGCTCTCTCAGAGAATCGCGCCCACGCAGATAATATATGGCTCTGATAGCTCTTTTCTGCAGAATAAATATAGACTCGATGTCTGCAGCCCGTCCCCATAGTAAAATACCATATGACATAATACTATGAAAATAACTAAAATAACACTATCCTCGCGGTATCTACATCAGTAAATTGACGGATTTTTCTGACAGCATATGCTGCTGAACTCAGCCGTCCTGCAAGAGATGTGAAATGAGGATCCCATTGTAGCCTTGACTCGAGCGTGATCCCCAAGAAAACAGTTTCATCGACAAATTCAAGTTTCTCTTGATTCAATACTATGTCACAGACACTGCTTTTGACATTTGGTAGAGAAAATCTTATGCACTTAGTTTTTTTCCCATTTAATACTAAATTATTTGCGGTAAACCATTTATGGACCTGCATTAGAGCGTTATTTACATCGTCAAGGTTTGTGGCACGTCTGTTTATCTTAAATATTAACGAAGTATCGTCCGCAAACAACACCATTTGTGGTTGATTTTTAAATAAATGGGGAAGGTCATTAATATATACTAAAAAGAGGAAAGGACCCAATATCGAACCTTGTGGTACACCCATTTTTACTTTCAAAGCCATTGAATTTACACCATTTACCTGTACTTGCTGCTGTCTATCATTTAAATACGATTTTACTAAACTGAGCGCAAGTTTACCTAAGCCGTAATGCTCAAGTTTCAAGAGCAAGGTTTGGTGATTTACGCAATCAAATGCCTTTGAGAGGTCACAGAAGATTTCTATGGCATCTTGTGCCTCTTCCCACGCAGTATATATGTGTTTTAATAAAGTGACACCGGCGTCAGTTGTACAACGTCCCTTGGTGAAACCATACTGTTTCTCGTGTAAGATTTTGTTGGTGTTAAAGTGGGTGAGCATTTGATTAAGCATTACCTTTTCAAACACCTTTCTGAAAACCGGCAGCACGGATACGGGTCTATAATTATTCGTATCTTTACTGTCCCCAGATTTGAAAAGTGGTATTACCTTGCTGTATTTCATAAGGTCTGGGAAGACTCCTTGGTCCACACACAAATTAAAAATTAAAGCCAAGTACGGTGCTACAGTGTCAATAATAGCTTGACACACTTTAATAGACAATCCCCATAGATCTTCTGTTAATTTGATTTTGATTTCCTTAAAAGCTTTAATGACTGCTATGGGGTTTATATGCTTAAATTGAAACTCAACCGGACAGGCTGAAACGTTCGCTTTTAATAAATCAATAGAAAGCAAGGGTGAGGAATTTAAGCTTTCGGTAGTTTTAAGTGGGATATTGGTAAAGAAATCTACAAATTCTTGAGCTACTTCGTTTTTAGAGCTTAGAAGACCACGTGAAGTCTCTAGTCTGATATCATTATTATATTTTTTATTTCTATTGGATTCACTATTGATAATTTTCCAAACCGTCTTTACTTTGTTATCGGCGGACTTAATCTTGTTGCTAATGAATAGAGCTTTGGCTACTTTGCAAGTGTTTTTAAAGATTTTTGAATAGGTTGCAACATATTTATTAAAAGTTTCCGAGTTGATGTAAGGCTTAAGGCCGTACAACTCAAACAATCGCTCCCATACATACATACAGTGTGGGTGTTGGGTATTTATTATAAACAGCGTGTTTTTTGGGTATTTTTTATACAGCGTGAATGTTGGGTATATTTTTTTATACAATGTGAATGTTGGGTATTTTTATACAGCGTGATTGTTAGGTATTTTTTTTATACAGCGTGAGTATTGGGTATATTTTTTATACAGTGTGGGTGTTGGGTATTTTTTTATAAACAGCGTGTTTTTTGGGTATTTTTTATACAGCGTGAATGTTGGGTATATTTTTTTTATACAATGTGAATGTTGGGTATTTTTATACAGCGTGATTGTTAGGTTTTTTTTTTTATACAGCGTGAATATTGGGTATATTTTTTATACAGTGTGGGTGTTGGGTATTTTTTATAAACAGCGTGTTTTTTGGGTATTTTTTTATACAGCGTGAATGTTGGGTATATTTTTTTATACAATGTGAATGTTGGGTATTTTTTATACAGTATGAATTTTGTATATTTTTTATACAGTGTGAATTCGGATATATTTTTTTATATAGTGTGGATGATGGGTATTTTTGTATACAGTGTGAATTCGGGTATATTTTTTTATGCTGTGTGGATGTTGGATATATTTTTAAAAAGCGTGAATGTTCGTTATATTTTTTTATACAGTAGCCACTGTGATTTTTTTTTTTTTTATACTCTGTGGTTGTTGTTTTTTTTATACAGCGTGAATGTGGGGTATATTTTTTATACAGTGTGGTTGTTGGGTATTTTTTATAGAGCGTGAATGTTGGGTATATTTTTTATACAATTTTTTATACACAGCGTGGATGTTGAAAATTTTTTATTGTTCAATCTGTATACAGATTGTAACTTTTTATTTAGATTGGATGTTGTTTTTTTTCGCACGGAGTGTAATTGAGGTGTTTATTTATACGCAGCCGCAGCACGTCACGGGGCGTGCCAGCGTTACTGCTGTCGTCGCCGCCAGTGTCAGGCGGCTCGTCGTCGTCGGGCTCCCCGCCGCCGGGCGCGCCGCCCGCGCCGCCCGCGCCCGCTCCGCAGCACAACGCGGCGCGCGCGCGGCGCTTCCGCCCGCTCTCCATCGCGCCCTAACACGCACACGCCATGCACGCACTGTCGGGTGCAGTCGCGCGGGAGCGAGACGCGGCTAGCGCTGTATAGCTCTGTCCCGCTCACGCACATGCCATATCATGGGGACGACCCGCACGAGCACCTACATATGAGCGTTTATATTCAAAGTGTTGCAAGAAGTTCGTAGAGTAAATGGAAGCTTGATTGCTTGTGCCTTTTCTACTGAATGTTTTTTGTTATATCACATTCGTTTCGATTAACAGATTTTGTTACTTTTACTCTTGGATGGAACTTTCGATGACACTTTGTTATAAAAACGTTAGAAATATGTAGAAAATGTAATTGCATTTCTTCTCCACTATCGAGCCTTGAACGAGTCACCCTGTATATTATTTGTGTTAGTAATTGAAAAAAATATGTTTTATTTTGTAAATATTGAGTTAATTTTAAAAAAGCGGTGCATTATTTATTTTATTGTATGTGTGTTTTGTTATGTGTCGGTTTGGTACTTTTTAGTGACGGCTTGAAAATACTACCCAACGGCCGCTTCATCACAATTTTCAAAAAAAATACTACTTTAGGCACATAATAGAACAACACTAAAACATTAATTTGCTATAAAATGCTTAATTTAGTGTTGTATCTCTTAATTATTTATTAGTTACATTAAAATGCTACGCTGACACTAAAAGTGTTGGCGCGCTATACAAAGTGACATTTGAGTAGGTATACTATTGCCGTGCACAACTTCGGGAGTTAGAGAGAGAAGGTTCGGTATATTTCGGATTTCTAGAGCGCTGTCTCTGTCCCATTTTTTTTTCTTATAAATTGTGTTACCTAGTAACTGGGATTCAGTTAGATTGGTCGCCGACCCCAACATAGTAGGAAAAATACTTGATTGTTTTTATTTATAATTATGTGGTTTTAAAAGCTCTCTATATTTTTTTTTATTTAAGTAAATGATTTTATGAGACAACGACCAACGACATGACAAGGTAAGAGAGAGACAACGCTACATAAATACGATTGATATGGCTCTTATCTCTTTCTAAAAGCCGATGATTATTTTATTGTACGATGTAGAAAATTAAAGTTTCATTGAAAATATGGAGATAAAAAAACAAGGGAAAATGTATAAAAGTCACTTTCGAGGAGCGATAATGCTTAGAAAAATCAAAAAAAAATGTACACACACTTTGCTCTTCCGTAAATTTAAGTCCCAAAAAAATAAAACAATAACACTGCCCGATTTGTGAATCGAACCCAAGACCTCATGCTCAGCCGTAGTAGCATTTGCGACCAGCAGACCAGCAAATCAGAAAATATTTTTAAAATGGTTTTACTAAGCGTTCTCGATGGTAAAAAGTGACATTATGTATACAAATGTGAGAGTATATGGTATCTCGCTTGGCTAAACAAAATGGTGATCTGAGGATGACGATTCTGATATAGAAGTAATTTCAAGCTGAAACTAATCGCTTGGAATGCAATGTGCTATAATATCTATTTTATCAATAACATAAGGACACAGGGATATGTGTTTTTAACTAAAGATGGCACTCAAGACATGTATCTACGGTGCGTTTTAGTTGCCCGTTTTCAGAAATACTAAACAACATCTAAATTAATACCTAAAATATTTGTATTGAAGCGCAAACGGTTACCACTTATTTATTTATTTATTTAGAACATGGAGGACTTACAGCTAATAAAAACAAACAAAAAAGGGAACAATAGTCACCAGAGAGCCAATGACAAATCCTCACGTATAGACATATAATACAAATTTGTGGTGTGAGCACAGAAAAAAAATATATATGCTTATACAGTACGTCACTCATAAAGAACCACAAAAAAAAACACCGGTAATTAAAAAAAAAAACAGCTGTTCCCTACAAAAGTGCAATACCTACACATTCAAAATGTATGAAACACCCGATTTTTTTTTTCATGACCAATTAAAATTGTCGGTGATGGGGAGGGTTCAGAATGATGTATTAAAGACGTGGTAAGCGTTTGTGCAACGATGTCGCTGCCACCCTGTATAATTGCACTTGCGATTTCTACTATTAGTGCTGAATGGACCGTTTATGTTTATGTACTTATCCATTTATATGTCCCTTAGGAGTTAGTGAAAACGGTCACAAAAAATGTTTTTAACAGCTGGCTGTTTCAAACGTTTCCAGTAACGGCGAAATGTCTATGGCATTAAGTCCGCCTGTGTACTTTGTGCTTGAAGTGTTAAATAAATAAAAAATAATGTGCTCGTTATTAAAAGTTTTGTTCAACCAGGACTTGAATCCAAGACCTTTCATATCTCAACTACTGAACTAAAGTGCCATTTATAGTTGATAACACGTATTTATGGTATGCAAGATGTTTGGTCTTTTAATTTCAATTCTTAAAAGGTCCAGTGGTGGTGGTAAATGCAGGTCATTTGAATCCTCTGTATTGTTTGTATTACATTATAACATTGTTAATATCTCAAAAAAAGACTACGTTATTGATTATTTTGGGTTCAAATTAACTTTTTTAAACCTTTTAGAATTGTCGTTAAAAGATAACCATTCTGTATAATTGTTACATACAAAATTACGAGCATGTCATGTACAAAATTCGTTTCTACCCTCAAAAAGTAATTAAATTTTATAAAAATGGGTGCAATATAGTTCAAAATTTGTTAATAAATGTATGTATCGGCTGATTGGGAAAATGATATTTTAATACTTCTCTACCCTCAACGTTTATATACCGATAGTTTGACAAGTATCTTGTAGTTAGTGGTACACACGCGACCAATTAAGCCAAACAAAACCAGTTCATGCGGATCTCTGTTTGTATTGGAAATCTATACTTAAGCTAGGCCATGTTATACTGGAATGTATGGTTTGATATTTCACCGTGTATACAGGTAGGGCACGTACCCGTTGTGCGAAAGAGATGGGGCTATTGCACACTGAGTAACATCACAAGAATACTGCTTCCAGAGGTCATGTAGCCCAGTGGTGACGCCGTCGTTTTAGAAGAACCGGCAAGAAACTCCATGGTTACTCTTTTAAAATCGCTTGGTTTTACATTTGTGGGAGGACATCGTATGCCCGACAATAAGTCGTTGCTTACTACAAAACGTAGAACAAGATAAAAAGTTACTAAGGATCTAGGAATCTATAAAGCCTGCAATGTCCACAAATTCACAATCTGTAAATAAAAAAAAAGAGTATACAACAACAAAAAGAAGAAAATATTACAATAAGATTAGATTAAACAAGTGACACTAAATTTATTCTAAACAAAAGGTGTAATGATTTAAAAACTATAGTAAAACATCTGATTTAAAGAAGAACGAATGGAAAATCACTAAGAAATACCTGATGGGAAAACCCAATAATACTTTACTTGAACCTTGAATCGAACCCAGAACCTCAAGCTCAGCGGTCGCTCTTGCGGCCACTGGACCAAAGAGGCAGTCCGTATGCTTGAAAAGTATCGGTATATTGATATAGAGGTGGGATAGCGTAATTTTTAAAATACTTAGATATCGTTAAGGTATAATAATGTTTATGCTTTTAAACGTATCGACTGGGCTATTGTTAACATGTTACTGATATTCAATGTACGATGTGTTTTGTGTTTTGAAACTTGTTATTCGAGAGACTACTGTAAGATAACATTCATAAGTGTAGAGTTTAAATAATTAATTAACCTCTTCCTTAAAGGTAGAATTTCGAAGGCGACCGATCAATTTGTATGTATATTCTGCTAGCCTTTTCTCAACTTTATTGGGGTTGGCTTCCAGTATTTTACATGGAGCGACTGCCTATATGACATCCACAACCCAGTTAATACTGGGTAATACGTTACCCCTTGGTAAGACTGGTTGTCAGACTTGGCTTCTGACTACTCGTAAGGACTGTCAAAGATCTACAAATGACAGCCGGGACCAACGGCTTAACGTTCTTTCCGAGGCACGAAGGAAACTCGGTATGTGATGTTGGTCACCCATTCACAGACTGACCTTGACACGCACGGCTTAACTTTAAACATCGAACCATGCGGCTGTTATTAATTAGCCAGAACCGAAGCGTTGTCGGAGAGTAACAAAGAACCAGTGGCGTAGCTGCATTCTGTCATGGTGATAGCAGACGCCTTCGACATTCTACCTTTACATAATCTATAATATCATCATATCAGTCCATTACATCAGCTATTAAACAGGCTGTAGCAGTCCCACTGCTGGACATAGTGGGCATAGCCCACTCCATGTATCCGTCACACTACGTACTATAACTGTAAAAATATAATAAAACACATCATACATCGACATTTGAAACGTTTACTTGACACAACAATGTGTAATAGATTTCTAAATAAATGATTGTCTTATACTTGGAAGGGTAAGTGATGTTGATTTTTATAGAGTAAAAAAATGGGTTTTTTTATTTTCACCTAAGACATAACTATACTAAGACTAGTGAAGATCCACGGACCCGAACAAAGCGCTTTGCTTCCACATTTCCTGTGCTCACCGCCAGTCTGTGGTATTCACTGCCGGCTTCTCTGTTCCCTGATCTTTATAATCTGGTTCTCTTCAACGTTCGAGTGAACCGGTTTCTTCTAGGCAAGCGTGCTCCACCCTAGGCCGCGTCATCGCTTCACATCAGGCGAGTTGCGGCCAAACGTAAGCCTATTAAATATTTAAAAAAAGTAATCAATAATAACATATCTAAACTTTATTTCCTAAAACTAAAAATGGTAAATCCTCGAGAATAACCAGTCTGAATAAATGGTTGTCTTAGATTAAAATAATTTAAAACAACGTGTATACTCCCTCTAAAAATTGACATCACAAAGAAAAACACCCTGTATACATCGGTCAGAGAGAGAAACTTAAAAAAATATAAGTTAAAAACAATTCGAGTTTGTGTGAGTACTATCACATAAGTACTACACATATCATCACGCATGTGTCCCGAAGGGGCCGCCAGAGGTGTAGACCGTGTGGTCTACACCTCAATTCAATTCAAGAAATTTCGTTATTTAATGGTACTACTACATGAGTGGAAGTGTTTAAAACAAATCTATCAGGCGTATTTTTAGTTTTATGATCTCGGCACGAATTTGTAAATGGTTTTATTGTAATATTGCTACGGTGACTGGCAACACTAGCTTCTTAGATCGGTAGGCGGAAACTATAGTGACTACATCTGTTAAGAATAAAGATCGTTATATACTGCTCTTGGTATCGTATTACCTAGTAACTGGGTTGTGGAGGTCAGATAGGCAGTCGCTCCATGTAAAATATCCGGTTAGACTGGAAGCCGAACCCCAAAAGGCTAGACAGATGATGACAATATCTCATCCACGTTCATACATTTATACTGCGCGAGTATCTCATACATTTAGTCATACACGCATGGTAGCGAGTACTACTCACTTTTCAGAAGAACCTCACCAATAACGTCAGTGTATGTCCTTCTAGGGCGACACCTCCCGGCGTTGCCAAACACATATGCCTTGAAAACAAACGTGTTGCCAGTTACCTACTGCGTATTTTAATGATATCAATATGATGTGTAATGTGGTTTGTGTGCGTGTGTTTATAAATATACAAGGTGGATGACACCCGAACAGTTACATCTTCACATAGAAACTTTTCGTCGGCCATTTTAAAAAACACAGCTGTTATACATAAATTAAATACCTACGGTGTCAAAATGTATTTGAACAGCAGATTTTGAAATCACCGATGAAAAATATTCTTTTTCGGTCCCTTCCTCCTTGTTCAAGTAACAACATGACGCTTGCGTCCCCGATAGGGTAGGCAGAGAAGAGTTGTGTTGAACACTTTCGTCATTCGTATGTTCAGTACTTTGCAGTTATTTTATCTCTGTCAAAACCATAATGACCTTTTTTCTAGTCGGAATAAGGTTGCTGATGGATTGCAGTTAAAATAACGGTGTAAGACTGTAGGTACTCACACGCATACAAGTACACACAATACTGTATAAACGTATGTATAAATAAATATATATATACATAAAGTAGTCGCCATCGCCATTCAATTCTAGTCTTGCTGCTTAGTTACTGCTACGTAATGATTATTATTAAATAAAATATTAATAGACATTTAAGAATTACGATATTATTAAATATTATATTTAAAAAAAAAACGAATATCTGAAGCTGTGGCTCAGGTTTGCTCTTTCAAAGCGTGTGGCACTTGTAACGCGCTGGCTCTGACGTGGGGTGTCGCAAGTGTGTCTAGACTTGTACAGGGTTTGATTATCTAACGGTACTTCCGAGATCTGACGTGTCGATGTCTAAACACTATGAAACAAGAAATAAAAATAAAAAACCCCTGACCTCACATTAGACCCACTTGTGGCACGAAAACCTGTCGCCTAATATACAAGTGTCGCCTTGACCGCACCGTACTATATATAAACTATATATACCACATTAAACGCTAAAGAGTTAGTCTGTTTGTTTAAACTAATCTCCGAAAACAGTCGGATTTAAAAAAAACATAAAAAATAGCGTTTAATAGCCCAGTTCTTGTCGAAGATTTGAAGATCACGCTACGAAGCTTAAGAGCCGGGTGAAACCGCGGGGCGCAGCTAGTTATATATAAACACATACATGTATCTAACAGGACCGATGCCACTCGCACGCCTAACTGTTATGTTAATTTGCCATTTATTTTGTATCTACCGAATGCACAATGAATCTTTAATAAAAGGTAATTGTCCTTGTTTTGGTGTTTTATTTACTTATTGACTTTTTTTTACACCTTGATAGCCCGAAGTGATGACAATTAATAGAGAAGTAGGGAAGAAGAAGACATGCTGCGCCGACCCCAAATAAATTGGGAGGGCAAGAGAATAATAATAAAGATTTATTGTTGAACTAGGACTATATTACATGGCAAAGTAGTTTAAGATAAAGCACAGGCAAATAGTTTCTTAATCTAGTTAGTGGGTGACGTACTGGTCTCCTAGATAGGTTACAAAATAACTTTGTTTAGCAGAAACGGTTCCGATTCCCTTAATGATGATGATGAAATAGCCCGAAGTGGTAGACAGAGGTATAGCATATTCAGCCTATAGCGTTCCCACACAGTTGGGATACAAGCCTCTCCATAGGCAGAGGCGTCTTTACCTATGGTGCAGGGTGTGCGGCGCACACGGGCGCCGGGTCTAAGGGGGCGCCGAGCGCCCTGCGCCCTCTAATGCGACACCTCCAAAGATGCGTCGAGCAAGGCTACCTTTTCCTACTCTATTTAAATTTACACAATAGCTTTGTTTCAACGTGAAATCAGCCTTAAAACAGATAATTAAAGATTAAATTGGCGTAATGTCGCATCGCTACCAAAGGCGCGTGCCGGCTTCGGCACCTGTTTGTTTTGCACAACACGCCGTACGCCGACAATCATTGCTAACTCGGCTGTATTAGAATGCTATAAAGTTCAAATTAAAATTCAGGGACGTGCGGCGGTCATTTTCAAAGGCTTGTGTACGCGTGCCGCAATTTTTGTTTTACCGCTACACCGTAGTTTTGTGAAATAAGCCTTGATGCCATTGGATTAAGTATCATCTTTGAATAAACATGTAAATATGAAGTAAATCGGCTTTTCTTTTGATAAAAAATATATAAAAGGTAAGATTTGGTTATTTGCTTGGACAATTATTGCGACATACCTCGACGTTGGAGGTCATCAAAAACAGCTAGCGAACTTCATGAAAAAAAAAAACAAAACATCGAGTGATAGATAGTGAAGATATCGAAGTTAAATACTCGTACCTATACGACCTAGGATTTTTCATTTGTTTATCCTACTGCAGTGCGGAACAAACAAGGTAAGTTAAAGAGCTTTAATATGTACCTACTAGTATACTAAGGTATTTATTACTATTTGTTAGACACCGCAATTACTAAGTTCGACGAACGGTTCGAACTTTTGAATGAAAATAATGTAATTTTTTAATTTCTTCAAAAATTGAAACACTGGAAAGATTTGGACTCTGATACAAAAAAAAACACATTGCTCTAATTTAGAAAATAAACTTTGCCATGCTGGCTCTTCAGATGTGGAACAGTTCGAGCTCTATAATGAAATCAAATTATTACCGATGTTTATTGATGATTCCACTACGCCGTCTTGATATTTTAAATTACTTGTTTACGAATAAATTAATTTCAGTGTTCCCAAATCTGTCCACAGCACTGAGGATATACCTGACACTTCCAGTCACGGTCGCACATAGCGAAAGGTCATTTTCTAAACTAAAAATAATTTAAAACTACCTTAGATCAACATTGTCGCAAAGTAGATTGACAAAGGAGATGGCCCAAAAAAAAACCAGAGTCGACAAAAACTTCTTATGTGCGGTCTGAATGGGCTTAATGTGTACATTAAAAAAATGATTTTATTTCCTCGAAAAACAATGGGGTTAAGTGTTTCTTTAAATAAATCATAACTCCAAATAAGTGATAATAAACAGCGATATTTAATAACAAATCGTTGAAAGAATTTGTTAACATATCTGTCAACACCATTTGAGGAACATGACTTGGGAGGATTTCCCGGAACAGTAGCGAGTGCATACATAATATGTCTCGAAAAAAAAGGTCAGCTCGATTTTGAAAACCTAGATGAATTGAGTCCTGATACCCTTCACTTTTGGACTGGCATAAATCACCAGCAATTCAACACCATATTTAATGAAACACCTTCTTTAAACGAATATTCGAATGGGAAAACGATGTTGGGCATCTATTTATGTAAACTGAGAAGCGGTGAACCTAACCAAAGACTTACGTCAGTTTTTGGCTTGCCTAGGTAGGCATTCAACGTAAAATAAAACAAGCGAGAGTATGTCTTGAAAATGACTTTCTCCCACGACACCTCGAATTCGACCATATCACTCGAGACGAAATTGTAGCGAGAAACAGGATTTTGCCAAATAATATTTTTGGAACCCAGGACCAAACAAGAGCAATTATTGTTTTAGACGGTACTTACTTATTTGTGCAAAAAAGCTCAAACTTCTTGTTTCAGCGTATGAGCTACAGTCTACATAAATACGACAATCTCATAAAGCCATTTATGATTGTATGTGGAGATGGCTACATTTTAGAAATCACAGGACCCTACGATGGTCGAACGTCGGATGCTAACATATTACGACAGATATTAGATAATCACAATGGTGACATGGAAGAGGCTCCAATACGATGGTTTCTTGAAAGTGATGACGTGATGATTTTAGATAGAGGATTTCGGGATGCATTGCCATATGCCGAAGAATGTGGATTTACGGTCTGTACGCCACAGTCGCTAGGCAGATACGAAACACAACTGTCCACTGATAGTCCGGGGAATTTACGCCGAAAATTAGGCCAACTCTGCATTAATTAAAAACAGCGATTTTTTTCATTGAATGTGTAGGGTATGGACAGGAGAGTATGTTATGCTGTATCCCGCGAAAAGTTCACCTCCGCGTATGTGTTTTTTTTTAAGAAAACGTCTAATATGTTGTAACTTGGTGGAAAAAAATATAAACAGGTATGTTTATTTGGAGTATTGTAGAACAGATTGAGTGCTACGAGTAGGTCAGCAAATTAAACATTTTTCGTCCACAGAACAATCAGTTTTTTTTAAAAATCATATAATTTGACTTCGTACTTAAGGCAAAAATATTAACAGGACAAAAATAGTGCTAAAGAGATTGTTATCAACATATCTAACTATTATTATGAAAATTAAACAAATTCTGCTCCGGACTTCACAGAAAATCAAGAAAATCCAAAAATCTTGAATACTACTTACGGCAAAAATGTAACAGGACTGAAATTCATTTAATAATGGGATATATATCAATCCAAACCTTAATCTCCCAAAATTAAACAGATTAGAGCGTTATTTAATAAAGTAAAAGTAAAAAATAAATTACGATGAACGTGACGTCAGCGCTAAGCAGCAAGCAGCCTACAGCGTGTGCTAGTGTGCGTATCCAAGATAAGCGCTGCGTTCATTGTATGCGTATGACTGTGTTCTTTTTTAAGAGTCAGTGTGTTTTTATTGATAAATGATAAATGATGTTTATTTTGCAAGTAGGTTTTATTGTGTTACTCTGTAATTGTAAAAGCATAGGAATAAAAACGGCAAGCCATCAGTCGGTCAGTGGCAACATACCTACTGTTTACAAACATGATCGTCATTAACGTTAAATCTTCATTTAGAAAACTGGCCAAGTGCGAGTCATACTCGCACACACCGAGTTCCGTAGCACCAAACAATATAATAAAAATATTTTTAACGCTTAATTTGTAAACATACACTCAACAGTAAAACTAAATTTGTTAAAGTGAAAGTTTTATTACATCGTCTCAAACTTTTTCGTCTGTGTGTTGCATGTCGCGTGACGGTCGGTTTTATGTACTCCGCTTTTTATACCCTTAATGCAATATTATTCCAATTTTTTTTAGATAAATGTCAAAAGTATGAAAAAAAGTTTCACTTTTACCGTGGTTTCATAAAACCACACAATTCTTTTTCTTTTATAGTATGTTAATGATGAACAAAGTTACTGCTGCAGTTTTGATAAAAAAGTTCCATATCTCGAAACTTAAATGATTATTTCAAGAGTGGATTATTTTCAGGGTGGTTGAAAAAATGTAGCACCCACCTCGTTTTCTTTGGCTAAAAATACAGAAATAGTGTTATTTTATAAAGGACGATAACAACACAGTTTCCCAACATGTTAAATGCAGGTGAGGTAATTATATTACTTATTTCACCATTACAGTGCAGATAGCTACTACATACTTAACGTGGAAGTGGAAGGGTAGCCTGCGAAATTCAAATTGTACTTTTGCAATTAGAGGGTCAACAAATGGCTTTACAAAGTTATATATATATATATCTATATTATATAAATAAAAATAGAAGTCCTGACTGACTGATTGACTGACTCATCAATGCCAAGCCCAAACCTATGACCCAGGAAAGCTGAAATTTTGCACAGAGGTTTCCTTTATAATGTAGACAAGGAATAAGGAAGGATTCTTCGAAATTCGAATTCCTAACGGACTTAAATAGGGGATGAAAGTTTGTATGGAAATTCGTCATTTTTTAAGTTAGAAGGCTGAAATTTCATATACAAGCTTCTGGTTAGAAATAAATAAATACGTATTTTAGAGTTTTTAAGAATTTACCCCCTAAGAGGGTGAGATAGGGGTTCAAAGTTTTTCACAGCTTGAAATTCACTATTTGTGTTTCTCGATTGAATTGACGTGAAACACGTATCTATTTTTTTGAAAATTCCACCCCTCAGACGAAAACAGGGATGGCATTTTTTTGTTATTGTTTTTTGTGTTAGCACGTTTGTGTGGACAAATACGCTAAAAAAAAACTTCATTTAAGTACACACTTCTAGGGAATCTGGGTCATTTGTGGGAAGGACACTTGCGGTAACCCATTTACGCGAAAAGATATTTGCGCGCATGGACACTTGCGTGACCGACACTCGAGGGCTGGACAATTGCGTGACTCAATGGCTTCACGGGTGTCGTTTTCGTGGTTTTAGCGGGTCGCTGGCAATAAAAAAAAATCGCAGATGGCCCCGAGGAAAATTTCCTGTTTTTCGTGCATGGGTGTCGTTTTCGTGGTTTTTGGGGTTGCTGACCAAATTGACGGCGAGGAAAACATTCGGTTTTTCTTTCACAAGTGTCGTTTTTGTGGACTTCAGGGTCGCCGATAACGAAAATGATGACCTCATTTTCTGGGTGCAAATAATAAAAATTAAAATACGCAATGTCTCAATATATCTATAATATATAATATAATATATCCCCTAGGCTATGGCTGGCATTGATTTAAGTGATAACTGTTTCTCACGTGTGCAGTTTTATGTTGCGTGCTCCGAAGTGAGCTCGGCGAGTATCTTAGTAATTTTAGCCCCAAAAGGAAACACCGCAAACGTCATTTACACAGAAGAGCTAGGATAATTCATTAGTATAATGTAGTTTTCCGGGAGTTAAAAAGATTGGTTTAATCTGAGTATTTTTTAATTTAAAATATTGAAAGTTAAGTAAGTTAGCTCATTTACACCATAACCTATATCGCTAGGTGGATGGATGACCGGGGTATTTGAGCTACAGCATCGTCACTCGGAAGACATGTATAAAATAAATTCTGGTTCAACCCATTTAGGTCCCTAAAAACACAAAAGAAATTAAAAAAAAAATGCCGTAATATACATTTTTCTAACCAGAAAGAATTATGTGGCGTCTTACTTCGAAAAGCGCAGATTTTTACACAACTATTAAAATGTGTCCTATACTTACACCTACGCGCGCGCGAAGCCGTGGCCAACAACTATTATCTATAACATTTAAATGACTATTTTCGACATTATTTTGGGGTGGTTAACGCATACGTGGGCAATTGCCGAACTTCACGCGGGCGAAGCCGCGGGCAAAAGCTAGTCATTAACATTATGAATGAAAAAAAAAAATATCGCGCGCGACGAAAAATTTCATTTGGCCCGTGATGTTCAAATTTTCTTACGCTTTTTGCAATTTGCACAGCAGTGTCAGGTTTTATATTGATTAAAAACTGATTTAAACGGATCGTAAATACGTCGATTTCAAAATGGAAAATACTTGTATTACGTACAATATTTCATAATTTACTTCGTATATATGGATGCCTCTGACGAACAATGTAACGTGAACGTCGACATTTTACGTTTACACCATGCGCTCGTGCTAGGGAACCAGATATTTACTTGAAAGTATGACAACCGGGAACACATCAAAACATTTGTAAGTCTTAATAGTGTTTTGTTACGTATACGCGATTTTACACCTTATCTCTATTACGGAAAGATCAAATTCCTATGAAAACGCTGCACCAAATACAAGAATGAAGCTTGCAAACGTATTTTACGTAAACATTTTTTTTATTTTTTTTCAGTATTTGCTTTAAAGTGTTTAATTTTCGTGTAAATTGGTTAGAAATAGCCTTTAGATGAAAGTTAAACAAAATTAAACCCTGTTACATTTTTGCCCCGACCGCTATTGTAAAAAAACTGATATTAATAACTTCCGTGAGTCAAATTTGTTTAATTTTTTTAACGGAGGTTTAATATACAAGGTGTTGTTTTGCATCCTCGTCAAATTCAATGAGGTAACTATGCTAATGATTCTCGTCCCGAATCAATAATAAAATGGGTAGGTAATTTTTTTTTTCTTTCTTATTTATGGAAATCGGTAAGTGTGAACCAGCCGTGTTTTAAATGCGGCCCGTCTGATTCTCGCCCTATAAACGCACTTCCACACATACAAACAATCTCAAACGTTTATTCGATCATTTCTTTTTCCCTAAACCACGTTAAGGGGGTTATTCTGAAATACTGACAAACTTCAACAACCAAAAAAATCTGCGTTTTTTAATAATTAACGAGGTACCGTAATTTTAATATGATATTTATGTCTTTTGTGACAACCTGCTGAATTTTGACGAGGATGCAAAACAACACCTTGTATTAATTTAAGTTATTTTATGTAAAAAAACCGCTGTTTATATTTTTGCCTCAAGTACAATCCAAAAATTACGTAAATGTTTTTTTATCGAAATTTCCGTGGACGAAAATGTTTAATTCTGAAAAAATATATTACTGTCACCAGTTCTTTACCTAAAAGAATTAAATTCGTCCTGTTAATAATTTTGCCCACGTTTTTATTCACAAAAACGCGTTTTCGTCTTTTTGACCTTGATCCGGCCTTGGAAAATGTTTAATTTTTTTTTATTATTTGGAGAGCTAAGGTCAAGTACACGATTCAAGAAAAAAATCGCTGTTTATATTTAATGCAAGGTTCAAACCTAAAAGCCCCGTACTATGAAGCTGCTAATAAATCAAGATTAGTAACATTGGTTAGATGGGTGGTAGAAACCACCAACGGAAAAATTAAGAGGGACTTTAAGATATTCCGACATAGATATTTTAATAATACTTTGCCCAATGCAAGATTTTCGAATAGCTGCAGCGCTAATCAACGCAACCCAAGAGACTTACAGCGACAGTCGCATGACCGAAAGTTTTTTAGAAATGATAGAAAGAAATATGAATAGGCCAAATGTACTAGCAGATTACGTTGATCAACACCGTCTAAACACACAAAGGAACATTTCATTTCAGAGGATGGAGGCAACGTTACAAGACGTAGCAGATTTCCCAAGAATAACTTACGATGAGCTGCTTATTTTCGCTATTGGAACGTACCACATCAAGTTGGCAAAATCCTACTGCTACGAACATGTCAGAGCAACCGGTGTGTATTCGATTGAAATCTATAGGCATCCCGACGAGAGACTGAACCTTAATGACGAAGAAGGAAATAATAATACGTTAGTACGGTGCCGAATTAAATCGAGACACGTTCAAACAAGAACTTATTATTGCTACGTACTATACAATCGCCAAGCAATCACCGATTATTGCTGTAGCTGCATACATGGCCGCCGCACATTAGGCAGTTGTGCCCACATTATTTCCATTGTATATTATCTTGTCTGGGCCCGACATGAAGACGACTTGAATCAACCTGCAGGATTTTTAGATGCAGTGTGCTTAGACATAGAAAATATATAATGTAATAAAAATGTTTGAAATATTTTTTTTTGTTACTTATTACACCAAACCTGTGGCAGGAAAACGAAACAACAGAATAATCAACAATTACACACAATTACAACATCAATTCAAAATAGTTTTATTATTTTTTATGATATGGTATAGCTCCTATACCCCACGGATTTCCGGGATTTCCCTTTGGTATCATCAAATGTCTATTATAATTAACCCGTTGGTAAACATTTCATTGCTGTCGATTCTGGGTTTTTAGTGTATGGATTTTGAGCCATCTCCTTTATCATTAATAAGTATTGAACATGAAATCAAAATTGAAGTTAGTGACATTGTTAAAGATTTCGCTAATGCAAAAGCTCGCAAAGTAACTTTTTTGTGAATACATTTGTGTGTATATATATTATATATATTTGTGTGTACGAGCGTCCTGTTTGTTATGTAACTATAATAGTTTTTCAATTAAATATTTTTGAAAGAACTAGAAAGTTGTGATTTTTTTATTCTTATAACCCCTTCCTTCCTAAAAAAACTTTTCGCTTCCCGACATCATTTAAAATTGCACCATTTGCATCCGAATTTCCGTTAGAAAATATAACTGTTAGTATTCCATTTTGACCCCCCTCCTACTAGACTAGAGGGCGCCAAAGTACTGGTTGCACACGGGCGCCACAAGGGCTAGAGACGCCTCTGTCCATAGGAGGTGTAGCGGCACTATAAAAAGTACAAAATTACTACAGCGCCATCTGCGACACAAATGAAGAACTAACACCAATTCCTTAATCGCGCATTTGCAAAATAATTGCATATGCTAAGTAAATAGCTCACTAAGAGTCAGCTCACACCGAGACGCGACGCGACGCGACGCTGCCCGCACAACGAAATGTGTATCTTTTCGTGTAGAAAATAAAGTTATATTTTGAATCGCTCATTAAAAGTGTGCGCGCAGCGTCTCGTCGCGTCGCGTCTCGGTGTGAGCTGATCCTAACAGGGTGCGGCAAACGCACTTGCGCGTTCAATAAATATTTCGTGTGGTGCTATGAACGCGTATGCGCGGTTGAAGAAAGTTACCCAGTGTGGGTGGACGCATTAGTGCGGCGTTCAATATGTCACCCAAGAGCGGAACGGCGCTTATGAGCGTTTGAAAATTATCGAGTTTTATGACGTCATAAAATAATTATATAGTTATTACGCTACATGTTAAATATACATACCCAAATTTGGTCGTTTCTATAGTACCTACAGCCACATTTCGCTGGTGATAGTTGAGTCCCATGTCATAGGGAGCAAGACTATTGCCATCAACAATTTTAGATTCCAGGATACTGCCGAGAGACATAACAGTTGGAACAACCCCATTACACTGCTACACCTGGGAACTGAACCCAGGATCCCATGCTCAGCAGTAGTAGACCCCACGATCACTAAACCAACGAGCCAGACTTATTAGGTACTGTCAGTAGTACTTGCATTTTAAAGTAGTAATGGCATAGGTAACAGTGATCTTATTTGATTTTGCTTTGAACTTTATTCTGATTATGATAAGACTGTTTTTAGGTTGGTGGTGCTGGCGCCAGATAAAATAACTGGAAATGGAATGGGACTAATTCGTAACAAAATTACGGATCCCAGTATTTTTTTATTTGAGAAGGGTTTGGTTTCTAGTCTAGTCTAGGTCAGAGATGACAGAGACAAAGTCGACGATGGTACGAGCTTACTCAGAAGAAGCCTGTTCACTCTAACTTTGAAGAGATTAGGGTTGTTAGCGTTCGGAAACAGATGCAGGAAGAGAGTTCCACTCCTTTGCTGTGCGCGTTATGAAAGACGTTTGAAAACGTTTAGTGCGAATTGGTGGAATAGCTACAAGGTAGGGATGGTAACTTGCAGTGCGTTTAAATGTCCGATAGTAGAAGGGGGCTGGATGAGGTCGTGGAGTTCTTGGGCACACTCTCCGAAGTACAGCTTGTAGAAGACCGACAAGCAGGCAACCTTGCGGCGATGAGCCAAGCTGTGAAGCTTGGCATCGACCAATTTTACGTCGCCAATCATAATCTTGGTTCTGCGTTCCACCGATTCAAGCACGGCAAGCTGGTATTTAGCCGAGCCATCGCAAAGGTGGCTGCAATACTCCATGCAGGATCGGACTTGTGCTTTATATAGTGTTAAAAACTGTCCAGGCCTAAAAGTATCGCTTCATTCTATTTAGGATGCCCAGCTTTTTGACCGTAGTTTGGGCTCTGTACTCAATGGTGGCGCAGAAATTGAGACTGAATGTCAACCGCATGCCTAGGAGCTCAAGCTGATCCGTAACAGGAACATATGTACCCTGAAAAGTAGGGGTTTGGTCGAAACGACTCCTTTTTGTGGTAAAAAGACACGCCTATGTTTTGGTGGCGTTAAAAGAGACCAGTTGACATCACCCCACCGGGAGACAAGGCTTAAGGTCAAATTTCTCCGTCCTACCATAGCCTGTCTCAAAGAACGAACTTACGACAAATATCTCTCTAAAACCGTACTGTCATCTGCGTACCCAACTAGACCAGGCTGAAGTAAGTCATTGATGTGCAGCAGGAATAGAGTTGCAGACAGAACCGACCCCTGAGGAACTCCGGCATCAATAGCCATGAGGTCAGAGGAGCAGCCGTCAATTACTAATCGGATCGACCATTCACTTCGTTCACGTCTGATATCCAGCTACAAAAATCAGCTGGATGCCATAAGCAGGAAGCTTGCTGAGTGGACTTGCGTGCCAGACCCTATCAAAGGCCTTCGAAATATCAAGCGATACAGCAAGACTTCGCCGTGTTTCTCGATGACCAGTATTTTGTTAGAATCGGATCTATGTCTATAATAAAAATGAAACTACCATTTTGGAAAAGCATGACATTTTTATTTCGCACTTTTTGACTTATTTACAGATCGACCCAAAACATACATTTTGTTATTCAAATTCATTTATGTTCTTTATAATCTACATATGTATATGAAAAATACAAAATCGAATCTTAGTGTCAAATTGCTGATCCGATTTTGATGAGATTTATACAGAGAAGTAGCTTAAAATCAACCATATATCTATGGTAACAATATGTTGACGAAGACCATTGATTTGGATAAAGCCTTTATTCGATAGCAGTAATGTCGGTCTTCTTAGTACAGGAATTACATAGCTTACCATGCTTTCATCCTAAAAACACAGAAATTTGGGGCAGAGCCACGGGTGACATATCTACTTATAAAATTAACATTACTATTGCGGCCTCATTACGAAACAAGACTTTATTTTAAGACCCTCGATGCTAATCAAGCAACTGTTTTGATTCAGAACTTTATTCAGAGTTCAAAATACAAAAACTGAATTGAATCTCGAGCATAAGTTTGCAATATTCTATTATAACTTTAAATCATTCAAAATAAAGTTTTAGATGGAAAATCTAGCTGTAATGTTTGATCTTGGACTATATTTTATTGCAATAAGACATTTTTAAAGTCTATTCCGTAGAATTCATGATAGCAGCAAAATCCCTTACCTCAGGCGAGTCCAAAATGTCTTCCAAAGAAATATCCTGCTCTCTTATATTCTGAATTACATCCGAACTACTTATTTTATCCCCTAGCGGTATCTTTAAAGTGTCAATTTTGGCATCAGCCACAATGACAGGATTATGGCTTACATCGCTATGATGCCTCTTAACATGATTATCCAAAAGACATTTCCTGACTGACTTATAATCACAAAACTTACATTTAAATGGCTTATTCCCAGTATGCACCGTTTCATGGCATAGGAGACTCTCTTTTCTAGTAGCCCTATAATTACAGAACCGACACTTCAATCCG
The DNA here is from genome assembly GCA_963082945.1 of Cerastis leucographa. Lineage (NCBI taxonomy): Eukaryota > Metazoa > Arthropoda > Insecta > Lepidoptera > Noctuidae > Cerastis > Cerastis leucographa. Next base: position 10,272,068 of record OY720374.1, on the reverse strand, counting down.
TTCCCCAAATGCATTAGAGAAACATGCTTTTGAATCTCGTACTTATGTTTGCAAGAATAGTTACATTCTGAACATTTATGCGGATAATGACATTTCTGATGTGTCACAAATTGACATTTGAACATTGTAGTAAACTTACAATCTTTACAATGTAATTCATCTTCTGATTGACTTCGTTTATTGTGCAAAGCGATTTGGTCTTTAGTTTTTGTTGAAAATTCACAGTTAACACATTTGTATGGTCGGTTTTGATTACCAGTATGATGCCTTTGGAAGTGCCGTTGAACGGATGCTTTGAATCGAGACGAGTATTTACACATAATGCACTGGAAGGGACGGTCTTTGGAATCGGATTCGATGACTTTAATACTCTTCCAGTCTACTTCACAGTTTGGATCCAGCATATAGTTGTTACTTTTCTCGTGAACTGACAGATTTGCTTCATCAACTTGGTTTGTTATCATTGGTTTGTACTCAGGCAGATCAAAAGTAACCTCTCCGTTACTCTCATCCAATTTATATTCACCAGCTTCATCGTAATGAGTTCTTTTATGCTTTTTTGACTCGCACATGTAAAACGTTTCAAATTCACAGCTAGAACATTTTATAATGTTACTCTGTTTGCTTCTACGTTTATGAACGTTTAATCTCCAATTTACTTTTGTTGTAAAATCACACACATCACATTTATTTGCCTTTTCTGACACCTCATTGTGTATTTTAGCAAGATGCCTTGAAATATGTCCCTCATATTTTGTAACGAAGGGGCATTTATCACACTGAAATAAAACTTCTTGCTTGTTGTGGACCTTGCTGTGTTTCATATAATTATGTCTATAAGCAGTGGCATATGTACAATGAGCACACTTGTATTGCTTTTCTGATTTATGCTTTCTTTTATGTGCTTTCAAGTTCCATTTGAAGCAAGTAGTATACGTACATTCATCGCATTTGAATCGTTCAAGTTTTTCTTCCATTGCTTTCAATTCATGTTGTATGGTTACGTGTCTTTGTAACGAGGTAGGATACTTTGTAGAATATTCACATGTATCACAAGAAAATGGTTTAGTGTTTGTGTGACCTAGTATATGGAGATTTAAGCAGTTTTTGTAGATGGTCGTGTATTCACAGCTGTCACATTTTAGAGTCTTTTTGTTGCGTTGAGTTGCAGTTTTCTTCTTATGGTAATTTCTGGAATGGGGGATTGACCTGTTACAAATTGTTTTAGTTAGTACTTGTTTTGTGATAATATGGAGATCATTTTCTGACGTATTTCTTTTGAGAAAGATCTTAAGATAATGTAAGTTAAGACAACCAATTCACGACTGAGGAAGCTTAAGGCAGCTGGATCAATGGCTTGACTTGAAAAGCAGTACTTCTGCAAACAGCTGATATTGTTAAGTTTCTCAGTAACTCCAAGCTACTGGTTAGACCCTGTTCCTAATACTGCACGCGTAGCATGACCGCCATAGAAACGGGCTATGTCGACGGAAGAATCGACAAACTGAGACATTGTCATTGTCCATCTCTCATTATGTTGATTCTTCCGTAGACAGAACTCGTTTTAACAGTGGTAATGCTACGAGTGTTGGTGGGCTTTACTATATACTTTATATTCTTTAATATTTCTCTTTATTTACAACAAAAATAATGTATCAGTAAGGTCCAACAGTATAGTAGTAGGCTGTGACTATAAAATAAAGGTTTTTATTTTATTTCAGTATTTATTTATAGCCTCTATCAGACATAAGTATAAATATTACATTTTTGTTTTTTTTTTACATCGTCTCAAACTTTTTCGTCTGTGTGTTGCATGTCGCGTGACGGTAGGGATAAAGTGAAAGGCGCTCCCAAATTTTTTTATTTAAATGTCTATAGTGTGAAAAAAGTTTCACTTTTACCGTGGTTTCATAAAACCACACAATCCTTTTTTATGTATAGGTTTGTTTATATTCTGTGTGCCCTTTGGCAAAGGCCTCCTCCAACACTTTCCCATCCCCCCTCCCGCGGCAATCTAGTCCAGGTTTTTCCAACTGTTTTAACCACATCATAATAAAATTAAGGGTTAATCTAAACTAAAATAGATTGAAATAAAGGGCGACAATATTAATATTATTTGGGTGTGGGTAACTAGAGAAAACTTCAACAGGGGATGAACATTATTTTTTTTTCTTTGTCTGTCGGGTAGTTTATTGAAAGCTATGGGACACTTTTTTTTCTTTTTCACGTGGTCATAAAGTTACGGAGATATATAGAGTTGAAATGGCGTATGACGTCACATGTAGGCAAATTTTATACCTACTTGTGACGTAGTAAGCCCCCACTCTCCAACTGTAATGAGTTTTAACAAAGTATTTTTTTAACATTTTTGTATTACATGTCTGACGGCCAAAATAGAATTTTGTTTTCTTTACCCAGTCTTCATCCCTATTACATGGTAGTTTTGAATATCTTATTAAGCTAATGTGACTCTTAGACCTTACCATGAATCATTATCAAGTAAATTGATGTGTACAATACTTACACATGCTTCACCTCTAAAGGATTCTCCGAGTTAAGTACGTCTTCGTCTACTGCTTCAACTTCCACTTTCACCCACACACTGGCAAACATACTCATCATGTCAGTCTGAGGCTCGTCTGAATCTCTTGAGTCCGACATGCTGCTCTGCAAGAAAAGAAATAGAAAATTGTTTATAGTTATTTATCACTCCAAACACAAATGCCTTAGGCATTAGTTCTAGTTATACAAGATGTTGTTTTGCATCCTCGTCAAATTTCAGGAGGTGGTCACAAAAGACATAAATAATCAATTAAAATTACGATACTTACTTAGTTAATTATTAACAAACGCTGATTTTTTTGGTTGTTTAAGTTCGGAATAACCCCCTTAACGTGGTTTAGGGAATAAGAAATTATCAATTATACGTTTGAGATTGTTTTTATGTGTGTAAGCGAGGTTATAGGGCAAGAACCAGACGGGCCGCGTTTAAAACACGGGTGGTTCAAACTTACCGATTTCCGTAAATAAAAAAAAGAATAAAAATTACCTACCCATTTTATTATTGATCATTAGCATAGTTACCTCCTTGAATTTAACGAGGATGCAAAACAACACCTTGTACATAGGATATGTTATAACCGGCTTAGATTATTACATAAAACTTTACATCAGGGACCAAAAAGGTTAATTGGGATCAAAATCTAACCCATTTTACTGAGCATGCCTATAATAACAGAGTTAGACCGTCTTTCGTGCTTCGTCTCTTTCATTCTGACATCATCATCTGCCTAGCCTTTTCCCAAACTATCTTGAGGTTGACTTCCAGTCTAACCAGCTGCAGCAGCCGGATGCAGCTGAGCACCAGTATTTTACATGAAGCTACTGCCTATCTGACCTCCACAAGCCACCGGGTAATATGATACCCGTTGGTAAGACTGGATGTCAGAATTTTGGCTTTTGACTACTGGCTTAATCTGCTTTCTGAGGCAGGGAGGAAACTCGGTATGTAATTATGGTCACCCATCCACGGACTAACCTGACTAAGGGCAAGAATGGCTTAACCTTAAAGTATGACCCGTGCGGCTGTTATTATTTAGCCACAAGCTCCTCATGCATTCTTACATATAAACAATATTTAAGAACATGGGTTATAGGCCTAACCAATTAACCTTCTAACCCAATTAACCAGTCTCTGGTTTACTAAGAATTATTTAATGTTGTTACAAGTGAGCTCCAAACTAGACAGATAAGAGTCTGTATCTTGGAGCTAAGTATTTCATTTCCAAAGAGAAAACTAGAGAGGTGATAAGATTAAGGAATGAATCAACAGATTAGACTTTTTTACAAGCCAAGGAGTATTTTGATATCAGTAACATTGTTAAAATACTAATATTCAATTGCATTGGGTCAGTCTGAAAGACACTAGAATATAGCAGCAGAATTTTTTGTATGTATCTGTGTCACCCCCAATATCAAAATTTTAAGAAACACATATATAAGGGACGCACAGAACTGGGAAGTGTGGTTCCCTCCCCAACCCTCACTCCAGCCAGCCCACAATGCTATGCCAGTAGTTTTAAATCAGCCCCTAAATAATAATATCATTCAGATCCAGCCTGTCCCCATGCAGTCCTCCCCCAGCGATGCCCTAAGCCGAGGCTCGTACCCCACAGGGGATGCCCTTAGCGTGTAGTCGCTTAGTTTGTAAGTTTTTATGCCCTGGCTGGAGGCCTTACTCTCGAGGCATCCACAGGATAGTCCGGTTAAGCAGACGACAACCTCATAGGTTGAACTACGAGATGCCATACATAAAAAAAAGGAAGTATGACAGAAGGATGTATGGATGGGAGGCCTATACCTAGCAGTGGGTGATTATGGGCTGATATAATGTTGATGATGCATAGTAAGAGAGCCTATCACCATGAACTGGGCACGAATCTAAAGTCTGCGTCAAAGGCTGTGCTTCTAAAAAATTCATGACTGTAAAATATTTTCATGATATATGTTGATGATATGTGTGACCTCTTAGTTTTTGTTAACTACAATTTTAATGCAGTTTTCATCATTATTTTGAGAATTTATTCTAGTAGATATGTATGTGCTCAATATAGTAATCCACCCCCAATACCGCCCCTAATATATGATAATCTATATATATTTAAATTACGTGTCACGTTGTTTATCTGCAATGGACTCCTAAACTACTTAACCGATTTTAATCAAATTTGTACACCGTGTGCAGTTTGAACCAACTTGAAAGATAAGATAGCTTACATCTCAATTTATGATCGCAATAAAATATTATTGCAAATTATTTGTTTATTATTTGACAGTCACAATTATCTGTTAGCTCCAAACAATTGTAACAGATGGCGGTATCTGTTGACTTGGTCCGATTTGAAAAATTCTTTCAGTGTTAGATAGCCCATTTATCGAGGAAGGCTATAAGCTATATATCAGCACGCTACGACCAATAGGAGCGGAGCAGCAATGAAAAATGTAGCGAAAACGGGGAAAAAGTGACACAGACGAAGTTGCGCGGGACAGCTAGTATATAAATCCGCCCCTAAGACGACCAACTGACAAACTTAATTTAATCAGGTGGTCCTCTTATGGGCGGGTTCATTACTGCTACTGTTAACCTGAGTACATCCCACACTATTTCCAGTTTTTTCAATCCAGGGCTAATGTAGACCACTGGTATTTTGGTTTCGGATAAGCTGGTTCGTATTTACGTGTTAAATTTAAATATAGCACCGAAATCTCAATGATTGATTTAACATATCGCCACATCAGTATATAATTGCACTCATACGAAGCAGCAAAAACAAAAAACAAAAGCTGTTTTGTGTACCCAATACCGGTTTTGCCGAAGCCGAGTCTTATCAGTAACAACTATTTGAAAACACTAAGTAACTATTGTTCGTTATCAAAAGTAAATAAACCAGATCCGACCTCAAATTTCTAATGTAGGTTTCAGTGATTTTTGATCGGGCCATATCTATTTTTGGCTTGTACAAAAAAACTTGAAGCTTCATCTCCGAATTTGCGCAGAATAACTATATGAAGCAGCAGGAATAATTTTATTGTAAATCAAGATTCAATTGCGTACTTACACATTTAAATCGCGAAGATACGGGTTAATAATTAATACATTTCCTCAATATTTCCGACACCAAAAACTCTCAATCACGAAAAAAATCAATCAACCATTTCACATTCACAGATTCATTTGATTATAATTTGACGTTCGGAAACTACGAGAGCATGAGTTAGGGATGTCGGATATGCAAAAAAGTATCGATATATATCGTATCGATATTTTTTGAAAATATCGAAATCAATATTGATATTTTTATTAAAAAATATCGATATATCGGTATGATTTGACAGAGAATATTCTTGCTCTAAAAAATAATTTATTTGGCCTAATCTACTTCAATCATCTTACATTAATAAATCAAAACAACCATTTTTATTAATGATTTATTAATAGATCATTAAAAAAATAACACGATACGGACGCCAGACAGGCAATTGAAGTCATTTGAAGTTGAAGTTCACAAACAGAGTTGCCAACTTTAAAACTAAATTATAAAACTGCAAATCGAGATACCAAAAAATACATAAAATATAATTTATTGAAAAGATGATAAAAAAAAATATACTTTTTAAGATTTTTTAATCTTAAAACTTGTAAATGTTTATTGGTCTGAAAAAAATTTATCGATTTTTATATCTTTTCGATACTTGGAATTTTATATCGATACATCGATATATCGAAATATTAAATATCGCTCAAAAATATCGATACATGAAAAAAAAAAGGATTGTGTGGTTTTATAAAACCACGGTAAAAGTAAAACTTTTTGTCACACTATAGCGCGCCTTTCACTTTATCCCTACTCCGCGGCCCACCGTCACGCGACATGCAAGACACAGACGAAAAAGTTTGAGACGATGTAATAAAAGTTTCACTTTAAAAAGGATTGTGTGGTTTTATGAAAACACGGTAAAAGTGAAACTTTTTTTCACACTATAGTGCGGCCGACCGTCAGCGTCACGCGACATGCAACACACAGACGAAAAAGTTTGAGACGATGTAATAAAAGTTTCACTTTAATTATATCGATATATCGATGTAACGATATATTTTCAAGAAGCCTAGCATGAGTCTGTAGTACACGGTACATACACAGAGCATTAAGGGTCCGTTTCCACCAAGTGGTAAAATCCTCACGCACTTTTAATAAATTATGTATCTTTCAACTTATGGAACAGACAATGTGCACGGGTCATGAGCTTGTTTTCTTGTTTTATAAAATTACATACAACGTTGACGAAGTCAAAAAGTATTATTTTATTAATTAATCTACCGGGACGAAGTGGATTCATTTAATAATTACGTTCACTACTAATGGGACATTAATCAAACAGTCAGAGATCATCGATTTCCGAAGCTAAAAGTTATTTTGTACATGGGTAAATGTTTCTTTTTTGGAAATAAGTTGTAACTAAGATGGTCTACTTTGGCGGAGTTTATTTTTGGTAGATACAGAAAAATAGAAAATTTCACGTTTCTGATCGTATTTTAGACTGTCAGCGGTCCTTGTTTGCTAATTTCACTCTTAATTTAAGGGTGAGGATACACAAACGCGCAAAAATAGTACGTTCTTATTTTATTTTTCGGATTTGGCAACATCGTAACTGTCAGTAGGCATGAGATATATTTGCCATATTCAATACCAGGGCTTTCCAGTACAAGTGTGCAAAAAAACCTGGGTCGAAAACCAGGTTTTAAAATACTTGAAAGTATTTGGTAGAGTTCGGTCTAGTTCCTATCCTACCGTGCCAGAATAATATGTAGACTGTCTGCTTAGGCATGTTTATAGAATGGGGACTATATTTTTATTTAGAGTTTTATTTCCTGACTATTTAAAAAAACAAAAACACAAAAAAACAGTTTTATTTATTTACACACTTTTTCTAATTGTTTAATAGGTATACTCGCGAAATAACTTCTTTAAAATGAATTAGGTACGTCACGGTCAGTTCAACAACAACTGACAAAAACAAAACGAAAACAAAATATTTACTTGATTTGATGATGATGAATGATGATGATGATTATGTGTCTTATTTCTATATCAGTATGGAAAAATGGCGCGAACAAGTCTACAAAATGGTTGCGCTACCCATGCCGCTAGCCGACCGCGACCGCCCCCGAAGCCTTGAGCCACCTGCGCCGCGAGCCCTGCTCCCGCTACCGCGCCGCGAGACTCGCGCCGCTTGCGCTGCGCCCTGTGCTTGCAGGGTTTAAAATACTTAGGATAACAATCCATGTCGTCTTACAAATAAGGATCATTATCGTATTTGCGAAAAAAAAAAAATTTTACTTCAAAGTATTTTTTTTCGCAGATACGATTGTGCGCCTTATTTAAATGTAGACAAGGGTTAATTTCCTATGCAAGTACCTTTCAAGTCTGGTTTCTTCTAACTTGCCCGTGCGGCCGCGCCTTGCTAAAACTTTAATACTTGCAAGTTTTTCTCACTTTTTGTACGCAAAATACGCGCTTTAGACGTGGAGTTGCGGAAACCAGCCCGCTATACAATACAAGTTTTTCTCACTCGTACCAGGGCGCCCTGGTTGGAAGCAAAGCCCTGGTTTTAAAACCTGGATGCGTAAATACGTCACATCCCTAACTGTCAGTGTCAAAACTGTCAAAAAATATTTTAGTTGAAAATCGTAGCTGAGTTTCAGATTTACGAAAATTAATAAAAATAAACAGAAATGTACACAGAAGTGGATGTATTTGTTAGTAATTACACATTAATTGATCCTGAGATATACCAGTTGTGGATTGAAGGATGTTCTTGTAAGTATTTGGCCAATAAACTAATGTTTTTGTTATCATTATTTTATCTCTTTATAATGTCTTATAAATTCTAAATTTAGGGTCTGTTTTATGTAATAAGATGTTGCGTGAATTTGTGTAAACTCTAGAAACAAGGAATGTGCAGTTTGTGATCATATTCTGACCAGAAAATGTTCATTTTTGCTTCTGAATAATGTCCTGAACACCTTAAGCAAAGTTTTTTCTATTTATTTTTATTTTTGAGAGTGAGTAACAGCCTTTAATGGCCTAATATATAATTCCAAAAGAAAATGACTGCTGCTGAGAGTTTCTGAGTTGTTTGGTATGGTACTCCATGTTGATAGGATCATAATGTCACAGCTTAAAATAAAAAAGGTATCAAACCAAATCCAAATCATTTATTTCAAGTAGGCCAGTTACAGGCATTTATAAATAGTCAAACAACAATAAAAATGAAACTACGGTTCCAGTCACAAGACAAAATAAGTGTGAAAGTAATAAAGCATAGATCTCTAAATCTATCTACACAATATCTATAACATTCTCCACCTGTATGAAAATTAACTTATTTTATTCACTGGGATCAATTGAATATCATTAATGAATACTACCTGTGGTTTCAACCGCTACTGGGCTCCTGAGGGTCATATGAATGATGTTTTATAAACTATAACCTGCCTCAAGAATTTAGGTATCAAATGGGAATCAAACCCAAGTCCAGGCTCAGTAGTCAGACTAGACCATTAGGCAGATATAACAGGTGAAATATGGGTGTAGTATTAGGTACATTTCTGCCTAACCCTTGGGGAATAGGGGTGCGGACTGGGTAAAGAAAACGACATTCTATTTTGTCCTTCAGACAGGTAATACAAAAATATTAGACACGTATTTTTTGTTTTATCAAAATATCAAAAAAATACTTAGTTAAAACTCATTAAAGTGGGGGCTTACTACGTCACAAGTAGGTATAAAACTTACCTACATGTGACGTCATGCGCCATTTCAACTCAATATATCTCCGTAATTTTATAACCATGTGAAAAAAGAAAAAATACGTGTCCAATACTTTTCAATAAACTACCCAATGGACAAAGAAAAAAAAATTGGATTATACCCTATTATATGCATGATGTTATACAAGTTGTTGTTTTGCATCCTCGTCAAAATTCAGGAGGTTGTCACAAAAGACATAAATAATCAATTTAAATTACGAAACCTACTTAATTATTAATAAATGCTGTTTTTTTTTTTTGTTGAATTTTGACAATATTTCAGAATAATGTTTCCCCTTAACGTAGTTTAGGGAATAAAAAATTATCAAATAAACATTTGAGATTGTTTGTATGTGTGAAAGCGTAGTTATAGGGTGAGGAACAGATGGGCTGTATTTCTACTTTTTCATTGATATGGATCGAGGATCAGTAAAATAGTTACCTCCTTGAATTTGCCAAGGATGCAAAACTACAGGTTGTATTTAAAAGTATCTACTGCAAGACCATAATTTATGTATTCAATCAATCTATTCTCTGCTACATTATAGAGATGTTGACTGCCTTGTTCGTCCGGTGGTTGCATGTAACGCAACTGGTAAATATGAGGTCCTGGGGGGTTACTATGACGCTTAAAACATTACTGTTCAATTCCTATTCCAGAGTGGGAAAGAGATGGAGCTACACGACCTGTATAGCTCCGTCTCTTGTTCACTCTGGAATAAGAATGGAACAAAAATGTTTTAAGACGTCATGGTACGCCACCTGGTTTAGATTCCCATATCAGAAATTTCTCGGTAGCAGGCACAGCATCCCAGGCAGCGGTGGCCCAGTGGTGCCAGCCCCAACTTACAAGCAGTAAGCTGTGGGTTCGAGCCCAGGCAGGCGCATTACTTTGTGTAAATTATTTCATCACCGCTGCTCTCATAAACAGTGAAGGAAAAAATTTAACACAGGAAACCGGCATGATAAGAACTAATAATTCGAAGACATGTGACATTTACCAAGGAGGCCTGTGTCCCAGCAGTGGGAACATTATAGGCTGATGATGATTAGGCACAGGGTCTGAATTTGCATTCAGTTGAGTGTAATAGGCTTGCTCCTATTACATGAGATTGAAACATAACTTGATGTGGTTGTATTATTAGGTAAACGTCTGCTTGTTCCTTCTGAGATTCCAGACGTGATGTTATGCTATTAAAGCTATAAATATAATCAACACTTAGTTCACACCAACTATTTATTGTTGATAATAAGACGCAATTGATCAAAATGTTGGCATTATATCAAATTATTAACTACAAATGTGTAACATCTGCCTGCTACTCTTAATTGTCTGTGGTTATTTTTGGTTGTCTATTATGGGATTATTAGTTATTGAAATAATAAGTGCTTATAGAAATATTCATGTGGTGCTAGATTTGAAAAGCAATTGCAATGCTTCTAAAAGGCTGCTAAGTCTTAAGTACTAGTAGTAGGTGTTGAACTAAGTGTACTATTACATATATGTAATAGTACACTTAGTTCGCAATATAAATATTACTTTGACTTTTAAAAGCTTAAAGTAAATGCCATGTGATGAGGAGGGATAAAACACAATGTGACTAAAAGAGGGATAAAAATAAAAGTAGAGGGATGGACGGGGAAGACTAAAGAAAAGATGGATGGAATGTTTGTGGAATGAAATTAATGAAAACGGAGTAACACATAACACACACGCCTCTAATCCCGAAAGGGTTCGGCAGAGGTGTACCCAATAGTATACCCACGTTTCACCTAAGTCGCGTGTAATAGGGGGCGAGCCTATTGCCATCAACCGAGCACACATCCAGACTACGTGGCTGCTACTGAGAAATTCCTGATCGAAAAACCCAATAACACTTTGCTCGACACGGGAATCGAACCCAAGACCTTATGCTCAGCTGTCGCGCCTGCGACCACTCCATCAACGAGATAGTCAGCATACCTAGGGTCCAAGCTACCAGTGGTTCGGGCTCCAAGGACAGGTTGTTCTACACCATACCTGGGAACCTTCTAGTTACGGAGATATTAGGGGTCAAACTTCCAACTTTTTGACAAGTATTTTTTTAAATACAAGTTTTTAACGTAAGATTTTTACTTTAGACACCTCCACGACCCCCTTACTATTCAATCCGTCCATCAGCACAATGTTTTGAGTGCGTTACATTGAGTTCTACCACAAAACATGATTTTACACCCTTCAGAAAAAAGTCGTTTCCCAGCAATAATTTTTGCGTAAAGTTACTTAGTTTCATGTACAGAATGCTTGGTTGACGGCTTCGTGATGAGGTGATTTACACGGTGTATAATAAAGCATTATTAAACATATACAATGGCTTTTCAGCAAGTGAAGCAGTCTCCACATTGCACAAGAGAGACTTTGCCAAGCAGCATGGAGCCACGGTCGAACTTATTGCCAGTGATGTCCTGGACCATTACAGGTAAAAATCTTCATTTGTCTGAAGTAAAACTCTTATTTCAAGAACTCTCAACCCGTGTATAGGGTTAGGCACCCATTTATCAAACTATCTTGGAGTCTGCATCCAGTCTAACCGGATGCAGCTGAATACCAGTATTTTACATGGAGTGCCTGCGTATCCGACCTCAATAACATAGTAACTAGGTTATCAATCAATCAATCATTTTATTATCGGACAACTAAGGCCCATACATAAAATACACAAAATAGTCTTATATAATAAAAATAAACTAATACATAATTATTAAAAACCTTATTAAACTATAACTAAACACGTAATGTTGTCGGCGTCGTGTTTCGCTGCGTGGTGTCGCGTAACCGTCCTCGAAAACGTCGATATACGACACCGTTCGGCCAAAAGTCCTCTCTCAGGTCTGCAGATGTTGGGTTGGAAATCGAACTACGAACGACTTAAAGTTGATGTTGTGGCGCGATTCCAACCTTTCAACCCTCAGAGTCCAGTTGGTCTTTACTTTCAAATACTGCACCACTTCATCGATCGTCGTGGAGTGATGCAGACGTGAAACATACAGCTGCGTCGTAGGCACAGCAGGGCGCAGCAGCATGTTGGGCAGCATGTTGGCATGTTGTTATACGATACCCCTTGGTAGGACTGGTTGTCAGACTTTCGGGCCACTGCGGAGTGTAACGACTGTCAAAGATCTACAATTGACAGCCGGGACCAATGGACAAGCCTCGGCGGCTTAACCTTGAAGTTCGCCCCGTGCGGCTATTATTCAACCCATGAATATCAGGGTTAATGAGGAGCTCTTGGCTAAATAATAAGGGCCGCACGGGTCGATCTTTAAGGTTAAGCCGTCCTTGCCGAGGTTGGTCCGTGGATGGGTGACCATAATTACATACCGAGTTTCCTCCGTGCCTCGTAAAGCACGTTAAGCCGTTGGTCCCGGCTGTCATTTGTAGATCTTTGACAGTCGTTACGAGTAGTCAGAAGCCAAAAGTTTGTTCTTTAAACTATTCCATAATAGAGTTACTTAGCTTGATGTACAAAATGCTTCGTTGACGTTTTCGTGAAGGGAAACAACATCTTCTAAGTTGGTGTTCAATGTGACATTATTGAATTTCAGAACATTCGCACTTTTGGAGCGCCTGCTCACAGTCCCAGCAAAGCTTTCAGAACAGATGATATTCCAGATTGACGAGGCTACAAAACAGATGCTCATTGAAAAGTAAGTGGTTTTTGTTCATACCCACCACAGACAGCGGCGAGGAAGACCAAAGAAAATATGGATGGATTGTGTTTGGAATGATATGAAGGAAAAAGGAGTAGTCAAAGTCAAAGCATTTATTTAAATTAGACCATTACAGGCACTTTAGTAAGTCAAAAAACTAAATAAAACGCGAAGCTACAGTCCCGACAGGCATAATAACTTGTGAAAGTACTGTAGTCGCCCATACCAAAGCGTAGATCTCTATGGAGAAGAATGGGCAAGAAACTCCAAGGTTGCAAGGCGTGCGGGTGCTCTGCCTACCAACTGTTGCACGGTAAAATAGTAATGAGACGTCACCGCGTCCCGCGGCTAACAGCTGAAAGGTCACAGGCGCGCGCGCGAATTTCATTCAGCTGTTTTGGTGTTGTGATAAAAGTGAATGAGTATTAAAAAAAAAGTTTCTTTGGGAAAGTTGTTTGTTATTATAAGTATAATCACGTGTTTAAGTATCGGTCACTACCAGTCCCCCTATATAATCACCCGCATTTCGCTATGAATGTTGTAAGTCCCATGGAGGTGAGAACAGACGCACAGAACCGCGAAGTCAGGCAGAAAAAAAAACCGGCCAACTGCGAGTCTTACTCGTACACAGGGTTCCATAGTCCCAAACAATATAATAACAATATTTTGAACGGTCATTCATTAGAAAACTTCCACTCAACCGCAAAACTAAATTTGTTTTTCATAATAAGTTAAAGAAAAACAAAGTTACTGCTGCAGTTTGGTGAAAAAGTCCCATAAAACCTAAATATCAAATCTTATTCAAACCAATTTTTGTTGAAAGTTTTTTTTACGTTCTACATGCCCATATTTTTTTCAGATTTTTTTTCTTCTTACTTTAGCAAATTAGAGGGGGGGGGGGTGGACACACGTTTTACCACTTTGGAAGTGTCTATCTTTCAAACAATCGACTTTGAAAAAATATGGTTTTAGGAACCTCAATGTCATTTTTAGAGACCTATCTATAGACACGCCGCACGTATAGGTTGATGGTTTTTTTTTTAGTTTCAGTTCCGTGTAGTGGGGGTATCCTTAATCTATTTCTTTTTTTGTACTAAAATCATAAAGCGGTTCACAAAATACATTTACCTACCAAGTTTCAGGTGTGTAGTCCTAATAGTTTCGGAATAAAGTGGCTGTGACATACGGACGGACAGACAGACATGACGAATCTATAAGGGTTCCGTTTTTTGCCATTCGGCTACGGAACCCTAAAAAAGGGGAAGCCTATACCCAACAGTGGATGATTCTGGGCTGATATTATGACGATGATGAATAGGTGGCGAGCCTATTGCCATCAATCGGGCACAAATCCAGACTCCGTGGCGAGTGACAAATTGCTGATAGCAACACCCAATAACAAGCAATCAGCCCGACCGTAATAAGCAGACAAACTGGATTTGTTTAGCAATAGGGGTGCGGACTGGGTAAAGAAAACGACATTCTATTTTGTCCGTCAGACAGGTAATACAAAAATATTAGACAAGTATTTTTTGTTTTATCAAAATATCAAAAAAAATACTTAGTTAAAACTCATTAAAGTTGGAGAGTGGGGGCTGACTACGTCACAAGTAGGTATAAAACTTACCTACATGTGACGTCATGCGCCATGTCAACTCAATATATCTCCGTAATTTTATGACCACGTGAAAAAAGAAAAAAATACGTGTCCAATACTTTTCAATAACCTACCCGACGGACTAAGAAAAAAAAATTGGATTATCCCCTATTGGACCCCGTTTTTACATTTTGGTTTTGATTGCAAAACGCCTTTGAACGCCTACAATAAATGGGTCCCGTCTTCATCTTTTATTTGCAAATTAATAATCGCTCGATTTCAATATTTTTTTCAGATATTATGATCTTGATGATGCTGTGATCAGAGAACTTCTGGGAAGGAAACTGTCTTCGAGGCACCGGAAGGATCTGGATGAGGTAATGTATAATAACCCTTTCCCACTGTTCGCTATATTTAGTACTGGGTAATACGATACCCCTTGGTAAGACTGGTCGTCAGACTTTCGAGCCACTGACTTACATCATCAAAAATCAAAGCATATATTTCAAGTAGGCCAATTACAGACACTTATGAACGAAAAAAAGACAAATAAAATGACGTCCCAGTCGCAAGGCATAATAACTTGTGAAAGTACTGTAGTTCTCCATTCCAAAGCGTAGATCTCTATGGAGAAGAATGGGCAAGAAACTCCATGGACACTCTTTTTAATCAAAATATCTTTACAAGATATTGGTTGCATGAGGTTGTAAATAATGTGAATGTGTGTGTACAAGTAGGTACAGTCACAAGCACCAAGCATATGTAAACACTTTCCTCAATTTAAAAGCAAATTTTCGCGAGAAATAACGATTGTAACTTTCGCAACAACATTAAAATTTTAATCAGAACAGTAGGAGATAATCTTTTTTAAAAGTTGCTAAGTGTTTACATATTGGTGCTCGTGTACACCTCTGTCCAACCCAAGGGGGATTACACGCGTGATGTTATGTCCCTAGGTAGCAGAACGTTCAGGAGCTCCGCTACGTTGCTGTCGTCGTCAGTTTGACAACGTGCGCAGAGTGTTCAAGACTGTTGAGGAGATGCCTGGCAATGTCGTCGCTAATATTAGAAGCACGTTTCTGCTGTCTGAACCTTTGGCCAAGTAAGTTATGTTAAGTAAGGGCTACACCCGTATTTATACTCAAGTTAACGTAATTAAGTACTTGAATTTCAATTTCAATTTTTTTTTCTATATTTTGGGAAAGCTTACAGACACTAACAAAAATTTATAACTAAACTGCTAATTACAAGCTTCCGCAGATAAATACAAATTTGTTATTTCCTAATACAAGTCATATCATTTACTTTCTCAAAGTTGGTTCATTTTATTTTTTATTTTGTGCTAAAATAAATAATAGCAAACGGTTCAAGTGCAGGTAGGTGTCACTTGTACAAAAAATGGCTTTGCGAACAATTTCCTCACTGTGCTTGCATTGGTGCAGAATAGGTCAATGCCCGGTTCACAAGCGTTAAAACTGCGACTGGTTCTCTGAAAGTATGCATTATCGATGTAAACATTACCAAAATTTGTTTGGCATATAGCATCGCTCAATTATGTTAGAGTCAGCTCGGCATAATTCTAGTCTTAGAGCGTCTTCCTAGCGGCTTCTTCTATCGACCTGAACATGCCTGGACATGGACAGCTGCTACTACTAAGCTGCTATTTTGCTAAGTATCTACAAGAGTTTGAATCTCAAGAAAAAAGCTATAGAGATCAAAATCAAAAGTCATTTATTCAAATTTTTTTCAGCACTTTTTGAACGTCAAATTTACAAAAGACAGTCCCCCAAAACGCCCGCCCTTCGGCACTTCCTAGTGTTTTAGCTGGGAAGAAGAAGTGGCGGAACAAACTCCCCAGCAACACATCTGTCTGTTAGGTTAGAAGAACCAGATTCTATACAATAGTGTTCAAGTTTATAAGATAGATGTTTAATAAGTTGCCTTCTGAGCTAAAGATCCTGGTGTATAACACACACTTATTTAAAACAAAATTAAAAGTCCTTTTTTCTAGATTTTTTTTTTGTATAATATATCGTAACTAATGTCACACAATAAGAAATTATTCACATTTGTCATTATACAATAATTTAGAATCTTTTGACATTTTTAAAACTATTTGACATAATATAATTATGCAAAACTGTTTGACATTATATTTTAAACCTGTTTGACATTATACTTAAAACTGTTTGACATTCTTTTTAAAACTGTCATATGAATAAATGAAATGAAAAAAAAAAACATTTAACCCTTATTTTCTCGTTTATGGTGTCCCTTTTTTTGAAACGGTTAAATGTCGTTATTTCCAGAAAGTACGGAGCTGTGGTGTTCATCGCTTGCATGCGTTTTGAGACAGCGAAGAGAAAGCTGACTTACTTGACATTCAATGATTTCTATCATTGTGCGCAGGTGAGTTAAACTTCAGTTAAAATTAACTATTATATTTACAACTAGCTGTGCCCGCGACTACGTCGTCTTTTTTCTTATGTTTGACTTTTTTATATTATCTTGTTATTTTTAGGGTTCCGTACCTCGAAAGGAAAAAACGGAACCCTTAAAGGATCACTTTGTTGTCCGTCCGTCCGTCCGTCTGTAGATCTGTCAAGACCCTTTTTCTCAGGAACGCGTGGAGGTATCAAACTTGAATTTATATCAAATACTCAGGTTTACTGTCCCTTGGAGCTGTGAAAAAATCAAACTTCTAAGCCAACGCAATCAAAAGATACAGCATGTTTTCCCGCGTTATTCCCGTGAATTCAGAATTTTGAAATTTGGTACGAAACAACGTCTTAGCACAGTTAAAGGAAAAATTGCGAAAACCGTAAACTTTTAATTACAATTAAAAAAATAATTTTAATAATTTTAAACTTACTACCCCTTACCTCATGAACGCGTAGAGGTCAGGTTTGTACGGAACCCTCGGTGCGCGAGTCCGACTCGTAAGTGGCCGGTTTTTTTAAAAATATTTTTTACCATTCGTTTTTCTTGTGCGAGACTAATAAATAGTTTTTTTTTCTTTCTAATAATATTGTTATCTTCGTTCCCAGGCCATAATGACAAGTTGGACGTACAGCTGCACAGGACCTGAGTACTACGACACGGAGATGGATCGGGAGTTCCTGCTGGAGCTGCGAGAGTTACGCATACTGCTGGATAAGGAGAAGGAGCATAAGCAGTGAGTGTGCTAGCTTAGTTAGGTTGTGACGGTTCCATATGCCGAAAATTTCTGGAATGGTGACCGCGAACCGGAAGATGATGCGTTGGAAGGCCTCCCACTAGGTCTAGACCTGTGGACGGTGAGTAATGGGTTAGCTCACCGTCCGTCCGTCTCATTCCACGCGCGCCTCAAGGAGATGTCAGCAAACCGGAAGGGGTCCGAGAGGGCCGATGCCTGCCAGGGCTACGGGACTGTTCGAAAGAGATACCGTGGCCCTGGAACACAAAGGGCGAAGAAGAATCATGGATGGGTTTTAGTCAGTACAAGTCTGACACTCCCTTCCCCTCCACCATGAGCGGGAGGAGTCATTTGATGATTTCCCATTCGAAAAAAAGGCCATGCTTGGTCTGTTAGCAAATGCATTTATTTAAGATTTTTGTTACATTTACATAAAATAATATTTTGAAATTTGCCTTTTCAGTTTGATCTGCATGCGTCTCCGACCAAAACTATTGGAGAAATCTTACCAGGAATTGGAACTCAATTTCAGGTAAATAATAATTGAAACTGCATAATTTTCGTGATATTTAAATTTGTAATAATTGTGATAATTTAATTATGAATAACTAGCTTTCCCGCGCAACTTCGTCTGCGCCACATTTTCCCCGTTTTCGCAACATATTTCATTGATGCTCCGCTCCTATTGGTCGTAGCGTCATGATATAGCCTTTAATTCCGAGGCCTTCCTCGATAAATTGGCTATCTAACACAGAAATAATTTTACCAATAAGACCAGTACTTCCTGACATTAGCGCGTTCAAACAAACAAACTCTTCAGATTTATTATTAGTATTAGATTTGCACGCTTGCTTGCAGGCAGAATACAATGACTAAGGCTGTAAGATCTTGAGATCCCTAGTAAACCATGTATTTTCTGGTAAATAAACAATTTGAATAAAATAAATAATGACAAAAATATTTACTTATCTATCTATTTTAAAAGTTATACAAGATCTGAATAGACATTATGATTAAAGTATAGTATAAACTTGTGAAAAAGTTGGAACTTTGACCCCAAAATGACCCCGGAGTGCAACCCCAAAAGGTATGGTCCAGAACAAAAAAAACAAAAAACGGGTTGCACTCCGGGAGTGCCGGCAGAAGTGAAAACTTGAACGTTATTAACGTTAACATTTTTGATATTTTGAAATGGTTAGGGAATAATTTTGCACGATTTGCTTTAATTATCAGCATAAAAGTACTATAATTTATGTGGTAAAATACAATATTCATTTATTGCGCTGTCGTACACAAACATGACAATTTTTATTACATTAAAAATTTACACTTCAGAACTATTAAAATCTACCAATAAATATGAATATCAATTTTACCTCTTTGGAGAAACCGAAGGTTTTGTTTGTGCATAAGATAATTATCCAGTTTTGGAAATACAAACTCAATGACAGATGTCATAAAGTTCCTATTTCTTGGTAACCTAATGTAACCTGACGGTCACGTGTCCTGACACAAGACCTGACGCGAGTTTAATATTTTTTACTCATCACAAAAGTGCACAACGCCGCTAAAAAAGTTTTCACTTTAAAAAAGTAATTTTCGGGGAAAACCAGTGCTTTTCGGCTTCGAGAAAGATCTTTTTACACCAATCATATTTTATTTTTATATCTTCCCAGGCTTTACACTCGTGCATTGGTTGGTCTGGCTTGCAACCTACATCGAGGCAGAGAACTGAGATCCCTCTTTATTGATCTACTTGAGAGGTAATTATTGTCCATGTAAAATACTGGTATTGAGCTGCATCCGGTAAGACTGAAAGCCGGCTCTAATATATTTGTAAAATCAGCCAGATAATCTATACAAAGTAATAAAATTTAAGTGCTGTTTTTAATTTCATAATAACAGGTTTTTACTGAATGCATGTGAAAGTAAAAACTACGGTTCGGTACTTTATTATTTTTTTAATTATTTGTCTGTCTGTTTGTGCCGTCTCATATCCGAAACGGCTGGACCAATTTGAAAGGACTTTTACTAATAGATTAGCTGATGTTATAAGGAGTAGATAGCCTACTTTTGTTTTGGGAATAGGATTAGGGTTCTGTGCAAAAAAGAAACCCTAGACTATTTTAGAAAATGGGTCAGAGTCATAAAAATAAGTGTAAATATTATTTTTTCAGATGTGTTGAGCCTCTAAGATTGGGTTCGTGGCCCAAAACTGATTTGGCGCAGTTCTTGTGCGCTTACGAGCAATGTGCGCTGCAAATGGATGTTTTGAGGTAAATTCAATAAATATCATTTTAGGTCCTTTATCAGGGTTCCGTACCCAAAGGGTCAAATGGGACCCTATTACTGAGACTTCGCTGTCGGTCCGTCCGTCTGTCACCAGGCTGTATCTCATGAACCGTTATAGTTAGCCAGTTGAAATTTCTACAGATTATGTATTTCTGTTGATGCTATAACAACAAATACTAAAAACAGAATAAAATAAATATTTTAGGGGATTCCCATACAAAAAACTGTTTTTTTTTTTGCTCGTTTTTATAAATAATGGTACGGAACACTTCGTGCGCGAGTCCGACTCGCACTTGGCCGGTTTTTTTATTTATTAAAATTCAATAAATGTTAGCAATAGGGCAATCATTTAATAATATTATCTTTATTGTTCTAGGGAAGCCGATTTGAAGAGTGTTTGGGAAAGATATATGCGAGTGATCAGCCAGTGTCTACTTACTATGTACCATATTTAATTTATAATGTATTAGCTGCTGCCCGCAACTTGTGTTTTTCAAGGATTAACTATGCATACAGACCTTCCTCTTGCATCATTCTGTCTATTGATGAAAACTGCATCGAAATCCGTTGCGTAGTTTAAAAGATCTAAGCGTACAGACGGCGGGAAGTGACTTTGTTTTATATACTATGTAAAGATATAACTATTATAGTATAGTCGTCTCTGAATAAGCAGGAACCTAAATTGTATTTACTCTAAGGGTCAGTTCACACCGAGACGCGACGCGACGCGACGAAACTTGAAGAGGCCAGTGATTTCGCGCTTTGTCGCTCTACGCCGCGAGGCGCAGCGCGGCGCAGCGCTGCATGGCGCAACGTATTCTGAATTCTCACAACGAAATGTATATCTTTTCGTGTAGAAAATAAAGATATATTTTGAATCGCTCTTTAAAAGTGTGCGCGCAGCGTCACGTCGCGTCGGGTCTCGGTGTGAACTGACCCTAAATAGGCACAATGGGTATACAAATACCCCTCTCGAAGCCGAAAGGCACTTATTCTGCCCGGCATTACAATGTTTTTTTTAGTTCTGGACGGGAATCTACTACTTACAGAGATATACGGGGTTCTACCTTTTTTACAAGTATTTGATGAAGTGAAACTTCTTATGCGACTTCCAACAAGTTTAACGCTACCATGGAGGGGGAATATTTTCTAAAACTCACCAATAGATGGCAGTATTACAAGATTTGTGACTACGTAGTTCTACTAGGTACGCAAGATGGCGTGCAAACAGTCATGCATTCGACTCTTCGGTGTGACCAACCGTCGCTCAATTTCCATGAGTAGAATTACCTCGATAAACTTATGTTGTAGGGATAGCTATGCTGCACAGAAAAACACGAACACCGGCGAGTTTGTATAAAATGTTTATTGTGAGCCTTGGCGTACAGAAGCACAGGTTATATTACAGCGAACAGCTAGTGGAGGACATGAAGAATCGTAGACACATAGGAAAGCACTTCAAAAGGAATAGAAAGACAATAAGGCAAAAATATAAGCGATCAGGCGCGAGGCAATTTGGGCGTGCATTCGCCTTCGTAACCGGTAAAGCACTGCCGGCCGCGACCGAGCGATAGCGGATCGACCGAGTCAGGACACGGCGGAGGGTGCGCAGACGCAGAGCGGCGAGGTACATTGTCAACGCGCCGCGCCAGGGTGCACCTTCTTCACGCGACCATTTAGTGTGCGTAATAAAAATAATACAACAAGAAAACAACAAAATATTATTTAGAAGCTCAATAAAACAACGACAGTGAATGCGTGGCACTCGAACGCATGCGTGTAGTATTACGTAGTTTCACTTCTTCCGCGCGGAGGGACTCCACGCACTATTTTTTTTTTAAATAGTAGTTTTGAATTCTACTATACCTTTACTTTAAATACTTGACGTACAAAATGCTTGGTTGACGGCTTCGCGAAGGCTCCGTTTACTTCTTGCTTAAATATATATATTTGGATTCTTGCTTAATTCATAATAGTAAATGTCAAGATTTTAATGAATAAGGGCCTTTTCATTGTCATGCGTGTTTGCGGCCGCGTGCAGGCCAGGCGGCCATGCTTGTTGCGTGCCGCACGCAGAGCAGATTGCTTTCGCTGGCGCGCGTGTGGCGCGCATGACAATAAAAACATGTATGATACGATAGGTTGCGGGCAGCACGCATGCGTGCCTGGCCTGCACGCGGCCGCATACACGCATGACAATGAAAAGGCCCTAAATCGTAGTAATGTATTTATTTAAAACCCAAATCAATGTAACATTAAAAAATAAGGTACGTTTTACTTCAATAAAAAACAACTTTTTTTCGAAACAATGTTTTATTTTATTCATTCATTATTTGTTACAAAAAAAAAACACAACCCTAAAAAGTATAAAATAAACTAAAAAAATATACAAAATAATTACATAAAATCATTATTTCTGTTTTTTTTTTTTATCACAAAACTATTTACAGTATTTAATAAGAAGACAAGACATGATTTTATAAAAATTTAGCTGTCATTTGAAAACATATTTTATCTAAATCGGCATATTGTCGAATTTACTAGTACCTCGACCGTAAATATAACATTACATTTTCTTCAAAAGACCATCTCATGCTGTTCATATGACTTGACCAACATTATGTCTGGACTTTCAAAGAGACGGTGGTGACCTCTGTGTTTCTTATCAGAGTAGTCAGGTACGAAACACCAGTCAGTAGTTTTAAAACAAGTTTTTTTTTTGTGTTTTTTTTTTTGTAACTGTAAAATTAAAAGACAAAAGACTTAGGACGTATAGGATATTTACGGTCAGGTACTGTCTTTTACATAGTTTTTTTTTTTAAGAGAATGACACAAAAATACTTTCATACACAGGTTGTTGACAGTTTCAATTTATTTTTTTGTTTACAGAGTTATTAAATATTTAAGGTTTTAATGTTCTACCTAGCCTTTTCCCAATCAAGACTTTTAATTGATAGCGGCAGTCGTTCATTGTAAAATACTGGTATTCGGCTGCATCCGTTTAGACTGGAAGCCGACCCAACTAAGAAAAAGGCTAGGCAGAAGACGAAGCGGCAAGCTCATACGTATATGACCTTGTACAGTATTTTTCGTGACATCATACATTTTTTTTTTTAACAATTTCATATTTTTATTATTTTACAATATTTTTAAAGTGAAACTTTTATTACATCGTCTCAAACTTTTTCGTCTGTGTGTTGCATGTCGCGTGACGGTCGGCCGCGGAGTAGGGATAAGAAAGGCAAAAGAAAGGAAAGGCGCTCGTCAGAGCAGCCAAGGCCAATATGGCGGCGCCTATAGTTCGCAGCAGCTGACCGTGATTTAGTTAAATGTCTAGTGTGAAAAAAAGTTTTACTTTTACCGTGGTTTCATAAAACCACACAATCCTAATAATGCTGCTATAATGACAAAAACTAGGAATGCATTCTTAAAAATCAACCCCTTTTATTTTTTATTAAATAAAAAGAGTGAAGTAAATTAACGTCATTTTATAGGTTAGTAGGTGAAGGTTAATAAGGAATTTGTTGGGGGCTTAAAATTGCCTTCAAGAGTACATCACATGGAGACATGTCAAGCTATAATTCTCCGTAAAACATGGCCCGCTATGTATAGATTTCCAGTGCATTGAAAGATCTGCATAAACTGGTTTTGTATACCTTAATTAGTCGCCGTACGCATCCTTGACAGTTAACCCCGTTATCACTTAGATGTCCGGCTTATATACCAGGGCACGAGATACTCCTCGCAAATACGTCATTTTTAAGTAACGAATGTTATTTTTTAAGTACAATTTTGACATTTTATTTACCAATAGCTACTCAGTCAGTACCTATAGTGCCACAAACCCACAAATAGATCGGACAAACCGTTAAGAGGGAATAGAGGCTGCGATTCTCCCTTTTTTTCTTACCGAATAATGCCTCTTTTTTATCATCCCACCAAAAATTTTAAGAAAGGGATACCAGACAAATTCGAAAAGTTTTAAACGTAAAATAAATCGGTAGGAAGACATACTCTTTCTTAAAACTTTAATGTCAAAAATAATTGAATCGTAGTTTTCGTGGCGAAAAAGGGAAATACGAAACGTCGATGGTGTATTTTTTTTTATATATAATCGGCCTGAGACTCGTTACTTGTCTAATTATCTAACGGACGATATGGGCTTGTGGTACTGTATACGCAAACTCTGCCTTACCCCTTTAGTATTTAAGCTTCAAAATTCAAAGGCACATGAATTTAATACTAACTAGCCAATACGATTCTAGGATATGATGAATGTGCCTTTGTCTGTGGCGCAACTGTTTAGCGACAGTTGCGCGATTGTTGGGCGACTTTTTTTGGTCGAGCCGTTATTTTGGTTTATTTTTATAAAAACTTGGACAGATTTTAAAAATCTATAGGTCTTTATTCTGCCAAAATGAGTAAATCCACAATCTATTATGAATTGAGTTAAGTACGTCGAACTAAAACATTCTATTTACATTCAAAACATATGCTTAGAATAGATTAAAAAATAATCACGTGGCCTAGCATGACGTCTTAAAACAGTATTGTTTTAATCTTATTGCAGAGTGGGAAAGAGAGGGCACTCGACTTACTCTATAGCTCCGTCTCTGTCACACACTGGAGTGACATTAAAACAATCCTAATTTAAAACGTCGTAACGGTAGGCCCCCTTCTATTTTATTATCCAAAATGATTACAATTTCTTCGGAAAAAAATTGATGTGGGTTGGTATGTTTTAGCAGAACCAAGCTCTATGTCCCTAGTTTTTTTTTGATATTATGTGAATTGAAAAAGGGCAGATTACGCAAAAATTAATTAATTACAAAAAGTATAGCAAATTACAAATCCTTTCAACTATATTACATTATTTCGATGAAAAAGTTTTAAAAGTATGATGACTTAGCAGTGTTCAATAAATTGTCCCTTTCGACTTTAAGTAAATAGATACGAAATCCGCCATTTACAAAATGGAGGTCTGAGAGCAGAGTGACAGGAAAAAGTGACAAGTGTCAAAATAGTAAATGTCATACTGTCAGACATGACATGTCAAGACTTACACGGGTTTTCCGTTGTCCTTTTGCAAATCGTACAAACAAAATTTATTAAAGTACAGGACCAATTTTTTAAGTTTATATCAGTCTAATAACACATATAAATTAATACCTTTTTATTTCTGAATTTAATCCGTTTTCAAGTCGTATGTCATTTTTAACCGACTTGAAAAGCTCAGTGGATAATGTGTTTTATCTGTATGTTGGTATGTACGCAAACATAGCTGGCTGAATGTGAGTGAAATGTAGTTACACCTGTGCCTAACGAAAGGAGAACAGGCGTAAATTTATGTTAGGCGACTCCATTTCTGGTATCAAATCACATCATCAATTAACATTTAGCTGACATCTCCTTGAGGCGCGCGTGGAACACGAACTGACCGTCGGCACGGCCTGTCGTCATAAGACGGACGGACGGTGAGCTAGCCCATTACTCACCGTCCACAGGCTCGCGCCTGTGGACGGTTGAGTACCATAGACTATTTTAGATAAACACCGCTGTATAACCCATCGGGAATTACAAGTGTGATACTTCAGAAAAAGGCTTATTATTATTACACAGAATGTCAAATCAATAGTTTTTTTTAATATAATAAATAAATACACAATAAGTAGGTAGGAATGTTATTTTCTACGAGAAATTCATTCGTTCCAAAGCATCAGGACACAGACTTATCATTCTATAATCACATTAATTAAAAACTAGACAATTTTATATTTTTAATTTATTATTTTGGAAATAAACATTAGGTTTTTTTTGACGTAGTATAGAAGTTTCATTAGGATAAATATATGTTACATACATAAACAAGCACACATTCACGATTTTTTCTAATAAGAATAGACAAACTACAGAACGCGACGCTTATAACCCATTTTTTTTACGATGGAAGGATTAGTTAGGTTTTTTTTTTTTTTTTTAGGGTTCTGTACCCAAAGGGTCAAACGGGACCCTAATACTGAGACTTCGCTGTCCGTCTGTCACCAGGCTGTATCTCATGAACCGTTATAGTTGGCCAGTTGAAATTTCTACAGATTATGTATTTCTGTTACTGCTATAACAACAAATACTAAAAACAGTATAAAATAAATATTTAAGGAGCAAAAAATACAATAAACGAGCAAAAAATCACTTTTTTGTGTGGGAGCCCCCACACAAAAAAGTGATTTTTTGCTCGTTTTTTTTAAATAATGGTACGGATCTATTCGTGCGCGAGTCCGACTCGCACTTGGCCGGTTTTTTATTTGTGAAAATCAGAAAGATAAATATCCTAATTACTCGCAAAAGTCGTGCGTGTATGACGAGATGTATGAACATGGACGAGGGGACAAAAGTTTGTAAGGTCGTAGCTGATAGTGGCGTGCTTAAGATATAACATTCACTCCAAATAGATGATATTGTTTATTTAACAACCCAAGCACGGCTTCTGTGCTTGTATGTAGAAATCGGTACTTGTATGTGGCGTTAAGGAACTCAAATGGAGTTGGTCAGGACACCAAGCACGGCTTAGTGATGTTGATGACAGACGGACTTAGTCTATCGCCGAATGGCATCCAAGAACTGGATGAAGAAATGTGGGTCTTGTGCAGCAAGATGGGCCATGGGCAAACCTGGATGAAGTTGGCCCAGGACCGTGCACAATAAAAGAGAGTCCCAGCAGTGGTCGATTTCAGGCCAGTGATAATGATGATGCGACTTATGACTGGACTGTAGCTCCATCTTTTTCTTTTTGACAATTTAAAAATGCCTGTAACAGGTAATTTCGAAAAAAAAAAATGCTTTGAGTATGTATCTGTCTAATGTAACCTCTATAATACGTCGATTGATTATAGATTCGTAAACATACATTATTACCCGACTTCACCCGTTTACTTAAAAGTAATTATGTACAATATTGAGCCAACTAACATTTGAGCTTTTATACAGCCTTGCTAGTTTCGCTTTAACAACCAAATATGACTTGTGATGTAGTAAAATTGAGCTTATTTGTATGATTATAAGTTTTATATTTGTATGAAAACGACAGGTCAGTCGTTTGGTGGAATATATACGTTAGTTTCATAGGAATAAGGTTCGTTTTAAGAATAATAAGTAACAACATGAATCTACCAACCCGCACTGGGCCAGCGTGGTGAATCACGGGCCACTCTCGCAGAGAAAATACCTGTTTCCCAGCAGTGGGAACATTTTATTCTGCTTTTTAATATACTAATTAGGCTTGCGATGACGCGACCTAGGGTGCAGCACGCTTGCTTTGAAGAAACCGATTCGCTCGAACTTGAAAGTTATATTTGGTTACCAAAGCTAAAAGCATTTTGAAGGTAAGTCGGGGTTTCCTATAAATGACAATTTAGACTATAAATTTTGTCATTTCAAATAAACATAGCTTGCATTGTTAATCTCATAATTTAATTTATTACTTTTACAATAATATAATAATAAATATTAATAAATTTTCAAGTCTGTCATTATATTTTAGACAACTTTTCTAAATATTCATACAGGGAAGATTTTTCTTACATTTTTTTTGAAGTTTTTATTTATTTTTTTGGTATTTTTAAGAACACACTTTATCTATTAGGAGATCCTTAATGGTAACATATCATTATAGTGAGAATAAGGGCACAATAGGAAATAATTAGCAATTTTAAAGTCATTAAAATAAAATTATTCTTACCAAGGGGTATCATATTAACCAGTACTAACTGGGTTGTGGAGGTCAGATAGGCAGTCGCTCCATGTAGAATACTGGTATTCAGCTGCATCCGGTTAGACTGGAAGCCGACCTCAACATAGTTGGAAAAAGTCTGGGCAGATAATGATTCCCTACTGTGCACCAATCTCATACAATCAGTCATTTTCATACCCAGCGTCGTCGAGCGACCTCAAAAAACAATACATGTTTGTAATTACATATTCGAGTTTGCTCCAAAACTGCTAAACTGTTTTTGATTGAAACTCTAGTATTAACTACAGCTAGGATATGCAGATCTCAATATTGAGTGTTTGAAATACATAAAGCCTTTTATTTATTGTTAAACAAAGCTGCTGTAGTGTGACAACAAAACAAAACAAAGTGCATGTTGCTAGTGTTGCGAGCAACATGTTGCACGGTTGCGAGGAACAATAGTACTTTACCGTTTACCATATAAACAAAAAAATCGCATCATTGTTGCCAACAACAGTTGATGTAGCGGGCAACAGTTGCGCAACATTTTCGCAACTTTGTTTTCCAATTAATAATAGGCTTAACGGAATTACAATCTTAATTTGAAACATTGAAAGCGATGACTTGAAAATCTTTATACAGACAAGGACCTACAAATGTCCACTACTACCCGACTACAGCGGCGTCTAAAAAGAGGGTAATGTATTTTTAAATATAAATCTAACGTCAAAACACAATACTGGATCTCAGGAACCAATGATTGACTTTTCATTTTATCTACACCTCTGTTCTTAGATATTTAAAAATCCAGTTTAGCATTTAGGTTAAGCTACCTCGCTGAGAGCGATCCATGGATGGGTGACCATCCATGTCATACTAAGATAACTCCGTGCCTCGAAAAGCACGTTAAGTCGTTGGTCCCGGCTGTCATTCGTAGAATTTTGACAGTCGTTACAGGTAGTCAGTGGCACGAAAGTCTGATAATCAAGACTAGCTGCATCCAATTAGACTGGAAGCTGACCCAAAGGCAGGCAGATGGTGATTTTTAACCTTGAAAAATTTAAACTGGACTCCTAAATCTCTATACAAGTGTCTTAACTGAAACTCAACTCCATAAACAGCATATTAAAAAACTTTGCACCTCCGAAAACCAAAAGTTGCACTCAAAACCGGTTCTAACTTCCAAAAAACCGAATCTGAAAATCGTCCAACACTATTTTGTGACACTCAAAACCGTACTTATCGATGTTTTGATCCGAAAACAAACAGTTCCGAGTCGAATCCCTAAATTGTCCATCACTATCTGACATTCAGAAACCAAATACCAGAGTATACAGGTCAGAAAATTACAAAAAAACCGGTTCTGACTTTAAAAAAAAACGGACCTTTAAATTGTCCATCGCAACTCAAAAATCGGAGTTTTCTTCTTCCTTCAGAAATTATAATTCTGGACCTATAGTGCTCATCCAAGGCTGAAAGCATAGTGATAGGCGGTGGCGGGCGCGGTTTCTGGCGGGTTAAGTGGCCTCACTGTTTGCGACATGAACGCTTCACTTGTTTCCTTGCGAGTTGCCAAACGGTTAGGCAGATGCTGCGTCGCTCGCTCCATTGTATTCTTTCTTTGGGATATGTCGCACCCGCCTCCGCTCCCGCTTAAGCCTCCCACCCTGGACGTAGCCTTAGAGGCCCATCTCGCTCGCAGCTAAGACCTAAAACAAAAAAAGCTTTTAAAAAAAAACGTATTTTACTACTATTTTATTTTAAAATGGTTGAGTTGAATGATGGCTGATCCATGCGTCATGTTCGTGACCAGGCGCTGTCAGTTGTGCCTGGTCATCTCTTAGCTGCCACGGCTCATTTCGAATTAATTATTTTGTCTTTTAATTGTTCTTTTTGTTTTTACTATGGACACTTTTAACGTGCACGTCTTGCTACATCGTTCTCACATAATGTAACATCTCAACATGAATGATGTAACCAAGGTTTTGTAACAAGATTCTGATTTAAAAGAATGTCCATGGAGTTTCTTGCCCATTCTTATGCATAGAGATCCACGCTTTGGCGGTTTTATGGGCAACTATAGTACTTACACAGTTATTATGTCTTGTGACTGGGACTGTAGCTTCATTTTTATTGTTTTTTTGACTATTCAAAAGTGCCTGTAACTGGCTTACTTGAAATAAATGATTTTGATTTGATTTCACTTTCATCCCGAATAAAAGTACTGTTCCCGAGAAAAACAACAATAATGTTTTTATGATAATAGATGGCGCCACGTGTCCGAGGCGGTTGTCAAATTCTAAATTAACGCGAGCGGAGACACGGGAAAAAGGTAGTGATGAAACAATGAGTATACCTTAGTCTTTAAGCGCGAGGTTGTCGAATTCGCCTCATATGTCAACCTCACAGATTTTCCTTTTTTGCGGGAGGCCATATTTGTCCTTTTTTATTACTTCCTGTTTTAGCTTCAGGTATGTGTCCAGCCTGGATAGGGCGTATTCCTGAAACAAACATATAGTTTTAGAATTTTAAAGGTTTTTAACACTGAAAGGGAGCACCCGCCCGTTCGGAAAATTCGCAAAATTATAGGTATTTTAACCGGCCACTGTCCCCTGAACAAACACCTATTTACAATAGGTGTGACGGATAGCCCTCTGTGCAGAGGATGCATGGAGGCGGAAGAAACACCACAGCACGAGCTCATGGAGTGCAGCAGCGTGGCAGATCAACGGGCACGGACTCTTCAATCGCCGGCATCGCTTCCGGAGACCTGCAGCAGCCTGAAAAGGCTGCTAGCTTTCTGGGAGGACCTGGGATGGTTGGAGTAACCAGAGGATTTTTACACGTACAATGGCCCAATAAAGAGGCTAAGTGCGGAAACAGCCCCGCTAACCTAACCTAAGCCCGTTCGGAAGAATTAAAAATCAATCAGGCACATATCCAGACTCCACGGCTGCTACCGAAATATTCCTGATGGAAAAACCCAATTGTTATTGGGTTTTTCCATCAGGAATATTTCGGTAGCAGCCGTGGAGTCCCGACCTGGGAATCGAACTCAGGGCCTCAGCATCGCAAGACAAGTAAATTAAAATAAATTGGCCAACGAAACTCTTACGTGAAATTACCCAGAGAAAGTCCGAGGTTGAATCAGCTAGCGAGAATCCCGAGATAAATTAGCTAGCGGGAGTCCGAACCTGAGTTAAATTAGATAGCGAGACTACAGTAATAAATTAGCTAGCGAAACTCCGGACTTGAGTTAAACTAGCTAGCGAGACTTCCAAGAGAGAAGTTAAATTACCCAGAGAAAGTCCGAGGTTGAATCAGCTAGCGAGACCCCCGAGATAAATTAGCTAGCGAGAGTCTGAACCTGAGTTAAATTAGATAGCGAGACTCCAGAAATAAATTAGCTAGCGAAACTCCAGACTTGAGTTAAACTAGCTAGCGAGACTTCCAAGATTAATTAGTTAGGGAAAGCACAGACTTGAGAACGAAAGAAGAAAACGTGTAGCTCCAACCTCAAGTAATACGGAACAAGGACAAGAAGATAAAAAGTCGATACTTGAGTTAAATTAGCTAGCAGAACTAAGTGTTACTCACCCAATATCCGAAGGGGATCTGGCTCTTGGACGCGTTCACAATGGACCACAGCGTCCAGAACAAATGGCTGGCGAGCGCGAAAGCCTCCACTTCCTCTAGCAAGGCGTTGACGTCATCCAGGGACACCTCGGTCTTTTCCTGGCCGCTTGAGTAATGGTTTAGGTATTCGCGGATGAATATTTCCTGGAAAGACAGTAATGGTTGAAAATAACAGAATATTACTTAAAATTACATTACTTGCTTAATCTAGTCTTTTTGTAATAACTTCCTTTTTTTTTGTAATTCTGTGAACCGTGCACCTTTTTGTCGACGTTTTACAAGTGCACATGTAGGCCTATGTGAAATAAAAATATTTTGATTTTGATAAAAAAAAAACTCACCTTCTGCTCCAAACTCGGCGTAAAGTCCTGGTTCTCATAATAAAACGGATGCTCCGGATTAGTATAATCAAACGCCCATTCCTGGAAATGATTCGCGATATCGAAGCCCCTATAGTTATAGGCACAGTACTCAAAATCGATTAACACCAATTTGGGTTCGCCCCAATCTGAGATATGGCTGAGAACTGTGTCTGATGTGTTGGCGTCTTCGTAATGGAGCTGGTCGTAGGAATCCTTGGTATCTTCGCGGCTGGACCGAGTTTCATCGGAGTCAAAGCTTCTGACGTAGACTGCTGAGCCGTCGTCGTCGTGGACGTTATGAGGAGTGTCTTCTATTAGCAGGATGTTGCCTGTTGAGAAAAAGGGGGGTTTAGTGTTGCCAGGGCGAAATACAAGGAGACTTTACGAAGCCGGCTAGCGTTCTGTAAGTAACTCTAACTATGCAAAATACACGGTGTAAATCACCTCATCACGAAGCCTTCAACCAAGCATTCTGTACATGAAACTAAGAAACTTTATGCAAAAATTATTGCTGGGAAACGACTTTTTTTTGGGGGGTGAAAAAATCATGTTTTGTGGTAGAACTCGATGTAACGCACTCAAAACATTGTGCTGATGGACGGATTGAATAGTACGGGGGTCGTGGAGGTGTTTAAAGTAAAAATCTTACATTAAAAACTTGTATTTAAAAAAATACTTGTCAAAAAGTTGGAACTTTGACCCCTAATATCTCCGTAACTAGAAGGTTCCCAGGAATGGTGTAGAACAAAAAAATGATCGCAATGACAGGGAGAACCAGTGCTTTTCGGCTTCGTTAAGAGGTGTTTTACACCCGTTATATTGCTGGGAAAGAATTTTTTATGGTAGGAATCAATGTAAAGCATTCAAAACATTGTGCTGATGGACGGATTGAATAGTACGGGGGTCGTGGAGGTGTTTAAAGTAAAAATCTTACATTAAAAACTTGTATTTAAAAAAATACTTGTCAAAAAGTTGGAACTTTGACCCCTAATATCTCCGTAACTAGAAGGTTCCCAGGAATGGTGTAGAACAAAAAAATGATCGCAATGACAGGGAGAACCAGTGCTTTTCGGCTTCGTTAAGAGGTGTTTTACACCCGTTATATTGCTGGGAAAGATTTTTTTATGGTAGGAATCAATGTAAAGCATTCAAAACATTGTGCTGATGGATGTATGTATCCAACGGGGGTCGAAGTAAGGTTTTAACATTAAAACTTGTGAAATAGGAAATATGTCCCCCAATGTCTCCGTAACTAGAAGGTTCCCGTAGGTAGGTATGGCCTATAAAAAAAAACACCTTTATGTAGTTTTATTTTAGTTTGATGTACACAACACTTGGTTGACGGCTTCTCGTCAACAAATATTATAGAAAAAAAACCGCTCAAGTGCGAGTCGGACTCGCGCACCGAAGGTTCCGTACAAACCTGTAGGTATATACAGCGTTTATTATAGACCTGAGTAGTTGATATGAATTCAATTATCAATTTAATACCTCTACGCGTTCATGAGGAAAGGGGTAGTAAGTTTTAAAATTATTAAAAATATTTTTATTATATGATGTAACTAAAAATTTACGGTTTTCGTAATTTTTCCTTTATCTGTGCTATAACACGTTGCTTCGTGCCATATTTTAAGATTCTGAGTTCACGGGAAGTACCCTGTAGGTTTTAATTCCCTTGCGAATGTCGAAAAGATTTCATTTGTAGACATAATTTCTTCTCTTACCTTCCTGCATATCATTGTGACAGAACACCACAGGGGACTCGACAGAAGCCAGGAACTTCTTCAGCCACTCTATTTCCTTCTCCAAGTCTGTGTTCTTCAACTGCTTGATGATGCGCTCTTCTTCTTCGTTCTAGAAAAAGACAGGAGGTGGTTAAGAGGAGTCAGATAGATAAAAGAGATTGTTGCGACACTTTCAAATTAAGAATCTAAAATATAAAATTTTTGTGTCGCAGTGTTTGTTACCAAACTCTTCCGAAATGGCTGAGCCGATTTGTATGAAATTTTGTGTGCATAACGGGTAGGTCTAAGAATCGGCCAAAATCCATTTTTCATACCCCTAAAACCCAAAAATTTCCAAGCGAACGAAGTCGCGGTCAGCAGCTAGTATCTTGATAAAATCCATCGCAGAAGAGATTTATTTAAGACATTAGTATGACAACTGCTCACTTAAAAAATTTGCTTAAAAAGTTTTTGTTACTTCACGAAGTACAAACAGGTCCCGCGGTGGAGCACGCGTTTCCATAAACAACATCGTGCAACGTGAGCCGCATCTTCAGATTGAGCAGCACTTGCCAGGGTCATTCCGTGGATGGGTGACCATCCGACATACACATACCGAGTTCCCTCCGTGACTTGGAAAGCACGTTAAGCCGTTGGTCTCGGATGTCATTTGTAGATCTTTGACAGTCGTTACACATAGTTAGCGGCCCCGAAAGTCTGACACTCAGTACTAACCCAATGAGTTTAAATCCGGTACTAATTGGATTGTGGAGGTCAGATAGGCAGTCACTCCATGTAACTGGCTGCGGCTGCATTCATAGCATAGCATAATCAGCCTATTACTTCCCCACTGCTGGGACACAGGCCTCCTCTCTATGAGAGGGAGTGGGCTGTAATCCATCACGCGGGCTCAGTGCGGGTTGGTAGATGTCACATGTGTTCAATTTTTTAGTTCTTATTTAGGACATGCCGGTTTCCTGACAATGTTTTCCTTCACCATTTTTAGGGCTCCGTACCTAAAGGGTCAAACGGGACCCTATTACTCAGACTTCGTTGTCCGTCTGTCACCAGGCTGTATCTCATGAACCGTGATAGTTAGCCAGTTGAAATTTCTACAGGTTATGTATTTCTGTTGATGCTATAACAACAAATACTGAAAACAGTATAAAAGAATATTAAGGGGGGAGCCCATTAAAAAAAGCAGTCCGGCTGGCATTTGTTTAGAGCAGCCGTGATGAAGTAAACCGAGGCTCCATCCGATTAGACTGAAGCCACTCCAACATAGTTCTGTAAAGGCTAGGCAGATGATAATATTAAAATTCTTACCTTCCCCTGTACATTCCCCGACAGCCTCTCGTCCTTGACAGTTTTCAGCCACTTATACATCGTCTTCCAAATCCAGTTAGGTTCCTTGTTCAGAGGGACTTCCATAGAGTGAATGGCAGCCATTTTCTCAGCAATCTTCATAGACAACGACGGATCAGCTAGCTCTTTGGTGAGCAGGGGACGAGCCTGAAAAGTGGGGGGCAGTTTAGTGTGGGTGGAATCAGTGGTGGGGTGGGGCTTGTAATATGGAGATACTGGTTTTATAAAGGGGTAAACTTAGTAGTTTTTGATGTAGGAGGTAATCTCGGCACCTTTCTTATTTTGTTTTTATACTGATAGGCTTCAGATGGTTGCAACCCGCCTGATATAAATCGATAATGTGGCCTACGGTAGAGCACGCTTGCCTAGAAGAAACCGAATCACTCGAGCTTGGTATAGAACCCGATTATATCTAAACTTTTATACTAATAATAACATTATACAGAGGCAAGATTTCATTGTTACGATTTAAATCAAAAACTACCCGACCGATTTTGAAAATTCTTTCACCATTCGAAAGCTACATCTTTACTGAGTAACATAGGCTATACTATATCACAATTTTCACGGACGAAGTCGCGGGCGAAGTGCTAGTATTTTATAATTATATATTTTTTTTATTTAAATAGTTTAATAACGTAATAAAGTTAAATACTTTTAGGGTTCCGTACCCAAAGGGTCAAACGGGACCCTATTACTGAGACTTCGCTGTCCGTCTGTCACCAGTGTGTATCTCATTAACGGTGATAGCTACCCAGTTGAAATTTCTACAGATTATGTATTTCTGTTGCCGCCATAACAACAAATACTAAAAACAGAATAAAATTAATATTTAAGAGAGCTCCCATACAAAAAAGTGTTTATTTTCCTCGGTTTTTATAAATAATGGTACGGAACCCTTCATGCGCGAGTCCGACTTGCACTTGGCCGGTTTATTACGCCAAGTAGTTTCCAAGCAATGCTTTTTACGTCGAGTTAAGTAATCCTTGATTTTACTCGATTGTTACATTTAATATTAACGATACCTAGAAACATCAATATCTCTTATTACACATCCATTTTTGTTTTGTAACATCACCCTCAAAAGTGCAGAATACACCAAAAAAGGAAAAAAATCCCTGTAAAAATCAACTACGAACAAAAATCAACCATATTTCTTAGACATTAAATGTCAAATTACATACCATTAGTACTAGTCCAGGTTATGACGTACTTCCCGTGTCCGGTATGAGCCCCACTCGAAAGCGGGTATACCTGGCCGCTGCAACTGAGAATTTCCTAACAGAAATACTCAATTACGGCTGATGTAGCCGAATATACGAGCGTAGACAACCATAGACAATAAACCACAGATAAAAATAGAAAAAAAAACATCCGACCTCGTTGGCATATCTGTACCGCGTCCTCCAAAGCAGTTTTGGCGGCCAGCGATATAACATAGATTTAAATCGACAGAGTAAATGATTACAAACAAAAATATTCAGTGATGAATCGCGTAAGTGATACGGTTTTCGAGATATTTGAGTTCGAAAACGTGAAAACGCATTACCTCACGCGAATTTTAACGTTATACTTAATTTAAAGAAAAATGCGTATTTTTTCACGTTTTTGAACTCAAATATCTCGAAAAGTATATCACTTACGAGATTAATCACTGAATATTTTTAGGGTTCCGTACCCAAAGGGTCAAACGGGACCCTATTACTGAGACTTCACTGTCCACCTGTCACTAGGCTGTATCTCATGAACAGTGCGTGATAGTTAGCCAGTTGAAATTTCTACAGGTTATGTATTTCTGTTGCCGCTATAACAACAAATGCGAAAAACAGAATAAAATAAATATTTAAGGGGGGCTCCCATACATAAAAGTGATTTTTTTGCTCTGTTTTATAAATAATGGTACGGAACCCTTCGTGCGCGAATCAGACTCGCACTTGGCCGGTTTTTTGTTTGTTTATAATCACTTACTCTATCGATTGACACTTGTTTCATCACTGGCCCCCAGTTATGGTCAATAAGTACTTAAGTATGCCAAGTCCCAAAATGTACCCAAAATGTCGGAACCCCTTTAACGATTTATTTTGAATATAAACTAAAAAAGTCGTGTTATCAACTATTCATTTATGAATGATAAGTCTTTGTGTCAGATAATGCATAAACTTTATACAACATAAATGGCTTATTACTGTAATAAAAAAGGAACAATTTTAACATAAAATAAAAAATATTATATTTAGACTTTAATTAAAAAATACCATTTATTATTTAGCTTTAAAAAATCAAGCAATATGAATCCTTAAAGTGACAATCGGATAGGTTTAGAATCCTAAAATGTTTGTCTGTCTGCCTTTTCACACAGGATTTGATCTCGATAACAATATGACATATAAAATTAAGTTTGTGTGTTGCCAAAAATATACAGAGTGGCAAGGACGTTGACGCACAAAAGGTTACCTCGTGTTCAGTGCACCTAAGTTGTTTTTTTTTTAAAACAACTTCATCTGCCTAGCCTTTTCCCTATCTTGGGGTCGGCTTCCAGTCTAACAGCTGATTATCAGTATTTTACATGAAGCGACTGCCTATCTGAACTCCACAACCCAGTAACTGGGTAATACGATACCCCTTGGTAAGACTTTTGGCTTCTGACTACTCGTAACGACTGTCAAAGATCTACAAATGACAGCCGGGACCAACGGCTTAACGTGCTTTCCGAGACACGGAGGAAACTTGATATGTAATTATGGTCACCCATCCCCGGACCAACCTCGGCAAGCACGGCTTAACCTTAAAGATTGACCCGTACGGCTGTTATTATTTAGCCACAAGCTCTTCTCTAACGCTTCTTTTTTTTTTTTTAAATCCATGTACGGTTTTGGGTATTATGTACGGAACTCGTGGTACCCGTTTGTGCGTCAATGACCATTCCACCCTGTATAGTAACGACTTTTATTCCAATACCATTTTATCTTACCTGTAGACTTCCTAATTACTTCGATATCTGCCGAAAATCCATATATTACAAAATCTTTTTAGGAAAAAATTAAAATCTACCCTCATAATTCTAATTGAAATTAAACTTGGATTTATGTCTGTAAAATATACATGTTTTTTCCAATAAAAATAAACCTGAAAAAGTATACTTTTAACTGTTCACCGTCTCATACAAAAATATACTAAAAAAAAAAACATGGACTCACCGGTATATACTCCTCAATTCTGCCACCAGAGAAAACGCCATGTAACCTGGGTCCGAGGCGCCTTTCTGACAGTAAGGTGAAGATGACAGATTCTGTCACGATCGCGTCCATCGCTCGCTCGCCGTGGACTTGGCCGTAGATGCGGAGTAGCACCTGAAGAAAACCAGCAATGTATACATAAAAAACAGCAATGTAGACATTTATAACTACGAGGTTAAAGTGCAGTTAGCGAAACTGCTGAATCAATCGGCTTCGATAAAATTTAAATTCCCACTGCTGGGACACAGGCCTCCTCTCTATATGAGGGAGGGGGCTATATTAAACCACGCGGGCCCATTGCGGTTTGGTAGATGACACATGTCTTCGAATTTTTAGTTCTAGAACATGCCGTTTTCCTCACGATGTTTTCCTTCACCGTTTTGAGAGCAGCGGTGATGAAATAAATTACACATAGTAATGCGCCTGCCTGGGCTCGAAACCACGGCTTACTGCTCGTAATTCGGGGCTGCCACCATTAGGCCACCGCTGCTCCTCCCCTCATTATAAAAACTTAATGCCTCTAAGTCATAACTCACCTTCCTCGGTTCCTCAAGCGAGCTAAAAGAGTTGCTCTTGACAACGCTCCTTCTTGCGGCCCTCTCACCATTATCAGAGTCGGTATCTTCCGGAGAGCTGGACCGTTTGTGGTAAGTCCCCCATTTGGAGGTGTCGTCCGGTAAGGCTACGTAGTACAAGAAGTTTGAGAGGCCTCCGCTGGAACGAAAAGAAGGAATAATTAGTAGTGTAATTATGAAGCTTGTAGTCCTGGAATGGATGAACAGAATAGAGAACACATTTCGACAGGGATGTTTAGGATTTTTGCAAAGAGCAAGGTAGCCAACGGTGAATGGTACATCAAGTTCTTGCCAGTTATGTTTAAGAGCGTTTACGCCTTGCAGCATTTCATACAAACTTTCAAGTCCTTTTATTCCAAAAAGACTGAACCGATTTTAAAGAAACTTCATACGCATAAGCAGGATACATAGGTCTAAAAAGTTACTAAAAACATTTCCGAAAAATAGTGTTACAGCTAAATTAGACCGATAATAAATTATCCATAGAAACAGAAATTTCTAATTATCTTTTTGAAGTGAAACTTCTTATGCGACTTCCAACAAGTTTAACGCTACCATGGAGGGGGAATATTTTCTAAAACTCACTAAGAGATGTCAGTATCACAAGATTTGTGACTACGTAGTTCTACTAGGTCATGCATTCGACTCTTCGGTGTGACCAGCCTTCACTCAATTTCCATGAGTAGAATAACCTCGATAAACTTATGTAATAATTATGTAACAATAATAATACAACAAGAAAACAACAAAATATTATTTAGAAGCTCAATAAAATAACGAGCGTGAATGCGTGGCACTCGAACGCATCCGTGTAGTATTACGAAGTTTCACTTCTTCCGCGCGGAGGGACTCCACGCACTTTTTTTTTTTGAAGTCATTCCAAAAATGTTTTAGTTACTTTTTAGACTGACGTATCCTGCTTATTCGTATGAAGTTTCATTAAAATCGGTTCAGTCGTTTCGGAAAATGAGGACTTGAAAGTTTGTATGAAATGCCGTAAGGTGTAAACGCTCTTTGGACCAATGTGAGATGCAATTCTATTGACATTCATCGTCATTGCGATCAACCTGACACTCCATTTTGCTCGATCGTCGGTGACAACTCACATTCAGCTGTTCACATGACGACAATCAAGCTATGCATAACCTTAGAATAGACTTAGTGCAAGACTTAATCTTTTCGCTCTACGGCTTTTGTTTTTTGTAAAGCCACACGGTGTCTTTCAAGGCGGTGTCAGATATGTCCTGCATGACCCCGTCCTTCTCTGCAGCCGTAATTTCTACGGCCACAGTTCCTATTCAGAGACCCGTGTCTGCTTAGGTGACATACTCCTGAAGACTGAAGTCTGTCACTTGCAAAGAGTGAGTCCTTTAGCGGCCGAAGATTTCTTCTACAGCTAATATGGCCCATTCCCACTTCAGCTTAATTATGCTATGGATTTTTATGGAGTTTCTTGCCGGTTCTTCTCCATAGGAAACGACCAACCCGAACTGAGAACTTTTTGTCAACGTTTTATAAGCGCCCATATAGGCCTATGTGAAATAAAAATATTTCAATTTTTGATTTTGAGTGGCTCGCCCGCTCTCTAAAACGACGGCGTTACCACTGGGGGCACTGGGCTACATGACGTCTTGAAGCAAAGTATGTGCAATAATGATATTTTAACTGATTGATTGATTATTTACTACCTTATTCAAAGATTCCTTCAACTTAAAATACTCGGTTCAATGCCACCAAAAGTACTTGAAAAAAAAAAAAAAAACAAACAACGCATATAATTTTAACCGTTTGGAGTCGCAATGGAAAATACCCGTCAAAGATAACACACGCATTATTTAGTAAGTCCTGATAACGATTAGTAATGCGTATACCTACTTCTTAAACCGTCAGCCATTTTGTTTTATAAGAACACAAGACTTCTTTCGTTATCGTGCAGTTATTGCCTGACCGCCGTAGAAACGGGCTATGTCAAAATCCAAATCAATCAAAATCATTTATTTCAAGTAAGCCAGTTACAGGCACTTTTGAATAGTCGAAAAACAATAAAAATTAAGCTACAGTCCCAGTCACAAGACATAATAACTGTGAAAGTACTGTAGTTGCCCATTCCAAAGCGTAGATCTCTATGGAGAAGAATGGGCAAGAAATTCCATGGACACTCTTTTAAATCAGAATCTTGTTACAAAACCTTGGTTACATCATTCATTTAGAGATGGTACCTTATGTGAGAACGATGTAGCAAGACGTGCACGTTAAAAGTGTCCATAGTAAAAACGAAAAGAACAATTAAAAGATGAAATAATTAGTTCGAAATGAGCCGTGGCAGCTAAGAGACGACCAGGCACAACTGACAGCGCCCGTCGACGGAAGAAACGACAAACTGACACATTGTCATTGTCTGTCTGTCATTATGTTGTTTTTTTCGGAGTATTCCCGTTTGATAACCCAGAGCACCTATTTTTTGGGGGCAACAATGCATTGTGCACCGTATATGTAGCACTCAATAATAGGTGCTCTAAAAATAGGTGCTCAAACGGGTAGACAAAACTCGTTTCTACAGTGGTCATGGTACAGTCAGTGAGCAGCATTACCTGACCCATTTGCCTCTTTTTGGCTTTGTGAGATGGGTCAGGTAATGGTGTGGGGCATTGTACGCGTGCTGATGTCAGGGTTTATATGCCGCCCATCGACCTCTGACTTGGCTTTACATGTCGTCGAGAAATATCTCTCAGGCATGCTGGTTTCCTCACGATGTTTTCCTTCACCGAAGCAAGTGATAATTATCTGATACGCACATGAATCCGAAAAATCAGAGGTGTGCTTTGGCTTTTGGCTTTAGAACTCGTAAACTTGGTAGTCCGATGGTCACATCACTAGACTATCACGGCTTCTGTACACAACAGTAGAACACAGGCTGAATGTCCATCGGCAAAAAAGATGAACTTTCATACAAATTTCAAACCCTTATTTAAATCGAGGAATTCGAAATCAAGAGGAAAGTTTTGAGTATGAATCATCATCTGCCTGCCTTTTCCATACTATGTTAGGATCGGCTTCCAGTCTAACCGGATGCTAAATACCAGCATTTTACATGAAGCGACTGCTTATCTGACCCCCTCAACCCAGTAATTATCTACCTAAATCTACATTAAACCAATCATGATTAAGTCCCATAATTATAATGCCGGGTGAGCCTATTGCCATCCAATGGTCGCAATTCAAGCAAGACCACGGACTAACAGTTACGAAATTCTTGATGGATGAAACCAAATACCCCAGGACCTCATGCTCAACAGTTGCAGTTTTTTAGGGTTCCGTACCCAAAGGGTCAAACGGGACCCTCTTACTGAGACTTCGCTGTCCGTCCGTCCATCTGTCACCAGGCTGTATCTCATGAACCGTGATAGTTAGCCAGTCGAAATTTGTACTGGTTATGTACTGTTGCCGCTATAACAACAAATACTAAAAACAGATTTTTTTTTTTTTTTCCCTTATTAGTAAGAACCAAGTTCTTACTAGATAATTGCAATCTAGCCTAAGAAGACTAATAAACAATTTAAATCTAACTTATTATGCTACGTTATAAATTATGTTAATGCTAAGAATAGTGTCCATAATTAGGTATGCACTTTTACACACGTTCGTAACACTTCCTTAGAGTCTGGTAAAATTGATAAAACACTTTGTTCATGTGTTATATAAATAGCACAACATTGTTACTATTATTGATTCACTTACACTACACTAATTCAAATGGTTTAGTTCTCTTTAGTCTACGCACTATGCCTGTGTTGTCTAACAGCTGGATTGCCTCAACATTCACGTGTCGATGGAGTCTGTGTTCGTGGGCTTCAGCAAATTTTTGTATGATGGTGGTGACGAATTCCATGTCGAGGTCACGGTGGAGGTCATCGTTTCTTATGTACCAGGGTGCATTTACAGCAGCCCTGAGTACTTTATTTTGGAACTGTTGAATTATTTTGACGTTGGTTGGCTTAGTACAGCCCCAAAGTTGGATACCATACGTCCAAATTGGCATCAGGATATGCTTGTATATTATCAGCTTATTATGTATTGATAAACAGGATTTCCTTCCCAGTAACCAATGCAAACGTTTATAACGAATATCGAGTTCCTGTTTTTTCTTTTTGATATGGGCTTTCCAACGCAGCTTGGCGTCGAGAGTTATGCCAAGGTATTTGGCTGTATTAGCATAAGGTATTTGCATACCATTTATGTAGAGTGGGTGGTAGTCACTGTGTTTGTTTGTGAAGTTAATGTGAACTGATTTTGACTCATTCAGATTGATCTTCCACTTTTGTGTCCAGTCGTAAACTTTGTTCACAGCTAGTTGAACTTTCTCTACTGCTTCTCTGTGGCTTGATCCGGTGGCCATAATAGCAGTATCATCTGCAAAGGTCGCTATGGTGCTGTTTTCCAGCTCTGGGATGTCACAAGTGTATAACAAGTACAAAATTGGGCCAAGCACACTTCCTTGAGGCACCCCAGCTTTTATGGTTTTTAGCTCGGAATATGCGTCCTCTTGGCGTATTCTAAACATTCTTTTAGTTAAATACGACTCTAGGATATCTACAAATTCTGGTAGCATGCGTCTGAGCTTAAATATGAGACCCTCATGCCAAACTTTGTCAAAAGCTTGCGCGACGTCTAAGAACACGGTAGCACAGACTTCTTTATTTTCTAGCGTTTTTTCAATAACATTAGTTATTCTATGTACCTGGTCTAACGTTGAGTGTTTTTCTCTGAAGCCAAACTGGTGATCTGGAACTAGGTTTTTATCTTCTATTACTGGTTTTATCCGTTTTAATAACAGTTTTTCAAATAACTTTGATAGTACGGGTAACAGAGAAATGGGTCTGTATGATGATGCTTCGTGGGGAGGTTTCCCAGGCTTCGCAATCATAATGACTTCAGCAACCTTCCATGGCTCAGGTACATATTTTAAGATAAATGAAGCATTTATTAGTTTGGTCAGCTTTACTATGGCTTTGCGTGGGAGGCGTTTTAGAATTTCCCCTGTGATGAGGTCGTAACCGGGAGACTTTTTTGAGCTAATGTTGTTTTGAATTTCTCTCATTACTTCCTTAGGAGTCACAAGCTTGATTCTTTGGTTTTGTGATAAATTTACACTCTCATGTATTTCTACAGAGCTTTCGTTGGGTTGAAAGGTTTCTTCTAAATGTTGTGCAAATCGGAACGCCTTTTGGTCATTGCTTATTGCCCATTTTCCGTTGCTATCTCTGATGGGCGGTATTTGTATAATCTGCCTTTTTAGATTTCTCGTTGCTTTCCAAAGTGAGTAATCCGTTGATTTGTCATTGGTAAGCTGAAGAAGGTTGGTATTCAGAGATTCATCCTCAAATTGTAGAATTTTTCTCTTTAGTCGTTTAGTTAGGTTATTTAGTGTTGTTTTATGACGCGGGCACCTTGTTTGCTGCCACAACTTCCTTTGTTTTCTTTTCTCTGATAGTAAATCCACAATTTCTTTAGGATAGATAAATCCCTTATATTTGCGTTTTAGCTGAGGTGTATTGCTCCACGCACATTGTTGAATATTAATAATAAATTTGTTTACTTCTGAGTCAAGCTGATCTTGCGATTTTATCGGAGTTTTAAGGTCGATAATATTATCTAGATCAAGAGCAAAACTGTCCCAATCTGTGGACTTATTAACCAAGGTTAAGTGGCTTTCTTTTAATAGGATTTTTTGACTTAGCATTAGTATAATCGGAGAATGGTCAGAGTTCATAGTAAAACTTTCCTCCAAACTGATGTAATTGGTGGATATATTTTTGCAGATGAAAAAATCTATAAGATCCGGTATTTTCTGGTGGTCAGTGGGCCAGTATGTAGGTTTGCCTGTACTCATTACTTCACAATGTGTTTCTTTAACTGCACTTAAGAGCTGTCTTCCTTTAGTTGTA
Organism: Cerastis leucographa; assembly: GCA_963082945.1. NCBI lineage: Eukaryota > Metazoa > Arthropoda > Insecta > Lepidoptera > Noctuidae > Cerastis > Cerastis leucographa. Next base: position 10,227,375 of record OY720374.1, on the reverse strand, counting down.
GTAAGTCTTGAACCCCAATGCGTATGCTTAGCATTAAAATCGCCGCCTAGGATGAATCGCTGGCCTAATAATTCAAAAAGCTGTAAGTATCGCTCTTTTCTTATCATGTGCCTAGGAGGCGAGTATATGGCTGCAATGGACACTTGACAAAACTTAGTTTTAACAGATACTGCCACTGCTTGAATGTCTTCTTCTTCATATTTACACTGCACGTAGTGACTAATGTTTTCTTTAATTATAACCGCACTACCCCCCCTGGCAGAGTTGCTAGGGTGGAGGGAATTATATATCATGTATCCTCTAAATTTGATAAAAGATTGCTTTGTGAAATGCGTTTCGGAGATTAAACACACGTCTATATTTTCTGTATCTAGGACCGCCTGCAACTCATGCTGATGTTTGAGGAGTCCATTGGAGTTCCACGCCATTATTTTGAGTGTGTTATTCATTTTTGATTATTCAAGACAGCTGTTTTAGTGCTGGATTCTAGCTTCTCTAATCTCTTATCAAATGAGGTAATGCACTTCAAGATCTGGTTAATCTTATCCTCTAAGTTCAGAGGTTGAGATCCTTGTTTTGCAGCTTGAGCGTAAGTACCAATGTTGGTTACTTGCATGGCTGGTTGTTTTGCAGTTGACTGGACACTTGCTTTCTGCGCCTGTTTACCAGGGTGTGTTATAGGAGGAAACTGTTGGGTATTAGGCACCGTAGGTTTCTTTTTTAAAACTTTATTTTTCATAATTTGCATCTGTTTGGCTACTTCACACCCTCTATAATTGGCAGGGTGAGGTAGGCCGCAGTGGATACATTTTGGTTTCTCTTGCGGAGATTTGGTACAATTGGCTGTAAGATGCTTGCCAGTGCATTTCACACACCTTGGCTCTTTTTGACAATATTTATGTGTATGCCCATAAGCTTGGCATCTCTTGCATTGGGGAATGAGTGCTGGATTTTTGAGTGGATGTATTTCAATTTTACACCCTAATATGTACTTAATGCCGTAGATTTTGTTGACATCTTCATCGTTATAAAATGATAAAACGAACATGTTGAGTGGTTCTTTGGTTTTCCAGCTCAATTTACTATCTACCTTTTCTATTTTTAGGCCTTGGGTTGTTAAATCTTCCTTAATTCGATCTGGTTGGCAAGAAGAGTGTAGTTTCTTTACCACAACTCTAATTGGTCTAGCCTGCTTGTTTTCGTATGAATGCCAGTGGTAGTCTTTTTCAGACAAGAACCTGGCAATTACTCTATATGAGTCTTCTGATTTGGCGTTAACCTTCACACAATCCCCATTCATCATTTTTGCTGTAAATGATTCCGCTGGTTGGCTTTCAATTAACGAATCGTAGAACGTTTGATAGTTCTTGATTCCGTCTATTATGATTGGCGGTGGTAAGGGCACTTTTTTGACCGAAGTCACTTTCTCATTTTTTTGATGATTTTGATGATTGTCTTGTTGGGCGCTTCCGGGTTGTTGTTTTGGAGAGAGGGAGGTGTTAAGCTTCCTTTTCTTCCTGCTCTTGGCCCTAATCCACTCAGTCTCTTTAGCAAGGTCATCCTCGTCTGTACAGTATTCCACTTCGTTTTTTGTAGTCTGAGCAGGTTCTGTAGTCCCTTTTGTTTCTTTGATGCAGTTCAATTCTCCTTGAAGTGTCTGAACTTGTTCCTGCAGGGCATCAATTTGTACATTCAATTTACGTACCATGACTTGCAGGTTTTCTCTATCTGTTTTCTCTTGGAGATAACAGTCATATAACTGCCTTTCTAGGTCAGTTTTAATAGTAATAGACTTTTTTGTAGCCATTATTAAGTTGTAAGGCGAGTTTAACACCTATACAATAAGTTATTGTAAACACTTCATGATTTCCGCACTTGTAACTAGGTCATGACACTGACCCCGATATATTGACGTAGGTACGCCGCGACGCGACGTTGTTGTGATCCGTCAGCAGAAAACTCTCGCGAAAGAGCTCGCGCGCGCGATCGTACGTCCGTGCACTATACTAGGTAGACAACAACTGAAACAGAATAAGATAAATATTTAAGGGGCTCCTACACAAAAAAGTGTTTTTTTTTTGTTCGTTTTTATAAATAATGGTACGGAACCCTTCTGTGCGAGTCCGACTCGCACTTGGCCGGTTTTTTCTTAAATTATCTTTATTCACCCAACAGTCAAATTACTTTGCCTCAAGAAATGTGTAAAAACCGAGTGGTTTTTACCTTCTTTACAAATAAAAACAGACACGTTTTATAAAAGAGAGGATTTTGTGAAAAAATAAAGTAATTTCATTCCGTATTCAAAAGCATTAAGTTTGTTACAAAGGTTTGCACCACGAGCACAATATATTTTTTGCAATACGGGTTTTGGTGCGTGGTCTAAGTTAGAAGCTGTTGCATTGTTACTTTAAAGACGTAGATTATTAAATCGATCTTTCCCTCCTGAATTTTGACGAGGATGAAAAACAACACCTTGTATAGTGGCGTTCTGTCGAGATGACCTAAGGGTTATGTCATTGTAACTCAATCCAGCGGTTCGATCCTGATTCAAGGAGATGTTGACCTATGGCCGATTATTTCAAAAACGCTACCGCTCAAGTTATACACCACGCCCCAAAACAACAACGTGTTCTGCTAAAGTCAAGGTCTCTTGTATTTATTTACATTTTTTGCGTCTCTGTATATAAAAGCTTAAGTAATGGACTTCTTTTAATACATAGCCTTACACTGGCCTTGGGTTTGTATCGATGGAAAATTGAACGCATTACCGTGATATCGCCGGTTTTATACAAGACCGTTTTTAAAAAATGGGTTTTAATGAGAACGTCCTTCTTTAGAAATCGGTTAAAAAGGTAATGTATAAGCTTAAACACGTTTAAAGTTAATAATTATTTTTGACTAGCTGCTACCCGCAACTTTGGTCACGTTCGGAATTTTTTTCATGCCGGTTCTTCTCCATAGGAAACGACCAACCCGAACCGTGCACCTTTTGTCGACGTTTTATAAGTGCCCATGTAGGCCTATGTCAAATAAAATATTTTGATTTTGACACACTAAGTAGGAGACTTTATTGGGTTTTTCCATCAGGATTTTTTTTGGGAGTAGCCTAAAGTCTATGTGCCAGGTTGATGGCAATAGGCTCGCCTCTTAAAACATAGGACTGTATCTGCTCCACAACCATAGGGGCAATCGGAATCATCTGAATTACAAAGTGAAGTTATTGTGAAAGCTGCAGAAGATTGTAAAAATATATTTGCATTGTATAGATTCAATCTCTTAGTATTATATAATTGCATAGCACATGTGTGAGTACTATGTACTGTAAAGCCACCATTTAATGAGTACCTACATCTTTCATTGACGCGAAATTACCCTGGTGGTTGAGTGAAATGCTCACTTAAATGTCAAGCTGATGGTGGCGGGTGTGTCGGGTCGTTTAGTTCCCTTCAAAATGGTTGAGTTGAATGATGGCTGATACATGCGTCATGTTCGTGAACGGGCGCTGTCAGTTGTGACTGGTCATCTCTTAGCTGCCACGGTTTATTTTAATTACTTTATTTTTAATTAATGATTTAATCTTTTACTCTGCTGGACGCTCTTAACTTGCCCGTATTTCTACATTGTTCTCACATATTTCTAATTCTTAACATGAATGATGTAACCAAGATTTTGTAATATATTTTGATTTAAAAGAGTGTCCATGGAGTTTCTTGCCCGTTCTTCTCCATAGAGATCTACGCTACGGAATGGGCAACTACTTTCATAAGTTATTATGCCTTGTGACTGGGACTGTAGCTTCGCGTTTTATTTTGTTTTTTTGTTGACTTTCAAAAGTTCCTGTAATGGGCTAATTGAAATAAATGCTTTGACTTTATAACGGGCTGGTGTCCGCATCTCCACGTCCAAAGTACCAGCCAAATGTTGTACTAAACAGCTGAGCTTACCCCTTCAGACTAAACAACCGTGATGTTTTATTCAAGTTTACATTTTAAACACAATATACATGACCTCTTTTACAAGACGATTGTTGATTTGTTAAAAACCAGTTAAAACCTTGTATTTTCCGGTTTATATAGTTGTTGTTGATAAGAGTCTATGGAATTAAGTTGTTAATTGATGATAAGATATGTTACAGTAATTAGTAATTACTAGTTATTAGAAATGTTTGGTTGTAGATAATTAAGTGGGTATTGTAGTTGCAATATAATAGGGGATCGGACTGGGTAAAGAAATCGACATTCTATTTTGTCCGTCAGACAGGTAATACAAAAATAATAGACACGTATTTTTTGTTTTATCAAAATATCAAAAAAATACTTAGTTAAAACTCATTAAAGATGGAGAGTGGGGGCTTACTACGTCACAAGTATGTATAAAACTTACCTACATGTGAGGTCATGCGCCATTTCAACTCAATATATCTCCGTAATTTTATGACCACGTGAAAAAAGAAAAAATACGTGTCCAATACTTTTCAATAAACTAACCGACGGACAAAGAAAAAAAAATTGGATCATCCCCTATTATGGTCACCCATCCACGGACCAACCTCGGCAAGCACGGTTTAACCTTAAAGATCGACCCGTGCGGCTGTTGTTATTTAGCTGCGAGCTCTTCTACTCCCTGATTCTCAATACACTACTTCTATACAAGCCAAGGGATCGCAAGTTACTTGATCATTTTAATTTGACCTCGCTATCAAATCGATTCTTGATCAAACAATGGCCGCCTACATGAAACAAATAACCGACGCCGAAGTGCATTTAACATTTAAAGAGCCACTTTATGCAGTACTTGAACTTGGGATAACCTTGTGCAGTCAACCTTGCTTACTAGGTAATATTTTTATATAACATCAGGCCTGTAAACCCCGAAGGTTTATGCAGAGATGTATCTAACAGTAGTTGAGAGCACGGTGGCACAGTAGTTGAGAGCACGGTGGCCCAGTGGTGGCAGCCCCGACTTACGAGCAGTAAGCAATGACGTATTATAAATAGACGCGTCATGCATGGACATCACGGCACTCGAAAACAGCGTAAATACCTATAGGTAGCTAGACAGCTAAATAGACGCAAGAAGAGAGGGAAGGAAAATTAAATGTCATCTACGGAATTCCTGTTGTTAGAGAGAGACAAATATATTTCTTTAATTGCATTGTCATTCTGTGCTCCATGCGCATTGGCCGAGCGCGTACAAAAGCACGTGACTTACCTCAGGCGTCAGCCGCCATTAAAGGCATCGAAAAAAAAAAAAAAATGTATTTTATTTTTTTACTTGATACTTACCGTGTATGAAATGATATTTTTTTATCTTTCACAGTTGCAGTATAGTTAAAACATTTCCTAAAAATACGGGACGGCATTTTCTTTTCTTATTAAGAGAACTTTTTCAAGTAAGATAATTGAATATCACGTACGGCCGCGGCGCTGGTTCGTACGTGACTAAATGTCACTCCGGCAAGTACCTTAGTATCATCTTGCCAGTACAGAGCGCGGGCAACGTATCTATAGTTTATATATCATTGCCAGTAAGCCGTGAGTTCGAACCCAGGCAGGCGTTTTACTTTGAGTAATTTATTTCACGACCGGTGCTCTCAAAAACGGTAAAGGAAAACATCGTGAGGAAACCGGCATGTCCTAGAACTAAAAATTCGAAGACATGTGACATCTACCAACTTGCACTGGGCCCGCGTGGTGGATTTCAGTCCACTCCCTCTCATAGCGAGGAGGCCTGTGGCCCAGCAGTGGGAACATTATAGGCTGATGATGATGATCTAATAGTGCACCCATAATTCGCTAGTTACGTTTAAGTCCCATGTCATAGAGGGCGAGCCTATTGCCATCAACCGGGCACAAATCCAGCCTCCGTGGCTGCTACTGAGAAAATCCTGATGGAAAACTCAATAACACTTTGCTCGACCCGAGAATCAAACCTAGGACTTCATGGTCAGCAGTCGCGCTTCCGACTTCCCAGGTCCATATCATTCAGAACAATGACGCGGAGAACAAGTGCCTTTCGGCTTCGCTTAGGGTTTATTGACACCCTTTATATGTACTAAACAGGTTATACAACCTGTTTTTTTTTATATCCCATAACTCTAGGGTTATATTCCGTAGGTAAAAATAATACTAAGACTCGTAGAATAGGTGGTCCAAAAATTCATAGTTTCGGAGATATCATCAATCATAATTAAATTAGGTCAAAAATTGTCACCAGTATGACGAATCTTTACTTTTGCGAGGTTGCCAAACTTCGCAGTAGTGTAATTAAATAGTAGTAGTTTCATTGATAAAGACGAGTATTTTTTTTTATTCAAACCAATAATTCATATTTAAAGCGAAAAAAAAAACAAAAAAAAAAGTATGATTGAAACATAATTCATATGCTAGTTGATTCTTTGATATGGTCTTAATCATATCCTAGAGTTATGGGATATAAAAATAAAACAGGTTGTATTGTCACTAAACTGGGCCAAATGGGAGTTCCAGTCAACTCCTTCCAATTTTAAACAAAGACAAATCTCACCTGATCCTCTTAAAGTCCAGCTCCTTAGCATCGATGGTCTTCCACGGTCCGTGGAGGTAGTTCCGGCAGATCCTCCCGGCTACCTCACGCATCTCCTCTTCTGTGCCACACATTTGAAGTTTCTGTGGAAGAGAAGGAAAATATAGTGATAATCATCATTCGTTATCAGGATGGGTGACCATCGTTACATACCGAGTTTCCTCCGTGCCTCGGAAAGCACATTAAGCCGTTGGTGCCGGCTGTCATACGTAGATCTTTGACAGTCGTTACGAGTAGTCAGAAGCCAAAAGTCTGACATCCAGTCTTACAAAGGGGTATCGTATTACCCGGAACTGGGTTGTGGAGGTCAGATAGGCAGTCGTTTCATGTAAAATACTGGTCCTCAGCTGCATCCGGTTGGACTGGCAGCCGACCCCAAGATAGTTTGGGAACAGGCTAGGCAGATGATGACCTGAACAATTTACTGTGTTATGCTGTTCCCAGAACTGTTCATAGACGGCGGGCACACTATTTGCCATAGTACCTGCTTAACTAATACTGCCCAACGATCACCAATTCGGCGAATGGCAGCATCATACAATAAAGAATTCGAACACATCGATATATTTACATGCTATTTACATGCATGCATGAAAAAGTTTCTAAGCTTCTTGTACGAGGCACTTGAGCTCTTGTGTCAATTATTTTCCGGCACAACATTATAATATGGCCAACTGTATGCAATTAATCACAAAAGATGATAAATGTAGACAAGTTTAAATATAGAGTTGATTGTGATTACGACGATTAAATAACTTTATAACATAAATCTTATTCAGTCAGGCAGAATGCCAACTGTTGTAATGCGCCTTAGTGAATGAAATTGTCCACAAATTGTTTTGTTGTGGTGTTACTCTATTGTTTTTCAACTTCCTTAACGTCACCAGGTGGCGTACCATGACGTCTTAAAACATTATTGTTCCATTCTTATTCCAGAGTGAAAAAGAGACAGAGCTATAAATGTCGTTTAGCTCCATCTCTTTCCCACTCTGGAAAAGGAATGGAACAATAATGGTTTAAGCGTCATAGTAACCCCGCTGACCTGCAATCTTTTAAAGGCGGAAATACACTTACGTGTCGTGGCGTGTCGTGACGCGCCAGAAGCATACGGTTTCATACATCGTTGCGACACGACACGCCATGCAAAAATGTCCCTAACCATATTAAATGTATGAAACCGATTTGCTTCTGGCGCGTCACGACACGCCACGACACGTAAGTATGTTTCCGCCTTTATCCGATCTCCTATTTTAGCAGTTGCCCGCGACCTTCGTTCGCGCGAAATTATTATAAAAAAATTACTTCCCTATTTGAATCGGATGTTGTTAAGAAGGGTTTTATTTTTTTGTTCGGTACCCTAATCCTCATGGGAAGTGGTTCAAATATAACTTCTAAGATTTTTTTATATAGTTACAAGTAAAGTTAAATAGGGGATCGGACTGGGTAAAGAAAACGACATTCTATTTTGTCCGTCAGACAGGTAATACAAAAATATCAGACACGTATTTTTTGTTTTATCAAAATATCAAAAAATTACTTAGTTAGAACTCATTAAAGTTGGAGAGTGGGGGGCTTACTACGTCACAAGTGGGTATAAAACTTACCTACATGTGACGTCATGCGCCATTTCAACTCAACATATCTCCGTAATTTTATGACCACGTGAAAAAAGAAAAAATACGTGTCCAATACTTTTCAATAAACTACCCGACGGACAAAGAAAAAAAAATAGGATTATCCCCTATGGTCCAGAGCGTAATTCTCTATGGTGAAGAAATGGTTAGAAACTCCATGGACACTATTAAATCGGGTCACGATGCTCCTTGGGTTCTTGCTAAGTCTGGTTGTCAGACTTTCGGGCCACAGACTACCCAGCCGAGCTCAACGGTTTAACGTGCTTCGGCATGGAGAGAACTTGGTATGTAATGAACGGACACCCATCTACGGACCGATCTTGCCAAGCGCTGCTGTACCTTGATCGACCCGTGCAGTTGTCACCCCTTTCAATAATTTAATATCAGCCTGTAAATGTCCTACTTAAAGTTCAAAAGCCTCATACATAAAAACCGCATTGAAATAAATCGATTGGAATATAATTTTACGTGGGTGTGTCTCGTATGGCGATGTTGCACTGAGGTATTGGTCCCACAGCTAGCGGGAAAGCGATTAGCTGTTGACGATTTGCCCGCTCTGGGAACGTAAAAAAGATTATGGTTCCCGCTATCCCGTGTCAGTAAAAGAGAGAAAAAATCTAGCCTAGCACTTTTCCAACTATGGTGGGGTCGGCTTCCAGTCTAACTGGATGCAGCTGAGTACCAGTATTTTACATGGAGCGAATGCATATCTGGTCAGATAGGCAGTCACTTAACGTAAAATAAACCACAACTGAGGAATACGATACCCCTTGGTTCTTATCAAGGGGTATTCCTTTTGATAACCATACTGGTTCTAAAGACTTTCGGGCCACTGACTGCCTGTAACGACTGTCAAAGATCTACACATGACAGCCGGAACCAACGGCTTAACGTGGTCTCCGACGTACGCAGGAAACTTGGTATGTAATGAACGTCACTCATCAACGGTTCGACACTCTGTAAGCGTAGTTTAACCTTGGATTGATCTCTGTGGCTGTTATTATTTACCCACGACCCCAAAAAACTTGTAATACGCATTTCATCGACAACAATCAACAATGATGGTTTTTAAAGGTTGCACACAGGTCACACTATTTCGCCACAGTATAAATTAGGCGAATTTCAAGTTATTCATAAACGAAAAATTTCTTCTTCACAACTCTAGGATTCAATAAAAAAAAGTCCCATAAAATTCCAACCACTGTAAACTTCGTTCCACTTTATTGTCTAATTGAACTCGACTATATATTCGCTTCCCGCTTCGCGGTGGGACACGGGTCTTATGATCGCCGCCATCTTGGTTAATCCTGCATCCTATACGCATGCGCGAGGCCCGGGCTTCGAGCTTCTACGTTTCAACGTGCAAAATATTGCATCACGAGTTTATTTATCATCTGCGTATTACGGACCTTTTTGGTAACCGGTTCAAAGGATTTCCAGTCGAGTTTCTGCAAAGGGTTTTTTGCACGGCTTATCCTTATCCGTACGAAATATGTATTTTATCAACCTTTTTTAGGATTCCGTAAGGGTCAAACGGGACCCTATTACTGAGACTTCGCTGTTTGTCCGTCCGTCCGTCTGTCACCAGGCTGTATCTCATAAACCGTGATACTTAGCCAGTTGAAATGTCTACAGATTAGGTATGTATTTCTGTTGCCGCTATAACAACAAATACTAAAAAAAGATTTAAATAAATATTTGAGGGGGGCTCCAATACAAAAAAGTGATTTTTTTGCTCGTTTCTATAAATAATGGTACGGAACTCTTCGTGCGCGAGTCCGACTCGCACATGGCGGTTTTTTTTTCATATATCATTCCTCACTCAATCCATCGTTTCCTTGGTCTTCCTCTTCTTCTTTATCCATCAACATTTATATTCAACACTCTTTCAGTTACATGCGATTCGTCCCTCCTCATCACATGTCCATATCAAGACAGACGACTCCCTTTCATCTTTTATGTAACAGGCGCCACTTTCAAACTTCCTCTTAAAAGCTCATTTCCAACTTTGTCCGTTTTAGTCACTCCTGTATTGTATCCATCTCAAATTCTCAACATTCTTATCTGCATGCAATTTTTTTGACCTATTAAAACTACGGTGCTAAAAATTTTGAGCTCGCTTTGTGGAGCTGAATATGCACTACCTTGGAAATACTTCAGCCAGCGCCCGTGACGTTACACATAACTAAAAATCACGCTTGTAATCCTCGAAGAGTTAGGCATAGGTGTACCTAATATAGTACACCCACATTTTGCCAGTTCATCATCATCACCATTTCAGCCGAAAGACGTCCAGTGCTAGAGATAGGCCTCGCCCAATTGTCGCCACATTGAACCTTCCGGTGCGACTCGCATCCAGCGGATCCACGCAACCTTCACCACGTCCGCGGTCCACCTAGTGGGAGGCCTTCCAACGCATCGTCTTCCGGTTCGCGATCAACATTCAGAACTCTTCGGCCCCATCGCCCATCCGTTCTGCGAGCAATGTGCCCTGCCCACTGCAACTTAAGTTTAGCAATTCTTCGGGCTACGTCGGTAACCTTGGTTCTTTTGCGGATGTCCTCAATTCTGATTTGATCACGCAAGGAAACTCCGAGCATATGCCTCTCTATTGCCCTTTGGGTGACTTTAAGCCTTCTGATGAGGCCTATTGTGAGCGACCACTTTATAAGTTATCCGTGCCAAGCCGTCAACCGGGCAGAAATCCAGACTCCGTGGCTGTTAATAACAAATTCCTGAAGGAAAAACCCAATTGCACTCTCCTGCTCAGCAGTCATCTTGACTCATAAAATAAGATAAATCTATAAACACATCATATATTTGACATCATTATCTAATCATAAACCGCCTATACTATCTGACAATAACCTTGCATTAGAAGATTAGTGATAAGCCGGAATAAAATTTATTCGATGATAAATACACATCCTGGACGGTTATGAAGTCGGCCATTGCTCCGTATTTCTGCTTATCAACACGACAAAAAATTAATGGATTATTAAGAAAGATTATCATCATCTTATTAGCCTTTTTCCAACTATGTTGAGGCTTCCAGTGTAACCATCATCATCAACCTATAATGTTCCCACTGCTGGGAGTGCTGGAACACATGCCTCCTCTCTATGAGAAGGAGTGGGCTGTAATCCAGCACGCGGGCCCAGTGCGGGTTGGTAGATGTCACATGTCTTCGATTTTTTAGTTCTAGGACATGCCGGTTTCCTCACGATGTTTTCCTTCACCGTTTTGAGGGCAGCGGTGATGAATCAATTACGCAAAGTAATGCGCCTGCCCGGGTTCGAACCCACGGCTTACTGCTCGTAAGTCGGGGCCATCACCACTGGGCCACCGCTGGTCTCAAGTCCAGTCCAACCGAATGCAGCTAAATACCAGTATTTTACATGGAGCGACTGTCTATCTGACCTCCATAACCCTGTCAGTACCAAAGTTAAATTGTGGAGGTCAGAGGCAATCGCGCCATATAAAACACTGCCCCTGCTGTCCTCTGCCTCTAGTTATGACTGTAATCCGACTTCAACATCCTTGAGGTAAGGCTAGGCAAATTTTATGTTTAATGTCAATTCATATTTTTAATTTACTTTTGTTTGAATTTCAAAAAACTTGTTAATCTTAATACTTACTATTTCAATTCTTAATTTCATCTTTACTAATATTTTTGCAAAAAATTAAATGTTTATTTCTAAGCCCGAGAGGTGATCTGTACCTTAGGATCTTCCTATTTCAGACACCTTTCTCTATATAAAATTGTACATTTGTGAACCAGCGCCTTCAATTCTTGATGTGGAGATAAATAAGATTTATGATTATGATTATCATGAAAAGGGTCCTTTGCCTTTCAGAGTGAAAACATTCCAAGCCGATTTCCATACAAATAAATAAAATTGAAGTGTCTGTTTGTAACATTAAAGTAACTGTTTTTTACTGCATGCATATGAATGTATATACGGCACATATACCAAAATAACATTTTTACAATTTTTGTCTGTCTGTCTGTTTGTTTCGGCTAATCTCTGGAAAGGCTAGACCGATTTTGACGGGACTTTCACTGGCAGATAGCTGATGTAATAAGGAGTAACTAAGGCTACTTCTATAATAGAAAAAATCTAATTCCATGCGGACCAAGTCGCGGGCACAGCTAGTCTATCAATAAGAATTGATAATTACACCTTGTCGTCATTTGACACGAAAAATAACAAGAAAATTAATATCAATTAAAGACTTGAATATTATTGTCTATTACCTCAAACGGCACAAATTGTAATTGATAGTCTGCATTTACACTGATTGCACTAATAATTCACAATTAAAATGCATTTAAACATCACTACTGATTATAGTAGTCATTTTTAGGGTTCCGTACCCAAATGTTCAAACGGGACCCGCTTACTGAGACTTCGCTGTCTGTCCGTCCGTCTGTCACCCACCAGGCTGTATCTCATGAACCGTGATAGTTAGCAAGTTGAAATTTTTACAGATTATGTATTTATGCTGCCGCTACAACAGCAAATACTAAAAACAGAATAAAATAAATATTTAAGGGGGCTCCAATACAAAAAAGGGATTGTTTTGCTCGTTTTAATAAATAATGGTACGGAACCCTTCGTGCGCGAGTCCGACTCGTACTTGGCCGGTTTTTTTTTTAAATTTTATCTTATTGTTTTTTGTTTCTCGATTAAAATAACATCCGCGGTCGAACGAATGAGAAAAAAAATTCTTACTAGTTCGACGATCGAACAAGTGAGGAGAAAAATTTTCACTAGTTCGACGATTTAACTGATGAATTGAACTGGTGAGAACAAACGTGTTTTTCGGTCAGTATTTTTTCTCCCAGGAACCCTGTTTCTGAATTTGTCCCTGCCTGAACTGATGACAATCATTGTCTCGTACCCTACTTCATGGGACAAAAACATAACTGGCGTAATGTGGGTGTACTATTACGTCAATAGCGCCTTAACCTTGGGGATTAAAATCATCATCTGCCTGCCTATTCCCATCTATGTTAGCGTCGGCTTCCAGTCTAACCAAATGCAGATGCAAACGAGTATTTTACATAGAGCGGCTGCCTATCTGACCTCCACAACGCAATTAGTACTGCGTAATACGATACCCCTTGGTAACGCTGGTTTTCATACTTTCGAGCCACTGACTACCTGTACTGACTGTCAAAGATCTACAAATGACAGCCAGCTGCCAGGACTAACGTGCTAACTGAGACATGGAGGAAACTCGGTATTCAAAGTGAGGACCATGTAGGTCACATTTTTTTTTTCTCCCACCGCTGTCTGGCAGTTTGAGTACTTTAAGCGACCTACCCAAATGTCCTTTCTTTGGTATTGTTCGTCGTTGCGTTGAGCTCCTTGAGTTATAAGTCGAGCTACACGATAACTGACAAATGCTTGCACTGACTGGACAGGTCCACTCAAATCTGTGTGGTTCTTTCTTCAAAAGACCATCTCAGACACTAATCTGCATAGTCCTCATGTAAATTGAGCAATGTCTGGACTTTAAAAGAGCAACAAGTTAACAGAGAACCTCTGAGTTTGTTTCGGCTGTTTCTTCTCAGAGTAGTCAGGTACGAAACACCGGCCCCATCTAGTTTTAAAAAAAATGACGTGTAAAAGTGTTTGTAAAAACCTATTTGCAAAATAAACATCATTTATCATTTATCAATGGGTGGTCACCCATCCACAGATCAACCTAGGCAAGCTTGGCTTAACATGAAGTTTATTCGGAGCAGCTGTTATTATTACGAGCTACTCACGATTGTGAATTGCGTGATTGTAACTCCACGTGTGGATTACAAGTAAATGCCGTTCCGAAAAATCTTGACAAAAGTACTAGGAAGGTTTGAAAAGAAAACTTTTTAACGAATCTCACATCTTCGAAGAATGACCCCTGTTTACTTCGTTGGGTGATAAAAATTATGACGTTTTCCAGTAATTACTATTAATCGGAGTACTTAATTATTAATGAATTATTGCAGTAATAGTAATAACATTGAGATTATTGAGGGGAGTCTTAATAATAGATTTTTATTAAAACCAGAGTTTAAAGCAATTCCTGTGAGTTAAGGTTTCTACAGAAAAACGGGTCCGGATTCGGGGACATACGTCGCTCCCATAACACTGAACCCAAGAAGGCGCCGCAAGGAGGAGTTACATTTCACTCCCCTGGGGCGAGGACGGCAGACCTCACTCCCCTGGAGCGAGGCCCGCATGTCAAGGGGGCCGGTACTAGTCCGGGGCAATGGGAGCCACATTGGATCCCCCCGATGTTCGCAACTATCTTGAGATTGGATGCAGCAGAATACGATGTAGCAAGACGTGGCGTATCAGCTCATAATGTCAACTTCGCAAAATGACAACCGAACGCAAAATGTCCACTTCTCAAAATGTCAACTTCTTAAAACGTCAAATTCGCATAATGACTATTTCTCAAAATGTCCATTTCTCAAAATGACAAACTCTCATAACGTCAACTTCTCACAATGTCAACATCTTAAAATGACAAATTCGCATAATGACAACTCCACGTAGTTTTTACTTTTACTAGGGAATTTGAATTTGGTAATAGGTATAGCTAATTATACATAAAGGGTGTAAAACACCTCTTAACGAAGCCGAAAGGCACTGGTTCTCCCTGTCATTGCGATATTTTTTTTGTTCTACACCATACCTGGGAACCTTCTAGTTACGGAGATATTAGGGGTCAAAGTTCCAACTTTTTGACAAGTATTTTTTTAAATACAAGTTTTAATGTAAGATTTTTACTTTAAACACTTCCACGACCCCCGTACTATTCAATCCGTCCATCAGCACAATGTTTTGAGTGCGTTACATTGAGTTCTACCACAAAACATGATTTAACACCCCCAAAAAAAAAATCGTTTCCCAGCAATAATTTTTGCGTAGAGTTACTTAGTTTCATGTAGAGAATGCTTGGTTGACGGCTTCGTGATGAGGTGATTTACACCGTGTATACTAAGGGTATGTAGGTACATAGGTAGGTATATAGATATCTGAAAACTTTAAAAATAAAGTACCAAAATTTTCATTCCACTGTAATATTTTGTTTCTTTTTAAATTTAAATAAAAAGTACGAAGAATTTGGAATCTTTGGAATGTGGCCATTTATAGGCCAACAACAATAAAGGTGCCAACAACAATAAAAGTGAATTTGTTGTACGGTGGCGCTAATCCTCACATTTTGAAATATTTGGCGAAAACTTAGGGTACCATTGTCTTTCAAAATAGCGACGGAAGCGCTTCATTTCGTCGACAAAATAATAAAATGCTTAAAGGATATCACGGTAGGTACCTAGTATTTGTGATAACTCTCTGTATAGGCAATAACAGATAATAAAGTTTTATATTGGAACGTTTCACCGTGTTGCAGACAGATGGTACTGAAAAAGTTAATAAAATATATGAAACTGAAGTAAGTATATAAACTTTTTTTTAAAGTAAATGAAACTGTTTTTTTAGTTAATGTTGTTATGTTTTTCAAAATGTTGGCGATTTTGTGTTTAAGATGACACACACTGAAAATGGCATAAAGTACAACTAGTGCCACACCAAAAAAAAAAAAAAAAAAAAAGATGACACACCTATTATATTACTATTAATTGTTGTCATTATGCGAATTTGTCATTTTAAGATGTGGACATTGTGAGAAGTTGACGTTATGAGAGTTTGTCATTTTGAGAAATGGACATTTTGAGATATAGTCATTATGCGAATTTGACGTTTTAAGAAGTTGACATTTTGAGAAGTGGACATTTTGCGATCGGTTGTCATTTTGCGAAGTTGACATTATGAGCTGATACGGTTAAAAGTGAACGAACGTTAAAATTTTACATGGAGCGTCTGCCTCTCTGAGGTCAACAATCGTCGTTGTCCCCTGGAACACAAAGGGCTTAGAAGGAACTCGGATGGGTTTTAGTCAGTACAAGTCTGACACTCCCTTTCGCTCCGCCCAGAGCAGGAGGGGTCATCCGTAAAAAAAAACTAAGTTAGGTCCTCATGCTCGACATGCAATAAGGCAGTCACAAAATAAAGATGTACCTCTTCCTAACCTTTCGGAGAATGCTGGCCTAGTTGATATGCTCAACTAGGCCATTGCCTGCCAAAATTGATTGATCACTAAATATCAGAAATCGCAGGGGGTGTGTTTCGTTCGTGCCGATTACATTTTCATTGCTAATTCTTTAGTCACGCGACGGAATACTTTATCTTTGTGATAAGCGTATCTGATAAGAGGATATATGATATCTCGAGTCTTTAAGAACCAGACTACAGACAAGATAAGTGTTTTAAGAAACGAGCGGAATTAGACTCGTGTAAACCCTCGACGCAAGATTTTGAGTCGAGGGTTTACACGAGTCTTTTTCCGCCGGTGTTCGGTTGATGGCAAAAGGCTTGCCCCCTATTACATAACAGAGATGTACCTAATGGTACACCGACATTTCGCCAGTTATGTTTCAGTTTTGGAGTGAAAAAACTAGGTTTACTGTAAGTCTCAGTGTAACGCACTCAAAAAATTGTGCTGAGGATGCATTGAATAGTACGGGGGTCATGGAAGTATTGAAACATAATATTTTACGTTATAATTTTGTAAAAAAACTTGTAAAAAGTTGGACATTGACCCCCAATATCTTCGTAACTAGAAGTATTTATGGTCTATAACAAAACCGCTAAACATTATTAAAAAAAAACCGGCGAAGTGGGTACGGAACCCTAACAAAACAATGATCGCAATGACGGGGAGAACCTTGCTTTTCGGATTCGTTAAGGGTATTTATATACACCCATTATTAATTTAATTTTGTTTGTGGTTTATATGGAGACAAGTTATCATTAACCTACAGCAAACAAGATTACAATCTGGCACATATAATGTGTTATATATTTTCGAGGTTATGGAATTTTTTTCATTGATATTATATCCTTATCTGATTATACCTATTTTATTACGATGGCAGAACTTTGACTAGGTCGAAATTGGATTATTAATTTCAAAGTCAAAACCTTGGATCTTCATCTGCCTAGCCTTTTCCCAAACTATCTTTAGGTCGGCTTCCAGTCTAACCGGATGCAGCTGAGTACCAGTATTTTACATGAAGCGACTGCCTATCTGACCTCCACAACCCAGTAGGTAACTGGGTAATACGATACCCCTTGGTAAGACTGTATGTCAGACTTTAGGCTTGTGACTACTCGAAACGACTGTCAAAGATCTACAAATGACAACAGCTTAACGTGCTTTCCGAGACACGTAGGAAACTCAGTACGTATGTGTAATTATGGTCACCCATCCAGACCAACCTCGGTTAAAACTTAAAAATCGACCCGCGCGGCTGTTATTATTTAGCCACGAGCTCTTCAAAGTCAAAACCTTGGATAAAAAATATTATTGTCAGGCTTTCATGAATCACAATTGATAATATCATCTGACTACCTGAATTTGAATTTGAATTTGACTACCTGTAACGACATTTTCAGCCAGGAAAAATGGCTTAATGTGGTTAGGAAACTTGGTATAATGGTTGGTCATCCACAA
Organism: Cerastis leucographa; assembly: GCA_963082945.1. Classification (NCBI taxonomy): domain Eukaryota; kingdom Metazoa; phylum Arthropoda; class Insecta; order Lepidoptera; family Noctuidae; genus Cerastis; species Cerastis leucographa. The sequence continues at coordinate 10,209,601 of OY720374.1, read as the reverse complement.
ACCTACCTAGCGCGCAAAGCTGTTATTAACCATAAGAACGCCATTGTCACATATACGTGACAAGCAAGCGCGTGCCCTGTACGCCAAAATTTGGTGCAGTATGACACGAAATAAGCAATTTAAATCTTACTTTGTGTGTATTTATTTATTCAACTTTAAAATGTGATCTAATGTCTTATCAAGAAATAAGTTAACAATACTTTTGAAGTCCCTTTTTTTTTATTTGTAAGTATTTGCGGTTAATTTGTGGCTTGGCGTCACGAGCGTTCGTTTATGCTCTGGCGTTCAAAAGGTTAAAAAAAATCATTACTTGAATGCCATACCTAACATCTGAGGAAAAACACTCAAAGAGGAAGGAAAACTTTGCTAGTAAAGAAAACCGCATAATAATAATTACACCAGTCACATTTATCTATCTAGAAAAAAACAGTGACTCATAATGACTATCATGACTGTATCTACGAAAGTATAGGAAGAGCTGCTGCCAGTGCCTTTGTATCAATCCAAGCATATAGTATTTGTTTGCCTTCATCTGCCGAGCATTTTCCCAAACTATCTTGGGGTCGGCTTCCAGTCTAACTGGATGCAGCTGAGTACCAGTATTTTACATGAAACGACTGCCTATCTGACATCCACAACCCAGTGACTAGATAATATGTTACCCCTTGGTAAGACTGGATGTCAGAATTTTGGCTTCTGACTACTCGTACCGGCTGTCAAAGATCTATAAATGACAGCTGAGACCAACGGCTTAACGTGCTTTACAAGGCACGGAGGAAACTCAGGATGTAATTATGTTCACTAGACGGACCAACCTCGGCAAGCACGGCTAAACCTTAAAGATCAACCCTTGCGGCTCTTCTTATTTAGCCACGAGCTGTTCTGTAGTATCAATCCAAGCATTAAGTATTTGTTTGTATTTATTTATTAGGTACACCAACAGCAATACATACTATGAATTACAGGAAACATAAAATTAAAATAAAAGCGCTAGAATGTATGCCTATTATAGGTATATGCAGCATTCACCATAGTGACAACAACAAAAAATTCTAGAATAGTAATAATAAATCATACAATTTGAATATAATAAAATTTTACTTAAATTAAAATAAGTATATTATTATGATGTATTATAGATGTGATATCTAAAGATTAGTATTTACATTTTTTATAACTAGTAGCGCAGTAGTAGTATGTGAACAAGTGAATTAAAAGAAATCAGTTTTTTAATGGAAAACAATCCAAAATATCATCGCTCTGGTAGTATCAATACTTTAAAGTATCAGAGCAGATCATGCTTCAGAAGAGGTCTACATATCATAAAACCACATATTTAGCGATTATTTAAGTCTCATGTGAAAGGGGGCTAGATTATTGCCACTTGTTTTATGTGTGGTAGGCGCTTAATCTTGGCTTTACATGCCGTCGAGAAATATCTCTCAGGGGTGCTCAAGATGTTTCCCTTCACCAAAGCATGTGATAATAATACAATATGCACATGGATTCGAAAAATCAGAGGTGTGTGTTTTGGGCTCCAGGTTAGGTTAGCTGGGCTGTTTCCGCACTTAGCCTCTTTATTGGGCCATTGTACATGAATGAAAATCCTCTAGTTACTCCAACCATCCTAGGTCCTTCTGCAAGCTTCCGGGAGCCATGCCGGTGATTGAAGAGTCTGTGCCCGTTGATCTGCCACCCTGTCTCTTGGGCATGACTTGGAAATTCAATGTTCATACCTATCACGGCTATCACTGCTTGCTACTAACCAGGTGCTGATCCAGACTCTATGTAGGAAAACAATTGGACTGATCTAGGAATCTAACAGAATCTCATGCTAAGCAGTAAGTAACGCTTGAAACATCTAGACTTACGAGTTTATTCTCATCATATTATGACCACCTTTTTCAAACTTGAGTATGAGGAACAGGGTGTAAAGTTCCTCAATACTCCATTTGAAAAGGGTGGATCCGCCGACCAGATAGGTGTTATGTGTGGTGGGCAACTGCCCAACAGTTGTTATCGGGTTTCTCTCTTAAGTTGATGTAAACTTTGCTTGCGAGATATAGGAAATTGATGTTAGTTCTGCCGTCGCGTCATAGATGGCGCTGTAGTACTTTTTGCAGTAAGTTGCTTTTTGTAGGTTGCTACACTATCTTATATGTATAACTTGTATTTTTTATAAGTAGTAACAAATAATGATTCATACTGTTCATTTTGTCATGTTACACTGTGACCTTTTGGCATTTTGATTATTTTGTAGAGTTAAGTAACACACGGATACACAAATCAAGTTATTCATATTATTTTTTTCAAACTAGCTGATCCCAGCATGCGTTGTAACGCACTTGTTCTTACCTACCTACCCTGCCCTACTTACCTAAGAACCCTCTCCTGACAATAACAAACACAACAAAAGAATTAGCAAAAACGGTCCAGCCGTTCACGTGTGATGCCATGACCAAGGGAAATAGGGCTTAATTTTTATATATGTATAATATAGATAGCTAAACCAGTTACAGGCACTTTCGAATTGTCAAATAACAAAAAGATACATATTTACACATCAGGTTGTGCATGCACACCGGTTGCGAGAACTATGCATACAAACTTTCTGAAGAACATCACCAATAATGACAGTGTATATCCTCTGACAGTAACAATAATACCACCCTATTACTGCCCCACTGCAGGGCACCAGTCTCTTCTCTAATATAGTATAGACTTAAGTATGCAAGAATATGCGATAACAAAATATATAACAAAGTCTAAAGTGAAATTTTTATCAATAAATTTGCCTTTTACAGCCGTAATTACACACGCGATTGGCGTCAGAGGTATTGTAGTATTCACATCTAACCGATAACAAACGTTTGAAGGCTAAGACACTATTAAAACGAGCACATCATTACAGATCATAAATGGAAAAACACAAGAATAACCTAAAAACGGTTCAAATTCTTTACAAATCCTACTTTTATTAGACTCTAATCATTTTCCAACATTCTCAAGGAAATAGCAAGCTAAATTAGTGCTAATTAGAGGATTTTTCCGACTTAAAAGCTAAAACATCTAAGCCTATTGAGAGTTTACGCCATTTTCTTAAATAATTATGGACACTTACCATGAAACTGCTTTTATTAATTTCTAGGAACTTCTTGTAGCTATTTCTTGCCTGTACCAATAGATTCTTTATCGTGTACGACATTTATATTTTATTAAAATCAATCGATCTCGCGTAACAATATTCCCGACCGGCGACGGACATTGGACTTATTTTTTTTTTTTTTTTTTTTTTTTTTTTTTTCTGGCTTCGCACGGTTTGTGCATTTAGCCAGTGTCAAGTTATATTAGGAAGACAAAGTTAGGGAAACTGGAATTTATCAAAAATAATATTTACATCGGAATTTGGGATATAATAGGATCAATAGGGTTATAACTAACTAGATATTACTAATGAATGATGAGACATTGGACTTAGACATTGACAATAATGACAGATGAGTAAAGGGTTGCCATGTTTAAATTATAAATCCCCAGGTCTGTGTCAGTCTAATAGTGTGTAATACAAACTGCATGTTTGAAAAATTATTAAAATCATAAGTTGTATTGTAAACAAAGTATTTGTTATTATTGATACGCATTTCATAAAACGATTATTGATATGCATTTCATTAACGTGACAAAGCCAACGTAACTAAATTAAAGTATTTTATGTAAGTATAAAACAAAACAACAGGACCTATAAAATGTCTGTCTTAGGAAATAAGATATGTCTAATAATTACTCAGTGATAACGCTTAATGGTTTATGAATATGGACTGTTCACGAGCAATTACGTTTTATTGTTATTAATACTTTGGACTGCATACAAACACAGACATTTAATAAGAAATATCATTATGTGAATATCACAATGATATGCTCGAGAATCCCTTATCTTTTAGACGTGCCGTACCTACTTGCGTTAAATTATTTCAACATAGAAATCTACAAACAAATAACTACTGTTGAAAACTTGACACATTAAAATCTTCAAATAAATTATTATGTTGCACACAAAGAACAATGTTTAGTGTTTAGGAAAGTTTTTTTAACGCACGTCCACATGCAATCATAAAAAGAACGTACGTATTAACTTGCCTTTCTCCTTATGATTTTATTAACTAATTGCAAATTTTTCTAGTTCACTTGAATTACAGGAAGTGATTGATTGATGTGGCAATGTTGTTTTGACATTGTTTTTTTTTCAATAACCTATTGATTTTGACAGTGTCAAAATGTTACCTGCAGTGCAAAAAATTATTGCCTGTTTTGCATGTTTTCTTTTCCTAGTTCGATGAAATGATGACTAAAATCAAAATTGAATGAATTCGTGTTATTATTGTTTTCATATACAACAACATAATTTCCGGTTTAATTTATCTTCCGTGTCCAATGTTTTGGTATTTGCTTATTTTCTGTAAAACTGTTTATTTTCGCCAGTTAAAATATTATTATACAAACAGTGGCTGATTGTTTTGTTACAAAATAATTTGTTACAAAAAAAATGTAAGTATTCATAAAAAGTCTATTTAAAAAAATGTTTTATTACGAAATATGGTACGAGTTATCTTCCGAGCCTATACGTCAAAGGTGGCGCGACGTACTGTGCAAAAAAAAATACACATTTTCGTGTAATCGCTCATATCAACTATATTTACTTAACTCTGAAAACCAAACAATAGTTTACCTTAGCCATTTGACCACGAGTAACACCTCCGATACAGTAAACAAAGATTTAATTCTTCAATTCCGTTTTAAAAATCACCGATAAAATGTTTCTTTCCGTACGTCTGCACTTCACAATCTAAAAATATGTACTGACGGATGGAGCCAACATGAAGAGAAGAGCACGCAAATTCGATAGCGTGACGTGATTGGCGTTTCTACGGGAGCGAAAGAGATGGAGAATCGCGAATGCAGCCGATCGTTACCGATATTCAGCGAAATGTTATCCTTGTTACGTGTCTACAGGGTAGAACGTAAAACGTCATGATTAGGCCGCCAAATGCAGAAATCACTCATTTTCTGTTCCTCGACAACCATATTCAGCTGTGCAAGTATTTATTATTATTATATTGTGTGTTCAGTTCGGTGTGAATTTGATGTTGTTTACGGTAAATGCGGCTTAAATATCCTCGTTTAGAGTCTGTTTTGAAACAAAAGTAGGCGCCTAAACATTGTTTTGATTGGTAACTTGCACTGTTATCAAAATATTTACTTACGTCTGTGGCTGAATCAGTCTAAGTTTAGACAGTTTAGGTTCATTATTCATTAAAAAATGTCGGATGTATGGACGGAAATTGTAATCGCGTGGAACTTTAGAACATTGTTTTTTTTATAACTTTATAAGTAAGATAAAAACGGCCACGTTAAGTCAAAGATCACAGAGAAAAAAATAGAATTAATAACGATAAATTGTTTAGCTTTTATCATAATAGAGATTTGTAAACAATTTAAGTAATATACCTACATATGTAACGACATAAATCTATATACTCACATACATATAAATAAAAATGAAATGACGTTTTTTAGTCTCACTAAAACACAAGCCTGTCATGCCTTTAAAAATGTTACTTAGGTATATCCTTAGCTCAAATATTTATTGGCTATCCAGACATGATGCCCCCAGCAACAAAATCTCTGCACCTCCACTTGACGCGAGTGTACCGCAAAATGGCTCCTAAACTTGTCCGCAATCAGGTTCACTAACGCCATCAAAGCGCCATCAAAGGAGTCTTGCAGTAGCCGCGTTTCGATGCGGACGTGTGCTGACGCGTATTAATATCGTAAACGCGGCGGCGCTAGCCGTCGCTCGTAATTTTAATCGCCATGGAACAACCACTTGTGGCGAATGAACTACTGGCGTTCCTGCAGCAGAAGTTGGATGTGATGGACGAGGTGTCCGCAGTCCAAATCTGCGCGACGAACTTCAGTGAAGACGACATTGCTGCTGCGAAGCTGCTCCTGTACCGGTCGCTCAACAAAAGTGACCAGATGGTGTCCCGCCGGCGTGATGGGACAAAGAAAAGCATACAGGATATAATCACGCTGTTAAAGGAGACCGACCCTGACGACGTGCCGACGTTCGTGGCGAAGGACTTGAACAAGCTCCCTCCCGTCACATTCGACCACGTCGATGTAACTAGCCTTTTGAAGGACATCGTTCTTCTTAAGGCAAGTCTAGCGGATGTGCAGAAGAAGTTAGATGCATCCCAAAATGCCGTCGCCGAATTACGCAACGAAGTCAATCAGTTGCGTCAAAAGGCAACGGTATCTGGGTCACCGTCGGGTGCATCGAACATAAACACGCGTCGCGGAGCTGGCCTCGATGTATCATCGGCCAGTTTTGCGTCAGCAGTTTTGTCGCCGTCCTCGCCGAAGAATGCTGAGCCTGCGGAATGCGCTCCACGTGCGCCCCGCTGCCCCGCTCCCGTCCCTGTGGCTCCTCGCTTCGCCACCGCACGACCGCACGACCCGCTGCCTGTCTCTGCAGCGTCTGCAAAATCTCGGCAAGTTCCTGTAGATTTTGCTAGCGTAGTCGCGGGCAAAACTGCTCCTGCTGGGAAGCCCGTGCCTGAAAAGGCACCGATTGGGGCTGATGATGGTTTTGTGACGGTGTTGAGGAGGAAACGCCGTCAACGGACCAACAAGAACCGCTGCGGCAAGGCTCCTTCGGAGCCCAACGTGCCTATTCGTGCCGCGAAGCCGAACACTCCGGTGTACATCTCCCGCCTACACTACACCACTACGGCGGAGGACATCGTGGAGTACGTGCGCCAGAAGACCAACTACGTGGCGAGAGTGCAGCTGCTTGAGTCGCGCCGCAACGTCAACTTTAAGGCGTTCGTGGTGCGAATACCAACTTGCTATTTGCACCTCGTCTTGCAAGAAGACTTTTGGCCGCAGGGAGTGGTGTTCCGTCGCTTCCGCGGACAAGTGCCACATGAACGCACAGTGACGTAGTGTGCAAGTGAAGTGCCACTAACACATGTAGTTTTAAGGTTTTATTTACTAACACAAATTGTATTTTATCATATGTATGTTAGACTGTAAGGTATATATCTATGGGCCAAAGTTGCCTGAAAATAAATAAATATTATTATTATTATTAAAGCGTCATCGGAACCGCAGGTATTGCGTTCAACCTTTGAGTCAATTTCCAGAAGTTCCGAAAATGCTTGCGTCTGTGTTCAGCCGCATTTCCATTTTGATTTGATCCTCATTGTCCTGACAAAATATATCAACCTTTGTTTAAAGACCTTTCGCGTTTCATTCATTTCCTCAAACATCAACCCGATGCGAGGTTTATCATGCCACACGCAGTTCAGAGATAAACTCTCCTGGCGTTTCCGTGGGCGTCTTTGACGTACCTACCTACCTATTCCATCCGATTACCGGACGCATAGAGCGTTTCTACATTTCATACAAAATTAAAATCAAAAGTCATTTATTCAAACTAGGCTGATAATCAGCACTTTTTGAACGTCAAAATTACAAGAGACAGTCCCCCAAAACGCCCGCAACAAACAAACTTGCAAGTTATTTTCCGAAATGACTGAACCGATTTTAATGAAACTTCATAAGAATAAGCAAGATACATACTACAGAAAGTTGCTTGAAAACATTTTCGAAAAAAAGTAAATCAGCTAAATTAGACCGATTATAAATTATCTATAGAAACCGTTTCCAATTATCTTTTTTTTTTAAAGACATTTCGAATGTCGTTTAGTAACTTTTTAGACCTATGTATCTATCCTGCTTATGCGTATTAAGTTTCATTAGAATCGGTTCCATCATTTCGAAAAATAAGGATTTTAAAGTTTGTATGAAACGTCGTCTGGTGTAAACGCTCTTAAAAAAATATAGCTTTTATGTTCAATAACGAGACTTCTACAGGACTGTAGAAGACTGTTGCTCATCATAGAGCCTTCGTTCAAGTGGGCGTCGAAATATACTTTGTTGGCTAAAAATAGACTATCGACGGCTAGGGCAGACGATGGTGGGCGGGAGAATATGTTTTATGAGTATTATTAAATAAAAAACTCACATTCCAAGTATTGAAAACATAATTAAGTAGTTGACGCTGAAAATACAAGGTGTAAATGGACTTTTCATGAAGACGTCCACCAAGCAGTCTGTTTCTGTACAATCAAATTAGGTAAGGTTGCGCAAAAAATACTGCCCACGGGAAACGAGTTTTTTTTTTAATTTTCGAGAACATTAAACCTTTGCGACTCCCGCATTCCTCTTAAACTTATGGAGAAGATTTATAAAACAATGGTTAGACCTGCTGTCTTGTATGGATCAGAATTTTGGGCCACAAAAGGGACGAATGAAAGGTATTTGCATGTGGCTGAGATGAGAATGCTAAGGGGGATGTGTGGTGAAACGCAACTGGATAAAATACGGCATAAGTACATAAGAGGAAGTTTAAAAATGGCGCCGGTGCGCGGTGACAGAAAAGTTGTGAGGTAATTGGGGTATGGACTGCAGGAATAAGGAAAATGTCGTCAGGAAAATGTTGAGTATGAATTTGGATGGGTATAAGAGTAGAGGAAGACCAAAAAAACGATGGATGGACTGAGTGAAGGATGATATGTCAAGAAAGGAGGTGTCTGCTCAGATGACGAGTAATAGAGAAGTATGGAAGAAGAAAAAATGCTGCGCCGACCCCAAATTAATTAGGATAAGGGCAAGAGAATGATGAATGATGATTTATTTAACCTTTGATAGTAAGTCGAGTAGCAACAAGAAGAGGTTCACTGTAATTTTGACACTAACACAATATGTAATACAAACATAAATAATAACTATGCTAATGATTCTCGTCCCGAATCAATAATAAAATAGGTCGTTTTTTTTTTATTTTTTTTATTTACGGAAATCGGTAAGTGTGAACCACCCGTGTTTTAAACGCGGCCAATCTGGTTCTTGCTCTATAACCTCGCTTACACACATACAAACAATCTCAAAAATTTAATTGATAATTTCTTATTCCCTATACCACGTTAAGGGGGTTATTCTGAAATATTGACAAACTTAAAAACCAAAAATATCAGCGTTTATTAATAATTAACTAACTACCGTAATTTTAATTGATTATTTATGTCTTTTGTGACCACCTCTTAAAATTTGACGAGGATGCAAAACAACACCTTGTATACTCAAGCCTTTTTGCCATGGTGGTCGGCACTCGGCAGAAATCACAGAAACCCACCTGCTAGAATCCTAACATACTCCTTTTGCCGTGCCTCGTCCACGTTCACACCTGACCTTTCTGAAGAACTTCACCAATAAGGTCAGTGTATGTCCTTCTAGGGCATCGACCGACCGACCTTGTAAATACCTTTTGTTATTCGCCTGTAACTCATCTTATCCATGACAAAACACCTTTAAATTTTTGTCACTTCATCTTTTTTCATACCGCAACTTTCTCCTATTCATTCCTCAATTTATCATTCAAGGTTACGTCAACACATGTCTCGCTAGGAACGGATTTCCACAGCATTAATAGGGGATCGGACTGGGTAAAGAAAACGACATTCTATTTTGTCCGTCAGACAGAGGTAATACAAAAATATTAGACACGTATTTTTTGTTTTATCAAAAAATTACTTAGTTAGAACTCATTAAAGTTGGAGAGTGGGGGCTTACTACGTCACAAGTAGGTATAAAACTTACCTACATGTGACGTCATGCGCCATTTCAACTCAATATATCTCCGTAATTTTATGACCACGTGAAAAAAGAAAAAATACGTGTCCAATACTTTTCAATAAACTACCCGACGGACAAAGAAAAAAAAAATTGGATTATCCCCTATTCTGTAACACAAAATCTCACTCTCCAAACTCGTACTCACTCTATAAACGTTTATAAGCACGTGCTCTGGACTGTCTCGTTAAATTGGTCTAGTGGTCGCGAGCGAAACTGCTGAACATGAGGTCCTGGGTTCAATTCTCGGATTGGGAAAAGTGTTATAGAGGTATTCCATCAGGAATCTCTCAGTAGCCGCCACGAAGGCTGTCTTTGTGCCTGGTAGATGGTAATAGGCTCGCCCCCCATTACATGGGACTTAAACATCTGGCGAAATGTGTGTGTAGGAACTTGTTACGTACACCTCTGCCTAACCTTTCGGGGATAAGGCTTGATTTTATGTTATAACTAGCTGTCCCGCGCAACTTCGTCTACGTCACATTTTCCCCGTTTTCGCAACATTTTTCATTGCTGCTCCGCTCATATTGCTCGTAGCGTGATGATATGTAGCCTATGTCCTTCTAAATGTCTTCTAAATCCTTGCCAAATTTCATTAAGATCCGATCAGCCGTTTAGTCGTGAAAAGGTAACAAACAAACAAACAAACAGAGTGACTTTCGCGTTTATAATATTAGTATGGAAGTATGGATATCTCTTGGTAGGTGTGGTTAGCTGTCTGACATATGGGCCTACTATTAACCCGTCTTTCAAGGCTACCCTAATCTAATCATATGCTTAACTAGCTGTCCCGCGCAACTTCGTCTGTTTCACATTTTCCCCGTTTTCGCAACATTTTTCATCGCTGCTCCGCTCCTATTGGTCGTAGCGTGATGATATATACCCTATGTCCTTCCCCAGGTTGAAATCTATCTTCTTGCCAAATTTCATTAAGATCCGATCAGCCGTTTAGTCGTGAAAAGGTAACAAACAAACATACAAACAAACAAACAGAGTGACATTCGCATTTATAATATTAAGTATGAATTAGTATGAATTAGATACTAAAATACCTTATTAGGGTTAAAAAGGTGTTTAAGAAGAAGGACTCGTAGCTATATTAATAAAACCTGCTAGGGTCGATCGACGCGTGTCGATCAGTAGACCAACCAAGCCGTATACAAAGAAAGAAAGAAAATTGTGTTTATCGGCATTGTAAAAAACCGAAACACCTTTTTTTTTACGGATGGGAAATCATCAAATGACCAAAGGGGGGAGCGAAAGGGAGTGTCAGACTTGTACTGACTAAAACCCATCCATGTTCCTTCCTAGCCCTTTGTGTTCCAGGGCCACGGTATCTCTTTCGAACAACCCGCAGCCCTGGCAGGGCCAGCTCACCGTCCGTCCATCTTATGACGACAGGCCGTGCCGACGGCGCTTTTGTGTTCCATGCGCGCCTCATGGAGATGTCAGCAAATCGGAAGGGGTCCGAGAGGGCCGATGCCTGCCAGGGAGGTGGGGCCTCCAACAGAATAATTCCAAAGCACATTCAAATGAAGTTTAAAGTTATATGTGCCTAAACCGGGGAACCGTGCATGATACAGCAAGCTCTATAAGGCACTATTGATTTGCAAATCGTTACTTAAGAGTTATAAACTTGACTTCTAATTTCTTATTCGACATTCGAGAACGTTTCAAAGTCAAATGTAGGTTGTATTTTAATGTTAAGTTGTCGTGAAGCTGATTAAAATCGCCCTTGAGGTAGTATTATGAAAAGATTTCATGGATTAATAAGTTAATTAAAACACTTTCAAATACAGGGACACCGACGCTAAAACGTAATCATTACCAGCGACCATTTTTGGGGTTCTGTACCCAAAGGGTCAAACGGGACCCTATTACTGAGACTTCGCTGTCCGTTCGTCCGTCCGTCTGTCACCAGGCTGTATCTCATGAACCGTGATAGTTAGCCAGTTGAAATTTCTACAGATTATATATTTCTGTTGCCGCTATAACAACAAATACTAAAAACAGAATAAAATAAATATATAAAGGGGGCTCCAATACAAAAATGTAATTTTTTTTGCTCGTTTTTAGGGTTCCGTAGCCGAATGGCAAAAAACGGAACCCTTACAGATTCGTCATGTCTGTCTGTCCGTCCGTACGTCACAGCCACTTTATTCCTAAACTATTAGGACTACACATCTGAAACTCGGTAGGTAGATGTATTCTGATCTATTGGTTTGAATAAGATTTGATATTTAGTTTTTGAGATATGGGACTTTTTAACTAAAATGCAGCAGTAACTTTGTTTTTCATTAACTTACTATGAAAAACAAATTTAATTTTGCGGTTGAGTGGTGAATGACCGTTCAACGTCTGTGTCTTTTCCCCTCTTGAAATATAATGAAACAAGCCCTTGTTTTCAATTGGCGAAAAGCATAATTATTACAAAATTAAGGACTACGTTGAAGATAGAGAAGTTTGGCCGTAGCCCCTTCGCACATGCAGCGTTCCTGGTAGCTCATAAACGGCACAAATGAGTGGATATCTCAGATGTTTTACAAAAGCTTTTAAATCATCAACACCTTTTGTAGAATAGTTACAGCATAGATGACAACATTTGTGTCACTTGATTAATTTAGTTTTTTTAAATAATATTTTCTTATTTTTTGTTGTTGTATAGATTTTTTTAAAATTACCGATTGTTACCTAGTGAATGTGTGAACACTGTAAGCCTTATAGATTCCTAGATCCTTGGTAAGTTTTTATCTTGTTCTACGTTTTGTAGTACTCCCATACTTAAATACTAACGCTTTAACATAAAAATAATGCAGAACCAAATGATTTTATAAGAGTAACCGTGGAGTTTCTTGCCGGTTCTTCTCCATAGGAAAGACCAACCCGAACCGAGCATCTTTTTGTCAATGTTTTAAAAGTGCCCATGTAGGCCTATGTGAAATAAAAATATTTTAATTTTGACGTTATTTCGACTTGTACAATTTTTTTGTTTCCAAATAACACAATTTTTTTTTCCGAAGTCTGTTACTTTGGTTTGTTTCATTGACTTTATTGCCACCGACTTCCGAAAGTAAAGTTATCATCTGTTGTTTAAATACCTATTATGGACTGCATTAAACAATTTGATTTGAATTACCTACTTCAATACAAACCAGTATATTTGTTTACTTTTTTTCTAAACAAAATAGCGAACGAATATTAGAACGGTCATGCCACAGTGACGCTACGCAAGTGCCTAAGTATTTATTAAAAACAATAATAATTACAGTTGGTAAGTTTCCATTTTCCTTTAAGGAAAATGAAGAGCTAGATAAATACCGTATAATAGTTTTTCCTAGTAATCAACAGAAAAGTCATTGTTGTTAAAGCCAGTGCTGCCAATAAAAATTTCGCGATTCCTCGCGTCAGTGTTGTCATTTCCCCAGAAATTCCCAGAAATGATATTTTTGGATGAAAAAAAAAACTGTTTTATACAAAATTTGTTTAATACACTGCTAAAAAAATTATAAAATACTATACCTTATAACAAAATGAACTCATCTAAACTATTAAAAGTGCGGGCCACGTGCTTATTTATATTTTAGTGCATGTATGTACAAAAAAAAGTTATTAGTAGTGTTCACGGTTTGAACCACGGTATCTCTTTCAAACAGTCCCACAGCCCCGGCAGGCATAGGACCTCTCGGACCCCTTCCGATTTGCTGACATCTCCTTGAGGCTCGTGTGGAACACGAACGCGCCGTCGACACGGCCTGTCGTCATAAGGCGGACGGACGGTGAGCTAGCCCGTTACTCACCATCTACAGACCCGCGGCTTTAGTGAAACCTTGTTTGGTACGCATTAAAACATTATGGTGTCATTGTTGAGTCTCCCGCGTTGTAGTTTTTTATGTTATTTAGGTTACTGAAAACCGGAGAGGGTTTTCAGTAACCTAAATAACATACATACATACAGACGCCTTTGAAAAAGGTAATGTGCTGACATTACCTTTTTCAAACGCGTAATTCAGACATTTCATGTCACATCACATTGTTCAATTGATGTGGATTCCCCGAAATACCCCGATTTTTTACCCCGTGCTATCCCCGAGCTAAACCTTTATTCCCCGCAAATCGGGGATTTTCCCCGCGATTGGCAACGGTAAAGCAATTCCTTCAACTAACTACAGTACCTACCTCAGTCGGGAAAAAAGGTACAGGGGGTTACCGTGACGTCTTAAGCAGTATTGTTTTAATGTCAATACAGAGACGGTGCTCGAGACACACATAAATCTTTCCAACTCAGGAATAAGATTTTTAACAGTATTGCTTTAAGACGTCATTGTAGACCACCAGATTCGCGTATAGAGTTTTTGTGTTGCCCCGTTTTTCGTCTTCCCCCCATTAACCCTATTCTTTCAAAAAGGTAGGAGATTGTAGCCGCATGAGAACAAAATAACAATACGAATAGGCTACTCTGCCTAGACCCTCTGCGAATACAGGAAATACGTTACAATACTTTTACTTGTATCTTTTAAATAGGTACTTATGTACTTTTGATTAAAAGGTACTCTGCGGATAAAGAGCAAACACTCACCATCATTATCTTCAGACCAATGTAAATAACGAGGTATCAGAGCAAGGTAAACAGTTGAATAGATAGCTATCAGAATGTTTATGATCTATGAGTAATTATGATTGTAATAAGTAAGTTTAATTCTTAGTATTTTGTATTGATCATCAAGTTCGAATATGAGTTCATAAATATGTCTGTAAGTGTGGAAACAACATGTTTAACGAAAATTGCGATTCATCATCATCATCAACCTATTATGTTCTCACTGCTAGGACTCAGGCCTCCTCTCTATGAGAGGGAGTGGGCTATGATCCACCACGCGGACCCAGTGCGTGTTGAAAATTGCGATTAATTACTTATATTAATCCTTAAAAGAGTAAAAAATAAATAGCTGTGCAACAATTAAGTTAAAAGTTTAGGCAAACGCCGTTTTTCGAAAAAGAAAACAATTGTTCTTCTAACCATTTTCCCCGAATTTATATTAACTTTTTTTATTGGGCAACACTTTTCATTACTCATACTCTGAAAGTAGGTCTGAAGTTGCCTGAGGAGCGGGTTGAAAGTAGTACTTTTCTTCCCTAGGGAGACTCGCTTTCAACTGACAGATGCCAAATTAAAAAAAAAAACTAGTTCTATTTTCACATTTTTATTGAACCATGTTCCAACTTTCTATGCAGCCACGATGTAAAATTGAAATAACGTAAAGTATTGATTAAAGAATCTATATTTTTTTAATAACTTTATTATAATTTAGTTTCAATAATTTCTTTAAAATAACATAGATTTGGGCTAAATATTTACCACTTTTTCAATGATGAAAATGTAAAGTAAAGGCTGAATAGCTGGCTGGCCACAAAAAAAAAAACAAAAAAGGCGGGAAAACTTGTTGATTATGTTAAATAAAATTCACTCATTTTTTCTTTATCGAATTCATGTTTTATTTTTACTTTCCTTGTATTCGTAATGAAAAACACAGTGTTTACCTCGGGTTAAAGACTTATTTAGTCCCTCGATCTATTAGCCAAACCCCGTCTCGGGACTAAATAAGTTACTTTCACCCTTATGGTAACAATGTACTATTTTAAAAGTTATTTTGTTTTAGAGGCAAACATGTGCTAGTTAAGGCCTCCGCCCTACCTATGGCCACTATTGCCAGTCCTGGTGCATCAATCGTAGGATTTTTTGGCACTCGAATGACTCTGATAGAGGGTGCTGTAAGTAAATATTTGTGAAATGATTTGAAAAAACAACATGGCGGCATTAGTTACAATTTCGGCCACGGTTCATAAATACTTGTACAGGTTAAGGTATGGATTTATAGGCAATAATAACGGCTTAATTAAAAACGTTTTATCAAGAAATATCTCACAAAAACGATTAGGAATATGCGTATTATAAATGCATTAAGATAATATCTAATCTAAACTAATGCGTTGTAGAAACCAGCGGTAAAAACCCTCTGGCACCTAATCTAATACCTATCAATTATTTTACCCTTTTTCATGAAATAGTCATTAAATGGATTAAATGAAATATATATTATTTTTACTCATTCACTTTTATCACAGGTTGATAGGCAAGAGGCGCGCGCGCGCGAATTTCATACGGCTGTTGTATTATTTACCTTAAGCAAAAAATGTTGCCATACCTGTATACTAATTTCTGCACGTAAACAGAAAATATTTACCGCCATTACAAAAAAAAATAATCTATCAACTTTTTACCTGTAACTGTAGGTCATTTATAGAGCAAAGTTTTTCAGTTTTTAGGTAAAAACTTATAGACAAGAAATAAAAAGTAAAATAACAATAGTTTGCGGTTATAAGTATACGAATATAGAATGTTATGTTCTATTTTGTATCCTTGAATTTTTTAATCTGGTTTTTGTCATATTTTTTTAAGAGCTTTAGGTTCCGTGGGTTTGGAACCCAGACAGGCTTTACAAATTATTTCATCACCACTGCTCTCAAAACTGTAAAGGAAATCGGGAGGAAGCCGATTTCGAACCAAAAATTTGAAGATATAATTTGACTTTAATATACAATAAACATGTAAAATATGTAACGTCAATTTGTGGAGTTTTATTGATTTGAAGTTTTATTTAGGAGTAAACTCCACTCACGCGTCGAAGCTGACACGCACATATTTTTTTGCTGCCTTCGTGATTGTCTTGACAAGGTTTGTATAAAAGATGTTTGGAAAATCCACCGGAAAAATCTGAAATTAGGACCCGAGCGAAGATGGAGCGTCGCTATAATAATGAGTTTACAACAGTGCACTGCTGGACATAGGCCTTTTCAATCGTTTGCCACTTAACTCAATTCTCGGCAACTCTCATCCAGTTGCTCCCAGCCACCCTGCGAGGATCGTCACTTCAGCTTATTCTATGAGTTATGTCGAGAACTCTGGTTCTCAGATTGATCATCTCGTTCCGGATGCGATCCCTTACAAGCATATCGTCGATAGTTATCTATTTATGCAGAGGAACTCAGATGATGAAACGTACATACCTCAACATCTTTTTGTGACTTCTTCGAGAGTAACTTGTTTTTCTGGATGATAGAGGAATAATTGTTTGTCCTCTGAAACAAAATAAAGTTCAATTCACTCAATATTTCAGTAAAATTTTCCGATACCTCAATCCATATCTGCCTAGCCTCTTAATCCCAACTACACATGTTGGGTCGGCTTCCAGTCTAACCACATACAGCTGAATACCAGTATTTTAGATGGAGCGACTGCCTATCTAACCCCAAAAACTCAGTACTGAGTAAAACGAAACCCTTGTAGAGACTGGTTGTCAGACTTTCGGGTTATTGACTTCTTGTAATGACTGTCAATGACCAACAAATGACAGCCGGGAGTAATGGCTTAATATGCTTTCCGAGGCACGGAGGAAACTTGGTATGTAATGGGTGGTCAGCCATCCACGGACCAACCTCGGGTCGAAGATCGACCCGAGCGTCTGTTATTATTTAGAAACGAACCCTCGACGAGCGACAAACAAGGCAGTAAAAAACGTGCCGTCAGCGTCGCCTTTTTAAATAAACAAATTACTATCTATTCTTGTTAGTCACGTTTCTCCCGCAATATGAGTTAAAATGTATTCTAATGCTAACAAATTTTTAACACATTTACAGTCATTTGCAACACACATCATGACTCAATTAGCGACTGTTGAAATGTCCGTTTTTGTTAATTACTTGGCGACATCTAAATTTTGTTGGATTATTAACGCTTTGTTTATTACTGAGAGAGGGAGGCTCTTGGCTAAATGAAAACAGCCGCTCGGATCAAACTTCAAGCTAAGCCGCACTTGTTTAGGTCGATCCTTGGATGGGTGAACAAACATTATATACCGAGTTACCTCCGCGTCTCGGAAAGCACGTTAAGCCGTGGGTCCTGGCTGTCATTTTTAGATCTATGACAGTAGTTACAGGTAGTCAGTGGCCCGAAAGTTTTACAACCAACTGTGTACTATTCAAATATTCATTATGAGTTCCCTTAGGAAGCTATAGAAATAATAATCACGGAAGATATCACGTGAGTAACAAAGTAAGTTTAGTTATAAACTATGAAAGCCTTAGACAGTGTTACTCAGTGTATATTAGGACTCGTGACCTCGCACCACTGTCAAGCCCCCTGGCGTATACAGGTGCGATGTTACGCTACGTTTCCGAGAGGCCTGTAAAGCCAATTAGTCTGCACTCAGATTTACCCATCAACGCGGTTTAACGAAAATGGCCGACTATTGATTTCCGTCCCCACTGTCTGAGCCCAGAGGCTGTATCGGGGTTTGGTAAATTGAGAGATGTATGCATTCAGGTATACTTTATAGTACATCTATAGTAATATTAAAGCTGAAGAGTTTGTTTGTTAGGTTTAATGCGCTTAAAAAGTATTGAAAAAGGCACAGTAGTATTATTTCTCATACAATAGTAAGTAGTACTTATAAGTAAACTAAACTAAAATCTATTCTAAAGTTGCAAGTAATGAGAGTTCAATTCAGATGTTTGGTGGCGACGTGACCGAACTAGGTTTATTTAAACCTGTGTTTCAGGCCATTACTTTACAATTTAATTATGATAGTAAAATTATTAAATAACGTTAATCTTTATCTATTTACAACTTTAAATTATCAAATTGGTACAAAAGAAAATCACTTAATATGTACAAATAGATACAAGGGATAACAAATAAATAAATAATTATACGAAAACTTCAAGTAGTTTTTATATAAAACATCTCGCCACAACCAATAGGAGCGGAGTTTCAATGAAAAATGTTGCAAAAACGGGGAAAGTAGGACACCGATATTAACAGATCCTTCAAGTAGCCGTTAACCAAGCATTCTATACATCAAACGAAGAAAGTGTACGCAAACATTATTGCTGGGAGATGGAGATGACATATTTTTGGTGTGAAAAATCACGATTTGCAGTAAGATGATATAGCAAGGAGGGAGGTCTCTGATGAGATGACGAGTAATAGAGAAGTATGGAAGAAGAAGACATGCTGCGCCGAGTCGCCAACCCCAAATGAATCGGGATAAGGGCAAGAGAATGGTGATAGCTATACTATAAGCAATGCTGATATTCTAAGGTTCCACCATTCCCTAAACTTCCGCACTTCTTTCACCCGGAACTGACTACCATAGAAGTCATAATGACAGCCAGGGTCAACGGTTGAACTTGCTCGCTGAGTCAAGGAGAGGTATTGTGTGCCGAAATCGATATAAAAATCCAATAAAACTCGAGTCAGTTCGAGTAAATAGCGTGACGGTTGATAAATGGTTATGGAAGAAAAAAACGTGTTTCGCCGACCCCATTGACATGGGACAAGGGCAAGAAGATGATGGCGACAAGCTGAGTCAGCTCATTGGAATAACTTAATGAATCGATATTTTTTCACCTCGGTTATCAAACTAGGAGCCAAGGTTGTTGGTTGCTTAACCGGGCTAACTTTTGGGCCACTGACTTACTTTAATGACTGTTAAAGATCTACAAATGACAGCCATGAGCATTATTTAGCCACGAGCTCCTCGAAAGTAAGGCCTCCTAACCAGGGCACAAAAATCTGAACAACTAAGCAACTACAGGCTAAGGGCAACCACTGTGCGGGCCTGTGGACGGTGATTAATGGACTAGCTCACCGTCCGTCCATCTTATGATGACAGGACCTGTCGACGGCGCGTTCATGTTTCACGCGATCCTCAAAAAGATGTCAGTAAATTGGAAGGGGTCTGAGAGGGCCGATGCCTGAGGACGAGGGCTGCGGGACTGTTCGAAAGAGATACCGTGGCCCTGGAACACAAAGGTTAGAAGGAACATGGATGGGTTTTAGTCAGTACAAGTCTGACACTCCCTTCCACTCCGCCCAGAGCGGGAGGAGTCATTTGATGATTTCCCATCCGGAAAAAAAAAATGCAACCACTGTGGGGTACGAGCCTCGGCTTAGAGCGTCGCTGGGGGAGGACAACAAGTGACAGGCTGGACCGAATCAAACTCGTTACAAGCACTCTCTCTATAGTCTATGTTTCACCTTTTTTCTTAACATGAAACGCTGCAAATCGTTTTGTTTGGCAATGAAAAAGCAATTTTTCTTTCATTGTCTAGTTTTTTATGAAGCAAAAACTATTTCTTGTAGAAGTAAACTAATTTATTTGCAACAATGACAGGTAATAGATGTCTCCATTGTTTGAATTTGATACATTGTGTTTAAAAAGATATAATGACAACAGCCGCCATTTTGTATCTTACGTCACAGTAATAGTATGCAGTACGTCTATCTAAGATAGACAGAAAATATGATTTGCGGTTGTAATTTGCATGTTGCAGAATTATTTATTTATTTATTTAACACTTCAAGTAAAATCATTATCATTATCAATACGTTTCCCTCTAAGTTCATTTAATCCCATTGAATTACTTTTTCATGAATACAGTAGTCAATAAATGAAATGGGAAACCATATTAATGACGGTCGCGAATAATATTTCCTTCAACAAAAACCTAACACTGACCGGCAAATTGCAAAAAACCTAAAAATAATAATTTTGCGGGCTACCCTTGTGCT
This sequence comes from Cerastis leucographa, assembly GCA_963082945.1. NCBI lineage: Eukaryota > Metazoa > Arthropoda > Insecta > Lepidoptera > Noctuidae > Cerastis > Cerastis leucographa. The sequence continues at coordinate 10,189,212 of OY720374.1, read as the reverse complement.
TCCACCATAAGGGATCATCATCATCAGCATCAGCCTATAATGTTCCCACTGCTGGGACACAGGCCTCCTCTCTATGAGACGGAGTAGGCTGTTTTCCACCACGCGGGCCCAGTGCGGATTGGTGGGACCATAAGAGATGCAAATTCAATATGGAAGAGGTTGAAAATCTTGTAATGTTTACCGACGGAAGCTCTCAAATATAAATTTTAAACATATAATCAGTTAAAAACATTATCAGCCTTCAAATATATTGATAGCTAGCTGTCCCGCAAAACTTCGTCTGCGGCACATTTTCCCCGTTTTCGGTACATTTTTCATTGCTGCTCCTATTAATCGTAGCGTCATGATATACAGCCTTCCTCAATAAATGGGTTATCTAAAACTGACAGAATTGTTCAAAACGGATCATTAGTTCCTGAGATTAGCGCGTTCAAGCAAACAAACAAACAAACTGTTCAGCTTTATAATATTAGTATAGATTTACCTAAATTCATTGTGTTTTTCCTAGACCTAGTTAAAAACTACTTAATCCCAATGGAACGATTAAATTGTCATAAGCGAGTTAACTAAAGCAACAAGACTATTAATAAACTGATAATATTTCTTAACTTGATACAATTTACAACAGAAACTTAGTATTACTATCAGATAAGATACTAATTACTCATTACAAACACAAATATTGGTTTATTTTTTACTACATGTGACTTATGGACGTCAGCGAAGTTATTTTTACGTCATAAACAAATACACCCACGGCCACGTGAGTAACTTTTCGAATTATCCTTGAAATCTGGGTAAAACTTTTTACGTAGCAACATTTTTGATGTTCATAATGTTTTTATTTTGTAAAGGTATTTTTTTATTCGGCCTTAAATGTCTAGAAATTACAAAAGAGGTTTGTAATGAAGGATCAGTGCAGGATTACTTGATTAAAACAGGGATTTCGTAGGAATATTTGGATTTAATCCGTACTGTTCTATGGCTGAATATCAAGTGAGTTGCTCAAAATGAAAATAGACAGTTGTCAATTTAAAAGTGACAACTGTAACGGCACGTCAGTTGAATATCGATACTAGAATGATTCGATTAAAGCGACACCGATATGAGAAATACTCGAATAAATATTATAGGGCTAACAGCTCGGCCATCCTTATCAGAGTGAGTCCTCTCACTTGATAAGCAACAAATTCATAACAATCAATCGATAACATAAGAAAAAAAAATACACTAACAACTCAAGTTAAAATAAACAAATAACAGATAATTAGTCAATAACATATGGCGTTATACATTAAAACAAAATACGCTATACATAGCTTAATTTGATTCATTTCAGGTCATAATCGACTTCAATTTGCACAGTCTGATTTCATGTCATAATCATCGTTAATTTACACAATCTGTTGTGATCTACGGTCATCTGTGCGATGTCAACTGCTTGACACCTTTCGTTATCTGCACTGACCGCTCACAACTCGTGCTCCGCATCATCTAGTGGCATAGTCTGCTATGATCTACGACCATCTGTGCGATGATTATCATCACCATTCGCTTTCTGCACTGGACGCTCATAGCCTATGCCTAGATGTAATGATATATTATGTTTAGTCTGCTATGATCTGCAATCATCTATGCAATATCGCAATTTATTCGATATCAAACATTTCTGCACTGATTGCTCATAGCCTAAGCATAGTATCGTCAAGTCTCCTGTCAAGTCCATTTAGGTCTTCAACTTAGTAAATCATATCATCCTTCAGTAGCCAAATTACCTACTTTTGTTCACAGTAAATCTACTTTAATTCTAAAACACATGTTACTGCAATGGCCTAATATAATCAATGTTTATTTTTACCTATTATCGGTTCAACTCCTTCCAATCACACTAATTCTTAAATCACAATATCATACTCAACTTTGATCCGAATCTAAAATAATTTATTTCTATTCGTCACTACTATTTTCGTTTTCACTACCATCACTGGAAATATTTTTATAATTTAACCAAGGATGTATTTTATCCACTGCTACTACATTTTCATACTTTTTATTGCCTCTTCTAGTCAGGGGAGTGTCCTCAATCAAAAACCTATCATTCTCTAAAATTTTTGCAATTCTGTATGGGCCGTGAAACTTGGATATAAGTTTTTTTGATTTACCTACATGTTCTTTATCTATAATTGTCCTTTCAACCCTAACAAGGTCGCCTATATTATATAACGTTACTCGTTTCCTATGCTTATCAAATGTCTTCTTTGACTGATGCTGTTGTTCATCTATTTTAGACTTAGCATCTGTCCTCATTTTAACTAAATCATTATCACTAACACGACATATTACTTCATTTAACACCTCATTTATTATATTTTCTGACGAATTTAAAACTTTAAAACCGAATAGCAGTTCTGATGGGCTTTTCCCTGTAGCTTTATTCATTGTGGTGTTCATACCTAACTGGATGTCACCGACGTACTCATCCCATGTATTATCACCTTTATCGTGGCACTTCGTGCTCAAAGCGTCCAATATGGTTCTATTGTAACGTTCTATTTGTCCGTTCGCCCTGGGAGTGGCCACTGCATTAAGTATATGTTTAACATTTGTACTCTCCATGAATGATTTAAATTTAGAGCTTGTAAAACAAGTACCTCGATCAGTGATAAGACGTGTTGGAGTACCAAAAGTACTAAAATGATCTCTAAAGATTCTCATAGCTGTGGTACTTTTTGTATCTCGTACAGCACTTATGCTTATAAATTTTGTAAAAGAATCAATGATTGCGAGAATATAAGTGTTACCTCTCCTAGAGCGAACGAACGGTCCTAAATGGTCGGCGTGAAGCGTATGAAAGGGAAGAGCTGTTTTTGGAATCGGGTGAAGCATACCTTCTTTACGGCCACCCGGAGCCTTATGGTGCGCGCATTCTAGACAAGCCGATACGTACTTTTTGGTAAAACGTCGCATTTTAGGGAACCAAAACGTATCGCGTAGTCGACTTAGAGTTTTGTCGTAACTAAAGTGGCCTACGTTATCGTGGTTCATTCTTAAAACTTGCCACCTAACGGCTCTAGGAACTACCCATTTTATTTTGTCTCCAACGATTCTGTACACATGATCACCTTTTAGTTGATAGTTCTTATAAACATCTGCTACGTAATTGGTATTTTTGTCACGTAAAATAGTCCTTATTTTCCCAATTTCTTCGTCGTTACTTTGTACGGTGGAAATCCAGTCTTTAACGTCAATATTTAAAACATCGAGTACGTCTGTCTCATCATCACCCGTTATAGGCTCAGTAACAGGAGCACGACTGAGTGCATCTACGTGTGCCATGCGAGATCCACACCTATATTCAATTTCGCAATCGTACTCCTGGAACTGTACCCACCACCGAGATATTCTCGGTATGAGATCTCGCTTCGTAAGAGTCGTACGGAGCGCGTTACAGTCAGTTATGATCTTAAATTTTAAACCCAGCAAGTAAACACGGAAACGTTTCAGTGAGGCTATAACAGCCAAAGTTTCTAATTCAAATGAATGTAGATTTTGTTCATCTTTAGTAGTTTTCCGACTATAATACGCTACGGGCCTAAGCAGTTCGCCACTATGTCTCTGCATTAAAATGCCAGCAATTCCTAACTTCGATGCATCAGTGTGCAATTCAGTTTCCAATTTCGCATCATACAACGCCAAAATAGGACGTTCAACAAGCTTTTGCTTTAGTTTTTCAAAGGCGTTCAAGTGTTCGTCGTTCCATTTCCATGCGAAATTGGATCTGAGTAGGTCAGTTAAAGGTCGTGCGATGACGGCAAAATCTTGTACAAAACGCCTGAAAAAACTGGCGAGCCCTATGAAACGCCTGACGTCGTGTACGTTTTTGGGTACTGGGAAACTAGAAACAGCCAGCGTCTTACGAGACCCCGGTCTTATGCCATGGCCACTAACTTGAAACCCTAAAAAGTCTATTTCTCTGTAGAAAAAGTTACATTTCTTAAGTTTCAAGGTGAGACCCGCTTCTAGAAGTAATTTAAGTACCATCTCTAATCGTTCAAGGCCCTCCTCAAATGTCCTAGCGGGGATCAAAACGTCATCCATGAAGATAATAGCAAAATCAACCTTTGATTTTGCCAGAATCTTACTCATAGCCCTCTGAAAAACTGACGGGGCATTTGCCAAACCGAACGGCATCCGTTTAAATTGGTATTGGCCGTCTGGTGTGACAAACGCCGTTTTGTCTTGGGAGCTTTCTATAATCGGTAATTGGTAGTATCCTGATGCACAATCAAGCGTAATGAATACAGAATGTCCAGCTAACATGTCTAACTGGTCGTCGATCAATGGTAGGGGATAATGTTCTTTCTTTGTCTTAGTATTGAGAGCGCGGTAATCCACGCACAATCTTTTCTCGCCAGTCTTTTTCTTCACGAGTAAAATAGGACTGGCATACTGAGAGTTAGATTCGCAAACAATATCCGCGTCGATCATTTCCTGTACCATTGATCGCACCAGCTCGCGCTCAGGGTATGAAAGCCTGTACGGGCGATATACAACTGGTTTAGAATCGGTTAAGTGAATCTCCATTTGTACTATGTTAGTGAATCCCAAATCCTTTAAATTGTTGGAGAAACATTCCTTATATTTATTTATTAGACTCTTTAATTCTTCTACTTGGTTACTAGTTAAATTCGGGTCATAATTGAATTCCGAATAAAATTTACTGTCATTAACATTTAAGACATTTACATCGAAACAAGTATCAGTTTTAATGGCACGAGTTATCAAAGAATTATTTGTAAGTGTAAATGATTTATCAGCTAAATTCTGAATCAACAAACAACCACGACCTTTATTTATTTCATATTCCCCTGGAAGGAGATAAAACTCATGATCATATTTTCCGCGAAAAGACCCACGAACGTAAACAGTTCCAGAATAATTGACGTCGCAATAAACTGGAGCTAAGCACATTTCTTTAGCCCCTATTGAAATATCTGAAACTAACACAAGATATATTTTGTTTCCAACTTCCCTTGTAAAAATCAAAGAATCGTAAGTTTTGGTTATGACAATATCAGGTTTTTCCGTAAAATTGTGCCCAACAAGTACAGGGTATTTAATGATGTTGTCCTCCACGATAAACACATCTACATTTTCTATAACATTTTGTATCTGTATAGTAACAGAGGCGATCCCTAGTGGTGACACAACGTTGCTACCAATGCCTCTCATTGTTGGAAGATCAGAATTAGTTGTCCAACTAATTCCTAGTTTTTTAGCATCACTACAACGAATTAGAGTGCATTGACTGCCTAGATCTACGTAACCTAGCACTGATTGGCCATTAAGCATTAACTGCATGATGTATTTACTTTCGTTTCTAACTGTGTTCTCAGCGTCTATACGTAAAACATCCTTTTGACCTTGACCCAGTTTATCAGAATTACTATTTTTATTGGAGGGTAGTTTTGGACAATTTATTGTAGTATGACCTAATTTATTACAAATATTGCATTTGAGAATTGTTTTTGAACATTTAAAACTAAAATGTCCCGGTTCGTTGCAGTTGTAACAAACAATAGAACTACTTCCAGTTTTAGCCTTTGTGTCGTTGCTAGTAGGTTTGTTAAAAGGAATATTAGATCGCTTATCGCCGTAAGGACGTGACTTATCTGTTTCACGTGGTTGTTGCCTAATAGACTGAAAATATTCTAGTACTTGTTCCGGTTCCTGACACTTCAATGCTTTCGCGCCTAATCTTAACGAACGATCTTCGATTCCGTACAGTAAACAATCGACTGCCCGTTTACCTCTTAAATCACACCGGTTTAACATATTATTTTTTTTGAAATAATACAATTCTAGTGATTCATTATACTTTACGCGTTTAGCTAACATTTCTGTAAGTAGCTCAGCGTAATCGTCATTACTAGGGAAGGATTCTAACAATTTATGTTTCCATTCAGGCCACGAAAACGACATAGTTGGTAAAGCTTGATACCATGTTTTCGCAATACCGACTAATTTTGGCAAAGCATAATGTATGACCTGGTCATCGCCCCATTTGTATAACTTCGCACATTCATCAACTTTACTGAGCCACATTTGTATAGTTTGCCCCTTCACCATCGGATCAAAATCGGGTATGACGTTTCCTAACATTGGAAATTTGTTGCCTTCAGGACGAGTATTTACTAAGGTATTCACTAATTTTGTCAACAATAAATGAGTCATATTGTCAGTACTGTTATTGGAACGTCTTACCGGGGAACATGGGCGCTTGCGATGGCGCGACGACCTGGAGCCGACGCCGCTACCAGGTACACCAGTCCGGCTGCGGTTGCTGTAACTTCTTCCACTCGAACGGCGCCGCACATGACGCCCACGGTGATTGCTTCTGCTACTGCGACTGCTTCCACTCGAATGGCGCCGCCCATGACGCCGAAGGTGATCGGTTCGGCTACTGCTGCTCCTCCGATAACATCTATGATGATCATGATCACTGCTTCGGTTACTCCCACTCCTATGGTGCTGACGACGATGCTCGCGACGCTCGCGAGTACGGTTCCTTCGCATACTGATGACTGTATCTTTACTCGGTGATTTACGCTTGCGCCGTTTCCGTTTTTCTTTGTCATCATATCGTTTTCTTTTATTTGAAAACGAATTTTGACGGTTATTTAACTCTTCAGGTGTCATTTGTCCATCTTCCATCTTGCTGCGTTAAGAGATATCGAAATAACGCACGTGTAACGAACTTTTTTTTTAAAATTGTGAGCGTTTTTGCTTGTAATATATACCTAGCCGGTCCTATCACACTTCTGAGATGAAGGATCAGTGCAGGATTACTTGATTAAAACAGGGATTTCGTAGGAATATTTGGATTTAATCCGTACTGTTCTATGGCTGAATATCAAGTGAGTTGCTCAAAATGAAAATAGACAGTTGTCAATTTAAAAGTGACAACTGTAACGGCACGTCAGTTGAATATCGATACTAGAATGATTCGATTAAAGCGACACCGATATGAGAAATACTCGAATAAATATTATAGGGCTAACAGTAAGTATTTAATGTAGAAATCTTTAGTACCTACTTAACGTACCTACATTTGCATATATAGTTGTAAATAATTGAGATACATATTGATAAGCGGTGATAACTACTATTACTAAGTCAATGTACTCGCCAAACGCGTATATCTACTTATTAGTACATAATATTTTTAAAGTAAAAGATCATATGTTATCTAATCATTATAAAAACTAACCATTAACTTTTATCTTCTTAACATAAATAAATACAATCATAATGGCTTATGGGGGAAAAACTCTTCATTCATTTTTATTTACAATTGGTTTATGGTTGTCATTAGGGCAGTAGCTTTTTTAAAACTTATAGTAAACTGTAATATCATATAAATAAATTACTTTCCGAGACCCCTCCGAGTCTCGGAAAGCACGTTAAGAGCGTTTACGCTTTACGACATTTCATACAAACTTTCAAGTCCTTATTTTACGAAATGACTGAACAGATTTTAATGAAACTTCATATCATACTCATAAGCGGGATACATAGGTCTAAAAATAGTGCGTGGAGTCGCTCCGCGCGGAAGAAGTGAAACTTAGTCATTAAACGCATGCGTTCGAGTGCCACGCATTCACTCGCTCTGTCTCTTTCTATTCCCCCTCCATGGTAGCGTTAAACTTTTAACGCAAACTTGTTGGAAGTCGCATAAGAAGTTTCAGTTCAAAAAGTTTCGAGAACTAATGTTACAGCCAAATTAGATTTATAAATTATCCAATTTGACGACACGGTTGGCGCAGTGGTTGAGCGTTCGACTGCTGCGCTACGTGTCGCGGGTTCGATCCCCGCACGGAACAAATATTTGTATGGCCTACAGATAGTTGTTTCGGGTCTGGCACAGTTGGCGCAGTGGTTGAGCGTTCGACTGCTGCGCTACGTGTCGCGGGTTCGATCCCCGCACGCAACAAATATTTGTATGGCCTACAGATAGTTGTTTCGGGTCTGGCTGTTTGTATGTTTGTGAACGCACCCACGATACAGGAGAAATTCTTAGAGTGGGGCAACGTTTTTAAAAAAAAAAACAAAAAAAAATATTATAATTTATCTATAGAAACAGAAATTTTCAATTATCTCTTCTTTTAAAAGACATTTTGAAAATGATTTTAGTAACTTTTAAGACCTATGTATCCCGCTTATGCCGTACTAAGTTTCATTAAAATCGGTTCAGTCATTTCGGAAAATAAGGACTTTAAAGTTTGTATGAAATGTAAGGCGTAAACGCTCTTAAATCGTTGGTCCTGGCTGCCATATATGTAGATCTTTGAAAGTCGTTACGAGTAGTCAGTGGCCCGAAAGTCCGACAACCAGTCTTACTGCGTTTTACTGTGTTACCTTGTAACTGGTATGTGCAAGTCAGATAAGCGGTCGCAAAGCTGTATTTAGTTTAAGACTAGATGCCGATGGTCACAGGCCTGCTGAGCATGAGGTCTTGGGTTCGAAATTCGGGTCGTTCGAATTTTTCCATCAGAAAGTCAGTAGCAGTCACGGAGACTGGATTTGTGCCCTGTTGATGGCAATAGGGGATGATCACATTTTTTTTTGTCCGGCTGGTGATTATTGAAAAGTATTGGACACGTATTTTTTCTTTTTGTTGTGGTCATAAAATTACGGAGATATATTGAGTTGAAATGGCGCATGACGTCACGTGTACACACAACAAAAAATACGTGTCTAATATTTTTGTATTACCTGTCTGACGGACTAAATAGAATTTCGTGTTCTTTACCCAGTCTTCACCCCTATTGGCTGGCCATGTGGGTCAGCTATTAGGTACACCTTTTGCCTAACCCTTAAGGGACCTATTATCGTAAGTACTAGCCGTGCCCGCGACTTCACCCGCGTGGAATGTCAGAAGTAGCCTAAGTTTCTCCTTATAACTTTAGCTATCTGCCAGTGAAAGTGTCATCAAAATCGGTCCAGCCGTTCCAGAGATTAGCCGGAACAAACAGACAGACAGACAAAAATTTTAAAAAATGTATATATGTAGCGTTACAGCGTATATACATTCATATGCATGTAGTAAAAAGCGGTTATTTTAATATTACAATCAGACACTTAAATTTTATTTATTAGTATAGATTTTTATGTACATACGCGGAAAGTCTTCTGTCTTTTCTCTAAACGCTCCAATCTTTTCTCCATTTTGTCGATTTTATTTCTAAAGTCATCTGCTATACATCGGCAGAGTTGAAGCGACTCGCCGAAAACTCGGATTTTGCATTTAAATGTTTCGAAATCACCTCGAAATCTGTAAAAACATACGTATGTTTAGGCAGAAATTTCACCAGTTATGAAATAGGGGGAGAGCCTATTGCCATCAATCGGACACAAATCCAGACTCCGTAGACGCTACTGAAAAATTCCTGAAGAATAAACCCAATAACTATTTACCCGACACGGGAATCGAACACAGGCCTTCATGCTCAGCCGTCGCGCTGGCGACTACCAGACCAACGAGCAGGGCCGTCTTTAACCCATTAGAGGCCCTAGGCACTTGAGAATAATGGGGCCCTTGTAGGATGCAAGAGCGAGCGAAGCGAGTTCGAAATTTTTTACAGGCCGCCTCGAATAGGTCAGGTTTTTTTTGTGACAGGTCATACAAAAATAATGGGTGTTTTTTTTTAAATTTGATAATACCCGAGAACTTTGATTTGAAATAAAACACAGAAAAATATTTAGCATATCCAAGAAATTGCCTTTAGTTTAAGGAAAAAAATTAGTATCCTAAGGTCCTGCCTGTTTGATAGCCGCTGGCATTGACAGTTACAGGAACTTTTCGTGGGGCCCGGGGGCACGTGCCTAGTGTGCCCAGTGGAAAAGATGGCCCTGCCAACGAGACAGTCGGCTTTATTAAATAGCAAGATATTTATCACTTCGAACCTTGCCCCGTACAAACTTTTAAACCTCTTTATTATAAACTAGCTGACCCGCGTCGAACTTCGTCTGCGTCACATTTTCCCAGTTTTTGCAACATGTTTCATTGATACTCCGCTCCTTTTGGTCGTAGCGTAATGTTATATAGCTTATAGCCTTCCTCGATAAATAGGCTATCCGACAATAAAATATTTTTTCAATTCAGACCAGTAGTTCAGGGATAAATTAAACCTTTGTCTTTAATCATTCTGCCTATTGATGAAAATCGCATCAAAATCCGTTGCGGAGTTTAAAAGATATAAAAGTGTTGGCACAGCCGGCGTGACTTTGTTTATACTCTGTAGATATTATAGTAAAGATATCGAAAAACAGGACAAACTTAGATGTAAGTTGATGCATTATAGCAGAACAAATCTCTATTCAAACATTACCTATCAATAGAAGAAGCAAGAGAAGTAGTAGAAAGTGCATCTTGTGAATCGATGTAATAAACATGACTGTGGCTACTTTTCTGAGCCTTTAGCCTTGGTCTGGCATGTTCTTGAGGGACCATGCCATAGCAAATGGTCTCATGTTCGCTGCTGTCCGAAGAAGATTCTTGAGTTAGAACGCTAGCAGGCACATCCGAACGAATATTGCGTAATCTTCGATGTATTTTCATTGGGTAAGGCATGTTTTTTCATGGTTTTATTACAAAAATAATGGCTAAATACGACTGTTTGTAGATGAAATGTAACGACTGTTTTTTTGTTGATGTTTTTGACAGAAAAGTCAGTTTGATTGATTGGAATACGCGAGTGGATTTTTAGACAGAAGTATTTCGGTTTTATTTAGAATGTATAGTGACGAAGTTACCGACTTAAATCGTAAATTGTAGTACTTAGGTTTTGTTGTAGTATTTTCGCTTCAACTAATAAAAACAGCAGCATTTGAGAATTTATTGAGATAATTTCGGAGACTGCCATCTGTTGACAAAAAAAGCTTTCGAAGTGATACTGCTACTCAATACTAGATGGCGCTGCAAATCTTTCAGTAGTATTCCTACTTTCCGCTAGAGGACGCAGATTAGTGTTAGATTCAGAAAATAGATGGTGTTAGTAGTACTGTATTTTTTGTATTCATTGCTGTTTTGAATTTGAATAGTGATGTTTGGTAAAGTTAGTGGTGCATTTACGCTACTGACTACATACGCACAGAAAGGTCTGCTGATTGTTTATTCCCTAGCCGGGTGGGTAGTGTTATTAGGAAATTGTTAGTAGCAAAATCGAGTTTGGAAAATGGATAGTGTACACTGGTTGACTTGTGTACAAATAAATGGCGTAAAAATACCCTTAACGAAGCGTAAAGGCACATTCTCTTTGTCATTGCGATATTTTTTTGTTCTGGATCCAAGAACCTTCTATCATCTGCCTAGCCTTTTTCCCAAACTATCTTGGGGTCGGCTTCCAGTCTAACCGGATGCAGCTGAGTATCAGTATTTTATACGAAGCGACTGCCTATGTGACCTCCACAACTCGGTAACTGGGTAATACGATACCCCTTGGTAAGACTGGATGTCAGTGTTTTTGGCTTCTGACTACTCGTAACGACTGTCAAAGATCTACAAATGAGAGCCGGGACCAACGGCTAAATGTGCTTTCCAAGGGACGGAGGAAACTCGGTATGTAATTATTTCACCCATCCACGGACCAACCTCGGCAAGCACGGCTTAACCTTAAAATCGACCCGGGCGGCTGTTATTATTTAGCCACAAGCTGGGAATCTTCCAGTTACGGAGATATTGGGAGTCAGAGTACAAACTTTTTCACTAGTTTTTTTTTCAAATACAAGTTTTAACTTTACTTTAAATACCTGGACGACCCCCGTACTATTCAGTACATCTATCAGCACAATGTTTTGAGTGCGTCACATTGAGTCCTACCGTAAAACGTGATACTGCGTGCAGTGAGCGGTGTGCAGTGCCGGCGTGTCACTTGTACATCTCCACACCTCTCTGGTTTGCATATCTTCGCTTGTCTCCGCTAAGGTGGAGTCCAGGGCCTTTGCACATCTGCTCTCCTCTTCGCTTTGCATATCTTCGCTCGTCTCCGCTAAGGTGGAGTCCAGGGCCTTAAGGAATTCAACGACTTGACGAACAAGCTGGTTTTCTTACGTAAACTTCCATTTTTATTAATGTTCTTACTCTCATGCAGAGGCGTATCTAATAGTAGTATTTGTATGGTATTCACAAAGTTGTATGTTTTGCTAGCTTCGTTTTCAAGTCCAATGTAGTAGGAGACGAGCGATGTAAAAACCCATAACACTTTGCCCAACTTGAGAATCGAACTCAGGACTGCGATATATGATCATCAGTCGCGAGTGCAACCACTAAATTCCTCTAAAATAATCATAATCTGCCTGCCTTTTACCTATGTTGGGTCGGCTCCCAGTCTATCCGGATGCAGCTGAGTACCAGTATTTTACATGGAGCGACTGCCTATCTAACCCCCACAACTCAGTACTGGGTAATACGATACACCTTGGTAAGACTGGTTGTCAAACTTTCGGGCTACTGACTACCAGTAACGACTGTCAAAGATGTATAAATGACAGCTGAGGCCAACGGCTTGATGTGCTTTTTCAAGGCACGGAGGAAACTTGGCAAATGTGGCCTAGCTTTGAAGATCGACCCGTCCAGTGGTGTAATTTGACTTTTAAAAGGCTAAATAAATCAAAAGCCATAAAATATTATTTGTAAATTCCATTTATTTCAATTATTTTAATCATAATTTCTAGAAAGAAACGGATTATTTAATATCAATACATAATAATACGTATATTGACTAAATACTTATTATGAAAATTGTTCTTTAGAATATGTATAAAAAGTACTTATTTTTATTTCACGTACTTTCCTGATTTAAATCTTAAATAAAAAAAATGGTTGAGATTTTTTTGTCCATTTAATAGTTAGTAAGTGTTTTTTTTAAGATTAAAATCAACGAAGTTCGATTTTTACGACTAAATACCAATTGTATTAGAAAGTCGACCATCCCGGCAAAGAAAGATCATCCAATATGGTCAAATTTCTAATTTTTAACAATTTTTTTTCTTAAAAAACATTACATATATTTATTGTACTATACTTAGTAATAAAATACAATGTATTAAAAACATACAAAGCAGGGGGCTGGGTGAATAAAAAATTAATACTTTTAAGGATTAAAAAAATGGCAGTTTTGAAAAGAAAAGTTAAAAAAATTTAAAGCCGTTAATAAATAATTAAAAATCGGTCACGGAAAAGAAATAAACGATACATATATCTTCGTAAAAAAATACTAGGTTCTCGTGAAAAAATTAAATATATCCTACCTATTTACAGATCTTTACTATATTTATAAATAAAAAAAATTATACATCAGAATTATTACGCTCGCAGTTTCAAATTTTATGACCAGAAAAATGGTAACTTTTTTTTATAGGAACTGGAGTTATTTAATTTTAGCACTTTATCAAAAATGTAAAAAAAAAACAGTAAGAATTAATTATTTATAAAAAAATGTGACTTATAATTTTATGGCACTTATCCTCCATAACTTTTGTTACCGATTTTTATCATTTTTTTTTTGTTTTTGAATAAAAAGTCGTTTATTTCTTTCCTTCAAGACACTTGCAGTTTGCGTCGTGGTTATGTTTGGCTCCCACTACTTCGGAAAAAGATGGGTTGAAAGATACACTTGGGGCGACAATCTGCTGGTTAGTCTGACTTCCAGACGTCTGGTAATCGTATCGGATAATCTGGGGCTTAGTCGTGTAGGTTACAATCTTAGGCTTAGTCGTGTAGGTGATAATTTCGGGCTTAGTGGTGTAGGTCACAATTTCCGGTTTTGTAGTGTAGGTTATAATTTCGGGTTTCGTCGTGTATGTCACGTATTTAGGTTTAGTCGTGTAGGTGAAATATTCGGGTTTAGTCGTGAAGGTCACAATTTCGGGCTTGGTAGTGTAGGTTACGTATTTGGGCTCGCTCTGGAAGAACTTCTTTTCAGAGAAAGTGGCGCTGAAACTGTTCTGGACAGGTCCCTTGATTTCTGTGCTGAATTCCCCGGATCCAGTTCCAAATTTGCCGAACTGGCTGTACTCTCCAGTCTGGCTTTGACCTTCAATGCCGAATCCGTTGATGCCAACTGATCCTGACCCAGAAATGAGTCCTGATCCCGATCCTGATGCTCCTGAAGATCCTGAAGATCCCGAACCGAATTGGTACTGTCCAGTCTGCCCTTGGACGCCGAATCCTTTGATGAGTCCGATTCCTGATCCAGAAATAGCTGTGGATCCTGACGAGACTGTTCCCTTGACTCCACCTCCTGAAGATCCCTTGACTCCGACTCCGTAGGATCCCTTGATGCCGCTTCCGAAGGTTCCCTTGACTCCTTGGCCCTGGCTGATGATCTTGCCCTTGGTGACCTTGGTGGTCGTGAACTGGGAGAAACGTACGCTCTCAACAAGACCAATAGCCCATTCGTACCATTCCAGATCGAATTTGAAGAATGAGGCTAGCTGGTTTCCAGTCTGGCAGCCTGAGAAAGAAAATCGTAATATTAGTAATTTGCTAAATAGTGGGTCAAAGTTAAGCATCGCTTGCCGAGGTCGGTCCGTGGATGGGTGACCGTCCATTACAAATTGAGAGCCCACAGTGCCTCTTAAAGCTCTCAAGTCTTACCAGGACATATCGTATGGGCCAATAACTGGTTGTAGCTGTTGAGGAAGACAGATATGCAGTCGTTCTACGAAATACTGGTATTCCACTTCATCTGGTCAGACTGGAACCTGATCTTAGCGTAATTGAGAAGAGATGGAGCAACACAGATTAGCGGCAATAATAGTAGGATGAGCTCCTTGCCAAGGTCCATTGTCAAGGCATGTTCCACTTCTATGATCTAAAGTCTAAGATACAGAAAGAAGCAGAAGATGCTTACCTGAGTCCCATGAGTAGATTCCTCTTAGGACGAAGTGGTTGTCGCCAGTTGTGCACGCGAGGGCGCTGCCGATGTCGACCTAGAAACAGAGTCGGAAGTTAATCTTTTGATTCCAGAAGGTTTTCCTTCATTTAGTAGACTTTTCTATAAAAACGACCTAGCTAGGTCTTTACAAAGGCTGGTCCTATAAAGAGAGTAAATTTTCCTTAACAAAACCGAAAGGCACTTGTTCTCCGCGTCATTGCATTCATTTTTGGTTCTAAACCACTAGAAACCTTCTAGTCAAAGTTCCAACTTTGTCATAATCATCATCAGCCTATAATTTACCCACTGCTAGGACACAGGCTTCCTCTCTATGGGAGGGAGTGGGCTGTAATCCACCACGCGGGCCCAGTGCGGGTTGGTAGATGTCACATGTCTTCGAATTTTTAGTTCTAGGACATGCATGTTTCCTCACAATGTTTTCCTTCACCGTTTTGAGAGCAGCGGTGATGAAATAAATTACACAAAGTAATGCCCCTGCCAAGGTTCAAACCCGCGGCTTACTGCTCGTAAGTCGAGGCTGCCACTACTTGGCCACCGCAGCTCTCCAATCACTTTGTCATAAGTTTTTTTTTTTTTAATTAAAGTTTTTAGTGTAATAACTTTACTATTAATACGTAAAGCCTGTATTATTTAATGCGTTCATCAGCACAATACATTGAGTGTGTCAAGTTGAGTTCTACTACGGTAGAACTCAACTTGACACACTTAACACAATGAGGATTTTCATCATTTCTTAGCAATAATTCTTGATGTACAGTACGTCTACCATGAGTATTAACAATCTATACTCGCTAGCGTCTGTAGTTAAAAAAATGTATGAAAACTTTTACAGCAGCTCTAGCGGATAGTTGGGTACTAAAATGCGCATGAGTCACATAGTTATCTATCCTACGTCACCGTGTAGTGAACTAAACTACAGCGACTGTATTTTGGGCTTCATTTGCTTAGAATTTGGTAGTAAGCACCAACACAGCTCATGGTACCATTGAAAAAGCTAACTATAGTATTTGCGTATTGACGGAACTATTGCAGTTACGTCAAGCGATCTAACTATGACAACTCAAGGTAGACGTACATAATGCCTGTTTGACGTCTTCTTATAGGGTCCGTTCACAAGTTGTATGTTACTGTAGTCGTAATACTTCCCGAGGCAACAATATCTTGTTGAATATTTAATCAGATTCTTACCTTGCAAATATTGTTAGCGGGGTTGGTAGGCTGTCCGCAGACGCAGCTGTCCTGATCGTAGTACTCCTGCAGATGAGGGTAGTCCTGCGAGATCTTGGACTGGCAATCTCCAGGGTTGAGGAGAGACACGTTCATGCTGTGCATGATGCTGCCCAGGAGATGAGCTGCAAAGATGAGAGGATTTTGTTAGATGGTTTTATAGTTAAAACAATACTAAAAATAATACTGGTCGGTATGGTTGGTGAGAAAACCCACGTGAACGCGTTGCTCCCGGCTGTCATTTGTAGATCTTTGACAGTCACTACGAGTAGTCAGAAGCCAAAAAGTCTGACATCCAGTCTTACCAAGGGGTATCGTATTACCCAGTTACTGGGTTGTGGAGGTCAGATAGGCAGTCGCTTCATGTAAAATACTGGTACTCAGCTGCACCCGGATAGACTGGAAGCCGACCCCAAGATAGTTTGGGAAAAGTAAATATTTCGTTTATTTAATTGTTTAATGATTACTAATAGATATTTCTATAATTATTTATATGACTAGCTTATGCCCGCGGCGTCGCCCGCGTGGAGTTCGATAATTGTCCCACGGGAACATACTATTGGGATAAAAAGTATCCTATGTGTTAATCCAGGTTATAAACTACCCGTGTACCAAATTTCATCCAAATCCATTCAGTAGTTTTTGCGTGAAAGAGTAACAAACATCCATCCATCCTCACTGTCTTTCGCATTTATAATATTAGCAGGATGTAATTATTGTATTATTAATTACCTATCTAGTGGCACTCATTATCATATTTTCTTTTGTTAATATGTGGATAATGTAGTGGGCTGCAATATTGTTAATATTTTTTGTTATCTTTCCCTGTTCCAACGCATATTGTAGCTGTTTATTGTCCCTGAATAAATAAAAAGTTAAAGGCTCGGCAGATGTTGGTTGGTTTATCTTTTATTTTAGAAAATTTAATTGGTAACAAAATCCGATTCAAATAGGGAAGTCATACATATTTTTAATAACTTCACACGGATGAAAGTCGCGTGCAACAGCTAGTTTCATAATTGTTTCACAAAACCTGAGTGACCCTAACCTTAACAAAGCTCTATAAACATCTTAAGCGGTTTCGCAAATCCGATCCAATAACCTCAAAAACTATGGCAAATCTTGACAAAACAACAACTCAATAACATATAATGGCTCCAAATGTTCTAGATAAATAAATTAGAAACAGATTAACATAGAAACTATAGAAATTATAATAGAAATAACACAATAACGTTATGAAATTCATTTCCATATAAAATGGCTTATGTCTATTACTGAGTGTCTCCATGTGAAATACTGGTATTCAACTGCATCCGGTAAGATTGGAAGCCGAGCACAACCTCATCATCATCTGCCTAGCCTTTTCCCAAACTATCTTGGGGTCTCCAGTCTAACTGGATGCAGCTGAGTACTAGTGTTTTACATGAAGGGACTGCATATCTGCCGCTGGGAAGCCCATGCCTGAAATGGCACCGATTGAGGCTGATGATGGTATCGTGACGGTATTGAGGAGAAAGCGCCGTCAACGAACAAAAAAAGAACCACTGCGGCAAGGCTCCTTCGGAGCCCAACGTGCCTATTCGTGCCGTGAAGCCGAACACTCCGGTGTACATCTCCCGCCTACACTACACCACTACGGCGGAGGACATCGTGGAGTACGTGCTCCAGAAGACCAAGTACGTGGCGAGAGTGCAGCTGCTTGAGTAGCGCCGCAACGTCAACTTTAAGGCGTTCGTGATGCGAATACCAACTTGTTATCTGCACTTCGTCTTGGAAGAGGACTTTTGGCCGCAGGGAGTGGTGTTACTAACATTTGTAGTTTTAAGGTTTTATTTACTATCACAAATTGTATTTTATCATATGTATGTTAGACTGTAAGGTATATATATATCTATGGGTCAAAGATGCCTGAAAATAAGTAAATGTTATGTTATAGGCTATATACGTATCACGCTAAGAGCAACAGGAACGGAGAATCAAACAAAAATATTTCAAGACGAGGAAAATTTCGCGCAGACAAACTTCCGCGGGTCAGCTAGTATTTTTTAAAACCAAATACCATACGAACGAAGTCGCGGTCAAAAGTTTTCTTCGTACAATAAATATTATTGAGATCTATAATTACGAAAGAAATAAATGTCGTGTATATTTGCAAGCGTGTGGCATTTGAAACCAATCAATTTTCGCAGGTTTGTTAACATTCGATATGACAAGGTTAAAAGTTGAATTTTTATAAAGATTATTTCTATGTGATAAGAAAAGACCATAGATTATAACATTTTAATTAAAAGACGTGCCAAATCTTTGAATGGACTAAACAACATAACTTTACATCACGTAATGCCCAAAGGGATAGTCAGAGTGTACGTAAGGGTTATGTTCAAGTATGGGGCGAGCCTATTGCCGTCAACCGGGCACAAGTCTAGACTCCATGGCTGCTAGTGAGAAATTACTAATTGAAAAAACCAATAACAGTTTGGCTAAGACGGGAATCGAAACCAGGATCTCTTGCTCAGCGCTTGCTAGTCATGTGATGTGATAATGTGTCTACATCCATGCAAATTTTCTTGACAAGCAGCGCCATCTTGTGAACTGCACTTTATTATGCTTTTAGAAACGCATTTTGCATTCAACTGTAAGGTACATTAATTATAATCAATAATTATTCACAACATAATTAATTATCTTACATTATAATAATTATGTACGAATTTTAATAACGCATCATTGCATAAAATTAATATTATTTTGTTTTTAATTCTTATTAATTTGTCAATAATCCAAGGCGATTGCAATATTTTATATTATAAGTGATTTATTGTGAATATTTAATAAATGTATAATTTTATTTTTGTTTATTAATGACAACACTGAGGAGCTCGGGGCTAAATAATAACAGCCTTTCGGCTCTTCGTTACATTACAGGTAGTCAGTGACCCGAAAGTCAGACAACCAGTCTTACCAAAAGGTATAGTATTAATTCTCTCTACTCTTAAAGGCATTCACATTCATACTCAAAACTTTCCTCACGACATTTGCCTCTTTCCTTTGTATGTCAAAAATGACACTTGACTTTTTAACTAAAATAGTCAAGTTTTAAGATTATAATCTTTATAATACTAATAAATCAAAACTAGGATATTTATTACTATTAGGTTAATAAATTTTATAAAAGCTTCCAGTGTAGGTATCTAATTTACATAAGTAATTTGATATGTATCTAAATGCCTATAAAGTTTTTGCGATGGACGTCGTGAAATATTGGCGTGAAATTGCCAACTCCTAGTGAGGAGCATGGTGATTAATGCTTTTTCTTAAACATAAATCTCTTATTTGCATTAAACATGGTATACAGTGGTGTTAAACACAATTTGTAATAGTTCAAACATGTTCAGCTGAGATAAAACAAAGCATGCAAAATTTTAGGCAAAATGCTACAGCATCAACATTTTCTTTTGGACTATAAAAATTATATTCATTTATCCACTTGTGCAATTTAATTTTAAATAATCTCGAATTCAATTCCTTGAGGTGTTTATGAATCTTGTTATAAATACGAACGCACTTAGCTAGGCAGTTTTTGTTATGTTTAGGTTTATGAGAACAAACTATTGCCCTGCTTATGACTATCAAATACAAGGTGTTGTTTTGCATCCTGGTCAAAATTCAAGAGCATGTCACAAAATTCATCAATTAAAATAACGGTACCTAGTTAATTAATTATTAAAAACGCTGATATATTTGCTTTTATAAGTTTGTCAGTATTTCAGAATAACCCCCTTAACGTGGTTTAGGGAATAAGAAATTATCGAATAAACGTTAATAATAATAATAAAAACGTTTATTCATCTCCACAAATTACATCATAGTATTGTTAGATTATTACAAAGGTTGACAGGTAGTTTGGCAGAAAGCTGTAATTTGAGATTGACGTTTGAGATTGTTTGTATGTGTGGAAACGCGGTTATAGGGCGAGGATCAGACGGGCCGCGTTTAAAACACGGGTGGTTTACACTTTACCAATTTTCGTAAGTAAGAAAAAAAAAGCCTACGCATTTTATTATTGATTCGGGACGAGAATCATTAGCATAGTTACCTCCTTGAATTTGACGAGGATGCAAAACAACACCTTGTAGAACAAGCTATATTTTACACTATATCATTATCTTTCTGCTCTTGTCGCATTTTACTTGGGGCCGGCCCCAGGATGATGATAATAATAACGACAATTAACGGTCGGTATCCCCAACGATAAACACTGAGGTATGAACCGGACTTAAAAACATTTTAATTAGTAATTACAATGAAAATTGCAAACATAAGATGCGTTTTAAACGTTGAGTGTTTATAATTTTATGCAGATGCTATTCGATGAACCGCTTATTGCCTAAGATATGGCAGGTTAAGAAAATTGGCGACATTTTGATAATTGATTTTGGAATTCGGAAACCGATGTTTTGAAATCCAGATAGGAATTTTATTTTGTAACAGTTGTAATTTAAGAAATGAGGATGTTAAGTACGTCCAAGAATGGATAAAGTGAGTCATGAACATATTAGAGGAAGTGTGAAAGTCGCCATAAACAGAAAAATTTAAAGGAAGTCGTTTGTCTTGGTATGTGTAATGAAGAGGGATGAAACACATGTGACTAAAGAGTTTAGGTGTATGAGGAACAGGGTGTAAAGTTCCTCAATACTCCATTGAAAACGGAGGATCCTCCGACCAGACAGGGGCTATGTCTGGTGGGCAACTGCCAGACTGTTGTTGTCGGGTTTCTCTATATCTCTCTACTCGTTAAGTCGATATAAACTTTGCTTGCGAGATGTAGGAAATTGATGTTAGTTCTTCCGTCGTGTCATAGATGGCGCTGTAGTACTTTTTGTAGTAAGTTGCTTTTTGTACGTCGCTACAAGAGTGATGGATGTGAACGTTGATGGATGAAGAGGGAGAAGAAGATCAAATAATGGATATTGTGAAGAATGACATGAAAGAGAAATGAGTAAATGATCCCGTGACGCCTGACAAGGGAGAATGGAAGAAAAAAACGTACATAGTTACTAAATAGCGGTCAAAGGGACCAAGTACAACATAACTTATTTTAAATTGCGAATCAGTATGGAAAATGTTAAAATTAACATTTTGTGCAACGTTACATTCAGAACAGCTTCAAAGGTATCTAGGTGAAGTCAAAACATTAATAAAACAAATAAAATCATCGATTTATGTTTAGATTTCTTGTGACCACTCTGTTGTGACATTTAAATAGCTGTTCCCACCTATGTTGGGGCCGGCTTCCAGTATAACCTGATGCAGCTGAGTACGAGTATTTTACGTGGAGCGACTACTACCCAGAACTAAAACTCGATGACTTGTATTATCTACCAACCTGCGTATAGTAGATTACAGTCTACTCCCTCTCATAGAGAGGAGGCCTGTGCCCCAGCAGTGGGGGTAGGACCAGATGTATAAACGTGGATGAAGCAAAAAACGTGTATGTTAGGATCTCAGATAGGCATTCTATTATCATCATCTGCCAAGCCTTACCCAACTATTTTGGGGTCGGCTTCCAGTCTAACCAGATGCAGCTGAATACCAGTATTTTACATGGAGCGACTGCCTATCTGACCTCCACAACCCAGTAACTGGGTAATACGATACCCCTTGGTAAGACTGGATGTCAGACTTTTTTTGGCTTCTGACTACTCGTAACGACTGTCAAAGATCTACAAATGACAGCCGGGACCAACGGCTTAACGTGCTTTCCGAGGCACGGAGGAAACTCGGTAAGTAATGGGTGGGCACCCATCCACAGACCAACCTTGGCAAGGCACGGCTTAACCTTAAAGATCGACATGTGGGGCTATTGTTATTTAGCCACTAGCGCCTCTGGTGGCGTTTTGTAGGTATGTTTTATGTATGATATAACTGCGTTGTTTATCTTACTTGTAACGCGTGGTGCTGATTAAATATTACAAAATAACTTGGTAACACCCGCGAAGTATCAACCGGTTGCTTTGAGTAGCGTCAGCAGATACATTTTGTATTTTATAGTGAACAACATTCTTGCATTTTTTTTTCGTGTTAAATTCCGTGTCCCTTAACTTTAGGGTTATTTACGTAAGGGTATTTCCAATAATAATCGTAACTGTGACGAATTGTGTGGTAAGAAAATAGAAAACAAAAAAAAAAAACATAATGGAATTCTAATATACAAATAATAAAGCTGAAGAGTTGGTTTGTTTGCTTGAACGCGCTAATCTCAGGAACTACTGGTCCGATTTAGGTAATTATTTCAGTGTTAGATAGCCCATTTATCGAGGAAGGTTATAGCTATATATCATCACGCTACGACCAATAGGAGCGGAACAGCAATGAAAAATGTTGCGTAAACGGGGAAAATGTGACGCAGACGAAGTTGCGCGGGACAGCTAGTAATTCAAATGGCAGTTGATTCTTTGATATGGTCTCATTCTTACTAATCACTACACATCTCGCCTCGAGTTGATCAGCAACATACCTCGAGTCTTTGCCTCAGAGGGAGTAGTCTCAAACTGAGGCTGTTTGCTTCAAGTCGAGGCTGCTCGACACGAGTTTGCCTCTAGTGGATACCCAGCCTATAGTCATTTATTTTAAGTTCTATGCAGTTATAAAAGTAAGTATACATGATGAGAATGTTTTTTTTTTGAGTTCAAGTTCGTATACAGATAAAAGTAAAAGGATTATTTTTATGTTACTATTATAAGCGTTTTAATAAAGACGCCGAAGATACGATATTATTAAAAAAAAAACACGCAGTTTATTTAAGAAAACGAGTTCTCTGAAAGGTTACTAGGTATATTACTATTAATATTTAAGCCACGGATTTCACTGTTAAATCTTGAATTTATTAATTAGGTAGGTAAGTATTATTATACAGGGTGTAACGGAAAGGGTATATACATCCTTAAGGGTGTGCTACAGACCATCAAACTGAACATGTTTCACAACATAAAAATTTTTTTGCAGCAAAAAAAAATATCAGCTGCCTATACATTTGGGTCGAATAGGTATTGTAATTTTCTATGGGGCAGCAGATTTTTTTTTGCTTTAATACTTGTTTTATGATGAGAAACATGTTCAGTTTGATGGTCTGTAGCACACCCTTAAGGATGTATATACCCTTTCCGTTACACCCTGTATACCTAATGTGAAACGTGAAGAGCTTAAGTTTTAACTAACTTTTCACGTTTTACATCAAAAATCAAAATACATGCAGGTGCGGAATATCTTTGACAGTCGTTACAGGTAGTCAGTGGGTCGAAAGTCTGACAACCAGCCTTACTATGGAGTATTATCGTATTACCCAGTACTTAGTAGGTTGTGGAGGTCAGATAGGCAGTTGCTGCATGTAAAAGACTGGTATTCAGCGGCATCCGGTAAGACTGGAAGCCGACCAGAAAAGGCTAGGCAGATGATGAAGTGGAGAATAACAATAAAAGTAAAATGCTGAATGTCATTTGCAAATAAACAGCCCAACAATTGCAATTTGCATGCAAACAATTAAAAATATGCGAAATTTTAAAATCGGAGCCGCTGCTTCATTATTTTTAATTGTTAAAACGAGAAAACATTTATTTGTTGGTAATTGCATAGAAAAAGATTGGCAAATAAACAAAACAAAAGCAATATTTGACAGTCCTTAATTGTTCGAGAATATTAATTAATAATGTTAATGAAACTATATGAACACGATTTTTTTCTTAAATTGTTTAGACAGGAAGGTAGACCATGAATTAATAATTATGCAAGACAAAAGATTCGTTTGTGTGTATTTTTCCTGTTTTTCATTGATTAGGTTAGCCTTGGTCCAAGACTTAATAATTAAAATTAGGATAGATCAATTAATAATCAACTTAATTATTAATTATAATAGATTCGATGTTTAAATTAACATAAAAGCATAGTATCCTAAAGTTTGATAAAGCTTTGATTATGAAATCAGTCAATAAAATAATTTAAAAAGATTATTTCCCTATTTGGATCGGATTTTTTTAAACAATTTCAAGGGTTATTGTTATAAAAGTAGCCTTAGTTACTCCTTATAACATCAGCTATCCGCCAGTAGAAATCCCGTCAAAATCGCTCAAGCCCTTTCGGAGATTAGCCGAAACGAACAAACAGAGAAAATAAAGAAATGTGTTGTTTTTCTATATGTATATGCATAACATAAAACATCACGCCTTGTAATCTTTGAAGCGTTAGGCGGAGGTGAACCTAACAAGTACCTCCCACACTTTGCCTGTTTAAAAATCTGTTATTTTGATTTTTAAATTACAAACAGACACTTTCAATTTTATTTATTTGTATAAGTAGATGGGTAGATAGGTTGTCGAAAAAAACAGCTACCAATCAATCGAATTGACATCCAATAACCTAAGTCAACCAAAACCAAAGAGTTTCAATACGGAAATCTTAAAAAAAAAAACAACAAAAAAACGTGCTTCGTTGACGCATCTAAACCAAATACCTTGGTTTCCAATAATGGTAATCAAGATTTGAACATAATCTCACTGAATTTATAATTTAATTTATTCAATATTAATATTTGTGTGCAAATTCCTATGAGTATCTCTCGAAGTGACCTTGAATATAAAGAATCTTAATCTTTTGTATGTTCAAACTTGAGAGCTTGCTGTTAAGTACATACGCACTGATAGAATCAAGGTTAAGCTAAACTAGTCAGTAGCTTGAGTCTGACAACTAGTCTTACCCAGGGGTATCGTAGTACTAACTGGGTTGTGAAGGTCAGATAGGCAGCCGTTCCATGTAAAATACTGGTATTCAGCGCCATCCGGTTAGACTAGATAGAAAGCAGCGCTGGACCAGCGGTGGCAGCCCCGACTTACGAGCAGTAAACGTGGGTTCGAACCCAGGCTGGCGCATTACTTTGTGTAATTTATTTCATCACCGCTGCCCTCAAAAACGGTGAAGGAAAACATCGTTAGGAAACCGGCATGTCCTAGCACTAAAAATTCGAAGACATGTGACATCTACCAAACCGCACTGGGCCCGCGTGGTGGATTACAGCCCACTCCCTCTCATGGAGAGGAAGCTTGTGTGCCTATGAACATTATAGGCTAATGATGATGATGATGACGGATATACTGGAAGCCGACAGCAACAAAGCTGGGAAAAGGCTAGGCAGATGACGATGAATCTTTTTATACAACTTGAATTAGTTAAGGTTGACAATTTAAGTAAGTTTCGGGACGCATACAAATGATTTGTGTTTGGTTTATTATGCCAATTTGAGTCTTTATGCTTTCTGCCTTTTTTAGGAGCGTAGAGAATTTTGAATAATGGCATTACCTCATTGGTTGCAGGATCTTGTTGTGTATTGTACAATTATTTAAGGATATTTATGTCATGGATACATGGCATGTCTTAAGCTGTATTAAAGCTGAACCGATAAAATGTTGGCTTCAAAAAAATCTAGAAAGTTCTTTTTGTTTTTTTTTCAAAAGCAAGATGGATACGGAATACGTGTTAAGATGAAAATGACTAACAATTAGAGTCTTGGGACGGTAAAAAAAAAATTGTTTAGTCGACCGAAACTGTTTTGGCCATTTAAAAACCTCAACCATTTATCAAAGCCTATGTTGGACATTGGCCTCACCCAAACCAAGGGGTTTTACCTCACCTACTTTAAATAATACGAGTATTAGTCGTGCGAAAACTACTTTATTTATTTTGTCTAATGCGAATGATCTCATCAGTCAAAGATGTGTGTCTTTTAAGGGCAGTGTGAGCCATAAAACATGTTTTTTTATTGGTGTTTGATATGTGTCTATTCATCATCTGCCTAGCCTTTTCCCAACTAGGGGTCGGCTTCCAGTCTTACCAGTCGCAGCTGAATACCAGTATTTTACATGGAGCGACTGCCTATCTGACCTCCACAACCCAGTTAGTACTGGGTAATACGATATCCCTTGGTAAGACTGGATGACAGACTTTTGGCTTCTGACTACTCGTAACGACTGTCAAAGATCTACAAATGACAGCCGAGACCAACGGCTGAACGTTCTTTCCGAGGCACGGCGGAAACACGGTATGTAATTATGGTCACCCATCCACAGACCAATCTCGGCAAGCACGGCTTAACCTCAAAGATTGACCCGTGCGGCTGTTATTATTTAGCCTCGAGCTCCACGAGCTCAAGCTTGTGGTGTTACAAATGTAAGGACACTTTATATCAAGTCCAGTCCTAATATCCTGTCCTGTTGTTTGCACAACACAGAAGCTGATAGACGCTACTAGAAGTGTCAAAAACGTCGCCAAATTCTTGACTGACTATCGAATGCTGACTCAATTTAGATAGTCATCGAAATGTTAAAACGAATAATAAATAAAACGATAGTCTTGACTTGGTCGCGTGATGACTACATTCTTGTTACCTACCTATTGCAAAAAAACCCGGTTGCTATGTCCAAAAATAAAATGTATTTGTTTAGCTAATGGCGGAATTTTTCACTGGGTTGTGGACGAGATTTATTTTATTGTTGAAGCTTACTTACGAGGCGTGTTTGCTAATGAACATTTTTTAGGTTTTACCTAAGACCATACCATGACTAATTAGTAAAGCATTTAAAGACTGCCTCGGTGGTATAATGGTCACAATCGCGTCTGCTGGGCATAACGTCCAAGCTTCGATATCCGGACCGGGCAAGTCGTCATTGGGGTTTTCCATCAAAAATTTATCAGTGACATCCACGGGGTCTTATTTTGCGCCCAGTTGATGGCAAAAACGTCAACCCCTATTACATGAGACCTAAAAATGATTGGTAAAATGTGGGTGTACTTTTAGGTACATCTCTGCTTATCCCTTCGTGGATTACAGGCGTTATGTTATGTAAAGCATAACCAGTGCAAAATCAGGCTATAACGTCCCCACTGCACACAGGCCTCCTCTCTATTATAGGGAGTGGGCTGTAATCCACCACGCGGCGGGCTCAGTGCGGGTTGGTAGATGTCACATGTCTTCGAATTTTTGTCTCTAGAACATGCCAGTTTCCTAAGACTTATAACGAAGGAGATTTGACCACAGGTTAGTAATCTTCAAAATCATTATGAAATAGAAGAACTTCACTAATTGACAAGTCCATAACAGCTCATTAAAGAATGGTCAGCAAAAAAAAAACAAAAAAATATCGAATGTCAAATGTCATAATTCGAATCCGGGTGCCTCTATTGTTTACTCTCAAACAGTTCTCCGAAATAGTGCGGTTAGCAAGTCAAATAATTAATATTCAACGTACAAATAATTATGTTTAAATCACTGTATGTGCCTAAACATGACATTTAAAGAAATAAAGAAAAAACTCTGTTTGTTCTGCCAAGGCTGTTCGTATTTGTTTTGCGTGCAAAACACGTGTTTTCAACGTTAAAGATTTGTGATTTTTCCTTTTTAAAAAATGAAGACAAGTGAATTTGTTTGACTGACTGGTAATCGCGCCTTTATTTGCTTATTGGTAGACATTTTGTCTGCCATATTTATGTCATACTAGCTGTCCCGCGCAACTTCGTCTGCGTCACATTTTCCCCGTTTTCGCAACATTTTTCATTGCTGCTCCGCTCCTATTGGTCGTAGCGTGATGATATATGTATAGCCTACGTCCTTTCTCAGGTTGAAATCTATCTTCTTGCCAAATTTCATTGAGATCCGATCAGCTGTTTAGTCGTAAAAAGGTAACAAACAAACTTACTTTCGCATTTATAATATTAGTTAAGATGAGGAGGCAAACCTATTGGCACTAATTCAAATTCTGGGAGTAATAATATAAATGGTGTAAAAATAACCTAAACAAAGCCGAAAGGAACTTGTTCTCTCCGTCATTTCGATCATTTTTTGTTCTAGACCATACCTGGGAACCTTCTAGTTATTGAGATATTGGTGGTCAACGTTTTCACAAGTTTAAAAAAAATTATAAGCTTTTAAGAGCATTTACACCTTACGGCATTTCATGCATAAGCAGGATACATCATCATCTGCCTAGCCTTTTCCCAAACTATCTTGGGGTCGGCTTCCAGTCTAACCGGACGCAGCTGAGTACCAGTATATTACATGAAGCGACTGCCTATCTGACCTCCACAACCCAGTAACTAGGTAACACGATACCCCTTGGTAAGACTGGATGTCAGACTTTTTGGCTTCTGACTACTCGTAACGACTGTCTAAGTTCTACAAATGACAGCCGGGACCAACGGCTTAACGTGCTTTCCGAGGCACGGAGGAAACTCGGTATGTAATTATGGTCACCCATCCACGGACCAACCTCGGCAAGCACGGCTTAACCTTAAAGATCGACCCGGGCGGCTGTTATTATTTAGCCACGAGCTCCTCATAAGCAGGATACATAGCTCTAAAAATTACTAAAACAATTTTGAAATGTTAAAAAAAAAAAAGATAATTAGAAATTTCTGTTTCTATAAAATATAATTTAAAATCGTTCTAATTAAGCTGTAACACTATTTTACGAAAATATTTTTAGCAACTTTTTAGACCTATGTATCCTGCCTATGAGTATGAAGTTTCATTAAAATCGGTTCAGCCATTTCGGAAAATAAGGACTTGAAAGTTTGGTACGCCTTAGAACATTAATGTTAGAACTTTACTTAATATTAGAATTTTACTTTAAGTACCTCTACCATCTCCGTACTATTAAATGCATTCATCAGCACAATGTTTTGACCTAATGTAAAAGCAGATTTATCACCCCAAAAAAAGTCGTTTCCTAGCAATATTTTTTTTGTAAAGTTACTTAGTTTGATGTACAGAATGCTTGGTTGACGGCATAGTGAAGAGTCCGTTTACACCTTGTATAGGATGAAAAACCCAATAACACTCATGCCGAACGTGTGAATTAGAGTTTGGTCATGTAGTGGCTGGAACACGACTACTGAGAACCAAGCCTCTCAATAAGAGGGAGTGGGCTGTAATTCACTATCAATAACACTAAAAACGTGATATTTACCATGTCTACTATTTGATTTCGGCGCTGTGCTGTTGCAAACGCCATGATAACGGATAAACTGAAGTTATTCCATTATTACTTTATTAGTTACTAGCTGTCCCGCGCAACTTCGTCTGCGTCACATTTTCCCAGTTTTCGCAACATTATTCTACTCCACTCCTTTTGGTCGTAGCGAAATGATATATAGCTTATAGCATTTCTAGATTAATGGGCTATCTAACACTGAAATAATTTTTCAAATCGGACCAATAGTTCCTGAGATTAGCGCGTTCAAGCAAACAAACAAACTCTTCAGATTTATTATTAGTATATTAGATATTAGACTAGCAATTCGCCTGCGCCTTCGTCCGCGAAAATTGTGATATAATAAATAGCCTATGTTACTCGGTAAAGATATAGCTTTCTAGTGGTGAAATAATTTTTCGAATCGGTCGAGTAGTTTTTGAATTAAATCGTAACAAACAAACAATCAAATCTTTCCTCTTTATAATATTAGTTTAGATACGGGGGGTTGTTTATGAGCAGACACAGACCAGACTAGACTTTAATAAATACTCCGTTTTTAGCGATAATGATAGTGTTAGAGACCATGCCACTTTAAAAACCTTTAATTCACTAATAGATATTTGATAACCAAACTCAAATAACGACATTAAAGCCATACAAAAGTTTCCTACATTATATTTAAATCATTAACCATTCATCTTTAGTAACATTTCAAAGTATCAATGTCGTGTTGACCAATTCTATAGAATTTTACAACTTAATTACACTGTGATCAGAACCTTGCCCTAAAAGACATTTTTCGCTAAAGCTTATTTAATTGACTTGATGTTTTGTTGATTGAGAAAACATCGCGAAGAAACCGGCATGTCCTAGAACCAAAGGCTCAAAGACATCATCATCTGCCTGCTTTTTTCCTTTTTTTCCCGAGTCGGCTCCCAGTCTTAACGGATGCAGCTGAATACCACGGTTTTACATGGAGTTACTGTCTATTTGACCTCCACAACCCAGTTAGTTCTGGGTAATACGATACTCCTTAGTGAGACTGGTTTTCAGACTTTCGGGACAAAACGATTTAAATACTTGTGAAGGCTAAAGAAGTAAAGTATTGGTCTACATTTTAATCAAAATCATTCATCGTCCTCCTTCTATTATTCCAATTTATTTGGGGTTGGCGCAGCATGTCTTCTTCTTCCATACTTCTCTATTACTTGTCATCTCATCAGATACCTCCTTTCTTGTCATATCATTGGTTTACATCTTTAAATTTATTCAAAATCACTATCCAATTAATTTATTTAAATTTTTATTTTTGCGTACTTATTTACTTGTTGAGTTTCCAAGACTTTTTATCTAAGATTCTCATTACCAAATTGCAGTTATCATATAAATTCATAGTTTATTCATAAGTTCAAGTAATAAATAATCTCAAGCTACCTTATAATTATATTTCACACCTGAATCAAAAGTGTTAATTACAAATTATAAGTAATTACTTTGCATAGTTTATAATTAAAACACCAAATATCCGGTTGCTATTTTTAAATGTTAACAATCATGTTACATGTTTTTTTTTTTAATAAAGTGTTTTAAGTCTGTGTATGGCTTATTAAGCATTATTCTTTTTATATCTTGGTTAAATCTGATTTGTAGTTATCGTGTTATTTTTTATGCCTCCTAAATACTTTTTCCCTTCGAAATATTATGGCTAATTGCAGGTTTATTAAAAAGAATGCCTCCGCCTAACAAGTATTTAAATACTCGTATTGTGGCAATCAACTTTCATATGTGTTTTATTTTATAGTAAATTTAGGATTCTGTAAATATTTCATCATCATCATCATCATCATCAGCCTGTATTCGTCCACTGCTGGACATAGGCCTCTCCCATGACACGCCACTGAGCACGATCCTCGGCCACTCTCATCCAGCTCTTGCCAGCCGCCTTGCAAAGATCATCGCTCCACCGAGTCTGAGGACGTCCTACGCTACGTTTACCGATCCGTGGTCTCCACTCAAGAACTCGTCTACCCCAACGGTTATCGGTTCTTCGGGTTATATGGCCGGCCCATTGCCACTTTAGCGTGCTTATGCGGTGGGCTATGTCGATAACCTTAGTTCTCTGTCGGATCACCTCGTTACGAACTCGATCTTTCAGAGAAACCCCGAGCATAGCCCTTTCCATAGCACGTTGAGCGACTTTAAATTTGTGGACCAACCCTACCGTGAGTGTCCACGTTTCGGCACCGTACGATATGACGGGTAGGACGCACTGATTATAGACTCTCGTCTTTAGACTCTGTGGAATTGGCGATGTAAAGACTCGACGCAGTTTCCCATACGCTGCCCAGCCCAGCTGTATTCTTCTGTTGGCCTCTTTCTCGAAGTTGTTTTTACCCAACTGCATAGTTTGCCCGAGGTAAACATACTCCTTAACAACCTCGAGAATACTGCCTTGAACTGCAATTGGTTCCGGACTGACATGTTCATTGAACATAACCTCGGTTTTATCTAGGTTCATCCGGAGACCAATGCGTTGAGAAGAATCAACTAGGCCATTCAGCATATGTTGCAAATCTTGCAGCGTTTCCGCCACGATGACGATATCATCTGCAAATCGCAAGTGTGAGAGGTACTCGCCGTTTATATTTATGCCGCGCCCCTTCCAGTCCAGCGTCTTGAATATATCCTCCAATGCATTTGTGAACAATTTGGGGGATATAACGTCCCCTTGTCTCACACCACGATGCAAGGGAATAGGCTTAGACTGCTGATTCTGTACTTGGACGGCCATAGTAGCGGCGTTGTAAAGACCTCTCAGCACTTGGATGTATCGCCAATCGACTTGGCATCGCTGCAGAGATTCCAGAACCGACCAGATTTCGATCGAGTCAAAGGCCTTTTCATAGTCCACAAACGCTAAGCACAGGGGCCGATTATACTCTTCTGTTTTCTGTATAATCTGCCGCACTGTATGGATGTGGTCTATGGTGCCGTACCCCGATCGAAACCCGGCCTGTTCGGGAGGCTGAAACTCGTCGAGTCTTCGCGCAAGACGGTTTGTGATGACTCTCGAAAACAGTTTATAGACGTGGCTCAAGAGCGAAATGGGTCGGTAGTTCTTCAAAAGAGTTTTATCACCCTTTTTGAAAAACAACACGACAACACTCTTACTCCACGCCTCTGGAGTTCTCCCATCAAAAAGAACAGTATTGAAAATGCTCTGGAGCTCCTTCATTACAGGTTTACCACCAGATTTCAGGAGCTCAGTCGTAATACCGTCTTCTCCAGGGGCTTTTCCGTTTTTAAGCTGTTTGAGAGCCATCGCAATTTCGTCTAGGTTGACTTCTGGCAGGTCTTCCGTAAAGTGGCGTGTTAATGTAGCTCGGAACTTCTCATTTTCGGGATCAGGTTGAGATGCACGCGTAGCGTATAGCTGACTATAGAAGCTTTCAATTTCCGAAAGAACCTCCGGCCCGGAAGAAACGACTACTCCACTTGTAGTGGTCAGCTTCGTCAGATGACTTCTCCCAAGAGATTGGACAAATACTTTCGATCCCCGATTTTTCTCAATCGCTCGTTCTATTGAGCGAGTGTTGGAGCATCGGAGATCGCGTCGTACAAGTTTGCCAATTCTCCTGTTTAGAGAATGCCACTCTGACGTAGTGACTGGTGGGTGTTCACGTCGTTTCTCCATGAGCTTGAGCGTTTCTTCCGAAAACTTCGACTTCCTGTCTCTACGCCGCAATTCGCAAAATCTCACACCTTCCTCCCTGAGGATTCCGACCACATTCTCAAGGGCCTGGTCAATGTCAACGCTATTTGTGGTTTCCACGGCAGCGAATCGGTTCTCCAAATTAGATTGGAACTTTTCAGATCCCACTATAGTTTGGAGCAGGGTTGGTCGGAGCCTGGATTTCATCAAACGGACACGTTCAAGCTTGAAATCGATATTCAGAGACCCTCGCACGAGTCTATGATCACTTCCAGTATTAAACCTATTGATCACTGAGACGTCTCTGAATATACGCTTCTTGTCCGTTATGATGAAATCGATCTCGTTTTTAGTCATAGTGTCGGGGCTCCGCCATGTCCACTTCCTTTGAGGCTGTTTCTTGAAAAATGAATTCATCAAGAATAGCCCCTCCCTTTCGAGGAAGTTGACAAGCATTTGCCCCCTATGATTCCTGCTACCATAACCATGGGATCCTACTACCGATTCGTTGTAATTCTGTACTCCCACTTTGGCGTTGAAGTCTCCCATGACAACATTGTAGTGGGCCCTGGTGGTGAAGTGTAAGGCAAATATTTCACTCAGGTTTAATAAATTCTATGTAAAACATAGATATATGTACTTCTAAAATATATATCTTTTTCTGTGTGGTCCTTTTACCGAGTATTTGACTTTCAAAAGTAACAGTAAAAACCATTATAATACGTCCTTGAATAAAGTGAATGTTATTATCATCCTTCGAATATTTTAATAATCTTCTGCGAATGCATTTGATTTTGACCCTGACATGAAATCAAAATTCGTGGAAAAATCCGCAATTTACTTAATTATACCACCTCTCATTTTCATATAAAAAAAAAACAATATAAAAACTTAAAATTCCTTTTTCACATTAAAAAAAATAAAAACTATAAAAATAAAGATGGTTTTGCTGCCGCTACGTATCGGCATTGGCCTCGATTCGCTCGCACTTTCCTTTCGAACCTATTCGTAAAACTTCGGGTCCCCTCGGGTCACTGTGTTATATCATGACCTGCCTCTTATGGGATGAGCAGACATGTCATCATCATCTAAATAGCCTTTTCCATATTTGGGTCGGCTTCCAGTCTAACTGGATGCAGCTGAGTACCAGTATTTTACATCGAGCGACTGTTTATCTGACCTCCACAACCCAGTTGGTGGTACTTGGTAATACGATATCCCTTGGTAAGACTAGTTGTCAGACTTTCGGGCCACTGACTACCTGTAACGACTGTCAAAGTCAAAAATGTCAGCCAGGACCAACAGCTTAACGTGCTTTCCGAGGCACGGAGGAAACTCGGTATGTAATCGGGGGTCACCCATCCACGGACCAACTTAGGCAAGCAGTTAGAAAATAAAACGATTTTTTTTTACTTTTTTAAAATTATTAATTTAACTTGAAAATCATCCCGAGCAGCTGTTAATATTTATACACTAGCTGTTGCTCGCAACCTCCGTCTGCGTGAAATTATTATAATTATTAAAAATATTAGTTCCCTATTTGGATCGGATTTTGATAACAATTTCCATTAATATTTTTGCGCAGAACCCTAATTCTTTTTCTAAAATAAAAGTAACCTAATTTTTTCCTCATAATATCAACTATCTGCCAGTAAAAGTCCCGTCAAAATCAGTCCAGCCGTTCCAGAGATTCAGGCACAAACTGACAGACAAAAATTGTAAAAAACGTTATTTTGGTATATGTACCGTATAAACATTCATATGCATGTAGTAAAAAGCGGTTATTTTAATGTTACAAACAGACACTTCAAATTTATTTATTTGTATAGATGGAGCAACTGCAATACCGGATCTAACATCTAGGCCTAGAAAGACCTAGAAATCTGTCAAAAATAAACTTCCTAGATGCTAAGGTTACCTAAGGTCAATAGCTATTAAGGTCACTTAGCATAATCTTATTAAGAAAACAAATAACGTCCCAGTTTCTTACCAAAACTGTCCAAATACTAGTTTGTGATAGGTTGAATAATCTTCGCGTCGTGTATCGATTTTTTTTAAATGATGTAACAGGGGTTAAAAGTTAATTATTTCGTTTGTGGTTTTTTTACTGGTTTTTCCAATTTGCAATACTGGTATACACGGTGTAAATCACCTCATCACGAAGCCGTCAACCAAGCATTCTGTACATGAAACTAAGTAACTTTACGCAAAAATTATTGCTGGGAAACGAAATATTTTTTGGGGTTGTAATATCATGTTTTGTGGTAGATCTCAATGTAACGCACTCAAAACATTGTGCTGATGGACGGATTGAATAGTACGGGGGTCGTGGAGGTGTTTAAAGTAAAAATCTTACATGTATTTAAAAAAATACTTGTCAAAAAGTTGGAACTTTGACCCCTAATATCTCCGTAACTAGAAGGTTCCCAGGTATGGTGTAGAACAAAAAAATGATCGCAATGACAGGGAGAACCAGTGTTTTTCGGCTTCGTTAAGAGGTGTTTTACACCCTTTATAATCAGCCTATAATGTTGCTACTGCCAGGAATTGGTGGCCCGTGAGAAAGATTACATGGCTAGAAGGAGGGTGCCTGCTTAGATGACGAAGAATACAAGGTGTTGTTTTGCATCCTCGTCAAAATTCACGAGGTTGTCACCAAAGACATGAATAATCAATTAAAATTACGGTACCTAGTTAATTATTAATAAACGCTGATTTTTTTGGTTGTTAAGTTTGTCAGTATTTCAGAATTACCCTCTTAAAGTGGTTTGGGGGATAAGAAATTATAGAATAAGCCTTTGAGATTGTTTGAATGTGTGAAAGCGAGGTAATAAGGCGAGGATCATCGTTTAAAACACGGATGATTCACACTTGCCGATTTCCGTAAATAAAAATTAACCTATCATTTTATTATTGATTCGGGACGAGAATCATTAGCATAGTTACCTCCTTGAATTTGACGAGGATGCAAAATAATAGACTCGCCCTCTATTACAGGGGACTCCAACATAACTGGCAAAATGTGGGTGTACTTTAAAAGCACCTCTGCTCAACTCTTCGGGGATTACAAGCGTGATGTTTTCATAATAAAGCCATTCTTTGTATATTAATAGCCGATTAAATTTCTCAATATTAGACCAAAACTGTCATAGACAAAACGATTACACAATTTTTAAATTCATTGTCACCATCTTTAAAAGATGTCATCAACAGGCAAAAATCATATTACCGTCCCCGAAAACAACCATATTCTTTATTTAAACACAGTTAAGATCAAAAATCGAACATAAAACAGTTTTTTCAACAGCTAAATCAAGTTTGCTCGTGAGATTTCACGGCCATTTTATCTTGGTCTCTCTATACGAGTTGTGTCGAACAAATTTATGTGGACTAGTTGTTTATCAAGTGTTTGATTATGTTGGTCTATATTACGTACCAATACATGGAATTTTGTCAATATTTCGGTTTTACACAACAATCTGGGTTTTGAGAACTTGCGTTCTAAGTGTTTGTAAGGTCAATTGTCACTAGTTTTGTGTTACAAGTTTATGGTATGCTTTGCACGACTTTGTTTCATATTTGACATTGTTTTAAGTGTTAGTTAAGTTTAAAAAAATATCAAACACGAAATTAGTTAATGAGATCGTCACGATTTTGACCACAAGACCAACAACACGGTCAAACATCATTATCTACATTTATTATATACATTATATTTTATTATCTACATTTTAATTTAAATAACTTTAGTCAATGGCAAAAGAGAACACACGGAGACACATCATATCGTACAATGAGAGATCTGCCGAAACAGGAGGGCTACTCTCTTTCTCCGAAACGTAACTTCGGCAACGAACGAAAATTAAACGTAGTTACGTTTGTGACCCTAATCTATATAATTTGCGGACGCACACAATAACATTCAGATGAACCAATTTTAATAAAATTTGGTAATTTCTGAAAGGTGTTTAAATCGAGAGCGTTCTTAGCAATTTAATTTTATATTTTTTTTTAGTTTCGCGAAACTATGCTCAATCTTTTGAAGATCATCTCCTCTCTCTCGACCTCTTTTCTGGTTGATGAAGGGATATAAAAAAAAAACACAGGTCTGGTCGATTCGAAATTTGAAACTTTGTCTTGAGGGGGGTTGCTGCACCCCCTCTCCCCTAAAAGACTAGGATTTTTAAAATTAATAACTTTCTTTGTTTTCGTTAATTAGCGAGAAGAGGCGCAATAACGAGGGAAGTGGACCCACGACGCAACGACGTTTAGATTAATTTGAGTTTTGGTCTTTTAGTTGAACTAACACTTAAAGTTCAGCGTTCAGCTGAGTTATATTGACGTCTCACTGTACGGAAACAAGTTGTTTATTTCTAGAAAAAAAAACCTAAAATGCAACACAAAATATCCTCCTAAAACAAGCCTTAAAAAGCACTCAAATTCTTACCTTGCAGCACAGATTTGCCCCATCCAGTAACAATACACTCCCCAGCACCGTTGTAGAAACCATCCAGGGTATCAGACTTGGATGGAAGACAGATTGGCCAAATATTCTTCGCCAGCCTCAAGTTCTCACTCAGGACCAAGATGGCGACGTCATTGATGAAGGTTCCTGCCTTGTAGGCTGGGTGGCGAAGAATATTCTTCACTTGTACAATCTGGAATGGCAGGGGTTCCTCGTCGATTCCTAGTTTCCATTCTCCTCCTTTGATTAGGACGTTCTTGGCTTGGAGTCTGTGGGGGAAAAAGGGGTAGGTTATAGATAAGGAATAAGAGAGCAGTGGTGGCCCAGTGGTGGCAGCACCGACTTACGAGCAGTAAGCCGTGGGTTCGAACCCAGGCGGGCGCATCACTTTGTGTAATTTATTAAATCTTTTGCTCTCAAAAACGGTGAAGGAAAACATCGTGAGGAAACCGGTATGTCCTAGAACTAAAAATTTGAAGACATGTGACATCTACTAACCCGCACTACACCCGCGTGGTGGATTACAGCCCACTCCCTCTCATAGAGAGGAGGCCTGTGTCCCAGCAGCGGGAACATTATAGGCTGATAATGATGATAAATAAGGAACTTTGATTTTTTTGTAGCAGAAAATGTTTTGAAGTTATTGTGCTGTGATCTGAAGAACATTTACTTGTCCTGTTTGAAAAAATCTACACGGAATGGAGATTTTCTATCTGATTACTTTCTGATGAACTCAGGGGTCAAAAATGGAAAACAGTTGTGGAATAGACAATAACAGTATTTGTGTAACTGGGTAAAGATTTTGTAAAACAAAAAAAAAAAAAAACTGAAATTAGCTCTCTGATCTCGTACTTTAACATATTAGGATCAAAGTTCCAGTTTTTGAAGTGAAACTTCTTACGCGACTTCCAACAAGTTTGCGTTAAACGTTTAACGCAACCATGGAGGGGGAATAGAAAGAGACAGAGCGAGAGTGAATGCGTGGCACTCGAACGCATGCGTGTAGTATTACGAAGTTTCACTTCCTCCGCGCGAACGGACTCCACGCACAATTTTTTGTTAACGTTTTCAAGTAAGTTCCCCTTTTGCAAAAGAAAAAAAAAAGTATTTATAAGTGCCTTATACAACTTTTAGACAAGATTTAAAAGACTTGCCTTTGTACCTATTAAGATTTGTTTTAAATTTAGCCACCCAATACCAAAACATTGTCATTGCAAAGAAACAATTGTAACTTTTGGGTTGACCAGTACCAAAAGGTCTTTAGATTTTTTAAAGGTCTTAGGGTTCCGTACCGCAAACGAAACACACGGGATCACTTGTAATAATATCATAATACCCGTCTGTTCTTCTATCCGTCTATCAGTTGATCCTTCTGCCAGCCTCTTCATCAAAATTTTCCAAAGACACTTACCCTTCAACGCAGCTAGCAGAAGTGATGACCACATCAGGTCTGGTGATGACACCTCCACACAGAAGACTCTTGTTGGTCTGGAGCAGTACCATTGCTTGCCAGGGGATCTCTGCGAAGTCTACCTCGAGGTCCTTGCGGTTGCCGTACGGTTTCTGGGGCTGGTGGAGAGGAAATAAGGTTTAGAATTGCGTGGCAGATGAGGGTCGTATTACTCTAATTGGCAGGCATATTGTAGGTACAATTGGGACATGGCAGTGGTACAATTTACCAAGTGAAGTTGGCCTAGCATAGTTCAAAGTTTAAATAGCATAAGAGGCCGGTTTATTGAAGTTTTGTTGTTACTGATGTGTGGCCAAGTGACCCACACATTTCGTTTTTAGGGTTCCGTACCCAAAGTGTCAAACGGGACCGTATTACTGAGTCTTCGCTGTCCGTCTGTCACCAGGCTGTATCTCAAGAACCGTGATAGTTAGCCAGTTGAAATTTCTACAGATTATGCATTTCTGTTGCCGCTATAACAACAAATACTAAAAACAGAATAAAATAAATATTTAGGGGGTTCCCAAATAAAAAAGTGATTTTTTTGCTCGTTTTTATAAATAATGGTACAGAACCCTTCGTGCGCGAGTCCGACTCGCACTTGGCCGGTTTTTTATGAATAAATCGTATGCAATTCAAATGTTTTGAACATCCAACCTTCAAGTATTGAACTATTGATAACTTCTAGTTAATTTATCACTATTGATAAAATACTTAACTACCTTGAATTATATCATGGTTTACCTTTGATAAGGTCTAACTAAGGTCAAAAGGTTATTTTGACCTTTAGTGTCGTGTTAAAACTATCATTATATAATATTTATGTCAATGCAGGACCGTCTTCGAATAATTTTCGGTTGGCGCAGTGGCTGAGCGATCGACTGCTGCGCTGCGTGTCGCGGGTTAGATCGCCGCACGGAACAAATATTTGTAAGGCCTACAGATAGTTGTTCCGGTTCTGGCTGTTTGTTTAAGTGAGTTTAAAAAAAAAGTTTCCCGGCAATCGAAAACATCTGTTTTCGACAGTCGTTACAGGTAGTCAGTGGCCCAAAGTCTGAGAACCAGCCTGCTAACCGCTCTCCCACATTACAACAATTAACGTATATATAAAACCACAAACTACCCGAAAATTGTCTATGAAAAAACAAAACTTCAGAATTAGTTCCCATCATGGCCACGCGCCAAAACATCCATGACGCCAGCACATCAAGCCACAAAAATCTGTCAAATTTCTTTTAGATTTCCAATGTTTTTCTAAGCGTTTTCAAACGTCTTTCAAAATGCGCACAGCAAAGGAGTGGAACTCTCTGCCTGCGTCTGTGTTTCCGAACGCTTACAACCCTAATCTATTCAAAGTTAGAGTGAACAGGCTTCTTCTGGGTAAGCTCGTACCATCGTCGACTTTGTCTCTGTCATCTCTGACCAAGACTAGAGTTAAGAGCAAACACATCCATACTTCTATAAAAAACATTTCTCCATCCATTAACCAATAACAAATTGACGTTTCAAAAACCCTATGAATCGTTATACACGAAACTAAAACCTTTAATTAGCTACAAGAATCCGATTGCCCAATCGTATGACGAGAGTAGATAAATATTTTTAAATGTCAACGGTTGATGATACCAGTCTTTACGACATCGTTATCAAGTTGGGTAAGCAGCCTTGTAGGGTTTTAAAATCAAACGGTTTAGATGTATTTTAATTAATAAAGAGTTTTACACCGTTTTTGAGAGCAGCGGTGGCGCAGTGGTGGCAGCCCCGACTTACGAGCAGTAAGCCGTGGGTTCGACCCCAGGCAGGCCGCATTACTTTGTGTAATTTATTTCATCACCGCTGCTCTCCAAAACGGTGAAGGAAAATGTCGTGAGGAAACCGGCATGTCCTACAGACAAAAATTCGAAGACATGCGACATCTACCAACCCGCACTGGGCCCGCGTGGTGTATTACAGCCTACTCCCTCTCATAGAGAGGAGGCCTGGTGGCGTACCATGACGTCTTAAAACATTATTGTTCCATTCTCATTCCAGAGTGAAAAAGAGACGGAGCTATACAGGTCGTCTAGCTCCATCTCTTTCCCACTCTGGAATAGGAATGGAACAATAAAGTGCGTCATAGTACCCCCCCTTTGTCCCAGCTGTATGAACATTATAGGCTGATGATGATGATGATGAATTAATAAAGTAATAGTATAATAGCATGAGCACTGTCTCATTGGTCTAGTGGTCACAAGCGCTGCTGAGCATGAGGTCCTGGGTTCGATTATCAGGTTGGGCAAAGTGTTATTGGGTTTTTTGATCAGGAATTTCTCAGTAGTAGCCACGGAGTCTGGATTAGTGTTCTGGATGTCAATAGGCTCGCCCCCTATGGGACTGTCCATTAATCACGTGAGGCTTGAAAGGGGGTTTAGCGAAAAGCACGAAATATCACTAGGGGGGAGGGGGGTGTAGTAAGATATAACGTGCATTTATTTTTTCGTCAAACGCGCGATTCTAAACAGAAAAGCGGTTTGTAGTGTGAGCTTGACTCGCCGTTGCCAGGCAACGAACGAAGTACCTGTATTTAACGATAATATTCTAAAAAATTTAAGATTTTGTTTAGTATACTAAAAATACAAGTGATTTTGGATGGGGGCGGGGGGTTAGCCTAAACCTCACCACGTATCACCTGGGGGGAGGGGGGGTTAAAAAATGCTAAAAAAACATCACGTGATTAATGGACGGCCCCTATTATATAAGACTTAAACATAACTGGCGAAATGTGGGTGTTATATTACGTACACCTCTGCCTAACCGTTCAGGGATTACAGGCGTGATGATATGTTATGTTTAGTATAAGCAGGTAAAGTCTAGTGACCGTCGAACTGCCAAGTCGTAAGTCCCGAGTTCGAACCCAAGACAAGCAACCTCTGAGTTTTAGGATTCGGTTTTAAAGTGAAACTTTTATTACATCGTCTCAAACTTTTTCGTCTCTGTGTTGCATGTCGCGTGACGCTCGGCCGTGGAGTATATTCGCGGAGTATAGACGCTCGGCCACGGAGGATAATGTGAAAGGCGCTCTGACGAGCGCCTTTCACATTATCCCTATGCCGCGTTTTATACGTTTTATACCCATTATGGAATATTATTCCAAAATTTTTTGATTTGTCTGAGATACAGATATTTTTTTTAATCTAGTTCAGACACAGATGCCTCCAATATAAAAATTAAGAAAAATGGAATTGAAAAAAAAAATTGAATTGTCCTGTATATCTGTTTAAATGTAACCTATAAGTATGTTTGTGTCATTAAATTATATTATTATTTATTCATGTGCGTATTGTATAATTATCACTTGCTTCGGTGAAGGAAAATCTATCTATGATTCTATATACAAGGTGTTGTTTTGCATCCTCGTCAAATTCAAAGAGGTAACTATGCTAATGATTCTCGTCCCGAATCAATAATAAAATGAGTAGGTAATTTTTATTTTTTTCCTTATGTTCGGAAATCGGTAAGTTTGAACCACCCGTGTTTTAAACGCGGCCGCGGCCCGTCTGGTTCTTGCCCTATAACCTCGCTTACACACATACAAACAATCTCAAACGTTTAATTGATAATTTATTATTCCCTAAACCATGTTAAGGGGGTTATTCTGATATATTGACAAACTTAAACAACCAAAAAAAATCAGCGTTTATAAATAATTAACTAGGTATCGTAATTTTAATTGATTATTTATGTCTTTTGTGACCACCTCCTGAAATTTGACGAGGATGCAAAACAACACCTTGTATTTTAGGTGTGGCTTTGTATTAATTCACGATTAAATTCTACTTTTACAGAGAAATCATCATCATCATCTGCCTGCCTTTTTCCAACTGTGTTGGGGTCAGCTTCCAGTCTAACCGGATGAAGCAGTACTAGTACTTTAAATGGAGCGACAGTCCATCCGACCTGACATTTTTCATTTTAATTTGTTGAAATAAGTCATCATAAACAACTTTATACAGCTTCTTTGATCTATTGTCCTCCCATACCTAAGTACTAACGCTGTAACATTTAAATATTGTTAAATGAAATGATTTTAAAAGCGTAACCATGGAGTTTCTTGCCGGTTCTTCTCCATAGGAAACGACCAACCCGAACCGAGCACATTTTTGTCGACGTTTTACAAGTGCCCATGTGGGCTTTTGTGAAATAAAAATATTCGGATTTGATTTGATTATTATTACTCGCAAACTCAATCGTGAACAAGAAGTCCTAGATTTGAGTCCCGGGTCAGACAAAGCGTTATTATGGTTTTCAAACAGGAGTTTCTTAGCAGCAGCTCCGGAGTTTGGATCTGTGCCTCTCAGATGGCAATAGGCTCGCCCCCTATCACATGGGACTAAAAACATGACTAGCAAAATTTGGGTTTGCTATTAGGTAAACCACTGCCTAACCCGTCTGGGATTACAGGCGTGATGTTATGGTAAATCATTTTATGACGCCTAAAAATAAACTCATTAATGTTCAAACGTGATGTAAGATGTGTTTAAACAGTAATTAGGAATGTTTAATTAGCTAGAATTTTAGTATTTACACAAATTTTATCTATACTAATAATTGTAAAGCTGATGAGGTTGTTTGTTTACTTGAACGAGTTTATCTCAGGAACTAGTGGTCCGATTTGTAAAATTCTTTCAGTGTTAGTTAGCCCATTTATTGAGGAAGGCTATAGGATATATCATCACGCTACGACCAATAGCAGCGGAGTAGCAATGAAAAATGTTGCGAAAACAGTGAAAATGTGACGCAGACGAAGTTGCGCGGGACAGCTAGTAAATATACAGGGTGTAACGGAAAGGGTATATACATCCTTAAGGGTGTGCTACAGACCATCAAACTGAACATGTTTGTCAACATAAAAAAAATATCAGCTGCCTATACATTTGGGTCGAATAGGTATTGTAATTTTCTATGGGGCAGCAGATATTTTTTTTGCTGAAAATCATGTTTTATGATGTGAAACATGTTCAGTTTGATGGTCTGTAGCACACCCTTAAGGATGTATATACCCTTTCCGTTACACCCTGTATAAACTAGAATTAGAAGACCATGACTGTTAGGTTATAGGGCATTAACAGAGAAAACTAAGTAACTAAACTATCTGCCCATATTAAACTTTACTGAAAATTCATCATCATCTGCCTGCCTTTTCCCAATGTTGGGGCTGGCTTCCAGTCTAACCGGATGTAGCTAAATACCAGTATTTTACATGGAGCGACTGCCTATCTGACCTGCACAACCAGTTAGTACTGGGTAATACGATACTCCTTGGTATGACTGGTTGCCACGCTTTCGAGCCACTGAGTACCATTACAGAGTGTCAAAGACAAATGACCGCCGAGTCCAACGGCTTAGCGTACATTCCGAGGCACGGAGAAAACGCGATATTTAATGGGTGGTCACCCATCCACAAACTAATCTAGGCAAGTCTGGCTTAACCTGAAATTGATCCGAGCGGCTCTTATTATTTAGCCAGGAGCTCCTCATTAATTTATCAAATTTCTACCAGTAGACAATGCTTAAAACTAACCAAACAAATTATATTAAAAAAATACTCACGTTCAGAATACCACATTGTCCAGCACCGTCGTATCTCGGCAAGTATACCCTCTGGACAGATTCTCCGAACTCGTTCTCATAACCGAATCCTCCATTCTGGGACACACTGAACCCAGATCCTTGCCTAATTCCAGTGCCAAAACCTTGACTAATCTCTTGTCCTCCTCCCTGGACCAGTTTCTCGCCCTGACCTTGGAAGACGGTTTGACCTCCTCCTGTCTGAATTTCGTATCCACCTCCCTGTTGAATGCCAAAGCCGGATCCCTGGGTGCTGTACTGTCCTTGTCCAGTGGATACTCCAAATCCTTGTCCGCGGTTAACGCTGACG
The DNA here is from genome assembly GCA_963082945.1 of Cerastis leucographa. NCBI lineage: Eukaryota > Metazoa > Arthropoda > Insecta > Lepidoptera > Noctuidae > Cerastis > Cerastis leucographa. The sequence continues at coordinate 10,144,462 of OY720374.1, read as the reverse complement.
CCCCCTCCTTGGATAATCCCTTGTCCACCACCTTGAGTCACCCTTTGTCCACCACCCTGGGTCACTGCGAAACCTTCTCCCTGTTTGATGGCAGTTCCGAAACCTTGGGAGACTGATTGGCCTGAGCCCTGGACAGTGCCGAAGCCTCCAGATCCTTGGCTTACAATTTGGCCACCTCCTGTGGTGACGCCGAAACCAGAGCCTTGGGTCACTCGGGTACCCTGTTGGAAAGGAAAGTTTTGGTTATTTCAGTAAAATTATAGGATATATGTAGTTTCATTTGGAAGGATCAATTTAAACAAATATTCTAAAGATGGAGAGTTTGTTTGTTTGCTTCAACGCGCCAATCTCAGGAAGTACTGATTCGAATTTAAAAATTCTTAGGGTTGGATAGCCCATTGAGCGAGGAAGGCTATATAACATCACGCTACGACCAATAGGAGCCGAGCATCAATGAAAAATGTTGCGAAAACGGGGAAAATGTGGTGCAGACGACGCCGACGTTGCGCGGGGCAGCTCGTTTTAGGATATAGTTGCATTTAAAGCGCATCACACACACATATGGAGCGGGCGCGGGAGTACAAAATCTGTATTTCTTGTACTTTAATAGACGACATCACACAGAGAGCGTGTGCGGGTTGTGCGCGGGTCGGGTGCGGGTTGGAAGAAGCGCGGTAGACGCGCGGGACCCACTTTGTTTTTGATGGCGAGTGAGAGGCGCGCTCACCCGCGCTGTTCTCGTGCATCACCCGTCCCTCGCCCGTCTTGCGCCCGACCCGCGCCCGCTTTCTGTACGTGATGCGCTTTAGTAGCATCTCTTTAAATTAATATCAGTCTAATAAATTGATGATTGCGAAAACTTATAAAGCATCAATTCTGCCTTCTCTCAACAATGTTGGGTTTGGCCGCCACTCAAACCAGATGCAGCTGAATACTAGTATTTTACATGGATAGACTGTATGTCTGACTAACAAAACCCAGTGAACAGTGAACAGGATATCCCTTGGTAAAACTGACTGTCATACTACTGACTGACTTGGCCCTATCTGAACAGTTGATCTTGAGTAAATAATCATCGTAAGCCGTGGGTTCGAACCCAGGTAGGTGCATTACTTTGTGTAATTTATTTCATCACCGCTGCTCCCGAAAACGGCGAAGGAAAACATCGTGAGGAAACCGGCATGTCCCAGCAGTGGGAAAACTATAGGCTGATGATGATGCAATAATCATTAACATCGTATCAGCCCGAAATCACGCACTGCTGGGTATAGGCCTCCCCTTTTTCTGTCACACTGGCCGGTTCAGTGTGTCCCTTAGCCAGGTGTTCCCCGCGACTTTAACGATATCGTCGTCCCGACGAGCTTTAGGACGGCCCTAGTTTCTTTGGCTGATCCTTCAGTAAATAAACGACTTTCAAATTATCTAGCTACATATGCTGCGTGTTTTATTTTTCAAATTCGTTGTGAATTCTATTTGTTACTCGTGTCGAAAGCTCTTCTAATTATGGAGTACTAGACATCAAAAAACCTCCAAGTATCAAGCTAGTATGACAGTTATCCTCACCTGTCCTCCTTGAAGGTAAGATCCACCACCCTGGATCACAGCCTGTCCACTACCCTGGGATACACCCTGGCCGAATCCTTGCGAAGTTTGTGAGTATGATGAGCCTTGAGAGAATTGACCGCCGGAACCTGAGGGGAAAGATAGCCATGGAAATTCTGTTTCTTAGGTAACAAAAAAGTGCGTGAAGAAATTAAATGGACGTTTGAGAAAGAAAGAAAAATAAGTCAAATTAAACTGGTCGTGTAAGAGGCCAAAATTAAGGCTAGCTGAGCATGGTTCTGTAACATTAAAAAACCGGCCAAGGGCGAGTTAAGTTACTTGAAGGTCTTAAATTTTATGTGTTAAGATCGTTAACACCTTACGGCATTTCATAAAAACTTTCAAGTCCTTATAAAATGAAGAAGAAATGTCTTTTAATTAAAAAAGATATTTGGAAATTTCCGTTTCTATAAAGGGTGTAAAACACCTCTTCACGAAGCCGAAAGGCAATGGTTCTCCCTGTCCTTGCGATCATTTTTTTGTTTTACTTCATACCTGGGAACCTTATAGTTACTGAGATATTAGGGGTCAAAGTTCCAACTTTTTGAAAAGTATTTTTTTAAATACAAGGTTTTAATGTAAGATTTTTACTTTAAACACCTCCACGACCCCCTTACTATTCAATCCATCCACCAGCACAATGTTTTGAGTGCGTTACATTGAGTTCTACCACAAAACATGATTTTACATCCCCCAAAAAAAAGTCGTTTCCCAGCAATATTTTTTGCGTAAAGTTACTTAGTTTCATGTACAGAATGCTTGGTTGACGGCTTCGTGATGAGGTGATTTACACGGTGTATATACCTAATTGGTCTAATTTAGCTGTTAAAACTATTTTTCGAAAATGTTTTTCAGTAACTTTTTAGACCAATGTATCTTGCTTATGCGTATGAAGTTTCATTAATATCAGTTCAGTCATTTCAGAAAATAAGGACTTCAAAGTTTGTATGAAATGTCGTGAGGTGTACACAATCTTAATCACAACAGCTAACAGAAGATTTTCAATAGATTTCCTGATGACAGATTTAATTAGTTTCTTTCAAAAACCCTATCAACGGGATATTTATCCGATTATCCCGGGACAGCCTGTTTCTAGTGTTATTGATCTGTGACCACGTCGTTTTGAAAACTTATAACCCAAAAACCCATTATCTCTACACATGTCACATTACACCCTCGAAAAAGTTCCACATACCTTGATTACCTTGTCCAGCCAACCCATACTGCCCTTGGCCCTGAATCGTCACCTGCCCTTGACCTGTCTTCTGGTAAGAACCTCCACCACCGGTTTGGTAAGAACCCTGGCCGTACTGCGTCTTCTGGACAAAGGACCCTGGAGTGGGTGAGGGGAATCCTTGGGTGATTTGGTTCGGTCCTTGTGGTTGAGTCGGCTCTGTGGTTGTTCTGTAAACATGTGGCTATTTACAATGGGTTTTGGGGTTTAGTAGTGTGTAGATTTTTTACAATAATAAAGGATTATTCCGGATACATATTTTTAAATTATCTATCTATAAAGGGTGTAAAACACCTCTAAACGAAGCCGAAAGGCACTGGTTTTCCCTGTCATTGCGATAATTTTTTTGTTCTACACCATACCTGGGAACCTTCTAGTTTCGGAGATATTAGGGGTCAAAGTTCCAACTTTTTGACAAGTATTTTTTTTAAATACAAGTTTTAATGTAAGATTTTTACTTTAAACACCTCCACAACCCCTGTACTCTTCAATCCGTCCATCAGCACAATGTTTTGAGTGCGTTACATTGAGTTCTACCACAAAACATGATTTTACACCCCCCAAAAAAAAGTCGTTTCCCAGCAATAATTTTTGCGTAAAGTAACTTAGTTTCATGTACAGAATGCTTGGTTGACGGCTTCGTGATGAGGTGATTTACACCGTGTATAAATATTAATGAATCCTAATTTCCCTTGGTCACGCCATTGAGAGCGATTTAACTGATTTGCTTTTTTTTATGTTTTCTAATAGTTTGTAAGTTTTTAGGAACGTAGTAGGTAGGTTGTAGTTAGGTGGTAGTTAGGTGGTAGGTAGGTGGTAGGTAGGTGGTAGGTAGGTGGTAGGTAGGTTGTAGGTAGGTGGTAGGTAGGTGGTAGGTAGGAGGTAGGTAGGTGGTAGGTAGGTGGTAGGCAGGTGGTAGGTAGGTGATAGGTAGGAGGTAGGTAGGTGGTAGGTAGGTGGTAGGCAGATGGTAGGTAGGTGATAGGTAGGTGGTAGGTAGGCGGTAGGTAGGTGGTAGGTAGGTGGTAGGTAGGTGATAGGTAGGTGGTAGGTAAATGGTAGGTAGGTGGTAGGTAGGTGGTAGGTAGGTGGTAGGTAGGTTGTAGGTAGGTGTTATGTAGGTGTTAGGTAGGTGGTAGGTAGGTGGTAGGTAGGTGGGTGGTAGGTAGGTGGTAGGTAGGTGGTAGGTAGGTGGTAGGTAGGTGGTAGGTAGGTGATAGGTAGGTGGTAGGTAGGTGGTAGGTAGGTGGTAGGTAGGTGGTAGGTAGGTGGTAGGTAGGTGGTAGGTAGGTGGTAGGTAGGTGGTAGGTAGGTGGTAGGCAGGTGGTAGGTAGGTGGTAGGTAGGTTGTAGGTAGGTGGTAGGTAGGTGGTAGGTAGGTGGTAGGTAGGTGGTAGATAGGTGGTAGGTAGATGGTAGTTAGGTAGGTGGTAGGTAGGTGGTAGATAGGTGGTAGGTAGATGGTAGTTAGGTAGGTACGTAGTACGTGGTTAGGTACTAGGTAGGTAGGCACTAGGTTGGTAGGTAATAATTAGGTAGGTACTAGGTATGTAAGTACTAGGTAGGTAGGCACTGGGTAGATAGGTAGGAAATATGCAGGCACTTAGTAGGAAGGCACTAGAAAGGTACTTAGTAGGTAGGCAAGAGGTAGGTAGGTAGGTACTAAGTAAGTGGGCACTAAGTAGGTAGGCACTAGGTATGTAGGTAGGAACGTGGGCACTAGGTAGGTACTTAGTAGGTAGGCACTAGATAGGTACTTAGTAGGTAGGCAAGAGGTAGGTAGGTAGGTACTCAGTGGGTAGCTAGGCAGTAGGTAGGCACTAGGTAAGTACTAGGTAGGTAAATACGTAGTAGCTAGGTACTAGGTAAGTAGGAGGTAGCTAGGTAATAGGTAGGTAGTTAGGCACTAGGTAGGTAGGCACTATAATAGGTAGGTAGGTAGGAAAGTGGGCACTAGGTCGGTACTTAGTAGGTAGGCACTACAAGGTAGGTAGATAGGTAGTAGGAAGGTAAGTAGGATGTAGGAAAGTAGAAGGTAGGTAGGCTAGTGCCTAGGCTGCCTAGTGGCAGGTAGGTACAATGTAGGTAGGTAGGTAGGTACGCACTAGATAGGTACTTAGTAGGTAGGCAAGAGGTAGGGTAGGTAGACGCTAGGTATGTAGGTACTAGGTTGGTAAGTCGGTAGGCACTAGGTAGGTACTAGGCAGGCACTAGGCAGGCACTAGGCAGGCACTAGGCAGGCACTAGGCAGGCACCAGGCAGGCACTAGGCAGGCACTAGGCAAGCACTAGGCAGGCACTAGGTAGGCACTAGGCAGGCACTAGGCAGGCACTAGGCAGGCACTAGGCAGGCACTAGGCAGGCACCAGGCAGGCACTAGGCAGGCACTAGGCAGGCACTAGGCAGGCACTAAGTAGGCACTAGGTAGGCACTAGGTAGGCACTAGGCAGGCAGTAGGTAGGTTGGTACTAGGTAGCTAGGTACTAGGTAAGTAGGCACTAAGTAGGTAGGTACTAGGTAGGTCTTAGGTAGGTACTAAGTAGGTAGGTACTAGGTAGGTCTTAGGTAGGTACTAGGTAGGTCTTAGGTAGGTACTAGGTAGGTCTTAGGTAGGTACAAGGTAGGTACTAGGTAGGTACAAGGTAGGTACAAGGTAGGTACAAGGTAGGTACTAGGTAGGTACTAAGTAGGTACTAAGTAGGTACTAAGTAGGTACTAAGTAGGTACTAAGTAGGTACTAAGTAGGTACTAAGTAGGTACTAAGTAGGTACTAAGTAGGTACTAAGTAGGTACTAAGTAGGTACTAGGTAGATACTAGGTAGGTACTACGTGGGTACTAGGTAGGTACTAGGTAGGTACTAGCTTGATACTAGCTAGGTACTAGCTAGGTACTAGCTAGGTCTAAGTAGGTACTAGGTAGGTCTAAGTAGGTAGTAGGTAGGTAGGTAACTACCTAGTTCGTACTAGGTAGATTGGTACTAGGTAGGTAGGTACTATGTAGGTAGTAGGTAGGTACTTAGTAGGTAGCCAAGAGGTAGGTAGGTAGGCACTAGGTAGGTACTAGGTAGGTAGGTGGTAGTTAGTAGGTAGGTAGGTGGTAGTTAGTAGGTAGGTAGGTACAAGTTAGGTAGGTACTAGGTAGCTCCAGGTAGGTAGTAGGTAGGTTCTGGGTAGGTCTACCTAGGTACTAGGTACCAGGTCAGTAATAGGTGGGTACTAGGTAGGTAGGAGGTAAGTAGTAGGTAGGTAGAATGCTTTTTTTTTACTCACACTTCCACTTCAAAATTTCCACGCGAACATAGTCGCGGGCAACATGTTATCCTACTAATATTATAAATGCGAAAGTTTGTGAGGATTGATGGATGGATGTTTGTTACTCTTTCACGCAAAAACTACTGAATGGATTTGGATGAAATTTGGCACACGGGTAGATTATAACCTGGTTTAACACATAGGATACTTTTTATCCCAATAGTATGTTCCCGGCGCCGCGGGCATAAGTAATAATTACAACAGTAGGGGGGGCACGGTTGACATTTATGCCGGGCATAATACACATTAATTTGTATAGATAAAAATAAAGGACGAACAACAATAATAATACATTTATTTTCAGGTTACAAAGACCCATATATATATATACCTTAATCTAAATATACATAATTATTATAACAATTGTGTTAGCATAATGAAACTTAAAACTATGTTAGGAATACTTCACTTGCACGATGTTTAATGTATAAGTAAATTATCGTAATAGAAAAGTGGACAACCGTCAGCAAATCAAGGTACAACAATCTGTATCTTTAATAGATTTTAACCTTTATCGTTAAAGAATTAAGTTCAAGGTTGATTGGAAAAATTTGACAGTGTCGGGTAACTTGACGTGCTGGCGTCATATACAGACGTTTCGTAAAACCATTATCTATGGAACGATTAAAAGGTAACAAATAGCTTCAAAATGAGGTAGTTGCAGTGGAATCAGTTACCAAAAATGTTTCGTTAATAAATGAATAGGGATGAAGACTTTTTTTTTTCTTTGTCAATTCGGTACATTATTAAAAAGTGTCGGTGACGAATTTTTTTTTTCACGTAAACATAAAATTACGCAGATAAATTGAGTTGAAATGGCGCATGACGTCACGAGTAACACGTACATACTTGTGACTTACTGAGTATTTTTTTTTTTTTTTTTTTAATTTGATAAAATAAAAATACATGTCTAATATGTTTACGTTACCTGATTGACAGATAAAATAGAATATCGTTTTCTTTACCTAGTCATCATCCCTATTAATGTAGCTAAGTTTGCAATATCAAATCTTGGCCCAAAGTCAAGTGTTGGACACAATTATTTTGTTGTCGTTTAGTGAGTGAAAACAAGCAAATATATTTTATTATTAGACAAAAAAATACAAATATAATGTACAAGAAAAAAGGAACTTTTTATATTTTTTTATTATTATTATATTTTTTCTTTTTTTTTTTTACACCTATCCTTTCACACAAAAAAAACATGACAAATGATTTAAATTCTCACCTGAAGTTATTCAAATAAACGGATCCGGTAACCGGAGGCCTGACGCTAACTCCTGGCTGGTTGTTGGAACTGCCCCTGCTGTCAGCCACGTATTTACCGTCGTTACCTCCGAAGACACCGGGCACCCATTGACCGAGCTGGTTGGTTGGCCAAGGGTCCGTGTAGTAGGGATCACGGCAGCACTTTCCGATGAAGCCAGACTGTACATCTTTGCAGTCCTGTGGGAAGATTCGGTTGGTTAGAATTGGTTGTCGATTTAGGGATGTAACAATGTAACTTTAGATCCGATCTGACATATTTTTGGGAAATGCTGTCATTTTAAATGTTGCCCCACAAAATTTCTCCTGTACAGTGGATGCGGTTACCAAGTTTTAAACTCACAAACACAAACAGCCAGACCCAAAACAACTACCTGTAGAAGGCCATACAAATATTTTGCCCGTACGGGAATCGAACCCACGACACGCAGCGCGGTAACTAATCGCTCAGCCACTACGTTAACCGAGCAAAATTTCTAATAAAAACTTTAAAATAAGTATCTTTTGGGTGCGCTTATAGCATCATAGATCAATGCTGTTGAGGTCAAGAACGGACTGATCAGCTCATATAAAGAAGATTTTTGCCATGTCTATGTTTTTTATACATTACACCCTATTATCTATCAGGAACTTCACACCATGTTCCTCACACTCCTAAACCACTTTCCGAGACGTTTTGTGCGACCAACTCTTGTTTGTTAAGCAAAAATTGGTTAAAAGTATTAATACTTACAGTCAAAGGCACTCTGTAAACCTCCTGCTCCCTGGTGAGAGCGATCGTTGTGTTGGAGATGACACCCTCCGCGGTACAGTACTCGATAGGTGTGCATTTGAGAGCAGCAGCGCAGCCTGATGGGACGTCGACTGTGGGAAAGATTCCAGATTGTAGCTTTTGTAACTATAGGCCTTCTAGGGACAACGATATGGAAGTCGAAGTAAGGCGTGTTTTTAGAACTGTGATTATTGAAGCCTGTTCCTCAAACCAGATCACAGCTGACAATATTTTAGGTGGATCTTTAACTATTTTTCATAAAATAAACTCGTCACCAGTCTTGTCACCAAATTTTTGAGTGAATCCATTTGAATTAACATCGACACGCTAAGAAAACAAAAAAATATTAGAGGCTCCTGCCGTTAAGGATCCCAATTTATTTCGGGTCGGCGCAAAAACTTGATGTAACATTAAGTTATGTTTTTTTATCTCGACAATTCCTCCCCCATGGCTTTCAAGTTTTTTTTTTAAATCTTTTGATTTCTCCGACCAATACGTCAGTTAAAATATAAGAACAACTTACTGTTTTGTGGTGGAGGTGGCCTCACTATAGGCCTGGTTGTAGGCCTGGCTGTAGGCCTGGCTGGCAGAGTCTCATCCAGGATCAACTGTCCATCAACATAGTGAGGGTTCTGGAAACTGTCTGAACCGGTAATCCTATCAATAGGGGGCAAGTACTCTGGAGCCTTGGTTGAAACAGTTGGCCTGTAGATTGGCCTAGGTGTCGTGTACGGTCTTGGGGTAGTCACTGGACGGGGAGTTGTGTAAGGTCGGGGTGTAGCCACAAAAGCGGGGGTGTAAGCAGATGTAACCACGTTAGAACCGCTGTTTGAGTTGTCTACGGGAGGAAGGTATGGGACTCCAGGTTTAAGACCAGATCCAATGGCACCAGGACGGTAAACTCCAGCATTCTCAGAACCAGCTGAGAAGGAATCGGTTTCTACGAAGTTAGACTGGCTTGTAGACTTGTAGCCACCAGCGTTGGCTCCGAAACGGCTTGGTGTTGGGGCAGCAGTACCTCCAAAACCAGAGGCAGTAGATCCGAATTTGTTGCTGCTGAAAGCGGAACCAGATCCAAATTGGGTTCCAAAACCGGTGCTTGAGCTTCCTCTGTTAGCGTTAGCGTTGAATCCTGCGTTGGCCGAAGACTGGCTTCCAAAACCTGTCTGACTTCCTTGTCCGAAGCTGCTCTGGCTTCCTTGTCCAGTTTGGCTGAAACGTCCCTGGCCACTGCTGCTGGATGATCCTTGGAAGGTGCCTGAGCCGACTCCGAGGGAACCCTGGAGGTTGCTGCCGGCGAGGGATGCGGTTTCGATTCTGCAGCAGATTTCGGTTCTGGTGTTGCAGTACTGTTTCTGTGGCAGAAGAAAGGATATTGGTTAGATTTTTTGAGGTGGTTTTGAGGATCTTAAATATAAATATGGACTTCATTTCACATATTAAACGGAAGGATAAGACAGAGGAGTTCCTATAGTATACTCTTATTTGACCAGATATTTTTAGGTCCCATGTCTGATGTCATAGGGGCCAAGCCTATTGCCATAAACCAGGCGCAATTGTAGACTATGTGGTTGCTACTGAAAAATTCCTGACTAATATAAAACCCTACTGTGCCCGGCCTGAGAATCAAACCAAAGATCGGTAGCTCCAGTATTAACGCTTGCGATCATTAGACGAACTCAGCTAAATATTGTATGTC